>OY365780.1:34599094-35892844 GCA_959347405.1 Napeogenes sylphis | reverse complement strand
GAATGTAAATTTATTTTTTATCAGAATTTACTTTTAGGAAGGCAATATGACATTAATAAAGATGAATTCCTTGTCTTTATTAATGGAGTCTTCTCAGGTGCGTATTACGTTATTTTTATAAAAAAGAGAGATATTTAAGAAATGAATAGGTATACATGTAAATGGTAAATTTATATATTTAAACAACGTTTATTATTATCGAGTGTAACTTTCATACATTATAGTTATAATGTGTGTTTAGATATCTATCTCTTGTTAGAGATATATATCTAAACACACTAACCACCATTGTGAAATAGACCATACAATATATCATATAAAAGTTACTCACTTATTTCTTTTTTAAAGTTGTCTGCGCTGGGGATAGAATTTATGTTCTTTTTACTTTACATATAAGATCTATATACATTTCTTATCTAGATTTAGTGTTATAAGATCAATCTTACTGTTTATTGGTTGCTTAGTTCTCGTTATATTATAAATCATAATTACTAGCTTTAGTGGGCGGCTCGCATACAAAAAATATCGTTATTGAAAAAAATGACTTATCGTTATTAAAAGAAGGCGAATATTATAAACAAATAAAATATGTATTGTCCAGAAGTTTAAATCATTTAGTCACAAGATAAGCTAATTCGTTTCGAATTCCGGTTCCGGATGTCAAAAAGCAAATACGTAAAAATAACTGTTCCGAAAAAAATTGCCACAAAAAATATTTACAATAAGTTTTTCACAAATTATTGCGTTTTGAAATATAAAAACAAGCGCGAGTGATTTAGTGCAACAACAAGATCTTCCTAATATCACTAATTACCTCCAAAAACTTTGCTAATAAATTCAAATCGGAATTTGGAGGTAAGGATTTATGACAATCAAATTACAGAAAACATAACAAACAAACGTCACTACTCACTAGAGCTTGAGTTAAAAGTATATGTTACCTGGGTTGCCATAAAAAGATTTTTGAAGCCTACTACAACGATTACGTTTCGTTTCACGGGAGGGATAAAAATTATTAAAAATGAATAACTCACTTAGAGAACTACTTGAAAACATTAAAATAGAAATGAGCAAGCAACCTCAAGAGATCCACGATTCTGTAACTGAAATTATCATGATTAAAATGGATGAGAAGTTAATTGCCATTAATCGGAGAAAATAAAAAACTTACACTAAAAGTAACACAACTTGAAGAAAAGATGAACAAATTAGAAATAAAAGAAAGAAAGAACAACATACTGCTATTTGGTTTTAAGGAAACTGAAAAATCTACAAATGAGTTATTTGTTATGGTGAAGGAAAAATTCAAAACTGATATAAACATTAATCTATTAGAAGGTGAGATCAACAAAATTCATAGAATTGGACGACCAAAAACTGAAGAAAATGCTAATCCACGTCCTATACTAATATCATTTGTAAGAGAATGGTTGAAAGACCAGGTTATGAAAGAAAAGAAAGCGTTACAAGGTGTGTATGTTAAGGAGGATTACCCAAAAGAAATACTAAACAAAAGAAGAGAATTGCAAGAAGCCGTTATGGAAAAGAGAGAAAAGGGAAATACAGCGTATATAAAGTATGATAAGCTTGTTATCAAATCTGGTGTTCAGGGGAACCGAAAACGCATGCCATCCACATCGCCAACTACCGACAACCAGCCACGGAAACAACAAACAACCAGCATACCAAAACATAATAGAGCAAACGCCTTCGACATAATGAGATCCCGATCCAACTCATTCACATCAGCAACCAAGCAAGATTCACACAAAAGTACTGAATAGGATAGGACTGACATCGGCAACCGGAAGTATAGAAATATTTTAAAAATAACTAAACAGATAACTTTAAATACATGTCCCAAGACGGCTGGTCCCCGTGGGACATTAGATCACACAAGATAGAACCAAAACTAAATAAAAAAGATTTTAGATTACACGAACATAAAGCATTTACAAATTTACGGAACATAAAAGAATCAATATCAGAAGAACAAGGAATACACAAAGTAAATAAAAGACAACATAAGTTCTTTATATCAACCCTGAATACATTAATACTTAGGACAGATGAAAAACTAGCAGAGCTAGAAAGTGCACTAGAGACCATTAACTGGAGCATACTAGGATTAAGTGAAGTAAGACGTATGGGAGAAGAAATTCGCGAGTCTGAAGACTACATATTTTACTATAAGGGAGAACAACAGGGGATGTATGGGGTTGGATTTATAATAAAAAAAGAATACAAGCAATATATTGAAGAATTCCGAGGAAAACCGGATAGAATCGCGACCTTGAACATCAGAATACCAACAAACAAGCATCCTATATCCATTATCCAGGTATATGCTCCTACCGAGGAAGCAAAGAACGAAGACAAAGACCAATTCTATAAGACGTTAAATGAAACAAGGGAAGAAGCTCACAAACAAAAGATAGTAATGGGTGATTTCAACAGCCAAATAGGAACAAAACAAGAAGGAGAAGAATATATAATGGGAAACAACTGTACAGGTACGAGAAATAAAAATGGAAGACGACTAATTCTCTTTGCCCAAGAACACAATTTAAAAATTATGAATACTATTTATAACAAAAAATGAAGTAAGAAATGGACATGGATTTCACCGGGGGGCAGATATAGAAATGAAATAGATTTTATATGAACAAATATGCACTACCATTTCGAAAACATAGACGTAGTCAATAAATTTAACTTTTACACAAACCATAGAATGGTCAGAGGAACGATAAATATGAATAGTTCTAAAAGATCCAGAAAAAACCTGAAAATCGGTGTGACGAGAGATTTTAAAAACTTAACAGAAGAATTATACCTACAATTGAAAAAAGATTGCCCAGATGTGAGGGGAAAAATCCCACTACAAAACAAGTACAATAAATTAGAAAGATATATTAAAGGCATAGGAAAAGAAATTGAGGTAAACAAAACCAAAAAAGATAAAATAGGTGAAAAAGCTCAGCTACAGAAGAGAAATCGAAAAATCCGGTGGTATAAAGAAAGCTTTGAAAGAATTAAAGGATCATAGCATATCCTTTAATTCTTTCAAAGCTATCCACCGTAGGATCATAGGATCATAGGTATCCACCTAAAATTAAGAAGAAACTTCGGTCAGGCAAAGAATCACACATATCGAAAAGGCTAGAAATGAGTAAGATAGTAACAGAATTTTATCGAAAGTTATACATCAAGACTGGAAAAGAAGAAGAACCCGAAGCTGAAACGGGATTCGAAACTTTTACATCAGAAGAAGAGATTCCTACCATACTCCTTTGCGAAACCAGGAAAGCGATTTTATCACAAAAAAGTTGTAAGTCACCAGGGGATGATGGAATTTCGAACGAGCTATTAAAAACCGCAATAGAGTTGATAGCTGAACCACTCACAATGGTTTTCAATGAAATAATAGCTACTGAACAAATCCCAAAACAATGGATTGAATCGACGATAGTACTTATACACAAAAAAGGAGACAAGAATATTATAGACAATTACAGACCCATTAGTTTGATGAGCAACCTTTACAAAATATTCTCAAAAATAATACTTGGAAGATTAACACAGAAATTAGATGAACAACAACCAAAAGAACAAGCATTCTTTCGTAGTGAATACTCCACCGTAGACCACATTCATGTAGTAAACCAGTTGCTAGAAAAGTATAATGAGTATGGGAAAACTTACTATATCTGTTTTGTCGACTATAACAAAGCCTTTGACACATTAAGTCACAAATTTATCTACAAAGCACTAAAAAATCAGGGAGTTGAAAATAAATATATCAGTATAATAAAAAATATATATCAAAGTTCACTATCCAAAGTACATCTAGAAAAAGTTGGAGATATATTTCCAATAAAAAATGAAGTCAGACAAGGAGATCCACTCTCTCCAAAACTGTTTACTTCGGTGCTGGAAGAGATATTTAGAAATTTAAATTGGAAATTAGGTATAAACATAAACGGTAACAACTTGAACCACCTACGATTTGCTGATGACTTGACATTGTTTGCTGAAGATCCAGTTACTCTTCAAATAATGTTACAAGAATTTACCATACAAAGCAGGAAAGCAGGGCTAACTATCAATGTACCCAAACAAAGCTCATGACCAACAGATCTAAAATCAGAATCTCGGTAAACAATGAAGAGATACATTATGTAGATGAATATGTGTACCTTGGCCAAGTCATATCACCTAAACAGCAAGTGCAGAAGGAAGTTCAAAGGAGAATAACAAACAGTTGGGCAAGATACTGGTCATTAAAAGAGGTAATGAAAAACAAATCCATACCTACAACAGAGAAAACAAAAGTTTTTAATACCTGCATACTCCCGATACTAACTTATGGATGTCAGACTTGGACAATAACAAAAAACTGTATCAAAAGATTAGAGGTTTGCCAACATGGTATGGAAAGGAGCATGCTTGGACTCAAATTGAATGATAAATGCCGACTCACGCATATTAGGAAAAGAACAAATGTGGTCGATGTTGCCAGAAAAGTAAAAGAACTAAAGTGGCGATGGATTGGTCACATGTTAAGATCCAAGATAGAAAAATGGTTCAAAACCATAACAGAATGGTACCCTCGAGATGGAAAGCGTCGTCGAGGCAGGCAGGTCAAGAGGTGGGAGGATGACCTTCCCAAGAAATGGAGAAAGTTAGCCAGGGATAGATACCACTGGAAGAGTCTGGAGGAGGCCTATGTCAATGGTAATTAAGATTAGTAAATAATATTCAAAACTAGGCTAAGTTGTCAGAGAAATAAAGGCTATTTTTATTTATTTTTTATTTTAAGCTAATTCCTTATACCTTTTACTTATAGCTACATCATCATTTTGTAATATTAAAAAAAAAAATAAATAAATAAATAAATAACAGCCTTACGATGGTTATGTTTAGGGTTCCGTACCTCGAAAGGAAAAAAATTGAATATTTGTACGATCACTTTGTTCTCCATCCATCTGTCAAGACACTTTTTCTCAGGAACATGTGGAAGCATTAAGCTGAAACTTATATTAAATTCTCGGGCTTACTGTTCCTTAGAGGTATCAAGAACTCAAACTTCAATGCCAACCAAAATATACAATTGTTTATGCCGCAAATTTACGAAATTTATCGAAACTTGTAAGGGAATCGAAACGTACATTGTATTCAGGTAAACTAAGAATCTTGATATTTGGTACATAGCAAAATATTATAGCACAGATAAAAGAAATATTATGAGAACCGTAAACTTTTAGTTACATCATTAATATAAAAATATTTTTAATATATTTTAAGTTACTACCCTTCTTAACCCCCGACGCAAAGAGAGGTGTTATAAGTTTGACCTGTGTATCTGTGGACCTATGTATCTGCGTATCTGTGTATCTGTCTGTGGCATCGTAGCAGCCAAACAAGTCGACGGATTTGATTACGGTTTCTTAATCGAAAGCGTATTCCGTCGGATGGTATTTAACTATGTTTGTTCGAAATAGCAGCAATGGTTTTCAAGATATTAAAAGGGTATTAAATTGAAATTCATATCAAATACTCGAAGATATAATACCTTTAAACTGTAAGAAAATCAAAGATCAATGTCAACGCAATCAACAAAAACAACAATTTAAGCCGCATATGTCAAAATTCGCAGCTACTCGCAAGGGAATCGAAACCTAAAGGGTACTTCCAGTCGACCTAGAAGCAATCTTTAATAGTACTTATGAAGGAAAAAATCCGAAAACCCGTAAATTGTAAGCTACATCAAATATTTTTATATATTTTATTAGGAACCTCTTCTTGTGCGTAAGAACAAAAATAAAATTCTAGCATTGACTTGTGTTTTATGTGACGTAGAAATGCAAGGAATAGTTCCGAATTGAAAACTCATAAAATTTTGTATTTTATAACTGGCTTCACTAAGAACATCATTTGGACTTTTGATCTACATTGTCTTACATAATATATAATATCATAATATTATGTAACTCAGTTGGTAGAGCGACGGGACGGTTTCCCAGTAGTCGCGGGTTCGAATCCCTGCCCGTATCGGTTTATTTTTCATTCTTTATTTATATAAATTTAAATAAGCTTAACGTGGCTATACATGTTTAAAGATATTTTCAAAAATAGATATTTTCCATAAATCATACTATTACATAATATATCTTACGTATAAAGATCATATGAACAGAAAACTAATATAAACTGGCTGTTGTATGCGATTGTTAAGGTATGTAGACTACATACATACATACAAACAAACAGCGTATGTACAAAGGTTGAGGGTTCTGTAAAACGAACAACTCATTTACTGAATGTTTGAGATACTTGAGTTCACAAATGACGAACACTTTCCCAGCGGGCTTATTGCCGGAGATAATAAATGTTTTCAATTTGCATAATTGTGTAAGTTTATACCTCAATTAATATATCAGCTTAAATTGGAATATTGTATTTGTAATAAAGTACTATATAATTACAAATCAAACACTATTGTATAATCACCTGTCGTAACAGATTATATATATTCAAACCTTCAGTTTCGATTTTCTCAGTAGATAGACAGGTAATTAGACCGAATTAGATATTATTAGATATTGACAGATAGATAGATAGATAGATAGATAGATAGATAGATAGATAGATAGATAGATAGATAGATAGATAGATAGATAGATAGATAGATAGATAGATAGATAGATAGATAGATAGATAGATAGATAGATAGATAGATAGATAGATAGATAGATAGATAGATAGATAGATAGATAGATAGATAGATAGATAGATAGATGAATGTAGGTGTAGCTTGTCCTTTTCAACCGCGGTATGTGAATATATTTTAGGAATTAAGATTTGTTTTATTAAAATTTGTTGGTTTGTAATGCCCTAGTCAATATATAGAATTGTTAACTTAGAAAAAATATCTTTATGAAGAAAATATACAATAATTATTGCATAAATTATTATTTTGTTGTCGTTGATAATTAACACTGATTTTGGGGTGACTTAAATTATTCATAATTATTATCATAATATTATATAGTGTCGCTCGTTGAATATTTACTGATTTACGAAATATCAAATGTCAATAACACAATAGCAAAAACAAGAGTTTTTTATTAATAATAAATTCAATCGGAATTCTGTTGTTTCATCATTGCGGCCGTCTCTGTCGTAGTCATTGTGACGGCGGTTTATTATTTGGTATTCACTTAAAAAAACTTTAGAACCAATTATAGCTTCGTTTATTCAACGGTCCCCATTACAACTTTTTAGAGAGATTTGTACTATACGACTTCTCGAAGCATAAAGGTATTGCAAGTGTTAGATATTATAAGATTCTACAATTAAAAACCACTGAAATAATATACTATAAAGTATTTAATCAGGCTCTGCCCACTATATATATGATAATATTATCTGGATAAGTTTAAAGAAAAGAAAGAACTAAACAAATATATCATTTAATATAACAAAATGACTCCCGGTACATGAATATAATAAATACAGTAATATAGTTATTACTGTGTAATTATTTAGACACAATTATCAATAACTTAATACAGTGAAATACCCACAATATTTATTACACATATTATAAACAATATAAGTATAAGAATCACTTATCTTGCCAGTTGTCCAATACAGATTGCCTTTAATAGAGGCTAACAGCCATATTTATAACATAATAACATCGACAGAAGCGCCAACAGCAGCTTCTGGAGATTGGTCATATTCACAACTCTAAACATCATTAATTATCTCATAATAACAATATAATAGTACTTAACCATTTTAAATGTCTAGAATATTTATAACAATCTTATATCTTTCACACATTTACGGCTTACCTAATAAGATATGTAAATACAATATATTTAATATCTTCAGGCTACTTCCGACAGTTCGTCAAATCAATATCTTTTACTACTTTAATAATGTACTAGTAATAACAATGATATATAGTTCTAAATAAGTCTAAACTCTTAAATCTATCGCTACATCAATATTTCGCATATTTATTGTCAACGGTATTATGTAGTTTCATAAATAATAATATCTTTATTTTACCTACATACAGAATTACAATAATATTGTAATATTATAATAACAATATTATATGTATCAATATTACATATATCTGTCACAAGCATATTGGTTCTATTATTTTATTTAAAGCAAAATTGTATTTATATAAATTTACAGTACATTTATAGTAAGTATTACTATAAATGCTATTAGCTTTTTTTTTGAAGTCTTCCTGTTTTTTATCACTGTAGTTAAATCCACAATCTAGTAAACTAACATGGGGCATATGTTACTTATTAGAAAAAGTAAACAATTCAAGAAATGTCAAATCAAAATGAGAAATCTTTTTTGAATGATATTTTTTTAAGCAAAAGATTCTTTCATTGTATAACCACTAGATTAAAAAAAAATCTCACAGACCTGGCGACAGAAATTCAGCGGGATTCTAATTTCTTTTTAGGAAAAACTTAAATTCTAAATTACCTAAGTACATTGCAATAATAGGTAAATACCCTGAACAATATTTGAAGTATTTAGCGACAGGTTCTTAACACTAAATCAATGCACTATTCGAGAGCCTTTTTTAAATCGTCATACATAATCTGGTGCCGTTTTAAATATTATCAGCAAATAATATTATATTATTATGTTTGTCTACTAAGTTAGGTAGACCATTTATATAAACAAGGAAGAGGAATAGGCCTAAGATTCAATTTTCCCAATTCAATCTTGAGATTGAAACCTCCATATCAACAGAGCCCTAGGGAAATCTAAATATCACTATGAAAATTATTAAAGCAATGATTTAATAATAAGAACTTATGGGTTCTTATTATTTAAGTTACATCAATAATTTATAAAATTTTATTCATCAAAATAATGACCACATAAATAATTAATAATGTATCGACACCATTGCAAATTAAAATTAAATAATAGCTTAAGAGTAATGTTACCTGTGGTAAATAATATGTACTTACTTTACGTAACTTTTTTATTCAAAAGTATTAATGTCATTGTTTGATGAACTTTTGGTCTATAAACAACCATTGGATGGTTGAATGAAAACCATCCAACCAACAACTTGGTATTTGACTAGTCTAGTATTTGGTAGTTCTCTGGGTATTATTAATGTTATCTATCTACAAGAATGATATGGTTGAAAATGTATAAGTCACAAATATATCTGTAAGAATACCTATATGTTAGAATAGTTAGCAATATATAAAAATGATAATTTAAATGGTTTCTTAATGTTGTACTAAGTGAAGTGAGTGCTTTAGGTACTATTATTGAAAGTAAAAAAATGTGAAGCAGGTTTTATGTGTTAGTGACAAATCCATAGATTGTGACGGTAAAATATAGTTCGTGCATTATTATCTCGTCATTGATGTTATGTGATGTAATTTATATAAGTTACTCGTTGTCTAACGCTTAATGATTAAAGTCATTAATTAAATATATTATTAAAAAACAAACAACCCAATTGCTATATGATTTTATGATTGACGTGTATACGTAACAGTTACTCGTTGTCTTTTTATACGACCATCAAATTCAATTATTATATAAAATAGATAAATCATAGATAATGTGTTCATATAAACCACAGCCCAGAATATATAATATTTACCAATGACTAGTATATAAGTAATATTTTGGATTATTCACTTAGCAATCTAACAAAAACTCAATTTGTTCTGACACACAGCTTGCAAATTTCATATTTGCAAGCGGTGCAATATTTTATATTATCAGTAGTAAAAAAATATTTTTTGATATTGTACTGCCTATAATGAAATGGCAAAACACTACCTGAATATCTCTTAATAAAATAATCAACTCATAATAGAAATAATAACTTTGGCTATAAGAAGGAAATAAAATTACATTTTATTGTCCTTCCATTTTATTCGTGTAAGCGATATAACGGTATGTAATACAAACAGTCATACTTTAACGAAGTTTGTAGTCGACAGCCTCAAGCCGTCTGCATGGGAGGAGCAGGTTTGAAATTAAAAAGTTACGATTGAATCATTTCATAATAGGAGTATTATTTTTTTATATAAACATAAAAAAAATATGGCCATTTTTTTGCCAAACGGGTGCTTTTGTGTGTGCCACATACACTATACTATATATACAATTTATCTAATTTCTTGAAATACTTCTTACAGTAAGGATAGAAAAACTTTTTTTACAAAGTTTATAAGAATTTCTTGAACAATATATGCTCTAGTGGTACTATAACTGTTAAAAGATTTGTTTTAGGGTAGACGGTCCATTTGATGTTAAATGGTAATTAGTACCTAAAAAATTAAAAATATGGAGAAGCGTTGTCGCCTTTGAATTTTGGATAGGAAAAAGGGGAGTAGGATACTGCTAAAGAAATTTGAGGATCGGATTCACGTTTTGTCTTTCTCTCCGTAATTTATGTCCGTATAAATTACGTGACGTCTAAATTTAAGACTTTCGTCTCTTAAAACCTCCAAATTAATTGCTTCGTTTACTCTTGCTTTTAAATACCTGGTGATAGAAACGTTTCAATCTAAAGTGTATATTTTATTCAAGTTGTATCTCGTAATAACAGATATTGTTTTTTCATTCAATATATAAGTGTTGTCATTTTAGCAGTAAAATATGCAAATATCAAAAGCCAGACCTTATTATGGTTTCTAAAAAGTTAAGTTTTTATTATTAAGCCACAGGTTATTTACACTAAATCAATGCACTATTCGGAAGACCGGCATAAAGGCCGCGTGGTAATTTCTTAATTACTTACAATTTAAAAATACCACATTATTATTTAAGAAACCGGCCGTGGTCACAGGCTGACGGCCGGTGCAACCTGGTCGAAACCTCAGGCAAATAAAGGTATTCCCGATTTCTTAAAGAATAATATATAATGAAGCGCGATAGTTTAAAAGTGTAAAAATAATAATTTGAAATTTATTACTTATTCAATTTAACGTTGAAAAAAAGCTTCTGTAATCAAATCATAAGCAATCCTATTAGTAATAATTTTCTTTAACATTATAAAAACGAGTACACAAATTCACTAACAGCAGAAAGTTTGTATTAGCTTTCTGCCCATATGATCTTTGTAAGTCTTTAAAATCCCAAAGTAAGAGAATCCCAGACGTAGATCAAAGAGAAAGAGAGTATAAACTTTGAACTTTATAAGTTTTCAATTGAGATATATTTCTTGCAGTTGTAAATGCTTTTGAAGTCACTTTACTAAGAAACTAAGAATATAAAAGAATTTATTTTCGTTCTTTGTGGCTAGTGATGAATCGACTTTAACGAAGTAAAACTAAACAAGCTGTCGGTAAACTTGCTACGATTAAAAAAACTTAAACTCGTTCGAAAGAGAAATCTTAATAAGGTTGTTTGTTGTTTTCTAAAATACATAGATATTTAGGTAAGGTAGCTTTTTTAACACTAAATTAATAAAACTTGCGGATATTGCATACTTTATTTGGTTATAATATTCGCTATTTCGTCAATATCGATGAAAGAAATTTGTCAAAGTAGAGACTTTAGATGCCTACCTCGCCTTAACATAATGCCAATGTTTTTCATTATCTATATTGAAATACTGGTCCTACTAGCACATCTATCAATACACAGTCCGTTAGTAATTTGAGAATTTGAATATTGATTTTTATTTTCCATCACTAAGAAAATAATACAAAAACTATACTATTTTTAGTTTTATTTAAATAGGTAAATGTTAATGAGCAATGTAAGAATTTATTTCTAACAATTCTAATTCTTCTACCATTTGGGGTGAGCTAGGTAGGTTCACATGGGGCGATGAATAACTTGACTCATGAGTTTTATATTATTGTTAAATGTTGTTACCTCAAGACAATGTTTGGTAACTATAAGATACGAGGCATTGTGGTCTTATTATTCCTAAGATATAAACCAAAATGAATTTTATAAAATTCTATAGTTGGTAAGTCTATTCAGAGAGACCTCAGGACCCTGACCTAATATTAATAATGATTTTTTTTAAGGCGGAGTAGCCAAATAAAGTTAGTAAAATTAAGAAATAAATCAGTAACTTGTTTCTAAATGAAATATATACATTTATATTTTACATGTATATTGCTTAAAATGTTTTCTTTTTTACAAGAAGATTCCGTTTAGTTTCTAGTTTTACTTTGCTTGTACTATGTGCATAGATGTATTTTAAGATGTTAATGTATTTTTGTTCAACATTCGAACTTTGTAGTGCTTTCCAGATGTAGCAGTGACTGATGCTGTCAAAAGCTTTGCTGTAGTCTACAAACGCCAAGTACAGAGATCTATTAAACTCACGATATTTTTCTACAATTTGTTCTAGTGCTTGTATGTGATCAATCGTGCTGAATCCTGATCGGAAGCCTGCTTGCTCCTTTGGTTGCTGTTTGTCAATGTCTTGTGCTATCCTTTGTAGTAATATGGAAGAGAATAGCTTATAGACACTTGCTAGCAGGCTAATGGGCCTGTAGTTTCCTATATCTAAAGGATTCCCTTTTTTGAAGAGAAGAATTATGTCGGATGTGCACCATTGTGTGGGTACGGTTTCTGTTTCTAGCACCATATTGAATAATTGCGACAGGTGGCGAACTAATATTGGTGCACCTATCTTCAGAACTTCGTTACACAGTCCGTCTGGTCCAGGGCTTTTGTCCGTCTTTAACCGCTTTATGTGTTCGTAAACTTCTATGTCTTCGATGGGTTTTATGTAGGTAGTACTACTTTTGTGATTTGGCTGGATTTCGGTTTTAATGTTATTTCTGTTTCGGTATAGGTCTTGATAGAATTTGGTTGCAAGGTGTATAACGTCATCCCTTGATTTTGTTTGCACTGAATTTTGTTCAAGTTTTTGTATCCATGTTTTGTATTCGATTAATTCCTTGAAAGCTTTTTTGGTACTTTTAAAATTGTTTATATTTTTGGTAATGACTTTATGTCTGTATCTGCTGTAGTCTTTCCTAATAGATTTTTTGGTTTCTTTATATATCATTCTAAGTTCGTTTTTCATATCTTTCGTTTTAGGTTTTGTGAGTGTTAATTCGGTACGTCTTTTTATTAGTTGTTCAGTCTCTTTGCTCAGTACTTTATGTTGTTTTATTTTTTCTGAGGTATTTGACTTCAAACTCTCCGTTATGCCCTTATGTAACTGGTTATAATATGTTTGAATATCCATTTGTTCGGCTCGTTTTATTTCTAGATTTGTTTTTAGGCATTCAATATAGTTTTTTACTTCATCTTCTGTCTTTGGTAATTTTGGTGGTATTATAAAATTTCTTCTACTTTTTATTTGTCTATTAAGAAGTAATGTAGCTCTCAATGGTCTATGATCTAAGGAAAACTGTATATTATTTAATACCTCAATATTCGTTATTAGCTTGGGTTTGTTTGTCATTATGAAATCAATTTCGTTTTTTGTTTTCTGGTCAGGTGATATCCAAGTCCATTTACGGTTTCCTTTTTTCTTAAAAAATGTATTCATTATGGATAGTTTATATTGGAAAGCATAACTTATAAGACGGTCACCTCTTCCATTGCGTTGTCCAAACCCATGAAGGCCCATAACAGGATGGTGATCTATAATTGGGCAACCTATTTTAGCATTAAAGTCTCCCATTACTATCACTTTCTCATCTGCTAATCCGTGGGCTATTTCAATTTCGCTGTAGAATTGCTCAATTTCATCTTCGGATGATCTTTCTGTTGGGGCATATACTTGTATTAATGATATAGCAATATTGTCAAATTTTAATTGCAAGAGTGCTACCCTTTCAGAAATTCCTGAAAAGTTTTTTATGTTATCTTTGTACTTTTTCTTTACTAGAAAACCTACTCCATGTAACCCTTTGGTTTGCCCGATGTAGCAAAAAACATAATCCTGGTGTTCTTCAATATTGCAGCCCATTTTTCTGACTTCTGCTAGTCCTAAGATGTCACAATTAACATTTTTTAGGGCATAATTTAGTTCGAGGTATCTTTATGTTGATGATAGGGATTTTACATTATAAGTACAAATTTTTAAGACGTTTTCTTTGTCTTCGTATTTATTGTTTTTAAGTGGAGGGTAGTGGTCTAATTCCCCACGAGGACCAGTCGGCTTGGGGAATGTTGTATTTCTTAGTTTAGTTTGTTCTGGCTTATGTATTGTTGAGTTCCGGTGGCTGATGGTTGTATCCTATGCTTGTTGTTCTGGGTGGGGATTTTTAGTTGGCAGGGAATTGCTTCTTTTCCTCAGTAAGTCAAATGCGTTTAACTTATTTGTTTTTGCTTTTGTTTGTTGTTTACAAGGCCGTTCCGTAGCATTGGGCAAGGTAGATAGGTCTCTTTTTCGCCTTCCGTTTTCAGTTTTCCCCTCCTTGATGACTAGTTTATAATAATTTATGTAAGCATAATTTCCCTTTGCCCTTTCCTCTTCTAATTTGGTCTGTAGTTCCCTCCTCTTGTCGAGGACCTCCTTAGGGTAGTCTTCGGAAGCATAGACATTTTTAAGTTGTTTTTTGTTTTTCAAGATTTCATTTTTTTTCCAGTTGTTAACAAATGATACGAGTACCGGCCGAACCTTTCCACTATTCCTGTCGGGATTTCCAATTCTGTAGATAGTATTTATATCATTAGATTCAAGGGAAATATTTAGATTATCTTTTAGTTGCGTTGTTACTATTTCCATAAGAGCATCGGTCGACTTTTCACACTCTTTTATTCCGTATAAAATTATGTTGTTTATTTTCCTATGTTTTTCAAGGTAATATATTTTTTCTTTTAATATCTGGTTTTCTGTCCTTAGTTCTTGTATTTCTCTTGAAAATGGCACTAATTTTTCATCAATCTGAGCAATAATGTTTTTGGTTTGATTTGACATTTCAATTTTTATTTGGTCGAGCAATGTTTGGTTATCCATTTCTGATTATAATTGTCTCTTCCTTGAAATGGAACGTAATTGTGTGAACGCAGTTTTTTAAGTTGTTAGGTTGGTACACCGCACTAATGTCTGTGTCTGTGGTAGTTGTTATTTGACAGATAACCTTTAAAAACTTCGTTGTTTTTTGTTCACTTTTATTGTTTATTCACCCACTTTTCACTTAGTTTTTCGTTTTATACAGCGCCGTGGCACGTTACGAACCGGATTATGATAATTTTTCACAAGATAGGTAGGTATTTACACAGTTTTCGTATCGGTAAGCGGAGCTCAATAACACTACGTATTTACGTCTACACAACCGGAACCGGAATCTCATGTCATGTTTAGTTAAGACTATTAATTTCGGAAAATTTTATATTTTTTACAGAAAAACATATAGAATGCTTTTCACTAGGGTAAAATTGAAAACAGAGACAAAGTAGAGCATCATGTATATGTTGCTTCGTGTGTACATTTATATAAATACCAGCGGGCTTTGATCAAAGCACCAAAAGGCCACTTCAGGGATTGCTAATTCGTTTGTAAGCCAGTGACAGATTTATATAAAAATTTATGTAGGTTAGAAAATGCCGAACCATATTTCAGCGACACTTTTATTAAAACAAAACTATGTATGAATATTACTTTTTTACTCCTAAAATAACGCAATATTATTTTGTATTATTATAACATTAATGCAAGAAAAAATATCCCAAATTACCACTTCTAAGCTACATTGTTGTTAGTTACAACTAAGTTTAATTCTGTTTCAGAATAAACAATACATGTTTACTTCGGTAGCAGTGATATCTCAGATATAATGGCATCTATGGCTCAATGGCTGGAGACGGCAATGTAAATGTAGTTCTGGCAACGTTTCAAATCTTGGGCCTTGAGCAGCGTCAGCTGTAAACAGTATGGTACGTCGTACGATAATACACACATATGTTGAGCTTCATATTATCGTGTTGCATTTTACTTATCTCACTTAAGCTTAGTCTATAATTTAAGCGTTTACACTTTCATCACTCTTAGTCTAGACAAGTTAGTGGAAGCCTTACGAGAGGATAGAGTGTTAGATAATGTCTAGTTTTAATATCTTCTTATACTCAAGTTTCGGTTATAATAAACAGAGGTTTGTTACTGTATATATGAACGTGTTTAAATACTGGTGACACTTTCACCAACACAAACCATTTATTTTATTTATTAATACTATATGATACCGTAAAAAATGTATTTAACCTTTGAAAATATAAGATAAATAAGCCAACCTAAATGAATAACGGCAATTTCAAATCTTGCGTTAATTCTGGGAATTCTAAATAATATTTGACAACTTTTTCAATATCCAGGATTTCTTTATTTATCGTATCATATTTCTTCAGATCTTTTCTGCCCTACTTATGAGGCAGACCTTGCTCCACTTCATATAAATTGGAATAAATATTTATAAGAATTTGTGAACACAAGGATAAATGTCCTTAAACAAATAGCATACGCTTATATTTTATATACTGAATCTGATGGTCTAGCTTTTTTGTTTAGAGAACTATATATATTCGTGTGTATATATAACATTACTAAAAGGTTTCAAACGTTTAATAGAATTTGCAAAAGACACTAAAAGATGCCATTAACGTTATCGGTATAAAGAAGATTATAAATACAGTCCTAACTACGTCAATGCGAATATCGTCACAGTAGCGACTTTTTGGTAGCGCGACCGGGTAGGTATCCAGGGTTGTAATTCAGCTTTTGTCTACGTTATTGGACTTTAATCGTATCAAAATCAGGACTTAAATAGAAGCTATTCTTTTGTTTTCCTAAAAATGAGGTAAGTAAATTCATATGATATTTAAAACTTAAAATCAAAGAAGTATAGAATTAGCCATCAAGCGATTTTAAAGACACTATAGAAACAGTCAACCTATTGTATAATTATAAAACTTAAAGAAGTTTTTGTAACATATAAATAAATAAACAAACAAGTACGAGGTTCAATTTAGTATTAATGTTAAAAATATGAAATCTATTATTGAAATAAACCCAAATCAAATTTATTGGTTAATGTTACATTTACTTTTTTAATTTCGCAAGAAGCATTTCAAGTTCAACTGATGTTCCAATTTAATTCTAAATTAATATTTCGGTGTCTTATTTGGTACATTACAATAATATTTTCCACTTTAGTATAGTATGACTAAAGGGTGTTGGCATGCAGCTTTAGGAAACCTATACATAATATGAAAACTTCTTAAAACTTTAAACAGTTTACTGCTCGATCTATGAGAGTTCCTCTTTTTAAACTGTTGATCTTCGTGGGATTGAAAAACTTTTTCGAAATTTTAAACATATTTACGGAATTCCTTACGTCCTATAATACTTGCAGACACTTTTGAAAAACCATCTTCTTCATTCATATATAATATAATACATATATATTAAAATTAACATTTTTTTTGTAGCTAAAAAACCTAAACTATTAAAATATCTTAAGACTTAAAAACTTATAAAAATACATTTTCTAAATAGGTAAATGTAAAATAAAGGTAAATTCGTAATATTTAGGTATTTAGTTAGGTCTTTTTGTTTACCTTCTTATTTTATTAAAAAAAAACTAAGTTTGTATAAATAAATTTTATAAAATTCTATAGTTGGTAAGTCTATTCAGAGAGACCTCAGGACCCTGACCTAATATTAATAATGATTTTTTTTAAGGCGGAGTAGCCAAATAAAGTTAGTAAAATTAAGAAATAAATCAGTAACTTGTTTCTAAATGAAATATATACATTTATATTTTACATGTATATTGCTTAAAATGTTTTCTTTTTTACAAGAAGATTCCGTTTATAAGGAGAATGAATTCATCTTTATTATCTTCCTGAACGTAATTCTGATAGAAACTTAAATTTACATTCAATATAATATATATAATTTGTTGTTTAAAATTATTATATTAGTCATGGTAGAGGGTAAATGTATGTAATGCTTCGAAACATGCAATTTATAATTTAATGAATTTATTAATTAAATTTGAATTTCATATTATTAGGACTTGTTTCAATAATGCACAGTACTTGCACTTCAATGTTTAATATCCAACCATTTATAATAGAATGGGCGAGAGCAGCCCTTACAACTCGTTTTATAATATTTTAACACTATAATATTTAGGTGAGAGTAATTTACAATTTCATAACCAACTTACAGATACTATTATTTATACCTTATAATAAGTTCTAATAATTAATAAAAGATTAAACATTATGTTAAAATATTCTATGCTTCTAATTCTTAAAACATTTAACAGTAAATACTAAATAACATTCCATAATTAATTGCCTAGGTGGCGCTACTGTTGAAACATATGAACTGAAACATGTAAATTGCTATGTATTTACCATTTAAATTAATATGACGGCGCATCCGTTAACGTCATACGTCAGGTTGAATTTTAGCTGTCAACCTAGCGAAGCGTCATGGTCGATGAGAGTGAAGGCAGCCATCTTGACACATTTGGTTCTTCAAGATGGCTCTTGTGCTCTACGCTTGTGACGAATCACTTTGAATTCCAAATATCATACGATCTAGTATTCTAATTAATATAATAGTGTTAATTAGATCCAGTATTAATTATTTCTGTTTATATTTCTTGAGTAAAACTTTGTACTGATTAAATAACTGTGATTGGAAGAAGGACTTGTGATTTCTCTATCCACATCTATCCATCTACATGTACTACACAAGATGAGTATTAATGAGGGCTTTGCTGCCTCTTTATATATAAATAAATGTACTTACTAACAATGTTTAATGCCTACCTGCCTGCCTGTGTTACTAACAATGTATAATGCCTACATTTAATAGAATTGTATAAGCATTACCGGAATTATATTTTTTAATTATTGAAAAAAATATAAAATACCACTATAAAGTTTATTTATACAAACTTAGTTTTTTTTTAATAAAATAAGAAGGTAAACAAAAAGACCTAACTAAATACCTAAATATTACGAATTTACCTTTATTTTACATTTACCTATTTAGAAAATGTATTTTTATAAGTTTTTAAGTCTTAAGATATTTTAATAGTTTAGGTTTTTTAGCTACAAAAAAAATGTTAATTTTAATATATATGTATTATATTATATATGAATGAAGAAGATGGTTTTTCAAAAGTGTCTGCAAGTATTATAGGACGTAAGGAATTCCGTAAATATGTTTAAAATTTCGAAAAAGTTTTTCAATCCCACGAAGATCAACAGTTTAAAAAGAGGAACTCTCATAGATCGAGCAGTAAACTGTTTAAAGTTTTAAGAAGTTTTCATATTATGTATAGGTTTCCTAAAGCTGCATGCCAACACCCTTTAGTCATACTATACTAAAGTGGAAAATATTATTGTAATGTACCAAATAAGACACCGAAATATTAATTTAGAATTAAATTGGAACATCAGTTGAACTTGAAATGCTTCTTGCGAAATTAAAAAAGTAAATGTAACATTAACCAATAAATTTGATTTGGGTTTATTTCAATAATAGATTTCATATTTTTAACATTAATACTAAATTGAACCTCGTACTTGTTTGTTTATTTATTTATATGTTACAAAAACTTCTTTAAGTTTTATAATTATACAATAGGTTGACTGTTTCTATAGTGTCTTTAAAATCGCTTGATGGCTAATTCTATACTTCTTTGATTTTAAGTTTTAAATATCATATGAATTTACTTACCTCATTTTTAGGAAAACAAAAGAATAGCTTCTATTTAAGTCCTGATTTTGATACGATTAAAGTCCAATAACGTAGACAAAAGCTGAATTACAACCCTGGATACCTACCCGGTCGCGCTACCAAAAAGTCGCTACTGTGACGATATTCGCATTGACGTAGTTAGGACTGTATTTATAATCTTCTTTATACCGATAACGTTAATGGCATCTTTTAGTGTCTTTTGCAAATTCTATTAAACGTTTGAAACCTTTTAGTAATGTTATATATACACACGAATATATATAGTTCTCTAAACAAAAAAGCTAGACCATCAGATTCAGTATATAAAATATAAGCGTATGCTATTTGTTTAAGGACATTTATCCTTGTGTTCACAAATTCTTATAAATATTTATTCCAATTTATATGAAGTGGAGCAAGGTCTGCCTCATAAGTAGGGCAGAAAAGATCTGAAGAAATATGATACGATAAATAAAGAAATCCTGGATATTGAAAAAGTTGTCAAATATTATTTAGAATTCCCAGAATTAACGCAAGATTTGAAATTGCCGTTATTCATTTAGGTTGGCTTATTTATCTTATATTTTCAAAGGTTAAATACATTTTTTACGGTATCATATAGTATTAATAAATAAAATAAATGGTTTGTGTTGGTGAAAGTGTCACCAGTATTTAAACACGTTCATATATACAGTAACAAACCTCTGTTTATTATAACCGAAACTTGAGTATAAGAAGATATTAAAACTAGACATTATCTAACACTCTATCCTCTCGTAAGGCTTCCACTAACTTGTCTAGACTAAGAGTGATGAAAGTGTAAACGCTTAAATTATAGACTAAGCTTAAGTGAGATAAGTAAAATGCAACACGATAATATGAAGCTCAACATATGTGTGTATTATCGTACGACGTACCATACTGTTTACAGCTGACGCTGCTCAAGGCCCAAGATTTGAAACGTTGCCAGAACTACATTTACATTGCCGTCTCCAGCCATTGAGCCATAGATGCCATTATATCTGAGATATCACTGCTACCGAAGTAAACATGTATTGTTTATTCTGAAACAGAATTAAACTTAGTTGTAACTAACAACAATGTAGCTTAGAAGTGGTAATTTGGGATATTTTTTCTTGCATTAATGTTATAATAATACAAAATAATATTGCGTTATTTTAGGAGTAAAAAAGTAATATTCATACATAGTTTTGTTTTAATAAAAGTGTCGCTGAAATATGGTTCGGCATTTTCTAACCTACATAAATTTTTATATAAATCTGTCACTGGCTTACAAACGAATTAGCAATCCCTGAAGTGGCCTTTTGGTGCTTTGATCAAAGCCCGCTGGTATTTATATAAATGTACACACGAAGCAACATATACATGATGCTCTACTTTGTCTCTGTTTTCAATTTTACCCTAGTGAAAAGCATTCTATATGTTTTTCTGTAAAAAATATAAAATTTTCCGAAATTAATAGTCTTAACTAAACATGACATGAGATTCCGGTTCCGGTTGTGTAGACGTAAATACGTAGTGTTATTGAGCTCCGCTTACCGATACGAAAACTGTGTAAATACCTACCTATCTTGTGAAAAATTATCATAATCCGGTTCGTAACGTGCCATGGCGCTGTATAAAACGAAAAACTAAGTGAAAAGTGGGTGAATAAACAATAAAAGTGAACAAAAAACAACGAAGTTTTTAAAGGTTATCTGTCAAATAACAACTACCACAGACACAGACATTAGTGCGGTGTACCAACCTAACAACTTAAAAAACTGCGTTCACACAATTACGTTCCATTTCAAGGAAGAGACAATTATAATCAGAAATGGATAACCAAACATTGCTCGACCAAATAAAAATTGAAATGTCAAATCAAACCAAAAACATTATTGCTCAGATTGATGAAAAATTAGTGCCATTTTCAAGAGAAATACAAGAACTAAGGACAGAAAACCAGATATTAAAAGAAAAAATATATTACCTTGAAAAACATAGGAAAATAAACAACATAATTTTATACGGAATAAAAGAGTGTGAAAAGTCGACCGATGCTCTTATGGAAATAGTAACAACGCAACTAAAAGATAATCTAAATATTTCCCTTGAATCTAATGATATAAATACTATCTACAGAATTGGAAATCCCGACAGGAATAGTGGAAAGGTTCGGCCGGTACTCGTATCATTTGTTAACAACTGGAAAAAAAATGAAATCTTGAAAAACAAAAAACAACTTAAAAATGTCTATGCTTCCGAAGACTACCCTAAGGAGGTCCTCGACAAGAGGAGGGAACTACAGACCAAATTAGAAGAGGAAAGGGCAAAGGGAAATTATGCTTACATAAATTATTATAAACTAGTCATCAAGGAGGGGAAAACTGAAAACGGAAGGCGAAAAAGAGACCTATCTACCTTGCCCAATGCTACGGAACGGCCTTGTAAACAACAAACAAAAGCAAAAACAAATAAGTTAAACGCATTTGACTTACTGAGGAAAAGAAGCAATTCCCTGCCAACTAAAAATCCCCACCCAGAACAACAAGCATAGGATACAACCATCAGCCACCGGAACTCAACAATACATAAGCCAGAACAAACTAAACTAAGAAATACAACATTCCCCAAGCCGACTGGTCCTCGTGGGGAATTAGACCACTACCCTCCACTTAAAAACAATAAATACGAAGACAAAGAAAACGTCTTAAAAATTTGTACTTATAATGTAAAATCCCTATCATCAACATAAAGATACCTCGAACTAAATTATGCCCTAAAAAATGTTAATTGTGACATCTTAGGACTAGCAGAAGTCAGAAAAATGGGCTGCAATATTGAAGAACACCAGGATTATGTTTTTTGCTACATCGGGCAAACCAAAGGGTTACATGGAGTAGGTTTTCTAGTAAAGAAAAAGTACAAAGATAACATAAAAAACTTTTCAGGAATTTCTGAAAGGGTAGCACTCTTGCAATTAAAATTTGACAATATTGCTATATCATTAATACAAGTATATGCCCCAACAGAAAGATCATCCGAAGATGAAATTGAGCAATTCTACAGCGAAATTGAAATAGCCCACGGATTAGCAGATGAGAAAGTGATAGTAATGGGAGACTTTAATGCTAAAATAGGTTGCCCAATTATAGATCACCATCCTGTTATGGGCCTTCATGGGTTTGGACAACGCAATGGAAGAGGTGACCGTCTTATAAGTTATGCTTTCCAATATAAACTATCCATAATGAATACATTTTTTAAGAAAAAAGGAAACCGTAAATGGACTTGGATATCACCTGACCAGAAAACAAAAAACGAAATTGATTTCATAATGACAAACAAACCCAAGCTAATAACGAATATTGAGGTATTAAATAATATACAGTTTTCCTTAGATCATAGACCATTGAGAGCTACATTACTTCTTAATAGACAAATAAAAAGTAGAAGAAATTTTATAATACCACCAAAATTACCAAAGACAGAAGATGAAGTAAAAAACTATATTGAATGCCTAAAAACAAATCTAGAAATAAAACGAGCCGAACAAATGGATATTCAAACATATTATAACCAGTTACATAAGGGCATAACGGAGAGTTTGAAGTCAAATACCTCAGAAAAAATAAAACAACATAAAGTACTGAGCAAAGAGACTGAACAACTAATAAAAAGACGTACCGAATTAACACTCACAAAACCTAAAACGAAAGATATGAAAAACGAACTTAGAATGATATATAAAGAAACCAAAAAATCTATTAGGAAAGACTACAGCAGATACAGACATAAAGTCATTACCAAAAATATAAACAATTTTAAAAGTACCAAAAAAGCTTTCAAGGAATTAATCGAATACAAAACATGGATACAAAAACTTGAACAAAATTCAGTGCAAACAAAATCAAGGGATGACGTTATACACCTTGCAACCAAATTCTATCAAGACCTATACCGAAACAGAAATAACATTAAAACCGAAATCCAGCCAAATCACAAAAGTAGTACTACCTACATAAAACCCATCGAAGACATAGAAGTTTACGAACACATAAAGCGGTTAAAGACGGACAAAAGCCCTGGACCAGACGGACTGTGTAACGAAGTTCTGAAGATAGGTGCACCAATATTAGTTCGCCACCTGTCGCAATTATTCAATATGGTGCTAGAAACAGAAACCGTACCCACACAATGGTGCACATCCGACATAATTCTTCTCTTCAAAAAAGGGAATCCTTTAGATATAGGAAACTACAGGCCCATTAGCCTGCTAGCAAGTGTCTATAAGCTATTCTCTTCCATATTACTACAAAGGATAGCACAAGACATTGACAAACAGCAACCAAAGGAGCAAGCAGGCTTCCGATCAGGATTCAGCACGATTGATCACATACAAGCACTAGAACAAATTGTAGAAAAATATCGTGAGTTTAATAGATCTCTGTACTTGGCGTTTGTAGACTACAGCAAAGCTTTTGACAGCATCAGTCACTGCTACATCTGGAAAGCACTACAAAGTTCGAATGTTGAACAAAAATACATTAACATCTTAAAATACATCTATGCACATAGTACAAGCAAAGTAAAACTAGAAACAAGAGGTGAAGAAATTAAAATAGAAAAAGGAGTCAGACAGGGAGATCCTCTATCACCAAAGCTTTTTATAGCGGTCCTTGAAGATATATTTAAGAATTTAGACTGGTCCAAAAAAGGCGTGCAAGTAAATGGATCCTATCTAAACCATCTCAGATTTGCTGATGACATAGTTATATTAGCCGAAACATCTAGGGATCTAGAAGAAATGATGAGATCACTTGACCATGAAAGCTAAAAAGTAGGTTTAGAAATGAACGTAAACAAAACTAAAATAATGACTAACAACCATAAGAGTCCAATTGTGATAAAAGGGAACAACATAGAATATGTCAACAAATACATATATTTGGGAAAACAGATAACATTAGATAAAACCAGAAATGAAGAGGAGGTAACAAGAAGAATTAACGTAACATGGAACAAATATTGGTCATTGAAAGAAATTCTAAAAGGAAATTATAATTTGCACTTGAAAAAGACTGTTTTCGACACATGCCTCTTACCTTGTTTATTGTACGGCTGTCAAACTTGGATATTCACAAACAGAGTAAAACATAAAATCAAATGTACTCAAAGGGCAATGGAAAGGAGCATGCTAAAAAAGAAGAGTGCACATGGTGAAGAGTGAAGCAATAAGAGAGATAACCAAAGTCACTGACGCACTCGCACATGCATTGACATTAAAGTGGAGGTGGGCCGGACACATCTCCCGCTACACGGACAAAAGATGGACCATAGAAGTCACGAGATGGAAGGGCCCAAGAGGAAAAAGAAATGTTGGCAGACCAATCAGACGGTGGGCTGATGACATAGTGCAGGTGACAGGAACTGGCTGGATCACCATAAGTAAGGATAGAGAAGCGTGGAAGAAGCTGGAGGAGGCCTTTACCCAAAGAGGGGTCCATATTTCCATAGATTTAAAATAAAAAATATAATAGGATAAGGAAAACTAACAATAATTTAAGCAATTTACTAACAAAAATCCAAATGTATATAGGTAGGAAATATGGAATAAATGGCTTTTTATTATTTTATTATTTAACTAGACATGAATTATGAATTCTTACCAAATTTGATGAAAAGTTATTATTATTATTATTTACTATTAAAATAAAAAAATCTTTTGGTTTAATTATCATGTACGGACCAAAAGGATTTCTTTTTTAAATTACTTACCTACCTTTTGCCTCGTTACCATCTTTTTAACCTCCGAGTAAAAAAAGGAGTGTTATAAGTTTGACCTGTCGATCTGTGTATCTGTGTATCTGGCCAAACACGTGGACGGATTTATTATTATTATCTATGTTTGATTGAATTAGAAAGAAATAGAAAGATATTGCTGCAAAGCATTCGAAACGTCGGGTTAGATTTAAAATGTAAATTTAAAATTTAATTCAATATACGCGAGTTAAATCCGTAAAAATAGTTTTATTTCTACATGTTAAATCATAAAAAAAAATATGCTTTCAATATTATGCATACGATATATGAACACATTTTAATTATAAGTATCTGCATATACAGATTGACATCAATAAATTTAACCAATAGTTTGTGACTCAATATTATTGTAAATTAAATGGCAGGAAAGCATTTTTAACCATTGATTGATTGATTTACCTGTGTATAACGAGTACCTACTTATAAATGTGAAAACAAGAGTGGTAAAGAAAACTATGTTAACTAACAAATTGGTGTTATATAATTCAGATTATATATTTTTTCCTTGTTCTAAGACCCGTAATATTGAAAGAAAATATAATTGATCTGTGATCTCTTCTGATTATACAAAGGCAATATACAAAGGTCTGTTGAGGGTAACATTCAAGTTGTACGTCATCAATAAAAACGAAAATTCAATTACAATATTTAAGATTCTCAAAAAGATATACGTGATATAAGAAGACTGGCAATATATATATTCATCCTTAACCGGTATGTATCCATTTAAGTCATGGTTTATTTTTTACAGTAAATTTTCTATTCATAATCAGGCAACTTGGTCTTAAATACATGAAATGAGAGTAATTAGGTATGTAAAGTTATACTCTCTCAAATGTAAGGATTTTAAGCTGTAAATTGTCCTAGTTTTCGGTAAAACAAGATAACTAGTTATTTAATGACTTCGTTAACTATGGTCTTTTATTTTAGTAAAACATATATTACTATAGATTTATGTGTTGAGAGATTTTTAAATAAATAATAAGCATGTTTTGTGTATGTAAAATTAACAAATAATCATTATTTCAGTTTAATTATAAATTTTAAGGTTTTAAAGGTATAACCGAAGTGAATTTTAATTATTTTGTTTTGTGCTGCTTGAACGATATCTAGTTTTGTTTTAGTGGAACTTCCCCAGACTTCAATGGAATATAGTAAGAGGGGTTAGACTAGAAAATAAATGCAGCGTAATTTTTGGGGAGATAATCCATACACAAAATTCCTTTACAATTCCAAAAAACAGTGGCATGAGCTTGGATATTGATCTTTTCACTTTGAACTTCCGTTGCGGATTTTTTCTTTTTTCTATCCACTTGAATAACTTTTTGACTCTAGATCAAAGTATCGAATCCATGTTTTATCGACAGTAATAATGCGACAAAAAAAAGTCAGGATTATCGCCACAGATGTCCAAAAACTCCTGTAAAGTTGTGACTCGATGCTGCTTGTCTTTCGGCATGAGCATTTTCGACACTCATCACGCGGATTTTTTTCATGTGCAGGTGATTAAGAAAATGTTCCTTAGCATTTCTCGCTAATGCTCTTAGCTTCAGGTACGTGCCACAACTTAATTCGCCAATCTTCAAAAGAAGTTTTTATACTTTTTCAATGTGTTCTTCGCTTCGGTAACTGCAGTATTTGGGTGCTTCGACCTGGGATCATCTTTAAGCGACTGTACTGTTTTACCACTCAGTTCTAATGATTTACGGTCGCAAATGAAGGTGCCCCATAGAGCGAAGACTTTCCATTAACTGCTGACATCTCTTCAAATATTTCTTAAGTCGGCGTTTTGTTCTTTTTTTGAAAACATTTTATAACAGCTCTGTACTCTAATTTTGTGTAAAGTGCACATGACTCAGGAATGGTAACGTTTACCGTTCTATCATTACAAAAAACGTAATGATGCTAGTGACATGACACTTGATTTATATACTCCTTATGATACCCGCATTTAGTAGTGTGTTGCGCGAGTCATTAGTAATATTCAAAGGTACTTTGACTGAAAAAATAATCCAAAGTCTTTGGTTTTCTCTAGGTATGGTAATGGAATTCCGTCATATAATAGCCGAGGCAGGGTCGTAAAATATTTTTTTGTACAATTGTCCGTTACAAATTAATTATCATGGCCTGCGATTTATTAGTATTTAGTAATAAACCGTAATCCTCCGTCCATCAGTGTATCTTTTGAAGGTCGTCATTCACGGCATCGATAGCATCTGCAAGCCCAGATAAAGTGACATGTGGATAGAGCTGAAAATTGTCTGCATAGAGATGGTAGCAAAAGATATAACTTTGGAAATTTCATCAATAAAAATTGAGTAGAGTAAGTGAAGTAGAACGCCGCCTTGCGGTACTCCAGCAAACAGATACAGAGATTTCACAATCTGTTGACACCCGAAAAGATATGATTTAAACCAGTCAAAAACGGATGAAGAAATTGAGAAAGTTAACAGAATACTAAGTAAAATATCGAAATCCACCGTATTAAAGGCGTTACTGAATTCAAGAAGAACTAGTATAAAAAGATGTTTAGTGTCTATAGCGTATGGAATATCATCTGTAATTTGAAGTAATGTAGTGCTAGTACTGTGGTAAGAACGGAAACCGGATTGAGAAGGACTTAATAGATTATTACTTTAGAGGTACTCGGAAAGTTGCTTAAAAATCCCGTCTTGAAGAACCTTAGAGAGAATAGGGAGTAAGGTGAAGAAGGATTAGATATCTTAGGTAATGGAATTACGTAAGAACTTTTACAGGCCGTAGGAAACATATTAGTATGTAAGGTTAAGGTTACCCTTATTCTTGCCTTTTGTTAAAAATAGGGATAATTATGGGTAACAGGATTTCAATTCATAAAATGAGAATATCTCTACTAATATTGTCGTGTCTTATTGCTTTGAAAGAAATTGATAGAAGGGACACGTCTCCCTCCGTTATTTTTCAGTTTCAAGCCTTTTTCAGTTTCTATAGAATGCTAAACTTAAATTCTTTAGGAAGTTGCAGTGCAGGAGTAGAGAAATACGTGTGTAATAGTACTATTGATCTTATTTCTAATTAACAAAGGAGTATAATATTTCCAACTTCCTGAATGTTTACTTTTTATATCAGAAGAACAATAACGAAAACAATCCAATAATAAACAACAAACAATAAATTTATTATTAATTAAATATAAATTCTTCATCGTTATCACCTAATAATGTACAAAAAAATCTTAATAAAAACTTATATACCAAAATACGGATAAATACCGTTAAATACCTTATCATTCGAGAATAAAGAAACAAAGTGTGATTTAATTAGATTCTAACGTCATGTATCGACGTCACATGAAAACTTTGTCGCAAAATGCGCTCTGAAAAGCGGATATATTTTCAATATAAATTTCTGTAAAATAAGGGATCATTCGATTTCTAAATCGTTCTCAAGATAAGTCCAAACAACAGAGAGAGACACGAATATTTTTACAAGGTGTGTTTAGATTTCAGTAGCGTACATATATTAACGTGAGCTGTAAGAAAAACCTTTAGTTAGGAAACATAGACAGACGTTTACGCCAATAAACCAATAACGGAATAATATTGGAGTTAATAGACCTAAAAATTATACAACAAATATAATTATAAAATTATTGGCAAAAGTTTTGTATTGGATATTTCTAAAATCTACTTTTATTAGAACTCTCTTACCGCAAAGAATCGCCAACGACAGTCGTTCTATTCTTTAAAGCACTTTATGACACTGTTCACAAATACACTAAACTGTTTACCATTTAAACACTTAATTATCACTGTTACACAACTTAGTTTCTCGATCTCACACTCAGCGGTTTATTATAACTGTTACACTTTTATCACAATAATACCACCCCATAACTTGTACTCCCAATTTCACACAATGCCTTCTCTTAACCGAGCTGCGAATTATATACTTCTTATTCTTAGTCAAATCAGTATGCAATATTACATTTATTTTATCAATTAAACTTCTATACAGACATTCAATTGATTTAGTCAAATCAACAAATATCTTTATTTTCAGTCAAAACCAAACTACTACATGTATAAAAGCTAACACTTTATTATCTTTAAAAAGGAACTCTTTTTATACGACTTGAATGCTTTTAGTTTTTAATAAGTTTGATATGTGTATCTGTGCGTACAGACGCAGAGAGGTTAGAGAGTACGAGGTAACAAACGCACAGATACATAGGTATCTTTGCGTTTGTGACCTCGTTGCAGCCAAACGAGTGCTAACCGTATTTGATTGCGTATTTTTTTGACCGAAAGTCTGGTCTATTGAGATGCTATGGTTGGCTATGTAAAGTCGGTAGAGAAGCAGTCGTCTCCAAGATATTGAGCTTTTATTGGTGCCGTTGAAAGGTTCTTACGCAATTTTGATAGTAAATAGGTAATTATTGAAAGAGAGTGTGTTCGTAGAATCATTTATTACAATATACACTACTAAGTAAAATAACTTTAAATGGCAGAAAACAAAAATAGCTAAAAATGCAAAAAAATCCGATCAAAAGGACCTCTAAAAAGAATAAACATAATATTATTATGTACCCATTGAAGTTGTTGCATCGGGGGACCGGTAAATAAAGAAAGAAATCAATATATTGTGAGTTACCAAGGAAAATAATGAAATAACAATATCTAAACATCGCTTGTATAGTCATTACTTTTCAATTGCTAATATTTAATCTTGTCTATATAACATATTTATGTATATATATATATACATATACATTATATATATAATATTTATTTGTATATATTTATGTGTGTATGTATTTATATTAATGTTATGTATTTATGTATTGTCTCTATCTAATATAAATATTTGTAACATTGAATACATAGAATTAATTGTATTATTGTAATTATTTAGCTTATTTTTTTTTTCTTGCTTTATCCCGCGTTCTCATTATCTACTCCTTTTCCCAAAAGATTGTAAGAGATTGCTTTAGCAATAAGACCGCCTTTGCACCCTTTTTTAGCTTATTTGTTTTTTTTACCTTTTTTTGTTTATTTTTTGTATTTTGTGTGCAATAATAATTTTATCTGTCTATCTAATCGTATAATGTAAGTCCTCATACATTAACTCCGAAAACTTCGTAAAACCATCGTCAACGTAAGTACAAAGGGCCTCCGAACTTAAATTTAAAAAGGGTATTAAAATAATATTCACGTAAAATTTATTTAGCAAAAATGTATTTTTTAAGCGGTCTGCAGAAGCGTAAGTAAGGTTTAGAAGCTTTGACCTAATAAATTAAGTAACGTAATTCCAACTCCATCTTAGTTATCTCCAGTGAGGATTTTACATATATCTATAAATATCAATCTTTTGCTTAATATGCATTTTTTTAATTTTGTACCATTTAGATATAAATAATAGCAGTATTTTTTCGGTAACAAAACTATGGGAAATTGGATAATAAGAAAAGATTGATATTTACCGTTCAAAAGCGAACTGTTCCGAGAATAAATGTGATCAGCATCTCGGTCTTTTTTTCACCTGGAATTTCAGTATAGGACAATAGTTAGTTTATTTGTTTGCAAATTGAGCATTTCATAACAATATTGTAAATGCACGTAAAAAATGTTTATGCTAATTAATTCGAAACTTGTACTGATATATTTTTATAGTTTGTACTATTACATAGATTCTCTGTTTTATTTACATTAAAGTAAAGGCCACTTTAGAAGTAAAGATTTAGAACAGCTTATTTATAACTTTATGGAAAGCTATAATAAGGCTTTGGTTTCTAAAACTGTTGCGGCCTTACCTATGAACTGATTATAACATTTTACACCAAACCTTATTTCGAAATAAGCAAAATACCACTAATAAACCCGGTCTGACTTAATCCTAGCATAACGTAGGTGTATAGTATTAACAAAATATATCTCATTCTTATTCCAACCCACACCCTAGTTTTAGTTCGATATAAACATCTTGACCAAATTACTAATAACCGCTTTTTAAATCCTATTATCGTTAAAAATCAGCACTATATTCTAGTTTCAATGAATTTACAAAACATCATTGCATAGCTGCAATAATACAAAATGAAATAGGTTTTTACTCAAGTCTTTTTTGATTATTTTAGACACGAGATGATGACGCGTAGGGGAAAATGATCCCTCTAAGGGAAATTAACTGTAAAACAAGTGTATATAACTTTTTCTTAAACTTAAAATATTGAAGAGGTAGCTATTCAATGCAACTACAAAATTAGTAAGCGTTGAACTGCATGTGTCATTAGAAATAATTTAATTTTTATAATTTTAATGTTTTTGTGAAAGTCTACTAAAGGATCATTTTGTACACCCCTGTGTCCAAATTGATCCCCGGACCGTTTTACTCCATACACAATTCTTTTGTGAGAAAAAACACATCCAAAAATATTTTTAGTTGTTTAATTATTAATTAAATCCCAGAAAACATTTGTTATATAAGGTTACAGCCGATTACATTACAGCCGATTCTTAATCCTCATAAATATCATTAATATAATACTTAGCAGTAATTATAGATGTTTCTGAACCATTTAAACATTAGGTAACTATCGTATTCTGAAAAAAATATTTCTTAACAAGTAGTATCACCGGCTTTTCGCCCTATTGCGATAAGAAGAAAAGGTTGTTTCTCATGTGCTTTTTGTAAATTACTGTAAAATTTGTCAACCACCGGCTTGTTCAAAGCTCAAGCTCGTGCCGCAGACGTTGACTTCGAAGCACGCAGAGTGATATTAGGATGTCTTTGTCGAAACCCCCTCATCCAGTCTTTATGAAACGTAGAAGAAAATGGATGTTTTATTTGTTTTTTTCAGATATCTCAAAAGCAAATTTAAGAACGTTATCAACCGTAAATCCGTACATAGTTGCCTTATTATCTTAAATATGTTGTACCAGTGCCATCTTCTGATCATCTGTGAATACTTTTTACATACTCCCTAAAATTTTGGTGCAACCCACAGCTTATTTATTTATTTTATATTCTTTATTGTATACCACATAAAAAATACATTTAAACAATTACAAATAAAAATAGGGTAAATACAAAAGGCGGTCTTATCGCCTAAAGGTGATTTCTGCCAGACAACCATATTGATAGGAATTTAATATTAGTGCACATAGATAGGTGGCTAAAAGTTTTAAATGTTTACAATGAAACATACATAAAAATAACTACACATTAATACATAAACGTAATACGCATATAATTATAAACAATACATATGAATTAATAAACTAAACAATATAAATTAAAATTTATACGGTGCTTATACATAATATACACAAATTGCTAATTATACACATAAGTACTAAAATTAATGATAACATTAAAAAAAAAAAAAAAAAAAAAAAGTCGTCTTGGTTTTTTCCTGATAAAAAGTATTTCTTTACAAGTTTTTTAAATATAGGCAAGGATTTAGATTTTCTAATAAAGAGAAGCAGCGCGTTCCATAATTGTGTCTCATGAACCGTGAGTGAGAGTGTTTGAAAAATTTTGAGTTATAAGCTGGCATTCATATAATTAAAAATTTTGATGATCGTACATCAGCCGGAAGCCCAATAAACTGAAATCTCTCTCTCAGGCATAAGGGTGATATTATGTGAAATAATACACAGTACAGAAGAGAGAGAACGTGTAGATTCCGGCGAATTGAAAGCCACTTGAGTTTCTTACGAAATACAGAGACATGTTCATATTTTCTTAAGCCAAATATGAACCTCATAGCAATATTTTGGAGTCGCTCAAGTTTGATAAGTTGGTCCTTAGTTAAATTAAGATAGCTTGCATCGGCGTAATCGAGAAATTAAGATAGCTTGCATCGGCATAAAGACAGATATGGAAGAGGTAAGATCTTCAATTTTGGAATGTCTGTAAATTTGTAGGTCGTATGCATACATGTGATAGAGAGAAGATATTTATTTAGTAACAGAATTTATGAAAATTTAAAAAAAATAAAGGAGATAACAGCGCCACCTTGAGATACCCCTGCCGAGACGCTACACCATGACGATAAGTTCTTATCGTTCCGAAGGCGCTGTCGACGACCAGTGAGGTAACTACGAAACCAGTCTGTTACCGATGGAGATATGTTGATAGAACGCAATAGGGTAAGTAAAATATTATAATCGACAGGATTAAATGCATTGCTAAAATGAAGAAGGGTTAAAATTGTAAGCTGTGTATTGTCCATTGCCAGCCAAATATCATCAGTGGCTTTAACTAACGCTGTAGCCGTGCTATGACCGGGGCGAAATCCAGACTGTCAGGAATTTAATAGTTGATTTTCGTTGAGAAATAGACAGCTGTTCAAGTACTAATTTCTCAAGAATTTTTGAAAGAAAGGGTAAAATAGCGATAGGACGGAAATCACAGAAGTTTAAGGGTTTCGCCTTTTTAGGTATAGGAATAATTTGGTGTTGTTTCCAAATATCGGTAAATTTACTAGTGGTAATGTAATAGTTTAAGATATGGGTTAAAATGGGAAAGATAAGATCTAGGATGAGTACGATCATATTCCGGCTAACGCCATCAACACCAACAGCATTCGATGAAATGGATTGTTTGTTCTTCTTAACATCACATTCAGTAAAAGAGCAGAAAGGAAATGGTAAAGAATCTGGAGTTTTAAATGATGCAAGGGTTTTGAGAGTTTGGTTTTTATTAGTGGTATTAATGGCCTCTGTGGTAGAAATATATTTGTTGAGAAGTTCAATGTCTACATTGCAGGAAGATGTGTTCGGTAATTTATCAACTTCAAGTGATTCAAGAAACTTCCATGTACTAGCAGTATTGCCATTTTCGATTGATCTATGTATGTGGCGTCTGTACACAATGTATTGCAGCGATTTCGGGCCTTATGGTAGTTAGTACGATTTTTGTCACTATCTTTCAGTTTAAATTTAAGTCTTGCTTGATTTTTTTAATCATCGACATTTTCAGTTTTTCTGTTAGCTAAGGAGCAGGAAGGTGTTTCAATTTTATTGGCCTAATTGGAGCGTGTATTTAATAAACAGCAGAATATTATTACAGAATTTGAAAAAATAATTGAATTCAAAAATTTCAATGTTGCCATAGACTGCACTCACATCAGAGTGCCTAAAGTGCAAGATTCTAGTGGTCGAGTGCAAGATAGTAGTAGTTCGTTTTAAATCGTTAAGACCTAGCTCTTTAAATGTTCATGTAACTTGAGCAGAGATATAAAATTTACTACTAACAGATAGTTAGATTTAAAACATGAAATCAATGTAAGACAACAGAGAATGGAATAATTGCTAAATTATTCTGGTATATATGCACTCCTTATTTATTTACCCCATTATAGTCACCAACTTTGCATATAGAAGAATTCTATAATTGTGCTCGTATTCGAACAAGGAGCACTATAGAAAGATATTTTGGAGTGTGGAAAATGTTTGACCACTATTTTTTACTTCATTAAACATTATGTGGTAAAAACCGACATTTGATGGTCTGTCTTGCTTAATAAAGCAATATCAATATTATTCAACTAACTCTTAGTCTATTTAATTCAATATAGAAGTTTTTCCTTTGTAAGTATATTTATGGCCAGATTATTTGCACCTAACTAAACAAACTGTTAAAATAAACTGTTTGTTTTAAATTGTATAAACTTCTAACCTAACTATGCAAATTACACGGAAGTTGAGCTTTCGTCTAAACTAATATGTAGCAAATCATGTATCTGTTAAATTTATTATAATAATAAGGTTATTCCTAAAATGACATAAAATTGTCTACTTTATATGCTATGAATTAATTATTTTGATTTGAATATAATTAACGGAAATTCAATATATTATCTTTTTGGATATTTATAATCAGCGATATATATTATAAGACAGAGTAGAAACATTAGAGAGAAAGAGAAGACAACGATGACAAAATTAGGGTAAGTGATGATATTTTTGAAGTCTTTTTAAATGATAGAAAGAAATGTAGTTATTATAAGACCTAGGAGAAAGCTCGCGCAACCTATTAGTGGACTCAGAAATATCTCTCTTATGAAGCAATATAGTTTTACTATCAGATAAGTGTTCAAGTAGTAGTAGTAGTAGTAGTAGTATTACCTTTTGTTTATTTACTAACTAGTTATAAAGTATTTCCGAATATTAAGAGTGATTACGCACCGTGGCCTGGGTGTGAAACGATCATTACCAGAATTCTTCAATATAATATATATTATAAGTATTTATGTAATTTAAGCTTAGAATGGCTCCAGAAAATAATATAAGACTAGGGAAAAAAATATTCCGAACTGGTACACCTTTTATAATGAAAAAAATACTTGTAGGAAACTTACTTTCAATTGAGAAACAGATTTTTTTTTGAACATTAAAAATAACTGACGCTGAATTCACGAAGATATTTTATTGCAGGAGTGTAAATATGAAAGCTTGTGACGGTATTCTCGAATGCGGATGCTATTTTTGTAAAAAAATTACAGCAGCATTTACTGCAATCAGTAAAGTAGAATATGAAGTAGCAAGTAAAGTCTCTGGAAACTTTAAAATAAAAATAGGTTTTAAAATGTTTGTTATAAATTACCAACGCTAACACTTTAATATATAACCTCAGCACTCAACTTCATTTCCAAGCTTGAATTATTGTAGTCACATTAAATTACTTTTCCAGATAAAAAGACAGCAAAATGCATCAGAAAATATGACAGTGATATTAAATATACTGCTTCTACAATGATAACGATTTTACAAAATTAATAAATCCACAATTCTTTCCTTTCTTTGAATTTATTCTTCCACGACACGGTATTGTGTGGCCCGTATTGAATAATTTTTTATTCTACATTTAATTAAAATTTGAATAAGCATAATATGACTGATTATCAAACAATATTGTTATAGCCAAGCTAATATAATAATTATTATTATCATATAGAATCATGGGGAATAATAATAGGGAATATTATACTCATACAACTTTAAAATTTTTAACCAACGATTTCGATCACAATCACAATCACAACGCAATAACCACAGCGCCAAAGCACAAGCTAACATAGTTTTAAGATTCGTACTAATAAACTCGTTTTAATATCTTACTTTGTGTAAATGTTAAAAATATCCGTCGGTAAAATTTTTACATATATATATTTTTTTTCAGAATAAAAAGAATTTTTCAGTTTTCTGTGGGTACTCATACACTGAAAGCTAGAGAGACTAACTAGAGAGGTATTTTTAAGTTTTACTTCGGAATATTAGAAATATTATTTGAAAACTTCTCTTGTGTTATGCTCGTGAACGGATGCTGCTTGCGGTGACTGGTTGTGTGGCAGGCCGAAGATTTATATATATATATATACTGTTACATAGAAATTTCATTTCTGTAGATAATTAAATATATATAATTTTAATATTATCGGTTTATTATTATCTGTCAAATTCGTAGACAAGGTAAATTATTTATCTGTTGAAAGCTAATTACAATTTCTTAATGAATCTGTGACTTTTATTTTTGTTTAAGATATTGAATGTTGCCAGCTTAAGCTAACTTTATAGTCCCCAAAATGTTATTGAAAATATAAACATTTTATTAATAATTACTATTCTAAATTTCATTTATTAATCATTATTAAGGATAGCATATAGCTAGATATTTATTTAAAAGTAGCTGTCATATTGTTTCAGAAGTTTAATAGCAGCCAACGTTGTTTTATTGTTATATTTATTAGTATAACAATTTGTTATAAATTTATTGCACTCGTTTCTTCATTTAGATAATTAGGGCATTGTTCTTAAATTATTTAAATATTAGCCTTCTTTCGATTAATTTCAATTTTACCCACATTTCGTGTAGCGCGGCGTGCGCATAGCCACATTGTTTGCTTGTTATGCATATTTTGACTATAAAATTCAATGCCGTGACCTTTAGAGTCTTTTCTTTCGGAAGCACTTCCGAATTGAATATCTTATTAGCCTTCGGTGAGTGTTTTAATTATTTGTGAACTTATTAACGCATTTGAAGCGTTGTTTCTTAAATTCATTAGCGTGTTTAATTGCAGGACTAATAATTTAATATGGAATCATTATAATTCCTATTGCCGGCACTTCCCGGGCAGTTTCAAAGTTTGTTGGAACAATATTTCGTAAGTAGTTTGAATCTTTACTCTATATTAGAAGATGTTTTATAGGTTTTGAGACTTTATTTAATGTTATTACATGGTAATATTTCAGTATTTGTCCTGATTCGACCCTGTGAGTCGACATAGGCTAATATTAGTGCTTGCGAGGCCTTTTTCCTCCATAAGGTATTATAAATTATTGTTATTTGAATAGATCAATATGAGATTAGTGTTATTATGTAGTTTTAACCTGTAATTTAATCATTACAGGAGGTTTTTTTTTAGTTTGTATCCTAGAAGATACGGGTAAATTTTTAATTGGTTCGCGGGGGTAGACGTGAATCTTCGGAGCGTCGTCCTGTTGGTCCTGTATCCTGCTTCCTGTCCAGCTGAGTTTAAGGAGCTCGTCTTTATTGTAATCCCGAATTTATGGTGATGTACAAAATTTATTTATACCAATAATCAACACTTCCATTTTTGAAAGTTTTATAAAGAACAAGTGTTTGACTGTGATTCTCCAGTACTGACAAGCAGGAGGATCATGCATATGTCTTCGCTTATTATTTGTCAGTGGCGCCTAGGATTCCTACAAATTAATATTCCTATAAATTACGTGCTCCTAAACGAAAGCGTAATACTCTCCTGCGGCGTAATTATGGTGGAATGGATGAGTGTAGCTTGCGTAGTGATGCCATTGCAACTGACTGGTTACTTGTAATGGAGGCTTCTTCTGTCGATGACAAGGTAGATATCTTCAATTCTCTTCTTACAAATTTATACGATATTTATGCCCCTATTAAACCGGTAAAAATTAAGCATCTATCCGCTCCTTGGCTTAATGACGACCTGAAGTGTCGTATACAAAAGAAAAATATTGCAAAAGCCACGTTAAGGAACGATAATTCAGATATTAACAGAAATAGTTATAATAAGATTAGAAATCGCTGTAATACATTGTGTAGAGATGCACAACGACGCCATATCCATAAAGAAGTCGAAAACGGTGACGGGGCCAGAGTCTGGAAGTTTCTTCATACGTTGGGAGTTGGAAAACCTTCTCATGATACTCTAATGTCTAAAGTAGACGTTGAGCAACTCAATAATTCCTTAACTTCACTAAATTCATTTAATTCTATTCATAAATTGAACAAATTAAATTCAATAGCTGCTCTTCCAACTCCTAGTTTTCCTCCGTTTACTTTTAGCCAATTCACAGAATGTGATGTTAAGAAAAGCATTTTGTCAATTTCATCCAATGCCGTCGGTGATGACAACGTTAGCCGTAGTATGATCATTCCTCTCCTAGACATTGTTACTCCAATCATTACGCATATCCTTAATGAATCTGTGTCTACAGGTATCTTTCTTGCAGCCTGGAAAAATTTCCATGTTATCCCATTACCTAAAAATCCTAAACCTGCCATCTACACTGACTTCAGACCTATTTCCATTCTCCCTTTTCTATCCAAGGTATTAGAAAAAATAATTTTCAAACAATTAAATATTTTCCTTAATACCAACAAAATTCTTAATCCTTTACAATCTGGTTTTCGATTAGGTCATAGTACGACTACGGCTCTTGTCAAAGTAACTGATGACATTCGGTTGGGCATGGACAAAAAACAACTCACACTTTTGACATTGCTGGATTTCAGCAATGCTTTCAATTCGGTCGATTATGACATCTTATTGAGTTTGCTTCGCTCTATTAACATATCTCCATTAGTGATTGACTGGTTTCAAAGTTACCTTCGAGGTCGCCGGCAGCGAGTTCGGCTTGATGACTGTATGTCATCTTGGCGTGACATTCGTGCCGGAGTTCCTCAAGGAGGCGTGTTGTCACCTTTACTTTTTTCTATCTTCATAAATACTATAACTCTCTCAATTACTTCTCTCTATCACATGTATGCAGACGACATCCAGATATATACACAAGCCTCTCTGGAAAACTTCCCAACGCAGTTACTGTATTGAATCGTGACCTCGAGTTAATATCTGAATGAAATAAACGTTACGAAATAACTGTTAACCCGTCCAAAAGTCAATCAATTATTATTGGTAGTTCACATTTTATTTCAAAAGCTGATTGGCCAAACTTACTATATTTAATGGTCATATTATTTCATACAGTGAGACTGTTAAAAACCTTGGCCTTTATTTGGACAATACGTTATCCTGGACTCACCAGGTTAAGGTACTAAGTGAGAAAACTTTTGCGGCTATTAGTTCTTTAAGACGCCTTAGCTCATTTCTACCCATTCCGACCAAAATAATGCTTGCGGAAACTCTTCTTCTTCCTATCCTTGATTACGCCGACGCAAGTTACCTTAACCTATCTGAGGTACAGTTAAACAAACTTGAGAGGATCCAAAATATTGGCATCCGCTTCATATTTGTACTAAGAAAATATGAACATGTTTCTTTATTTCGCAAACAACTTAAGTGGCTACCTATCCGACTTCGCCGGAATCTACACACTCTTTCACTTTTGTACAATTTATTATTGAATCCTTCTAGTCCTTCCTATTTAAGAGACCTTTTTCTTTTCACGGAAACTGATACAAGAGCTGTAAGGCCATCTCGAAGCCTTACACTCAAAATTCCTTCACACAGTTCCAAATTTTACAACAACTCATTTGTCGTTAGAGCTATCCTTCTGTGGAACGACTTACCACTGAGCATCAGACAATCCCCAAATATTTTTATCTTTAAAAAGTCTTTAAAACTGTTCTTTCTTAATCAGGTTAGTTAGCTTGATGAGATGTATTATATTATTTTTCTGTAATGTGGAGTACAATAAAAGTATTATTATTATTATTATATTATATTTTTTCCTGTTATTATTGTCGGCGACAATTCTCGGCATTAAGATTATTATTTAATTAATAATATTTCATTGTTTTGATCATAATTCATTAATTCATATAACTTGTTAGAAATTTAAAATCACTTAGAAACATTAAATAGTAAGCGTTTGTCGCACTCGCTACGGAGCATTCTTTTGTGCAACACTAAGAAAGAGAGAGATAGCATTCGAAGGCTATCTCTTTCGCTCTCAATATACCCCGAATGAATAGAAAATTATGTAAAACTTGTTTAAAGTAAATTAAATAGATAGTACATAACGGGACGAACGTAATATGGTATTACACTTTATGTGAAAGAATAATAGTTTATAAGAAATAAGACTTTAAAGCGATTTATATTGTATAGAATTTCTTATATTTTTACTATTTCATTCTTTGTAACTTTTGTATTTATATAGTTTTCATTAACCATGATATGTGTATATAAAGATAATTTTGTAACCTTTTTTAATATTGCATTGTAATGTCTGTGTATATAAAACGAATAAAGTTATATGAAACTTAGTCACGGGGGCATAGTAAAAATACGCGTAAAATGCGTTGTTATTCAGCGGCTCTCTTTACGGTAAATCCGGCTAGTTAATAAACGGCTAGCGCGGGGATGAGGTATTCCATTCGCCTCGGACCGCAACATTGAAGAAAGAAGAACAGGGAGGATCGTAGAAGAGCCCTGAATCTTAACATCGTGAGGGATTATCGTAGAAGAGCCCTGTATAACAACGTCGTGAGGGATTATCGTAGAAGAGCCCTAATATTGCACGGGAGGATCGTAGAAGAGCCCGATCGAAAACGCTACTCGTGACTAGGTTAATTGAGTGTCCTTACATGCTCGTTTTAATTACCCCTTCGAGTCGAGACCCTTATATCCATGAGAAACGAATCACCGGCGCCCGTTAGGAGTGATCATTAGTCACCCGACTTGACGTCACTCCTGCGGACAGGGTTCGTTTCGCCCTACAAAAGCGGAAGGGTGCGGTAGCTGAGGTCCAATCTAGCGACCTCGGCGTAACGCCGCTCCGGTCTTCTAAGACCGCAGCCCCCGACCGCGACATCTGGTCCTTCGAGCCGGATCTAAAGGGTTTAGATTCATTAAGGGTGTATATTAAGTGGTTTCGAAGCAACCATGCCGGTCACGAGGAGCCACAAGGGGTCCGAAACTGTAGAACGACCGTCGGTAGAAGAAGCGCCCGCGTCGAGCGCGGTGCGGGCCGTAACGCCGGGAGTCACCCGTACCCCTCCCCGTACTCCGGGACGGGAAAGTAGTACGGAGCCATCCACGGAGCTGACGACGGAAGCGACCACAACGAGCTACGAAACTACGAGTACAGAAGTGATTGCGAAACCCGACAACACGAAGAACGCGCCGACAGCCGCCACCGTACGCGAAAGAGCGTCGTCGGTCAGAAGCACCGCTTCTAAGAAGAAACAGCTAGAGGCACGCGCCGAACTAGCGGAGCTAGAGCTCCGCGAGGCGCAGGCTCGGGCCGCTGTGGCCAGGGCCAACCTAGAGCTGTCGCGGTTGGCTGATTCGGACGACGAAGAGATTCAAGATAAAGAAGCGGAAGTGCATCAATGGTTGGAAGATGCTGCCAGTGTCGTGCCCAGGAAGGGGCATGGGGCCGGCGACGCGCCTAGGAAGAGCCTAGAGGAGCCGCCGAGTATCCAAGCTATTTCGCCGGCGGTAGTCAAACCAGAAGTGCACTCATCGGTCTCGGGGAACAAAGATTTGGCTGAGGCGATCATCAGGGCCATACAAGCGGTGCCGAAGGCGGGGACGGCGGCGCCGAGTTACATGACGGAGCTGCCCCTGTTCGACGGCGCGATAGGCGAATGGATCGCTTTTAGGACCGTGTATGAGGACACGGGAGGGCTGTTTACACCCCCTCAGAACATGGCCAGGCTTAGGAAGGCCATCAAGGGAACAGCAAGGGAGGCGGTGAAGAGCCTCTTGTATTCGGAGTGTCCACCCGAAGATGTTATAGACGCCTTGAGGCGTCGCTTCGGGAGGCCGGATGTGTTGGTGCTCGCCGAGATGGACAAGCTGAAGGGGCTGTCGAAGATCGGCGAGAATGCGCGCGACGTCTGCATATTCGCGAGTCAAGTGAACAACGTCGTAGCAACAGTGAAAGGATTAAGAAAACCGCAGTATCTACAGTCTCCAGAGATAATGAAGACAATAGTGGAGAAGCTACCTGCGGTGTTGAAGTATCGGTGGTTCGATTACGCCGCCGATCATGAAGAAAGCGACCTGGTGACAGTGGCCGACTTCCTCAATAGAGAGGCGGATCGGTGCGGGCCGTACGCACTTCTGGAACCTACGATAAGGAGACAAGGTACGTACAGACAACAAGCCGCGCACGCCGCGGTCGATATTAGTGTTGAGAAGAAGCCCTCATGTCCGCACTGTCAAGGGGAACACCCGTTAGCGGGATGTAAGAAGTTCTTGCAGGCGTCCGTCAAAGAGAGATGGGACATAGTGATAAAGCATGGAGGGTGCTTTAATTGCCTGCAAGGCAAGCATAGAAAAGAAAATTGTAAGAAGCCGCCTTGCAAGGACTGCAAGAGGACGCATCATAACCTGCTTCACTACTACAAGAAAGAAGGCCAGAAGCAAGAAGAAAAAGAAAAGTCAAACAACGTAGTGCTACCGGTGAACGCATTGACCGCGCCGAGGGCGTACTTAAAGATGGTACCGGTAGAGGTGTACGGCCCGAAGGGGGCTGCTACCATATTGGCGTTATTGGACGAAGGGTCCACAGTGACTTTACTTGATGCTTCAGTGGCACATGAGATCGGCCTGAAGGGACCGAAGGAGCCTCTACGTTTGGAGACGGTCGGAGGCAAGATCTTGGGAAGTGAAGATTCCATGCGCGTCAACCTCAAGCTGAAGGGTGTACATCACTCGCGGCGGCAGACACTCGAAGGAGTGAGAACGATAAAGGATCTACACCTCACACCTCAGAGGTTAGATAAAACAAGATTGAAGAAGTGCACGCACCTTAAACGCATGTTAGAGCGTTTGGTATACGACGAGGAGAAGCCTCGATTGCTCATCGGTCAAGACAACTGGCACATCATCATAACGCGGGTCATAAGAAGAGGAAAAAGGAATCAACCTGTAGCATCATTGACTCAGCTGGGGTGGGTGCTGCACGGCTCCGACGGCGGAGCGTCGAGACCAATGAACGTGATGACGTGCGCGCACACCGCTGCCTCAGAAGATGAGCTGGAGCAGCTAATGAAGGACCACTTCGCGATCGAGTCGCTAGGGGTCCAACCGCGCCGACCCTCTACCGATGCGGAAGGTAAGGCGCTAGAGCAACTCCTCAGAACCACAAGGAGAATGGAAGATGGCCGGTTCGAGACTGGGCTCCTGTGGAAGAACGAAAACGAAGAAACACTCGATAACTTAAAGTCGGCTGAGAACAGGCTGCGGAATATCGAGAAGAAGTTGGATAAGGACCCGGCACTCAAGAAGGAGTACGGAGAACAGGTGCAGCACCTGTTGGACAGCGGCTACGCGGAGGAGGCTCAGCAGGAATCCACGTCTGCAAGGAGATGGTATCTGCCTCATTTCGCCGTGACTCATCCGACTAAGAAGAAGATGAGGCTAGTGTTCGACGCCGCAGCTAAGTTAGGGGGTAAAAGCCTGAACGACATGCTACTACCTGGGCCAGATCTACTTCAACCGTTGTTCGGCGTCCTGTTACGCTTCCGTCAGCGGCCAGTGGCCGTGGTGGCCGACATAAAAGAGATGTTTCTGCAGATAAAGGTGAGGCCTGAAGACCGGGACAGTCTACGCTTCTTGTGGCGCGGAGATGAGCGAGAGAAGCCTCCGAAGCATTATCGCATGACTTCAGTGACATTTGGTGTTTGTTCTTCGCCCAGCGTGGCCATCCACGTGAAGAACTCAAATGCTGCTGAACACGAGGGGGAGTTCCCCGCGGCCGCAGAGGCCATTAGGGCTAACCACTACATGGACGACTACCTGCACAGCTTCTACACGGAAGAAGAAGCTAAGAAGGTCGCCCGCGAAGTGTTCCAGGTTCACAAGAAGGCCGGCTTCGAGTTGAGGGGATGGGCCTCAAACCGACCTGCGGTACTCCAGGCGATCTCCGACGAGAGAGAGGCGAGTTCGGAGGTAGAACTGGGGTCGAAGGAAGAGAAGACGCTGGGTCTCCGTTGGTTCACGCGGGACGACCACTTGGGTTTTAGAACTTGTTTTCGGAACTTAGACGAAGACGTAGTCTACGCGGAGATGACGCCGACGAAGAGGCAGGTGACGAGTGCAGTGATGTCTACATTCGACCCCCTGGGTCTCGCGTCTCCAGTCCTCGTACAAGGAAAGAGGTTGATTCAAGACTTGTGGCGTAGCGGCATCGGTTGGGATGAAGCGATAACGCCCGGGTGCGAAGAGGCTTGGCGATCTTATCTACAGAACGTAGAGTTGTTAAAGGACCTGAGGATACCGAGGTGCTTTGCGCCGTCTCGAGAAGAAGGAGAACTACACATCTTCACAGATGCCAGTGAGACGGCCTACGCGTGCGCGGTGTACTGGAGGCAGCGTCAAGGCGACCGTTGGACGGTAAACTTATTGACTGGGAAGGCGCGCGTGGCGCCGCTCAAGCCAATATCCATCCCGCGGTTAGAGCTGCAGGCCGCGCTGCTAGGGACGAGGCTGGCGCAATCGGCCATAGAAGAGTTGGACATCGCCCCGAAGAAGAAGACTTACTGGACGGACTCAAGTACAGTATTATCGTGGATACGTTCGGATCCCCGGACGTTCAAACCGTTCGTGGCGCACAGGTTGGCGGAGATAGAAGACACGACGCGTCCAAACGAGTGGCGTTGGGTACCGACGAGTCAGAACCCGGCGGACGACGCGACCCGGGGAGCACCGAGACAGTTCGCGGAGGGCCACAGATGGTTCACGGGGCCTGAGTTCCTCAGTATGAACGAGGAGAAATGGCCCGAGCACCGAAGCTTCAAGTCGCAGCCTACAGTCGAAGACAGAGAAGTGAAGCACACAGTGACCGCGACGACCGCCAGCGACTCGTCCACGCCAGAACCTGCTAGGTTCTCTAGGTGGGTGAGGCTATGGAGAACAACGGCGCGGGTACTGCAATTCATCGACTTGTGCCGAAGAAAGACTGAGAAGACGTTAATCACACGTAGAAAGGATCCAGCCTGGAGAAGATACGCTAAGAAGGCAAGGGTGAAGTTGCCCTCGTCTTCAACGCCCGACGAACGGGCGTGCGCGCGGCCATTAGGGCCCGACCTCCTGTTGAGGGCGGAACAATTGCTGCTACGAAGGAGTCAAGAGTGCTTCAAGAACGAGATCAAGAACACATCGGAGAAAAGGCAACTTGACAGAACTAGCAAGCTTAGAAGGCTGGATCTCACCATAGGAGACGGACTACTAAGGGTCCGAGGAAGGATTAACGCGGCGAGAGGTATAGACGGCGACATGAAGCAACCAATAGTGTTGGATGCAAAGGACAGGATCACTAGGTTGATCATCAAGCACTATCACGATACCTTCAACCACGGGAACCACGCGACTGTCATGAACGAACTGAAGCAGCGGTTCTGGATATTAGGACTACGATCGGCCGTGCGAGCGACGGCCCACGAGTGCCAGTGGTGCAAGGTGCGCAAGGGCACCCCGAAGACGCCGCCTACAGGAGACCTACCACATGAGAGACTGAAGTTTGGTGAACCACCGTTCACTTGCGCCGCGGTGGACTACTTCGGACCCATGACCGTCACTGTAGGCCGCCGTAACGAGAAGAGATGGGGGGCGCTATTTACTTGTTTAACCACCAGAGCAGTTCATCTGGAGCTAGTCACCTCATTGACGGCGGACTCCATGATCCTCGCGTTGCGACGTATGGTCGCACGCAGGGGGACGCCGCGGATAATGTTCAGCGACAACGGCACTAACTTCGTGAAGGCGAATAAGGAGCTACAAGATGCTTGGGACACGCGCGAGCAAGAGAAACTGGCTGCAGAGACGCAAGTTATAGGCATGCGATGGAAATTTATACCGCCAGGAGCGCCCAATATGGGAGGCGCATGGGAGCGGCTAGTGGGCTCCATTAAGACGGCCCTGGCGGTAACCCTTAAGGAGAAACAGCCGAAGGAAGAAACGTTACATACACTGCTATTAGAGGCAGAGCACATTGTAAACTCTCGACCCTTAGTCGAGACCGAAGAGGGAGAGTCCCTCACCCCTAATCATTTCCTAATAGGTAGGTCGTGTGGGGCCCCGAGGGTCGGGGCCTTCAACGACAGTGAAATAAGGCGACACACTTGGAAGGCGGTGCAGCATCTGGCCGACCGCTTTTGGGCGAGGTGGGTCAAGGAGTACCTGCCCACGCTCATCCCGAGGAAACTCGACGGCAGAAGAGACGCTCCAGACCTGCGGCGGGGGGACGTGGTCCTCATCGTCGACTCTACGCTGCCACGGAATACCTGGCCGCGCGGAGAGATCGTGCAAATCTAACCGGGACCCGACGGCCGCACGCGCGTGGTTGACGTGCGCACGGCCGGAGGTCTCTTGAAGAGGCCTAGCTCCAAGGTGGTGCTGTTGGTCCCGCACCAGACGACGTGCAACGGGACGCCACCGGACGAGACGACGGCTTCGTAGGAGCGCAACGTCGGGAGGGAACATCGAGTCGCCTAGCTAAGAAATGGTGCTTCGCACGAGGGGGAGGATGTCGGCGACAATTCTCGGCATTAAGATTATTATTTAATTAATAATATTTCATTGTTTTGATCATAATTCATTAATTCATATAACTTGTTAGAAATTTAAAATCACTTAGAAACATTAAATAGTAAGCGTTTGTCGCACTCGCTACGGAGCATTCTTTTGTGCAACACTAAGAAAGAGAGAGATAGCATTCGAAGGCTATCTCTTTCGCTCTCAATATACCCCGAATGAATAGAAAATTATGTAAAACTTGTTTAAAGTAAATTAAATAGATAGTACATAACGGGACGAACGTAATATGGTATTACACTTTATGTGAAAGAATAATAGTTTATAAGAAATAAGACTTTAAAGCGATTTATATTGTATAGAATTTCTTATATTTTTACTATTTCATTCTTTGTAACTTTTGTATTTATATAGTTTTCATTAACCATGATATGTGTATATAAAGATAATTTTGTAACCTTTTTTAATATTGCATTGTAATGTCTGTGTATATAAAACGAATAAAGTTATATGAAACTTAGTCACGGGGGCATAGTAAAAATACGCGTAAAATGCGTTGTTATTCAGCGGCTCTCTTTACGGTAAATCCGGCTAGTTAATAAACGGCTAGCGCGGGGATGAGGTATTCCATTCGCCTCGGACCGCAACATTGAAGAAAGAAGAACAGGGAGGATCGTAGAAGAGCCCTGAATCTTAACATCGTGAGGGATTATCGTAGAAGAGCCCTGTATAACAACGTCGTGAGGGATTATCGTAGAAGAGCCCTAATATTGCACGGGAGGATCGTAGAAGAGCCCGATCGAAAACGCTACTCGTGACTAGGTTAATTGAGTGTCCTTACATGCTCGTTTTAATTACCCCTTCGAGTCGAGACCCTTATATCCATGAGAAACGAATCACCGGCGCCCGTTAGGAGTGATCATTAGTCACCCGACTTGACGTCACTCCTGCGGACAGGGTTCGTTTCGCCCTACAAAAGCGGAAGGGTGCGGTAGCTGAGGTCCAATCTAGCGACCTCGGCGTAACGCCGCTCCGGTCTTCTAAGACCGCAGCCCCCGACCGCGACAATTATTATTTCATTTTCGTTGCCTGAAATCATTAGGCTTCTTTTCCGATTGATTGCGACGGTTCTAGTTGTTCCAAAATTGCATTTAAGATTGACGTTTGTGAAACAGTGGTCACAATAACAAAAAATATATCCGGCTGAGTTTGTTGTGTGGTTCTTCTCAGACCAGGACGCGTTTGGAACCCTCATAGCATTAACATTAAGATGGAAAATGCTTTTTCAGAAGGACTTATTACGATAAATCTAGTATCGTAATAGGCCCTCCTGACACTTCCATGTTGACGTACACAAGTGATCACTGATTATGATTGTAAGTAATAAATAAATAAACAAACAAACAAACAAATGAGTAAGTAAGTAAGTAAGTAAGTAAGTAAGTAAGTAAGTAAATAAATGTATGTATGTATGTATGTATGTATGTATGTATGTATGTATGTATGTATGTATGTATGTATGTAAGTAAGTAAGTAAGTAAGTAAGTAAGTAAGTAAGTAAGTAAGTAAGTAAGTAAGTAAGTAAGTAAGTAAGTAAGTAAGTAAGTAAGTAAGTAAGTAAGTAAGTAAGTAAGTAAGTAAGTAAGTAAGTAAGTAAGTAAGTAAGTAAGTAAGTAAGTAAGTAAGTAAGTAAGTAAGTAAGTAAGTAAGTAAGTAAGTAAGTAAGTAAGTAAGTAAGTAAGTAAGTAAGTAAGTAAGTAAGTAAGTAAGTAAGTAAGTAAGTAAGTAAGTAAGTAAGTAAGTAAGTAAGTAAGTAAGTAAGTAAGTAAGTAAGTAAGTAAGTAAGTAAGTAAGTAAGTAAGTAAGTAAGTAAGTAAGTAAGTAAGTAAGTAAGTAAGTAAGTAAGTAAGTAAGTAAGTAAGTAAGTAAGTAAATAAATAAATAAATAAATTTATAATAAGTAGTTACTTACACATACTCCAGGAGAATTGCTGATATTCGCATTCCCTTCATGTCAATAAAATGTGTATTGTGTCATCGCGACGGAATGCATAGTTGCAGTTTAATTATAATATAAGTCTTAATTATTAATATAATTTTATCATTATTATTTGTACTTACATCGAGTAGGTCAGATTCTTGTATTAGTTAATAAGTACGTAATTGTAATTATTTTAATTAAAGTTAGTTTAAATCAGTTTTGGTTTTTTTTCAACTCTCCGTCTGTAGCTAACGTAATTGGCGCAGTCGGTAGGATACTAGAATAGGGACTGTTAGGTCATCGCTAGTATCCTGAATCTACGGACCAGCTGCAGCACCGGGAGACGAATCCAAACTTCGATTCACGGGAAGAAACCAGAAATGAAATTTATGTGAGTACATTTGAACCATTCTCGTGTTGCTCTTTTCCTAGTTATAATTCCTTTCCAAAATTTATTATCCTAGAGTTTATAGTCATCGGGAATCTGCATCGCAGCAGGCCCGTAAGCGTAGTTTAGATATTAATAGGAATTTAGATAATAATTATATATTATCTAATTCAATTAGTAGTAGTATATATTTAAATATGGCTCAAGATCCAGATAACATTTATAAAATCCTTAGGATCGTGCCCGAATTTGACGGGAACCCTATCGTACTTACTAGATTTTTTAATATTTGTGATCAAATTGTAACGCAATATTTAAATAACTCGCCCGGTAGTGAATTATCTAATTTGTGTTTATTAAACGGCATTTTAAATAAAATAACTGGAACCGCCGCTGCTACCATCAACTCTAACGGTATTCCAGATTGTTGGTTAGGTATTAGAACATCTTTAATAAATAATTTTTCCGATCAACGTGACGAAACAGCCTTATACAACGACCTCTCATTAGCCGTGCAAGGAAATAAGACACCTCAGGAATTTTATAGCCATTGTCAAACGCTATTCACTACGATAATTACTTATGTTATATTACACGAAACTTTATTAACTACAATTGAGGCTAAGCGCGATTTATATAAAAAAGTGACTAAGCAGGCATTTGTACGTGGCTTAAAGGAGCCCTTAGGGTCACGAATCCGGTGTATGCGCCCGGATATTATTGAAAAAGCCCTTGAATACGTTCAAGAGAAACTTAATGTTATCTACTTGCAGCAACGTACAGATGGACTGAAACAGTCATCTTCTAACAAGAATATAGTACATCCCCTGACATTTACTAACCCTCGACCTCATATTTTCAATCTTCAACCCCTAATAGGCCAGCCCCTGTATCACAACGGCCAATACAACCATCACAGCCTTTTAAATTTAATTTTAACCATAATCAACCATATTACAGTACGCTCATGCATTCTAGAACACGACAGATGTTTAGCGCACCCCTACCGAATTATAACCCGCGTAGTAATATTTTCCGCTTACCACCTAGAAATAATTTTAATCAAAATCCTGTACCAAAGCCTATGAGTGGAATTCAAAGTTTTAATCCTAAACCCATGCCTCATACCTTAATGACTGGACATGACTGGCGTAAATCGAGTAACCCGCCACCAACAAATTACTTGAAAGCTCGCGAAATGAACATGAATGAATGTTTATCATATGACGATATGTACTATAGTTACCCAGAGTACTATTACGAACCAGACTACAATAATTATACGGAACAAGAAGACTATGACAGTAATTACAATTCGAACTTTTGTAATAATAATACTATTACTTATTATGAAACGGACAATGACCAGTTAAGTAAGGAAAATGAACCTCAATCGGATTCTAGTTGCCTACTTCAAAACCAGGATTTTCGACTGGACCAGAAATCACCCAGACCAAAATAGAATTAAATTTACAGACACAAAGACAACTCCCATATATTCAAATAAAAAATCCCCCACTTAAACTTTTAATAGATACCGGTGCAAACCAATCTTTTATCAGTCCTATAATATATAGTCCGTTGTTAAAAAATATTTCTCTAATTTTCCCTTAAATTATGACCCCTTTGAAGTTACCAATGTATATACCACCAGTAGAAATGAATATTCTATTACTTTACCTTGCTTTGAGGAATTTACAGACCCAGAAAATATCAAATTATTTATCTATAAGTTTCATGACTATTTTGACGGATTAATAAGACTAGATCTATTAACGAAATGGGAAGCAAAAATAGACTTAAAAGACCGAAATTTGATTACTCGTACTAGCTCAAATCCTATTAGCATGTATAATTCTTGTAATGTTAATCTGTACGAGGATATCATACCATCAGGTACTTCAAAACTTATTCGTATCCCTATAAATTCCCAGGATGGACAAGTGTTTATAAAAGAACAATTAATTTGTAACTGTATTTTGCATGAGTGTGTGACTAACGTGACTAACAACCGAGGATACGTAGAAGTAGAGAACCCGACACCAAATGACATAATACTTTCGTTAAATGAACTGACAAGTGCCGACTTATTTAATATTGAGTACGAGCGCACTCAATATAAGAACCGTGGACAAGACGTTATATCACGATTACGTACCGATCATTTAAATAATGAAGAAAAAGCTAATCTTACACGACTCTGCTCAAAATACTCAGACGTTTTTTATATTGAAGGTGAACATTTAACCTTTACTAACAAGATTAAACATCGTATCAAGACCACTGACGAGGTCCCTGTACATGGTAAAAATTATCGTTACCCCTTTATACATCGACAAGAGGTTAGGGACCAAATAACTAAAATGTTAGATCAGGGTATTATACGACCATCCGACTCTGCTTGGAGTTCACCCATATGGGTAGTGCCGAAAAAGGGCGACGCTGCAGGTAAGCAAAAATGGCGTTTAGTAGTCGATTATCGAAAACTAAACGAGAAAACTATAGATGATAAGTACCCAATTCCTAATATTAACGATGTACTTGACAAACTAGGGAAGTGTCAATATTTTACAACCCTGGATTTAGCGAGTGGGTTTTACCAGGTGGAAATGGAGCCACAGGACATATGTAAAACCGGATTCAATGTAGAACATGGTCATTTTGAATTTCTTCGTATGCCCATTGTTTGAAAAATTCACCATCTACTTTTCAGAGAGTTATGAACAATATCCTACGAGGCCTTCAGAATGAAATATGTTTAGTTTATTTAGACGATATAATCGTATTTAGCACATCCCTACAAGAACATATGAACAATTTGGAAAAGGTTTTTCAACGACTTCGCGAGTCCAACTTTAAAATCCAATTAAATAAATCAGAATTTTTAAAACTTGAAACAGGTTATCTTGGACATATTATCAGTAGAGATGGTATAAAGCCAAACCCTGATAAAATTTCAGCTATTAAAGGCTATCCTATCCCAAAAACCGCTAAAGAAATAAAACAATTTTTAGGCCTTCTCGGTTACTACCGAAAGTTTATTCCAGACTTTGCCCGTATTACTAAACCGTTAACACAATGTTTAAAAAAGGGTAAAAAGATTTTATTCGATCAGGAATACACCAATTGTTTTGAGAAATGTAAAACGCTCTTAACAAACGACCCCATCTTACAATACCCCGACTTTACTAAAGAATTTAACTTGACAACTGACGCTTCTAACTTAGCTATTGGTGCCATTTTATCGCAAGGTCCAATAGGATCTGACAGACCCGTGTGTTATGCATCTCGTACCTTAAATGACAATGAAATTAATTACAGTACAATTGAGAAGGAACTTTTAGCCATAGTTTGGGCTACAAAATATTTTAGACCTTACCTTTTCGGAAGAAAATTTAAAATACTGACTGACCATAAACCTTTACAGTGGTTGATGAATATGAAAGAACCAAGTTCTCGTCTTACTAGATGGCGACTGGGACTGAGTGAATATGACTATACAGTAATATACAAAAGGGTAAAATGAACACTAACGCTGACGCCCTCTCTAAAGTTGAGATACATAACGACGAAACTAGGACCCTAATTGAAGAAATTGACGAATTAAACTCTTTATTAGGAAATCCTTCAGAACATGTACAAGCTTTAACAAACTCTTCGACTGACACCGTACATACTGACCAAGAAAACCCTATATTAAACATTCCAATTACCGACGACCCTCTTAACAAATTTACTAGACAATTAATCTTTACAGTCGTAAATGACGTTAAAAGGAAACCGACAGTTACAAAACCATTTGATAATCATACCCGAACATCCATACAATTGTTAGAATCCAATTTAGAGGAAGACGTGGTCAATGCTATAAAAGAATACGTAAACCCAAAAATTAAAACCGCTATTCTCATAAATCCACCCCTTGCAATGTATTCAATAATCCCTATAATACAAGATAAATTTAAAAGTTCATCAATGAACCTCGTTTTAGCAAAATCTGAAAATGAAAATATATAAGGGAATACTTACAACAACAAGAAATTATTACCCATTACCACAATGGTAAAACAAACCACCGAGGAATAAATGAATGTTATTTAGCTTTATCTCAGAAATATTATTAGCCGAAAATGAAGGAGCAAATTTCAAAATTCATAAGCGAATGTACAATATGCGGACAAGCTAAGTATGATAGAAATCCTATAAGACCCCAATTTAACATTGTACCTCCAGCTAACAAACCCTTTGAAATTATTCATATAGATTTATTAACAACACAAAGTGAGAAATACATAACTTTTATAGACGTTTTTACAAAATATGGCCAAGCCTATCATTTACGAGACGGAACAGCGGTTAGCATTATACAAGCAATATTAAAATATTTTACCCACCATGGTTTACCCCTTACTATTATAACTGACAACAGAACGGAATTCACAAATCAATTATTTTCCGACTTTACAAGATTACATAAAATTAACCATCATAAAATCCTAGCTCACTCACCTAATGACAATGGAAATATTGAACGATTCCATTCAACAATACTAGAACATTTTCGACTTTTAAAACTACAACGTCCAGACGAACCATTAATTAATCTTATGCCATATGCTCTCATAGCTTATAATAGTTCAATACACAGCTTTACCAAATGTAGACCCTTTGACTTATTAAATGGACATTTTGACCCGAGAGACTGTCATGACCTGGATTTCACCCAACATTTACTACAACAATACGTAATTAATCATAAAGATAACATGAAAAAAGTATATGAAATTATTAATAGTTCTTCACTTGAAAATCGTAGTGCCTTAATAAATAATAGGAATAAAAATCGTGAACCTGAAATCTTATATGCACCTGAACAACAAATTTTTATTAGAAACCCTCTGGCAAGCCGTCAGAAAGTTGCACCCCGTTATACGCAAGATAAAGTTATAGCTAATCTACCAATCCATATATACACCTCCAAAAAACGTGGCCCTGTAGCTAAATCCCGTTGAAAACGAATCCCTAAAGAAGCCAAGCTTGTTACAGGACAATACTAGTTCTGCTGACCATTTACACGACGAACCCACTAGAAATAAAACTTGAAAGCTTGGATGACGGACCTGGACTATTACCATACAAACTTGGACTGATCAGACTTACCACTCATCACCATACCTTTCTACAATATATTAAATTAGACTGTGTAGAAGATAAAGTAGAACTTTTAATGACTCAATTGAATAGCCTTCAAAAACTTTTTAGTAATGAAACATATCTACTCTTTGAACTTCAAATAAATTATCTTACTGAAAAGCTTGTTAAAGTTTCAAATCAATTAAAAACTTTAGAACCAAATCGTGTAAGATGAGGTCTTGTAGACGGTTTGGGTTTCGTTATCAAAAGTATAACAGGAAACTTAGATTATAAAGATGCATTAAAATATAATCATGCAATAAAAGTACTAGAAAATAATGAAAATAAGATAGGTTCCGAATTTTATAATCATATAAGTTTAAGTAAGGAATGGATGTCAAAACAAAGTGAAGTAATTATTCACTTAGTTGAAAACCAAGATAAAATTAATAATACTTTACAGATCATTTTAAATTCATATGCATACAAGGATAATATTTTATTAAAATACGCCAAATTTGCTCAACTTTTAGTGATAATAGGAGAAAATATAGAAGATCTAATGGCCGAATTAATTAGGATAAAAAATATTTTAGCATTTATTCATACGTCAAGTACGCATCATTCTATGATAGAGATAAGTGTTTTAAAGTTAATGATAGATAAGTTAAGAAAAATATATAATAAGAACCAAATTATAGTTGAGGGAATACTATGATATAATAAAGCCAGCATGCTACTATACAGAAAATCAAATAGTAATAATTTTTAAGTTTCCAATAGTCTCTGCAGATATCTACGATCTATATAAGCTCTCTATTGTTCCTAATAAAATCCAAAACGTCCTTATACCCCCATATCCTTTCATAGCAATTAACGAGTAATCGTTCTTGTACATGGAGACAGAATGTCCGAAGCTCAAATACTGGTACCTTTGTGAAATGGAAATGAATCAGCGTATTCGTACAGAACCTGACTGCGTGCAGCAGCTTATTACTCATCAAGTCTTAAATGAAAACTGCAAATACACAACAGTTATTTTAGCAAAAGTAGCAATGGAAAAACTGGATGATCAACATTATGTCTTTTCCTTTCCTCATATCACTAAAATACAACTAGTTTGTGAAAGGGAAGAATTTACATCACTTCAGGGTAGCTTTTTAATTATCATCTCTGTGAAATGCTACATAAAAACCGCCGAATTCACTATTGTGAACGATAGTGATGAAACGAAGGGGCAGCCGCTGAAATTGATGCAAATACCATTCGGAACAGCAAATCATACAGAGATTCCTACTCATCTCAATTTAAACTCAATAAATTTACAAGAACTCTACGGTATTCAAGACATGATAATTAAAGAAAAACCTTTACAACTAGAGAAAATTAATGTAGATACACTTTACCACACTACGATACCTTTCTACATCTTTATGTTAAGTGCATGTGCACTTATTATTGTGCTTGGATATCATCGTTATAAATTACTGAGCAAAAGAAAAGTTAACAAAATTACTGCTTCACCGATCACTTTATCTACTTCAAATGATAATATGGATGGAAAACCGGAAGAAGAAGGGACATCAGCACCCCGTAAGAAGATGCCAGCAACATTTTATCTCAATGTTCTAAAATAGTTGCTGATCTGAGGATGGAGGAGTTAGGTACACATACTCCAGGAGAATTGCTGATATTCGCATTCCCTCCATGTGAATAAAATGTGTATTGTGTCATCGCGACGGAATGCATAGTTGCAGTTTAATTATAATATAAGTCTTAATTATTAATATAATTTTATCATTATTATTTGTACTTATATCGAGTAGGTCAGATTCTTGTATTAGTTAATAAGTACGTAATTGTAATTATTTTAATTAAAGTTAGTTTAAATCAGTTTTGGTTTTTTTTCAACTCTCCGTCTGTAGCTAACGTAATTAAGTTATAAGAAGTAAAGAATGAAAAACAAACACAGGTCTCGTGTTCCAGTGTTTATGAATTAAGCACATATAACGAGTAAAATCCTAACTAATGTTTGTAATTTTTTAGTATAGAGTATACAATATTTTTGTTTTAACATTAATTTACGAATATTTTATGTACACATAATTTAATAAGCAGATACAGCAGTCCACGTCTGTCACTGTTTCGACGAGTAAGTGAAAACCTTTGAGACTTTAGATTAAGCTTAAGATAATGTCTCAGTTTTAATATTTATGTAATTGAATACAGGACACAGTGCGTAATGGTTGAGAATTGGATGGAGTATAAAAACATGAACAAACATATAAAAGATAAAGATAAAGACTATTACATATAGAATGCTAAATTCATATAGATAGACAGCGATACGGTAGCTCACTGGGAGAACCACGGAAGGGTTTCCCGGAGGTCACGGGTTCGAATCCCTGCTCGTATCGGTTTACTTTTCATTCTATATTTACATAAATTTAAATAAGCTTTGCGTGGCTATATGTTTATAGATATTTTTAAAATCTCATTATCTTGGAGACGACTAATTCTATTTCGACAAAAACACAGTTAAAAACCATTTCGACGAACGAAGGCTTTCGATTGAAAAAATCGCCAACAAATCCATCCATGCATTTGGCTGTTACATTGCCACAGACAGACACAGACACACAGACACACAGATACACAGATCGACAGGTCAAACATATAACACTCCTCTTTTGAGTCAGGAGTTAATTAGAAAATACGTATCGAATTCGTTTAAAATATATGTAAGTTGTTTATTTATTCATTTATTTAATACCTACTTTATTGCAAACAAACATTAAAAAAGAAATAAAAACGCCAAAGAAACAGATAAAAATGCACAGAAAGGTGAGCTTATCTCTAGGTGCAGAGATTTCTTTCAGCCAATCCATAAAATATGATGTTGTGATATAGTTTTGGAAGGCATCGTGTACAATATATAATTGAGAAAAATAAAGAAAACAATAAAAAAGGAAAGATATTAAAAAGGTATATATCTAATACTTAATAAAACAAAAATAGTATAAATATTTATATATATTGCATTATGCTCGTGAACGGGGGCTGCTTGCGGTGACTGTTTTGTGTCAGGCCGAAGATATTTTTTTTACTGTTGTTATTATATTATTTTTGTTGCCCGAAATCATTAAGCCTCATTTTCGATTGATTGCGACGGTTCTTGTTGTTCCAAAATTGCTTTTAAGATTGACGTTTGTGTTACAGTGATCACAATAACAAAAAAAATATCCCGCTGAGTTTGTTGTGTGGTTATTCTCAGACCAGGACGCGTTTGGAAGGCTCATAGCTTTATTATTAAGATGGAAAGTGCTTTTACAGAAGGGCTTATTATAATAAATCTGCTATTGAAATAGGCCCTTCTGACACTTCCATGTTGACGTACATAAGTGATCACTGATTATGATTCTAAGTGGAAAAGACATAAATAAAAGTAAATAAATATACATTATATATATATTATTATGTGAATGATAAATAATGCTCCTTCAACCATTTTTTGAAAACCGGAAGAGTAGGACTATTGCGAACCTCAAGTGGGAGAGAATTCCACAATTTCAAGGAAAGGCATGTAAAATACCTGAGTACCAATGGGTGCGAGATACCGGGACACGAAGTAAAAATTTACGGTCAAGCCGATAAGGAGATTCACTAGGATACAAAAAACTTAAACCCTCACGCAGATATATAGGAGCAAAAAGTATTATACAAGATGTTATAAAAGAGGGATAAAATGTGAGTATCTATGCGAAGACGGATAGGGAGCCACTTGAGTTGTGCTTTGAAATTAGAAACATGATCATACTTACAAAGACCAAAAATAAATCGAATACGATAGTTTTGTAGCCACTCAAGTTTATTTATAAAAGCTTCATTAACATCAAGAAAACATGAATCAGCATAATCGAGAACAGGAAGGATGAGAGTCTGGACAAGCGAGATTTTGGTACTTATAGAGAGGACGTTTCTCAAAGAGTGCAATGAATGATAAGTGTAGTAAATTTTCTTACTAACGTAATTTATGTGATTTTACCAGAAAAAATCCGAGCTCAAGACAACGCCTAAATTGGTAACACTTGAAGACAAGGCAATGTGAATGCCGTCGTAAACTATTGGGGGACAACCTGAGTAATCTATGGACTTAAACATGCGTCTATTGCCTACAATAATCGCCTTAGACTTAAGTGGATTCACTAAGAGACCAAAAGAAGTTGCCCAAGAACAAATTGCACTAAGGTCGTTGTTAAGTAAATTCAAGGCTTGTGACACGTCGGCAGTAATTTAATGTCGGTAAATTTGAAGGTCGTCGGCGTAGAAATGAAAATGAGACGAAATCACCTATGTGACTGTGTTAACAAACAAAGAAAAAATTGAGGGGCATAAGATACATCCATGCGGAACGCCCGCTACAATATTGCACCACTCAGACTCAACTTCATTCATAAAATTAAATTGAGAGCGTCCGCGCAGGTAAGAGTCGAACCAATTTAATGTTGAAGGTGAAAAGTTAAGGGCACTAATTACACCAATCACCAAATCAAATCTACCGAATTAAATTGAAGTCCTACAAAAGTAAGGAGTTTAGAATCGATTGCAAAACAAATATCATCGAAGATTTTAAATAACGTCGTCACTGTACTATGCCCTGACCGAAAACCCGATTGTAATGAACTAAGTAGCTCATTGTAACGCAGAAAACGAGCCAATTGTTCATGGACTATATATTCCAAGACCTTAGATGAAAAAGGTAATATAGAAATAGGACGGAAATCTGACGGATCTAAAGGATTAGATTTTTAGGAAGCGGAATGACTTTCGCCTTTTTCCACGACGAGGGATAAATCTGAGATGATAACGAAAAACTGAAAATGAAGGTTAGTACGGGAAGGATGTGAGGAAGACTAATAACTAACATCTTGGAGCATAAATCATCACAACCGGGTCTTATAACACTATCTAGGCATAAAGGGGGTGTTGAAAAATGTAAATTGAGAATATTAAGGTCAACGGAACTATGAATAGGAGCAGGATCCTTCCCTATGCCAAGAGACTTTAAGAAACGCCAGATTCTTTGTTAGCTAGAATTTGAAACTTCATCATGGATGTAGCGGCGTCTTGCAATACGACAAATCTTGTTGCAATTGTTACGAAGAGCCTTATACTGAGCAAGATTGTCATCCGACGGATGTTTTTTAAATCGCCTATTCGCTCTGTCTCGCGCCACCATATCCTTTCTAATATCTTCAGACACCCAAGGGAAAAGATTATACTTCTTCCTATTTTTTTTAAGTGGTGCGTGACGATCATAAATATTTAAAATAGGAGAATTAAAAAATGAAATTACTGAGTCGACGTCACAAGCCTCAAACACCGGGGACCAGTCAATAGCACCTGCGTCACAGGCTAACTTCTTCTCATCAATATTCTTAAATGAACGTCGATAAAGGAACGCAGTCCTATTTTTGGGAGATCAAACAAAATAAGATAAATATAAAAGATCATGGCACGAGTAACACGAATCAAGCTCCCAATGCACTACTACTTTACTAGGCTAAGACGCAATTATTAAGTCCAAAAAGGGTTACAATTAGGGGATTTTTTCTTTTTATAAAATTGCTACTTGAAATAAATATCTGAAATTGAATGATTAATTGAAAAATAAAATTAAAATCTATAAAATATAACATAATTTCATGTTTATGTATTGATGACACTGAGTTACCCAATTTATGTAGAATCACCCATATATATAAATTTAAGTACCTAAAAATTAATTTGCAATAAAAAAGCAACACTTAACAGATTATCATGGATGGGAGAAAATTGCGGCTTATATCCTAATTATTTAAAACGGAATCAACTAAAAAAAAAAGTTAAAATAAATGATTCTTGTACCATACACAGTTACAGGTATAAAAAGTCACAGGTAATAAAACAATTGTGAATAAAACGAATAATGCAGTAACAAGAAAAAAAAATGCAATAAAAAAGAAAAGAGAAAAAAAAATAAAAAAGACACACATGATTATAATGTACAGTATGTATGTACTAAGCACTTAGTATATTAATAAAAAAAACATGGATGTATGTACCTACATTAAAAAAAAATACAGGTTATGTAATGTGTCGTTTTATTAGTTGTCGTTATATTTACTAAACTCAAAATTATGTGATTGTACTTTATTCTATACAAACAAACAAACAAATGTTCTAGGAAGGCACATTTTCAAGTTTGGTTTTTTTTTTTTTTTTTTATTCGCTTCTGTGTACCTCCGCATGGGTAGGCGGAGTCAGTGTTAAGGTATAAATTAATTTTCAGTTTATCTCGTTTTATTCTTTTACGTGTGTGGTGTATTTTGTTGTGTTGTGGCTATCATGGCCGTGTGTGCTTAGTCATAAATCAATTATTTTATTTTACCTAATAACAGAAATCTTAATGAAATTAAATAAATCTAGGTAAAAACTAAATAAAAACTGTTGTATTCAAATAGAACTTATAATTTTAATCAAATAATATGTATATGGTTTCTTTGAGAGGAATACGAAGTACACTTTATTATTAATTTTGTCGTAGGCCGTAGCAACCATTACCCATCACTGTGGTAATGTTTTGCCATAGCACTTTAAATTTATTTCTAAAACAAATATCTATTTCTTATATACTTAATATGAACCGCATTCTCATAACAATTTATATATTTCATTAAATAGAAACGTTATAATTACATAATTAATCATTTAGTTTAACGCCTATTGAATTTTTCACATTTTTTATTTTATCAAGTTTCATTCAATGTAAGTACTACAAAAAAGAAATAAATATACTCAATTTAAATCGACAATTATGGAGATAAGTTTAGTCGTAGAATTGTTGTATGAATTGATGTAAAGGGGCAGCTTGTAAGAGGTGGCCCATTAATTAAAAATAACTCTAATATGTATTATACTTATAATATATGTCATAGTTCGTGTAAAAGGAAGCGGAAGACTGAAAGACTTCAGTTGCAGTGACAAGCAGTGCTCCATGATGAATGTTGGATGTACATTTTTCATTTCGAATACTTTTTTTTTTTTTATATGATCTAGTGCAATGCTTGACTACATTCCACCTGATGGTAAGTGGAATGTAGTCTTAGGTGGTAAGGCGCATTACCCTAGCAACCTATTCACTCTTCGCTTGAAGACACCCACATTGTATTCGGTCGGAAATACCGACGCAGGCAAGCTGTTCCAATCCTTTGCTGTACGCAGTAAAAATGAGGAAGCAAAGCGCTTCGTTCGGACAGATGGAATGTCCACAACAACAGGATGAAAACCTGCCGTGCGTCGGGACGTCCGGTGATGGAAGGGGGACGGGGGAATTAAATTGTGTAATTCCAGCGCACACTCACCAAAATGTATCCTATAAAATACTGAGAGGCTAGCAATTCTACGCCTGTGCTCAAGGCTTTGGAGGTCGGCTCCGACCAATTCGGGATCGCCTATAAGCCTCTTTGCTCGCCTCTCAATTGAGTCCAGAACCGCAAGATGAGTCTTTGCGGCACCAGCAAATATGTGGCCACAGTACTCTACACACGACCGGATGTGTGCTTTATACAATATAAGAAGCTATCCCAGTGTAAAGTACTGTCACACCTTGGCAAGAACGACAAGCTGTCCTGCAGCTGCTCTTGCTCTGGACTCAAAGTACCGATCAAAGTTCAGGTTCGAGGAGATCTCTAAGCCTAACAACTGAAGCCGGACACTGTATTCCAAGGATACATTCTGGAAAGTAGGAGCCAAGGTGAAAGGGCTCCTTTTGGCGGTGGACAGACACGTCTGCGTTTTGGTGGCGTTGAAAATGACAAGATTGGCATTGCCCCATGCGGAGAGTGCCTGAAGTTTGTCATTCAAACGTTGCACCATGGCTTCTCTTTCAGATTGTACTTCATCTCTACTAGCCCGAGAACTTGGCAGATATCTTTCTACAACTGTGCTGTCGTCTGCATACCCATAGATACCTGGGCTTCAGCAGATCGTTAATGTGCAGCAGAAAAAGAGTTGCAGAAACAACGGACCCCTGAGGTACTCCAGCACTTATTGTCAAGAGTTCCGAAGAACACCCGTCGATAACTACACAGAGAGAGATCTCTGGCTCAGAAAATCCGTTATCCAGCCAATCAGACCAGGAGATATACGATACGCTGAAAGCTTGCTTAAAAGGCTCACATGCCAGATCCTGTCAAAATCCTTCGAGACGTCCAGAGAGACGGCGACCGCTTCTCCGTTCCTCTCGATGGCCTCGCCTAAAATGTGTGTAGCGCACGCTAGAAGGTCCTCCGTGGACCTTTTTCGTCGAAACTCGTACTGTCGGTCACTGAGGAGATCGTTACCTTCTAGGTATGCTAGTAGGCGCGAGTTCAATACACGCTCCATAATCTTGCAGAGTATGAAGGTGATTGAAATGGGCCTATAATTGGCAGGATCGGCACGGCTGCCTTTTTTGGGCACGGTTTGCACGCTGGCAAGCTTCCAGGATTCCGGCACTTTTCCAGTCTGGAAAGAGAGGCGATACAGACGTGTCAATACAGGAGACAACTCAGCTGCGCATGTCTTGAGCAGAATGGCTGGTATACCATCAGGACCACTGGCTTTATTCACATCTAAACGACACAATGTTCTCCATACCTCTTTGTTAGTGATGTATACAAGTATTCGAAAGTGAATTTCAGATGTTTTCTTGTGTGTTAAATTCCGTAAAGATACAATATGTCATCTACATCTGATACAATCTTTTTGCGTATTTAAGGATTAAATATTAATACATTTTCTATTATTATTTTCTAATATTTGGAGAATATGCGATTGTTTTTTTGTAAAAGTATAAAATGTTAATGCATATAATACATTAAGATTGTATTTTTTTTTCTCATGCAAATGAACGAGGACATTGACAAGAGTTATATTTTTGTACTTTACTCCCATCCATCAAAGATCAAATGATAAAATTGCTTTTCGTCGTAACATTGCCAATAACGAGTGATCCATCGTCCACTATAATACATATTTTGGATAACCAATTTAACTATTAGTCTTTTATTCTTTGAAGTTGTGTCATTAATTTGAAAATAGAAGTAAAATTCCTTAACAAGGGCTCGACTTTAATACCTACGATATTTGAGATACCGTTCTTATACCGTTCTACCGTCCTTCCTCGTATAAAACAAGTAGTTTTTTAAAATATTCTGGATTTAGTATGTAAATATTTCTGTAATAAATAATGGTAGAACAATGACATTATAATAATAAAGTCGTTTAGTTGTCGTTGAATACAAATCACATTCTTTGAAGAGTTATATTCAGGATGGCGTCTAGAGGACACCGACAGGATTTTAAAAATACACCAATAATAATGACGATGTTTTGTTCCTTATATACGTGGCTTTCATTTTAGGGTGATTTTTAACAAATGATGTTCATTTAACACGTTCATTGTATATTCAACAGAGTATATAATTAAATTAAGTATGAAATATTTCTTTGTGTTATATTTATTAGTATTTAGTCTTAGGCATGTGAAAATTAATACGTATATCTTCTTACTCATGTCAAATACGTGAGCGCGTCAACAATGTATAAAACTTGTGTTTTCTAAGGCTTTCACGAGTACTACACATTGAAATAAAACTATTTTTACGGATTTAACTTAATTAAACTAAACTTTAAAAACTAAAATTTAATATTTGATTCAATATACGCGAGTTAAATCCGTAAAAATAGTTTTATTTCAATGTGTAAAACTGTCATAACTAGCTCATAAGTACTGTCACAACTGTCATAACTAGTGTCATAAGAACTGTCACAACTGTCATAACTAGTGTCATAAGAACTGTCACAACTGTCATAATTAGTGTCATAAGTACTGTCACAACTGTCATAACTAGTCCATAAATGCTATAATAACAAAATCCATGATCATAAAATAGCTCGATACTATATTTTCTAATGCCAGTTTTTATTCTAGTAATCTATAATTCAAACAACAAAACGAACTCAAAATTTATTAATATGTTTAGTTAATTTATTATTATATAGTACCATATATAATAATGTAAAAAAGAAACATATGCATAAATTAGAAAGAAAATTCCTTCCTTGAATGATTTGTAGCCATTTACACTAAGTGGAATTACTTATAAAAGCTAATAGAGACGAATAAGCATGAATCTCGTTCACCGCTAAGTTGACTGGAACTGAAATAAACAAGAAAACATTGGATATTTTTCCGGTCTCGGCTTGCATCGTTAAGGTCAATTAATCATTCCCTGTTTACTCCAGAGGTGTTCACCCAATAATAGTATTAAAGTTCAAACAAACTTTTCACAATAGAGATAATAAGAATAAATATTCAAGTTTTTACAATATTAAAATTAATTAATTCAGTAATGCAACATGAAAAATAAAAAGAAAAAACCAAACCAAACAAAAATGTTACCAAAACTAACAACCAAAAATAAGTAATAAATAGGAGAACTGTGACAATTGGCACTCGATGATCCGATGATCACCAGGAGTAAAAACGTCAACGCACGCCAACCACCGCAGCCCGTCGCACCGAGCAGCTCCACGTCATCAGAGGAGGAGTACGCAACTCCTCCTGAGAATGTCGTGTCGAGCAGTGACGACGAGCTGCCGCCTCCAGCGCCGCGCCGAGCACCAGCGCCGCATGAAATGGACGCAAAATATAAACGAAAATGTCATGCGAGCGTACTATAGGGCGACAGAGGGTGGAACTAACCTCACTGCGTGGCGAACCCGTTTGCTATCTTTGTTTCAGATCCATGAACCAGAGTTGACCGTTTCGGCCCAACGACTATCGGATCAGGTGCGGTTTATTCAACGTAATCGTGCGTTGGATGACTCCGCACTTGACCGGCTTCGCTCCGAGGTGACAATCTTTGCATCCACCACCGAAAGCATCCATTTGCGAGCCCAGTTATCGTCCGCTCCTTCGGTGGCAGGGTTAGTGGATGGAAATGCTGATGTGGGGGGCGTTGAGATTACAACCGTAAGTACCCAAGATAATGAGCAATTAAGGAGGACTTTGGAGGATGCGATTTTGGAATTTAAAGACATACCAGCCCGCGACAGGCCACGGTTACCCCGTTTTCCCACGCATAGACGTAATATGTCGCTAGTAATGGCTCTAGACTGCATGCTAGACTCTTATCTTCATTCTAGCAATAATCTCACTGATACCCATTCAATTCTTTATTGTGCAGCTGTTGCAGCGTGCCGCTCCGCCCGTGTCAAATTTCCTGAGCCTGATAGGGTGGTGCGGTCCACTGAGGACACACCCGCATGGCAGATGAGGATTGAACGGCGTATCAGCGCAGCTAGGGTCATTATTGGCAAGTTAATCTGCTTCAGATCGGGAAACATCCGGCCGAGAGTCATGCGTTATGTTACACAGGCCTTTGCCGGTACTTATACATTAGACCTCAGGATTACATGGCCTACAGAACGTATAGACTACCTGAAGCAGAAAGTTTGTGCGTGGGCAAATCGTATCCGTCGTTATAAACAACGTGTAAATAGGTATAAGCAGAATCGCATATTCCAAAGTGACCAAAGAAAGGTTTATAGAAGCTGGGAGGAATCTGCTACGAGTGTGATTGATGGGCAGTTACCTAATATGGAAGAAATGTTCACATTTTAGAAAAATATTTGGTCGGTGCCTATTAATCACAACGATGGTGGCTGGATGCGTGTTGTTGAGCGCACGTGTGAACACCTGCAGCCAATGGAGGCTATATTTATAAGCCCAGATAATGTCAGGGATGCGATCCGTTCGACCTATAACTGGAAAAGTCCTGGGCTGGACGGATTACATAACTTTTGGCTCAAATGGCTGCGGTCTTCACACGAACGTTTGGCTGGGCAATTCCAGGAAGCCATCGTGTCCGGATCCCTACCATCTTTTATGACAACAGGAATCACCTTTCTGCTCCACAAGTCTGGTAGTATCACGGATCCAAAGAACTTTCGACCTATCACGTGTTTACTAACAATTTATAAGCTTCTTACATCCATTTTGACTTCAAAATTAAACACACATTTGTATGCAAATAGCATTTTAGATCCCGCTCAAAATGGATGTAAGATTGGGTCTCGTGGTACTAAGGAGCTCCTCCTTATTGACATGGCCATTAATGAAAAGGTTCGCCGAGGTAAGAAGGGTCTCTCCGCCGCCTGGATTGATTATAAAAAGGCCTATGATTCGGTGCCTCATACATGGTTAAGACGAGTACTAGAAGTGTATAAGATTGACACACATTTATGCGCTTTTCTTGATTCATGTATGAGGCAATGGACAACGGTCCTTTGTCTTCCAGGGGGCGGAGGAAATCTTCTTACTTCCGAAGCTGTAAGGATTGAGCGAGGTATTTTCCAGGGTGACAGTTTGAGTCCTTTGTGGTTTTGCCTAGCTTTGAACCCCTTAAGCGCGTTGCTTAGGGACTCAAAGCTGGGCTTTCGCTTTCGCAGAGGGGGTGAGATCATTTCTCATCTTTTGTATATGGACGATCTCAAATTATTTGCACCAAACAAAGCAGATCTGGTATCATTACTAAACGTTACGCAAACGTTTAGTAATGACATTAGGATGGAGTTTGGTGTAGATAAATGCGCGGTTGCACATGTGCAGAGTGGCCGAGTTGTAAATAGCGAATATTTACAACTCTCGGAGACAACGTCCCTCAGATCCCTCTCCGAAACCGAGTGCTACAAATACCTTGGTATGTCGGAATGCTTAGGCATACTAAGTGGGGACATTAAACAGCTAGTGAAAGAACGCTTCTTTAACCGCTTGACAAAAGTTCTAAAAAGTCTTTTGTCAGGAGGTAACAAAGTGCGTGCATTCAACAGTTGGGTAATGCCCGTGCTGATGTATACTTTCGGCATATTAAGGTGGACTCAGACTGAATTAGATGCCCTGGACCGAAAGGCCCGAAAACTATTGACAATGTATCGCATGCATCATCCGCGCTCATCAGTGATGAGATTGTATATTCCACGGAAGTGTGGGGTTCGTGGCTTCCTTAATGCCAAAAACTTACACAATCGTGAGGTATACAATCTTAGGGAATATTTCCTTCATGCTGAGTGTGGAATGCATCGGGACATTGTTGCAGTAGATAATGGTCTTACACCGCTCTCCTTAGCCAAAGATAACTGGCATAAACCGGTAGTACTTAGCACTGACGACCGTATAAGTATATGGAAGAGTAAGGAGCTTCATGGACGGTTCCACCAGGCACTTTATGGGCCTGATGTAGACCTTCTGGCGTCCGTGGCTTGGCTACGCTTTGGTGATCTCTTTGGTGAAACCGAAGGTTTTGCTTGTGCAATTGCTGACGAAGTTGTCAAGACGAACAACTATCGGAAATACATAATAAAGGATGGCACTGATGACATATGTCGTGTGTGCCACCAACCAGGAGAATCCATCAGACATGTTATTTCCGGTTGTTGTCATCTTGCCAATGAAGAGTATTTGCACAGGCACAACCAAGTAGCCAAGATTATCCACCAAGAACTTGCTCTTCGACATGGTCTTGTACCTTTTGAAGTGCCCTATTATAAGTACTCACCGGAGCCAGTTTTGGAAAATGGTCATGCTAAGCTCTATTGGGACCGATCTATCATAACGGACAGGACTATTGTAGCCAATAAGCCTGATATCGTGCTGGTAGATCGGTTAGAGCGCCGGGCATTTCTTGTTGATATCAGTGTCCCGTGTGACGCTAATCTTGTGAAAGCTGAGAAGGACAAACTGTCAAAGTACTTGGACTTAGCTCACGAGATTACCGACATGTGGGATGTTGACTCAACAATAATTGTCCCGATGGTAGTTTCCGTCATTGGTCTTATAGCGAAGAGTCTCGATCATCATCTCAAGAGGCTCTCACTAAAAAACTGGATCAAGGGTCGGATGCAAAGAGCAGCAGTTTTGGGTACGGCACGCATTGTGAGGAAGTTTCTTTCGCTGTCGCCCTAACCACCGACGGACTGGTCGTAAGGCCCACGTCGGCGGGATACTGTTTTTTATATATATATTTAAAATGTTGTTTTTTTAAATGTTATATGTATAAATGTAAATAATAAGATTAAAGTAAAATAAATGAATAATAATAATAATAACAGGGAGTGCGTGCGTGCGTACTAACGTGACTAGACATTTTTATTCGGTCTATGTTTATTTTAATAATTTTATTTAAATATTTGAATATTATGTGTATGTGAAGTTAAAATACGTACGTACCATCACTGTTTAATACTATTATATGGCCATCTCTTGTCCAGCATTTGTTTTAAATTAATAAATTGCATTTATGGACTACTTTATCTGTTGTTAGTTTTTCTATGAATGCCTTGTTAACCCTGCAGTGGTCGCGTGGACTACATATGTAGTCCACTGATAGAAAATCCGATTTATTTCCTAAACGGTAAGCGTTAGTTTCTTGTGCCGTTAGGTACTTTCAAATCACTAACCAAGGGACCTATTCAATGCATCGCAGGACTTGGTTACGAGGGCTCGCATTATTAGAAGCTCCGCAAAGTTTAGGGACTACACCTGTAGTCCGCGCGACCAATTACGTAAGTATTTTTCCACTTATATTTTTTTTTGTTTTTATTTATTTTATGTTAAATTTGTCATAAATATGAAATTAATATATTTTTTGTTTTGTTACTTTATTGGAGATTAATTTAGCGTGTGTTTTAGAATAAAATAGGTGATCGACAAGCTGCACAGATAGAGGCGTGGTTGAGAGAAGCTGATGACAACATAGAGACTGTCAAGCTGAGTCTAGCTCGGACGAGGAAGTAGATTAATTAGAAGAACAGAACCACGAATCTGGGTTAGAGCAGGAGCAAGATATCAATTTCGAGGGGTCGGGCGAAAGCTCTAAACATGACGAATCATGTTGACTTGGTTGATAAAATGAGTTCTTTGTATGACGTTCGAAAAACTCTAGAAGGTGGTCTTTAACAGTATTATTTGCTAAACTTGAGTGCACTAAATGCATTATGCATTTACACAGCTAACAAAAACTGAATGGAAATTTATGCCGTCGTGACTTCCTGATCGACTTGTCCCTGGCTTGGATGAAACCATTGGGTCAGAAAAGAATTGACACGAAATCGTTGCAAAAGGTCATTGACAATAAAAATTTAAAAAATTCTAGGTTTTACAGACCAAGAAAAACAAGCACCAGCTTAGAGTCGACGTCGAATAATGTAGTGCGTCATTACCACGACTGTGGAAGTGCACGCAATAAAAACACCCGAAAGTCGTGCACTACCTGCAAAAAGTTTATTTGTGGGGATCATTCCAAGATTATGTGTCTTTCCTGTGCAGAAAATGTTATAAATAATTAATTTTAATAGTTATATTTAATTGTGATCTCAATAAAAACAAAACCTGTGATTTTTATGACAATTTAGTGAAGTATTTTTGTTTTTGTTTAATAGCTATAAAAGATTGATAATAACTAAGTTCTATTAATTTTAAATAGTAAAGTATATTGTTTATTATATTTCCATAAGTAAAATAAAGAAGTGATATAATAAAAAACAAAAGTTATTGCAATTTAAAAATGGACTACGTATGTAGTCCGCGCGACCACTGTGGTCTCGTTTAGATGCGCGACCACTGCAGGGTTAAAAAACGTTTAATATCTCAGGCTATTCCTTTGTAAAATCGATTTCTTATTTAAAATTTAGTTTTATTCTTTTATTTCTTAGGAATTTATTTTATTACATAAATTGTATTCTTTTTTCTTTTTTTATTGTTAATATCTTATTTTGAGTTTTTTTATACACCTTGACCTTTTTTTTTGCTGGAAGAGAATGCTTGTGGCATTATGCTTGCCTTTGCAAGATGGGTGTATTTTTTTTTTATAAATAAGTAAATATTATTTCAATTAAATTAATGTAAGCCAGACCAAAAAAAAATGTCCTATAAAACTATGCAAATTTCGAGTTATGCTTCCTAATATGTATCAGAAAATGAGTCTATTAAATATTTTATAATCTAATTTAGATTAATTAAGGTTTATTGTAAAACTATTAGCTAGTGTGAATATGTAATACATACTTGTTTTGAGTTTCAAAACCTTGACGCAAGAAAAATGTCGGGGCTTGAAACAAAATCACATTTTGAACGTATCAATATAAAAATATGTAGAAATGACAATGACTAAATTACTTACCATAAAATATTTGTCAAGACCCGAATCCAACTAAGTCTCAGACAATACATTCTCATTTCATTAATAATTTCTTATAAGAACCAAACGAACGTAATTGTTGCAAATATATTTCAAAAAATTAATGGGATATCATAGAACAACGTTGCTAAAAGCATTTTAAACGACACTTGGATTAAGGAATATTAAAAATAATACTCCATTTAATTTATCATATAATGTAAATGTTACAGCAGTGGTCGCTGGATTTTAAGTTTGAATTTCGTTTACTTTTCACGTATCAATTTTTACAAAAGCATAATCTCTACCTCTCGCGGTTTAATAAGATGGTGTTTATATAATGTACTATGTGATCTGGGTAAAGATGTAGCACGCTTGCCAAGATCCTTTCAAAGGCTACTTGAAGAATCTCACGAACCTACATAAATAATCATCTCCATAAGATAGACGAATGTAATCAAACTCTATAGAAACTCGGTGAATATAAATATTTGTTTAGGATATGTGATTTTTGGATCACTCATACCCAATGTTGTTTCAAAGAAAATTCAACTTTGTGATGTTTTGTACGAGTTAATACAAAATATCTTTGATAATTCTAATCAAGAACAAATAATAGTAAACAATAAATCAACACTAACACGTTGAAATCATCACCATCCAATCATGACTTTGACTTTTGACATTATTTTTAAAAACCACCAACTGCGTTGATTACAGCTTATTGCACTTATGATTAAATTTATAATAATAAATATTGCGTCATAATCATAATTAATAATAATGACCATATTATAATGTACATAAAGCGAGGCACCAAAATGAGACTAGAATAACTAAGCACACTACTACTAGTTCAATGATGCATTAATAAACAAGGGCTTCTTACTTTTACTAAGAATAGTAAGAAATTGGTGTAATGGAAAAACTAGTTCAGAATTTTTAGAAGTTGAGAGCTCAGTTCTGCAAATTGTTATGACCTTTACGGTTTAGTTACGAGAACAAAACCCCATTCAATTCCACGGTTTATTTGGTTTGGTTTGTAATAGATTTCTGCAATTTATTGTCAAAAGATACGGATAATTGGGTAATACCTCCAATACTTCCAAAACATGTAAATTTTCGAATCGCTTGGAGTTAGCAGACCGCCAAATACTGCTGTCAATTTCGACATTGAATTTCTTAATAAACACTTTGCTTCTTCAAATTTAACGGACAATGCTGATAAAGATCGCATCCTTAATTATCTTTCATCCCTCCAACTCCAGATTTTATCCATTTTTCTTTTTATGCTACCACTGAATGTTATGTTAAGAAGGGCGTACTATACATTACTTCGAATGCCGTTGGTGCTGACAGTGTAAGCCGTAATAAGATCGTACCCATCTAAGATATTATCTCTCCTATATTAAGTCATATTCTGAACTATTTCATTACCAGTAGTGATTTTTCTGACGCTTGGAAGCATGCTCAAGTTATTCCTATACCAAAAAAAATCCAAACTTTTCAATATTAGTCATTTCAGTCCTATCTCCATTTTGGATTCGTCTGTCGTCGTCACTACAATCTGGATTTCGTCCCGGTCATAGTACGGTTATAGCCCTGGTTAAGGTCACCGACGATATTCGGTTAGCGATGGATAAAAAACAGCTCTCAGTATTAGCACTGCTAGATTTCAACAATACTTCTAACACTGTTGATTTTGATATTCTGCTGAGTCCATTAACTATCTTAAAATATCTCCACCAATGTTAGACTAGTTTCGGAGTTACCTCACTGGCCGGCAACCGCGCATTTAAAAGGACGATAAGTCCCTCTTGTCTTGGTGTGATGCCTCAGCTGAAGTACATAAGGGTGGCGTGTTATCTTCCTTATTCTTCGAAATTTTTATTAATTCTATCACTCCATATATATCTTCTCTCTATTACATGTATGCAGATGATATTCAAATTTACCGCCATTCTAATCTTAAAAATCTTAACTCCTCTATTACTGCAATTAACGAAAACTTGACTGAAATTTTCAGATGGAGTAGTCAACACTACTATTATATACTTATTTATGTATTACTATTATTATGTATCAATCTCCTTGTATTTATAATATTTGGTTTAGTGTATTATATATTATTGATTGTAGTGAATATTTTAATAGATCTACGTTTTAATAGATCTACGTATTAGTGTCTAGTTATTTGTATGTATGTTTATTATTGTAAATTTGCGCCACCTACCTATATCATTTTACCTACATTTCTAAGGTGGCCTGGACGAAATCACCGTCTGACGATAAGGCTTCCTGGTAATTATCTATGTATTTTATTTTATTTTATTTTATTTTATTTTATTTTATTCTATTTTATTTTATTTTATTCTATTTTATTTTATTTTATTTTATTTTATTTTATTTTATTTTATTTTATTTTATTCTATTCTATTCTATTCTATTTTATTTTATTTTATTTTATTTTATTTTATTTTATTTTATTTTATTTTATTTTATTTTATTTTATTTTATTTTATTTTATTTTATTTTATTTTATTTTATTTTATTTTATTTTATTTTATTTTATTTTATTTTATTTTATTTTATTTTATTTTATTTTATTTTATTTTATTTTATTTTATTTTATTTTATTTTATTTTATTTTATTTTATTTTATTTTATTTTATTTTATTTTATTTTATTTTATTTTATTTTATTTTATTTTATTTTATTTTATTTTATTTTATTTTATTTTATTTTATTTTATTTTATTTTATTTTATTTTATTTTATTTTATTTTATTTTATTTTATTTTATTTTATTTTATTTTATTTTATTTTATTTTATTTTATTTTATTTTATTTTATTTTATTTTATTTTATTTTATTTTATTTTATTTTATTTTATTTTATTTTATTTTATTTTATTTTATTTTATTTTATTTTATTTTATTTTATTTTATTTTATTTTATTTTATTTTATTTTATTTTATTTTATTTTATTTTATTTTATTTTATTTTATTTTATTTTATTTTATTTTATTTTATTTTATTTTATTTTATTTTATTTTATTTTATTTTATTTTATTTTATTTTATTTTATTTTATTTTATTTTATTTTATTTTATTTTATTTTATTTTATTTTATTTTATTTTATTTTATTTTATTTTATTTTATTTTATTTTATTTTATTTTATTTTATTTTATTTTATTTTATTTTATTTTATTTTATTTTATTTTATTTTATTTTATTTTATTTTATTTTATTTTATTTTATTTTATTTTATTTTATTTTATTTTATTTTATTTTATTTTATTTTATTTTATTTTATTTTATTTTATTTTATTTTATTTTATTTTATTTTATTTTATTTTATTTTATTTTATTTTATTTTATTTTATTTTATTTTATTTTATTTTATTTTATTTTATTTTATTTTATTTTATTTTATTTTATTTTATTTTATTTTATTTTATTTTATTTTATTTTATTTTATTTTATTTTATTTTATTTTATTTTATTTTATTTTATTTTATTTTATTTTATTTTATTTTATTTTATTTTATTTTATTTTATTTTATTTTATTTTATTTTATTTTATTTTATTTTATTTTATTTTATTTTATTTTATTTTATTTTATTTTATTTTATTTTATTTTATTTTATTTTATTTTATTTTATTTTATTTTATTTTATTTTATTTTATTTTATTTTATTTTATTTTATTTTATTTTATTTTATTTTATTTTATTTTATTTTATTTTATTTTATTTTATTTTATTTTATTTTATTTTATTTTATTTTATTTTATTTTATTTTATTTTATTTTATTTTATTTTATTTTATTTTATTTTATTTTATTTTATTTTATTTTATTTTATTTTATTTTATTTTATTTTATTTTATTTTATTTTATTTTATTTTATTTTATTTTATTTTATTTTATTTTATTTTATTTTATTTTATTTTATTTTATTTTATTTTATTTTATTTTATTTTATTTTATTTTATTTTATTTTATTTTATTTTATTTTATTTTATTTTATTTTATTTTATTTTATTTTATTTTATTTTATTTTATTTTATTTTATTTTATTTTATTTTATTTTATTTTATTTTATTTTATTTTATTTTATTTTATTTTATTTTATTTTATTTTATTTTATTTTATTTTATTTTATTTTATTTTATTTTATTTTATTTTATTTTATTTTATTTTATTTTATTTTATTTTATTTTATTTTATTTTATTTTATTTTATTTTATTTTATTTTATTTTATTTTATTTTATTTTATTTTATTTTATTTTATTTTATTTTATTTTATTTTATTTTATTTTATTTTATTTTATTTTATTTTATTTTATTTTATTTTATTTTATTTTATTTTATTTTATTTTATTTTATTTTATTTTATTTTATTTTATTTTATTTTATTTTATTTTATTTTATTTTATTTTATTTTATTTTATTTTATTTTATTTTATTTTATTTTATTTTATTTTATTTTATTTTATTTTATTTTATTTTATTTTATTTTATTTTATTTTATTTTATTTTTTGTGGTGTTCAATAAAGAATATAATATAAAATAATAATTTATCGTTAAGTATAAAGTTATCACAACTAGCAATCTAAAACTGTCATAATATCAAAATCAATTACCTTAAAAGAATGCGATATTAGTTGTTGTGATGTCAGTTTTTATTCTAGTAGTATACAATTCAAACATGACATTAGTAACCGAAAAACAATATAGATATATTAATTATTTACTACCCTATTATTTAGTAATATTTAATCTAATTAAATTTAAAAAGCGTTATAGTAAATAGTGAGCATAAATAAGGAACGAAATATTCAGCTGTATAATTTGTAGCCGTTTACACTTAGTAGAACTACTTATAAATCTGCAAAAGCAGGAAAATCGTGTGAAACCTGAAAGAGACAGATAAACACCAATCTTGTTCAACGTATAACTGAAATAAACAAGATAAGGATGATTCTTTTTTCAGTCTCGGTTGCATCGTTAAGTCTATTAACCACAGTTCACTTCAGAGGTGTTTTCTCAGTAATAGTCTTCAATTAGTACTAAAACTTTGTACAATAAAAAAATACGAATAAATCTTAAGTTTTTAAACCTGTTGTTTTTTGCAGAAGGTGCAGGGTCCTCAAAATTAAGACAGTAGCAGCTTCCTTCGGTGCGAAGAGGTTCTAATCCTAAAAAGCTGTAAATTATTTTAGGATACATTTTCGAAAAACATATATATGTCTATTTTTATTCTTCGCCATTTGTACTACATTTATGTTTAAATATAAAACCGGGTCAGTATGATGCAGTTCAAAATTAAAATAGGAGAAATAAAAATTTCAACTCAAGACTAACACAAATTGGAAATAATAACCGATAATATATTAATACTTTTTAAGTGTTATAATATATTAAAATATTTATATGTTATGTAGTATTGAGTCAGTATTCAAACAAACATGTCTAATATTAAATTCACCAAATGTTATAAAATTTAAATTTTACAATATTATATGTACTTCGTTCAGCATTTTCTATCATAAGACACAAATGTTTTTTATAATTCAATGGATTCTATTTTTACTCAATGATCTTTCATTGCGATTCAACAGTATTCTTTTATATGAGATAGAACTTAGTAAGGGAAACAATTTGGATAAAGGTGGCTCAGTGTTTAAGTTAGTAAGATCGTTTATACACAAGTGGAGTCACTGACAACAGATAGTATTATAATAATGGTGTTTTGAATTAACATATGCAACCTGACAAATGTTTATTAACTATTATATATTTAAGGTAGTATTATTAGTTTTGCTATGACTATTTACGTCTTGGTAAAGTGGTATTTCTAATTTGAAAAGTTAATTGAATTCCATACTATTATGAGTCGTAAGTTCCGGATCCGGGAGTATATGTGGTAATTGCCCAGAAATCCACGAACTGTCTCAACGGCAAGCTTTGTTCTTAATTACGGGTACAGGTGGGTTAAAAGAGAAGAAATTAAAATTAAACAATTTGTGTAAATAAGTATACGTAACAACAAACAGAATAATATCGTACTAGTTTAAAATGTAAGCTATAAATAATCCTGCAATAACATTTTTTAGCGTTAACCTTTCAGTTAGGTCTGATTTCTTCAAAGTTTTAAGATAATAATGATAATAATAATAATATTGGAACAAATTACACACATTGATCTAACCCCTAAGTAAGCAAATTATTTGCTTGTGTTAAGGGTGTTAGACAACGATACCAATACATAGAAATACACATATAAATACTGGGAATATATTTTATAAACGATCAAACCCAGAAACACAGACATCTATGCTCATCACATAAATTGCCTGTGCTCTGCCAGGAATTGAACCCGAGCCCCGTTGCGCCGTGACACGTTAGGCGTCTGCGCTAAATACTCGACCAACGGGGCGGTAAATAGATAAAATAGATAAATAGATAGATACAGGGGGTGCCATAGTAAGGCGACTATATCCAATATAATGAAGCGAGTCGAGACCGCTACGACTACAATGACTTAATTGGCAAAAAAATAAACTATTTGCTAAACAACTGCTGTTACAAGTTCCGATGTAGTATATATTTACATTTACTTAGGAATACTACGAGTATGTGTATTGTGCCTCAGAGCCGTCGAATTTCAAATATGTTAGTAAACAATTGATTGAACACTGGTAGTGAAGTCTAAATGCACGTTGTGTTCATTCTCAGTTTGTTCAGTAAACATTCACCAAAGTTTTATATATATATATGAAAACTAAACTGAATCATTGTATTGTTATTTGTTATCTTTTTATTATTGTGTATTATAGTATTATTGTATTATTGTATTATAATTTTCAAAACAGAGCTGCTAAAAAAATTAAAAACCCTATAGCTAAAAAAAATGTTACAATAAACTAGTAAATAATATTTATTGATTTGTAAAGAATAAAAGTACCTTATTTCTAAACACAATATGTAATACACTATTATACCGAATCATTAAAAAACATTAGGTCGTCGTAATCTTCCTTTTGTATCACTTCAGCGACGTTCGTACTTCCGTTTCTAAAAGTAGACTGATTGATGGTGACGAGGCGAAACATATAATAATTCAATTACAATATGAAAACGAAATATATAATAATTCAATTATAAATTCAATTATAATATAAAATAGAAATTACAACGGAAATATTATTTGTTTATCAATAATTATTGTTCACTAAGTTTCTTCCTTATAGATTATTCTAGATAGATGGTTAAGAGATGGTTAATAGATGGTTAATAGATGTTGTTTTCTGAAAAGCCTTTTTACAATACGAAAATATTTCTTATTCTTATAAGAAACAGGACTCATTATATCTTTAAACCACCTGATTCGCGATGTTTATTTTAAATATATACTCTTAAATAAGTGCAAATGAGGCAAAGATATGAAGCTCTAATAACTCTGATTAATGAAGACTCTTATTTAGTAACAGAAACTGCTTCGTATAGTGAAAGATAAAATTTATTACCTTTGAATAATGTTGCTGATTTTTTTGTACCAAAACACGATTTTCATATTTGTTTTTAATAAATGTATGTATGGTTATATGGTTTTATGTATTTTTAAATATTGTGAAATACAATATTTTTTAAAATTATTAATTTACTCTGAACTCATATTTTTATTCTGCCCAAAAAATGCGCCCCTTTTGAGTTGTGTCGATTTGCGTAATCCAGACATAACGAAGGAACAGCTCAACAAGGTCCTTAGACTACAAAATGTATGCATGAAGTATATATTTAATGTACGTAAATTTGATCATGTTTCAGATTTATGTACGCAACTTAAATAGCTAACCATTAGACACCGCCGCAACTTACATATATGTCGTCCCTTTTATACGTAAGCCTTTACAATCCTCAAACACACTGTTCTCATACACGCTTCTGTTTTTTGGGCTCTGAAGGATCAAGTTCACTTGAGCTTAGGTCGAGAAGCGACAATAAATTAATGCTACCTACTAAGTCCTACAACAAATCTTTTTCGATGAAACCAGCAATGTTTTATAATATGATTCTTTCACATATTCGTAGCTAAAAATCCTTTCATAATGCATGCATAAAAATTTTATGTATCTTATTATTATCTTTTCTTATTGAGAGTATATGTATTAGAGTAAATTAAGTTTAATATTGTACCTTCATATTGTTTTAGCGTTTATATTGTAATAGTGCCGTTACATTAGTTTTTGTATATTTATGTCATGTTAAGTATATTTATATTCTGTAAGTACGAGAAATATAGGTATGTATATGTATGTAATAAATGTACACCTCAATATTTAGTAAGCAATTTACAAGTGGCTTATGATTTCTTTAATGGCTGCTATTATTTCTTATAATATGAATATTAATCTAAACAGTTTGAAAATTACTAAAATCTGAATGAATAATATGAAAAGATCTTTTCCCAAAAACGCAATTAAATACTAACAAGAACGCAATAACAACATTTTTTTGAACTCTTAATAGAGTTCGTAACAAATTCGTTGTTGCAAAGTTTTTGTTTCAAAGTACACTTTATCAAACTTATAACTTACTTATCGAAGGAACGTGATATCGACGTGAGAGACACTACGGGATAACAAAATAAACTTTTTTTATACTAGTAATAATATTGCTTTTTATTAAAATAATGAAAATATTTTTATGAGTATATGTAAGTTTCTTTGTATAAATATATCATTTAATTATTGTTTGTATTTTTTTAACTTCTCTGATTGAGCCTAGCTTCAAAGGATTCGGTTGTATTTTTTTATTTGAAATATGAAACGTATAAGAAAGGATAATAAAACATTCAAGTATTTAGTATGTCAAATTCTGTATTATTTTAGATATACCAATTGTTATTTTCTCGTAAACCGATCATTCTCTTTTGTTTCTTTTGCATTCCAACTGACATTGGCTATATGTAACAAGTATGTTGACAAGGAAGAAATCTACAGATAAATAATAAATTTAATTTACATATAACTCCGTACTCTCCTCATGATTATTCTGAAAATGTATATAAGTCTGAGTATGATTATAAAAATATGCAGATAGGTATTTTAAACATACAAAGTCAAGAGATTAGATATGTGGCATCTGTTTGTGTGCAAAATTTATTAAACTAAACTAGACCTTAATATCTAGAACAGTAACACTAAAAGCCAGTAAAACGCTTCCATTTTACATAACAGTTTAATCTTCATTTATACTCGGGATAGTTTCAGCTTTTGCAATTGTTATTGAAAATTTTGCATTTGCAAATGGCATCTGAGCTGTATTTTGTAAGCCACAAAATGTATATTATCTACAGTAATCCTTGCTCTGTTAGTATAAATTGCTATCAGTAGGTATATTGTAACTGTATGAAGTCCGTAACTACTGAGTTATTGCTGGAAAAAATAGGTGTTATATTTACAGGACATGCCCTTGTTAAAGAGTCATGCTCTTGTTATCGATTAAAACGATTTCTATCCGGTTACGCTCATAGAAACGATAGAGATATGGACACGCTTCAACGACATTGAAAGCTAGTAATCGAAACTGCAAATGTGGTTGCAACTTGGTAGCCCCTTTAAGTCAATTATAACTAGAGTTTGGGAGGTGTGGTCCTGAAAAGAATCATGTTACTTTATTTTTGCGAATATGAAGTGAAGATTTTATCCTAAGTGTATCAAGAAACCGTCTGGACCGTAAAGTCAATTCTTCCAGATATTCGCTATTTAAAAATGTACCCTGAATTTCCTAACAGGAACCAATTCTTACTTTTGGTCCTTGGGCACAAAGCGAAAACTATGCATATCTTAAACTTATATAAACATAGAATGAAAAATAAACCGATACGGGCAGGGATTCGAACCCGCGACTACTGGGAAACCGTCCCGTCGCTCTACCAACTGATCTACCGTATCAGTCGAATCCCTGCCCGTATCGGTTTATTTTTCATTCTATATTTATATAAGTTTAAATAAGCTTAACATGGCTAAACATGTTTATAGATATTTTCAAATATGCATATCTTGATACCAAATTGATAAATATGCATATATATGCATATATGAACCATTATGACGAAAAATTATGGTTAGTTTTAGAGGAACTCATAGCCCTCATGCCTGTTCACGGACAGATTTGGTTTCTTAAGAAATTGTAAGAAGTTCATAGATTCGGAATTTAGTAAAAGACAAAGGTGGAGTAAATTTGGAACAAAATAATATTTTATTTGTCCACTATGGCACACAATTTATTAAATTCAATTGTAGCAAGAGAGAAAAATCAAACAGGAAGTAAGTTTCATAACAGTGACTGCAGAACGTATCAATCAAATAAAAAATGACTAGGTACACTATTTGCCCTTCTTGAAAAATTCAAATCCCAATTTTATGTGTAATGACTTTTTCAATACTTTCATTAAAGTATTTAACTTTTGTATTTATCACAAAAACATGGATGTTAATGATAAATTAGTATGCAGTGAGTTACACAAAAATAAAGCAAAAATTATATAATATGTATGCGGAATTAATGTTTGATAAAAATAACGAGTTCATAAAAATATTTAAAAGTTAAAAAAAATATGTGATTGACATAAAATTAATAAAAGAAATAAAAATCAACTCGCTATGGCCAACACTAACCTCCAAAAAATAGGTAAATCCTTTAAGGTTAATTGTGTATACATTTTTTTAAAAAAAACCTATGTTTTTATAATAACCTTCCAAATGAAACCTTAAGTTTATCATTAAATAAGTTTAAATTATATATAAAAAATACTTTGATAAAAAAGATATACTATATTGTACAGTATTACATCAACGACGGTATGGCCTGATAATGAATTGTATTGTTTTGCGAATAACTAGTAATCTCATCAATTTGTTCTTTGGTGTAGATTAATTTTGTTTTATCGACCTGCTGCATCACACCGATTAATTATAAGTAAATACTCGCGGTAGCATCGGGAGTCGGTTTGCCCTCCTCCCTCAACTATGACGAAGGGGGTGAAGGCTGGCTCTTACGTTATACTCGAGAACAGGTGTTGCTTGCGGTGCCTGGTTGTGTTGCAGGCCGAGTTTTTTTCTATTATTATTTTTTATTTAATTTTCGTTGCCTGAAATCATAAGGCTTCTTTTCCGATTGATTGCGACGGTTTTAGTTGTTTATAAATTAAAATGCTTTTAAAATTGATGTTTGTTAAACAGTGATCACAATAAAAATTATATCCGGCTGAGTTTGTTGTGTTGTTCTTGTCGCGTTTGGAACCCTCATAGCGTTAACATTAAGTTCGAAAGTGCTATTACAGAAGGGCTTATTAAATAAATCTGATATCGAAATAAGCCCTCCTGACAATTCCATTTTAACGTACACAAGTGATCACTGATAATGATTCGAAGTGGAAAAGATATAATTAAATAAATAGAAATAAATATTTTTAAGAAGATCAAAACGGTTCAAATATTTGAGAATTAGAGTGATCATTGTCGAAGTGGTATTGAATAAAGTTAATTTATTACTCATCGCTTGCTCTTCATTGTCAGCGTGCCGTCAACTTATTGAGGAACTAACAGTTTTTGATTAAATAAGAAAGGATAAAATAAGTATAAAATATGTTACTATTTTTGTAAGTAGGTATTTATTTTATTCTCATATAAAAGTTTTATATATCGCCACTAGAAAGATTTAAGGTTGAATTAACTAAGACTGGTTATATCTTGTTATAAAAGGTATTCAGTATGCAAAAAATATTTAGGTGGCATGAACTGTACAGTGAAACAAAAAAAGTAAAAAGCAACCCAAGTATATAGATATATTATGTAGGCAGTGCTTCCAACGTAATTGGTTTGATGTTTTTGTACAGATTTTTTAAATCTGATTTTAAACGCTTGCAATAGTGTTTTATAAAACATATTGAGACTGAATCATGTTATGACATCAATTATAAGTGTATATAAAAAATATTTGTTTTGTTATAAGTATTAATATTCGTGATATTCTTAATAATAGTTGTCACTATATCCATTTTCGATATTTTATTTAGACCGAAATGCACTAAATAAGTGGGTAAAGTCTTTATTTAAATATAGTCTACATACTACAGGTTGAATCAATGTATAAATGGAATCGGATATGGAATGCGGTATTTGTATACAAAGAACCTGCTGCTGCCACTTGCTGTTGGTCACCGTTTCTTTAGAATTAAATTACCTTCCCGTATAATATTTACATGTTTCATTATATTGTGTGGTATTTCTATCTAATGCAATAATCTTTTTCGTTTATCACATTGAAACTTTTGGAATTCACTTCTAATTCTTAAGTTAAATTTCATTTACCAATATTATAATAGATAGAAAAAAATTGTTAAAAGGATTTTTGAAGCGGTAATTTTTTATTGGTATTGTTTCAATTCTTATTTTCTGATAGAAAAAATTAAATTACGCAAATGCAGGTGTCAAAAAAGAATATTCGTTTATTAAAATGACTACCTAACAAATATTGAATAAGTTAAACATGTACATAAACTTTTAGTGTAACTAAAACTATTTCTAAATCGTTAACAGAATTTCCAACTTTGTTTTTTAAAAGTTTTTGTTTCAAAATGTAGCTAGCTATTTGTAGCTATTTGTTCCATATATAACTTACAGAAGTGATTACCGGATAAAACTGGTAAAGACTTAAGTGACGAAATAAGATTTTTTTTATTCTTATAATGATAATGTCTTTTAATAAAATTACTTAAATATTTTTATGAATATGAGTTATTACATTTTATAGTTGTCGTTTCCTTATTTTTGCTACTTGAGCTTAGATTTAAAAGATTCTTAATATTTTTTATCCCGATTAAGATGTGTGATGTAAATATGTAAGGTTATATTATAAAAATATAAATAAATACTAACAAGTCAAGAGTCAAGAATTTAAATAAATATTTTTTAATTAAAAGTTTAGAGATAAATAAAGTCGATAAACATGTATAGTTTGTTACTGCACTTGTAACAGTGTGTAACATTTTATTTTAAGTAACAGAATAACAGTGAAAGATACTTTTATTACTAATTATAAAGTACCGGTTAGTTATAATATACAAAAATAAAGAAGAAATTCCAATGTTTTACTTTTATTATAACAGTAAGAATCTTAGCAAAATAAAAATATGAGTAGATATAAAGGCTAACACAATCTTGTTTATTTTCGATATTCAAAAGCACACAAGGTTAAGCTACACAAATAAATGTTGTTTGAACTTTTACGTATGTATCAGTACCAAAATGTACACGAACTAAAATAACAGAGCCGGTCTTGTAAGGTTCTCAAAAAAAAAAAAAAGGAAAAGGGAGCACCTCCAAGCGGTGTGCGCCTTTGGAAGCCGACTGAAACCATATAATATAGATACGAAATATAGATACTGCGACATCACAAGGGCCTCCTTTCATGAAGAAGACGCTATCTCGACCACTCAAGCTTTTGGTTTTCATAACACAGCAACGAATTCCCTTCCAGAGTAACAGTCAAGTAGGAGATCAGAGTTTTTCCCTCTCCGATGTATATCTTCACCAAAGGCTCCCAACTTATTTATCATTTATGTATATAATATATCAGTATTTTATTTTAATTTAACTAGAAAAACACAATTCGTAACAACTTTGTTGTTTTAGATTCCCGAATGTCAAATGGCGGCAATTTGACATATGACATTTGTGATTTGAAATGTTTATGAAATAAATATAAATTAATATATATATTTATTACTAGAAGGCCAGCCCCTTCACCCTTGCGGAACACTTCGTCTCGTCTTCGCCACTTCGGCTTGTTGGTCCAGCCTCAGTGGCTACGGCTTGATTGGGTTTCAACAGTGTTACAGCGGGTGGAGGCTGCCGCACCTCCGGATTTACAAAAACACTCTAGGGCTACCCCTAGACAGACAGACAAGACTACGTAGAGTCAGGGTTGACAGAGTCGGTTTTTACAAAAAAAGTAATGAATATGGTTATAGCACTGATTTCACTTAGTTTTATGTTAAACTTGCTTTTCGTGACGTTATCTTCTAAGTTCTAGTGATTTACAGTTATTAATGGCACTTTTGTGGTATTTTGCTATTTAAAAAACGACACAGTTATGAACTACGTGTTATTGTTATCACAGCCGGAAACGGAATCTAGAGAAGTTAATAAACTCTAATTTTCGTACCATTGCGGAAACATAATTTTTCAAAATTGAAATGGCATTCCTCACCTAAGGGAATAATAATATCCTTTCCAATAAAAAAATACGAAATTGAACTACTTCATCTATAAAAAAAATATCTGTAATTAAAAAGAAAAATATAAACTAGAATTACCCTTTACTACTTACACGTAAAACTACTTGTCGGAGTTTGATGAAACTTTGAACGGGTACATTTTATCGAAATCGAAATCTATGCGTACGAAGTCGTAGATATATAATAGATTTTGATTATTAGAGTATATAATATAATTAATAATTCTATATTTTGATTTTAAGATTTGGTAAATTGTCATTGTTTACTACTATCAAAACTCATACAGAGGGTACTGAATAAAATACACACCTTACATTAAAGCGTTTCTCTCAACAATATTAAATTGCAAGAGTAAACGAAGCAATCTACTCTGGGCTTTTAGAAGACGTAAATCTCAATTTCGGACACCACTTAGTTTATACTGACGAAATTAGGTACTTCTATTACGACATTAGTTATATGTCTGAAGAATGCTGAGTATAAATATAACAGACCGTGTTCTTATATTTTTGTGATGTGATCAAGATATGAGATGTGAATATCTTAGGTTATATTATAAATAAAATAAATAAATAAAGATTTCAAGACAAGTTTAATTCTAAATATTTTTTGTAATATAGTTTACATCACATATATATTATATAAGGTAAAGAAAAGCGATAAATATGCAAATTGCTATATTTTCTTGTACTATCTATTGTAGCATTTTATTTTATTTTCAGTTTAAGTTTAATAGTCGAAAATAATAATAATAGTCGAAAATAGTTTTTATAGCAAGTAACGCTAAGTAATATAATATGAACAGAGATTCACATGTTTTCCTTCGATAATAAAAGTAAGAGGAATTTTAGCAAAATAAAGTGATGAGTAAACATAAAAGTCTACACAATCTTGTTTGTTTGTGGTGTTCCAGAGCACACAAGGTTAAACTAAATAGATGTTGTTTGTATGTCTTATTTACATACATGAATCTCTAGTCTAAAATGTCGGTCGTTCTACGAATTTAAATTACATTTAGCTTATAGAAATAAAAAAAATCATATCTAATTAAACAATTCTAATTCTACTAACTTTAATTGTCTTAAAAGCCAATAATTCTCTCCAGTACTTCCTCTATTTTAACTGACATAATAAAAAACATTTAAACGCTTACATTATACAAAACATTTTACTATTTACTTATCCTCGGTAATTTGTTTTTAGTCCTTGTAATGCTTGTAGAAACTTTTACGTTACAGCTAGACTAGGGAGTATTGTAAACTTAACTTTATAAACTCTAAAATGAATTTAATCATTTTCTTTGTTTGTTTTAACAACTGACGATGAGTGACATTTACCGAGTTGTAAGAACATTATATACTTATATATTTTTTATTTAGCTAATAAGCTAACAACACGACAAATTTCATCAAAATATGTTAGGTTGTAATTTAATTAAAGCCCAAATTAATTTACCTGTGATTTCATTGTAAAAGCGAATATAAACTGAATTCATTCCATTTAGTCCAAAATGATGTTTGAACAAACATATATACAAAATATATGTAGGTTTGAGTAATATCTATTCCTTCGTTACTATTTAGATATATTCTGTATAGAAAGACCAAACAACTCAAGAACATTCATCTCAAGGGCTAAGGGCAAGTGATTAATAGTTTATAATGCCGCGAGCCCTGAACGCTTCGACGAAAATTACTATAATTTATAAATATTTCTACAACATTTCTTTGCTTTTAATATTATACTTAACTTAACTTTAGTCGGATTGTTCTCTTTGCATTGCCGATACTCATTTTGTTTTTCACGTTTTGAGAAACTTAGGGAATTTATACCGTGGCAATAATACCTAAAGAATATTCGTATTTAACAGAAGACAATTTAATGTCATCATCATTAATGATTTTTGTAATTAGATAAACAAAATTACTATATTCTCAACTTAAAAATATATGACTGTAAAGCACGTTAAACTATTATAAAATCTAGACTAAGGAGACTAAAACTTCACTTTACTGTTTTATAATGCATTATATAACATTTAATGTCTTATTGAATTGTATAAAATCCAATGCCGTAACTTTCTAGTTGTTAAGGTTATATTTCTCTCTCACATTAATAGCTACATTATATATTATACAGGTTAATCACATATCTGTTTTGAATATAAACGGCATATTAGAGGAAATCTTATTTGCTAACTTTAACGTTAAATAAAATGATAAACAACTGTTAAGTTATAATTGTCGTGGTACACTTAGTTTAATAAATATCCAAAAAAATTGTAACATTTAATAATAACACATTGAATTAAAAATTGGTTTAAGAAAGTAGTTTTCTCACTTCAAATTGATGGACAAACTTCTGTTCCATTAATAATTCCTTAACGGATAGGGTCTTATACACGGACCCTGTGTTACCTATTAAACTAATATAGAGTACCCGTTTATTTACACGATTTAGTAAACATGATCCCTAAGCAAAATAGGACTAATTAATCAATTATTTCTATTTTTGATTCTATTTATATTTTATGGACTATGTATTTGTGTAGTCCAAAATTTATATAAAAAGTAAATAAGTTGTTTATTGCTTTGCCAAATCAGTGTATATTTAGGCAAGGGTTTTAATATGTCTTAATTTAATTGATCATTGTCGAAGTAGTATCGACTCGTGCCATTCCAGTTAATTTATTACTCACCGCTTGCTCTTCATTGTCAGCGTGCGTTGAGAGGTTAACAGTTATTTTATTTATAAATATGAACGAATGAGATATTAATAAAATGTATCTTAACTTTTGTTTAGTTTTATTTTACGGATAAAAGCAGAGTTTGATCCAACCACGACTGATTTCATCTGGTTTGAAGGGTATTAAGTATGCAAGAACTATTCTTATCCGACGAATTGTAATATGAAACAATAGCATTGTTAAAAGTAAAATGTATACTAAATATATTTATATATGTAATTGCTTAAAACGTAATTGATTTTGTATTTTTGTTCAGATTTTTTACATCTGATTTGAAACGCCTGACAGTAGGTTTTTTATTAAACACACCGACTCTGAAAATACTGTTGTTGCAGGTTGCATTATAAGGGCAATATAAAAATATTTGTTTCATTAAAAGCGATAAAAACTACACGACTTAGTTCCCCCGTCCCCCTTCCATCACCGGACGTCCCGACGCACGGCAGGTATCCATCCTTTTGTTGTGGACATTCCACCTGTCCGAACGAAGCGCTTTGCTTCCTCATTTTTAGTGCGTACAGCGAAGGACTGGAACAATTTGCCTGCGTCGGTATTTCCGGCCAAATATAATGTGGGTGTCTTCAAGAGAAGAGTGAATAGGTTGCTAGGGCAATGCGTCTTACCATCTAAGACTACATTCCACTTACCATCAGGTGGAATGTAGTCAAGCATTGCCCTAGATCATATAAAAAAAAAAAAAAAAAAAAAAAAAAAAAAAAAAGTATATTAAAACCAAAAAAATATTTACTTAGCAATATTTATCACTTTATTCATGTTCGATGTTATTTATTCTGAAGTCCACTGAATGTGTAGTTACGCTGAAGTCATTGTTTAAATATTTGTACTCTATACACTACAAGTATCTAATGTTTAAATAGAATGGGATCTTGGATGCGGTAGGTAATTGTATAAAAAGAGCCTGCGGCAAAGCATCAATACAGGATCTGAAAACAACCTCTACACTTGCTTTTGGTTTCCGTTACTTAAGAATAAAATTACCTTCTCATATAATATTTACATGTTTCGTTATATTGCGTTTTATTTTAGTCTAGTTTAATAATTTTGTTTCTCGCCTAAATTTTTTTCCTTTGTGAATTTAGTTTCTAAATCCGTAATTGAATTATCTGTTCTTATATTATCAAGAGATAAAGTTTGGTCATGGAAATTATTTATTTTATTATATTTTATATTATTATATTTTTTATATATATTTTTAAGAATTAATAGTTTATGAAAACAATTAATCCTTAAAAAATACAAATACTTAGAAAATTGTACAGTTGAAATCCTTATATTCTTCAACAAACTTGACGAGAAAATAAATTTGAGAAGTAATTTGGCGAGGGCTAAGTAAATGTGCGTATCTAACAGTATACATTGTCTGCAGATATTAATAGCAAGGAAACCATTTTCAACTCCGTTTGCATGTATACTAACTACCTTTGAACTAAAATTAACAATCTATCAACATTCTAGGTATTTTTTGGGCGGAGTACATTTTAAAAGGCTACATATAAAAACATTAACCAGCTTGGGAACTTTTGTACTAAAAGGAGTTTGTAAGTTTCATTTTTGTTTAAATAAAGTGAATACTTCAACCGACGTGTATCAAGAGACCGTATTGGTCGGTATTATGAAACCTCTCGAAAATTCATACATGTTACAAATGTATCTCAACAGGATTAATTAACTCTAACTATTGGTCTTTGAGCTTCGGTCACAAGGTAAGAACTACACAAGCCAATGTTAGCCGTTCTACCAACGTTCACATATAAGATTTGAACACTGGTCACATTCTAGCCCAGGTATAAAGCATTTTTGCTATAAATTATTACCAGTTTTAAAGGACACAAATGTATGCCTGCTCTAATTGATACACAAACATTGAGTCTCTTGAAAAATTTTAAGAAATTCTTAGTTTCGTGGTTTAGTCTGTATATATAAACAAACAAAAGGAACTTATTTCGATCAGAATATATTTATATTTATAAAAAAGGTAGAATTAAGTGTTGTTAAGATTATATTACTTCATATGTTAGTTTTTGTACATGTAGTAGTTTGGTTTTGACTAAAAATAAAGATATAAGTTGTTGATTTGACTAAAACAATTGAATCTCTGTATAGAAGTTTAGATAGATAAAATAAATGTAATATTGAATACTGATTTGACTAAGAATAAAGTGTATAAATCGCAGCTCGGTTAAGAGAAGGCATTGTGAAATTGGGAGTACAAGTTGTGGGATGGTACCATTGTGATAAAAGTGTAACAATTATGATATACCACTGAGTGTGAGATCGAGATACTAAGTTGTGTAACAGTGATAGTTAAGAGTTTAAATGGTAAACAGTTTAATGTATTTGTGAACAGTGTCATAAAGTGCTTTAAAGAATAGAACGACTGTTGTTGGCGATTCTTTGCGGTAAGAGAGATCTAATAGTTCAGAAGTGGGATTGTTCCACGGAATGAAGATAAATAGTATAACGCGCAATGAAGAAAATACAATTGGAACTGCATTCATCTGTGATCACGGGTTGTTTTTGCCGAGTCTTCGCCTCCAAAAGGAAATGTGGTAACTTAGCTATTATATGTCATTATTTATTTATTAATTCAATATATTTAATATGTGGAATATATTAAAATGATAAAAGTAATTACTTTGAATAGTTTTATAAAAAGTATTTTATGTGGATGAGGGTTTTGTTGTCTGATTACTAACATGAAGCCGATAAGCCGATCTATGGTTACAGTGTTTGAGACAATAAGAACATCAAATGCTCGCATGAGGCCGATAAGCCAAATGTTGAGTGTAGCATTTGAAGTATAGGGACATCAAGCGCTCACATGAGGACGATAAGCCAATTTATGAGTAGCGTTTGAGAAGATCAAATACTCGCATGAGGCCGATAAGCCAAGTCCTGAGTAGTATTTGGTACATTGAGGATATTAAACTGACTATGACTATGACTATAGCATTTGAGGAATAGGGACATCAAATGAGGCCGATAAGCCAAATGATGAGTGTAGCATTTGACGGATAGGGACATCAAGCGCTCACATGAGGCCGATAAGCCAATTTATGAGTAGCGTTTGAGAAGATCAAATACTCACATGGAGCCGATAGACTAACCAAGTTCCGAGTAGTATTTGGTACATAGAGGATATTGAACTGACTATGACTATGACTATGATTATGATTTAAGAGGCAACATTTTTGTGTCCAGTAGATTTTTCTTTTTATAATTCGAATGAGGCTGCTGAGCCAGATTGAAAACTTAATCAGACAACTTATACCAATTAATTATTATAGTTGAAATTGTTAAGTCTATAAATTTCAAAACAATGTCTAAATTGGAGGACCAATTATTTATATATGATGGCCGAAAAATGTATAAATATTAATGTATCATAATATATAGACTTTAGATTAGATTTCGTGAATTTACAATTATAATAATTAGATTTACAAATTACTTCAGAATTAATATTGTAAGTAAATGGTTTTTGATAACGAGCGGACTCGTTATGTTTAGGATGGCCGAGCTGTTAGCTTTTATACATGTAGTAGTTTGGTTTTGACTAAAAATAAAGATATAAGTTGTTAATTTGACTAAAACAATTGAATCTCTGTATAGAAGTTTAATTGATAAAATAAATGTAATATTGAATACTGATTTGACTAAGAATAAGAAGTATATAAATCGCAGCTCGGTTAAGAGAAGGCATTGTGTGAAATTGGGAGTACCAGTTGTGGGGTGGTATTATTGTGATAAAAGTGTAACAGTTATAATAAACCGCTGAGTGTGAGATCGAGAAACTAAGTTGTGTAACAGTGATAGTTAAGAGTTTAAATGGTAAATAGTTTAATGTATTTGTGAACAGTGTCATAAAGTGCATTAAAGAATAGAACGACTATCGTTGGCGATTCTTTGCGGTAAGAGAGATCTATTACATATAATTTTAAATGCATTTGTAGGAGAAAATTATAATGGTAACACATCACTTCTCCTGATTGGTCGCTTCCGCCGGTAAATAATATCATACGATCGACCGTCGGCCAATAGGAAGCCGGGGTGTGTGATGGTTCCTAACAAGAAGCCAAACTGTCGCGTTATAATCCATACCCGTTGTTTTAATTTTTTGTGTAAACATAGTAATATCGTGTTTTTATGTTGAAATACAATCTGTGAACATTGGAACACAAGTATTTTATTAATCTCGATACCCAAAAGTACTGCCAACAGTTACAAGTGGAGCCCCATGTAGCGGCATAAACTTTGAGCGAGTGAATTAAGGAGTGTTTGCAATGCCGCGTCTTTGAGCTCAGGATGAAGAAATAAGTGCGGAATTGCTTACGTCGTTCTTGAAGTCTTTTGCCAAGGCTCAGGCGAAATCGAACTGCCTGCTCTTCGAAAGCGTGTTGGTCAATGGAATTCTGAATATGTTGCTCCATTCTAACCACTTCCAAGTTTAATAACTTTTAGTAAAAGTTAGAAGCCCTTGTACATGAGAGTATCATAGAGTAGTGGTATAGTGATTAGTTATTTCAGTTTTTTTTTGCTTTTTTTTTACTTTATACAAAGTTTAATGTGGTCTCTCTTCTCAATTATAAATGTAACTCGATATTCAATATTCTAACAAATACATATTTATAAATTATTCTACAATAATTCTTCTTCTACCTACCAAAAACTACTTGCCGGAGTTTGATAAAAATTTGAACGGGTACGTTTTATCGAAATGGAAATCTATGCAAACGAAGTCCCAGGTACAGTTAGTTATAAAAATGAAATCTTAATAGACAGCGAGCGCTACAGCGAGTCATACTTAGTGAGTAAAATATAAACTAAGTAAAATGGAACGGGTTGGTATACGTGGTCAACCACTTAATTTATTTAAGGATTTCTTAACAAATAGAACACAACAAGTTGAAATCGACAACATTTTCAGTTCGGATGCTATTATTACGTTTGGAGTTCCGCTAGGCAGTATCCTAGGGCCTACCTTCTTCTTAATATATGTAAATGATCTCTGTAACCTAGACCTAACGACTGGCAAGATTTTTACCTATGCAGATGATACAGCTCTTAGCTTTGTTGAAAATACCTGGCAAGAAGTCTTTAAAAATGCGGAAAAAGGATTTCATATGGTCTTAGAATGGTTAAACACTAATGTTCTGACCATGAACATAAATAAAACGTATTTTATTCCTTTTTCGTTCTCCAATGCCCAGGTTGATGGTACTCTTAAGCCCATTTTTGCAAATCTCAAAATTATCAACATATTTGTGAATGTCCATACATTACTAAAACCAATTGCATCAAGTATTTAGGAGTAAATATCGACAGTAAATTGAGTTGGGAATCTCACATAAATTCTATTGTTGACCGAACAAGAAAATTTGTCTGGACTTTTAGAAAATTGAGACAAGCTGCTAGCCTCAAAATTTTACTAGAAACGTATATAGCATTAGCACAGTCAATATTTTCATACTGCGTTACAGTCTGGGGTGGTGCATGTAAATCCTATTTAATAAATCTGGAACGTGTTCAGAGATCTCTTTCAAAAACGATTACTTTTAGTTCATACCAATTTCCAACGCACTCTCTCTATAAAAAATATCAGGTCTTAACAATAAGACAGCTATATATTTACAATACCGTTCTTAAACAGCACACCCGTTCCTATTATAGTCATGATAAAATTGCTTCAAAACGGTCAAACCATAAAATATTCGATCAAAAAAATGCAGTACAGTATCTGCAAAGCGTCACGCTTATTTTTTATCCACTTTTCTATATAATAAAATAAATAGACAAATTACTTTATATAATTTTAATAGGCATGATTACCGTATAGTAAGTACCTACTACACGATTGGCTACAGAATTTGAGCTACCAGGAAACTGAAGATATATTTAGTATACAAAAATAATATAAGTATATATATATATATATATATATATATATATATATTTCTTATTTATGTATATGTACGTATGTATGTGTATTTGTATGTGTATATATGTATATGTATGTGTATGTATGTATATATATATATATATATATAAATTAAATTTATGTTTAACTTTAAAAATATCATTGCATGTATCATATCATAATTTAATGTTATCTAAATATAATGTAAACAATGTAATGCATAATATAATAAGTCAAAAATTATTCTGAATTATTTTAAGTCGCTTTTCTAGATTATTAATTTTCTTTTATATTTCTGTTTTTAATTTATAACTGTTTTATTTTCTAAATGTTCTGGGGTGGCATAAATTACCTGCCACACAGGTTAAATCCTAATGCAGGTAATTTAAATATACCATGTATCTAGTCTTAAGATTCCTTGAAATAAAACTTATTATTATTATTATACTTTCGTAATGTCATTTAGCAAATGCAAATTTACCGTTATTCGAACTTAAAATGAAGAGATTAATGCTGTTACGTTTCCATTATATGCGATATTAAGGAGGGTATTATTGTGCATGCATCAATCCTGGAGTTTATTCAGATCATCTTAGCAATTTTGTTCTATGATATGAACTTCGTTATTTGAAACACATTTCACATACAAATTACGCTCGAAACTATATTTCTTGTATAAACTAATAAACTGTATTGGTTGAGACTTAAGTGGTTTCTAGTTTGGACAAATATTTTATGTTAAGTAGTTTAGGCCTTGTCATTTCTAATTGCTCTTATATTGATAAGTTTAAAACATAAAATTAAATGACTTCATCTCAGATTCCAAAACTTTTTGTGTATCAAGATTTTTAGCTCAGACTAAGTGATCTACGCTGGCTAATAATTTTACAATTAACTTAATAAATTAAGTAAATTAGAACATGATATATTTAACCGCCATATTTTCTGTTACAATTTACCCTGGACAGGAAGCATAATTGACTTTTAATTTTGCATAGCTTTATAGTTCATTGTTTTGTCTTGTTTACGTCACAAGGTAATTTAATTTTGAGCAGAATGTTTATTGATGTTTTGCTCAGGTTAAGTTAGTAAAATTACCAGTAAATAATTAAACTATAACTAGTTAAATGACGGCTTTGATGTTAAAACTTATTTTACATTTATAATCCATAATGTTGCTTTACTCAGATGAGAAAATAACATGAAAAATTTATTTTCGACCATACATTTATTTATGTCGTATACAATACGTTTATGATGTTTTATTTTAATAAGGTCAAAAATAATATGAACAATTCAATATAAATGTTGTGTTTTTAAATATAAACTAATCCGATTAATAGTTTAAATGTAAATTCTATTAATTAAAAAGAATCATCACCACTTATAAATGGTTATATAAAACACTTTTTAAATGTGGTGGGTTATGTCTGAACTCTTAATATTATTCTAGACTCTTATGACAAAAAGAATTGAAAGTAAATAATAGTATTTATGATCTTTTTTTCAGCCTCTTCAGCATCTAGCTAGAGTATTGAATTTTTAGATAACAGTATACATATATAAAATAATACCTACTAATGGTCAGTTCACAGAACATATAGTCTAATAAGTATTCCGGACTTAGAAAATGGTTTTAATACAATATATAGAAGGGTCCTAATTTCCACATAAAAAATATACATTTACCAGACAGTTAACCCGTACAAAGTAACAAATATTGAAATCAAGAATCTCTTACTGGTCCTACAAGAATACTTACCTCTTGAATACAAAAACACGTTAAGCTTATTTAAATTTTAAACGAATATAGAATGAAAAATATCTATTCATAGAGCGACAGGATGGTATCCTAGCGTCGTGAAGTCGCCGGTTCAAATCCCTCCTCGAATCGGTTTATTTTTCATTCTATATTAATATAAAATTTTAATAAGCCTAACATGGCTGGCTATACATGTTTATAAATATTTTATTAATAAGAGGTACATAGTGAAATCTGAATAAGAAATACGCCTTAGATTAAAACGTTTCTAACAAGAATATTGAATTGCAAGGGCAGCCGAAGCAATTAATTCGGGGCTTTTAGTAGACAAAAATCTCAATTTCGGACACCATGTAATTTATACGGACAGATATTACTTTTACAGACAAAAGTTTTTTGTCTTTATTACAAGAATGCTGAGCACCTACTAATTTAGAATTAAAATTATGCTTGATTATTATCAAAACTTTAAGTTTTATAGTTTACGATTACAAAAAGACATTTATGGGATGTAGGTTATTATTAAAGAGGTTTTAAATGTATGTCACACTGACATTTTTGATGTCAGTGTGATGTGTCAGTTTTGATGTATCTTATTTTTAATTATAAGAGTTTACAAGCTCTTGCTTTGCTACAGCAAAACAACAAATGTCCTCAGTAAGTTTCTAAATATGGTTTACACAGTAGAACAACATTGAACTTATCCTTCTCATTAATATTCAACAAGATTACTTAAATAGAATTTTCCTATTCGTAAATTAGGAATATCTACCACCATCGGAAAAGATAAATAACTACAGTTATTTCTCTTAACTTAAAAAATCTAACAGTCGCTATATTTTTATTATTTATTGTAATTTAAAAAAGAAAAACGTGAGTCCGATCCTCTATTTTCACTAGCAGTGTCCTACTTTCCTTAATTTTATTCAAATTTTAAGTTTGACAACGCTTCTCCATCTTTTTATTATTTTAGGTGCTAATTGCCATTTAACATTAAAAGATTTACCCTAAAACTAATCTTTTAACGGTTGTAGTACCACTACAGCTCATATTGTTCAAGAAATTCTTATATACTTTGTTAAAATAGTTTTTCATCATCATTTTACATAAGATTAATAGTATATACATGTGTATATACGGCATACAAAAGCAGCGTACCTTTGAAAGAAATTGTGCCGGCGCCCATGAATTTTGTTATGTTCGTGTTAGTAAATATTAATTACTCTTATTTCGAAATTATTTAATATAAACTTTTGAATTTAAATCACGCCTCTCCCATGCAGATGCGACGGGGTTGTCAATTACAAACTGTGTTAAAATATGAGAGTGTGTTGCACATACCGTTATATTGCTTACCTGATATTAAAGATAATATAATATACTTTTCTTTATTTCTTTTTACAAAAGTTATTGTTTTTATTATGAGTTTTTTATATTATTAAGAGATATAAAAATAGTATTTTGCGATTTAATTATTCGCAGTATAATATCAAAGGATTATTTCTTTCAAATTTGCAAGCTGTGTGTAAGAACAAATTGAGTTTCTGTTGAATTGTTAATTGAATATTTGGAAATTGTATTTGTACGCCAGTCGTTAATAAATATTCTATATTATCCGAAGTATTATCATAGAAGGTTCACGTAATATACGATTAAATTATTTTATGTAATTTAATTTATTTTTATTGTCGTCAAACAAAAAAAAATATGTATTGAACTTTTAATAGTATTATATTATATATTTTTTGTTATATGACTTAAGCATGTGATCGTCTTTATCGTAACGGTGGTGACATCTATAAGGTTTCTTTCGAAAATCCTAACCAATGCTTCTAACTTTGCAGTATAGATAAACATTGAAAAGATGCCACTACCGAAATTAATGTTTGAAAATATCTATAAACATGTATAGCCAGGTTAAGCTTATTTAAATTTATATAAAAATATAGAAAGAAAAATAAACCAATACCGGCAGGGACTCGAACCCGCGACTACTGGGAAACCGTTCCGTCTCTCTACCAACTGAGCTACCGTATCACTGTCCATCCGGTGAATTAAGCATTCTATATGTGATCGTCTTTAAACAGGGGTTGAGGTTTTTACTATCAATAAAATTAGTGTATTCGTAGGTCATTTAGTATAACACATATACACGTGAAATAATTAAAAAAAAACAGAAAAAAAAAATTAAATAAACCCCGATACTAGATGACGTCTAAAAAGGATAATAATATTATTATGTACTCATTGAAGTCGTTACGTCGGGGGACCTTTGTACGTACGTTGATGAGTGTCTATTTTACAGAATTTTCGGAGCTAATGAATGAGGTCTTTGACTATACGATAATATCAAAATATTGTTATTTCGTTACTGGCCTTGATAAATTTACTTGCATTTTGAATTTTTCTTTTACTTAGCGGTCGGAGGTTTTTAAAATTTTTATTTTATTTTTCTAATACCGTTACTTCTTTAATAGTTTACTACAATGTAATAGGTATATCCAAAACCTTAGCAACCACAGCAACGCGTGGCCGGGTCTGCTAGTTATATATATATTATTCAATAAATGTGTTCTGCAGTGAAAAAATATACCGTTTCCATTTAATAAATTGCTTTTATTATCGTCAATAAATATTATGAGGGTATTTTAAATATTCTCGATACTTAGTGAGTGAAGTTTGTCTTGATATTGTCAAACATGGGAGCACCGTTGTAAAATGTGATTCGGACTTGTTTATAAGACGTTAGACGAAAGTGATTCTATCGTTGGCAGTGTTTGCGTCAGGAAGTGATTATAAATAATTTAGTTTAAGTGAAAAATATTAAATGTACAAACTATTGATTTTTAATGTCTTATTATATATTTGAGATTTAAAAACGCTCATTTATTTGTTGCGAGTTTCACAATTGATAGATTTAAATAAAATACATGTCAATGCGAAATAAATTGCAGTTCATCTCTAAATAATTCATCTTCAAGGAAATATCCTAATTTAATCGCTTCCGATCTTACAGACTGTAGGCAATTACATGAAAAGTGATACAAAGTATTTTAATTATTAATTATTCACAACGGACAAATTGTGACAAATTTGATTTTTTCGGGAAGAGCTAATGTGGTAAACGTTCACAAGAAATGGAACTATAATAAGAAATAAAAACTGATATTAAGGTCAACTTTAACTAAGTTACACAGAGGACCCATGCTCTTAATTTTTATGAAATTGATGTTTTTAAAAATGGATTTTCTTTTACAATTTTTTTGTTTATTCCCAATAGGAATGACTTTACATAATTTCGTAATGATATAAATATAACGTCAATTAGCTGTATTTGTAATGTAGTGCTGACTAAGTAATTCAGTTTTAATGTATTTTGTTTACATTTTAATTTTACCGTTGCCTTGTTGGACTTTTAAATTCAAACCATAATAAATTATATCCTGTAGATTGTTGTTGGTCTTAGTTGTATTCAAAGATCTACAAAAAAGTCTTGCTTGTTAACATCTAGGTTGTTTAAAGACTGAAAGTCCATTATTGGTACAGCGTAACATGTTATACAAATTTAGATTACACTATTATTGTATCAAAAAAATCATCTTGTATATTTATTTCATTTTACAGATAATGTAATGGATGATTGGGAAACTTTAATTTCATTTAAAATTTTGTCTAATTATATCTATTATTATATATTTGTCAATCAATGTTTTTAATGTTAAACAAAAATAAGAATCTAATCAAAATTTGAAACCATTAATTTTGGGGTGCCTACCTACACAAAAAAATAGTAAAAAGCAGAATTATAGTTTTATTATACTATTTTTAAGAAACCCTTTTTAATAAATTTTCTTTTTACCCAATTTTGTAAAAAAGTAAACATTCAACAAATGGTGTTCATAATAATTATGCACAATGTAAGTCATCAAATTAATGTTTATTGATTATCTGTCGCTCAATCTAAATTATAAATTATATAATGTGCAATTTTTGCGTGTTCCTTTGAAAAAAAATACACTTTTTTTCTGAGTAAACAGCCTTATGTTATACTTAACAGCTATCCCCTATACAAAAATTAAGTTTTATCAAAGTTTTCTCTAACAAACAAGGAATAATACTAATAATTATTATTTACTAACTGTGCGACTTCATACGCATTGATTTCAGTTATGACAAAACATACCCTTTTGTACATACCCATTTATGAACTATAAACCTTCAAAGATTCATCAAACTCCGTCAAGTAGATTTTGCGTGTAGGAGTATTTCTAGTTTATTTTTATATATTTTTTTATTTTTAATGACAGATATTTTTTTTACACAGTAGTCCAATTTAACAATGAGACATGCAGAGCATGCATATATGCACTAAAACAATTTTGTAATTTCCAAGCATTCATTCATTTCGGCAGTGTTCGTCATTTGTAGACTGAAGTATCTCAAACATTCAGTAAATGAGTCGTTCATTAAACCGAACCCTCGATTTTCGTACATATGATGTTTCTGGGTATATTTATTACTCTCTCATATAATACATCTACATGATTTTTTAAAGAATAATTTAAACATTGGTTTAGTTTTCTGGAGTTGTTAAAGTAGAGACGATGCTTCTTAGCATTCCATGGATTCAAAGTGCGGGCGCCGGCCTCATCGCGTTGCAACGAGAGGAGTGCAAACAATACCTTTTTGATGCACAAACACGCTCGCCTTCACTGTCTACACTGCTCTTCCTACCTTATCAAATTTGGAACGAACCTCCTAAGGCCGCCTTTGGAATACGTTCTAGAAATGAACCGATGCTAGTTCTAGAAATGCCAAGGTCTTTAAGTAAGTTGTAGAGAGATTACGCTTCCACTTCTACCGCGTACAAACTAACTATAAATTTATTCCTGGACAGTGCCAGTTCGTAATACTTATTATGCTTAAATTTGTGATCCCTTGGGATGTTTGTTTCCCAAGGCACAGTGAGCTCCAAAACTATCACGCGTCGAATAAGTCTGGTCTGGATGACGAAACACCAACATTCCCTCTGGGATTTACTAATGTTTTTCATACGTCCTCATCATGAGAGTCCAATCAGGAGCAGCGTCTAAAATGGGATAAGGCTTGGGTTTTCATTTTTTGAAGCAGACTTCTTATACAAACTCCACAGATTGTATGGTGGTTGTTACATCCTTCCGCGCTCTTGCTACAGAAATACTAACCGCTTCCAGTACGATTTCTCATACCTTATCGTGGCGACGCAAGTATTGACCACTATTAAGAAGTAAGAATAATAATAGGTTCAATTCAACATTTTATGAATTTTGACGTCATTAAGAAACAAATACTCTTTTAAAGAAATTATAAACATTCCGCAAGTAACGATTATCTTTCTTTCACAAGACATATTTTAATCTACACATTTAATAAAAACAAGCGACAAATTCGCTGACAAGAGTCGCTTGTCAGCTTGTATAAGTGTTTTTCCTATATGAATTTTGTACCTCGTTGAAATCCAAAAATAAGATAACTCCAGATATAGATCAAAAGTTTATAAAAGGATCTCGGTAAATCCAGTAATAAACTACTAACTTTTATAAGTTCTAAATTGAGAGCTATTTCTTTCAGGAGCACTTAACATAAAGTAAATGCTTTTGAAGCTCCTTACATGCTCTTTACAGAGAAACTTCTAATAATTTAGATGAATTTTAGTTTTATTCTTTATGGCGAGTGATGAATCGACTCTAACGAAGTAAAACCAGACCAGCTGTATATTAAAAATAAACTTAAACTTAGTTGAAAAATAAACCTTACAAAAGTTTTTTTATTTTCTGGAATACAATATAGGTACAATTATATAGCCATTAGCTAAGTATATAATGAAAAGTTAAAATTTTCATATAGTTATTTTTTTAATCCAATACGTTTTCGATGAAGTAGTGAGTCGATTCAATTTCGATGAAATAGAGAGTTTCCTTTCCTCCCTTGTCTTAACATAAAATCAAGATATCACCTTATCATAACACAGACATCTATGCTCATCACATAAATGCCGGTCTCCGCCGGGAATCGAACCCGAGTCTCATTGCGCCGTGACACGTTAGGCGTCTGCGCTAACCACTCGACCAACGGGCCTAAAATACTATACTTGCTAAGTATCACGTCCTGGACTGAGGTCCTTATATTAATCATGTTAGTTTTTAAAAGCGAGGCCACTGACACAAGCTAGTAATTATAATGTAACGAAAATGAAACAACTAAAAATTTTAAGATTTATCTTATAACGACAACCAATAAATCTTGGTAAGAAATGTATGTAAATCTTATATGTAAAGCAATAAGCACATAAATTCTGTCAGAACGCAGCCAAGTTAAAAAAATGACATAATATTCCGGAAAAGTTCATCCAAATCGTTTACTCCGTTTCTGAGATTAGCGTGCTCAAGCTTACAGACGTAGAAACAAACAAACAAAATGAAAAATCATTGTTTTGAGTTCTCTTGTGGCCCCTCATTGTGTTTTTTTTATTTTTTTGCATGTACAGATCTCGATCAGTGACAATCTTATTATATGTAGGATAAATAAAAGAAGATTTCTATGGTACTTATTACGTTATTGACATAAACTGACATTGCTTTTTTGTTTCTCAACCGATTTAAATTAAATAAACACTAATTGTTAAGTGAATATTGAGACAATATACTCTTGAAAACTGCATCCGAATTGGTTCAGCCGTTTTTGAGATTGGTGTGCACAAACATACAAACATACAGATAAACAGGAAAAATGAAAAACCACGGTTTTGGTCTCTCTTGCTCTTATAAAGACCCCCTCATAATGGTTTTATTTTAAATATTTTCCGTACAGAAATCGACTAGTGACGGTTTTATTATATGTATAGATTATGGTCTGTATCACTTGTTATAATAAACAAATGTTACGTTCTGTGAACTGGACTGACTAAAAATAAATTTATTGATACTCGCTAATAATAAACTTTGCCGAAAAAAAAAAATATTTTTCTTTTACTTATTTTAAAATTCCCTTCTTTTTTATCAATCTAGATATTCACAAGGACAGTACTCATTAGAGAAGAATTCATTTATAAGGACAATGAATTCATCTTTATTAATGTTGTCTTGCCTTCCTGAACGCAATCCTGGTAAAAAATGAAAATTACATTCAACGGTAACAATACGATATTTTTCATTTTGTATTTTGTACTGATTTGTTTTTTAATAATTAACCTTAGTTAATTTGACTTTCATGTATATTATTAAAATCTGTATATAAACTGTACAAGTGTATTTTTATTAATATCTATGTAAATTCTTTTATTCCTTATTTTCCTTAAAACATTTTATATCCATATCATTTATCATCTAATAAGTGTAATTATGAAGCAGTAATATATTTTGCTGTTTAAAATTATTATAATTGTGAAGGATAGATAACCCGTTGGTATGATAGAGACTAGATAATATATATTACGCTACGAATTGGGAGTATTAATGAATAATAATACAACCTCATAAATTAACAAACTACCTAAATCTTACGAAATACTGCCATGGAATTCTATTTCATCTTCTTTTTTCAGAAAATTTATGTTTATAATCTATTAAGTCTTGAGATGTTTTTATAGATTAGGTTTTGTAGCTGCAATTAAATTGATACATCTCTATTTGTATATATGTGTCATATAATATTAAAACGTTTATGTATGAGTGAATAGAATTGTTTTTTGTGAGGTGTTCGTAAGTAGTTTAGATTGGAAGCAATTCCGTACTTTTTTTTAAAAACTTCGTACAAGTTTTTCAATTCCATGAAGATAAACATTTCGAAAAGAGGAACTGTCATAAATGGAGACCTAAATTTATTTTAAGTTTAAAGACGTTTTGAAGGTTTACTGACGCCAACCTATACTGAAGTGACAATTATGATTGTAATGTACTAATTAAAAACACCGAGCTCTTAATTTAGATAATTAAATAGAAAAATCAGTATAAGTTGAAATACTTCTTGAAAATTTAGAAAACTATATAAAGACAAACCTATTACTTATTATAATACAATTTACAGTTTTTTCCGGTTAATATTTACTTTTTCAATTAAAACTGTTCATTTTTGTACCGGTGCTACAAAAATGTAGATGAAAAAAAGAATGAAATGAAAATGAAATATTGTTGAATCTCTAGAAAAAATAATCTAATAGTACTCTGTCGTTTGTAATGAAATAAAACCTGAAGTCAATTCTTATCGTCAATATACAGGCATTATCTCAATCATTCTCTACAGGGAGTGAGGTAACAAAACTTCCAAAAATACACTTGTTGGAAGTATATTGTAGATTTTTTAACGGCATTACATCTTGTCCCAAGGCCAAAACAATTTAAGCCTGGATAAACTAACGAGCTGGAGATTAGCCCTTAACTATTTGTACACAAATTATGGACAGTTTAAGAGTACATTTTTGTTGGTTTTGCTTTTCTTTCACGACTTTTTTTCACGTTAACATTTTTTTCACGTAACATTTTTTTCACGTTAAAATTAAGTTCTTGAAGAGATCAGTTGCTAGATTAACTTCTTTTTGTTGCTGAATTATTCCAAATGTATACTGAAGTTTCATCAAGATAACATTACTTCATAAGCACATACATTTTCACTTACAACACAGTAGGTAGCTTACAGAGGGTAGGTGTTATACGTTAATATATTTACTCGGTCAAAGCTCCTAATCCATGTTAACGTTCTTGCAAAATGCTTTTAATAATAATTTCAATTAAGTTGCCAAGCAATTTACAATTTAAATGTTATACAAAATCTACCGGTGTATTTATTTAGTCTGCTGGTATTGATATTATAAAGAACGTTTTACTAGTTTATACTTATAAAATAAATAAAACGAATTAAATATACAATTATACAATACAGATTTATATCTTATAAATTATTAGTAGCTATAGAAATGGCGGCTACCTTCCTGAAATTGATTATTAATAAATTATTTTAAATATATTAATATAAAATAAATACTTGATACAAAATCCTTTGAGTTTATTCTTTTAAGAGTTTATTAGTCTCATCATAAATTATGTAAAAAAAACATTTCATACTATAATATTGTTAATAAAACAAACTCAACTTATGCATACACGATAAAATGAAAAAATAAAAACCATTACTCACATAAATATATATAAAAATATAAAATAATCTTATTTATATCGGCTTATATGAGATAACAAATGTTTAGTTTGTTCACAACAGCTTTGATAAGCCGCCGGCTCTAATAGAATCCACCACCTTTAAAGAAGTATAGCTTGTTTAAAGTTCAACATAAAATAGCTTTTATAGCCACGTTTTGTAAAGTGAGTATATAACAAGAAGAAGAAGATAACTACTGAAGAAGCTCAATAAGACCACTAAAACACACCGTAAAGTATGAATACCGCGGAATCGAGGCACGAACAAAAGAGGCGTTCAAACGTATGCTTTCTTGGAGTATACAGCTCCAACTAACTTTTGAATGTCTTATTCATAAAACAATAGTAAATTATTGAAAAATAATTCCAGTCTAAACTATTTTTATTGTAAATTCAAACGTTTTTCCAAAACAATAAAAAAACATTTACGCGTCTTTTGACCTTGAACAAATTTTTTGCACACACTGGATTAATGGGGACTTTTCAAGATTTCATTAGAGTTGTATCCTTTAGTCGCCTGTAAATCTTGAGCTTGTTGTGAATTTATGCTAGGGCCATTGTCTATTTTTGTTTACTTACAATTGATATTTAACGTTCTGTTTTCATTATCAGGTTTCTAAATTCAAAATAATGAAAGTTACAGACTGTCAACGACCGTTTAGAGTTTGAAATATTCTCATTACAAATATTCATTATAATAATAATAATAATAATAATACTTTTATTGTACTCCACATTACAGAAAAATAAAAAAAAAATACATCGGAAACAATTATAAAAGTACAATAAGGCGGCCTTATCGCTAAGTAGCGATTTCTTCCAGACAACCCTATTCGAGTAAAGAAATAAAAAATCGTGAAAGACAGGGATGGTGCGAAGTACATATTATTATCAATGCATAATATATATAATTTTATAATAAACAAACATTAATTCATAATTTATACTGTATACATATTATATAAATATTAAACAACATATTACATATCTACACAAAATATTAAGCTAACTAACCTGATTAAGAAAGAACAGTTTTAAAGACTTTTTAAAGATAAAAATATTTGGGGATTGTCTGATGCTCAGTGGTAAGTCGTTCCACAGAAGGATAGCTCTAACGACAAATGAGTTGTTGTAAAATTTGGAACTGTGTGAAGGAATTTTGAGTGTAAGGCTTCGAGATGGCCTTACAGCTCTTGTATCAGTTTCCGTGAAAAGAAAAAGGTCTCTTAAATAGGAAGGGCTAGAAGGATTAAATAATAAATTGTACAAAAGTGAAAGAGTGTGTAGATTCCGGCGAAGTCGGATAGGTAGCCACTTAAGTTGTTTGCGAAATAAAGAAACATGGTCATATTTTCTTAGTCCAAATATAAAGCGGATGCCAATATTTTGGATCCTCTCAAGTTTGTTTAACTGTACTTCAGATAGGTTAAGGTAACTTGCGTCGGCGTAATCAAGTATAGGAAGAAGAAGAGTTTCCGCAAGCATAATTTTGGTCGGAATGGGTAGAAATGAGCTAAGGCGTCTTAAAGAACTAATAGCCGCAAAAGTTTTCTTACTTAGTACCTTAACCTGGTGAGTCCAGGATAACGTATTGTCCAAATAAAGGCCAAGGTTTTTAACAGTCTCACTGTATGAAATAATATGACCATTAAATATAGTAGGTGGTAAGTTTGGCCAATCAGCTTTTGAAATAAAATGTGAACTACCAATAATAATTGATTGACTTTTGGACGGGTTAACAGTTATTCCGTAACGTTTACTCCATTCAGATATTAACTCGAGGTCACGATTCAATACAGTAACTGCGTTGGAAAGGTTTTCCAGAGAGGCTTGTGTATATATCTGGATGTCGTCTGCATACATGTGATAGAGAGAAGTAATTGAGAGAGTTATAGTATTTATGAAGATAGAAAAAAGTAAAGGTGACAACACGCCTTGTTGAGGAACTGCGGCACGAATGTCACGCCAAGATGATATACAGTCATCAAGCCGAACTCGCTGCCGGCGACCTCTAAGGTAACTTTAAAACCAGTCAATCACTAATGGAGATATGTTAATAGAGCGAAGCAAACTCAATAAGATGTCATAATCGACCGAATTGAAAGCATTGCTAAAATCCAGCAATGTCAAAAGTGTGAGTTGTTTTTTGTCCATGCCCAACCGAATGTCATCAGTTACTTTGACAAGAGCCGTAGTCGTACTATGACCTAATCGAAAACCAGATTGTAAAGGATTAAGAATTTTGTTGCTATTTAGGAAAATATTTAATTGTTTGAAAATTAATTTTTCTAATACCTTGGATAGAAAAGGGAGGATGGAAATAGGTCTGAAGTCAGTATAGATGGCAGGTTTAGGATTTTTAGGTAGTGGGATAACATGGGCATTTTTCCAGGCTGCAGGAAAGATTCCTGTAGACACTGATTCATTAAGGATATGCGTAATGATTGGAGTAACAATGTCTAGGAGAGGAATGATCATACTACGGCTAACGTTGTCATCACCGACGGCACTGGATGAGATTGACAAAATGCTTTTCTTAACATCACATTCTGTGAATTGACTAAAAGTAAACGGAGGAAAACTAGGAGTTGGAAGAGCAGTTATTGAATTCAATGTGTTCATTTTATGAATAGAATTAAATGAATTTAGTGAAGTAAAAGAATTATTGAGTTGCTCAACGTCTACTTTAGACATTAGAGTATCATGAGAAGAATTTCCAACTCCCAACGTATGAAGAAACTTCCAGACTCTGGCCGTGTCGCCGTTTTCGACTTCTTTATGGATATGGCGTCGTTGTGCATCTCTACACAATGTGTTACAGCGATTTCTAAGCTTATTATACCTATTTCTGTTAATATCTGAATTATCGTTCCTTAACGTGGCTTTTGCAATATTTCTCTTTTGTAAACGACACTTCAGGTCGTCATTAAGCCAAGGAGCGGGTAGATGCTTAATTTTTACCGGTTTAATAGGGTCATAAATATCGTATAAATTTGTAAGAAGAGAATTGAAGATATCTACCTTGTCATCGACAGAAGAAGCCTCCATTACAAGTGACCAGTCAGTTGCAATGGCATCACTACGCAAGCTACACTCATCCATTCCACCAAAATTACGCCGCAGGAGAGTATTACGCTTTCGCTTAGGAGCACGTAATTTATAAGAAAGGTAAATTAAGTCATGGTAAGAAAATGCATCTGCAGAACACTGACCATACTTAGACATAAAATCGGGAGAAGATATCATTATAAGATCAAGAAGAGACGGAGTACAATTTGGAAAGTAATGTGTAGGAGATAGCGGTAAGATTTTGAAGTTACATGCCTCTACAATAGATAATAACTGCTTGGAACGATAATCATCTCTTAAAAGTCATGTATTGAAGTCGCCCATGATTATAGTATGAGCATATAAAGGAGAAAGTTTTTCTAAGATTACTTCAAAGGAAGGAAAGTAGTTAACAAGAAGTGACGGACTATAAAATACACCTAATAGAACTTTAGTATAACCTAGTAAGATTTCGGCGATTAAATGTTCAGCTTCATCAGATGGAGGCGGTTGGGTTGACGAACTAACAATATTAAAGGAAATGTGGGATCTAAGATAGATCAGTACTCCACCACCCCCTTTTCCAATGCGGTCCTTTCGAAGAAGATTAAATCCAGGAAGACAGTAAGATGTGGACGGTAAGCACGGTTTAAGCCAAGTCTCAGACACAAGGATAGCATGAACGTTTTGACATTCGAACGACACAAGCATGTCGGAGTAATGAGCCGGTATACTTTAAGCATTTATGTGTATGACATTGAAATCTTTTATATTATTAGAGAATAAGGAATTAAGTGTAATATTTACAGGGAGTGGACTTGTACTGTGGTAACTCAAGTCACTAGAGCTAGAACTTTCAGACAGATATTCATCATTTTGTATAAAATTAGTAAAAGACATAATAAATGAAGAATATAGTATATATAGTAGTAAGTATAGTTAAATATAATGAGTTATATGTATGTATATATATATATATATATATATATGTATGTATGTATATATGTATATATATTGTATATGTATGTATAGTTATATATATGTATATGTATGTATATATATTTCAAAAGATAGTAATTATACAATATTTATAAAGTAATTAGAATAACAATAAATAAAATTATATAAATAAATAAGATTTCCGAATCTGTATTTCAATACCCGCCAGCAATATGAAAGAAATCGGCAAATATACAAAACAAAGTTCAAGTAAAAAAAACGAGAAAAAAAAATAAACAAATAAATAATCTCGTAAAATAAACGATAAAAACAAAAATGAAAAAGCAGCAACACTTGAAAAGACAAATGTCAAACTTCAGTCAAGTGTCAGTTATCAAACTGACTGTAAGACAGTTTTGACAAGATAATATAGAATTTCTTTATAACTTTCTTATAACACTTAACATTAAACAAGTACGGTAAAAATAACAGAAAAAGAAAAAAATAATAATAACATAAAGAATCAACAATTAAAATAGTAAACTGTTACTAATCTGTACTGACATTAGAAAGAAAACTGGAGTAAGGTAAAACAGCATAAAATAAAGTATTGCTGTTTACTTTCTAGTGTTTCTCTTGGATCTTGACATATACGCGACCTTACTTTGACTCGTCCCTGGCAATGTAGACTCCGGAATACTGGTGCTACCAGTGCCAGCACAAGGAATGGTGTCCAGTTCAGCAACACTAGACAGACTGTGCCTGCGTCCATCAGACCCGAGGACAACTACTGCGCCATTTTTAGTCCAGCAATTAGACATGCCGAAGCGCTGACGGGCCATAAGGAATACCTCATGTCTCCCCTTAGTGAGGAACTCTGACAAAGTTATACCAGATCCTTTAAGTTTGGTCTTAGCAAACCAAACTTTATCTCTGGTTTCAAGATCACAAATTTTTACTAATATAGCTCGAGTTTTCCCTTCACTATAGTGACCAAGCCGATGGCAGCGCATGAAGCAGCTCACCTTTATATCTGGTATAAGAAGACGATCTGCCAATAATTTAGTCACACTTACTGTTGTATCTTCTTTTTGTGATTCTTGTACACCATGGACTAGCAACATTTTTGTCCTGGATCTCATCTCCATTTCATCGCATTGTTTTGACAGCAGTTTTAATTGCATTTGTAGGCTCTCAAGTGCACTGAGTACAAATGAACGGAATGAGTTAAACTGTGCCTCAATATTTGAAGTGGTTTCTTTTGGACATGATGATTTTAAATCCTTTTGGAAGTCAGCCATCCTGGCATTGAAGTGATGTGTTAGGTCATCCAATGTATTTTTAATTGAATCCATTGAAAAAGAAAGTAGAAAAAAAAATAATAAATTTTTTTTGTGACGAATTAAAGTTGTTTTGTTATTATCTGGAGGATACAATGCTGGTAGGTTTATGAAACTATTCTTGATTTTTCATGTAGATTAAGTTACTCTGGATAATTTTAAAATCATTATTAGAATGATTTTGAGAAAGTTATTCATTATTATATTTGTTAAGCGAAACTAATAGTTTTTAGTGTTTATTATTACATTTTATTAAAAGTTTTTATATAATATGTACATGAAAAAACATTAAAAATATATATAACATGGTTATAATGAATTACCATAATCAACGTACATAATACTTTTAACCCCATAAATGTTTCATATTTTCATGGGAACACACCAACAAAATTGGTATACCTATTGTTGAACTAAAAGTACTGAAAATATTTTAATGACTTTTTATCTAAGTTAACAAATATGAAGTTTATGTCTTCTAATAAATTCCCCACATCAAGGTAAAACGTAAAAAATAGTTTTGGCGAAATTTTTTACTTTTAGGTTTGGGGTATAAAAGGCCACAACGGTTTATATTTATCAATAAAGGATAACCTTAAGTAACCTTTTTTTAAATATCACAAAATAATGTGTTATTTACATAGCTTTTTATACTGTACAGTATTATTTATTATCAAATTAATTGCATTCCATAATGTGTAGTATTTTTCATTTAGATCCATACTGCCCTTATCAGCATATCATTAAAATAGATATCTTAGAAGATTTCAGTGATTAATAAAGTGGAAGCAAAGCGTAAATATTGAATACAAAGACATCCAGTAGTATAAACTAAATATCAATTTCTCTTCACTGCCCCATATTGCACCCGTGCGAGTTCGAGGCGTATCGCTAGTTAAATTATAAAGTGAAGAAAAGGAACAAAAACTTAGAATTTTATGTTTATAAATGAGTTATCTAGAACTCTTTTAAAACATAAAATTCTACGTTTTTGTTTCTGTTCTTTAATTTATAAATAATCATAATTTTGTAACCGTGAATGTAACTCGTTAAGTATTGCATATACTATAAACGAATGTTGTTTGGTTAAGGAAATATATTTTTGGTGTCACGAATCCTTACAAAATTTGTGTTCCAAGTAGATTTTTAGAGTAGATCTGAAAATATATGATGGGTTAAATAAACAAATACTAGATTTACAATAAGTTGATCTCAAATTTTATTTAATTAGAGAATATCCCAAAATTAGCCCAAGTACACACCATCTCGTTTTAATAACAAAAAATGCTTACTTAGATCGTGTGATATGCCACCATTGGTATTTTATAAGGTTATTTAAAAATAAAAGCTAACAAGCCCGAAGGTACTCTTGCATTGAAAGACGACATTTTTTAAAAGTTTAAAAAATAAAGCTAAAAAAAAAAGTTTAAAAAATAAAGCTCTAAAGCAAAATAGTCATGTATTTTTACAAAAGCATGCTTCTGTGGCAACTGAGTAGTGAGGACTGGCCAGTGTGTTATTCAATATATCTTATGTATTTTGCAATTACATAAACAAATAATATTGCTTACAACACTCGCTGCTCAGACCCAAGATTTGAAACCTTGCCAGAACTACATTTGCATTTCTGTATAAATGATAATATAGGTATGTCTAATATAATGTCTCTCAATACTGACTATTAATACTACTACCGACTATCAAATCTAGTATAATGACTATCAATGCTACTACCGACTATCAAATCTAGTATAATGACTATCAATACTACTTACCGACTATCAAATCTAGTGTACTGACTATTAATACTACTACCGACTATCAAATTTAGTATAATGGCTATCAATACTACTACCAACTTAAAAATGTACTGTATATTTTAAAACAAAATTAAAATTAGTTTTTTAGAACAACTCTTTTAGTTTAGAATTGATAATTAGGTATATTTACAAAAAAATGTTGCACTGTTTTAGGAGTATCATGAAGGTACTATTCAAACTTAGCGGTGTTGCAAATGGAAGATTCTCTGAAATATTGTTCAATGTTTTTTAACATACATGAATATTTATACAAATTTTTCACTGTCTAAGTCATGAATTAGCAATTCATGGAGTAGCCTTTAACGCTTTCATTACATTTCAAGACTTTTTATATTTTCACTTATGTGAGCAGACTGGTATTAATATAAATATACACCTGAATAAAAATATACAAGATAAGAGTATCTTGTTAAGATCTTGTTACAAGATAAGACAAAATTATTCTATTTTTTTGATTACACCATACCAACATTATCTTAAAATTTGCTTAGATTTTTATATTTAAAAATTAAATAAATAACTAAAAAAACCCCTATACAAAAACACCTCTAAAAAGAATAAAAATAATATTAATATGTACTTATTGAAGTCGTTGCGTCGGGGGACCGTTGTAAGGACGTTGACGATGGTGTCTATTTTACGCAGTTAATCATTGAGGATTTAGACTATACGATTCGATATCGTGATATATTTATTTGCCTTGGTATCTTACTTGCATTTTATTGCATAAATTTCTTCCTTTATTAAACGGTTCCCCGACGCGATGACTTCAATAAGTACATAATAATATTATTTTTATTCTTTTTAGAGGTGTTTTTGTATCGGAGGTTTCTTTTAATTATTTTTTTTCTGTTTTTTAATGGTATGTTACTGGTTTCATTATTGTACTAAATGAACTTACAGACACACAAATTTTTATTTGCTTAAGTATTTCTATCAATATTGCATAAAAACCTTTGCCCGCACCAACAAAACCTCAATATCTTGAAGACCTCTGTTTTTTTTTCGACAAACATATCTAAGAACCATCTCGACGAACCAGGCTTTCGATTAAAATAAACCGCAATCAAATTCGTCCACGAGTTTGTCTGCTACATTGCCACAAACAGACACGAAGATACACAGGTACACAGATCGACAGGTCAAACTTATAACACCTTTCTTTTTGAGTCGGGGGTTAAAAAATATAACATTATGACCTAAATAATTTTTTTGATATTTTCCGTCAAAACTGTATTTTATTTATTTTCTTGACTAGGTAATAAATTGCATCCATACCAAATTTAATCAAAATTCACACTAAATATGCCGAAAATCAAATTGTTGTTTTGAATATAATGTACGGAATACAAAGAATTTTTCATTTATTTATTAGGTACTAACCTGCAGCTCTTGCCTGTTATTTATATATGCAAGCACATATAGCATAAAACTGTATCACGAACAATCAGTTTCATTATGTATTTCATTAAATAGTTAGGTATTAAATATTACAGTAATGTTTAGTTAGACTTGCTCGTAACATGTCAATTCTAGTTGGGCTTCCTCGGGTTTCACACGAGTCCGTAATGTATTAAAATGTGTTTAATACTATTACGAAGCTCATTCATTAAATTAGTAAAAACATACGTCTAAAAAGAGACTAAGAGTCTCAAGTTCTCACCAAAAAAATATATGATGTATTTTTTTGGTGAGAACTTTTCTATATTACTATATATACAATTACCCGGCTGAATTCACGTTAATTAAACCTGTATTTGCACTACTAGTTTCGAATTGCATAATTGCGTAAACTGTTGTGCAGATATTGTAACGTCGTCATAATGAACTATTTCCGAAGATAATGAAAGAAGTTAAAAAATAGAAGAAGTCAAGTAAAGAAATGTATTTATAGTTACATAATAGTTTGTGACAGTTACAGTACTTTAAATAGCATTTTACTTCGATGCTTACTTAGTGTTATGAAATACTACAAAAAACAAAATATAACTTGTGTATATATACACTACTTGTAATTGTTAAAAAATAGTTGTAAGGAAAATTAACAAATTTCAATTAACATTAACGTAGATTATATAATTTTATCTTTTTTTTGTCAGACTGATTATATAAAAGCAAAATACAAAGGTTAGTTACGGATAATATTAAAGTTACAAGTCATCAACTAAAACGAAAATCATTATTTTTCGAAGTCATTAATTCCGTCCCATTGCTTATAAAGCTTAAAACTCACTATTATACTTATCGAAAAAGGTGCGTTATGTAAACTCTGTAAAATACAACAAACAATAACTAGTTACCTAAATATGTAGAAATTCAATAAAATTATTTCGACATTTACATATTTCTCATAATTTTATAACAACGTCAAATCTAACACAGTTATAATGTGAGGTAAGGTAGGTACTCAAAGACCACACCGTCAATCACTGTTCACAACTACAGAGCTTCCATTCTCAAATGATGTATGGCACAGTAAGTCCATAAACTTAACACTTGTTTACTAATTAATAGATCCCTTAGAAACACTTGTACTAATATCTATAGAAATACTAATTGCTTAGAAATACCCTCAACTTTATACACGATCTTGACTGTTCTTTTAATAAAAACACAAGGTCAATGACATCAAAACGTTGTGAATGATATTCTATTATTTACAGTGGTATCCTGCAGGGCTTTATTCCACTGCAAGGTCTGTCTTACCTGAACTTTACTAACAAGTATTAGTAATATAGTGACTACACTAGATCTCTATGTCGGTGACATTGACATCAAGATTGGAAATGTAATAAAATTTATTATATATCACCACTACTCAATCAATATTTACAAATCATATTGCGGCAATGATACGTTCGACCCCATTGAAGGAGTCCACCGAAACGCTCTCATGAGGGACCACTAAAATTAGTGGCTCTGCAAACCCTTAAAGCACGTCATGGGCTCAACAACTTCTGCAGCCACCGATACCAACTCGGCTAGCACTGTCTTACTATATAGTGTATATTGCTAACTCTCAAACTCTGTATCACATCGTCCTCGCTTCCAACATCTGGTGTATTGGCGACTCCTTACTATTTCATTTAGTACCAAAATGAATAAATAAGAGAATAGTTTTGTTGTTACTACCAAAACTAACATGTAATGTATGTGAAAATAAAAATTCTGTTCACTATTCACCATACAAAATTTGGAACGTACTCACCAACACTGTCGTTTTATTAAAAAAAATTAACACGTCTTATTTATACGTAGGGTACAAACTAAGAATAACTTAAATGCGAACACCTACGTTGATAGCAACGATTCCGCAATATATTTTCACGACCGTTAAGAAGACTATTACCACGGGCAGAGCGATGCCGGAATGATGTATTATGTGCATTCAAATTAAACTGGAAGACAACAAAATAACTAATTAACATGAAAAATAATGAAGGGTAGGTTGATTGGGCCAATTAGTTATAATTTAAGTAGACAAATTGTGATAAAAAAAAGTCCAAGACTATGCTACTTCTGATTTTAAGAATCTTGTAAAAATTTTATTAAAAAATAATAAGAATTCAAGTCACATGTTTCTCATAATTTAATAACGAGGACAAATCTAACACAGTTAAAAAGCTGGATAGGGTACTCAAAGACCATATCGTCAATCACTATTCACTCCTTGCGCTCTTAAATAAAAATAATATAATAAGCCTATAAACTTAACACTTGTTTTCTAATTTATAGCAAAGGTTTTCAACCAATTGTTTAGAAATACCCTCAAATTTTAACTCAAGTATAGAATAATAATATATTTGAATAATTATGAATACCTAAAACCCAAACTCTTTGTTACAGGGTTACAGAAAAGGTCCTTGCTTTTCGAAAAAAAAAGGCTGTAGTAAGAGAGATAATTAATTTCAGACGGCAGTCAGACAAAGTAGGACTGTATTTTTTACTTATATTGCCCTAGCTTTTGCGTAAGTACATAATATTATTCAAGTAATGTTATTTCTTTTTTCTGTTGTTAAATAAACATTGTTACTGTGTGTTTAAATAATTTGGTTTTAATAATATTTTGAAGTTGTTGTCTTGAACCATGTTGAATCTCTATTTTGCTTAGTAAAAAATAATTCAAGAAATCTCTATTATTATTTATCTATCCAATAAAAGACGGAGTCAAGGTAAATTTATATATTTGAATATAAAAAGTTTAATATACCATGATAATAAATCAAACTCAGATTATTGTTTTGTCTTTATATTACTTATGATTGATATTGTCTTCATTAACGACTTCATAGATTTACGTAATTGTGAAGAGAAATAGATCGCTTCGTTACTTGATGAAAACATTTTAATAGTTTTGGAAATTAAAATAAGTTTTAATACTTTTATTCATCAAAATCTAATTATCAAGCAAATATTTTAGTTTTAAATTATAAAAAAAAAACATTTTTTTTTCTTAATTAACAGCCAAGCACCTTGTACCTTCTTAATAATTCTTAAGATCTTCTTAAATTCTATTCTAGTACATGTGTTGGCGATTTATCTAAAAGTATACGTTGTAAGATTTCAACACGTTTTAGAAGTTATTATTTAAATCCATTTAAACTGTGTTTTTCAAATTACTCATATTCAGAGTATGTAAGAGCATAAATAAGGTTTAGGAGATTTGAAAATAGATTTACCTATTTCTAGCTTCTAGTATCTCTATGTAGAGCACTCTCATTAATATCCTGTAAACTGAGATTTTATCAAACTCTACAGTAAGAAAGAATATTTAAAATATTAGAACTATGTGTAATGTAACATCATTAAAAAAATGCAGATCTTTTTAAAATTATTTATTAATACAATTAAAAATACTTACAATGTATTTTGTAATATAATTAGACTATTCACATAAAAATTAAATTAATTTAGTTTTTTTCTAAAATATAATATAATTAGGTATGTAACCTAAGTCTCTTACGACTTACTTGTGTTACTGTTTTGTGATTTTTGAATTTATTTGTTAAATGTCCGATTATCTTAGCTAGGGTTACTTATTATTATTCGAAAAATAATACAGTATTTTCTTAGGTTCTCAAGAGTGAACATTTAAAAAAAACAACTTTTAACTCACATGTGTATAATTTTATTTTTATTTAACTTTGTAAGCTTTATATTTTACTTGAATTATCGATCTAACGGATTCTAACAATAGAGGCATAGAGTTCAGGATTCTGACTAAATGCACTTTCAGTATTCGAGGTCTCACAGTGAGGTCACAGACATAGGTATTTTATATATATTATATGGTTGATCAGTACCAGTTGTTAGATATTCTCCAATAATCCTATCTTTTAAATTTAGGGTGATTTTTAATTTTAATATCCATGCGAATCATTATTAGAATGTAACATTGTTCATAGAGAGTATTTTTGGCTTGAAACAAATAATTATGTCTGCAAATTATTATAACATAAAAAACACGCTTACAAATAAACAAAAATAAAAGCTCAATTGCTTAGGCTTTTATATAATATAAAAATTACTTTAACAAACACTATATACTATAGTGTAAAAGAAATATATAAACTAATAATATGTGATTTTTTTTATTATATTACTTTATTATTTTATTATACTCATAGGATAGGTGATTTCTGCAACATCATCCGTGTTGAAAGTTAATAAAATGTTGAGCTGTCTTTATAATAATAAAATTAAGTTATAAAATTTTATGCAATGTATTTTTCAAACCTGTGATAATGTGTTTTTACACTCAAGGTTCGAAGATGGTAAATAGCGATTTGCATGTGTGTGTGAGGTTTTCTAGTGCGGATCAAATTATGAGCACACTTTTAAATGTATTTTGTAAGCGTCATCACTATTAATATCTGAATAATGTATTTTACTTTGACGATAATCAAGATCAGTAAAATTATTTTTCAAGTTTTAAAATGGACCGCAAAAAGATTATTCATTCATTTAATTCGTACCATAAACCATCTTTTCCACTTAAATTGCTGCGTTTCAGTATCAAAATTAACGATTTAATACAAGTCGATAATATTTTAATATTATAGTTGATAATCTATTTGAGCTAGGTGCGAGGATTACGGTGGATGTGAATTGATGTGATTGTGAATTTGGTAACGTTGCTGTGAAGTAGTAATGGTATGGAGCGATCGACCAGAATAGGTTGTTTAGCAGCTAGCGTTTCCGTCATGGTTTGCAATTGCTGACAAAAGAAATCTGCCGTTAAAGTCAAAGTCAAATACCAGTTATTTTTTAGGGTAAATTTTCGCTTGGGGCAGGATGTGGCTGGCTGACCAGGATACAACCTTTGCAATGAGCGCTTCCTATTATCATATCCATTTCTCATCACAGGTAATGATTTGATTCGATTTATACAATAATACCTTTGTAAAAATAAGTTCGACTACAGTCAGTTAACGGTTAAATACTTTTTACAAGAATTAAGTATATTATTTTTCAATTCAAATAACTACCTTCACAATTGTTCAATAATTCTTATAATTCGTGATTGGCTTCACTACGTCGCGTCGGCTGTTACTTTCATATACTGTAAAACTTGTTTTAAATAAAGCTAAGATGTCTTCTGACTTTATATATATATCAGTATGATGTCATGTTACATTTTATCAGTGATGTATGTAACAAAATGAGGAACAAATGGTGAGCAGTTAGAAAATGTAGAAATACGTCGTTAAAAACTCCGGAAAAACTATTTGTAAGTATTCCAAAAAATGTCAAAGTGTCAAAAGTGGTTGCTATTTTCTCGGAGGGATTTTAATCACAAAGCGATTAGTTCAAATATTTTCTTCTCTGAAGACCACTTCGATATAAATAAACGTATTAGTTATATTGTTTAATAATTAATTATATTTCGAATGTATGCATTTTTTTGTTGATTTAAGTGTATGTATAAAAACTCCAATGTTATTAACAGAATGTCTATTGTAACTCACTTCGAATATTTTCGCTATTTTCCGTAATATTAGTTATAAATGTTAGCTACAGTTTTATGATTTCAATAAGCCTTACACTAAAAGATGCCAATTCTTGTTTTATGCGGAATTTTATGAATATGTAAAATTTAAAAAAAAATGATGAATGAAGAGTTCACGGTTGTGAAGCTAACCGATTCTAACCATCTGTCAGATAATAGGACTGCTAAGGCTGGATACCCAAGAACCTAGTGATGCTAAGGAAAAACAAACACATTCTGCAATATTTTTTAGAAATATCAGAAATAAAACAATGTCGACTACAGCAATTCTTCTGGAGCGCAAATTAAACCAGTTTTTTTTAGAAGTTACCCAGTGTTTTCATACGATAGGTTTTGCAGGTAAGTTATTACTTTATTTTTACTTTAATTGCATTTGCTTTGATTTGCTTAGCTTTGTTTTGTGCAAATATATTCCAGGCCGGCTCATTGTACCGTGAAGCGACCAACTTGATTGAAGGCCGATGGTATATATTATTCATTTGGTTTCAAATTCAAATTCTTCTTTTATGTATCGTATAATAATCGTTTAAAAATATATATATTTTAATTGTAGTTCTCTCAGGCGTTGAAATGAACTTTTCAATACACAAATCAAACATATTAGCTCTTTAGGTCTCAAGTCTCAGTCTTGATTCAGATTTGGGTCGAGAATGTGCTTTAATACTTTTGTTTCTTTTGTTTGCATTAAGTCAAAGTTTTAATTATCAGAAAGCCTACAATCATTACGTAATCGTTTACCGCACCCGTTTTGATGAATTAAGCATTCTATAGCAAATATGCGGATAATACTATTTGTTTCCCGGTTTTGATCAGTAGCTCTGGTCTAATATGGCAAACGTATTCCGAATGCCCTTCTAGAATTAACATAGTCGAAGACGCTTGGATTAGCTATTAATTATACTAGCTGATCCATCAGGTCCAACCAACCATTAGGTTGGTTCGTTAAAATCTAATGACATTAATATTGTACAATTGATGATCAAAAATTTTAATTTGTGTAGTTATAGATATCTGATCTTTTTTTTTTCCTAAAACATTAAAATTAATGATTATGCTTAATTAAATGTTTCAATAATCTTCGGATTAATAAATGTTTTTAATGTTAATATTTCTTTATTTTATTCATGTTTGATATTGTGTTTTATCTTAACTAAGATTACAATTAAATAATATAAAAAACAAAATAGATAAGATTACAATATATTCACCTGGATCTTACGTATTTCTATAAAATCCTTGAGATATCTTACAACGGAACAGATTCGTTGGTTACGAATACCAAATAAGTAAATGTATAAAGAATTGATGACCAACCAAAGCTCTAATAACCTTAACGGCTCCCTAAAACACCAATTAAAAAGCGTTTGTGCTCAGATGTCAACTTGTCGGAGATCGGGATCCCCAGGGCTTTGTTGTTGATCCTTTGATGTTGTGTAGGAAAGTCGTACCTTTTTATTCAATTTATGTTGGAGGAGCTATTTTATCCGATCCCTGTCATCATTTTGATGAATATTACACGGCATATGAGCGGTATCTAGATACTTACACGATGTTCTTTAATTGTGCGTTTGGAAGTAACTGTATTTTAATGAATCAACATATGAAATTAAATGTTTTTTGTTTAATTAATTAAAAATGGTACGTTTTTGAATTTTAAGATTATATTAATATTTCGCATGAACAAAGGTTTCACTATAACAATGAACGTCTATCAAATATTATTTTTAACTCTTTAAACTGTTTAACTCTCACTACCGATAGTTGGACTATCACGTGATATTATGCAATTCAAAAGCCATATCTATGAATAGTAAACAAATAGACCTATGCATACAAAAAATATTCATTAATGTTTAACATTATGTAAAAACAGAAAATTCTTTTTAAACAAATTATTATTTGTTGAATCTGATAGTAACGTGCTTATAAAATCCATATTTTGAAGATTTCATTTCAGAAAACAACATTAGTCTTTTACAGACCTGTCTAGACATTCATGTTAGGGCCCAGAAACGCGGTAAACTTATTAAACGAAGTTTCACTTAGGTATTTGTAATTATTCTTTACTATTTTTTTATTTCATATTATAACATAAACATTAGGCATTATAGAAGGCAAACGCCACGTCACCGCCAGCCAGTACGCTTTTGAAAGCAAGTGCGAACATCTCTGAATGTTTATACATTAGCTTGTTACTATATTTTAATAGCTTTGAAATTTTAAACTTTTTAGCAGTTTAGCTTTTTAGATTGAAAGATTATAATACTCGATTGCAGAGATGAGAAATAACAATAAAATAATTTAGTTTAGTTTATGTTTATGAAACGTCTGTAGGTATATTTACTGAACAAATTGAGAATCAAAATTGTTTGTTTCCTAACATACTTTAATTGCGCGGAGTTACAGTCATTATACTCGTATCATTCCTATGTAAATGTAAATAGAGTGTCGGCAACTCGAACCAAAACTTATTTGGCAAATAGTTTAAATCTTTGCTAATGAAGTAATCGTATACGAAGGGAGCTCGAGTCGCTTCATTAGAAATGATTTAGATGTTGAATTTTGATTAAGTAGCAAATAAAAAAATATATCCATAAAAAAAAATTTTTAACAGGCTGTAGGTGCATCACACCATAACTACTATTGTTTGGTTGTGTGGACATTAATTCTGCAAAATAAATATTCTATGCCACCCACCTACATTATTAACAAGACGTACATATTAATTATCTACATGTCTAAGGCTAAATAGTGATATACGACAATTACATTTTATGTTATAATTATTTTTATTATATACTATATTTATTATGCAATGAACGTGTTAAAAGTTAATATTTTAATAAATTTTACCCTAAAAAGAACACATTATAAAGACCAAACATTGTCATTATTATTACTATATTTTTCAATTCTGTTGTGTGTTCTCTAGACGCCATCCGGAATATAACTCGTTGAAGAATGTGATTTATATTTAACGACAACTATACGAATTTATTATTATTATTATGTCATCATTAATCAGAAAGAAATATTGTTTGATTTACATATTAAATTCAAAATTAGAAAACTATTTGATTTAATGGAGGACAGATGGTAAAGCAAAAGGTATAAGGATGGTATCTTATATATCGCATGTATTAAATCTGGCTCACGTTGAGGATTTTTAATTATATTTTATTTAAAAGATAAAAAACGAAATAATAACTACAAACTCCCAGGACACAACTTCATGACAACATGAAAGACTAATAGTTTAATTTGTCTTTTAAAATATGTATAATAACTATGGATCGCTCATGTTACGATCGAAAGCAATTTTATCATTTGGGCTTCGATGGATGGTAGTGAAGAACAAAAATAAAGCTTATGTCAACGCCCTCCCGAATCTGCAATAGAAAAGGAAATAAAATGCAACCTAAATCTAAAAACATGTGTCTTATTTGGGATGATATTAACAACTGTCAATTTTAGTTTGATGGTCAATAGAGACTTTATTGCTCTTTTAAAGAATAAATTAATCTTCATATTTTGTGCAAAAGCTGAAATATGCAGCGTTATCGCTAATAGAATTCTATATATTTAAGCCATTCTTTTAGTAGACGATATAGTATTAGAAGCGAGAAAACATAGTGAATTATACCTTATAGCTTTTATATACTAGCTTATACAAAAAAACAATATAATGAATTTTATACAAAATTACCCCAATACATATATAATCTACCAAAAAAATATTATATATATTTTAGACTATTACGAAAAACATAAACTGTCATCATAACTGGAATAAGCGTAATTATTTTGTATTTTAAAATTCATTCAAGGATTCTCCTTATTTTATTTTTTTACATTGAATTACAGTAAATTTTACAATGGCACAACTACGATATTAAATAATTTATTATAAAATACATCTACTCATTACGTAATCGGAGGAACAAAGAGGTTTTAAGTTACAATCACCAGATATTAAGATACGTATGCATTTATGGTTTGATTAACTTAGGTTCTATTAACACAGATAAAATAAGCAATACTATAATATACATTTAATACGATATGATATTCAGTACACTAATATGGTTGTAACTGTAACTTTTTTTTAAATAAATTCAAAACATTTAATACTTTTAAAATATAAACATGTACATATTACACTATAACTACATTCGGTATATATTACGTTGTATTCTCCTGAAATTATAAAAATAAATATTTTCATTCTTTACCCTTAGATACGCAAAAAATACAGTAGATAGGTACCCAAAAAATACATAACGCAAAAGATACACCATCTTGACGGAATATTGCACACAAAGATACTGGAAAAATATAAGTAGGTATGCGAAAGGAAAACTGTACATTAAATATTCGACACCGAAGCACTATTTTGCCACTTCCGTTGTCTTTTAGCATTTCGTGTCTTTTCTACACAAACTATGCCATGGACAAACATTTTATTTATATATGATTTTTCTATAATTGTAGTACCTACTATAGGTAGGTAGTACAATTAGGTAGGTAGGTAGTAGGTATAACTTTGTACATGTTTTGTAAAAATAAAAGGAATGTAATGCAGGGATGGTATTTTGAGAGAAAATCCATATCTTGAATTAATAAGATCTTGGAAGAAAGTAAAAAAATAATGTAACTACTTTTTTCTTAAGAGAAATAGTTTAGTATTTAGTATTAATAATTAATAACAATATTGTATTACGTCTTTATAGTATGTGGTAAATAATTTTACGAAGTAACAAGAGACAGAACTACACTGTAGTCATACTGAAAAATTTTCGGCGCCGAAATCTTGAAAACACCATTATAAAAGTATATTTAAGCTATGGAGCTAAACGATTTTAAGGGTTAGTCCTTGAAAGCATTTTGTGTAATATAGACATCCGCAAGGATGACAATCGTAACTCATTTTTTCCTAACTTGAAACAAGAGCTTATCAACTATAAAAAATATATAGATATTTCTTAAGTCCAAACCCCATTCAACCTATATTCAACATATATATGAATATTAAGGATATAAAATGGCTGTTTCATATTTTTTCTTATAGACGCTTTTCCCGATATAAACTTTATACGATGATATTGTACGTCAAATCATTTTGTGTATACTATTAACTTTTGTAAAATCATATTATGATGTCGTAAAATAAAATTTTATCCTGCAGTGCAATGTATACATGACTCATATTTTGTAATATTTTCGAACTGACTATGGGAAATAACATAAAAAAAATATCTATTCTTATTGTTATGGTTTGAAAACAATAAAACAAACTGTTTCAAAGAACTTAGGTAAATAATGTTTACTTACTTAGTCATCTATGCTCATCACAAACATGCCTGTCCCTGTCGGGAATCGAATCCGATCCCCCAACCACTCGACCAACGCCCCAACCCCAACCAAATTTTCGGAGCACATAGCTAAAAGTTTATTGTTCATCACCCAGCATTGTCTATATGAATCTTGTGAACGATAAAAACTAGTAATTAAGTGTATTTTATTCAGACCAGCTTCAAATAATACGTTTAATCAAAATATTATCATAATTTGAAGAATAATAAATTCAACTGACACATTTTATCAGTATGGCAATTTAAGCTTGCATGCCGTACTGATGTGATACTCATACATTTTACATGAACCTTGTTAAAGTTATTTATTGACGCGCTGAAATGCTGTTTTTTAGCATGTGAAACACCTTCTGAAAGTGTCAGATTATTGTATTACTTGTTTTTTTGTTTGAAAATCTTTTCTATATACAGACCGCGATCAGTTACAGTTTATTTATAGGTATTTCTAGAAGACTTTAAATACATACATCTTTTAATAGAGTGAAGAGTGTGCAATGAAAATTAAAAACTAAATTTTAGTATTTTAGAAAGATATTTACATTAGCCATTTTTTTTCCGTGTTGTGTGCACAACTAAAAGAGAAACAGATAAACAGACAACAAAGTCAAAAATGTTAGAAATGGATTCTATTAGTTATTCTTTTACATTCTGGCTATATATATATATATATATATATATATATATATATATATATATATATATATATATATATTTACATTTTCAATGTAAAAAGACTACTCCTCTGCTGATTTATTACATGTATAGATTAAATAAGCAGATTTGCATGGTACCTATTGCATGATTGACATAAATTGACATATTTTTTTTATTTTTTCTCTGATTATAATAAAATTAACACTATATGTTAAATGAATACTGTGGAAATATATTCCGGAAAACTGCATCTAAATTGGTCAAGTCAGAAGACATCATAGCTCTTTTTAAAATAAGTTTTACAGTATGTAAAAGTACTTAACAGCCAATGTAAAGAAAGCAGCCAATTACGAATTCTAAGAATTATTATTATAAATTATTGCAGACTAATATACTTAATTCTTGTAAAAAGTATTTTAGTATTACGCACAAGTTTATTTTTACAAAGGTAATCTTATCTTAATATATATATAAATTACGTGTCACGTTGTTTGTCCGCGATGGACTCCTAAACTACTTAACCGATTTTAATCAAATTTGCACACCGTGTGCAGTTCGATCCAACTTGAAACATAGGATAACTTACATCTTAATTTTTGGTCACAATATTATTTTATTGCAAATTATTTCTTAACAATTATCTGTGAATCCAAACAAGTTTAACAGATGGCGTTGTATCTGTTGACTGGATTGAGTTAGTGTTCAACAGATGACGTAATGTTAAAAGTACAAATATTTCATATACAATTTAACATCATAACCAACACGCGATGCTGAGAATAAATTATGAGTTAATTTTTAGTGTTAATATAGCCCGCCACGTATTACTTAGACTGAATTATATATAAACTCATATTATAATAAACATAATACAGTCAAATTATACCTGCTTCTTCGTTGAATCTATTTATGTGAGACGGGTCAACCAAAAATATTGTGCACCGATTAATGCAAAATTAAATTAAAAATTAAATTATTAATAATTTAAAATAAATATTATTTTCAAAAATTAAAAACTATCTTCCCTACATATCTTATTTATAAATTTGTAGTGTACTAATTTGTTACCATCTTAAATAAAATAATAATAATTAGATTTAAAATTAAATATCTCAACTGTACGATAATTTTGATCAATCGTGTTCAAAGACCTCTTTCAAATTCCAATCCGGTGAATTTTTAGACCGGCTTTAACGTATTCGTCTTCTTTGGTAAATAATAATTTCATTGTTGCAACCACCCTGTTGGTAAAGTAGTGAAGCGCAGACGGCTAACGTATAATTGTATAGTGTCGTATAGTATAGCGTGGTGAGGCCAAAAAAATAGAAATAGTTCGGCCGAATACGAATTGCGACAAAGATGACAAATACACCTAATACCGAATACTTACCAAATATTTGGCGCATCACTAATAATTATTATATTACTGTATCAAGGGTTAGGTAATGGTAGTAGAAAATCAGTCATAGAGGTCGCCATGTTCTTTACAAATTGCATCTATGTAAAAAAACATAACAGTCCACATCATTATTTTTAACCCCCGACCCAAAAAGAGGGGTATTATAATTTTGACCTGTAGATTTGTGTGTCTGTCTGTGGATACGTAACGGCCAAATACGTAATCGGATTTGAATGCGATTTTTTTTAATCGAAAGCTTGGTTTGTCGAGATGGTTCTTAGCTATGTTTGGTCGAAGCAGTCGTCCCCAAAATTTTATTGGTGCTGGCGAAAGATTTTTATACAACTAGCAGCCCCGGCCACGCGTTGCTGTGGTTGCTAAGGTTTTGGATATACCTATTACATTGTAGTAAACTATTTAAGAAGTCACGGTATTAGAAAAAATAAAATAAAAATTTTAAAAACCCCCGACCGCTAAGTAAAGGAAAAATTCAAGATGCAAGTCAATTTATCAAGGCCAATAATGAAATAACAATATTTTGATATTATCGTATAGTCAAAGACCTCATTCATTAGCTCCGAAAATTTTGTAAAATACACTCCGCAACGTACGTATAAAGGTCCCCCGACGTAACGACTTCAATAAGTACATAATAATATTATTATCCTTTTTACACGTCATCTAGTATCAGGGTTAAATTTTTTTTTTTTGTTTTTTAATTTTTTTCACTTTTTTCTATGTTGTACTATATGAACTTACGAATACACTAATTTCCCCTGTTTAGGTTTTTACTATCCATATTGTATAAAAACCTTTCGCCACGACCAATAAAATTTTTGGGACCACTGCTTCTATTTTGACCAAACACAGTTAAGAATCATCTCGATAAACCAAGCTTTCGATTAAAAAAAAATCGCATTCAAATCCGTTTACGTATTTGGCCGCTACGTAGGTATCCACAGACAGACACACAGATACACAAATCTACAGGTCAAACTTATAATACCCCTCTTTTTGGGTCGGGAGTTAAAAATAATGATGTGGACCGCTATGTTTTTTTACATTGATGCAATTTGTAAAGAACACGGTGACCTCTATGACTCATTTTCTACTACCATTACCTAACCCTTGATACAGTAATATAATAATTATTAGCGCCGAATATTTGGTAAGTATTCGGCATTCGTTGAATTTGTCATCTTTTTCGCAATTTGTATTTGGCCGAACTATTCGGTTTTGATGCCGAATATATTCGGTTCGAGTATTTCTATTTTTTTGGCTATACCACGCTATACTATAAAGCCGGTCTAAAAATTCATCGCATTGGGATTTATAGGAGGTCTTTGAACACGATCGATCAAAGTTATCGTACAGTTGAGGTATTTAATTATAAATTTAATTATTATTATTTTATTTAAGATGGTAACAAATGAATACACTACAAATTTATAAATAAGGTATGTTGGCTGGCTGTATGGCTTTTGAAAATAATATTTGTTTTTTTTTTTGTTAATATTTGTTAATATTTATTTGTTAATATTTATTAGGTTTTTGAAAATAATATTTGTTATTTTAAATTATTAATAATTTATTTTTTAATTTAATTTTGCACTAAAAGGTGTACAATATTTTGGTTGACCCGTCTCACATAAATAGATTCAACGAAGGAGCAGGTGTAATTTGACTGTATTATGTTTATTATAATATGAGTTTATATATACTTCAGTCTAAGTAATACGTTGCGGGCATTATTAACACTAAAAATTAGCTCATAATTTATTCTCAGCATCGCGTGTTGGTTATGATGTTAAATTGTATATGAAACATTTGTACTTTTAATATTACGCCATCTGTTGAACACTAACTCAATCCAGTCAACAGATACAACGCCATCTGTAAAACTTGTTTGGAATTTCAGATAATTATAAAGAAATAATTTGCAATCAAATAATATTGCGACTAAAAATTAAGATGTAAGTTATCCTATGTTTCAAGTTGGATCAAACTGCACACGGTGTGCAAATTTGATTAAAATCGGTTAAATAGTTTAGGAGTCCATCGCGGACAAACAACGTGACACGTAATTTATATATATTAAGATATTAATAGTAAAAACCTAAACAGGGGAAATTAGTGTATTCGTAGGTTCATTTAGTACAACATAGAAAAAGTGAATTAATTAAAAAAAACAGAAAAAAATAAAAAATAAACCCCGATACTAGATGACGTCTAAAAAGGATAATAATATTATTATGTACTTATTGAAGATGTTACGTCGGGGGACCTTTGCACGTACGTTGATGAGTGTCTATTTTAGAAAATTTTCGAAGCTAATGAATGAGGTCTTTGACTATACGATAATATCAAAATATTGTTATTTCGTTATTGGCCTTGATAAATTTACTTGCATTTTGAATTTTTCCTTTACTTAACGGTCGGGGGTTTTTTAATTTTTATTTTATCTTTTCCAATACCGTGACTTCTTAAATAGTTTACTACAATGTAATAGCTATATCCAAAACCTTAGCAACCACAGCAACGCGTGGCCGGGTCTGCTAGTATTATATAAATATTTGTTATATTTTGCACTCTTTACTGGAGACGTATGTCATTAATTATATATAGTCGCTACGGAGGATTCCAAAAAAAAGACCTAGTTTTTATTTTTTAATCCTAAACTATGCCGGTCGTTGATCTCAATCCGAATTATCGTAATTAATATTATTTTTGTTTTCACTTTACGCTGGAATCATTTCGTAAACTTGATAAATGTTCTAATAAGCAGTAAAATATTACTATCTGGAAAACAACAACCTAACGAGGGCACTATTTCAAATTCGCCGCTCCGAGGGTAAATTTTTCTTAGGGCCGGTTATCAGAATCAGAGGTCAGAATCAGAAAAATATTTAAATTTACTATTCGTGTTTATTATGCCGTCCCGTTTATTTTTGTTTATACTTTCCGATGTTCACGGGACATCTTGTTTATAATGAGTAATCAATAAATTATTTATTTATTTAAATAATTTACGTCTACTTTTTTTGGTATTTTCCCCGATTAGTTTCGAATCCTATAAAAATATATATAAACTTGTCAAAGAACACCAAAAGATACTGTATTTAATGCGACTTTATTATTATCATACCAACTTCAAACATTGTGAAATTTGTGGCATAAAAAATATATATTACTTAAAACGCAAAAAACATCAAAAGATTTAGTTAATAATAGTAACCTGTCCATTTAATATTTTGGAAAGAACAAAGTTACAAAGACTATTTATTATACTAAGGTTTAGTACCTTTAAGGTCTAGTACCTATACTAAACAATTTACATTTCATGAAAGAGTACTCAAAATTCTATCTATTATGTCACTTAGAATATAAAAAGGTATAGTAAGGAAAATAACGTTATAAAGTTTACATTTCTAGACAAATAGAGGGTTAATCTAAAGTATTTCTAAGAAATGTTTTGTTATCTTTTGTTTCTACCTTATGATCCTCATATTATGTATGATCTTTATTATTCGAAATCTGAACTGCACCAATGACTGTAATGACTATCTTGAAATATTTGGAGCTGTAAACGTTTTAACTATTCTCATCTAAAATCATAAAAAGATTAGATAAGAAGGTGCAAAGTGAGGGTTATTCATTGATAGTCTCTAATTTCAACCTTAAATTAAATTCATTTAGAAATATTGTCATTTTTATAAATTAAAAACAATCATAACAGATTATCTTAGCATCAATAATGTTAATAATTGAAATAAATACTAAACGATTTGATGAAGTAAATCGCAGTCAGTAGAATATCTTATTAGTAGATTAGGGGATTACCCTTTTTAATTAATAAAATACAGACAATGAAAAAAAAAATCCCATTGTAAGATTGTCTCAAAGGGTTATTTTGTCTTTATGAAGCATTTTCCTAACATGCCATACTCCAAAAGCTCTAAAACGACAAATTCGTCGGACATAGCATTGTTATATAATTATTAACAGAATATATAATTTATGCTTATCATTAATATATCTACAAAGATATTAAATATATAAATACAGAATAATACCAAGCATCTACAAAACTATAATTCGTAACAATTTTGTTTCTACGATATTTCTAAAATTGTATACTGTCATAAGGCTTACTACTACTTACTTACTGGAGAGAGTTGAAAGTATTTAGGCTCATATTATATACCTAAAAAGACCTGAATGATATGAGAAATATCAACATAAAATCGTATCATCGTACACAGTACTCTATTGATTACAACTGACTGTGTACAAGAACCAAGATTTGAAACGTTGCCAGTACTATATTTACTCTGCCACCTCTAATGATTAAGCCACAAACGCTAATAAATATAGACGTTAACTACCTCCGACATAATCACATACAATGTTCTTTCTCTAACAGAATTATACGGGCGTTAGATATATAATATATCGCTCCTTGAATACAAAAGGGCCACAATTAAAAAAAAAATGAAAATCGTTTTATTGCAAAAATGACACCTGAACCGACTATATTTTATAGTGAAAAAAAAACTCCCATCATTTTTGCTTATATTATGGGTGCACTGACTTACCGCCATTTTTGCATTAGCTCATTTTGACAGTTAATGTCAGTGCAAAACCGCCATTCTGTGAGTTGCGACCAGAGATTCGACGCAAACGCACTTCGGTTGCGTGAAAAACTGCCACAATCCAAAATACTTCTGTGTTGGATTCAAAATTTCAGGTAAGTGTGATTAAATTTTACAATACAAAAGTGCCATATTTTAGAAAACGTCCGTTTTGCATTCTAACATTAGTATTTGTAACCATAATATATAATACAAAAGTGCCATATTTTGGAAAACGTCCGTTTTGCATTCTAACATTAGTATTTGTAACCATAATATAAAATACAAAAGTGCCATATTTTGGAAAACGTCCGTTTTGCATTCTAACATTAGTATTTGTAACCATAATATAAAATACAAAAGTGCCATATTTTGGAAAACGTCCGTTTTGCATTGTAACATAAGTATTTGTTATAATATTTTGTAATACAAAATTGCCATATTTGAATTGCGTCCTTTTTGTAATCCAATATTAGTTAAGTGTAATTATATTTTATAATACAACAGTAGCATATTTTGAAATACGTCCCTTTTGCTTTAAATAATAGTAGAATAAATCATTATTTTTAGCGTGCTAGAATGGGAAGGCCAGAAATATGGCCGTTTTGCATGATAATAATTTTAGTTTTCGTTATAATTTTAAAATTAAAAATTACCATTTTGATGTTAATTTTATTATATTCTTATTACTTCAGTGATTTTTAATTTAAAAATCATACAAATGTATTTGTTTGTTTGAAAATTAATAATATTAACTAAATTAATTTAGCTGTAGCTTTCGACACTAATTTAAAGTTTTTTAAATAATATCAGTGAGTGTTTATAGGGAACTATAATAATATGGGTTAGATATTCCTAAATGTTAAAATATATGACTAAAATTCATTGCCCCATATTTTCTGTGAATTTAAATGTTAAATATGAGGTGGTAGCTTAAATTTGTTAAATATAATTAAGGTGTTATTCCTGGCAAATTGTATGTTATGTATTTGATTGTGTGTATGTTTTAGTGTATGTATGTTTCGTGTGTATATACTAAGGACTGTATAATATATGTATAGAATTGTGGGTATTTTATGTTTTTTAGTTATAAAACGTTAAAGATGTATTTTTTTTACAGATTGAAAAAATGAATAGAGTATAAATAAATGTTGAATATGGCAACCTCCGTTCAAGAATCGGAAAAGTTCAAGCATTACCTGGCCACAATAATAATGTGCAAAATAAAACTTTCTTTAATACTCCAGCTGCACTCAGTCTACCCGTCACGTTACCCATTGATTCTTCAGATACAAGTTCTATAGCAGACAGTCAACCTGACCTTAACCTACCAATATTAGAGGATGAAGACAGTGAAGTAAGCTGTGTTACGAATACCAAAGACATAAATAGGTCCAAAATAGTTGTTGAACAGAGTGACTCAAGTAGCAGTTCAGCGACTCTAATACCAATTCTAGTCGATCATTAACATTCAGTAGTTCATCAATTGCAGATTTTTCTTCAGATGACAGTTTTGAAGTCATAAAAGATCTTCTGATTCCGAAAGGTAAATACAGTCAAAAGTATTTGCCAAACCATTTTGTATTTCACCCCAACCGGACCCTTCTCGTGTAGAACCTCACTTACACATCTATGATAATCTGCCAGTCAATTTGGATACTCAGAGGCCTATTATAGAAACACACCCATCCATCAGTCATAATTAGTCACCTAGTGTGAATATTTAGTCACCCAGCATTGGCAGTGAAAAAGCTAGCGTGGATCCTCAGCGTTTTAGTCGGAAAAGAAAAGCTAATCCAGAATCATGGAAAAGAAACAAAACCAAGACTCTGATCAATAACGGGAAGGCACACACAATAAAGTCTAAATAAAAAAAATGATTACTGCCAAAAATATGGGACCTGTTCCTACAGATAAGTAATAATAATAATATCAGGACAAATTATACGCATTGATCTAACCCCTAAGAAAGCAAATTATTTGCTTGTGTTAAGGGTGTTAGAAAACGATACAAATACAAAGAAATACACATATAAATACTGAGAATATATTTAATAAACGACCAAACCCAGAAACACAGATATCTATGCTCATCACATAAACGCCTGTCTCTGCCGGGAATCGAACCCGAGCCTCATTGCGCCGTGACACGTTAGACGTCTGCGCTAACTGCTCGACCAACGGGGCGATTAGTGTAAATTTAAATGTCAAAACGTATTTTCATTTGAGGAACGATTAGCCATATTTAATGCCTATTAGGACACTGGTGATTTAAACGTTCAGACGCAATTTATATACAACCCTATGACAAACTTTGAGCCAAAGTATCGGTACATCCATGTTCGTAGTACCCGCCAAAACTTAACCACGCATATTTATTTCACGAAAATCGATCAACGCATTCGAGTTTGCAAGTTATTCTTTATGAATATTGCTATGTCTTGCTATATTAAACTTTTTGATATGGTTTTTTACCAAAAAGGTACAATAAATCATTTTTATTTGTAAAATTTGGTTTAATTTTTGACATATTTTTTATAATATTGGTTCAAATTTTGAATGCAAAAGGGACTTATATGCTTTTTTTTCTTAATAGGTAACAGCTATTACAAAGTTTATATTGTAGATAGATAGAGCTAAAAAATACGCATGTAATGATATAATTACATCTTATATTTAATTAATAAATATATGAAATATTATAAAAAAACAGTTTCAAAAATTTGTTTTGGCTGTCCTGTAAAATTTATGAATTTCGATTTGTGTCCCTTTTGTATTCAAGGAGCGATATGTAAGTAGAGATGTAATTATGTAAGATGCAAATTAATTTTTTCTGTGCTAATAAATGTAAGTGGATTTACGAGACACGTAAATAACATAGTTTTTAAATGTATAAAAGTTGACCTTAATATACATATATATGAACGTACATGTAAATAATGAATAAAAATAACTAACAGTGCCGAATATTTTCTCTTTCTATGAAAATATAATATAAACTTTGAACAGCATAAATATAGAAAATGTTTCATGTGAGTAAACATAGCAACATAATTTAGGAAATAAAATGCATGTGTTAGATAATATAAGATTCTATAATTAATAACCACTGAATTAATATAGTATAATTTATTTAATCGAGCTATTTCATACTATTAATATGATAATATATTTCAATGCATTATTTGGATAAGTAAAGAAAAGAAAGAGCTAAACAAATATATCATTTAATATAACAAAATGACTCCCGGTACATGAATATAATAAATACAGTAATATAGTTATTACTGTGTAATTATTTAGACACATTTACCAATAACTCAATACGGTGAAATACCCACAATAGTTATTACACATATTATAAACAATGTAAGTATAAGAATCACTTATCTTGCCCGTTCTCCAATACAGATTGTCTTTAATAGAGGCTTACAGCCATATTTATAACATAACAACATCGACAGAAGCGCCAACGGCAGCTTCTGGAGATAAGTCATATTCACAACTTTAAACATCATTAAATATATCATAATAACAATATAATATAGTACATAACCATTTTAAATGCCTAAGGATATTTATAACAATATTATATCTGTCCCACATTTATGGCTTACCTAATAATATATGTAAATACAACATTTAATATCTTAAGGCTACTTCCGATAGCTCGTCAAATCAATATCTTTTACTACTTTTATAACATACCAGTAATAACAATGATATATAGATCTTAATTCGTAAATCTAATTGTAACAACAATATTTATTCTTAATGTTATTATGTAGGTAAATAAATAATTACATATTTATATTACCTACAAACCAAATTACTATATAATAACAATCTTATATGTAGCAATACTACAATAATATAACACGGCCAGCCTGACATATACTTCGCTCTCGAAGTATACACACCTACTTATATACATATATTTTTATATATATAATATATATTATATACATTCCTTTTTTTTCTTATATTTTGTCATTTTCCTAGACTCATCAAACCCCTTTACATAAACATCTTTTTTATGTTTTGTCTCGTCACATACATTTTTTTTAATGTTTTGTCAGTTGCCTAGACATGTCAAATCCCCTTCACCCGCTGCTAGTGAGCTAGATTTGCACCAAGCAAAAGACCGACCAGCGGACACATAACCTTTTTTTTTAAGTTTTGTCAGTTGCCTAGACGTGTCAAATCCCTTCACCCGCTGCTAGTGAGCTAGATTTGCACCAAGCAAAAGACCGACCAGTGGAAACATAACCTCTTTTTTTAATGTTTTGTCAGTTGCCTAGACATGTCAAATCCCCTTCACCCGCTGCTAGTGAGCTAGATTTGCACCAAACAAAAGACCGACCAGCGGAAACATTACCTTTTTTTTTTAAAGTTTTGTCAGTTGCCTAGACGTGTCAAATCCCTTCACCTGCTGCTAGTGAGCTAGATTTGCACCAAGCAAAAGACCGACCAGCAAAAACTTACTAACTGATCTTGTAACTTAGACCTGCTTCAGCGCAGAGTTTCAAATCAACCAACTTTATCCCATTAAATAAAAAAAATATAATAGTATATATATACAATATAGTAGTAAACAATACATATAACACAATATGTACAATAGTATATATAAATATATAACAATTTAAAAAATAAATATAATAATGATAATAAATAAATATTTGTCTTATTATTATTAGGTTTTTTTTTTCTCAACTTTTTTTCTCAACTTTAATTTTCCACAATAACACTTTTTTATTCACCTACTCCAGGCCAGAAACGATTTTTCCCTTTTCGATAACAAGATTCCTTAAATTTCCCAAACCTTTTATAGCCTAGCGATCGTTTAGACATCGATGTTAGAGTTTAAACTACCATTGTCAAAACATTATTTAGACTCGCTTGTACAAAAAGTATCGTTTCCTCTAAGGCTAAGCACAAGATTTTTTTTAATGGTTTTATATTGTTTGATAGATTGCACAAACCTTGTAAAACCTGTTCGGCCTACCTGACAATATTTCATTATTTGACATTAATTTACTTAGAAAACGTATCGTTACTCTTACACATTACTTTTACACATATCCAAATATTTAAACTGCTACGTAAGCAATGTTCAAATATACATAATCTAAAAACTTGGTAACCTACGTTTTCGTAAAGTGATAATCACGATATATAATTAAGTATTGACGAATGAATTTGGTTATACCGTTTATACATTAAAAATAAACAATATTTTCTAACATTGTTATCGTTGTTAGGTTTAACCTAGAAAGCGAATTAGTACGCCGGGTTTCATATAATTAATACGAAATATTTAGCTACCCTCACAAAGTATTAATAAACAATACATCCGAGTATTACTAAAAACATTACACTTTTTGGTTATCCCAACTTTGTTACAGATAAAATATTTTAAATCTGTTTGATCGTTTGACCGAGTATCTATTTTAGAACGTTGTAGGTACCTTTTGCTCTTACGATTTTTTTATATATACTATATACGATTTAAATAAAATTATGTTAACAAATTGTAGGCCGTTTTAACACTGCTAAAGATGCCATTTTGCTATTAATATCCGATATACTATCACAAACTAATTCAAAGAATTGTTATTCACTAAAAGTTAATTTTGTACAACACAATCACTTTTTTTTTTCAAGCATACTCACAATAAGAGTCCTCTTAAACGAAAGTATACAGAATTGCTTCTTAGGTTGTCTCCGATGTTTTCTTTTTCGTTTCATGAGTTTTCTCACGACCTTCCCCTTGTAATGTCCCAATATTTGAATCACAATGCAGACCCCTTGAAAGGTCTTCGTAGTAACAGTTGCCATTGCAACAATAGCTCCAGTCAATTCTTCAGGCAAGGCATTCCCGTTGCTGCACCAAAATTCAGCACCCAGATCACTTCTTGAATCGGAGATGGCAGTGTAGCAAATTCTTCAGTTCTATAAAAAAAAAACAGAAATTAATATTATTATAATTCCTGTGTCCCGGACGTGCTAGTTCCTGATACTCCTCAGACTCGATGAGTTTGAACGTCACAAAACTCGGTAGCATCGGATGCAACAAGATCGTTGTCCTCCTCTCCTCGGATCTCTTTTGAGAGACTCGAACAACGACATATCAGCCAGGCGTTTCGCCTTTGTGATCGCCACTCCGGCATCGAAATAAGATCTTCCATTTGTGCTGATCCTCAGCCCCTCGTCTTCCAAGAATCCTTATGGCCTTATTGATGGCCATGGAATTCCCTTCGGGCATAGATGGTGGAAGAGACGCACTGGAAGCTTCACCAGTTTTACGTGATCCAGTTCAATCAGCTTCAGCTGAAACGGAAGTTAGTAAATTCTACTGAGTAAGTCACGTATAATCCGATAAGAGTCTCGTACGTCTTATAGTAGTTCTAGTTGACCTGTTGATTTGATGTAATTTTAATAACAAACACAAGATAAATAAAAACGTTGAATTGTATATTTGTTGTTGATAGTGGCATTCTGCAAGACTATTCCTCTACAATAGTATTGTTGGTTCAGCTTAACTTGACCTTTATTATCCACTCTCCTTCCGGTGCATCACAGGCTTGACACTGCTCCGGCGATAGCCATAGCGGATCCGCAGACCCAGCTGGCATGGCTGCGGTATTGCAACCGCTCGGTCCCCATCGCCATGACGACGCCGAATGGTGTAGTTTGTACGTAGAATACAAACCGTGAATTGAATTTAATTCGTAAACCACTTCGTAATTAGAAATCACTCCGCCGTTTCCCAAACTACGCCTAGACATCGTAGAGGTGATGGTACTGCGCCGTACATAGCGATGGTGGCGCGATTTTCCCTGTGAATTAGGTTTTCAACGTATTAGTAAAGTTTAAATCACACAAAATGGAATAAAACAAATTAACAAATAAAATAACAACAATGTGGGTATTTTTGATTTTATCGATAAAATATAGTTTCGGCAGTCAAACTGTCGATACCGTGGACCGGGATTATCCCACTTCTGATGTTAGATAATATAAGATTCTATAATTAATAACCACTGAATTAATATAGTATAATTTATTTAATCGAGCTACTTCATACTATTAATATGATAATATATTTCAATGCATTATTTGGATAAGTAAAGAAAAGAAAGAGCTAAACAAATATATCATTTAATATAACAAAATGACTCCCGGTACATGAATATAATAAATACAGTAATATAGTTATTACTGTGTAATTATTTAGACACATTTACCAATAACTCAATACGGTGAAATACCCACAATAGTTATTACACATATTATAAACAATGTAAGTATAAGAATCACTTATCTTGCCCGTTCTCCAATACAGATTGTCTTTAATAGAGGCTTACAGCCATATTTATAACATAACAACATCGACAGAAGCGCCAACGGCAGCTTCTGGAGATAAGTCATATTCACAACTTTAAACATCATTAAATATATCATAATAACAATATAATAGTACATAACCATTTTAAATGCCTAAGCATATTTATAACAATATTATATCTTTCACACATTTATGGCTTACCTAATAATATATGTAAATACAACATTTAATATCTTAAGGCTACTTCCGATAGCTCGTCAAATCAATATCTTTTACTACTTTTATAACATACCAGTAATAACAATGATATATAATATCTGTAACAACAACAACAACAATGATATATAATGATCTTAATTCGTAAATCTAATTGTAACAACAATATTTATTCTTAATGTTATTATAAATAACAATTATAAATAAATAATTACATATTTATATTACCTACAAACCAAATTACTATATACCTAATAACAATCTTATATGTAGCAATACTACAATAATATAACACATGCTTTAATATCAGGACAATCTAAACCTGAAAATTTGCCTTCCTGAACATTTGTTTGTTTATTCAATATATACTTTTAAATGAATTGGATAATAATTTTATAATAAGTAGCAGAAATGATGCATTTGTTACACTTGAATACATTATTATATTTGTATACTTTTCTAAAGTTTTTATTTTAATAACTTCGCGATTTGCTTTTGACATTAAAACACAATCTGAAGATAGTTTATGAAGATATTATAGTAAATACTGGCTTCAGTCTTCTTCAATGTAAGTTTAAGTATCGTCTTAATATGAGACTTGACAATAGTGTTACTAGTAGGTTTCTAATAGGATTGGTAATCTCTTTTGTTAGCGACTTATAGTTAAAGAACAATAGAACTTTTATTTTTATGTGCTAAAATAGATACGATTACGCAGGAATTGTTTTAAAAATACTTTAAAATTAGTTGTCGTTAAAATGTCAAACTTTTGGTATAATCGTTATAATGAATACGTGAAGCAAAAGTTTTTTACCAATAATTAATATTATTTAAATACTAATTCATGATGAATAATAAATAAATTATTTACAAACTTGACAAAGTTACACAAAAAGAGGCGCAAGGTCTGCGGTAATACCATAAGAACCAAAAATATGTTTTTTAGTCCAACTCTCAAAATATTACAAATGAAAACTACGGTTGAATTTCGGGCAACTTTTATTAACAATAAATAAATAAGTAGTCTTAGCATGGAAAAATGGAAAAGTAATATTTAAATAAAAGACTTTGTCTAAATTTTAGAAACTGAAGACATTAAAAACTCAAGCATAGTACTAACTGAATGTGCTGTTTTATAATTTGCTTTATTCTCAACCATTATCCACTATCTCATGTATTAATTACACAAACATTAAATATCGAAACATTATCTTAAACTTTGTCTCTCAAAGGTTTGCACTTACTTGTTGAAATAGTGATGGAAGAAGTACAGTTGTACCTGCTTATTAAATTATGTGTACATTAAATATTCGTAAAATTTGAATATTTTCATTTGTGGCATCATGTCATTCTATACTGAAAAGTAAGTTACATTAGTTAGTATTTTTATAAGAAACCTAATGGAAGTGCTTAATGCATCAAAGTTCCAGTCTCAACTTAGAGACCTTCTCGTTTTTCATTCTTTTTTTATAAAATTTTAAGCAACATGGCTAGCAAAAAAATATGTAAGCAGTTTAAAATAATGTTTTTAATATTCAAATATAAACAAATATCTTTACTCAACCACCAAAAACTAAAAATCCTTTTTATTCTGAATTGATTTTTTTATATGTAAAAAATGTAACCCACATTATGTCGTTTATGCTATTATAACATTTAATATTTTTTGTTATATTTTTAGCATTTATAAATTGAACTCTTGAACCACATTGTGTTAGGCAACTTTTTTGCGTCTTGTCCTTGGCGGCAGGTCTGCTTCTCTTATTTATTTATTTATTTATTTAATTACTTATTGAACAATATACAATATAAAGCACAAAAAGCGAGCTTAATGAAACAAGGATATTCTCTACCAGCCAACCTGACGAAGTACAGGAGAGGATGTTGGTAGACGTGCAAAACATAAAAAGTAGAAGAAAAAAGAAGCAGGAAGTGTTTAATGTTTAATAGAGTAAGCTTAGAGCAAATGCTTATTGCTTAATGCTTATTGCTAAATGCTTATTGCTTAATGCTTAATGATTATTGCTTTATGCCTAATGCTTATTGCTTGATGCTTAAAGCTTGATGTTTGATGCTTGAAGCATGATACTTAATGCTTGGTCAATAGTTTGTATAAAAGTTGGTTTTATAGTAAATTTATATCATTTGTAATTAAAATTGGGTAAATTTAATGAAATATTTTGTTAGTAAAAGCTACAACTACTATACTCAACTTTATACACCATCTCGACTTTTTACTTTATACAAATTAATTTTAAAGTATATTTTTCCAAAATTGAAACATAAAGGATTTCATCTAATATCATTTGCAAAATAAACTGTTTTTATAAAATTTATAAATTCTAACAACTATATTATATTTTATAATGAAACACTATCTCGACTCACTTTCTTTAAAGAAAATAATTTTATATAATATTTTCTTAATTTTAAATATGAGGGACTTTTTCAAATATTTATTGCAAAACAAGAAAGTAAAAAATTTAAAAAATACAAAAACTTTTAAATCAATGAGTAAAAGCCTCGTATCTAAAAACATAATCTATTTCATGTAAGTTATAAAGGCTTACATATTATATACATACAAATTGCTTGACGTTTTGCTAAATTCTAAATACTTATTGCTTAATGCTAAATGCTTATTGCTTAATGCAAAATGCTTTATGCTTAACGCTATATGCTTTATGCTTAATGCTTATTGCTTGATGCTTAATGATTATTGCTAAATGCTTAATGCTAAACGCTTTTTCCTAAATGCTTATTGTTTATTGCTTAATGCTTATTGCTAAATGCTTATTGTTTAATGCTTATTGTAAAATGCTTAATGCTTATTATCAAACGCTTTTTGATTTATGCTTATTTTTAAATGCTTATTGCTAAACGCTTTTACTTATTGATTTAAAAGTTTTTGTATTTTTTTAATTTTTTACTTTCTTGTTTTGCAATAAATATTTGAAAAAATCCCTCATATTTAAAATTAGGAAAATATTATATAAAATTATTTTCTTTAAAGAAAGTGAGTCGAGATAGTGTTTCATTATAAAATATAATATAGTTGTTAGAATTTGTTAATTTTATAAAAACAGTTTAGTTTGCAAATGATATTAGATGAAATCCTTTATGTTTCAATTTTGGAAAAATATACTTTAAAATTAATTTTTATAAAGTAAAAAGTCGAGATGGTGTATAAAGTTGAGTATAGTAGATGTAGCTTTTACTTACAAAATATTTCATTAAATTCACCCAATTTTAATTACAAATAATACAAATTTACTATAAAACCAACTTTTATACAAACTATTGACCAAGCATTAAGTATCATGCTTCAAGCATCAAACATCAAGCTTTAAGCATCAAGCAATAAGAATAAAAATAAAGCATTAATCATTAAGCATTAAGTATATAGCTCTAAAGCACTAAGCAGCAAGCATTAAGTTTCAAGCATCAAAAAAAAGCATAAAAAAAAGCATTAAGCATTTGGAAAAGGGCATTAAGCGTTACGCAATAAGCATTAAGCATTAAGCATTTAGCAAAAAGCATTTAACAAGCATTAAATTAATAAGCATTAATTGAATAAAATTTAAAAGTTTTGCAAAAAAAGCATTAAGCATTAAGCATTAGGCATAAAGCAATAATCATTAAGCATTAAACATTTAGCAATAAGCATAAAGCAACAAGCAATAAGCATTAAGCATAAAGCATATAGCGTTAAGCATAAAGCATTTTGCATTAAGCAATAAGCATTTAGCATTAAGCAATTAGCATTTAGCATTAAGCAATAAGTATTTAGAATTTAGCAAAACGTCAAGCAATTTGTATGTAAATAATATGTAAGCCTTTATAACTTGCATGAAATAGATTATGTTTTTAGATACGAGGCTTTTACTCATTGATTTAAAAGTTTTTGTATTTTTTAATTTTTTACTTTCTTGTTTTGCAATAAATATTTGAAAAAATCCCTAATATTTAAAATTAAGAAAATATTATATAAAATTATTTTCTTTAAAGAAAGTGAGTCGAGATAGTGTTTCATTATAAAATATAATATAGTTGTTAGAATTTGTAAATTTTATAAAAACAGTTTATTTTGCAAATGATATTAGATGAAATCCTTTATGTTTCAATTTTGGAAAAATATACTTTAAAATTAATTTGTATAAAGTAAAAAGTCGAGATGGTGTATAAAGTTGAGTATAGTAGATGTAGCTTTTACTTACAAAATATTTCATCAAATTCACCCAATTTTAATTACAAATAATATAAATTTACTATGCATTTGAGTGAAAAGTACTATAAAATTTAAGTGACAGTTCCTTAAGTTGGGATTGCCAATTAAGAGAACTGTCAAGAAATATTCCAAAATTTTTTACTTGAGGAGAAAAGGGTGTTACATTATTGTTATAAGTTATATTTGGTAATGAATTTTGGTCGATATGGGCTAACTGACGGTAACTATCAATAATAATTGCTTGACACTTACAGGGGTTTACTTCGATGCCATAATCGTTAGACCATTGCAAAATTCGCTCAAGAGCAGTGTTTAATGTATGAATAGCTTGGTCAATTAAATTTACCTCTGTCTGAATGTAAAGCTGCAAGTCGTCGGCGTAAAGGTGGTAGTCACAATTTAAGTCAGAGGTAATAGAGTTAATGAATAGAGAAAATAATAAAGGAGACAAAATTCCGCCTTGGGTTACCCAGCAACCACTTCACACCAATCAGAGAGGCCCTCATTGCATCGGTGCGAACGGCCTAGTGGCGCCCTCGACGATATGAGGAGAACCGTGTATTTGTTTACACAATAAAAACACACATGATAATGTTATTGTTTGTTTTATAAAGTTCACTGGTTATAATTGAATTCTTCGGAAACGTACTTGGTTAGATATATAGGGGATATTCGTATCCCACCGCTGCCACCAAATATTATACGGATTGTGGTTGAAAGGTTTTTAAAAAAAGATTTATTAATTGCTAAAATAATTATTATATTTAAAGAAACACACTTATAAACACTTTTTTAAAACAATTAATTATAAATTAGACTGAGACGATTTAGTATGGAAATAGTAAAAATTATTTTAACGACCGACCCGAACTGAGGATTAGAACTGACTGAATATCATTAACCCTGTCCAATATGGACGCATCTTGACTCTGATGACTTTACGAAATAAAGGGTGCACTGCAGCTCTATGCTATACATGGCAAGGGTATAACAAGGGAGCCCCAAAGGATCCTCCTGCGAATCAAACTCTTTAATCATCCGATACCTTGGAAAGACAAGGCAAAATACCTACGAGTAACGTTAGATAGAAAGTTAGTTTTCGCTGCGCATATTAGGACCGTTGATAGCATAGCAGCCTACATATTAGGTCGTTTATATCCGCTGTTAGGCAAGCGGAGTAAAATGTCCCTTCGCAATAAAGTGACAGTTTACAAAGCTCGCATACGTTCGGTCATGTCCTATGCGAGTCCCGCTTTTGCGCACGCTAATCTGAAACCCTTTCAGGTGATGCTGAACAGGTTTACATGGATTGCAACCGGGGCGCCGTGGTTAGTTCGCAACATCGATCTTCATAGAGACTTAGACCTTTCGACCATCGCTCAGGATTTCAAGAGGCTTTCCCAAAAGTAGTTTGAATATGCTGAGCAACACCCGAACCCACTGGTGGCTGACGCCGCAGAGTATAGACCTCGTAAGACTGCTTTACCCAGAAAAAGAAGACCCAAGTCGGTACTCGTTGACCCCGACGACGCGTTCACAGTAGGTAATAACGTACGCGTAGGGATAAGTGACACCACACAACATACCGTGTTTACCAGTATAGACGAGGTCCCAACTGAGTAAGCGCTCTATAGCTCCGGCGTTCTGCCGTCGGAGGACGCTAGTGTCCAAACTCTCTTAGCTTACCTCCTGACAAACGACGCCTTGAGCCGAAGTCCGTGTCTCGATCTGAGACGCCCTCGGGACGTCGTTCTCCGTGAGGAACCATCTGGCCCCCACTTTTTAAGGGCGGGTCTCCAGACCCACCCGCTCCCCCGGTGATGCTGTAATAGCCAACAGGGCTAACAGCACAGATACGAAGAAAAAAAAATGTTTAAATAAAAATAAATATTGAAAATCATAATTTAAACTGTATCAATCTGGTGATTCTGAACATTCAGTGTATAGTATAATACCTTTAATATTAATATTTTTTGTGTCACTGAGCGTTGGTGGACTAGTGTCTTTATTGTTTATTACAGATTTCTCAAATCTGGCCAGACTATTACAACAGATGTCTAACAACTACTATATTGTCAAATACATAGTTCCGAGTAGAATAGAGACAATAACGCTAATCACATTTACTACTACAGTCCGCTTACGAGCGAGAAATATTTTTTGATCTTTTATTATTTATTTTGTATTTTTACATTATTATAAAAACACCGCTAGTATTTGAATATTTTCAAAAAAATCTCTTTTAATCTTTTAATATATATGTATATTTTTCTCTTCTAATATATATGTATACCTCTTTTAATATATATGTACATTTTGTTTATAAAATCTACACTGGAGTAAACTAACTTGGACTTGAAATAACTTAATTAATTTATTTGGTCAAAGCTCCTAAGCCTAACTTACGCTCCTGCAGACCGCTTAAAATAATAATTTCAGCTTAGTTCCTAAAATATCCTACAAATTTAAATGTTTGCTACCTAAAATTAACGTAAATAAACTTTAAATGCCCTTTCTAAATTTTTGAATATATATATATATATATATATTTCAATAATCTCAATTTTACGGTATTTAATAGCGTTCATATCAAATTAATATTCGTATTTTCTGTTTATTTATGTACTTTAAAATACTACAAGTACGTCCAGAAATACAAATCCTGTTATATATATTTGCAGGTTACTAAAATCTAAACACGCCATGTATAAATGTTTATCTGCCTCTCTGTTTATTCGAGCTAACCTTAAAAGCGACCAACCCAATTTTGCTGAGATTTACATTGAACATTTTGGGACTTATCACCGTGATTAAATTAGATTTCGTAAAAATGGTGAGTGTCAGCTTTTAATAAATAAATTATAAAAGTTACTGCAAAGTTACAAGTGCTTCGACACAACTCGCCGGAATCAAATTAAATCACGCTATGGCTCTTTATTCTCATATAATTAAGTATGGGACAACTTGATGTTTTATATTATTTTTAATATGTATATCGGCGCAAAGGCATTATAAAACAACATCATGATCACCGAAATAAGAACTTTAGATTGTAATTTATTAGATTAACTGGTTACTACTTGTAACAGAATCAATTTATAGTGAGAAGTAATTTAAAAACATTGTTGAAACAATAATTATGATTAGACTTGTTTATGTCAGTCGTCATTTTAATATAAATCGAGCGGTCGACAGTCCGAGGGTTAGTCTTGCTCGAGTCGTCGGACTGTGCGGATCTCTATAAAGATACTGTTACGCTGTCCGTTGAATAAACGAAGCTATAATTATTTTTGCACATTTATTTTAAAAACGTCATTATGAACCATCATCATGAAGACTACATTACAGTGACGGCAGCGATGCTCACGTCACACCTTTTAAAAACACTAACGGAGGTCTTTTCTCCGATATCAGAAGTGGGATGGAACTTAATGTGACTTTTCGTTTCGTTCATAGTGCTCTAGATCAGGCCATCATTGGCATCCGATCAGAGAGCGTTAAACCAAAATTTGGAGGTTTCACAAGCCTGGCTGGATACTGATCACTTGCATGGAGCAGACATCATCAGACTACCTTGTGGAGGTAATCCCTAAACTCTCGCCTTGGGACGGGGCACAACTCTCAATAATACCCGAGAGTGAGTTGCCCAAACCGACCATCACGGTGACCTTTGTGCCCACTTGTAAGGTGGAAAATGTGGAGCAGGCTCTGCTAGTCCTGCCCAAGCAGAACACGGGTCTGAATATCGAGCTGTGGATGGCTTCTGCACAGTAGGGCGGTGGAAAATGGACATCTTGTGACGTTCGCCATAGATGAGCCCCACTGTGGGGGTACTCCGCAGACAAAAGAAGAAGAAGAAACTTCGTGGCAGCTCTTGGTTTTAAAAGCCTTTAAGGTCAAGAGTGGTCAGGAATCAACCCACTGGGCACCGAGGCACAACACACTGGGGAGCGAAATGTAGGCCCACGGGCTGGCAGCGCGAAGCTGGCTAGTGAGACTATCACCCAGACTTATCCGACGTGACCGCTTCTTGGCTCTGGCAGAGTGGCCAAAACATGCCGGTAGGGGTGCCCAAAGGGGTCATCGTGCTGCACTGGGCAGAGGTAAGGCTGTCTGTCAACCGATGGGGCCGCAGCAAAAGCCCAAACCAAAGCATACCGGGTCATCAAAGCGGATAAAACGGTGATTGTTCCATTTACAAATAAGAGGCGTCTGGATGGTCTGAGATGCCCAGTCCTCAATGGGAAAATGATAAAATTCTCCTGTGAGGTCCAATAATTGGGCGTAACCTTAGACCAAAGACTGAAATGGAATACTCATATTGATCACACCATAACCAAGGCTAAGATGGCCTTGGGAGCATGTGGTAGGATGGCGTGCGGCAGGTGGGGCCTTCAGCCCAAGATGATGCTGTGGCTCTATACTGCGAACTGAGGCCGTTGATGATTTGGGCATCTGTGGTATGGTGGTGCAAGTGCCAACAGGTTACGGTCAGGGACAGGTTGAACAGCCTCCAAGGAACTGTATGTCGCATAATGACAGGCGCCATGTCCAGTTGCCCAGGAGCTGCTCTTAATGCCCTACTGGATCTCCCACCTCTCGACTTACATGACAAAAGAGTGACTATCGCCAGTATTCTCAGAGTATCAGCCCAGGGCAGTACAAACTGGATGTCGAGCAGGCTGAGGACCTTTAAGGACTCGGTCATGAGCGACAACGTATTGGCGATGACTGGCGACAGCATGGGTCCACACTGCAATTTTGTGCAGATCTATTTTGCCCAAAATTGCAAAATTCAAACTTTTTTATCATTTTTTAAACACACTGTTGCTGTTAATAAAGAATTAACAATTATTTATTGAGTAACGGCCGGTACTGCACGAAAACAGATAATGAGGAAATAATGTTATGGCTGTAGCACCGGGCTTGGTGGCCTGGGTGAGGATATACTAATCAATTACGTCACTTTTAAAATTTAGATATGTATTATTTTCTTTAAAATATTCGTGTAATGGCCGAGAAATACGAAACAGTGGTACAAGTAAATATTAATCGTGAGAATTGAGCAGTGTAAGCATAATTATATTTAAAAGGGAGAAGTTAAAAAAAATAAAACTAAAAACAAGAAATATAACTGTGTAATAACCGCTTATTTTCGACGTATATCTTTTAGGATTGAAACGAAATTTTAACTTAAAATTAAGTTAATTAATAATAAAATCTGACTTGAAAAATATCCAGTTCCAAAACGTGCTGAAATGTTATAACGTATATATTGTAATGTATACTTTTAGATAGATCAGTAACACATGTAACATACAAGAATTTAAGAATGTAAGGGTTTATTACAAAGGTGCAATGTTTAGATGTTAAGTAAGAAAAAATATTGATTCTTATTATAATATGAAACAAAAAACTAAAAGAACTTTTAAAAAATAAATGAAAAAATAAGATCTTGATGAATAGTATATTTCTATAAACTATTAAAATGTCTTTTTATTTCTTTTCTCAATAACTTAAATCTATGAAGTCGTCAATGAAGACAGTATCAATCATCAGTAATATAAAGAAACGAGAGTTAGATTTATTATCATGGTATATTAACATTCAAATATGTTAATTTACTTTTATTTATAATTTGATTACGTATTTTATTAAATACATTCATATTAATAGAGAGAGAGAGAGAGAGGGAGAGAAATATGTTTAGAGATTCAGTATGGTTCAAAAACGACATTTTAAAAATATTTTTAAACCGATATTAGTTACTTAAATATTTTAACTGTTTATATTTTGCTTTAATATATTCAGGGAAGTAGAGTATACATTTTGTTTTCTATCATTAAGACAAGTCTGCCGACAAAGATAAAATGATATTATTCAAGTTATTGTTTACTTCAATTAGTTAGTTTTCATTACAACTGTTGTTTATAAATTTATAAGTAGTGTACCACACAGATTATATCTTGTTTTGAGGTAGGATTTCAGACCGCCAAGTAACCATCGAAGTAAAATGTTATTTAAACTACTGTAAGATTGACGCACATACGATTACGACGACAAATATAAATACATTTGTTCACTTGGTCATCCATTATGGATTCAATGGATATATATAAAAAATGGTTCTTCTACTACGTATATACAGTACTTCTGTTTATAATAAAAATAAATCTGGACGTTCATATTTCTGTTTGAAAGATAAACATTTCCGTAGTACACTAATTTGCTAGGATATATCTTAGCTTAAGCCGTCTTTTGAGTTGTAAGAGGCCAAAAATATGTTTGTTGCAGCATCACAATGCAAATCTCTGAATTGTCCCGCTTTTCTGTATTAAAATATATATGTATTACATATAAATATAAACCTTCCTCTTGAATGACTCTATCTGTGTAAAAAACGCACTAAGTCCGTTTGGTACTTTTAAACATCTAAGCATACATAGGGACAGAGAGTGGGAAGAATCTTTGCTTTATACTATTTAAAAAAAATAATATAATTTTAACATTCTATGCACACATGGTTTAATGTAAACTAACTCGATTGTAGCCTTTAGGCGAGATAATTATGACTCAGGAAATTGGTAGGTAGGTATAGAAACCTCAATGTACGGGGTTTAAGTTAAAGAAATAAAGCAGTTTAATTGACACAAATGTCATTAAAATCCTTTTAGCACTTTTAGTGTAACAATATACCTCTTTTTTGTGTGCTACCATGTAAATAAACTAACTTTATTGGGTTAAAAGTATTAGGTGGATTGACTGTGGAAATTCCCTATAACCATATCATGTATACTTTTAATATCTTTAATGTATATACATTTATTAAAAAGGTTAATTAAAACTTGTAAACACACTCATCGTCGGCATTTTGATATTAAACACTAAAAATTATTAGTTTTGCTAAACAAATATAATAATGAATAACTCACTCGAAATCATTCAAATCATAAATATCTGTAATGAAAACTCTAAACGGTCGTTGACTGTCTGTAACTTTCATTATTTCGTATTTAGATCAATTTTATTAACCCTCATTGAAAAATTGTTTTTAAAATAAGAAATGTTCTTTCAAACATGTTAAATAACATTTTACAAAAAGTTACAGCGTCTAAAAATCCTACTAATATTATAAATGCGAATGTAAGTTTGTATGTTATTTCATGTGAAAATTACTCAACCGATCATTATGAATCTTTGTACATGTACTTTTGGAGGTATTAGAAGTAACATATATTACTTTTTATTATTTTTTTTGCAGGAAGTTAAAAAAAATAGTAAGATAAAAACATTGTTTGTTAATTAAACACGAGGATGGAGTCGCAGGCAACAGCTAGTATTTACATAAGTCAATGTTACGAAAGTGTTACAACCTATTTATTAGTTTTTATTTCGTTTCGTTCGTTTCGCCCGATTTTTGTTTCGTCTCTATACCATGAAAAACCTTCAAATCAAAGTAATCGTTTTCTATAGAAGCATTTCTTTAAATAAAATAATATTTTTAATATTTGTATGAAGACAGTAGATTTTATTGAATCCAAATGGTTATTATTCATGTTCAGCGTTTTACTCATTAAAATCAATATTTAGACTATTGTGTTGCGATATTTAGAGTAGGTTCCTACTCGTATCATGCGCTCCAGATGATAATGATTGATTATTGATTGATCCAGATTGATGCAGTTGACATTGTATCAGTTGTAATATTTTCGAAAATAAAAAAATAATAAACGTTTGTATTTTCCTTAGTGTCACTAATCTCATATTTATTTTTATTTTGAAATGCCTAGGTAACTTCGTTAATATAATTTTTTTTATTTGACACTTAAAACAAGTAAAACCTACTATATCACCTTTTCTCTAAAAGCCCGTAAGCCAATATTATATAGCTCGCTTATTTCTCACTTGTGTGCGGAGTCAACAGAATGCATGTTTATGTAAGCCTCTTATTAAAATCAACATTGATAAGTACCTAGGAATTACAAACGATCAACACCTAAGATTTCGTAAACATATAGGTAGACACTCCAGGCAACAGATTTCGAAAATTGATTTTTGTCTACAAAATCTTGAGACAGTAAATTGGTAAAATCGGTTTACAATTCTTTTGCTCAGTCGCTGATAGGTTATTGTATCAGCTCTGGAGACGGTGCGCCAAAAATCACATTATTAAATTTGGAGAACACAGCAAAAAGGTGTCATCTTTTAGACTGTTTTATTACCACAGAACTATTATATAGGAAGCAGAAAGTTGTAACAGTGCGTAAATTATTCATACTTGACACAGTGCCGAGGAGATAAATCTTTTATAGATCAGTAGATCTATACGATGTAAATTTTAAGACTATATATTATATAAGTACTGATTAAATGAGATAAGAAAAGGTCGAGGGCTCATCACCTATCAAATTTAATTCAGTTCAGAAATATCTAGATTTCCCCAAAAGTGCACAAAGTAATGAAAATTTGTAAATAATTTTAAGAGAATCACGATATGTTATATAAAATACTAGAAAATCCAGCCCGCTTCGCTGGTCTTAATTTAAGTTTCGGAGTTTATCCCGGACATACATACATACTTTCTCTTTTATAGGTATAGATTTATATCAAATGTAAAAATTTTAAACTTGATAGTTTCTATATATACAGCTGTCAATAAATATATTCTCGTTTTCTTTACTTATATTTTATTTGAAAAACTTCGTGAGTCAAAGAATATTGTGTAGGACCCGATCTAATGGACGAAAACTACAAAATATAATTTCCTTTACATTGTGTCGGGGCTATTTATATAATCATCTTTCATTACTGTTAGCTCTTGAGTTAAATTGATCATTGCTAATATCAAAGAATCAAAATCCTGAAAAGACTAACCCGACCTTAAAAGTTATTTTGTCATAGTACCATCATCACATCATGATCAAATTTTTATGATCTTCAAAGTATTATGTTTTGTAAAAGGAAAGTAAATATACAGAAGCTTTGTTACGTGCTTGATGATTTGCTTTGTTTAAATAAACAAATGATGAATGCCTTATAACAAGGAAAATGGAAATATATTTGCGAAGCTTTAAAAAACCTTTTAGTAAAAACAAAAGAATTCCCTCTGTAATGTTAGAAGTATGTCACGTTACTGAAATACTTGTATTATTATATTTGTAAATTTCAATCAATTTGTAAGTGTTCATAATATAGTTATTATGAACACTTATTAGAAATTATATAGCTTAAACCTAAAACTAATAATAATAACAAACATCTATTTTCTTAAAATCCAACGGCACAATACTCTAAATCTATTTTAATTATAGGATTACACTTTCCTGTTTGTTGTTACTATTTTAAAACGATAGCCTTCTTTACGGTCTCGACGAGCAGAATAATGGTTTCTATTACAATTAAGGTTATGCAAGAAATAGTCTTTCAATCTTATTAAGATTTAGAAAAATAATTCCATACTATTGATTTGTAAAAAATCTATAACTTTTAAACTATTATAACTTATAACTTTTAAAGCAAAACTAACTTTATTTATAATTAATACATCAATCATCATCATCCCTGTCCTTTTCTCACTTTATGTGGGGTCGGCACAATATGGTCTCCTCTTTCATTCTTGCGTATCAGCCGCCATCTCATTTACTCATATCAACTTTCACACAATCCATACATATTGTTCTTAATGTTTTTTTTTTCATTTATGAAATACCTAAAAGAGTATCATTATTGTCAAAACTCTTGACCATTTAGTCAAATTTTGACTTGCTATAATTGTGTAACATTATACTTAACCGTCACATGTAACTTTGTTTGGAGCGTGGAAAACGGTAGTAGCATTAATTTATTCAACGGAAATAAATCTCTATAATTACTGTACATGCTATATAATAATAAAAATGGGAAGGGGATGGTTTTTATCTTGGAATGTAATGTTTTATTTCTAAAAGAAATGTAATAGATTCTTGAAAATTCGCTTCTGTCCCGATAAAGACAAACAGAATGCAATATTCATCGAGGCGGTAAAGTAGCTCAATTCTCATAATCCAGTGGCCGTTTTTCCGGAAGTCGTAAGCTCGAATCTCTTCCGTGTTGATATAATTAATAATATAATTTAATATGTTAATTAGCTTATCATGGCAAAATATCAATTTCTAACAAACCCTCTATTTGAGTGAATATTTGATATGAATATATTTACAGTTAAGTTATAATAATAATAAAAGCAAGAAGTTTTTATTAGGTTTGTACCAGCAACGCTTAGAAATTAAGCGAAGACTTGTTTTTTTGAGTTTGATATTTATTTAAGGAGGTTTTGATAAGCTATTGGTTGATAATCTATCACACCATACTGTAAACCAGTATTGTTAGTAGTACCGTATTCATAAAAAGAAGTAGCTGACATTTGATCAACTTTCCCATAATGGATCATTATGTTTGAATTGATGTTTTGCAAGAGTAGAACCTTTTAGAAGTCCACGGGCACAAAGTCGTATTTACTAACATTTTCTTTTTTTTTACGTCTGTATTAATTTTTTAAAATTTATTCAATCACTTCTTTAATGAAATTACAGACGTTTAAAAGCTTAACCTACACAACGAAACTGGCCAATAAGTAACTTTTTTTTTCCAAAAGATGCTGTTCTGCCTAATCCAGCCATCAGATCCTTCCAGAAGGCACATTTATTTGCTCAATTCTAAATGAGATCTATGGAAAAAATACATAACGATCAGTATTTGAATGTTTATCTCCAGTACTCTACCTGAAATAGTCGTGATTTGTATGTTTTATTCCTTTATTTTATTTTAATAGCTATCAACATCACAAAATGTCTATGAGATTATTTTAAACATCAGTTTTTAACTTAAAAAGAAAAGTTGTAGTCGATTAATATGGTCTAGATTTATTTGCCCATAAATAATGGATTTTGCAAAATTCAAGATTTAGATTTGTTTTAATTTATTCTATGTCGATAATTTGATGATCTTTTCTTTGTTTTACGTCGGATATAAAAAAAAAACAAAATTAAAAGAACCCGCATGGAGACTTTTTTGCGACGTGATGGTGATGCTCGGTTTTGTTTAAATAATCAAATGATAAATGTGTCATAACGAGGGAAATGGGTAATATTTGCGTAAGCTATAAAAAACCTTTTAGTAAAAACAGAAGGATTCTCTTTCTACTGCAGTAAGTACATCATATTCGAGAACACGTTGCTAAAAACATGTGATTATATGGGTGGTGGTAAATTTAAATATTAGTATGTTTAAAGCGCACACAATTTATGAAAATATATTTTTTCTTTAACAGATTATAGAAAGAAAATATAAGTAAGAAAGAGAGGGAAATTAAAGGATTAAAGGCGGTTATGTATAAGGAAGGCTTCGTTACACAGCAATATGTGTTGAAGTATGAAAATGTCTTCTTAAATTTAAAAATGAGTATTTCTGATTTTTGTTTCACACCTATTTACAAAACCTAATTAATTATAAACTTAATTAAAAAGCTCATTAACCTAAAAAAGAGATACGATATACCTTAGACTAATAATAAGGTATATAATACAACTTTTTAATAACAACTCGACGGCCCAAAGGCGGGTTAGGATTTGTTATGGTAAGATCGCACTCATTTGCTACTATTTAAAAGTAAGGTCTCCCTTCTAGATGATAATTATTATTATTCGAACGTCTAAGCTAGAAATGGAAGCATGAAATCTTTTATTCTTACTATTGTTTTTTACGAGGATACTTCCGGGGGCGTAGCCTTTGTAGTTCCGCAATGCAACCGTGATCGACAACAATTTTTGTTACCGTTGACACCTTTCTTGAGCCTGCACGTATCTGGTAATTGGTATACGGCTGATTTTGATAGCTTCAAGTTATTTCGCGATACTAAAAGCGTTCAGTGATTCTTATATTGACATATAGACTAGTTTTTTCTAAGGAATTTTGTAAACCGAGACATCTAAGATGCTTTTGTTTACGAAAACGAAAAAATAACTACGTTAAAAAACCGACTTCAATACTAAAAAGTAAAAAATAATGAAGATTTAATATTTATTATATACTACCTATTTTTTATATGTCCTATTTTCTAATAGGTTTGCAGGAGGTGCCAAGTCTTTAAAAAATAATTATATTTGATCAATTAAAAGATTACGAACAAATTAATTTAATAAAATGCCTACTTTAATGATTAAGATACGTACATATACAGACATACAAACATATAGACAAACAATCAAAATGAAATAACATTCTTCTGGGTTATCTTGCTTATATAAAGATCGTTCTCTCCCTCTACAGATTTGCATGGTACATGTTACGTGTTTGACATAAATTGACGTAACTTTTTTATTTCTTAACCGACATAATTGATTTTTTTATGGTCATGTTATTGTATTTAAATTAACAAGAGCTTAGATCAGAAATATTCTATCAACCCTACTAGAATTCACCCCAAATAAAATGTACTTTTTTGAAATTTTATGAATTTAACAATGGAACCTTTAACTATTTCCATTCGATTCCAGTCACTGGAAAAAACGAAAAGTAGTCATCGATTCCTGCTTCTTTTATAGAACAATGTGCAACGTTAAAAATAGGCAATAAAAGAACGAAATATATATATCATAACGAAAAAAACTATTTTATTTGTTTGTGAGTTTATTTAAAAACCTACAATTGAAATCATACAAAAATACAATATAAATAATATTTCTGTTTTATTGTTTTGTATAACACACATATATATTATCTAATTATATATATCATATTATATATAATATACCTATAGTAGTATAGCCAATATTGTACAGTAGTATAATAGTGGCTATTGAATTCTTCCTACTCGAGGAATTTTAAAGTAAACCTACTTATATATAATATTTTCGCTTTTACAGACTTACTTACAAACAACGGAAACTTCACATCCCGAGAGATTTTGCTAGAGCAATATAATTTAAGTTTCTTATTTCTATAAATTACTTTAACATTTTGTTTCTGTTTTATTCGACTTTTTGTTTAAATATTTAGTTTCAGGAAGACCGAGCATTGCTGTAAGTTATATTAAGTTTCATAAAATGAAAGAAGTTTTTTTAGCACAATTTAATTATAATTTATGTTGACTCAGACGGGATAAAGATAGAAGATGAAATTTTTTTAAGACTTCAGAAAAAAAGAAATTTTTGTATAAGAAATTATTTTTTATAAGAAATCAATCAATATTGAATATAAGTAACTATACACACCATAATTAACTATAAATAATTCATTATTTTATATAAACTGTTAAAGCTTATGTCAAGGATTCTTACCAGTTTGTTAATGATATTCAACAAGTAAAATTAAATAACAACGACATTATGGTTAGTTTCGATGTACAGTAAATATTTACCAGTCTTCCAGTGACTGACGGCATTGAAATTGTCAAGAGAAAGCTGGAGGATAACAACATGCCTGTAGAATATGCAGAATTACTGAAGCATTACTTAACATCTGGCTACTTAATGTGGAAGGATAAATTCTATGTACAAGCTGATGGAGTGGAGCACTTCGAGGACATAGAGCACTTCGGGGCGAGGGCCCTGTCCTCTGCACCGGCTATACCAAACATCTTTAAACGGTACGTAGATGACACCTTCACAATACTACCTATGAATCAAATATCTGCTTTTATGGAACACCTTAACTCCATTAACAACAAAATACACTTTACAATGGAATTGCAGTCAAATAATACTCTAGCTTTCCTTGATATTCTTATTATCAAGAGTCCTGACAACACATTAAGATAAACTGTTTACAGGAAACCCATACATACAGATAGGTACCTCAATGGTAAATCACACCACCACCCTAGCCAGTTAGCTACCGTTGGCAAATATTTGTTTCAGAGAGCACAACACATCTGTGACGCTGAACACCTACAGCTGCAGCATGTCAAACATGCCTTGTTCAAAAACCAACTGCCCGTACCTCGCCAGCGTCGTAGAAACCACATCAAGCCACCCTCAGTTGAGCGTCAACTGGCCCTGATACCATATGTGAAATGAGTTACTGAGAGAATCGGCAACATCTTAAAAAAGGTTTCTTTAAGAACTATCTACAAACCTCAAAGGAAAGTGATCTAATTCTTGAGTGACCTAATTAATATTCCTTTACAATGTGGTGGAGTATAAAACTTTTGATTGAAGATTTTTGCTTGTCATACATAGGTCAAACAAAGAGGAGCATCGGTAAAAGAGTTAGGGAAAATATCTCGGATATCAAACATAGGAGTACAAGTCAGCAGTGTGTGAACATACCATAGACAAGCCCAATTATATAAAATTTGATAAACCTAAAATCCTCGCTAAAGAACAACGTTACATTCCAAGAATGTTTCGTGAGGCTATTGAAATTAAAAAAAACATCCTAATTTTAATAGAGAAGATGGTTGGGGATTATTGACCTGGGACCTACTTTTGAAAAATATAAAATCCCATGTCTGTGTCCGCACTGTAAGACCTCAAGATACTGTTAGTGCGTTTTGTGTGCATCCTGAACTGTACGCCCGGAAGCTTAGTAACAGTTGGAGGTAGATGACTAATTAACTGACTTACTGACAGACACCTCCATCTCGTCTTAACGTGAACACGATTGTTGCAAAGCATTCGAAACGTCGGGTTAGATTTAAAATTTAATTCAATATACGCGAGTTAAATCCGTAAAAATAGTTTTATTTCAATGTGTACTCGTGAAATCCTTAGAAAACACTATATTTATATATTTTCGTATGAAAAATGTTATCACAAAATTCTGTACACCTAATGAGTAGAGCCGGTCTTGTTTAATATTAATATTTATCATTATTGCGACAACTGGTTAGATTTATAAAGATTATTGAGACATCTTATTTTTTTTATATAAGCAGCTATTTATACTCAGTGGCGTTCAATCTCGGTTAATGTTTTAGACCTAGGTTTACTTTATTTCTGATAATTAAAAGGCAGTGCCGTATTTAAAACCAGAAATAAAAGTGCACATATGTTAGCGAATACACTATCACTGGGGCGAATCTTGCACTATAATATCTCCTGCACATGACTTGGCTCCAAAAAAGTACTCCGACTATAATATAAAAATCTAGTGACAATGAACAGAGATAGTTAAGTCTGATTGAGATATCAATCAGGTTTTGTATGATGTCTGCGCGCATGCGTATCAAATAGATAGTCGCTATACACTACTAGTTAAAAGTATAATTTGTCAGCTCTCTGAGTGACAAAGCAGCCCAGTTCATAAAGTTTTGTTTATAAACTCCTTTAAATATTCATATAGTCATGCTAGTTTCATCATATAATATAAGTTAAATTATAATTATAATATATTAATATATAATATATTATATATAATATATTATATATAATATATTATAATTATAGAAATATTATATAAGTTAAAATCTCATAACATAATATAACGATTGATAAAGCGTTAAATTCAATATGCATTGAATAAAAACGTATATTGTTTTTATTTGATGAATTACTGTATTGATAATTGCAGAATTCAATTATTTTTCAATCTCTGTTGTTTGTGTTATTTTACTAAATAAAAATGAAACATGCAAGAGACGTAATAAGTGGTATACTAATACTACTTATAAAATATTTGTTTGTAAATATATTGTTTTATAGTAATAATATTTTTAATATTTTTATTACTATCATGTTGTCACATATTTGCTATTAACTATTTACAAAAAGTAAATATTCTTTGTTGTTAAAAATACTTTAATTGGCTAAATAAAGTTTTATAACTTTTATGGATAAAAAAATCTAAAGTAATGCAGTAAATGTTTTCTTCCTTTTTCATTACGTGAGGGTTCTTAAGTAATAAAAAAATCTTAATGAAAAAAGCATTGCAATTGAAATGAAATAGATAACATAACATTTTATTTGGTTAAAATAAAAAAAAAAATTAAACACGAATATTATTCACATACACCCACTAAAAAAACGGATAACTTCATACATAGAATTGTGGCACATGATCCTAGTTGCATGCATGGACGTCACACCAGGTATGAAACTATGTGACTTAAATATTTAGCCAAAATATATTTAGCCATAATAAATTAATTATGCTAGTTGGTTATATGACAGAAAATATATACTCTGTAAATCTGACTGATGTAGAAGTCGAAGATCTTCAAAACTACTATTCAATAAACTTGAAACTTTATCCACGACGTTGGAAAAGTTTTCTCATACACTTTAAACGGGTCTACTTTAAAACTTTGTTTTATCATTTAAACTTCAGAAAATATTTATCTAGAATACCTCTCTTTAAGAATACAATATCAAAGTATTATAAACCTTTAATTTATTTGTAGCATTCAAATTAACATATCCCCGATTCGATCTCTGGAGATGAAAAAAAACAACATTGTGAGATAACCTTACTTAACTTAGCTTGCAAAGAAGTAGGTTTCAGTTCAAAGATAAAAAAAATATGTGCCGGTTTCAACTGACAAATACCCATTAGACTTTGCAGTATAGATAAATATTGATAAGATGTCACAACCAAAATTATTATTTGAAAATATCTACAAACATGTATACATGGGTATAATGGTAATGGTTAAGCTTATTGGAATTTTAATATTATATATATATATATAAAATTTTAACCCGAGACGGGTAAAAGTTCGATTTCCTAATTTCTAGGCGTAAAATCCTTTTATTTATATAGAATAAAGCTGTATCAAAAAGTGCTTTTAGGAAAATGTGGAGACATTTACTTATTTAAATGCGTCTAAGGTTCAAATTTGTGTTGGTAATTGAAATGGGATTTGAATTTTATTATATTACAAAAAAGACAAATAACAATATATACAATACATAAAGAAATAGAACAATATTTAAAGAAATAGAATTGGTCAGTTCTTAAAATTTGTTCATCTGTATTTTCTTATTACTATTATTATTGACAAAATTAATATTTATTTTCCCATGTATATATGGGCGCAAAACATAATGTAATGATTATATTGTTTTAAAAATTCCATAATTTCCTCGAACCTCAACTTTGGTCGGTACATTGAGACCAGAGCAACAGCAGCTGCAGGAAAGCTTGCCGTTCTTGCGAAGGTCGGACAGCAATTTAAACCGGGACAGCTACTTGTATTATAAAGATCACAGATCCGGTCATGTGTAGAGTAATGTGGTCACATATTTTCTGTTGCAGCAAAGACTCATCTTACGGTTCTGAATTCAACTGAGAGGCCAGCAAAGAGGCTTATTGGCGACCCTGAATTGGTTGACGCCAACCTCCACAGCCTTGAACACAGGCTTAGATTTGCGATCCTCTCAGTATTCTATAGGATAAATATTGGTAGTTACACATATTAAGAAATTAATTTTTAATTATTAAATAATGGACAGGGACGTCGTATATTATTCGTTCATATATTATGATGTAAGATTCGTATCTCGATATTTGAACCTAGGAACCTGATTAACCTGACGATGCGTTTTATTGCTGAAAAGGTCAAAATACATATCGCTGCTTTAAAGTACCTCAAGATGAACAAAACAGCGATCGCAGAACGTGTATTTGAAGCGGGCACGAAGCATTTAATAAAATTTCACTGAATCCATTTCGCCACACAATAGCACTTTTATTCAAAAATTTAACGTGAAGAAAGTTAACACAATAAAATTAAAACTTTCCATCGAAAAAATGGATTTAGGTTATCAGCATAGTGGGATCCAGTTATAAGTAGCTCACTTTTTTGCGCATTCCGTTAAGCAAATTAAAAGGAACGCTTCGGTTACCTTACAAAAGAGAGACACTGTGGGTGTTGTATGTTAATAAAATAATAGAATAACGGCTGTAGTAACAAAAACAGAACAAAGTTCTATAGGAAATTTAATTTAAATTATTGAAACGAAAACTATGATATTATTCAATTTAAAAGCAGTCAGTTTCCGCGGAATTCACTAACATACTATATTCATATACCTTTCAGAAAATTATTGTTTTTTAATAATTGTTATAACTAATTTGGTATTTTAGAATTACGTTAACTATTTTTATTGCTTTATTTTAATTAGGAAATTATATATTAGATATAAATATTATATATTTTCGCATCACAAACTATCAAGGAGTTTAGAATGTGGAACGGCTTAAATATATGATTACTTAATTACGATAAATTTTCAAATTAATATTTCATTTGTGTGTCTAATTAATAATATGTATGGTTTATCAAAATAAATATTAAAAAAAATCGTTTGTCGAACGAATTTTATTGTATAATATATGCTATTAATTAAAAATATTAAAGTCATATTAAAAGCATTAAATTTTAACTACTTTATTAAAAAAAATCTTAATTTAAAAGAGAAAAATTATATTTAATACTACGTCATAGCTTAAACCTTTTAGGATTCTAGGTTAAGCAATTTAAGGTTAATTTAAAATCGATGTATTCATTTTAGTGTCGAAAGAAACTCCCTTAAAATTCTCGTAAGTTCGATATTTTTATGTAAAATGACCACTTTTCTTTTTTACTTTCTTGATTTCAGTTTTGATACGCGTTTATTTATTTTGGTTGTTTTTATATTTATTTTGTGTTTATTATAGTGCTACAACATATTATTAATTAGGTAACTTAAAGATAAATATTCAAAAAAAATATTTAAAAAAAAACATAATGGGGGGGGCTTTATAAGAGCAAGAGAACCCAAAACATTGGTTTTTAATTCTGTCTGTTTGTCTGTATGTCTGTATAGTTGTACATGCTAATCTTGGAAACGGCTTAATCAATTTAAATGTGGTTTTCACGAATATATTGTAATTGTCTTTACTTAACATTTAGTGTTTGTTTTATTTAAATCAGTTAAGAAATAAAAAAGTTATGTCAATTAATGTAAATTGATAATGACATAAAAAGATTTGCGTGGCACCCTTTGGTACCACGCAAATCTTTTTCCATACAAGTAAAAAATCTGTAGAGGAGTATCTCTGTACATTTAAAAAATAAAAATCCTTTATATAACAAGAGAACCCAAAACAACGCTTTTCATTTCGTCTGTTGGTCTGTATGTTTGTGCACGCTAATCTCAGAAACGGTTTGAATGCAGTTTTCGGAAATATATTTTCATGGGCTTCACTTTACATTTAAAGTTTTTTTTTCTATATAAATCGGTTAACAAATAAGGAAGGTAATAATTTCTTATTTCCGTACCGTTGCGGTAAGACATTTTTTCAAAATTAAAACAGTGGTTCTCATCTCAATAATAATACAATTTTCAACAAAAAAAATATTTGTGATTAAAATTACACTAAGATATAAATATTGACAAGAAATACAAGCAAAAACTACTTAACATAGTTTGATGAACCTTTAAAGGGTTATAGTGTATACATTGGGAGGTAGAAACGGTACGTTTTATCGAATTCGAAATCTATGCGTATGAAGTTGCAGGCACAGCTAGTACATAATATGTACTTAAGAAAAATAAGAAAATAAAAATTATAATTAGTGCTTACAGCTTTAAGTTTTGTCAAAAACACTATCAAATGCTTGGTTGGTTATCACGGAAACACCTAACACAACAAAATAACGAGTTCCGGTATAAATCTTATTTTTAAAATGTCTTAAAACCAAGTACTTCACTTATTCATTATTTAAATGGAATTTAATTAAAGTAACACATTTATTTATAAAATGAATTCTTAAATAAATTTAAAACATAAAGGAACATAAGACACAAAAAAATAATTAAATAAGACTTTAGATAATTTATATACTACTTATATTTTTTGTAGTACCTACATGCTTTGTTAGTGCAAATTATTTATGCAATTTTTAGACAAAAATATATTATTTACAAGCTAATATTAACTGTACATATTGTATTATTTGCCAGCCCCCTTGCAAATGTGACATTTTTTTTCCTTTTACATTCCAACATTTTACTATTTCCTTTTCATATTTATATCTAAAGCTGAATAAAAAAACACTGGTAAATTAATGACTCGCATAAGCAAATGACGCACAATGACTAAGAGATTCTCGGTATTGTTTTTTGGTGAATAAATTTGAAGCGCTGACAAACGGACGGACAGATGGCGAGCAGTTATGTGACGACGGTAGAATTTAGAAACATACCGTTTTCAGACTGTTATGAAAACATTGCTTTAAATTAAATAATTGTATTTTATTGTAAAATAGCTAATGAATTTAATGGTATGCTATTTATTTACACATTATTTGTAAATTCATTTTCGATTTATTTGTAAGTATTCCTTATTTTAAGAAAGGCAAATAGTAATTTAAAAGATATATACTTAATAAATTATTAGTTAAGTAAAGTAACAGCAAGAAATACGAAAAATATATCTTTTTATATCTGCATTTTATTTAGGGCTGAAACAAAAGGTAATTGTAAAGCTAACAGAGGTTTTAGAAGCCATTTATTTCGCTTTGTTCTCGACTTGTTAGGTTGTGGTGTCTTCTTTACCTTTCTTTTATAATTGTGAAAAAATAGAATATTACGAGTTGGTTAATGTTAGGTCTTATAGAACAAGCATTTACAGTTCATATTAAAATGTCAAGAGTAACAGAATGGTGAAATTTAATAATTATTCATATCTTATTTAAAGCGTATCTCAGTGTGATGATGTGTGAGATATATATATATCTTTAGGTATGTATGTATATGGATATAATACTAAATAAAACCATTGAAATGAGAAGAGTAATTATATCCACTATTGATTTGATTTACAATTGACAAATTTGACAGGTGGACTGCTTGTGATAGACATGGATAAAAAAGGACTACAAATTGTTCACTCCTTTGTTTTACAAAGAGTTAGTCGTTTATAACCAAAACGACGCGACGGTACGATTTATATTCTATTTGAACTGAAAACACATATACATATGGGCCACTTTTATATTTTTAAATCAACCCTTAAAGGAATTGAAATAAGGGATGAAAAATCTAAACCCCTTTACCTATATATAAGTCGGAGATAAGGAGGCAATATTCGTGGCTTGTTCGGTATTGATAGAGTCTTCTGGTACAGGATCAAATTCAAATTCAAAATTCAAATTCAAAATATCTTTATTCCAGTAGGCATTTACACGCACTTTTGAATCGTCAATTACATTAAATTGGTCAGTATAGTCAGTCTGTGAGTAAACTACCACCAGCTCGGAATGCTGTTCTGTTGAGAAGTGCTGGCCAGAAACTCAACAGTTGCTCTTTTTAAATGAAATTAAACAATGTTTGACTTATACATTATAACATCAACCCTGCAAATGAGTCAACGACCCAAGTTCCATACGTTTCGATCATCCAAAAATTCTTGAATTTTATAATAAGATTTATTTAATAATATACTTTTAATTTTAGATTTAAAACTATGAAAAGGAAGATCCAAAATATCTTGTGGAACCTTATTATATATGCGTACACTGAAGCCCATGAAGGATTTGTTAACTTTTTGAAGTCGAAATTTAGGCGTTACGAGTTTATTTTTATTTCTTGTATTTATCGTATGTCTGTCGCTGTTTTTAGTATAAGTATTTAAATTTTGACGTATATATAATATATTATTAAAAATGTATTGAGAAGCAACCGTAAGTATACCGATTTCTTTAAAAACATCTCTTAGGGAGTCTCTAGCTCTTAGATTACAAATAGCCCGTATAGCTCTTTTTTGTAAAACAAATATAGAATTCATTTCGGAAGCACTGCCCCATAATAAAATACCGTAAGACAAAATACTATGAAAATAACTAAAATAAACGAGTCGAGCCGTATTAACATCTGTTAATTGTCTTACTTTTTTAATTGCAAAGACGGCAGAGCTGAGTTTGCCAGCGAGAGTTGAGAGATGGGGGTTCCACTGGAGCTTTTTATCTAAAGTTATACCTAAGAAAATTGTTGAGTCAGTCAGTTCTAACACTTCATTGTTAAGGCGTAAACTACAAATTTGACTTTTGACATTAAGAAGTGTAAATTCCATGCATTTAGTTTTTTTAGTATTTAAGACCAAATTATTAATTTCGAACCAATGAAGAATACGTGACAGAGCACTGTTTACTTTGTCATAATTAGCTTTATTACGATCAACATTGAAAATAAGCGAGGTATCATCAGCAAAAAGTACAATGTCACATAGTCCTTTTACATAAAAGGGCAAATCATTAATATATAGTAAAAATAAAAAGGGGCCAAGAATAGATCCTTGTGGAACACCCATATTTAGGTGAGAACCAGTCGATTTACAATTATTTACATCAACCGTCTGAACTCTTTGATTTAGGTAAGAGGCAATAAGATCAAGCGCAGCACTACGCACACCATAGTGGTTAAGTTTGCATAGTAATGTTTGATGGTCTACGCAATCAAAGGCTGTAGATAAATCACAAAATACCCCGATTGCATTCTGTGACTTCTCCCATGCGTCGTAAATGTGCTTAAGAAGCGTGGCACCCGCATCAGTTGTTGACTTGCCTTTGGTGAAACCAAATTGTTTACTATGCATGATTTTATTGCTGTAAACGAATTCTGTCATTTGGTTGAGAATAATTTTTTCGAAGATTTTACTTAAGGTAGGCAAAATAGATATTGGCCTATAATTTCCCGGTTCAAGTCTATCGCCGCTTTTAAACAAAGGAACTACTTTACTATTTTTCATTAAATCTGGGAATGTACCGGTTTCAATACATTTGTTAAAAATTAAGGATAATTGGGGAGCAATCTCATTTATAACAGTGGTAAGTAATTTAACTGACATACCCCAGAGATCCCCTGTTTTTTTCATATTTAGGTTTCTAAACGTTTTAACAATTTTATTTGATGAAACAGGTTTAAAAACAAAACATTTGTCACTGACTCTTACGTTATTCGTCAATTCCGCGATTGCATCAAATGGTGAAGAATTTAAATTCCGCGTGACTGTTACAGGAATTTCTTTAAAAAAAGTCTCAAAAGTAGCCGCAACATTTGAATCTGTATTTATTTCAATATTATCAATTTTTAGCTTAATAGGTCCATGAACAGCCCTAGTTTTCCCAGAAACACTAGATCCGAGGCGTAGGTCTCAGGCAATTAAACCACACAGACACAATATGACAATACTTGTATTAAATGTAGGTAATCACTAATCAGATATCACAAATTACTTAGTAGGTATACAATTATCAAAGTTGCGTGAACCACCGGTCCCGTTTGGGGGGTCCGGACTGTAAGGCTCACACTAATCAATAATCCTCTCGTCTCGATGCTCTCGGTTATTTAAAATGATTCCGGTGCCCCACCAAACGATTCCGGTCACGTGACTCAATACGTCACGGCGTTCACATCCCACTATTACAATGATATCAATCGAGTTACTAATTATCGTTAAATTAACGTGATCTGCGACACGGCCACACTGACAAGTCACACGCCCTCGTGTGCATATGTATCTGAAATCCAAACAATATACAACTGTAGATGTTACTTCGCTCGGCCTTACTGACCACATAAAAAAATCATGAATCATTCTAAAATCGATAGTTATGATAACTAAAGCCGTTACATAGAACATAACTCAATCAAAGTCATTCCATCCCGTATTGGCGTCAAGATAGACAACCCGCATTGGCGTCAAGATAGACAACCCAAACAAGAGTCAAGATCAACATTCAAAACTTCGGAGTCAATATAGACATCCTAGGGTGTCAAGTCAAGATAGACAACCCGCATTGGCGTCAAGATAGATAACCCGCATTGGCGTCAAGATAGACAACCATCATTGGCGTCAAGTCAAGATGGACAACCATCATTGGCGTCAAGATAGACAACCATCATTGGCGTCAAGATAGACAACCATCATTGGCGTCAAGATAGACAACCATCATTGGCGTCAAGATAGACAACCATCATTGGCGTCAAGATAGACAACCATCATTGGCGTCAAGATAGACAACCATCATTGGCGTCAAGATAGACAACCATCATTGGCGTCAAGATATACAACCATCATTGGCGTCAAGATAGACAACCTGCACTGGTGTCAAGTCAAGATAGACAACCTGCATTGGCGTCAAGTCAAGATAGACAACCATCATTGGCGTCAAGATAGACAACCTGCATTGGCGTCAAGTCAAGATAGACAACCTGCATTGGCGTCAATTCAAGATAGATAACCTGCATTGGCGTCAATTCAAGATAGACAACCTGCATTGGCGTCAATTCAAGATAGACAACCTGCATTGGCGTCAATTCAAGATAGACAACCATCTTTGGCGTCAAGTCAAGATAGAGAGAGACAACCATCATTACCGTCAAGTCTCTCCTAGATCCCGTGGTTCCTACTTAATTTACCTGTGGTACGGTTAGAATTTAATGATCTTAAAGTATAACGATATTCCTTGAAAAGTCCCTTTATATTCTGGATCTAACTTAGTCTGTTTATATTTCTCATATTCGGTTAAGTTTGTAATAATAAATAGTAAAAAAAGAATTAAAAAGCGCCTATCCATATTCTTAACAGCCTGACTTGAATCTAAACAACCACTATAATAAAGTTGATCATCACAATCAGAATTCTGTATCAAAATAAATGACCACTAAACTAAATAAAGCGCCGCTTTTCATTACATTTTAAAAATGTATTCTAAAAACATAATAAAACACAAAAGCATGAATCTTATTCGTCACATATGGCTTTTCACTAAGCCCTACCAACAAAACTCCTGTTTGTTTCATGGCATTGCTTTCAATTCAGAGTCCCACGGACTCCCAATTGAACTAAGATTCACTACTATCACTTTTACTCAATCGCTTTTACTACAAGCTCTACTTCAAGTGGTAATGAACCCTCTGGCATCGCTATATATCAAAAACAAAGGTTTTTTTTAACTTTACCTATCAAAAGCTCTAAAGGAGAAACTTTTGCAACCCTGGTCATTGTACAATTTGTCGCGGTTTGAACTTTATCTATGACATCTTACCTCGATCGAATATTGCTAGTCTCTGTTGCGGAAAACATTTACAAGTCGTAAATAATAAGTTCTTACTTTTGCTAAATTAACTAACCGCTTTATTTTACAGCATTTACGGGCCTTGATCGGCAATAATACGCATTCACAATATACGATTAATTAATAATTGTAAGTTCGCCCGTGATTCCTACACATGTAGGTAGACAAGAAATAAAATATTCCGAAAATCGAATTACATTTTTTTTTAAGTCTTGACTGGTCTTAATCGGTTGAATCTTTAGAGCTATCGCGTTACCATTGTTTTCCGAATTTAAAACAAGGTTATTTAAAACAAAAGTTTAAAACATTGTTTTCCGAGTTTAAAACAAACATTCACGTTTACGAAAATCCGGTATAAAATAATTTCGCGTCTTATCATACGTAACAAAACGACGTAAAGTTAAAGTAAAATAATTATCAGTAAAAATTAAAAAAACAAGATCTTGAGGGTTGATCGCTAATCTCAATATTAGTTATCTCAATAACAATAATAAAGAGCTTACCACTATATTTAACCGCTTAATTTTCTTTAACAAGCGAGTATTTAGCGCAAAAAAATGGATGTAAATGGAAACGAATCACCTTTATGCTGTGACGTGATCGATGATGGATAAATTGAGCAGACATCAACGCGTTGCTCGCGGCGGACTATACCAGCACCGCTGCCATAGCAGTCATCGCCACGAAAGCAGTCACCACCATCAGCACCATCAACACCATCAGCACCATCAGCACCATCAGCACCATCAGCACCATCAGCACCATCAGCGCCATCCGCGCCGCGCCATTACCGCCATTCGCGCCGCGCCATTACCGCCATTCGCGCCGCGTTGTCACCGAAATAATTTTTCATTTCTTTCTTTCTTCATTAGCAACGATTCCTTCTTTCGTAGAATTCTTCCAAAGGTTTGTCATATAATCTAATAAACGACTTGCATAAGCGATTAAATAGGTATTTTCACTCGATTTTCTTGATATGTGGGTAGATCTCAATTTTGAAGTTTTGAGATAACATAAATTTAACTTGATTGATTGATTGATTTACAACCATTGATTATCAACTATTGACTGATTGTATTGATTCTGGAACTTCATTGTTATTATCTTGTAGTGTGCGTTTCAAATAATAAAATCACTTCATTTCTTGCTTGACGTTATTTGTAGCTTCAATAAACTTATCTCGCGGGTAGTTGGTGGTTTTGATGCCCGAGTGAATCCCACTTCTGATGTCGGAGATAAGGAGGCAATATTCGTGGCTTGTTCGGTATTGATATAGTCTTCTGGTACAGGATCCGAGGCGTAGGTCTCAGGCAATTAAACCACACAGACACAATATGACAATACTTGTATTAAATGTAGGTAATCACTAATCAGATATCACAAATTACTTAGTAGGTATACAATTATCAAAGTTGCGTGAACCACCGGTCCCGTTTGGGGGGTCCGGACTATAAGGCTCACACTAATCAATAATCCTCTCGTCTCGATGCTCTCGGTTATTTAAAATGATTCCGGTGCCCCACCAAACGATTCCGGTCACGTGACTCAATACGTCACGGCGTTCACACCCCACTATTACAATGATATCAATTGAGTTACTAATTATCGTTAAATTTTCGTGATCTGCGACATATATATTATGTATATTAAACTTTTGTTTGCAATATAAAGTATTCAAAATTGATAAAAATATCTCATTATTAAATATAGACCGGCGCACACCAAGCGTGAATGAACCTGATCCGTTTTAGCTCTGACAAAATAGGCTCTGGCAAAAAAGGTTGGATTTTTCAACCGTCATTTTGTAAGTCGGTTTTATAATATTTTTTTTTTGCTGATCAAGTTTTAGTAAATTTCTCCATATGGCAAACATTTTATCAACCAGGAAACGTAAAATATTTATACCTATCATTTAAAAAAATTGCTCGATTTTCAGTTCAAATAATCACTTTTAATAAGTTTAATGTCTTGGGAAAAATTCTTGTAATATGGAAATCTATAAACTTATTAAATGAGACTAGCTGAAACATCATAAAGTAACTTGGTAAGTGTCTTCTTAAATATACGTCTCAAAATTGGAAAGAACTTTGCATAGCTAAATAATTGCACCCAAGGTACTTAACTTTTATGCCGTAGTATATGTATGTTATAAAACTGTTCATATAACATTTCTAACATTGCGGTTAAAGTTATTCTCAACAAGGCACCTACTTAATAACTAAAGTTTTTTTTAAAATTTTTATTACAGTCTTATAAATTGTAGCAATATTATATAAGTTAATGTAAACTATTGAACATTTACAAAAAGTTATCATTTTTCTACATTTATTCCACTCTAGGTGGGTTGGCGATAACAAGTTTATTTTCACTCAGTCATTTTATACGTTATCCTGAATATATTTTATACGCTATCCTGAATCTTTTTATTTTCATGTCATCATTCACACACTCCATTTCTCTTTTTTATTATCCTTCCTGTAATGATTAAAACGTAGCTAAAATAGTAAAATAGTAATTTAACCCCTTTTTCTGTGTAAGTGTTTTACAACGCATATCAAGCAAGCTCGAATGCGAATTGCAATCAAATAAAACAACAGCAGTAATATTGCAGCCTACTGCAGTAGTACCTACTAGTGCGATCCGCCCTGGGAGCTACAGGCGCGGGTCCTCGCCGGAGTGTATTGGCACCGGGTAGAAGCCCGGGTCGGGCGGGTTAGACTCGAGGCGGATCGGATCAGGGCTCTAGCTCACCGAGCCCTGATCCGACAGTTTAGTAGGGTCTTAGAGTCCCCGTCGGCCGGTCTTGCGACGGTGGGGGCTATTTTCCCCCATCTCGATCGTTGGATCGGCCGGCGGCACGGGACTCTAACGTTCCGTCTTGTGCAGTGCAGTGTGCAGTGCAGTGCAGTTCGGTGAGTACCTGCACAAGATCGCACGCAGAGAGGCGGCCCCCTCCTGCCACCACTGTGACGAGCCCGTGGACACGGCTCGTCACACCTTGGCGGAGTGCGCAGCCTGGGACCGTCGGCGTACTGAGCTGACGGCCGTGGTTGGCAGCGACCTCTCGTTGCCGAGCGTTGTTTCCGCGATGCTCGACGACGAGAGGTCCTGGGTCGCTATGGCCTCCTTCTGCGAGCAAGTCATTGCCGCGAAGGAGGCCGCGGAGCGGATCAGAGAGGCAGCCTCCTCTGAACCGCTCCGCAGGGGTAGGCTGGGTCGAAGGAGGCGGGATTACGCCCGCAGCCTCCTTCCCCAGCTGTAGTGCCTAGACGGGAGAGGGGGGTGACCTCTCCCGCCCGTTATAGGCCTACGAGGTGAGGGTGTCCCTAAGTTGATCGGGGCCCCTCGCAGGGGGTTCCGCCGGGGCGTCACGGTGAGTGCGAAAGCGATCCCGTGGCGCCCCACTAAGGCGATGAGGTCAACTGTTGGTTTTTTTGTGGGTAGCCTTAAAAATGGCAGCGTCTTCTATGCTGCCGGGTAGTCCCTCATACCCCCTCGGTCATCACCTTCCTGGCCGCAGGGATGATGCATAACGGATTTTTTAAAAGATAAAAAAAAAAAAAAAAAAAAAGAGTACCTACTAGTAGAAGTAGTATAGGTACCTATACTACTAGTACTAGTAGAAGTAGTATAGGTACCTATACTACTACTACTTCTACTAGTAGGTACCTGCCAGTCAATACTGTATAACCTTTATCCTAATAACAACAACCCTTACTGCTAGGTGGATAGTAGAGAAAGCAGAAAAAATGGTATTTTTTACATCCTAATATTAGGATGGTAAAAAAAAATATATAATCAGACAAAATATATAATAAATAAAAAACATAATAATTGAATTCATAATATTTAAAACAAATTTTTGTGAGCCTCGAATAATAAAATCGTTGAATTATAACATTTACACACGACGCAGATAAAAAAGGTATGTTTGGAGTACCAAGCTTACATTTTTAAACAGCGTCGTTTATATTGAATAATATATTGGATACAGCAGTATACAATAATATAGTAGCCATAGTTTAGAAATGTAGAGGTGGAACTGTGAAACTGCAGCAGCTGAAATTGTAAAACCTTTCAACATTTTTCCGTTACGTTTATTTCACTGAAAGTTAATATAATAATTGCTGTATTCACAGTGCTATTAAAAGCCTCTGTCTTATACATTTCAGTCCTTAAAATAACAATTCATTTTGCTAATTCTGAGATTATTTTTAAGATTACAACTCTAACGAGCTGCTTTTATACTAGACCTCTTGCTATTTTGATTGTTTAATGAAATGTTTTTCAAATTTTATTTTATTTATTTTTTTTTATATTTATTACAAATTAATAAATAAGTTCATTAATTTTTATAACCAAGTAGATTATTTTACAACAATAGCAACTATTTCTAACGACTTCGTCTGTGTTCTCCCGCTTACTTAAATTACAAGCTCTCGATCATCTTATCCATAAAAGCTGATGAAAATCCATTGCAATTGTCATGTAATTATGGCACAAACCATTATTTCCTTACCATAAAATGGGAGAAGTTTAAAAAATGCGACCCGACCGCGATTAGTAGTTCAGCTATATTATAATAATAGCGCAAGTCAGTTTTTGTGGTTTTTGAAAAATAAAAAAATATCGTTTTACTATCTAAAATCTTTCAGATGGGTAAAAATTTACAAGATGCACGAAATAATGATTAAAAAACCAAAATAAATAATATATTGCTTTGAAGTTATGTCATGTGCTGTCATCTTTTATATGATATTAAAACCAAATATTAAAAATTAATTATTAATACAAAAATCCTTTTTATATATTACCTATACCCCATTATCTAGCAATGTAGTAGACTTTTAGGTCAAACATTAATTAAGAAATCTATACGTACCTCCGACAATGTTTATCATAATGAGAACCTTCTTCTGCGTAAATTAAAATAGGGTGGCCACCCCAATCTTTTGATGTCTATACCCAATTTACTCTAATTCTATGAAATAAAATGAATATATTTTCATTCATTCTAAATGGTTTATTTCTAGTTATTTTTTTACTACCTCGTCAGAAATTATATTTCACTTTTCGATACTTTGCGATAAGTCTTTAAACTAGTAGAACAAGTTGACAGACAGAAGGATTATCGGGTTTTCCCTTTTAATAAACCTAAGATAATTCTATGACATCGTATCGTATCTTGCTTACAGCCAAAAGCTTCTAGTAAATCTTAGAAAAGCTTATTTTAAGGCGTCTTCTCCCCTAACCTCCACCACTGCAAACATTGTTTATAATTCATTCGTAAAATTTTATTCTTAAATAATGTTGAGATATTTCTCTAAAATATTAGTAAAACTTTCAATAAATTCAATTCTATTTAAGGTAATATTTAAGTTAAGTCTTCTTTCTTTCGTTAATCTTCTTATTTCTTTTACTGTATTATTCTTTTGTTCAAATATAAATCATTTTAAAGCTTTTGAAGTAGCAATACTAAGTTAAAAGTTTATTACATTCCAATTTTACAATATGACATACTCCTAAACGTAAATCTTATATAAAAAATTGCGTTTATGGAGTTCACACACTTCATAGCATCATAACTATGTACTTAATAACTAATTAATTATATTCATATAAAATTATCTTATACTTATAAAAATATTAATATTTTATACTATAAAAAATCTTATACTTTTATAAAAAAAAAACCATACTTAAAAAAAAGAAAACAGACAAAGTTCATACGTCATGTAACGATATATTTGTGAATTTGTTAAGTTTTTATTTTGAATATAAAATTCCTCTATGTTTTTATTGTTTTTTTTTTAATTATGGCTTTTAATTTCTGTAATAATCTCATTTGGTAATTTATTAAAAATACAAGGCAGGATGTTAGACCAAATTCTCTTTCAATATACACCATTATATCTCGGTACTGTAAAATATACCATATTATTGTATTTTGATATTCCGCTATAATAATTAGGTTTAACCTTTCGTAAACGTTAATTAAGCTACCATATTTAAATAAATGGTCATAGTTATGTCTAAACTTATATTTATTTTTAGTGGCACTATTGATTTTAATGATTTTAATATTCTTGTTTGTAAGTAATAAACACGTTATAACTGAATTTAATAGGTTGTGCTTTAGTTTGAGATTTATGGCAATAACTTAGAATAGAATCTCCAAGTGACATGTACAAAAGTCTTAGAATTAATTTTATATGGAAGTTTATATTTATGAAAACAAATTTGTCACAAAATAGCTCAAAGTTTATAACAAACTTCATCTATATGAAGAATCCGTTAAAACGGCGGTCTATTTTTAGAATCAACACATAATATGTTGAATAACCATTTGAAGTTATACATACAAATGGGGTATGCATACAACATCCTTGCATACAACTATGGTCTTGCGCCACAATCCTGGTTAGCCGTGTTATGTTGTGAGTGTACATAAACTAAGTTTAGGAATAATTCATATAAAAGTTGACATCAGGATCCAATCTACTCAAATTATCAATATCTGTTTGCATCATATCGCTTGCCCATTCTATTTTATGTGCGGTTATTAAGCATCGTCGTAAGCATAAGTGTCGTCAAACAAATGGATATCGTATTTTAAAGAGGTCATTAAGATATCATCAAGGGTAGTGTTAGTAGTTATATTAGTTCTATATTTACATATATTATAAATAAAGTTAATTTTGTTTATAACGAACTCAACAATTTCGTTTGGATCCTCGCTGAGCAATTCTGGATGTCAATTTATTAAGTGATAGTTTTAGATGTATTCATACAATCCGGGTTTATGAAAGCAAAACCGGTTATATAGTGGTCCGCCAGTGCATTAAGTATGACCGCTGTCTGGATCGAGTGGCTACTACTACTGCCTCGCTCGCAGGTCGCGGATGATCATGTGATATGCCACTATTATTTTTCTCGACTCCAGTGAAATGCAGAGTGATAGTGTGATTTGTTTAACGTCCTCGTTATCCTTCTCAACAATACCACATGTCTTGATATATACTATGATTATGCATCTAATTATTATGCATCTGTACTTGTTCTAGTTAACACCTTTTGTTCATGCACAGCATTTTTTAGATCAAGATTATTGCATATATTATTAAGATAAAAATCTTAGATCTATAATCTCTCTATAATCATAGCACAGTTTTGCATTTTGTAGTCTTTAATTTTCTCCTCGTATTCCTCTAATTTATTACAGTTAAATTTGAAGGTACTTTAAAGTTTATCCCGGATGATTTCTTTCACTGTTTTTTTTCATCTGAAATTTTTGAATTTTATGAATCTAATAGAAGTTTTTGATCTATTAGAAAATTTAGAATATCACAATTTATTTACAGCATTATGTATGTAATTATTTTATAACAAAGTTCCGGAAAGATTCAAATTTCCTGAAAGGAACAGATTCTGGTGTAGTCACAGGTCTAAAGCTTAGAGGCTCTTCTGGAATTCCTCCATAGTAGATTTGAAATGGTTTGTCAGCTCAGAAACAGTGCGTTAAATAAATTTCATTGCAATAATATAGTGATCATACATGTGGGATACACGTTTATTCAAAGTGGATGAATTTTATTTAGGAGATAATAGCTGGTTGTGATAAGCAAACTTTAGCACATATATCCATTTTAATTACAGTTTTTTTTATATTATTAAAACTATAATTAAAAACAAAATAAAAACTAAAACACAAAAATATGTGTTCCCTTTTTAGTTTTTTATTCGTTTGCCCTTGGCAATTAGAGACTCTCTGCCCTCCTCAAAATGCGAAGGGCGTTACGAGCTCGAACTCGCTGTCAGTCAATGCAGCCCTTTCGTTTTACACTCAGAAGACCGCAGTGTGGTTTTATGTTGGACCCTAAGTCACCTCTTTCGACACCAGCGTGGACGGGTATTCTCACCACACGGATAAAGCAACAACATAGTATTTCCACATTTACGGAACACATTGATATAATACAAAACACACATTTACATGTATAAAAATAAAGCTAAAATGATATTTAAGAAATCTTGTCTATTGATAATTAAACACGTAGTAGAAAGAATAAAGTAATCTTAATATATATAAATTACGTGTCACGTTGTTTGTCCGTGATGGACTCCTAAACTACTTAACCGATTTTAATCAAATTTGCACACCGTGTGCAGTTTGATTCAACTTGAAACATAGGATAACTTACATCTTAATTTTTAGTCGCAATATTATTTTATTGCAAATTATTTCTTTACAATTATCTGTGAATCCGAACAAGTTTAACAGATGGCGTTGTATCTGTTGACTGGATTGAGTTAGTGTTCAACAGATGGCGTAATGTTAAAAATACAAATGTTTCATTAACAATTTAACATCATAAGCAAAACGAGATGCTGAGAAAAAATTATGAGTTAATTTTTAGTGTTAATATAGTCCGCCACGTATTACTTAGACTGAAGTATATATAAACTCATATTATAATGAACATAATACAGTTAAATTATACCTGTTTCATCGTTGAATCCATTTATATGAGACGGGTCAACCAAAAATATTGTGCACCGATTAGTGCAAAATTAAATTAAAAATTAAATTATTAATAATTTAAAATAACAAACATTATTTTCAAAAATTTAAAACTATCTACCCTACATACCTTATTTATAAATTTGTAGTGTACTCATTTGTTACCATCATAAATAAAATAATAATAAATAAATTTAAAATTATATACTTCAACTATACAATAATTTTGATCAATCGTGTTCAAAGATCTCTTTCAAATTCCAATCCCGTGAATTTTTAGACCGGCTTTAACATTTTCGACTTCTTTGGTAAAAAATAATTTCATTGTTGCAACCACCCTGTTGGTCAAGTAGTGGAGCGCAAACGCCTAACGTATAGCGGTATAGTGTCGTATATTATAGCGTGGTGTAACCAAAAAAATAGAAATACTCGAACCAAATATATTCGGCATCAAAACCGAATAGTTCGGCCGAATACGAATTGCCAAAAAGATGACAAATACACCGAATACCGAATACTTACGAAATATTCGGCGCATCACTAATAATTATTATATTACTGTATCAAGGGTTAGGTAATGGTAGTAGAAAATCAGTCATAGAGGTCGCCATGTTCTTTACAAATTGCATCTATGTAAAAAAAACATAGCGGTCCACATCATTATTTTTAACCCCAGACCCAAAAAGAGGGGTATCATAAGTTTGACCTATAGATTTGTGTATCTGTGTGTCTGTCTGTGGATACGTAGCGGCTAAATATGTATACGGATTTGAATGCGGTTTTTTTTAGTCGAAAGCTTAGTCTGTCGAGATAGTTCTTAGCTATGTTTGGTCGAAATAGAAGAAGTCGTCCCCCAAAATTTTATTTTTGCTGGCGAAAGGTTTTTATACAATATTGATAGTAAAAACCTAAACAGGGGAAATTAGTGTATTCGTAGGTTCATTTAGTACAACATAGAGAAAAGTGAAATAATAAACAAAAGCAGAAGAAAAAAAAAAAATAAACCCCGATACTAGATGACGTCTAAAAAGGATAATAATATTATTATGTACTTATTGAAGTCGTTACGTCGGGGGACCTTTGTACGTATGTTGAGGAGTGTCTATTTTACGAAATTTTCGGAGCTAATGAATGAGGTCTTTGACTATACGATAATATCAAAATATTGTTATTTCGTTAATGGCTTTGATAAATTTACTTGCATTTTGAATACTTGGGTTTTTAAAATTTTTATTTTATTGTTTGAAAATTTCTTTAAACATGTATAGCCATGTTAAGCTTATTTAAATTTATATAAATAAAGAATGAAAAATAAACCGATACGGGCAGGGATTCGAACCCGCGACTACTGGGAAACCGTCCTGTCGCTCTACCAACTGAGCTACCGTATCGCTGTCCGTCTCGGTGAATTAAGCATTCTATATATAATCGTCTTTATCGGGACGGTGGTGACATCTATTAGGTTTCTTTCGAAAATCCTAACCAATGTTTCTAACTTTGCAGTATAGATAAACATTGAAAAGATGCCACAACCGAAATTAATGTTTGAAAATTTCTTTAAACATGTATAGCCATGTTAAGCTTATTTAAATTTATATAAATAAAGAATGAAAAATAAACCGATACGGGCAGTACCGTATCGCTGTACGGTAGAATGAAAAATAAACCCTATCGCTGTACGGTAGCTCAGTTGGTAGAGCGACGGGACGGTTTCCCAGTAGTCGCGGGTTCGAATCCCTGCCCGTATCGGTTTATTTTTCATTCTTTATTTATATAAATTTTATTTAATTTTTTCTAATACCGTGACTTCTTAAATAATTTACTATAATGTAATAGGTATATCCAAAACCCTATCATCCACAGTAAGGCGTGGCCTAGTCTGCTAGTTTAGTATATTTTCTTAAAGAGAAAAAACTATGCCTAAGAGATAAAGTAAAATTTAACTCTTTTAAACATAACATAAGAATGAAGACTATCAATAAACGATCAATGTTTGTAAAAGATATATTTTAAAGAAAGGAAAAGATAATTATATGTATGTATTATTAATATTGTATATAATATGAAGGAACGACGGATTTGTTAACATCACGCTTGTAAAAACATTTTATATCAAGAGTTTACTGTGGTACAACTCGAGTTAGACATAGTTCAGTAGGCAGATATTGTCAAATATTTAAATCATATATTACAATAAATATAATAAAATAAAGATATCTGGCGTAATACATTGTATATAATCATTTGCATATGGCAGATACCGCACAGGAAATAGTTTTTCCTAAAAAAAACACCACCCATATCTACAGGTGCCTTATTAGACAGGTACCAGTACAGTCAAAACATATTGTTGGCTACTAAAAATCTTTCTACTTCTACAAAAAATCTGTTAAATATACTATGCGATTAATTATATGACATTAATGCCGGAGTACCTAAAGGAGGCGTGTACCTTTTCTTTTATCTAACTACATAAATAGTTTAACTCTCTCAATATCTTCTCTTTATTTATTTATTTATTATTTCATTTCATTACATCAATTACAGGAGACGTTACAATTAACTACATAAAATTTTGTGAGAAGTCAGGAGGGATGGTTTGAATGCAGTTACTTACCCTGGATATCTCACTAGGATACCCTGTGCTGAGATATCCAGTGAACTTTTTGACCGTACTACTACACCTACGATGCAACTTTTATTTATAAAATTGCCTAATCTCATATTATTACATAATATGGTGACAACATACTTGTAAATAACCTTAAAATAATAATAATAATACGTAATATTAATAATAATATTTAATTATAATAATATAATAAAATAATAATATAATATAAAAAAATATATATATAATATTAATAATCATAATGATAATACTAATATAATCTATACATATAATAAAATCGTCACTGAGCCATTGCTGTACATGGAATCAAAAAAAAAAAACATCATAGGGGGGCTTTATAAGAGCAAGAGAACCCAAAACAATGGTTTTTCAGTTTGTCTGTTTGTCTGTATGTCTGTATGTCTGTATGTTTGTGCACGCTAATCTCAGAAACGGCTTAACCAATTTGAATGCGTTTTTCAGAAATTTATTATCACAGTCTTCACTTAACATTTAGTGTTTATTTTATCTAAATCGGTTAAAAAAATAAAAAAGTTATGACTATTTATGTCAATGACCTAATACGTACCATCAAAATCTTATTCTATACATGTAATAAATCTGTGGAGGAGTAGTCTTTGTACATTGAAATAATAAAAAAATATACCAAGTATGTAAAGTAATAACTAACAGAATCCATTTTCAGCATTTTAAAAATCTTTGTCTTTTATCTGTTTGTCATTTAGTTGTGTACACAACAAGAAAAAAAAATATTTTCAAAAATTCATACAGGGGGACCTTTATATAAGCAAGAAAACCCAAAACAATGTTTATTTTATTTTGTTCGTCTAAATGTCTCTATGTTAGTGCACGCTAATCTCAGAAACGGATTAGTCGATTTGGATGCAGTTTTCGGGAATATACAGGGTTATTTGTAATTAGTTGACCACCTCTTACAGGCAGCCTCTCTACATCAATCCCAAGAACATTTGTTCTACGACTTTTCAAAAATCTAACCCTGTATAGTCATGGGATTCACTTTATATTTTGTTTTTTTTTTAACAATCGGTTAACAAAGAAAGAAGTTAGTAATATCTTATTGTCTTACCATTTCTTCTTACCGGTTACGTACATTAGTAAGTACAAAGTGTACTTTTTATCAAAATCGAAAATTACGCGTACGAAGTCGCACGCACAGCAAGTTACATATTATAAAGCAAAATCGCTTTTCGCGTCTGTCCCTATGTCTGTATGTATGTATCTTTAAAACTACGCAGTTTTTTTAATAGATAGAGTGATGCAAGAGGAAGGTTTATATGTATTATACCATGCTTAGTATATCAGAGAACCACTAATAATTTCAAGATTTCTAATGCGAAGTCGTAAACAAACACTTTTGTTTGCGCTTACAATGCAAACGCTGGTTGAACTCCACGAGATAGATCAAAATAATGTTCTAAGTATTGTATACCTTAAAAAGTTCTACAAGAAAATCCGCGATGGTATATGTTTATCTCTTAGGGATAACCCACAGTAGCAAATATTTATCCTTAACTTTTTACGAAAAATAATAGGTTATTTACGAAGTGATTGTAAGAAATACAGCTTTAATCCTTATCTAATTAAGTAACTTAAAAACATTTTACATTTAATATGAAACAATATAGCTACTTACAGCATGTAATTTTAATGAATATTTTCGAAGATATTACAGATTTAAAATATAGGGTCTTCGCGTTTGCGGCGGTACGGTCTTCCGGCGGACTCTTGTATGGAACCCTGCAAACCGTCTCAAAAATGGCTTTTGTGAATGTTCAGTATTGAAAATTTTGTAAATGCATATAGCTAATTGAATGTTTATCATTTAAAATAGATTTTTTTTAATAAAACTAGACCTGCAAGTTGATGGTGAAAATAACGTCGGTTGTGTAGCTCAGAATTCCTCAAGTTTACATGGTAATATTTTGATTATGTTCAATGAAAATCTGTAAGTGTGCTATATGGTTAGAATGGTTATTAGGTAGGTACTCTGTTTAAGAAGTATTTAAATGGACTTTTAACTAAAAACAGGAGAGGTATAAAAGTAATTACAGTACCTAATATTGTATACTTATTTAAAACTTTAAATATACTTTTGATAGTGAGTGATGTCTGCCGATGTCGTAGTTTTGATTGTATCACGTCATATAGAAGCCAATACAAAAAAAGGAAGTGGGAATTGTTTTACTACGAATTTAAGGCGTGCGAAGCCTCGGGCAAAAGCTAGTAGATTAATATATTTATATAAACTCAATATAATTTCGGATATATACGGGGATATAAATCAAATATTACCCATAAAAATGACAAAAAAAAATCTGTGCTATCATAATCTAAAGTTTTTAACCATTTTATTAAGACTTTCTTAATATTTTTTGGACGCATATCTTGAAAGTTTAATATTTTATTCACTTTATTTGCTAAAAATGGTCCAAGAAAAGGAAAGAACTTTTGAGCATATCTTGTTTTAGTTTTTGGAACAGTATAGATTATTCTGTTACGTTTGGAATAACTACTATTTATTTTTGTTTTAAATTGCCTTAGAAGAAGCTTTAACATAAATATTTGTCTAACAGACAATACATTACTACAATTATAGAGATCACGAGTTGGGTATCTAAGTGGCTTGAAGTTTATTATTCTAAGTAACATACGCTGGGCCCTTTCAGCAATGAGTAAAACCTTTTTAGTAGCACCACCTCATGTCAAAATACAATATCGTATTAGAGATTCACACAAAGCGCAGTATATATTATTTATAAACCTTTGGCTACCTAAATGTCTCAAAGTTTTAAAAACTCGCGCCATTGACCTTATACGATAGGCCAGGTTAGTGACGTGAGATTCCCATTTTAAGTATCTATCTACCGTTACTCCCAGATACTTAATTGGGGAGACTCTTTCTAATGAAATACAATCACTACAAGTTCTAGATGTTTCGCAGTAATCTCTAACACAAGAGTGATCTTTAATTGAAAATGAAGATTTGGGTTAAATTTATAGAAAGCAGATTTCTGTCTAGCCATTGTCGAACGTTGGTAGTACCACTTTCAGAAATACTTTTATTTTCCTCCCATTCACGCCCCGAGAAGAGTAAAACCGTGTCATCTGCATATGTTATAATATTACAACCAGGCAGTTGTAATAAACAGAGATCGTTTATATAAATGATAAAAAGGGAAGGACCCAAAATACTTCCTTGTGGCACGCCATAATAAATGTCTTTTTCTGAACTTAATGTATTTCCTATCTTTACGCATTGTCGCCTATCAGATAAATAACTTTTAAACAAATCATAAGAAACTCCCCTAAAACCTAGTTTATATAATATGGTTAAAAGAATACGAGGAGAAACTGTATCAAAAGCTTTTGAAAGATCAAGAAATACACCCAAACACTTATTATTTACATGGACAGAATTTACGACAATTCTAATCAGGTCATTTAAAGCATCTTCATTGGATTTATCTGATCTAAAACCGAATTGTTGGTTAGATAATATTTTTGATGAAGACAAATAATTTTTAAGACGAACATTCATAATTTTTTCAAGAATTTTGGACATAATTGGTAAAATTGAAATTGGCCTATAATTAGTTACACAAGATTTATTTCCGCCTTTAAAAATAGGATGTATTATAGTTCTTTTAAATGATTTTGGAAAAATACCCTTCTTTAAACACAAATTACACACATGAGTTATGGGGGCAACTAATATATCTGAATTTTGTTTAAGTATATCAGCAGATATATTGTCAATACCAGGTGTACATAATCTCAGACTGTTAATTATATTTTTAACCTCCCTTTCATCTGTTAGTAACATTACAAAGGAATTTAATTTGCTTGAAGTAAGAGTAGTATTAAATGCAAGGTAATTTTCAGAACAATTTAGTTTGGCCAATTTATTTTCAGCCAGATTATGACCAAGGGTAGAGTAATAAGCATTAACTTCATTAGCTGATTCAATAGCCGATTTGTTAGTTTTTATGAGTTCTAATGGCTCGATTTTTGGACTCATTAAATTACAAATAGTTTTGACTGATTTCCACGTAAGTTTTGAGTCAAACTTATATTTTTCAATAAGAGACCTGTCATAAAGTCTTTTTAGTTTTTTATGTAAATTATTACAAGTATTTCGATATTTCATATAATGAACACTAAGATTAATATTATCAGTGAGGCATCTTTTATGCAAACGATCGCGCTTACGAATACATCGGAGGAGACCTGGTGTAATCCAAGGCTTAATAATACGTTTCGAATGTGTAATGTATTGGGTGAAGGAGTATTTTGTTATTGTTGCACTTATATTATCTATCAAGATATCTGCAGCACTATTAGGATCACAATTTTGTGTAACAAGATTCCAGTTAAATAACTTCAAATCCTGCCTTATGCTATCATAAAGTACTGACGTGCGAGTTGTTACTGTACGGTTGATCTTTTTATTAGTAAAAAACTGCATAAAACATGAGTAATGATCGGTAACATTTGAAGTTATAATGGCAGTCACAGATGCATTTTTGGATCCAGTATATGGCTACGTCAGTCTATACGTGGACGACTTCCTCAACATCGTCCGACCGCCGAGAGAACACGCTCACCAACCGAAATTATTTTACAAAACCCTCAATGGCACATACAAGTTGGCCAAAAAACGAAGACCAAGGCTTCCTTTAAATAATGTGCGAGTTGTTACTGTACGGTTGATCTTTTTATTAATAAAAAACTGCATAAAACATGAGTAATGATCGGTAACATTTGAAGTTATAATGGCAGTCACAGATACATTTTTGGATCCAGTATATGGTCAATGCAGCTATCACCTCTAGTCGGAAACCTGTGGGTAGGTAATAATCCATGAGACGCACACATGTTTAAATAATGTTGTGCATTTACACAAAAGTTACTATTTATGTTTATATTTATATCTCCCATGATTCCATTGAGACTGTATAGAAAGGGATCAATATTTCTTAAAAACGGTGAACGATAAATTGCTAATATTATAGTATCGTTGTTTATTTTAATTTTTAACCCATTAGCCTCAGACAATATTAACTCATCAATGATAACGTCTAGATTTGATTTGTAATACACCACAACCCCGTCATTTTGGTTAGAATTATTTCTTGTAAAATACAATCTATACCCTGCTAAGTAAGGGACATTAGTTTTATTATTTAGCCAACATTCAGTTAACACTACGATATCAACGTCTAGACAAAGTCGATGCAACAAAATCTGTAATTCATTAATATTGCAAAAAATACTTCTAATATTTTGGCTTAGGAAGGTAATACAACTATCGGTTTTATCAATTATTCTACTTCTTAATTCCTCCGGAGAGCAACAGAAAGATGTAATGTTCATATTTTTATCAATATTTAGAGTATCGAAATGAGCGGTTTATAAAACATCAAATGTATTGGAAATTAACTTTTGTACGTTAAATGAAAAAGTACAAATAGGTGGGTAAATTAAAATTAAAATATGAGAGAAACGCAAAAAATAACTATTAAATACTATCGTGTCAACAAACATTTCAAACAATAAATGACAATAATTTATACCTTATTAAAATAAAAATAGGGAGGTAGAAGTAAAACTTGAAACAGAGTAATGAATAGCACAGACAATCTTATATGAAATACATAAAATGCTTAACACAATATGTTTCATTTTAATATTTGATTTAAATATATATACATACACAAGTATTCTATAGGACATATAATAATATAAATATTCTATTATATATGAATGTTTAATATATATAAATAAGGATAATGTTTTAAAAATTTATAATATATTATAATATGATAACTTATAGATATATAAGTGAGATATAAGGATTTAGACATTTATTACATGTATGCAGACGACATCCAGATACTGTACTCAAGCCTCTCTGGAAAACCTTCCAACCGCTGTTTTCGTATTAAATCACGACCTCGAGTTAATATCTGAATGCAGTCAATGTCATGGAATAACGTTTAACCCGATCAAAAGCAATCAATTATTATTGATAGTCCAAATTTTATTTCAAGAGTTGATTGGCAAAACTTACCACCTACTATACTTAATGGTCATAATTCCATATAGTCAATCTGTTACAACCTTGGTCATTGTCTGGACAATACGTTATCCTGGACAAAGTAGTAAATAAGAGACTTTCTACCCATTCCAACCAAAAGTATGCATGCGGAAACTGTTCTTCTTCCTATACTTAATTAGAAAAGTTACCTTAACCTATCGGAACAACAATTGAATAAACTTGAGAGAATCCAAAATATTGGTATCCGGTTCATATTTGGACTACGAAAATATGACCATGTTTCTCTATTTCGCTCACGACTCAAGTGATTGGCCTATCTGACTTCGGGGGCATCTACAGACTTTCATATCCTTCTAACCCTTCCTACTTAAGAGACCTGTTCTTTTTCACTAAATCTGATATAAGACTACGGTCTTACACTCAAAATTCCTTCTCACAGTTTCAAATTTTACAATATTTTACATTTGTCGTTAGAACTATCGTTCTGTGGATCGACTTTCTACTGAGCATCATATAATCCCCAACTATTTTTATTTTTTAAAAATCTTTAATATTGTACATTTTTAATCAGAGTAATTAGCTTAATATTTTGTATAGGTAAATAATAATTTATTTATTACTTATCTAATCTGTACAGTTTAAGTTTTAATACAGTTTTAATTTTGCATTGCATGCATTAATATGTGTATTTAATATAAAATTATATATATTATGTATTGACCATAATATGAACTTCGCACCACCCGCCTCATTTCGTGATTTCTTATAACGTAATATAATATACGAATACCTAAGTCTGATTTGGCTAGTATTTATACACGATTTATATTATTCACTTCATAAGTTCTAAGGCTGTAAGTTTTTGTTTTATTCTTCCGAAAATTTGGCTTGCAAGAGGAAACTAGCTAACAAACATAGGAATATTTCTTGACTGTTTATTAAATACTTAACAATAATGTAACCACCCGGTTTTACTTATCAACTAGAGTACAGTTAACTAGTGATGAAAGTAGTATATAAAAATTTACACTTTAAAAATTAAAATAAACTTTTCCAACAATATTATATTCTTTTATTTTCTTAATACTACTTAATTTAAGTAATTATGCCACCTCCCTATATATAAAGATCTAATCGCAATCTTGCTTAGTTGATCAATGAAGTCTTATGTCCTTTTGTATCAATCTAAACTAGCAGGATCTCATTTGACACTATTTTTTGAAGTCGAAATGGCATCATTGAAAGTATCCAAATATTTAACCTTCTCCATTAATTTAATTAGTATGAAAAAAAAAAAGCTTATAATAAATTTAATAATAATAATTAATAAAGTATTTTAAGGATTTTTTTAAATTACTATTATTACATTTAATAGGATTATATTTTTTTATTAGAAATATACATTTGTTTATAAAATATTCTATATTAATTAAGGATTTAGACATTAATTTCTAACAAGCAGACATAAAGCTTTTAAGTTATAGACTTAACTTGCTATTATCTGAGGCTTTTAAGCTAAATAAGTTAACTCGTGAAGCAAACGCTACTACTAATTATTTAATACGATGCAAAAGTCTAAGCAATTATCTAAGATACCTGTATCCATTTAAATAATTGCATAAAAAGAGACACTTTTTCTGCTCCACTTTAGAAAAATTGTTATGTAATTACTTATTTTTATACTATAACGGGACTTAATCGCGTACAGTTTTTAATCGAAGTATTTACCTCGACTCTCGACGTTTCGGCCGTAATGCAACGGCCGTGGTCACGAGTAGACTGATGCTCCATGGTGTCACCGTCTTGTAGCCGCGCGAGTTTTTCGAACTACCCGCGGTTGATCTTCATTATTTTTATTCAAAACATTAAGGTCCCGACACACAACGCTCACAACATCCGACGATTCATCTGAAGATTGATAATGACGTCTACATTTCCCGATAACCGGATTCCACGATGCCGACAACCTATATCCGTCCTCCCGGTTAAAATTTTTGTGTTTCCTAATTTCAACCGCTTCACGTACCATCCTATTATAGTAATGACGTTCAGTGGAGAGGATTTTCGGGTTGTGAAGTTCGATCCAGTGGTTCGGTCCCGACTCAAGTAGATGCTCCGCGATCGCTGACTTATTTACCTGGCGATTCTTAACTGCTGCTATGTGTTCCTTAACTCTCTCAGCTATCGTGCGCTTAGTTTGACCTATATAGGAGCTACCGCAACTGCAGTCAATCTTATAAACGCCAGGTGTTTGAAACGGTATCACATCCTTAGCCGTTCTCACAAAACTCGCGATCTTAGATGGTGGCATGAAAACGGTCTTGATGGAAAACCGGTCTAGCACTGCACCAACCTTATCTGTTATTCCTCTTATATATGGTAAGAACACGGGTTGTCTTGAGACATCTGGACGCTTTTCTCTCACTCTTCGCCGTGGTTGGTATCCTCCAACACGATATCCATTCCGCCGCAGTACCTCCTGAACATGTGACAATTCCTCATCCATGAACTCAGGGTCACACAAGTCTCGTGCTCTGTTGAACAGTGAAGTCACGACGGATTGCAAACGTCTAGGATGGTGGTGAGACATAGCATTCAAATACCTATCTGTGTGCGTCGGTTTCCTGTATACGGTGTGCGTTATGGATCCATTTTCTCTGATGATCACCTTCACGTCAAGAAAAGGCAAACATCTTCCCGATTCCAGCTCGAAAGTAAACCCTATGTTTGGATGCAGTGAGTTGAGATACTCTAGAAACTGTTTTACCTCCTGCTCCCCACCCTTCAATATACAAAATACATCATCGACATAGCGCTTCCACAACTTCACCTTCCACAGCTGCAGATCTATCATAGCCTCGATGTACTCCATCCAGATGTTGGCTATAACCGGTGCTACAGGACTACCCATGGCAACGCCATCTACCTGGAGGTAGTATTGTCCACGGTACAGAAAGTAGTTTCCTTCAACACAATTTCGGAGTAAAACCATGTAGGACTCTGACAGGCCCTCGACTCGGAGCCGCTCCCTGATCACTTCGAGGCATTCCTGAATGGGTACATTAGTAAACAACGATACTACATCAAAGCTTACTAAAATCTCATCTGGTCCCAACTTCATGCCTCTAATGATATCGACGAAATGCCGAGAATCATTCACGAAAGACGGCGTTTTTCCAACAAGAGGCTGTAGCACCGACGCAATGTACTTCGCTAGATCATATGTAGGTGAAGCAATCTGACTAACTATGGGGCGTAAGGGTACGCCAGATTTATGTACTTTAGGGAGCCCATATAATTTCGGTGGCTGTACGATCTTGGGTCTGTACAAACGCTCAAATACATCTTCCGGAAAGAGATGTTCGTAATCTCTGACAATGGCTCTTATTCGACGTGTTACCCTGGCAGTTGGGTTGTACGACACTGATTTATATACCTGGTTATTTCGCAAAAAAAAAAAAAACCAGGTATATAAATCAGTGTCGTACAACCCAACTGCCAGGGTAACACGTCGAATAAGAGCCATTGTCAGAGATTACGAACATCTCTTTCCGGAAGATGTATTTGAGCGTTTGTACAGACCCAAGATCGTACAGCCACCGAAATTATATGGGCTCCCTAAAGTACATAAATCTGGCGTACCCTTACGCCCCATAGTTAGTCAGATTGCTTCACCTACATATGATCTAGCGAAGTACATTGCGTCGGTGCTACAGCCTCTTGTTGGAAAAACGCCGTCTTTCGTGAATGATTCTCGGCATTTCGTCGATATCATTAGAGGCATGAAGTTGGGACCAGATGAGATTTTAGTAAGCTTTGATGTAGTATCGTTGTTTACTAATGTACCCATTCAGGAATGCCTCGAAGTGATCAGGGAGCGGCTCCGAGTCGAGGGCCTGTCAGAGTCCTACATGGTTTTACTCCGAAATTGTGTTGAAGGAAACTACTTTCTGTACCGTGGACAATACTACCTCCAGGTAGATGGCGTTGCCATGGGTAGTCCTGTAGCACCGGTTATAGCCAACATCTGGATGGAGTACATCGAGGCTATGATAGATCTGCAGCTGTGGAAGGTGAAGTTGTGGAAGCGCTATGTCGATGATGTATTTTGTATATTGAAGGGTGGGGAGCAGGAGGTAAAACAGTTTCTAGAGTATCTCAACTCACTGCATCCAAACATAGGGTTTACTTTCGAGCTGGAATCGGGAAGATGTTTGCCTTTTCTTGACGTGAAGGTGATCATCAGAGAAAATGGATCCATAACGCACACCGTATACAGGAAACCGACGCACACAGATAGGTATTTGAATGCTATGTCTCACCACCATCCTAGACATTTGCAATCCGTCGTGACTTCACTGTTCAACAGAGCACGAGACTTGTGTGACCCTGAGTTCATGGATGAGGAATTGTCACATGTTCAGGAGGTACTGCGGCGGAATGGATATCGTGTTGGAGGATACCAACCACGGCGAAGAGTGAGAGAAAAGCGTCCAGATGTCTCAAGACAACCCGTGTTCTTACCATATATAAGAGGAATAACAGATAAGGTTGGTGCAGTGCTAGACCGGTTTTCCATCAAGACCGTTTTCATGCCACCATCTAAGATCGCGAGTTTTGTGAGAACGGCTAAGGATGTGATACCGTTTCAAACACCTGGCGTTTATAAGATTGACTGCAGTTGCGGTAGCTCCTATATAGGTCAAACTAAGCGCACGATAGCTGAGAGAGTTAAGGAACACATAGCAGCAGTTAAGAATCGCCAGGTAAATAAGTCAGCGATCGCGGAGCATCTACTTGAGTCGGGACCGAACCACTGGATCGAACTTCACAACCCGAAAATCCTCTCCACTGAACGTCATTACTATAATAGGATGGTACGTGAAGCGGTTGAAATTAGGAAACACAAAAATTTTAACCGGGAGGACGGATATAGGTTGTCGGCATCGTGGAATCCGGTTATCGGGAAATGTAGACGTCATTATCAATCTTCAGATGAATCGTCGGATGTTGTGAGCGTTGTGTGTCGGGACCTTAATGTTTTGAATAAAAATAATGAAGATCAACCGCGGGTAGTTCGAAAAACTCGCGCGGCTACAAGACGGTGACACCATGGAGCATCAGTCTACTCGTGACCACGGCCGTTGCATTACGGCCGAAACGTCGAGAGTCGAGGTAAATACTTCGATTAAAAACTGTACGCGATTAAGTCCCGTTATAGTATAAAAACATGTAATTACTTAGGTTTAAAATGTATAGTAAATTTTATTGAATTCAATAAAAGATTTCATTTCCGTATTTCCGTATTTCAAGCAGTTCTCTAGGTATATATGCCATAACTATTAAGAAATATCCTGAAAGAATCGTATTGTCGGTAAAGTTTAAGGAATATATGAATTTGAATATTTATTGCTTATCCAAAACAAAAATAAAAAAAGAACATGCTCTGTGGAGGTGTTTGGCGTAAAATGGTGTTAATATTAAATTTTTTTTTTCGCAGTGGGTATATTCATAACGTAGCAGTAAGTTATCAATATATTTAATATTTATCTCAAAATGTTCACTACGGTAAATATAACATTAATTTATATTTCAGAGAAGATACTTAATGTGAGTACCGCATTCACTTCAGATGAAATTGTATGTTGCGGTAAAATATATATGCATGTTAAATTGTGGGCATTTGTAGTGAATATTTTATTTTTATTTTTATTTGTCAACCACTTTTAGACTTTCTAATATATCATTGATAACAGAATTTTATGTACTTACATTTAGGTAAATACAATTATCTCAATCGGCATCGCTAATTGAAAAAAAAATAGAGAGTAGAGCTCGGACGGAAGCCGAACTTCTACTTGAATGCTTGGTTTAAGACACGCTCTTCCATGGCGAACAAGGTGGCGAAATACCCGGTGATAGTGTAAATTGAGTTTCCCTGGGAGCCTGGTCTCAATTGCTGTTAATCGTTGGCTTGCGAGTATCACCATGTGGCCTGTTATTGGAGTACCGCGCATATAATAAAAGCCCTGAGGCTTTAACGTGTTTATGTAACATTATCGTTATTATTATCTGAATAATAAAAACGATAATGTTACAACATCAGAACATCACGTATCCTATAACTCAAATAATTTCATATTTTAATGATCAATCAAATTATTTTTATAAACCTGTATTTATATCTTTATTTATTATACATTGCATCGTTTAATTATTGTTACTTTTTCTTTCTGTACAATCCTATAAATGCAAACATTGTACAGAATCAGTTCAACAACGCCTTTACTCAATATGTTTGGAACGAAGTCAGTTTTTTGTTTTTTTTTTAAATTTTTTTGTGTTTGGTTTTCTTTTTTTTTATTCTTTATTTAATTGTGTTTGCATACCGCGGACCCCCCAAACGGGACCGGTGGTTCACGCAACTCTGATAATTGTATACCTGCTAAGTAATTTGTGATAATTGATTACCTACATTTAATACATACATTTTTTTTTTTAATAAATACAAGAATTGTCATATTGTGTCTGTGTGGTTTAATTGCCTGAGACCTACGCCTCGGATCCTGTACCAGAGGACTCCATCAAGAACGAGCAAGTCACTAATATGCCTCTATCTCCGAAATATATATATATATATATATATATATATACATACATATATACAGGGTTACTTGTAATTAATTGTCCACCTCTTGCAGGTAGTCTCTCTACATTAATCCCAACAACATTTGTTTTACGACGTTTTACTATTAACAGTTTTAAGAATTTTGTTTTTCCTATACTTAATTTATTTACTTGAGCATAGGGAGGAGGCCACGCATCTTGCGTAAGGAAAATACGTGGTAAGGCCTCTTGCATCGGGGTGCGGGTTTATGGGGTGACGCAGCGGCGGCGATGCACGTCTTGAACTTGACCTTTGTCGTTTGTCATGGTCACGGTTTATCGAGTACACCAAAATGATGCGAATGATGGCTAAGTGTGGTAAGACGAGTTGGCGAACAGTTTAATTTTAGGTGCGGTCTTTGTGTGGAATGTGGAGGGCATAATTTTGCTCCGTTATCCACGACATATAAATTTAAGAGGGAATCTGTAAAACATTGAATCCTTTTGTAAATAAGACTTTGTTCACAAAAGGATTCAATGTTTACCTACCAGTATTTCATATTGTTTTTTTAATTTCCTAACCCTAAGGGCGTCTGGAAGAAATCGCCGTTACCGAATAAGGCCGCCTTTTGTACTTTCCAATGTATTTTCTTTATATGTATTACTTTTTTTTTTCCTCATGTATTGTGGTGTGGAATAAAGAGTATAAATAAATAAATACCTATATATACCTAAATATATACCTACCTATCAGTCTTGTAATCGCGTCCTTAAAATATAAAAGTTTTAGTAACTTCTTTTAAAGGAATAATGTAGTCCAGTCATCATACTTAATCAGTTAGCCTCAATAAGTATGAAAGGAAACTTGATTCAGAGATAGATAAATTATCATTTCGCTTTAATTAATTGTAGGTACTTAGTAGGTAGGACTCGTGAAGTGAACAGAGTTGCGGAGTTCACGTCGCGAGTCCGCCATGCTTCGAGCTCATGAATAGAAATCCCGAATGGGTTCAAAACTACTCGGGCAAATTGCGATTAAAATTACATGATTATAGCCGGGTAAATTTATATTTTTAAAAAATCACCATGACTCACGAAAGTTATAATAGTATTAGGTGCTAGGTACCTTATAAATTTTGTGCAGCGCTAAACTGCCGCGATCTATACTTTAGAGTAATGAATAACCGAGGGAGCAAACATTTTTTTGTTTCGTTTCTTCTGTGTTATTTATCAAGATTCCTAAAAGTCGAAAAACAAATGTTGTTGGGATTGATCGAGAGAGGCTGCCTGCAAGAGGTCAACTAATTACAAGTGACCTTGTACTTATTACTCTGTATTTTGTAAGAAGTAATTAAAAGGTCAACGCCCGGGCGCCTTACCGACGCGACGCTCAGAGTTAATGCCAGATCAGAGACAAGAAATAAACTTTGTATGGGAAAATTTAAATTTAAAAAACTATTAAATTTGAAAAGTTGTAGAACAAATTTTGTGGGGATTGATGTAAAGAGGCTGCCTGCAAGAGGTGGTCAACTAATTACAAATAACCCAGTATATTCAAGTTTTTTATATGTAGTCATAGTAAAATACTGTTAGACTAAATACTATAAAAATAACTAAAAATAAAAGAGTCAAGCCGTAATATACATCTGTTATTTAATTGCAATAGCGGCATATTAAATAAAATAATTTAATCAATACATATTAATGCTATCTTTTTACAACCTGTTTCATTAAAGCATATACATGACATACGTATCGTATACCAATTTATTAGTGAAATGGTTCATTGTTGGTGGAGAAACAATTTAAACAAGCATTAACGTAGGTAAATCTCGAATAAAATAACAGGAAAGTTGGTTTGATTCTGCGAAAAAATACACAGTATTTATCTACTGAAACGTTTAAGTGAACGTTATCCATAAAACAACAAAGGATTGAGAAAATATTAATGTTATTCCAATTCAATCCAGTTGGTAAATTTGAAGGAATATGTAGATAAGTAATAGGTTTTTCAAAACAGTTACCATTTATTTCCTAAGTGGTTTAAATGGAAAAAAATGAAGAAATTTACTCGTAAAAAGCGGTGTAAGCTCACAAGTTGGTGTTTATTTCAATTGATATTTACGTAGTGAGCAATATATATATCGGCGCGAAGGCTTTATAAAACAAAATCATGATCGAAAGAGTAACATTGGATTATAATTTATTAGATTAACTAGCTATTGCTTGTAAAAGAATCAATTTATAGTAAGAAGTGATCAAAATACATTGTTAAAACAACAATTATGATGTTACTAGATTTGTTTATGTCAGTCGTCATTATGGTATAAATACGGGCGGTCGACAGTCCGAGAGTTAGTCTTGCTCAAGTCGTCGGACCGTTCGGATCTCTATATCCTTATAGACTATATAGAACAGTATCTACCTTACTATTACGCTGTCCGTTGAATAAACGAAGCTATAATTATTTGGGCAGTTTTATTTTGAAAACGTCATTATGAACCACCATCACAACGACTATAACACAGTGACGGCAGCAATGCTGACGAAAACACATACGGAGGTCATCACTCCGTTATCAGAATTGGGATGGAACTTAATGCGACTTTTCGTCAATCTTGAAAGTTAATGAAGTTCTAATGAATCTAAATTGAAGTTGGTTCATAGCGCTCTGGTTTAGCCACCAATGGCATCGAATCAGAGAGCATTAAAACAAAAATTTGGAGGTTTCACCCACAAGCCTGGCTCGATTCTGATCATGCATGGATCAGTCCTCAACAGACTGAGTTGTGGAGATAATCAATAAACGCTTTGGGACGGGGCGCAATTTTCAATAATACCCGAGAGTAAGCTGCCCAAACCTACCATCGCGCTGACCTTTCTCCCCACTAGTAAGGTGGAGAATGTGGAGTAGGCTCTGCTAGTCCTGCCCAAGCAGAACAAGGGTCTGAATGTCAAGCTGTGGAGGGTTCTGCACAGTCTGGCTATGGGTAATGGAGAGTAAGCAAGTATATAACTGATTTTTTTGAAGGATTGCTTTACATAACTTAATAAAACTGTTTCATAATTGCACCGACTGAGATTTTGTGAAATCTTCATTACAATTTACGATTCCGAAGGCGATGTAACTGCTAGATTGGTTCGACCGTCGACCACGAAAATGTAAGCAAGGTACAACGCCAGAGGTATTGGCAGTATGAGTTGCGTTCTTTGTGTAAGGAGACAATGTTTGACGGTGATGACATCTATTAGGTTTCTTTCGAAAATCCTAACCAATGTTTCTAACTTTGCAGTATAGATAAACATTGAAAAGATGCCACTACCGAAATTAATGTTTGAAAATATATATAAACATGTATAGCCATGTTAAGCTTATTTAAATTTACTTAATTTATTTAAGGTTACCCAAAATACATAAACAGAATGTCCCACTACGTCCCATAGTCAGCCAGATTGGTACGACAACATATAAACAGGCTAAACACGTTGCTAGGATACTGACACCTCTCCGGGGACATACAATATCTTATGTCAAGGATTCTTACCAGTTTGTTAATGATATTCAACAAGTAAAATTAATAACAACGACATTATGGTTAGTTTCGATGTACAGTCACTATTTACCAGCCTTCCATTGATTGACTGCATTGAAATTGTCAAGAGAAAGCTAGAGGATAACAACATGCCTGTAGAATATGCAGAATTAATGAAGCATTGCTTAACATCTGGCTATTTGATGTGGAAGAATGAATTCTATGTACAAGCTGATTAAGTGGCAATGGGTTCCCCGGTCTTCCCCGTTGTTGCCAACATCTACATGGAGCACTTTGTGGCGAGGGCTCTGTCCTCTGCACCTGCTATACCGAACATCTTTAAACGGTACGTAGATGACACCTTCACAATACTACCTATGAATCAAACATCTAGTTTTCTAGAACACCTTAATTCCATTAACAACAAAATACAATTTACAATGGAATTGCAGTCAGATAATACTTTAGCTTTCCTTGATATTCTTATTATAAAGAATCCTGACAATACATTAGGACAAACTGTTTGTAGGAAACCCACACATACAGATAGGTACTTCAATGGTAAATCACACCACCACCCTAGCCAGTTAGCTACCGTTGGCAAATCTTTGTTTCAGAGAGGAACACATCTGTGACGCTGAACACCTAGAGGGCGAGCTGCAGCATGTCAAGCATGCCTTGTTCAACAACCACCTGCTCGTACCTTGCCAGCGTTGCAGAAACCAAATCAAGCCACCCACAGTTGAGCATCAACCGGCTCTACTACCATATGTGAAAGGAGTTACTGACAGAATCGGCAACATTTTAAAAAAGGTTTTGTAATTTATCTACAAACCTCAAAGGAAAATAAGCAAATTCTTGAGACCTATCAAAAGTAATGTTCCTTTACAATGTGCTGGAGTATATAAACTTGACTGCGATGGTGGCTTGTCATACATAGGTCAAACAAAGAGGAGCATCAGTAAAAGAGTTAAGGAATACATATTGGATATCAAGCATAGGCGTACATCGAAGTCTTAAGAAGAATTAAGAATAATGTAACCACCCGGTTTTACTTATCAACTAGAGTACAGTTAACTAGAGTGATGAAAGTAGTATATAAAAATTTACACTTTAAAAATTAAAATAAACTTTTCCAACAATATTATATTCTTTTATTTTCTTAATACTACTTAATTTAAACTAGCAGAATCTCATTTGACACTATTTTTTGAAGTCGAAGTGGCATCATTAAAAGTATCCAAATATTTAACCTTCTCTATTAATTTAATAAGTATGAAAATAAATAGCTTATAATAAATTTAATAATAATAATTAATAAAATATTTTAAAGATTTTTTTAAAACGATTGTTACATTTAGTATTATATTTTTTTATTATAAATATACATTTGTTTATAAAATATTCTATATTAATTGAGGATTTAGACATTAATTTCCAACAAGCAGACATAAAGCTTTTAAGTTATAGACTTAACTTGCTATTATCTGAGGCTTTTAAGCTAAATAAGTTAACTCGTGAAGCGAACGCTACTACTAATTATTTAATAGGATGCAAAAGTCTAAGCAATTATCTAAAATACCTGTATCCATTTAAATAATTGCATAAAAAGAGACACTTTTTCTGCTCCACTTTAGAAAAATTGTTATGTAATTACTTAGGTTTAGAATGTATAGCAAATTTTATTGAATTCAATAAAAGATTTGATTTCCTTATTTCCGTATTTCAAGCAGTTCTCTAGGTATATATGCCATCCAGCGTGCGGTCGCTAGTGCCGCCATCTGGCGCGTCCCCCGGGTTGCGGATAGGGGGGTCTTCACCGGCTTCGGCCGGCGCGGACAGCTACTAGCAAATGTGGCTGCTTGCTTTTCGGAGCGAGCATTGCACGGTCACAAGATCTCGGAAGCTCGCACTGAGCGGGAACGAGGGCTGGATTGACGGAGCTTGTTCTGATCGTCCGGCTGCGAAGAAGAAAACCTCTATAAAAAATCACCCTTTTTTTGTGTTTTGTCTTGTCCTGTTTTGTTGTTTTCTTCTGCGTGTCTCTTTGTCCCCTTTTAGATGTTTTGTGTCGGTCCGGCGGTTCGGCGTTTGCCAAAGGATCGGGTATGGACGAGAGCGCCCCAACAAGAAATGGATAAAAACGATTCCAAAATGAGTCCCCAGGCGGGTGCTGAATCCCGCACGGCCGCTGCTGTCGTCTGCCCCTCGTACTCTTGGGGGGGCAAGAATCGTTTACGAACAGGAGTCCCTGCACAGGTCGACACCACACCGACCTGTTCAACTAAACTGCGTGTGAGGCGTGGACAAGGTGCGCCCAAAGGACGCGGGAGTGGGCTCGCCCAGGCGAAAGCCGTTTTGCGAGCCATGGAGGAGGAGGCGGAGGAGGCCGAGTTCGATCTGTCTTCGGAGGTGCTTCCCACCATTGAGCCGACTTCTTCTTTGGAATCGCAGCAGCTGCATGCTGTTGCGCGGAAGTATGCTGCCTCTATCCAAGAGGTGTGCAAAAAGAGCACTAACTTGAAGGGCACTATGGTTAAGGCTCTGAAGGGGGCTGCGAGCAGCCTTCTAGAGGTCGTCGAGGTTCTGGCCTGCAGGGGGGAACCTGAGGAATCGCGGCAATTGCGGGCGGATAACGCCCGTCTTTGTCGCGAGGTGTCCTTCCTCAGGGAGGAGATCCTCAAGGTTCGAAAGGACTTTGACGATCTTAAGTCCTCTGTCGGTCAGCCTCCGATCTCGTCGGGGGGTCCAGACGCGGTTGAGGAGTTGAGACGCTCCGTATTGTCCTCGGTGGGAATTTTTGATTAACTCCCGCTTTGAAGGACTCGAAGAGCGTCTCCTCCAGGCGCGGATCCACCGTCCGCTACTCGCGGCGGAGAGGAGACAGTCGCCGCGACTGCGGCCGACTGCCTGGCGCCACGGTGAGTGCGAAAGCGATCCCGTGGCGTCCCATTGTAGCGTCGTGGGCAGCCGTTGGTTTTTTAGTGGGGTGCCTTAAAAATGGCAGTCGCCGGGTACCGTACATACCGCCCGGCCATCGCCTTCCTGGCCTGGGTGAAGATGCGAAAACGCATTTTTCCAACGATAAAAAAAAAAAAAAGAAGGTATATATGCCATAACTATTAAGAAATATCCTGAAAGAATCGTATTGTCGGTAAAGTTTAAGGAATATATGAATTTGAATATTTATTGCTTATCCAAAACAAAAATAAAAAAAGAACATGCTCTGTGGAGGTGTTTGGCGTAAAATGGTGTTAATATTAAATTTTTTTTTTCGCAGTGGGTATATTCATAACGTAGCAGTAAGTTATCAATATATTTAATATTTATCTCAAAATGTTCACTACGGTAAATATAACATTAATTTATATTTCAGAGAAGATACTTAATGTGAGTACCGCATTCACTTCAGATGAAATTGTATGTTGCGGTAAAATATATATGCATGTTAAATTGTGGGCATTTGTAGTGAATATTTTATTTTTATTTTTATTTGTCAACCACTTTTAGACTTTCTAATATATCATTGATAACAGAATTTTATGTACTTACATTTAGGTAAATACAATTATCTCAATCGGCATCGCTAATTGAAAAAAAAATAGAGAGTAGAGCTCGGACGGAAGCCGAACTTCTACTTGAATGCTTGGTTTAAGACACGCTCTTCCATGGCGAACAAGGTGGCGAAATACCCGGTGATAGTGTAAATTGAGTTTCCCTGGGAGCCTGGTCTCAATTGCTGTTAATCGTTGGCTTGCGAGTATCACCATGTGGCCTGTTATTGGAGTACCGCGCATATAATAAAAGCCCTGAGGCTTTAACGTGTTTATGTAACATTATCGTTATTATTATCTGAATAATAAAAACGATAATGTTACAACATCAGAACATCACGTATCCTATAACTCAAATAATTTCATATTTTAATGATCAATCAAATTATTTTTATAAACCTGTATTTATATCTTTATTTATTATACATTGCATCGTTTAATTATTGTTACTTTTTCTTTCTGTACAATCCTATAAATGCAAACATTGTACAGAATCAGTTCAACAACGCCTTTACTCAATATGTTTGGAACGAAGTCAGTTTTTTGTTTTTTTTTTTAAATTTTTTTGTGTTTTGTTTTCTTTTTTTTTATTCTTTATTTAATTGTGTTTGCATACCGCGGACCCCCCAAACGGGACCGGTGGTTCACGCAACTCTGATAATTGTATACCTGCTAAGTAATTTGTGATAATTGATTACCTACATTTAATACATACATTTTTTTTTTTAATAAATACAAGAATTGTCATATTGTGTCTGTGTGGTTTAATTGCCTGAGACCTACGCCTCGGATCCTGTACCAGAGGACTCCATCAAGAACGAGCAAGTCACTAATATGCCTCTATCTCCGAAATATATATATATATATATATATATATATATATACATACATATATACAGGGTTACTTGTAATTAATTGTCCACCTCTTGCAGGTAGTCTCTCTACATTAATCCCAACAACATTTGTTTTACGACGTTTTACTATTAACAGTTTTAAGAATTTTGTTTTTCCTATACTTAATTTATTTACTTGAGCATAGGGAGGAGGCCACGCATCTTGCGTAAGGAAAATACGTGGTAAGGCCTCTTGCATCGGGGTGCGGGTTTATGGGGTGACGCAGCGGCGGCGATGCACGTCTTGAACTTGACCTTTGTCGTTTGTCATGGTCACGGTTTATCGAGTACACCAAAATGATGCGAATGATGGCTAAGTGTGGTAAGACGAGTTGGCGAACAGTTTAATTTTAGGTGCGGTCTTTGTGTGGAATGTGGAGGGCATAATTTTGCTCCGTTATCCACGACATATAAATTTAAGAGGGAATCTGTAAAACATTGAATCCTTTTGTAAATAAGACTTTGTTCACAAAAGGATTCAATGTTTACCTACCAGTATTTCATATTGTTTTTTTAATTTCCTAACCCTAAGGGCGTCTGGAAGAAATCGCCGTTACCGAATAAGGCCGCCTTTTGTACTTTCCAATGTATTTTCTTTATATGTATTACTTTTTTTTTTCCTCATGTATTGTGGTGTGGAATAAAGAGTATAAATAAATAAATACCTATATATACCTAAATATATACCTACCTATCAGTCTTGTAATCGCGTCCTTAAAATATAAAAGTTTTAGTAACTTCTTTTAAAGGAATAATGTAGTCCAGTCATCATACTTAATCAGTTAGCCTCAATAAGTATGAAAGGAAACTTGATTCAGAGATAGATAAATTATCATTTCGCTTTAATTAATTGTAGGTACTTAGTAGGTAGGACTCGTGAAGTGAACAGAGTTGCGGAGTTCACGTCGCGAGTCCGCCATGCTTCGAGCTCATGAATAGAAATCCCGAATGGGTTCAAAACTACTCGGGCAAATTGCGATTAAAATTACATGATTATAGCCGGGTAAATTTATATTTTTAAAAAATCACCATGATTCACGAAAGTTATAATAGTATTAGGTGCTAGGTACCTTATAAATTTTGTGCAGCGCTAAACTGCCGCGATCTATACTTTAGAGTAATGAATAACCGAGGGAGCAAACATTTTTTTGTTTCGTTTCTTCTGTGTTATTTATCAAGATTCCTAAAAGTCGAAAAACAAATGTTGTTGGGATTGATCGAGAGAGGCTGCCTGCAAGAGGTCAACTAATTACAAGTGACCTTGTACTTATTACTCTGTATTTTGTAAGAAGTAATTAAAAGGTCAACGCCCGGGCGCCTTACCGACGCGACGCTCAGAGTTAATGCCAGATCAGAGACAAGAAATAAACTTTGTATGGGAAAATTTAAATTTAAAAAACTATTAAATTTGAAAAGTTGTAGAACAAATTTTGTGGGGATTGATGTAAAGAGGCTGCCTGCAAGAGGTGGTCAACTAATTACAAATAACCCAGTATATTCAAGTTTTTTATATGTAGTCATAGTAAAATACTGTTAGACTAAATACTATAAAAATAACTAAAAATAAAAGAGTCAAGCCGTAATATACATCTGTTATTTAATTGCAAAAGCGGCATATTAAATAAAATAATTTAATCAATACATATTAATGCTATCTTTTTACAACCTGTTTCATTAAAGCATATACATGACATACGTATCGTATACCAATTTATTAGTGAAATGGTTCATTGTTGGTGGAGAAACAATTTAAACAAGCATTAACGTAGGTAAATCTCGAATAAAATAACAGGAAAGTTGGTTTGATTCTGCGAAAAAATACACAGTATTTATCTACTGAAACGTTTAAGTGAACGTTATCCATAAAACAACAAAGGATTGAGAAAATATTAATGTTATTCCAATTCAATCCAGTTGGTAAATTTGAAGGAATATGTAGATAAGTAATAGGTTTTTCAAAACAGTTACCATTTATTTCCTAAGTGGTTTAAATGGAAAAAAATGAAGAAATTTACTCGTAAAAAGCGGTGTAAGCTCACAAGTTGGTGTTTATTTCAATTGATATTTACGTAGTGAGCAATATATATATCGGCGCGAAGGCTTTATAAAACAAAATCATGATCGAAAGAGTAACATTGGATTATAATTTATTAGATTAACTAGCTATTGCTTGTAAAAGAATCAATTTATAGTAAGAAGTGATCAAAATACATTGTTAAAACAACAATTATGATGTTACTAGATTTGTTTATGTCAGTCGTCATTATGGTATAAATACGGGCGGTCGACAGTCCGAGAGTTAGTCTTGCTCAAGTCGTCGGACCGTTCGGATCTCTATATCCTTATAGACTATATAGAACAGTATCTACCTTACTATTACGCTGTCCGTTGAATAAACGAAGCTATAATTATTTGGGCAGTTTTATTTTGAAAACGTCATTATGAACCACCATCACAACGACTATAACACAGTGACGGCAGCAATGCTGACGAAAACACATACGGAGGTCATCACTCCGTTATCAGAATTGGGATGGAACTTAATGCGACTTTTCGTCAATCTTGAAAGTTAATGAAGTTCTAATGAATCTAAATTGAAGTTGGTTCATAGCGCTCTGGTTTAGCCACCAATGGCATCGAATCAGAGAGCATTAAAACAAAAATTTGGAGGTTTCACCCACAAGCCTGGCTCGATTCTGATCATGCATGGATCAGTCCTCAACAGACTGAGTTGTGGAGATAATCAATAAACGCTTTGGGACGGGGCGCAATTTTCAATAATACCCGAGAGTAAGCTGCCCAAACCTACCATCGCGCTGACCTTTCTCCCCACTAGTAAGGTGGAGAATGTGGAGTAGGCTCTGCTAGTCCTGCCCAAGCAGAACAAGGGTCTGAATGTCAAGCTGTGGAGGGTTCTGCACAGTCTGGCTATGGGTAATGGAGAGTAAGCAAGTATATAACTGATTTTTTTGAAGGATTGCTTTACATAACTTAATAAAACTGTTTCATAATTGCACCGACTGAGATTTTGTGAAATCTTCATTACAATTTACGATTCCGAAGGCGATGTAACTGCTAGATTGGTTCGACCGTCGACCACGAAAATGTAAGCAAGGTACAACGCCAGAGGTATTGGCAGTATGAGTTGCGTTCTTTGTGTAAGGAGACAATGTTTGACGGTGATGACATCTATTAGGTTTCTTTCGAAAATCCTAACCAATGTTTCTAACTTTGCAGTATAGATAAACATTGAAAAGATGCCACTACCGAAATTAATGTTTGAAAATATATATAAACATGTATAGCCATGTTAAGCTTATTTAAATTTACTTAATTTATTTAAGGTTACCCAAAATACATAAACAGAATGTCCCACTACGTCCCATAGTCAGCCAGATTGGTACAACAACATATAAACAGGCTAAACACGTTGCTAGGATACTGACACCTCTCCGGGGACATACAATATCTTATGTCAAGGATTCTTACCAGTTTGTTAATGATATTCAACAAGTAAAATTAATAACAACGACATTATGGTTAGTTTCGATGTACAGTCACTATTTACCAGCCTTCCATTGATTGACTGCATTGAAATTGTCAAGAGAAAGCTAGAGGATAACAACATGCCTGTAGAATATGCAGAATTAATGAAGCATTGCTTAACATCTGGCTATTTGATGTGGAAGAATGAATTCTATGTACAAGCTGATTAAGTGGCAATGGGTTCCCCGGTCTTCCCCGTTGTTGCCAACATCTACATGGAGCACTTTGTGGCGAGGGCTCTGTCCTCTGCACCTGCTATACCGAACATCTTTAAACGGTACGTAGATGACACCTTCACAATACTACCTATGAATCAAACATCTAGTTTTCTAGAACACCTTAATTCCATTAACAACAAAATACAATTTACAATGGAATTGCAGTCAGATAATACTTTAGCTTTCCTTGATATTCTTATTATAAAGAATCCTGACAATACATTAGGACAAACTGTTTGTAGGAAACCCACACATACAGATAGGTACTTCAATGGTAAATCACACCACCACCCTAGCCAGTTAGCTACCGTTGGCAAATCTTTGTTTCAGAGAGGAACACATCTGTGACGCTGAACACCTAGAGGGCGAGCTGCAGCATGTCAAGCATGCCTTGTTCAACAACCACCTGCTCGTACCTTGCCAGCGTTGCAGAAACCAAATCAAGCCACCCACAGTTGAGCATCAACCGGCTCTACTACCATATGTGAAAGGAGTTACTGACAGAATCGGCAACATTTTAAAAAAGGTTTTGTAATTTATCTACAAACCTCAAAGGAAAATAAGCAAATTCTTGAGACCTATCAAAAGTAATGTTCCTTTACAATGTGCTGGAGTATATAAACTTGACTGCGATGGTGGCTTGTCATACATAGGTCAAACAAAGAGGAGCATCAGTAAAAGAGTTAAGGAATACATATTGGATATCAAGCATAGGCGTACATCGAAGTCTTAAGAAGAATTAAGAATAATGTAACCACCCGGTTTTACTTATCAACTAGAGTACAGTTAACTAGAGTGATGAAAGTAGTATATAAAAATTTACACTTTAAAAATTAAAATAAACTTTTCCAACAATATTATATTCTTTTATTTTCTTAATACTACTTAATTTAAACTAGCAGAATCTCATTTGACACTATTTTTTGAAGTCGAAGTGGCATCATTAAAAGTATCCAAATATTTAACCTTCTCTATTAATTTAATAAGTATGAAAATAAATAGCTTATAATAAATTTAATAATAATAATTAATAAAATATTTTAAAGATTTTTTTAAAACGATTGTTACATTTAGTATTATATTTTTTTATTATAAATATACATTTGTTTATAAAATATTCTATATTAATTGAGGATTTAGACATTAATTTCCAACAAGCAGACATAAAGCTTTTAAGTTATAGACTTAACTTGCTATTATCTGAGGCTTTTAAGCTAAATAAGTTAACTCGTGAAGCGAACGCTACTACTAATTATTTAATAGGATGCAAAAGTCTAAGCAATTATCTAAAATACCTGTATCCATTTAAATAATTGCATAAAAAGAGACACTTTTTCTGCTCCACTTTAGAAAAATTGTTATGTAATTACTTAGGTTTAGAATGTATAGCAAATTTTATTGAATTCAATAAAAGATTTGATTTCCTTATTTCCGTATTTCAAGCAGTTCTCTAGGTATATATGCCATCCAGCGTGCGGTCGCTAGTGCCGCCATCTGGCGCGTCCCCCGGGTTGCGGATAGGGGGGTCTTCACCGGCTTCGGCCGGCGCGGACAGCTACTAGCAAATGTGGCTGCTTGCTTTTCGGAGCGAGCATTGCACGGTCACAAGATCTCGGAAGCTCGCACTGAGCGGGAACGAGGGCTGGATTGACGGAGCTTGTTCTGATCGTCCGGCTGCGAAGAAGAAAACCTCTATAAAAAATCACCCTTTTTTTGTGTTTTGTCTTGTCCTGTTTTGTTGTTTTCTTCTGCGTGTCTCTTTGTCCCCTTTTAGATGTTTTGTGTCGGTCCGGCGGTTCGGCGTTTGCCAAAGGATCGGGTATGGACGAGAGCGCCCCAACAAGAAATGGATAAAAACGATTCCAAAATGAGTCCCCAGGCGGGTGCTGAATCCCGCACGGCCGCTGCTGTCGTCTGCCCCTCGTACTCTTGGGGGGGCAAGAATCGTTTACGAACAGGAGTCCCTGCACAGGTCGACACCACACCGACCTGTTCAACTAAACTGCGTGTGAGGCGTGGACAAGGTGCGCCCAAAGGACGCGGGAGTGGGCTCGCCCAGGCGAAAGCCGTTTTGCGAGCCATGGAGGAGGAGGCGGAGGAGGCCGAGTTCGATCTGTCTTCGGAGGTGCTTCCCACCATTGAGCCGACTTCTTCTTTGGAATCGCAGCAGCTGCATGCTGTTGCGCGGAAGTATGCTGCCTCTATCCAAGAGGTGTGCAAAAAGAGCACTAACTTGAAGGGCACTATGGTTAAGGCTCTGAAGGGGGCTGCGAGCAGCCTTCTAGAGGTCGTCGAGGTTCTGGCCTGCAGGGGGGAACCTGAGGAATCGCGGCAATTGCGGGCGGATAACGCCCGTCTTTGTCGCGAGGTGTCCTTCCTCAGGGAGGAGATCCTCAAGGTTCGAAAGGACTTTGACGATCTTAAGTCCTCTGTCGGTCAGCCTCCGATCTCGTCGGGGGGTCCAGACGCGGTTGAGGAGTTGAGACGCTCCGTATTGTCCTCGGTGGGAATTTTTGATTAACTCCCGCTTTGAAGGACTCGAAGAGCGTCTCCTCCAGGCGCGGATCCACCGTCCGCTACTCGCGGCGGAGAGGAGACAGTCGCCGCGACTGCGGCCGACTGCCTGGCGCCACGGTGAGTGCGAAAGCGATCCCGTGGCGTCCCATTGTAGCGTCGTGGGCAGCCGTTGGTTTTTTAGTGGGGTGCCTTAAAAATGGCAGTCGCCGGGTACCGTACATACCGCCCGGCCATCGCCTTCCTGGCCTGGGTGAAGATGCGAAAACGCATTTTTCCAACGATAAAAAAAAAAAAAAGAAGGTATATATGCCATAACTATTAAGAAATATCCTGAAAGAATCGTATTGTCGGTAAAGTTTAAGGAATATATGAATTTGAATATTTATTGCTTATCCAAAACAAAAATAAAAAAAGAACATGCTCTGTGGAGGTGTTTGGCGTAAAATGGTGTTAATATTAAATTTTTTTTTTCGCAGTGGGTATATTCATAACGTAGCAGTAAGTTATCAATATATTTAATATTTATCTCAAAATGTTCACTACGGTAAATATAACATTAATTTATATTTCAGAGAAGATACTTAATGTGAGTACCGCATTCACTTCAGATGAAATTGTATGTTGCGGTAAAATATATATGCATGTTAAATTGTGGGCATTTGTAGTGAATATTTTATTTTTATTTTTATTTGTCAACCACTTTTAGACTTTCTAATATATCATTGATAACAGAATTTTATGTACTTACATTTAGGTAAATACAATTATCTCAATCGGCATCGCTAATTGAAAAAAAAATAGAGAGTAGAGCTCGGACGGAAGCCGAACTTCTACTTGAATGCTTGGTTTAAGACACGCTCTTCCATGGCGAACAAGGTGGCGAAATACCCGGTGATAGTGTAAATTGAGTTTCCCTGGGAGCCTGGTCTCAATTGCTGTTAATCGTTGGCTTGCGAGTATCACCATGTGGCCTGTTATTGGAGTACCGCGCATATAATAAAAGCCCTGAGGCTTTAACGTGTTTATGTAACATTATCGTTATTATTATCTGAATAATAAAAACGATAATGTTACAACATCAGAACATCACGTATCCTATAACTCAAATAATTTCATATTTTAATGATCAATCAAATTATTTTTATAAACCTGTATTTATATCTTTATTTATTATACATTGCATCGTTTAATTATTGTTACTTTTTCTTTCTGTACAATCCTATAAATGCAAACATTGTACAGAATCAGTTCAACAACGCCTTTACTCAATATGTTTGGAACGAAGTCAGTTTTTTGTTTTTTTTTTAAATTTTTTTGTGTTTGGTTTTCTTTTTTTTTATTCTTTATTTAATTGTGTTTGCATACCGCGGACCCCCCAAACGGGACCGGTGGTTCACGCAACTCTGATAATTGTATACCTGCTAAGTAATTTGTGATAATTGATTACCTACATTTAATACATACATTTTTTTTTTTAATAAATACAAGAATTGTCATATTGTGTCTGTGTGGTTTAATTGCCTGAGACCTACGCCTCGGATCCTGTACCAGAGGACTCCATCAAGAACGAGCAAGTCACTAATATGCCTCTATCTCCGAAATATATATATATATATATATATATATACATACATATATACAGGGTTACTTGTAATTAATTGTCCACCTCTTGCAGGTAGTCTCTCTACATTAATCCCAACAACATTTGTTTTACGACGTTTTACTATTAACAGTTTTAAGAATTTTGTTTTTCCTATACTTAATTTATTTACTTGAGCATAGGGAGGAGGCCACGCATCTTGCGTAAGGAAAATACGTGGTAAGGCCTCTTGCATCGGGGTGCGGGTTTATGGGGTGACGCAGCGGCGGCGATGCACGTCTTGAACTTGACCTTTGTCGTTTGTCATGGTCACGGTTTATCGAGTACACCAAAATGGTGCGAATGATGGCTAAGTGTGGTAAGACGAGTTGGCGAACAGTTTAATTTTAGGTACGGTCTTTGTGTTGAATGTGGAGGGCATAATTTTGCTCCGTTATCCACGACATATAAATTTAAGAGGGAATCTGTAAAACATTGAATCCTTTTGTAAATAAGACTTTGTTCACAAAAGGATTCAATGTTTACCTACCAGTATTTCATATTGTTTTTTTAATTTCCTAACCCTAAGGGCGTCTGGAAGAAATCGCCGTTACCGAATAAGGCCGCCTTTTGTACTTTCCAATGTATTTTCTTTATATGTATTACTTTTTTTTTTCCTCATGTATTGTGGTGTGGAATAAAGAGTATAAATAAATAAATACCTATATATACCTAAATATATACCTACCTATCAGTCTTGTAATCGCGTCCTTAAAATATAAAAGTTTTAGTAACTTCTTTTAAAGGAATAATGTAGTCCAGTCATCATACTTAATCAGTTAGCCTCAATAAGTATGAAAGGAAACTTGATTCAGAGATAGATAAATTATCATTTCGCTTTAATTAATTGTAGGTACTTAGTAGGTAGGACTCGTGAAGTGAACAGAGTTGCGGAGTTCACGTCGCGAGTCCGCCATGCTTCGAGCTCATGAATAGAAATCCCGAATGGGTTCAAAACTACTCGGGCAAATTGCGATTAAAATTACATGATTATAGCCGGGTAAATTTATATTTTTAAAAAATCACCATGACTCACGAAAGTTATAATAGTATTAGGTGCTAGGTACCTTATAAATTTTGTGCAGCGCTAAACTGCCGCGATCTATACTTTAGAGTAATGAATAACCGAGGGAGCAAACATTTTTTTGTTTCGTTTCTTCTGTGTTATTTATCAAGATTCCTAAAAGTCGAAAAACAAATGTTGTTGGGATTGATCGAGAGAGGCTGCCTGCAAGAGGTCAACTAATTACAAGTGACCTTGTACTTATTACTCTGTATTTTGTAAGAAGTAATTAAAAGGTCAACGCCCGGGCGCCTTACCGACGCGACGCTCAGAGTTAATGCCAGATCAGAGACAAGAAATAAACTTTGTATGGGAAAATTTAAATTTAAAAAACTATTAAATTTGAAAAGTTGTAGAACAAATTTTGTGGGGATTGATGTAAAGAGGCTGCCTGCAAGAGGTGGTCAACTAATTACAAATAACCCAGTATATTCAAGTTTTTTATATGTAGTCATAGTAAAATACTGTTAGACTAAATACTATAAAAATAACTAAAAATAAAAGAGTCAAGCCGTAATATACATCTGTTATTTAATTGCAATAGCGGCATATTAAATAAAATAATTTAATCAATACATATTAATGCTATCTTTTTACAACCTGTTTCATTAAAGCATATACATGACATACGTATCGTATACCAATTTATTAGTGAAATGGTTCATTGTTGGTGGAGAAACAATTTAAACAAGCATTAACGTAGGTAAATCTCGAATAAAATAACAGGAAAGTTGGTTTGGTTCTGCGAAAAAATACACAGTATTTATCTACTGAAACGTTTAAGTGAACGTTATCCATAAAACAACAAAGGATTGAGAAAATATTAATGTTATTCCAATTCAATCCAGTTGGTAAATTTGAAGGAATATGTAGATAAGTAATAGGTTTTTCAAAACAGTTACCATTTATTTCCTAAGTGGTTTAAATGGAAAAAAATGAAGAAATTTACTCGTAAAAAGCGGTGTAAGCTCACAAGTTGGTGTTTATTTCAATTGATATTTACGTAGTGAGCAATATATATATCGGCGCGAAGGCTTTATAAAACAAAATCATGATCGAAAGAGTAACATTGGATTATAATTTATTAGATTAACTAGCTATTGCTTGTAAAAGAATCAATTTATAGTAAGAAGTGATCAAAATACATTGTTAAAACAACAATTATGATGTTACTAGATTTGTTTATGTCAGTCGTCATTATGGTATAAATACGGGCGGTCGACAGTCCGAGAGTTAGTCTTGCTCAAGTCGTCGGACCGTTCGGATCTCTATATCCTTATAGACTATATAGAACAGTATCTACCTTACTATTACGCTGTCCGTTGAATAAACGAAGCTATAATTATTTGGGCAGTTTTATTTTGAAAACGTCATTATGAACCACCATCACAACGACTATAACACAGTGACGGCAGCAATGCTGACGAAAACACATACGGAGGTCATCACTCCGTTATCAGAATTGGGATGGAACTTAATGCGACTTTTCGTCAATCTTGAAAGTTAATGAAGTTCTAATGAATCTAAATTGAAGTTGGTTCATAGCGCTCTGGTTTAGCCACCAATGGCATCGAATCAGAGAGCATTAAAACAAAAATTTGGAGGTTTCACCCACAAGCCTGGCTCGATTCTGATCATGCATGGATCAGTCCTCAACAGACTGAGTTGTGGAGATAATCAATAAACGCTTTGGGACGGGGCGCAATTTTCAATAATACCCGAGAGTAAGCTGCCCAAACCTACCATCGCGCTGACCTTTCTCTCCACTAGTAAGGTGGAGAATGTGGAGTAGGCTCTGCTAGTCCTGCCCAAGCAGAACAAGGGTCTGAATGTCAAGCTGTGGAGGGTTCTGCACAGTCTGGCTATGGGTAATGGAGAGTAAGCAAGTATATAACTGATTTTTTTGAAGGATTGCTTTACATAACTTAATAAAACTGTTTCATAATTGCACCGACTGAGATTTTGTGAAATCTTCATTACAATTTACGATTCCGAAGGCGATGTAACTGCTAGATTGGTTCGACCGTCGACCACGAAAATGTAAGCAAGGTACAACGCCAGAGGTATTGGCAGTATGAGTTGCGTTCTTTGTGTAAGGAGACAATGTTTGACGGTGATGACATCTATTAGGTTTCTTTCGAAAATCCTAACCAATGTTTCTAACTTTGCAGTATAGATAAACATTGAAAAGATGCCACTACCGAAATTAATGTTTGAAAATATATATAAACATGTATAGCCATGTTAAGCTTATTTAAATTTACTTAATTTATTTAAGGTTACCCAAAATACATAAACAGAATGTCCCACTACGTCCCATAGTCAGCCAGATTGGTACAACAACATATAAACAGGCTAAACACGTTGCTAGGATACTGACACCTCTCCGGGGACATACAATGTCTTATGTCAAGGATTCTTACCAGTTTGTTAATGATATTCAACAAGTAAAATTAATAACAACGACATTATGGTTAGTTTCGATGTACAGTCACTATTTACCAGCCTTCCATTGATTGACTGCATTGAAATTGTCAAGAGAAAGCTAGAGGATAACAACATGCCTGTAGAATATGCAGAATTAATGAAGCATTGCTTAACATCTGGCTATTTGATGTGGAAGAATGAATTCTATGTACAAGCTGATTAAGTGGCAATGGGTTCCCCGGTCTTCCCCGTTGTTGCCAACATCTACATGGAGCACTTTGTGGCGAGGGCTCTGTCCTCTGCACCTGCTATACCGAACATCTTTAAACGGTACGTAGATGACACCTTCACAATACTACCTATGAATCAAACATCTAGTTTTCTAGAACACCTTAATTCCATTAACAACAAAATACAATTTACAATGGAATTGCAGTCAGATAATACTTTAGCTTTCCTTGATATTCTTATTATAAAGAATCCTGACAATACATTAGGACAAACTGTTTATAGGAAACCCACACATACAGATAGGTACTTCAATGGTAAATCACACCACCACCCTAGCCAGTTAGCTACCGTTGGCAAATCTTTGTTTCAGAGAGGAACACATCTGTGACGCTGAACACCTAGAGGGCGAGCTGCAGCATGTCAAGCATGCCTTGTTCAACAACCACCTGCTCGTACCTTGCCAGCGTTGCAGAAACCAAATCAAGCCACCCACAGTTGAGCATCAACCGGCTCTACTACCATATGTGAAAGGAGTTACTGACAGAATCGGCAACATTTTAAAAAAGGTTTTGTAATTTATCTACAAACCTCAAAGGAAAATAAGCAAATTCTTGAGACCTATCAAAAGTAATGTTCCTTTACAATGTGCTGGAGTATATAAACTTGACTGCGATGGTGGCTTGTCATACATAGGTCAAACAAAGAGGAGCATCAGTAAAAGAGTTAAGGAATACATATTGGATATCAAGCATAGGCGTACATCGAAGTCTTAAGAAGAATTAAGAATAATGTAACCACCCGGTTTTACTTATCAACTAGAGTACAGTTAACTAGAGTGATGAAAGTAGTATATAAAAATTTACACTTTAAAAATTAAAATAAACTTTTCCAACAATATTATATTCTTTTATTTTCTTAATACTACTTAATTTAAACTAGCAGAATCTCATTTGACACTATTTTTTGAAGTCGAAGTGGCATCATTAAAAGTATCCAAATATTTAACCTTCTCTATTAATTTAATAAGTATGAAAATAAATAGCTTATAATAAATTTAATAATAATAATTAATAAAGTATTTTAAAGATTTTTTTAAAACGATTGTTACATTTAGTATTATATTTTTTTATTATAGATATACATTTGTTTATAAAATATTCTATATTAATTAAGGATTTAGACATTAATTTCCAACAAGCAGACATAAAGCTTTTAAGTTATAGACTTAACTTGCTATTATCTGAGGCTTTTAAGCTAAATAAGTTAACTCGTGAAGCGAACGCTACTACTAATTATTTAATAGGATGCAAAAGTCTAAGCAATTATCTAAGATACCTGTATCCATTTAAATAATTGCATAAAAAGAGACACTTTTTCTGCTCCACTTTAGAAAAATTGTTATGTAATTACTTAGGTTTAGAATGTATAGCAAATTTTATTGAATTCAATAAAAGATTTGATTTCCTTATTTCCGTATTTCAAGCAGTTCTCTAGGTATATATGCCATCCAGCGTGCGGTCGCTAGTGCCGCCATCTGGCGCGTCCCCCGGGTTGCGGATAGGGGGGTCTTCACCGGCTTCGGCCGGCGCGGACAGCTACTAGCAAATGTGGCTGCTTGCTTTTCGGAGCGAGCATTGCACGGTCACAAGATCTCGGAAGCCCGCACTGAGCGGGAACGAGGGCTGGATTGACGGAGCTTGTTCTGATCGTCCGGCTGCGAAGAAGAAAACCTCTATAAAAAATCACCCTTTTTTGTGTTTTGTCTTGTCCTGTTTTGTTGTTTTCTTCTGCGTGTCTCTTTGTCCCCTTTTAGATGTTTTGTGTCGGTCCGGCGGTTCGGCGTTTGCCAAAGGATCGGGTAAGGACGAGAGCGCCCCAACAAGAAATGGATAAAAACGATTCCAAAATGAGTCCCCAGGCGGGTGCTGAATCCCGCACGGCCGCTGCTGTCGTCTGCCCCTCGTACTCTTGGGGGGGCAAGAATCGTTTACGAACAGGAGTCCCTGCACAGGTCGACACCACACCGACCTGTTCAACTAAACTGCGTGTGAGGCGTGGACAAGGTGCGCCCAAAGGACGCGGGAGTGGGCTCGCCCAGGCGAAAGCCGTTTTGCGAGCCATGGAGGAGGAGGCGGAGGAGGCCGAGTTCGATCTGTCTTCGGAGGTGCTTCCCACCATTGAGCCGACTTCTTCTTTGGATGCGCAGCAGCTGCATGCTGTTGCGCGGAAGTATGCTGCCTCTATCCAAGAGGTGTGCAAAAAGAGCACTAACTTGAAGGGCACTATGGTTAAGGCTCTGAAGGGGGCTGCGAGCAGCCTTCTAGAGGTCGTCGAGGTTCTGGCCTGCAGGGGGGAACCTGAGGAATCGCGGCAATTGCAGGCGGATAACGCCCGTCTTTGTCGCGAGGTGTCCTTCCTCAGGGAGGAGATCCTCAAGGTTCGAAAGGACTTTGACGATCTTAAGTCCTCTGTCGGTCAGCCTCCGATCTCGTCGGGGGGTCCAGACGCGGTTGAGGAGTTGAGACGCTCCGTATTGTCCTCGGTGGGAATTTTTGATTAACTCCCGCTTTGAAGGACTCGAAGAGCGTCTCCTCCAGGCGCGGATCCACCGTCCGCTACTCGCGGCGGAGAGGAGACAGTCGCCGCGACTGCGGCCGACTGCCTGGCGCCACGGTGAGTGCGAAAGCGATCCCGTGGCGTCCCATTGTAGCGTCGTGGGCAGCCGTTGGTTTTTTAGTGGGGTGCCTTAAAAATGGCAGTCGCCGGGTACCGTACATACCGCCCGGCCATCGCCTTCCTGGCCTGGGTGAAGATGCGAAAACGCATTTTTCCAACGATAAAAAAAAAAAAAAGAAGGTATATATGCCATAACTATTAAGAAATATCCTGAAAGAATCGTATTGTCGGTAAAGTTTAAGGAATATATGAATTTGAATATTTATTGCTTATCCAAAACAAAAATAAAAAAAGAACATGCTCTGTGGAGGTGTTTGGCGTAAAATGGTGTTAATATTAAATTTTTTTTTTCGCAGTGGGTATATTCATAACGTAGCAGTAAGTTATCAATATATTTAATATTTATCTCAAAATGTTCACTACGGTAAATATAACATTAATTTATATTTCAGAGAAGATACTTAATGTGAGTACCGCATTCACTTCAGATGAAATTGTATGTTGCGGTAAAATATATATGCATGTTAAATTGTGGGCATTTGTAGTGAATATTTTATTTTTATTTTTATTTGTCAACCACTTTTAGACTTTCTAATATATCATTGATAACAGAATTTTATGTACTTACATTTAGGTAAATACAATTATCTCAATCGGCATCGCTAATTGAAAAAAAAATAGAGAGTAGAGCTCGGACGGAAGCCGAACTTCTACTTGAATGCTTGGTTTAAGACACGCTCTTCCATGGCGAACAAGGTGGCGAAATACCCGGTGATAGTGTAAATTGAGTTTCCCTGGGAGCCTGGTCTCAATTGCTGTTAATCGTTGGCTTGCGAGTATCACCATGTGGCCTGTTATTGGAGTACCGCGCATATAATAAAAGCCCTGAGGCTTTAACGTGTTTATGTAACATTATCGTTATTATTATCTGAATAATAAAAACGATAATGTTACAACATCAGAACATCACGTATCCTATAACTCAAATAATTTCATATTTTAATGATCAATCAAATTATTTTTATAAACCTGTATTTATATCTTTATTTATTATACATTGCATTGAACGAAGTCAGTTTTTTGTTTTTTTTTTTAATTTTTTTTGTGTTTGGTTTTCTTTTTTTTTATTCTTTATTTAATTGTGTTTGCATACCGCGGACCCCCCAAACGGGACCGGTGGTTCACGCAACTCTGATAATTGTATACCTGCTAAGTAATTTGTGATAATTGATTACCTACATTTAATACATACATTTTTTTTTTTTATAAATACAAGAATTGTCATATTGTGTCTGTGTGGTTTAATTGCCTGAGACCTACGCCTCGGATCCTGTACCAGAGGACTCCATCAAGAACGAGCAAGTCACTAATATGCCTCTATCTCCGAAATATATATATATATATATATATATACATACATATATACAGGGTTACTTGTAATTAATTGTCCACCTCTTGCAGGTAGTCTCTCTACATTAATTTTAATTTATTTACAAAACAAATGTTGTTGGGATTGATCGAGAGAGGCTGCCTGCAAGAGGTCAACTAATTACAAGTGACCTTGTACTTATTACTCTGTATTTTGTAAGAAGTAATTAAAAGGTCAACGCCCGGGCGCCTTACCGACGCGACGCTCAGAGTTAATGCCAGATCAGAGACAAGAAATAAACTTTGTATGGGAAAATTTAAATTTAAAAAACTATTAAATTTGAAAAGTTGTAGAACAAATTTTGTGGGGATTGATGTAAAGAGGCTGCCTGCAAGAGGTGGTCAACTAATTACAAATAACCCAGTATATTCAAGTTTTTTATATGTAGTCATAGTAAAATACTGTTAGACTAAATACTATAAAAATAACTAAAAATAAAAGAGTCAAGCCGTAATATACATCTGTTATTTAATTGCAATAGCGGCATATTAAATAAAATAATTTAATCAATACATATTAATGCTATCTTTTTACAACCTGTTTCATTAAAGCTTATACATGACATACGTATCGTATACCAATTTATTAGTGAAATGGTTCATTGTTGGTGGAGAAACAATTTAAACAAGCATTAACGTAGGTAAATCTCGAATAAAATAACAGGAAAGTTGGTTTGATTCTGCGAAAAAATACACAGTATTTATCTACTGAAACGTTTAAGTGAACGTTATCCATAAAACAACAAAGGATTGAGAAAATATTAATGTTATTCCAATTCAATCCAGTTGGTAAATTTGAAGGAATATGTAGATAAGTAATAGGTTTTTCAAAACAGTTACCATTTATTTCCTAAGTGGTTTAAATGGAAAAAAATGAAGAAATTTACTCGTAAAAAGCGGTGTAAGCTCACAAGTTGGTGTTTATTTCAATTGATATTTACGTAGTGAGCAATATATATATCGGCGCGAAGGCTTTATAAAACAAAATCATGATCGAAAGAGTAACATTGGATTATAATTTATTAGATTAACTAGCTATTGCTTGTAAAAGAATCAATTTATAGTAAGAAGTGATCAAAATACATTGTTAAAACAACAATTATGATGTTACTAGATTTGTTTATGTCAGTCGTCATTATGGTATAAATACGGGCGGTCGACAGTCCGAGAGTTAGTCTTGCTCAAGTCGTCGGACCGTTCGGATCTCTATATCCTTATAGACTATATAGAACAGTATCTACCTTACTATTACGCTGTCCGTTGAATAAACGAAGCTATAATTATTTGGGCAGTTTTATTTTGAAAACGTCATTATGAACCACCATCACAACGACTATAACACAGTGACGGCAGCAATGCTGACGAAAACACATACGGAGGTCATCACTCCGTTATCAGAATTGGGATGGAACTTAATGCGACTTTTCGTCAATCTTGAAAGTTAATGAAGTTCTAATGAATCTAAATTGAAGTTGGTTCATAGCGCTCTGGTTTAGCCACCAATGGCATCGAATCAGAGAGCATTAAAACAAAAATTTGGAGGTTTCACCCACAAGCCTGGCTCGATTCTGATCATGCATGGATCAGTCCTCAACAGACTGAGTTGTGGAGATAATCAATAAACGCTTTGGGACGGGGCGCAATTTTCAATAATACCCGAGAGTAAGCTGCCCAAACCTACCATCGCGCTGACCTTTCTCCCCACTAGTAAGGTGGAGAATGTGGAGTAGGCTCTGCTAGTCCTGCCCAAGCAGAACAAGGGTCTGAATGTCAAGCTGTGGAGGGTTCTGCACAGTCTGGCTATGGGTAATGGAGAGTAAGCAAGTATATAACTGATTTTTTTGAAGGATTGCTTTACATAACTTAATAAAACTGTTTCATAATTGCACCGACTGAGATTTTGTGAAATCTTCATTACAATTTACGATTCCGAAGGCGATGTAACTGCTAGATTGGTTCGACCGTCGACCACGAAAATGTAAGCAAGGTACAACGCCAGAGGTATTGGCAGTATGAGTTGCGTTCTTTGTGTAAGGAGACAATGTTTGACGGTGATGACATCTATTAGGTTTCTTTCGAAAATCCTAACCAATGTTTCTAACTTTGCAGTATAGATAAACATTGAAAAGATGCCACTACCGAAATTAATGTTTGAAAATATATATAAACATGTATAGCCATGTTAAGCTTATTTAAATTTACTTAATTTATTTAAGGTTACCCAAAATACATAAACAGAATGTCCCACTACGTCCCATAGTCAGCCAGATTGGTACAACAACATATAAACAGGCTAAACACGTTGCTAGGATACTGACACCTCTCCGGGGACATACAATGTCTTATGTCAAGGATTCTTACCAGTTTGTTAATGATATTCAACAAGTAAAATTAATAACAACGACATTATGGTTAGTTTCGATGTACAGTCACTATTTACCAGCCTTCCATTGATTGACTGCATTGAAATTGTCAAGAGAAAGCTAGAGGATAACAACATGCCTGTAGAATATGCAGAATTAATGAAGCATTGCTTAACATCTGGCTATTTGATGTGGAAGAATGAATTCTATGTACAAGCTGATTAAGTGGCAATGGGTTCCCCGGTCTTCCCCGTTGTTGCCAACATCTACATGGAGCACTTTGTGGCGAGGGCTCTGTCCTCTGCACCTGCTATACCGAACATCTTTAAACGGTACGTAGATGACACCTTCACAATACTACCTATGAATCAAACATCTAGTTTTCTAGAACACCTTAATTCCATTAACAACAAAATACAATTTACAATGGAATTGCAGTCAGATAATACTTTAGCTTTCCTTGATATTCTTATTATAAAGAATCCTGACAATACATTAGGACAAACTGTTTATAGGAAACCCACACATACAGATAGGTACTTCAATGGTAAATCACACCACCACCCTAGCCAGTTAGCTACCGTTGGCAAATCTTTGTTTCAGAGAGGAACACATCTGTGACGCTGAACACCTAGAGGGCGAGCTGCAGCATGTCAAGCATGCCTTGTTCAACAACCACCTGCTCGTACCTTGCCAGCGTTGCAGAAACCAAATCAAGCCACCCACAGTTGAGCATCAACCGGCTCTACTACCATATGTGAAAGGAGTTACTGACAGAATCGGCAACATTTTAAAAAAGGTTTTGTAATTTATCTACAAACCTCAAAGGAAAATAAGCAAATTCTTGAGACCTATCAAAAGTAATGTTCCTTTACAATGTGCTGGAGTATATAAACTTGACTGCGATGGTGGCTTGTCATACATAGGTCAAACAAAGAGGAGCATCAGTAAAAGAGTTAAGGAATACATATTGGATATCAAGCATAGGCGTACATCGAAGTCTTCAGTGTGTGAATATACCATAGACAAGCCTAATCATTATATAAGATATGATAAACCTAAAATCCTCGCTAAAGAACAACGTTACATTCCAAGAATGGTTCGTGAGGCTGTTGAAATTAAAAACATCCTAATTTTAATAGAGAAGATGGTTGGGGATTATTTACCTGGGACCTACTTTTGAAAAATATAAAATCCCATGTCTGTGACCGCACTGTAAGAACTTAGATACTGTTAGTGCGTTTTGTGTGTATCCTGAATTGTACGCCCGGACGCTTAGAAACCGTTGGAGGTAGATGACTAATTAACTGACTTACTGAAAGACACCTCCATCTCGTCTTACCATGAACACGATTGCTGCAAAGCATTCGAAACGTCGGGTTAGATTTAAAATTTAATTCAATATACGCGAGTTAAATCCGTAAAAATAGTTTTATTTCAATGTTTAGTATCGTAATCGTGAAAACCTTAAAAAACACTATATTTGTATTCTATTTTTGTATGATATTTCGCCGATAATTTATAATAAATGTTAATAAAATGAATAACTAAATTAAAAAGTGTTAATCAATAAACCCATGACTTATTGTCCCGCCACCTAGCGGTTTCACTTTGTACAGATATGTTTATATAACAGATGTAGTTATGTTTCCCTAAGGTATAAATAGATGGCATTGTTACAAAACATTACGAGTATATTTGATCACAAATTTGTAATATTATTTTCATTTAAACTGTGTTAATTGAAAATTGATTCTAAAAAACAAACTCCAATATGAAATAAATAATAAAGAACTACTAAGCAATTTAATATAATACAAGAAATAATAATGATAGAAATGAAAATATCTCGCTTGCTTTCTATAAGAGAGAGAGAGAGATAGCAAAACATGTTGTGACAACTTTTGGTAAGAATTTTTACCGTCTAGCCCCCTTTCACAACGCGCGATAAGAAACTACGTTCCAAAAATAATATTATTATATACTTATTGAATTCGTTGCGTCGGACGACTGTTTAGTAAAGGAAGAAATTAAAATGCAAGTAAGTTAACAAGGCAAATAAAGAAATTACGATATCGAATAGTATAGTCTAAGCTCTCATTAATTGACTACGTAATATACCTGGTGTGATCAATAAATACGGTGAATAATGTTATATTATAAAAAGTATCACGCTTACATAGAATCTGATTTAATCTCCTTCAAAGTACTCTCCTTGGCTAGCAATGCAGTTATTCCAACGTTGACTCCATGACTGGATGCATTTCTGGAAGGCATCTTTTGGAAGGGCTTTCAGCTGCTCGGTCGTGGCCTTTTCAATGTCAGCAATGGTATCAAAACGTTTTCCTTTAAGCACACTTTTAATTTTTGGGAAGAGCCAGAAGTCGCACTGTGCTAAATCCGGTGAGCATGGCGGATGTGGACAGACAGGTACATTTTTTTCTGCCAAAAACTCACGAATGAGAAGCGAGGAGTGACACGGCGCATTGTCGTGGTGAAGAAAGAAGCCATTGGCCCATTTTTCTGGCCGCTTTCTTCGTATGTTGTTTCGCAAGCGTTGCAGTACGCCCTTATGAAATTCCGAGTTTACAGTTGTTCCTCTTGGAACGAACTCTGATCGCACTATGCCCTCACTATCGAAGAAAACAATGAGCATGACCTTGATGTTTGATTTTGACTGATGTGCCTTTTTAGGGCGAGGAGATGAACTGGTTTTCCATTGGGAAATCTGCATTTTGGTCTCTGGGTCATAGCCATAGACCCAACTCTCATCTCCAGACACAATTTTTGCCATAAAGTCCGATTCTGCATGAAGACGATCCATGTTGCGCGACAGACACGATAAACACAACCTCACTCTAGCGGCTCTGACAGCTGACTGACATGTTCAAACGTGATACAACTTGTCCCTGCCTGTGTCAGCGGATCACGCTACTTAACAAATTACAACATATGGCTGTAGCATCAGCTATTGCCGGTATAAAATTCGTTCACCGTACATATTGATCACACCTCGTATACGTACGTCAACGTACATAATAATAATATTTTTATTCTTTTTGTATCGGGGGTTTTTTAAAATTTTAATTTAATTTTTAATCTATACATATAATAAAATTGCCACTGATCGATTTCTATACATGGATAATTTAAAAAAAATAAATAAATAGGGGGCCTTTATAAGAGCAAAAAAAAAACAAAAGCAATGGTTTTTCATATTGTCTGTTTGACTGTATGTCTGTATGTTTGTGCACGCTAATCTCAGAAACGGCTGAACCAATTTGGATACAGTGTACTCAGTTCATATATTTGGCAGTTTTCATTTCATATAATGTTGCACTCTTCACTTAACATTTAGTGTTTATTTCATTGAAATCGGTTAAGAAATAAAAAAGTTATGTCAATTTATATCAATCACTTAACATGTACCATGCAAATCTATAAAGAAGTAGTCTATATAATATAAAAAACTACGTTAATAAGAACCGATTTTAAAACTAAAAAGTAAAAAATAATGGAGATTTAATATTTATTATATACTACCTATTTTTTATATTATGTCCTATTTACTAATAGGTTTCAGGTCGTTGCCAAGCCATTTAGTATAGGAACTCGGTTGAATACAATTTCGTATATTTTTTTTGTTATTCTTCGTATCGATTCAAGCTAGTAATCATATTAAGATTTAATTGTTCTTTTGTAGCTTTATTTACGTATCTTAATGTTTGAAGTAGGCATTTCATAATTCATATGTCCATTTAGTTTAAGAATTTTGTTGAATATATTTTCATAATTTTAGTTTTTTTTTTCACAATTCTTCGTATTGATTAAGCTGCTTATAATAATAACATTTAATTGCTTTTTATTATGTTTATTTACCTATCATAACTATTAAAGTAGTCATTGCATTGTATTAATTTGCTTGTATTCATTTAACTGGTTAAATATAATTATTTGTTTAATGCTTGGCACCGACTTCAACCTATTAGTAAATATTACATAATATAAATAATAGGTAGTATATAATAAATATTAAATCTCCATTATTTTTTACTTCACAGTTTTAAAGTCGGTTTTTTTAACGTAGTTATTTTTATTTAATACTTTTTAGTTTATTGCTACATCATTATGCTATCATCAATTAGCCATGGGTAGATCTACAAAAGCACTGCACGCCTTAAAAAATACAGATCTCAAGGAACGGGAACAGATAAAAGTAGTCGTCTCCGTAAAAATGCTCTTCGAAACACAATTTCACGTTCTTGTGAGACTATTAAAGATCGTAAAAAACGTTGGTTAGCCATAAAGGCATATATGAAATCACAATTACGTCAAGAAACTGTTGATCAACATAGTTCTAGACTCGGTAAGATCCAAGAGCGTCTTGCGAATGAGTATATTGAGCAGAGAGCTAATATGACTATATATGACTTGGTCTTATTAATGACCGTTTCAACGAGTCAACTGAGCAGAGGACTCATAGATTAGACGTCAGACTTCACAAAGACTTTGTTCAATGAATGAGCGTAATTTTATAACTGCCATAAATCAATATGCTGAAGTACCATGCACAGTCTGTAAGAAATTATTGTATCCAAAACAACAGATGTCTTTAGTCACAGCACGTTATGATTTCCTTCCGGAGGAACTAGTACAAAACTTGAACAAAAATGCTCATAAAATAAAAACAAATGGGCCTACCTGATTCAAATTTTTAGGGGACCAACTCGAAACTATTCCGCATCAAACAAAAAAAGAATAACGTAAATCTGTTCTGAAACCTAGGAGAAATCGGTGTACATACATAAAAAAAATATATATACCGGCCCAACTGAGAACCTCCTCCTTTTTGAAGAAGTCGGTTAAAAAATATTAAAAAATATATATAGCCAGGCTGTGAAGGGATAACTAATAGAATTCAAATCTAACATTTTTGATATCTTTGTCTTTTAATGTGTTTCTCTTTTGGTTGTAAACGCAACACGAACAAAATATATGCCTAATGTAAATAACTTTTATACAGAGAAATTGAGCGTCACTCTAAGTAACATTTAGTTTTTAACTTTCATTGCACGCATTTCACTCTATCAAAAGATGTATTTCTTTAGAGTGTTTCAGAAATTTATCTTTATACCTATAATAAAACCACTGTCTGTACCTACATGAAAAATATTTTCAAAAATTCATAATGGGGGACCTGGTTATAAGCAAGAGAACCCAGAACAATGTCTTTCATTTTGTCTATTCGTCTGTATGTTTGTGCATGTTAATCTCAGAAACAGATTAACTTGTTTCGATGAATTTTTCGGGAATGTATTGTCATGGGCTTCACTTTACATTTAGTGTTTTACTATTTAAATCGGTTAACAAAAAAAGAAATTAATAATATGTTATTTTTATACTATTGCGGTAAGACATTTCAAAAGTGAAATAGTGGTTTTCTATTAGGGAATAATAGTATACTTTCCAAAAAAAAATACGAAATTGGACTAACTCCTCTGTAAACAAATATCTGTAATTAAAAAAAAGTTTATAAAAATAAACTAGAAATACTCCTAACGAAATAACTACTTGTCGGAGTTTGATGAAACTTTGAATGGGTACTTTTTATTGAAATCGAAATCTATGCGTACGACGTCACAGTCACAGCTAGTAAGCAAATAAATGAATTTTTTAATGTTACTTTAGAAGGAAATTTAAACGTTATTTTTGTTCTATTCTTTTTTATTTGTTTGTTTTGTATTAGTCGATTTCAACCATTTGACGATTTGACATGGAATTACCCAGTTGCATTGTGATACAAAAAAAAAGATTTAAAATTATCATTTTGTTTAATATACTTATCTACTTAGTCTCTGAATTTTTGATATAAAAGTTAAGTTTATATTTTTATCAGAAACTAAAAATTCTAACAGTTTAATATTAGACAATATCTCGGCATGCAGTTTCCAGCCAGAAGCAAGGAATGCGGTAATCGCATTAAATTACTTCTCCAGAAAGTAAATGTCTTTTTTTTATTTTCCGCAGCAAATATTTCGTATTCTTTAATAGTTATATTTATAAAAGTTGCTTGCGTTTAATAAAGGTCTCTTTGAACTTATTTGAAATGACGTAGAATAGTATTAAAATGAGAACATTGATGTTTTTATTTTCATATAAAAATCCTGGTAATGAGTGTTTTTTGCTTTTGAGGAAATTTTGCATTTGTCAAAATATTGATAGTCAAAATTACGTAGTACAACCCTGCCAATGCACAATTCTTCGACAATTGAAAGGTAAAAATGTAAACGTCAATACAAAACTCACATGTAAGATTTTACATAATAGGATGATACCCAAGCGCAAAAAACATTTCACTGCATAAATGTCAATTGAATTCAATATCCAAGCTTTTAAATAATTAGACATTTATTAAGAGCTTATAAATGTTTACAACTGGTTTACCCATCTACTCGGAAGAAATCACAAAAGATACTTGCCAGTTTATTTTCGAGAGAGAGAAACAGGCAGCGATACGGTAGCTCAGTTGGTAGAGTTACAGGAGGGTTTCCGAGTAGTCGCGGGTTCGCATCCCTGCCCGTATCGGTTTATTTTTTATTCTATATTTATATAAATTTAAATAAGCTTAACGTGGCTATACATGTTCTAGTGGTGGTGCTATTCGGTAGTGGCATCTTTTCAATGTTTATCTATACTGCAAAGTTGGAAACATTGGTTGGGATTTTAGAAAGGAACCTAATAGATGTCACCACAGTCCCGATAACGACGATCACATATAGAATGCTTAATTCACCGAGGCTGGCAGCGATACGGTAGCTCAGTTGGTAGAGTTACGGGACGGCATTCTATGAGACATTTCTTGCGAGTTACGTGCGATGAGGGCCACGGTTGTCTAGCAAACTTGTCCTTTCTTGAGCTCTTTAAAGTTACCAGGATTCTGGTATCTCCTCTATTACGTCGTTGTATAATAATACAAAAGGTAAAAAGATTTAGGCGTTGGACCTAAATTATACCGGTAACGTATTAGCATTAAGAAACCATCCTTTAAAGAAACAAATTTGACATTTATTATATGCTATGGGATATTTGCTGTCAACATAAAAAAAATATGTATTATGAATTCCTGATTGATATAAACTTGGAGTCGAGGATATCAAATTTCCATGTAGTTTAACGTGAAGAGAGAAGGTAAAAACCACAGTGCACATGCATTTTTATTATAATAGGAAAGGTTCAGAAAAAACCCAGAGACATTTTTGCTATTAATAAAAAATGAACGCTAAAATACCTCAGATATAGATTTAACATAAGAAAGTAATAAATATATATTCATATATTTATTTACTTCAATTTACAGTAATACTCTGAACGAATTAAATACTAACTAAGGGTTATAATAAGTAACAAAAAATATGCATTAAATTAACTTTAACTGCACTATTTAATGCGCCTTATTTTATAAAGTTATTACTTCGAAGACTTTGCGATCAACTTAAGACATTAAAATACAATCTAAAGAGAGTTTGTGAACATATTAAACTTACTACTGGATTAAGTTGTCTGCGAAGATATAACGAGTGTTTAAGTATTGTCTTTAATGTGAGACTCGACGATAATGTTAGGTTGTTGTTTTCTCAGCGATCGACAGTAATAGAACAGTAGAACTTTTTTTATTGTAATGTTCTGAAACCGATAAGATTTTAAAGAAAATAAATCGTAAGGAATTATTTTATATATAATATTTCTCGAAAATTATTTCTAGAATTTGGCTTGTTATTGCTTGTTGGCCCTTGTAGATCGTAATTTTTTTATTCTAATTGTAGTATTACAAATTGCTATATTTAAATTTTGATTGTAGTATTATTGTACACCTACCAATATTTATGTAGATTAATTTTGTAATTTTACACGACTAGTTCTGGAACTATATAGGGTTTTTATCCATGATCTCGAAGCATGGCACGCTTGTGGCTGTGGTAGTGGTGGTTTCGGGAAGATGTAATGTCTACTAAATGTTTAATTAAAAAAAAAATTGTTTCCATTTTCTTTTATTATAACACTTGTTATATAATCGTCATATTAATAAAAAAAAGTGGACGGAGAACCACGAAATTTGGCACACCATAAAGCTATATGTAAAAAGGTGCAGAAGCAACCAAAAATATACTTATAGATGTTGATCAGAACTCTCATATTTTCCTCAAGTCACCACCAATTATTGAAAAGAAATCCTAAGATGGAAAGAAGTAAAGTAAAATAAAAGCAAACGATACTGTTGTGTATTAATTAAAAAAAAAACTTGGAAACCATTTCAATTCTACGTTTAAGTAATTAATAAGTAATAATTGGGTGAATATAATGTCAATATACGGAATTCTACAAATATTCTATTTAATTCACAACCACTATAGACCGTCTTATGTATTGACATTACAAACATTCTATAACAAAACATTATATTATAATTTATCTCTCAAAAGTTTTCACTTTGTTCTAAAAAACCCAGATAAAAATTTGTCAAAAATATTTATCAGAATAAAATATTTATTTATTGAGATTGAATAATATAACTAAATTATTTAGCCACTAAAGAAAAATACCTTCTGTTTTGAGTGAAGTTCTTGTGTAAATATATTACATATTATCATATAATATAGTTATTTTTTGGAGTAGATGAATAAAAAGTTTTGAAGCTTTATAAGCTTCATTTACAAGAAGAGTAGTAAAATAAATAAATATTCTGCCTCAACTTTTATACCTACACAACTTACATGATAGTGTAGGGGTAAGCAAATTATTATCTCTTAGTTTCATAAATATAATGCGTTGACATATATGTAACTATTATAACGGTTAATGGTTAACCAACAATTAATCTTATTGCGCTTAGTATAAGATACTTTGTAAGAAGAATCGATCCAAAAATGACAAGCAATAATCTTTTTATATACTTGCAACCAGAAAAATACATACCTAAAATACCAAGACATAAAGACCACGAATAAAATAAAGATACTTAATCGTTAATATTTACTAAAATTGTGCTAATAAATGCTTAATTATTAGAGTTTAATGATTCGTTGAATTGCATTTGACATTTATGCTGCACATTAAATGTTTTGGCACTTGTGTCTGCAAAATCGTAGTGTTGTGAATGTGAGGTTATTGATGACTATTAATTAAATAAGAACTAACACGGTTGAGCTGTTCGACAGCTTAGACCTACATTGTTTTCTTGTATGCGATAGCTTTGTTGTAACAGAATATCAATCTGTTAGGGTCATCCATAATTACAGAATTCTAGAAAGTAGATCTACATCTTTTTTTATAGACATATTTGCTCAACCCGTCCCCGTGCTGTACATATTTTTTTACATATTTTTTTAGTGATCTTATCTTTCGCAAATATTATTTGATTCTGTGAACGAAACATCAATCACTGTGAACGAAAAATCAGTTAATTTACGTAAAATTTGAATAGTTATGTTAAAGGTTAAAATATTTTTTAATAAACCGTTTATGATTAGTTAAGTGTAAATACCTACTCTAGCCATAAATATTGATACAATTAAAAAAAATAATAAATAACTATTTTTCAAAATAAAAATTTAAAATTCGTTCATCATCTTTAAAGTTTCGATTGATTGTAAGCTGTTTGACATATTTCCTAATGAAATTACAATATTTATCTCATTATAATAAAAGAAGACAAAAAAAAAGATTTAAAAATAGTTCATATCTTGTATAAAGTGGGCATGAAGCTATTTGCAATAAACATTTTGCAATTGTGACACTATAAAAAAAGTTACCAAGAATCGATATTTCGGTCTAGCTAAGGCCATAAAGAATTCACTCAAATAGGGACTTCATAATGACATTGTTCGAAACTGCGAACTATATTGACAGAAATAAGTATTATAAAATTAATATCCGATATTACCTAAAACTACATATGAGAGGCTAAAGTGTAATTAATATGACTTCAATAGCTATTGTAGTTCATTTAAAATATATATGGACATAAAATAAATATAAAATTTAGAAACGACGGTAAAAAAGTTTTTATGTAAAATTGCCCCAGAAACTTAAATTGAATGTAAATTACGAAATAAATAAAAAATATATCGTTCTTCTAATGAGAGAAATGGAAAAATTATGCCTTCTTATCTAAATCTTTTCCATATTTAATAATATTTTCTAGATAAGTAACGAATCAACAAGAAAAATAACCAACAAAAACAAAAAAATACGGGCAAATATTTTATAAATATCGTATTCCAAGGCTCTTCAACTATCTGCCGTTGAACGTACGTAACCTGACTGACTACATAACTATCGAAAATGGACTCAAATATAAAACGATTGCTAAAAAAAAATAATTAAAAATTTAACCCCCGAAACAAAAAGAATAAAAATAATATTATTATATACTTTTTGAAGACGTTGCGTCGGGGGGCCGTTGTACGTACGTTGACGATGGTGTCTATTTTACGAAATTACGAGGGCTCTTAGTATATACGATCTATATACGATCCGATATCTTGATTTCTTCCTTTATTAAGAGGTAACCTTACAACACCCCTCTTTTTGAGTCGAGGATTAAAAAGTAATGTCCCGACTTCAATAAATACAAGTAAAATGTTGTATAAATATAAATAAAGAAAATAATTAGAGAAATAAAATTTGTTCATACTGTACATACTGTGATACTCATCGATGTCTACAACAGGTATATTTAGCTTCTTTTGATGTAATTAAAGCGTTTGCATTTTTCTCCTCTTTTTAAACATGTTTTTTTTTTGAACTAAAAAAATAAATTTGCAAATCGTTATATTAACAATGAAACATTTCAGTTGTTAAGAATGTAGTTTTGATGATTTTAATATGTTAAAAGTACACTGTATTTATAAGTATAGTTTCATAACGTAAAGACAAACTAATATGAAGTTTTAGGATATGAACTATAAATAATTTTATATTTTCTATCGTTTAAATCAGAAAAAAAAAGTCGCAGGAAATAAAATAATCCTGTAGTCCTATAGTAACTCTCCTGAGTAAATTAAATAAGGCCTAAAAGCTTTGTGTTTATTGCCGATACACAGGATGTCTTTAATAATACATACTAATACATTTAAAATGGATCAAACAATATGACTCTGGTTTCTACATTCTTGAAAAAGAGTCAATATTATCCTTTTACTAATTAAAAAAAATCACAAATAAATGTAATCCAAGCTATATAACAAAGTATTTAATCAGTTTTTAAAATAATCACAAAACTTCATGTTTTCAAAAATAGAGTGAACTTTTTGTTAAAAATAAAAACATCACTCGACGTCAATATTTCGGGTTTGATAAGAGCTAAGAACTGACCCTCGTTTTGCCAGATTTGAATCCCTAATCCATTATACTTATTATGATCAGTTGTCAGTCATAATTGAGTCTTTTAAGAATTATATTGTCAAGGATTCATTACATTTTCTATGAAAACTGTGCTAGGTTAAATCTATAAATTCCTAGTCAGACAGACTACAGGCTTGTATCAAATTTAAATTAAATTTTTTAATACGTAGATAAGTCATAAAATAAAACTTTCAATAATTGAATAATTAATACATTTTTCTTATTATATTAATAACATTTCGTTGTTCACTCACTGTCAAATTTATCTTTTCTTAAATCAACACAAAATTTAGCAACATAAAATAAATTTCAGCATGAATATGGTTCAATGTTGATGATGAAATAATTAAAATTTGCTTTATGTATGTAAATTTCGTAAATACCAACAGGAAAATAATGTATATTCTGGGAACAAGTACAGAGTATTTATTTACTTTCACGTTTAACTGAATGTAATCCATAAACCAAAAAGGATTTAGAAGACATTTTTTTTAAATTCTTTTATTCATAATTTTTAAAATATCAATGAAGTGAAGTGGTTGTTTCGAAAAAGTGACTATTTCATTTACATTTTTTTTAAAAGAAAAAGAAATCCATAGTAAGCGGTTTCAAGAGCAGTGAATATAAATTATTGAAGCAACCTTACATATTATTTATTCCATATTTTTTGTTACCTTTTTTATAAATTCAAATTCAAATTCAAAATATCTTTATTCAAGTAGGCATTTACACGCACTTTTGAATCGTCAATTACATTAAATTGGTCAGTATAGTCAGTCTGTGAGTAAGCTACCACCAGCTCGGAATGGTGTTCTGCTGAGAAGAGCTGGCCAGAAACTCAACAGTTGCTCTTTTTAAATGAAATTTAATAATGTTTGACTTATACATTATAACATCAACCCTGCAAATGAGTCAATGACCCAAGTTCCACACATTTCGATCAACCAAAAACTCTTGAATGTTATAGTAAGATTTATTTAATAATATACCTTTAATTTTAGATTTAAAACCCAGAAAAGGAAGATCTAAGATATCTTGTGGAACCTTATTATATTTATTTATTTATTTATTTATTTATTTAAAATCTTTATTGCACACAAAACAACGTACAAATGGCGGACTTAATGCTAAAGCATTCTCTACCAGTCAACCGACATAGTAACCGAAATCTAAAAATGAGGGGGCACAATATTAAAAATTAAAAAACAATTAAAATAATGGAATTAATATCCATAAAACTACTTACTAACACGTACACAATACAAACTAATACATGTAACAAGGCTATAGAAATAAAGTATACTACATATCAATAAATACATACAAATTACTAATATAATATACATACATACTTATATTTATCCATATGGACGGATTTATATTCTTATACTAAATACACATACTTATACTTATACATTTACATATACTTATACTAGATAAATACACATATATGTTGATATACATAATATAAATACACATATATATACACATCTACGCTAACAAAGTAAATTAAAAATAACTAAAATTATACCATCTCAAGAAGGTATTTGCGGACACGTTTCTTAAAGAGAACCCTATTGGGGGCTCGTCGAAGTGAATCAGGAAGGCCGTTCCAGAGTTTTATAGCGTGTAGTGTGAAAGAGTTGGATAAAAAACCAGTGCGGTGTGAAGGTATGCATAAACTGAGGTTAGACGAAGAGCGTAGTTGTAAATCGTGGGTGGGTTAAAGATAAAACGAATACAACTGTTTAAAAGACGATCTAATTTGTCTAAGAAGGCTTCGGAAATGTTAGAGTAACATACATCAGCATAGTCAATAATTGGTAAGATGAGAGACTGCACTAACAGAGTTTTAGTCCTAATGGGTAAAAAATTTTTGTGTCGATAAAGTGAACGTAACGAATACGTTACTTTACGAGCTACCTCAACCATATGGATGTTCCAGCTGAGTGTCGTATCTATGTGAAGTCCTAGATTTTTAACTGATGGCATAAACGGAATGTCGATGTTATTAAATTTAACCGGTGGCGCATTAATGATATCAAATTTACTCGAATTGTGCTTGCTTCCAATCACTATTGCTTGACATTTTTTAGAGTTGACATTGACACCGAATTTGCAACACCATTCAAAAATGTGCTTCAAGTCTTTGTTAATGTCGGCAATGGCGGAGCTAACACAATTTGGATTGACATGAGAATAGATCTGAAGATCGTCAGCATATAGATGGTAAGAGGAAGAGAGGCCAAAAGTTATCAAATTAATGAATAAAGAGAATAGAATAGGTGACAGAATACCACCTTGTGGCACACCAGTTTTCAGGTCGCACCATTCTGATAATGTATTATCGATGCTAACGGCCTGTTGGCGATCCCGAATGTAAGATGAGAACCAATCTAGCTCCTTGGAAGAAATATTAAGATGAGCTAAGAGAGCGATGAGTATGTCATGATCAACAGTATTAAAGGCGTTAGAAAAGTCAATGAGAACTAATACCGTTAATTTTCCACACTTCATCGCTTCCCGGACATCCTCAGTAACTTTTAGGAGAGCTGTGCAAGTGCTATGTCCTGGGCGAAAGCCAGACTGGAGGTCACTAAGTAGATGATTTTTAAATATAAATTTAGTGAGTTGCTTATTGACGATAGCTTGAAGAATTTTGGAGAGATAAGGTAATATAGAAATAGGACGGAATTCATTACAGGTTGTGGGATTAGAAACTTTAGGTAAAGGAAGTATACGTGCATGTCGCCATGAATGAGGAAAGCATCCGTTGGATAAAGAAAAATTTATTAGATACGTTAAAGAAGGCAGGATAACATCAACTAATTGTACAATCATAAAGCGACTCACATTGTCATCACCAATAGCATTTGACCTAATGGACAACACAGCTCTTCTTATTTCTTCCTCCGAGACTAGAGAAAAAGTAAACGAGTCATTATGGATAGTTGGCAGGGAAGATATGTAGGAGATTGTGTTAGATTTAATATTAGTGTCAAGAATAGAAGTTGCAGAGAAATGACGATTTAATTCATCTGAAGTGGGAGAGTTAGAGCCAAGGATATCTTTAGGGGTTAAAACACCTAAAGTTCCGAGAGACTTCCACATAACTGCCGGAGAACAATTTAGTAGTTGATCATGCATGTATCTGCGTTTAGCATCTCTTACCAACTGATTGCAACGATTACGAACAGTTTTATAATGGCACCAGTTAACTTCACAACGGTCAAGCTTGAATTTCCGAAATGCACGATCACGTCTATGCATAGATGTCCGCACATCATCAGTGATCCATGGAGATGGAGGATGCTTTAATTTAACAGCTTTTAAAGGAGAATGCTTATTATATAATGCCAATATTTTATTGTTAAAAAACAACACCATATCTTCAATGTTTGCCAAATTCGTAATGTAATCCCAATTAATCAGAGAGGAATCATTCAAGAGGCAGTCAATATTTAATTTTGAAAAACTCCGCAAGTGCAGCACTGAAGGTTTAGGTTTAGGAGGGTTAAGGTTATAGAAGATAAATAGTAAATCATGTCTGGAAAAATTGGGAGCTGATAACTGACCATGATTCAACACTTTATCTTGTGAAGCGATAAGAATTAAGTCCAGCCGGGCATCGGGAACGTCCAGGTTAAGGTGAGTTGGGTTTAAAGGCAGGATATTTAAATGGACAGAATTAAGAATAGATTTCAATTTACGTGAAGAGGTATTATCCAACAAAATATTGGTATTAAAATCACCCATAACTATCTGATGTATGTACTCTGAGCTTATGCTTTCTAGAGCGGACTCGTCGGAAAAATAATCAGTGGAAGGAGGACAGTACACAACTCCAAGAACGACCTTCATTCCATTGAAGCTGGCTTCAAGGAACATAAATTCAGCGGAAGCGGAATAAGGAGATCGCGACGTATTCAGCAGCTTATAAGAAATTTCACGTCTTAAATATATCGCTACTCCACCGCCTCGCTTACCAATACGATCACAACGGATTAATATGAAACCAGGTAAGGAATATACGGTAGAACATAGATTAGGCTTAAGCCAAGTTTCCGATAAAAAAATTGCATGTAAGTTACTGTCAGAAAATAAAGTCAATAATTCAGCGTAGTGTTGTGGAATGCTTTGTGCATTGAGATGACAACAGTTAAAAGAGTTACGCTGCAGTGATAATTTTGAAGATAGCTCATCGCCAAGAGAAGCAGATGATATATCCGCAGAATTTAAGGAGGAGAAAGGGCTAGAATCACAAGCCGAGTAGAAGGACTCGTTTTCCGACATTACAGATGCGAGTAAAATATAATTTATATAAATAAATAAATAAATATATATAATTCAGTTGCAAATAAATATATGTACACAATATAAATACAATAAATTACAAAAATTAAGAATAATAAACGCCTATACAACCTGCTGTTTACACAAGATCAGTAATAAAACAAAAAATACAGATATAATAATAATAAACATTTAACAGAACAGTGACAATAGAAAACAATATTATAATAATACAAAAAAAAAATAGTAATCTACATCATTAGTATAACGAAAAAATTAGGGTAAGAAGTATATAAAAAGACTTTCATGATGTTTCAAGGCAGTCTAAAATAATAAGTTAAAAAAATAATAATAATAATTACCAACCAGCAATTCAAATAAAAATAGTTAAAAATAACAGGAAATCAAAAAACACATTAAAAAAACAACTGAATATTAGCGAAATTAAAAAAAAATAAATACAATTAGAATGAAAACTTGTCCTTGGCTATACAAATTAAATAAAACTATCCATTTTGTAATGGTTACCATAAGATGTCAAGCTGTCATTTTCAGCCTGTCAGGTGTCAACGCTTGATTGTAAACAAAAAGTAGACAAGTAATACTGTTTTCAATTGTAATTTGTTAAGCAACTTAACACTTAGTAATTAGTAACTTAGTAACTCATTGCATGTAAAATGCAAATAACAATAAAATAAGAAACTAAAAACAATATAAAAAAAATGGACAGGAAAATCCAATGTAGTATAGCCAGAAACACACTAATGAGGTTTTCTATTTCAAGCTTCAAAAAAAAATGTAAATAAAGAAAAGCCATGATTAATCCTCAAATAACTTAAATAAAAGAGTTTTTTAACAAATTAGAAGAGCAGTGAAGCTTACCACTACAAATAGTGTTAAAAGCAATGTGACAATAAGACAATTAAAAGAGTAATGAAGCTTAACACTACAGTATTATGAAAAGCAATTTGACAAAAAATATATATATATAATAGCAATGAAGCTTAACACTACAAATATTAATGAAAGCAATATGACAATAAAACAATTAAAATAGCAATGAAGCTCAAGACTACCATATTATTAAAAGCAATATGAAACTAACAGCAAATATTATCTTTAAGCAATGTAAATAAGAAAAGGCAAAAATAATGATATAAGTAAAGGAATGTTATTTTTTTTGGAGGTGACTTGTCCACACCTGAACCAACATTTGGAACTTCAACAAGTAGGGCTTCTAAATCTTTTTGGCTGTATACCGTCTTCAAATGGCCTGATGGCAGTTTCAGAATAATCTGGCCATTATTTGTCCTCACATTCTTCATGCCAAGATGTTTGCGGGCAGTGAGAAACATTGTCTGTCTATACTTAGTCAGATATTCGTTTAATACATAAGAGGAACCTTTTAAAGCAGATTTTGTACTCCATATGGTTTTCTTAATGTTCAAGTCGCTGAGTTTAATCAAGATTGGTCGACACTTGTTCTCAGAAACTTTACCCAAGCGTCTAAATATCTTTATGGATGAAGATGAGATGTTGCTGATGCCTAATTTATCATAAAATATAGATAATACCTTTGCCGACATATCCTCATCTGGCTTTTCTGGGACACCGGATAGTAAAAGATATTTATTACGATGCCTTGTCTCAGATATATCAAGAGCTTTTACAATTTCTTCTACTTGAAGTTGTAATAGAGACAAAATATCCCAAACTTGCTGCTTAAAATTGTAAAACTCAGCACTGAGACGTGATACTGAGTCACCACTGTGCACCGCTTTACCTTCTAACTGCTTTTCAAAATCAGCCATTCGGTCCATCAGTTGTGAACTTAAAGATTTTTGTGCTTCAGCAATTGACTGGATGGTTGCCATGTCCACAAACAGTAAAATTATTTAATGGTTTATTATCAATTTGTATATTTTGCTATCTTGTCAGAGATTATGTCACAGGCAGGTGTGTAGTGCAGTTTTATGAAGTAAAAGGACTCATACACTTCTGTTTTTTATTTACACCTTTTTATTAACTTTTTAATGCACAAATTAAGAAAAGGAATTTAAAAAACAAATAAAAAATCATTAAAAATGCAAATTTAAAGCACTAGCACTTGTTCACTTGTTAACAGCCTACCCTTAAAAAAAAAAAGCGTACCTACCCTCAAAAAAAAAAAATTATATATGCGTATACTCAAGCCCATGAAGGATTTCTTAACTTTTTGAAGTCGAAATTTAGGCGTTACGAGCCTATTTTTATTTCTTGTATTGATAGTATGTCTGTCGCTGTTTTTTTATACTCATTTAAATTTTAGCGTATATATAGTAAGTTATTAAAAATGTATTGAGAAGCGATCGTAAGAATACCGATTTCTTTAAAAACTTCTCTTAGGGAGTCTCTAGCTTTTAAGTTACAAATAGCCCGTATAGCTCGTTTTTGTGAAATATATACAGAATTAATTTCGGCGGCGCTGCCCCATAGTAAGATACCGTAAGACAATATACTGTGAAAATAACTAAAATAAACGAGTCGAGCCGTATTAACGTCTGTTAATTGTCTTACTTTTTTAATTGCAAAGACGGCTGAGCTAAGTTTGCTTGCGAGTGTCGAGAGATGTGGGTTCCACTGGAGCTTTTTATCTAAAGTTATACCTAAGAAAGTTGTCGAGTCAGTCAGTTCTAACACTTCATTGTTAAGGAATAAACTACAATCTTGACTTTTTACATTAGGAAGTGTAAATTCTATGCATTTAGTTTTCTTAGTATTTAATACCAAATTATTAATTTCAAACCAATGAAGAACTGATAGAACTGAAGAAGATATAACTGTGTTCTTTTGCGAATTCTATTTTCTAAGATTATTTTTATGATTCGAATTTGGAGAAGATTTGCTTTGTATCGGCGATAAAATGGTATGTGTTGAATTAAATGATATAGTGATACATCTAATATTATAAGATCAAACCTATGGTTACATATTTTATAAAATTGGTACAATTTTAATAATAAGTACACTTTACATTTTCTGATTTTCCCCCTATATATAATTTTGTTTAACAATTAGGCAATTTATTATCTTTATTTAATATATTTAAGCAAACAACGATACATAATTGTCTATCTTGCTCGATAAAGCAACGCCAACATTATTTAATTAACTCTCAATCTATACAAACAGCGTTTTGCTTTGTGGTAAGTAATCAAGTAATAAAGCTGAAATTTGGCTTCGGTTGTCTGTGGTCTGAAGAAAAAAAATTGCGTGATAAATAATGAAAGTAAAACTTTAACTAGATAAAACTATCATTGCCGTAAAAAAACAAACAATTTTAAATAATATAAATGTAGTCTACTAGTTGCCCTCTATTTCTTTTCTATAAACAAATATATTTATTACATTGTATTAAGTAAGATTCTAGAAAAAATCCTAATATAAATACTATAATTTTATAAAATGTTACTTAATGTTAAGAGTTTCTTATCTTAAACAAAGCAAGACTAAAAAAAAACCATGTGCAAATTAGATTTTTAAGGACTCCAATATATATATATATATATATATATATTTGATTAATATGTATTATTTGTAAATATATTGATTTAATACCTTGAAATTGACGAAAAAAAATAACGATGATTAGGGAAAGGATTATGTCCGCTGAAATTACAGAACATGTTTTAAAACACATATTTTTTTGAAAATTTCCAGGTCTGCTATGGACTACATCAACATCATCACCGACAAGAACAATGTTATCAACAAAAACCTTGCCTTCTCTTATTTTCCAATGTCACAAGTCACAACAACCTCACTATTATGAATTCTCGAATATAACTTAAATTTTACAAAGCCTATTACACACTCATAAATTTCCTGAAAAATTTCGTAATCAACAAATGTGGTTTCCCTAATTATAGTTCCTTGAAGTTTAAAAGTGATCTATATTTTGTTTGGAAAAAAGCGTTTGCAAGTTCAATAGTCATGAAACGAATTTAATCCGCATCGATGGGCAATGTTTTATACTAGGTGTTCATTCGTGTGATAATATAATGGGGAAAAGTCACCCATTATATAAAACTACGTACGTTAAAATGATTGATTTCTTTATTAAAAAAAATAATAATAATACACCATTTATGGTCATGAACATTAAGACTAGGTATATTTTTTATATTTTTATTAATTATTATTATTTTTTCATTACTATCTGTAGAAATCGTAAAAAAACAATATTCCTTAATGGATTTGAGTAAAGGTTGAAGTTACAGTTTGTATCGATAATTGACTTTTTTTTCTTGCGAACGGTCAAAAAATTCGTTAATTGCTTTTATATTATTTTGAAAATCGATATTTCACTAATAATCTAACCGCAATTTATGAACATTGTGCTACAATCTATATTTTTTTCAGATATTCAAGGTACTAGATATTTAAATAAAACAATTGATAAAGAAACTTACTTCCGTAAAACTGAAGTAACATTTTAAGTTTTAATAAAATATTTAACCCGAATTGCTTTTAACAACTGAACTTACGAAAGAAGTCAGTGAGTCAGTTACTTATGCAACTACTTTCCACTGTTACTATCCGGGCATAATGCTCAAAATGACTCAAAATGACTACAAACTATACTCATATAATGCTGACTTTATGCTGGGTATAATATATTATTATGGAATGCAGATATTCTTGGATGGCAAATAATTGATTACTAGGTATAGAGAAGAAATATCATGTATATTCCATTTAAAGTTCTTCAGTGTAAGGGGTATAGAACAAAAGACTCTATCATCGAAGTTCTTCATATAGATGATAGTAATAATGAAAAGATTGGGGAACACATGCCACTTCCATTTAATTTTATGTAGAACAAGACAAGACTCGAACCGTTTCGTTTTCTCCGAATATTTTCTCAGTTCTCCCTCCATGGATCTGTCGAGTGGCTACCCATTGTGATGAAAATTAAAATCGTATTTTTAAAATTATACAGTAGAAAATATTATCTTCCGTACTATATGATTACTGTAAAGCATTCAAAATAACGAAATGAAAATTAAATTAAAGTTTAAAATGTAGTATTTGTTTTAGTATTCCATTACAGCCAACAGAACGCACCTGCTTTTATTCAAAGCACTTTTTTACAGTTTATTTTGTAAAAACTTTTTAAATTACTTTTTAGTTATTTATTTTAAACAATGTGTTTTTATATTTATATAAATATAGAATGAAAAATAAACCGATACAGGTAGGGATTCGAACCCGCGACTACTGGGAACTCAACTGGGCTCTACCAACTGAGCTACCGTATCGCTGTCCGCCTCGGTGAATAAAGCATTCTATATGTGATCGTCTTTATCGGGACGGTGGTAACATCTATTAGGTTTCTTTCGAAAATCCTTCATCATTCTATATTTATATAAATTTAAATAAGCTTAACATGGCTATACATGTTTATAGTTATTTTTTAAACAATGTGTTTTTATGTTTAGAATGTCCATAATAGTTAAAGATGATGATGACAACGATGTATATAATATAAGAACCGAAATCAATTTTTTATCCTCGACCCAAAAAGAGGGGTGTTATAAATTTGACCTGTGTATCTGTGTGTCTGTCTGTGCTAATATAGCAGCCAAACTCATGGATGAATTTGAATGTAGTTTTTTTTAATCGAAAGCTTGGTTTGTCGAGATGGTTCTTAGCTATGTTTGGTCGAAATAGAAGCAGTCGTCTCCAAGATATGGAGCTTTTATTGGTGAAGATGAAAGTTGATTATGCAATACTGATAGTATAACCTAAACAAGTGAAATTAATTTGTTCGTAGATCCATTTGGTACAATATATAAAAAAGTAAAATATTAAAAAAATCAGAAAAAAAATAAATAAATAACCTCTGATACAAAAAGACGTCTAAAAGGATAAAAATAATGTTAATGTTAAACTTATTTCAGTCGTTGCATCAGGGGACCGGTAAATAAAGGAAGAATTCAAAATGCAAGTAAGTTACCAATGCAACAATACCTTAGGAATATATTAAGTGTAGTATTATTTTACAGACTTTATAATTATAATATATAACATGGCCTGTCTCACACATACAACATCTTATAGATTAGTTGCATTTACGATCATTCGGATTTGACATCTATTATTTCATTTATTTCTTTAATAGATCATTTAATCCCTTATATATATATATATATATATATATATATATATATATATATATATATATATATATTTACGAAAAAAATCAATGATATACGTCTTTGAATAACAAATAACCTTACTAATTTGTTCTCTAAGCTGGTGCATTGTGGTACATGTGATTTTCAAGCTGAATGAAGACAGGAATGCTGTATATACATATTATAGCGCTTATTTTAAATCCTCCTTTAAGTTAACTAACGCGGAGTTGGAAATATCTTAATTTATTTAATTTGGTCAAAGCTGCTAAACCTTACTTACGCTCCTGCAGACCGCTTAAAATAATAATTTTAACTTGGTTTTTAATTTATACAACAAAATTTAAGACTTTTGCTACATTAAATTTACCTAAATAATCTTTAATTGTGGTTTCCAAATTAACATTTATTACTGAATAAATATTCAGAAAATAAATCTATAAATATATAGAAGGATGTTTGTATATATGAAATCGATGAACTCAGAAACTATATGACCGATGATTATGAAAATTGGTATGTATATGTATTTTTCCACGGAGAAGGTTTATATGTTGATGATGTAACTCGCCACCAGGCGGCGCTGTCAAATATAGACTTCCGCCCCGTTCAACCGCTTGTCATAAAAGTTGGTATGACCATGTATGTTTCCTCGAAGAAAACGAATATGCTATGCCCATTGATGTAACTCGCCACCAGGTAAAGTAAGGGTTAGCCCAGCAAAGCGGGCTGGGTTCGCTAGTGTTTATATAAAAATGTATATAAAACGAATAAGTATATTTATTCAAATCGTAAAAAAACAGTAGGTACTTCATTAAAGCCGTCTAAGGAGGCTTTAAAAATTAATCATTATAATAACATGATATTTGCGATCATAATTTAATATTTTCTATTTTTAATTTGTTAGGTTCGTATACAAACTCCCAACATGATTTCGTTATTCGTTCATTACCGTTAAAGTGCCTATCTGATATCTTTTAACCTTAAGTAGTTAGGTGTGTAAAAGATAACTACATTCGTAATTTATACAAACTGTTCCGAGGGTGAAGAGGAAGAGGGAGAGTTCTCTAAGTTAAAATGAAATAAATAGTTGACTACTTGGATATACAAGAGAGAGACAGGTAGTGGTATTCTCTACAACTTGATTAACTCATAAGTTGTTGAATAAAATAAATATTTCGGTACGTATTCAGGTTAAAAATACACCAAATAAAATGTCATTCTTTTTTTTAAGTACATTGCGATGGAAAGAATATATATATACCGATAAAACAAGGTACATATATTATTATTATTATTATTAACAAAGACAGCCACTAGACTATATTTGCTGTAACAAATGAAAATTAGAAGAATTAGAAGAAGAAATAGAAGTAGTTCAGTATCGAAAGGGTAGCTACATAAACCCCATAAATGTATCATCAAAGTAATTTTGGAGTCTCTAACAAGAAACACCAGTTGATGGACACCCAAATGTATTTACTTGACACGTTCTAGGCCGCATCTACACAAGCATCAGCATCCAAATAAGGATGAATGTCATTATTTTCGATTATTGTAAATCGATGTTTGTGTCTAAAATCGTTTCAACAACTAACAATTTTTATCTGCGATATAGCGTGAGTAATGACATCTACAACAGTTACTCGAGAACGATTGTTGGCTTAACGAGCAATAATAGCTGTCAACCAAGATGTCGTTGATGATTTAATTCAGAATTATATTCGAGGAGAGTTATTTGGTTTTGATACAATTAACACGATTATAAACCATGACAGCGTAGACAAAGTTAAAAACCATCACCTCTGTATAAATGTATACAGCAAAAAACAATGTATATCAGAAATCTTTAAATTTACTATTTTTTTTATAAATATGTTTAGGTGATACGAAGTTCACCAGGTCATCTAGTATAAATATAAAAGTTAACAATCACGTAACAATACTTTTATTCTTATACCTACTTAGGTTACATAATTCAACATAAGAAATTACAGAAACAACAAAATTATATAAGTTCTTAGGTGGATTGGACATTGGGTATAAAGGAGACATAGTACGTAAAAGGTATTATATTATGAAATAGTTTATAATAGACCTACAATTTTATTACGTTATATCACTTTATTATCTTATTTTAAATATTTTTTCTTACTAAACGGTGTGATACACATTTGAGTTTATGTAGTCGTCGAGGTTAAAACTAATAAAATATAAAAAAAAACGTATAAGCGCTCTACAGTGTTTTTATTTCCAATGATTTTCAAGAGATTTATTCAGCAATTTATCTACAAATAAAACTATTTATTTATAAACAATATATTTGCAATATTTTTTAAGGTTCTATAACTTAGAAGTGTCATATAATGTTATAGTTTGATGGTAGTCCTTTACGCAGCTTCATTGTGGGTTGGAAAGATATAAATTTAATTCCAAGATATGCAGCTTTCTTTTGGCTTAATAATTCTTTATTCAATATATCAGATACTAGATAAGGGGTTTGAAATATTAAATTGATACACGATATTAATTTTGTTGATAGGTTGAAGCAAGCAATAATATTGAACTATTTTATCATGGCTTAAAAAATACGCGCACCCTTTAATATTTTTTCTATATTATGTTTTGAGAATGTTAAAACATATTTGAGTGACCCATAACAAACTCCGCAAAGATATGGTACGAATAAAGTCAACAACCTACATGAGGATGTCTTGTTAAGAATACAGAAATAAACATTGTCCAGTTTTTTATTTTTCCATTTTATAGGATTAATTTGAATACAAACACTTTTTTTACATTTAAATATGAAATCTATACATAAATGAAAAGTAATATTTAACATTACATAACGCAAAAAATGAGTATTTTTTGCTACAACAATTTAAAAGGATGTTTCTAGTAACTAGTATAGACCTTTGCCTATTATTAAATAATTAACTTACATAGTTGCCTTATGAATTTATTTATCTACTTTAAAAGCTTTATACTATAATAAGTAGATGCCTTAAAGTCTTTAATACTCTCATCACTTTACGTCTAGACAAGATAGTGGAAGCCTTACGAGAGGACAAAGTGGTAGATAATGTTTTGTCAAAACATGTGTTCTTTTACTCAAGTTTACGACATGGTAAATAGCGGTTTATAAGTATTGTGTTAGTGGTGCTTCTGGCTCGTCAAGTATTTTTTAGAACTATAAAGTTCTGAGATTAATGTGTTTTATATTGAGGACACAAGATGAAAACTTTCCATTGGTAAAAAACGAAAAAACCCAAATGGGTATAAAATAGTAAAAATTAAATATTTTTTATTAATTGTGAGCCCTTTTGTGCTTTTGCTATTGAAAGACTAATGTCTCTCCAAAAAAAAAAATCTAATACTTTATCGTGGCAACGCGAGTATTGACCTATATTTAGAAGTGCCAAACATCCTACTTTTAATTGTTTCGGTGTTCCTACCACCTGCCCAAAAAAAGGTTAGGTTGTATTTATTCAGCATTGAATTAAACTCAATAGTTGAAAAGCATTTGTTTATAATTAATATTGTGTATTTGATTGTTGTTAAATATTATTTTTTTGGTTGTCTTCAGTCTTTATCTGACTAGAATATAGGCTTATTTTTAATAAGTTGATCACCTCTTGCAGGCAGCCACTCTACATCAATCCTAACAACATTTGTTCTATGACTTTTTAAAGTTAATAGTTTTTATAATTTGAGTTTTTTCATACAATATTTATTTGTTGCCTCTGAACTGACATTAATTCTGAGCGTATGTATGGCACCCGGGTATTGATCTATTAAGCACTTCTTACAAAATACAGAGTCATAAGTTAAAGAGGGAGCAAATTTTTTTTTGTTTCGTTTTTTTGTGTTGTTTATCAAGATTTTTAAAAAGTCGTAGAACAAATATTGTTAGGACTGATGCACCAAACAACCAAACAACTACGGACTTACATATTTTCAGTCAAGCATTTGAAGAAGAATCCGGTCTAATTATACCGAACTTATACCTATTGAAAGAGTTGTATTAAATTATTATTATTATATAAATGAAGTTGTCGTAACTTTGTTGATAGTTTAAAAAATATACATCAATTATACTTACCTTACTAACTAAAGAAACTACTAAAAAGAACTTACTATAATAAAATATAAATTGCCAATGCATATAATTTAACATCTGCATATATTTTACCGCAACATGCAATTTCAACTGAAGTGAAATGCGGTAGTCACATTAACTGACTTCTCTAGAAAATAATTTATTTTTTTATTTATCCGAGAGCCTTTCGAGAAAAATATAAAAGATCAGTTTAATGCCTTTGTTGGAACTTAATAAATATCTCTTTAAGTTTATTTCAAATGACGTAAAATACATAAAATAAGAAATATCCAGCTCGAAATTGAATTCAGCTTGAAATATAGGTGTATATTTGATTATAAAGTAGTAATATTATTTGAGGAGTTTAGAATTTTGGCGGACGTTTTATTGTTTTTCGTTGATTATGCTGAGATATGATATCAATTTTATTTAACTTGCAGGACATTACAAGATCTGCCGGGTCCGCTCATTTAATAATAAAGAACAGAAAACAAGACTTAAAATAAAAATATCTTGTACATAAAGCTACAAAAAAGTGTAGTGTTTTCTAAGGTTTTCACGAGTACTATACATTGAAATAAAACTATTTTTACGGATTTAACTCGCGTATATTGTATAAAAATAGTTTTATTTCCATAAAAAAATTATACTAAAGGTCCAAAACACACACAAATGAAAAATACAATCACACTTATACAAATACTTGACTCAAAAACAAAACTGCTACCTAAAGAAACTATCTAATGTTGATGTCCAAAGTCACTGGTAAAAACTAGTCTGCTAAACATTATTTATTATTGTATGTTATATATACTTATGATGGTGAATATCTATGCTGTAGGTACTATACAAATAAAAAATCAATAACTAAACATTACCTGTAGTGACCATAAAAAATATATATATGGGTTGGTCTCGTATTTTAAAATAATTTGGTATGATTATCATTTATTACCCTTGTCATCAATTTTTTACCCCGAAAATATTCATAGTAAAACGCAAATACTAAAGAAAGCCATATTTAGAATTTAAAAAATACCTTATAACATTTTTAGGATATGTTTTTATAGTGTAGTCATCGTGTGAAATTGTTATCACTCTGGAATATTAAAGAATAGAGCATCGTTTGACTTCTATATTTTATTCTTCTAAATACTAGCAAAGGCATCTTTTAAAAGTATACAAATCATTAGGACATGATATATATTAATAAAATAAATAAAACAAATAAAAAATATAAAAAATACATAAAATCTTTCAAATCATTACAGCAACTCTCGGTACAGAATATGAAAAATGCCAATACATTAGTTAGTGGTAAAATATACATCGAAAATATATATGGAAACTAACTTTCATGGCAATAGCTTGAACGGGATATAAGATAATTGAGCGTTAGACTTCAAGACTATCTGGTTACAAGAATACTAAAGTGGATAGCATGAATACAGTTTTAAATTTCCTTAAACATTTTATCCTATTTTCATAGCGCTTAGTTGAGCGATATAGAATTTCACATGCAATTTCGTCTGGTAGCTACTAAAAAATTAGGAAAGAAGAAAGCTTATAAAACGTGTAGGTGACAGTAAAAATGTTAAAACTAGATCAAAAACCACCGGAATCTGATGGAACCTTCTATTTTATGTTTAATTGTGTATTTAAACCATACTATTTTAATAAACAACATAAATCACCCAAATGGTAAAAGAATTATTAAACGAGTTCGGTGTAAATAAACAAATATATTTTAATAATATAAGTTACAATAAATTCCCAGCAATTGGTAAGTTCGAAAATGTTAAAAATATTCCAGTGCCCTTTCCTAAAATATACCTCAATAATATTACCAGGACAAAGTCTACTTCCTAAAAATCTTGTAAAGAATATTACCTTCATACACTCTAAATATAACAAAATATTTTTTCTGTTTTATAACATTTATCTAGATCTATACTAATATTATAAGGCTGAAGAGTTTGTTTGTTTGAACGCACAAATCTCTGGAACTACTGGCCCGAATTGAAAAAATATTTTTGTGTTGAATAGTCCGTTTATTGAGGAAGGATATAAGGTATATGTCATCTCGCTGTGAATTATAAAGTCAAGCAGTTAAAATTCCACCCTTAAGGGTATTAAATAGATTGATAGATGGATTTTGCAATTTTGTATGAAACTCAGCGGCAACATTAAAAACCGCGCGGACGAAGTCGCGAGCGACCCCTAGTACAAAATAAAATGGTTATCTTGGTTATAGTTTCCTCAATTAATTTAAATAGACTTTTGCATCTTGCCTAATAATTAATGCCGTTTGCTTCACTAATTTACTAAAACATTAAAAATATTTAGTTGATATAATCTGATAACAAGAAATTAAATCCTGGGTTATTTGTTTGTGCCCACGAATGTTTTTGTATCGTCTCAATGCGAGACTCTACAATAATGGTTAGATCGCTAATGGCGCTTGTGTTTGAGCGACAGATAATTGTGGGAATATACAAGTTTTTTTTATTTTTTTTAAGGAATACTTCAACTAATAATTCCTTTGTTTAATGTTTCTAACTTTCTAAATTATGAGAAAACATTTTAAAACATTTTTTAAAAACGATAGTACAGGGCCACTTTATAGTACACTTTATAGTAAGTACACTTTTAGCTAGTACTAGGCGTATTAGCTAAAACACGTTTTATTCAAATTCAAAATATACAGGATATAAACGTTGGTAGTAATGAGCGTCTCAAGTATCTTAGCATTTGTACCTCAATGGTTGAAAACGGCAGTGTAAATGTAGTTCTGGCAAAGTTTCTCGTGCCTTGAGCAGCGTCAGCTGTAAACAATATTTTACGCCGTACGATAATAAACTCTTATGTAGAGCGTTATAATATAATTTCCTTTTTATTTCTCTCACACAAGTCTTTAACTTAAAATCTTTAACACTTTCATGACTGTTCGTCTAGACAAGCTAGTGGAAAATGTTATACTTAAACAGGCTTAGGTTATTGTAAATCCACGTTTTCGTTTCTATTCTTCATTGGTTTTTTATAAAATATGTCTAATTATTTAAACATATTCTCAGTAAGTCAAAAATATAACTAAATTGAAAATATATTTCACGCATAGCTTAAGTTAGAATTACTGAAATTTAAGCATTAAGAGTGCATAAGACCTAGGAAATTGATAGGTAGGTATAGGAATGTACACTGGTTCATTTCTACCGAGATTCCTGTACATTTAATTAAATATGCGTTATAAATAAAATAACTCCATAATTGTAGATGACTGATAAACTGAATATACTCAAAGGATTAAAATCTTATTTGTTTACTCCGATTAAAATCAAAAACCGCAAATTTAATTAAGATGTCTTCCTTACTTTCATTGTAATTTAATTATAAGCCCAGAATTTCTTCGTGTTCCCATGAAAATTAAAAATATTGTTAAAATATATATATTGATTGTTGACTGTGGCAATTGACTACAACCAAACTTAATTTTATTCAAAGTCTAGTAGAGAAACATAAAGAAACAGATAACAACTACAAATTCAAAACCATTGTTTTTGTTTTATTTGCAACTCTCTCAAAAAATATATTTAATATACATGAATAAGACGAAGCGTCTTAGCATTCCATGGATTCACCGTGCGGGTGTCGGGCCCATCGCGTTGCAAGGAGAGGAGTACAAGCAGTCCCTGGGACTTGAGACCCAGGAGTAGGTTTAAGGCGCCCCTTTATTATGCGCAAAACGCTCGCCTTCACCCTCCTCACTCCTCTCCCTACCTAACCAAATTTGGAAAGAACCTACTAATGCCGCCTTTGAAATACGTTCTAGATATGAACTGGTGCTTGTAATATAGTATAAAGTGTAATAAAACTTGTTAACACACTCATCAAATCAAATGACGACTCATTTTAATAATAACACTAATATCCATTAGTTTCGCTCAACAAATGTTATAATAAAAAACCCTCTCGAAATCATTCAGACCATGATAATCTGTATCGAGAATATTTTAAACTCTCAGAGGTCGTTAACTGTCTGTAGCTTACGTTATTTTGTATTTAGAAACATGATAATAAATACAGAACGTTAACCACAAATTGTAAGTTAACGAAAAGTAATCTGAGGTTTAAGTTTGGTGAACTGAATATTTGCCTCGCTTTCACTTTAGCAATTCTATTCAATTAAATAATGTTTCATCGTATGAATTTATTTCATTAAATAGATTGCCAACAAGTTCCTTAATGCGGCTTGCCGGGGAATAGTTTGGTAGAAATCGTTACGAAATATGATATGCTGAAGACATGTGTGCGTGCAAGTATAGAGTAGACTACAACCGAGTGTGTTACGTTTTTTTTAAATTTTATTCGTTATGTTTATGTATTTAATTCATATTATAAAGATGATATTTTACATATTATCGGGAAGGCTAAGGTTGATACTGTAATTTCTCACCCAAAAGATAAAGTTGCCTCAGAGCTCGAGTCACAACTTTAATTCCATAAAAAAAATATGATAGGTGCTCAAACGAATAAAGTAGGGCTAGGATCAAGTAGGAATGTTTAAGATATAGACATAACAAAATTATTTATTTGATAAGACGCAAACGATAACTACCTACTGCACGCGATGAGCCTAGAAATTTAAAACGAATGGGTAATTATAGAAGATTTTTGTATTCCACTAGCTTTAAAGTGGCGCACCTTGCTTTATGATTGGCCCCCAGCATTCTTTCAAATTATAAAAATTTTAGCTTATTGCATTCCAAATGGTTCTCTCAAATCAAAGTCATTTAGTAAGATGGGGCAAATCCGCCAAAAAGTCTTGCAACATCTGTGAGGAGGCAGTAGGAACCGCAAAACACTTATTAGTAGGTTGTAGGGTACTTCTAGATAGAGGTTAATACTCTTTTACCGTCACCTTACTTATTCCTGTATTCTAAACATCTAAGGCGCGTGATACTTGTGGAGCTTACTGTTCACTGGAAAAACAAACATCCCCAGAGATCATATATAATATATTTAGGCTTAATAAGTATTACAAAGTGAGCAACGAACTGTTCAGGAATAAATTTATAGTTAGCTTCTACGCGGTAGAACTGGGAGCGAGAGGTATAACAGCAAAATCTCTCCATAACCTTGTCATTTCTAGAACAAGCACCGGTTCATTTCTAGAACGTATTTCAAACGCCTCGGTGAATTAAGCATTCTATATGTGATCGTCTTTATCGGGACGGTGGTGACATCTATTAGGTTTCTTTCGAAAATCGTAATCAATGTTTCTAACTTTGCAATATAGATAAACATTGAAAAGATGCCACTACCGAAATTAATGTTTGGAAATATCTTTAAACATGTATAGCCATGTTAAGCTTATTTAAATATATAAATATAGAATGAAAAAACAGAATTACCGAGGCGAACAGCGATACGGTAGCTCTGTTAACACTGTTTGACACAGTTTAACCTACTTGCGACACTGCCACATATTACGTAAGTATACATAAGATGTTCAAGATCATTTTAAGTACCTTATAATAAAAATACGTCTTGTACCATTTATGCTTCATTAAGTCAAATTCTAAAACGTCGATTTTATTAAGGCTTGACTAAATATTATTTTCGAAATAAATAATCTTCCTGATCAGTTAACGCAAATTTGCGGGATCTATAAAAGTATATACAAAAACATTGTTGTAAAATACATAAGTGTAATGAATCGTCAATGATTACATGAAAAGGTATATTTTCAATAACAGTAGCTATTGCTGGAAGTGTTTTTACTAGAATCTCTGTATAATTGATTGATATCATGCTTGTATGTTATCGATAAGCACTACATTCAAGTTTCGTTTTATAGTACGTAACAAATCGTAGTGGATTTTTTTATATAGATCGGAGTTTAGATTTTTTAATTGGATTTCTTGTTATCGACCACAAAACGAATATTATTAGTGATTTTAATATATATAGCTTTAAAAGGTTTACTATATAGCTTTAAAAGGTTTATTTTAAAACCTAAAATTATAATAAGCTTTACATGTAGCAATTTTAAAAAAACATTAATTTTGTTTGCGGCATCTTTTCATTGTTATATAAGTAAGACAATTAAAGGAAATTAATACGGCTTGACTCGTTTATTTTATTATTTTTATTTAGGACAGTAAAATTTGATTTAATCACTTCAATCACGAGGATGGTTAGCAGTATTTAATTAATTACAAAACTGAATCAAGGTCATATTCAAAAAAAATATAAAGTTTTCCTCTGCAGCGTATATAAATTAGTTTCAGGTTATATTGATGTTACTTTTAAATTTTATTTGTAAAGAATTATAGTTTATATGAATATTGTAATTAACTCAAAAGATTTTTTTTAATAATGAATAATTTATCTCATATGTATGTAGTTTTCTAAATGTTTCAGAAGTGTAAGTTATTCCAATTGCTTATCTAAATTATTATTTTCTTTTTTTATAAGATATAATACAGTAATAATTATTACTCCTGTATTTATTGGCCGGGACGTAGTTGTATGAAATTTCAGAAAATCTATAATTTGAAAACTTTTTATAAGTGAGTGAAGACGGTTTACTGCACTATGTATGAGGGTTTTCCTCTTCGAACTGTTGATCTTCCCGGGATTGAAAAACTTTATCGAGATTTTAAATAACTTTACGGGATATCTTTCAGACTTTACTATTTACAAAAACCTTGAAAGAACTTAAGAAATAACATATTAATGTTAAACATATGTTAAAATAAGATGTCTTTTGTTTCAGCTATAATATTAAGATTTTTTTAAGATTTAACGAATTACTAATACAATTTTTCTTAAAAAACCAACGAAATAGAATTCTATGAAAGTGTTTTCTTTAAATTTAGGTCGCTTAATAGCTGACGAGGTTACTTACAACTCACGAAAATCATGTGTTTATTTTCTGAATAAAAAAGGTAATATTTGTAAGTATATATTTTGTTTATTGGTATTTTAAGTGTTTATTTTAATAATTTATAAATTATTTTTTCGTTACAAATTATAATTATTTTATTTCTACTTACTAAATGCAGTTATATCGTTTGTTGTTCATAAAGGTTATAATCGTATGAGTATGTAATGCTGCGACTAAGAGCATTCTCAGTATTTCAACTATAACGAAGAACAATACAATAGGTAAACAGTACTGTTATTTCAAGTTTTGTATATATAAATTATTCATACCTATATGTACTTTAAATATAATATATTATTATATTACGGTAAAATTATAAGTAATATAAGTAATTTAAATAAAATATAACACAAAAGGTGAAAGTGAAATTATCTAAGGTACTCTTTATTAAAAAACAAATATTTAAAATCAATACGAATAATATCGTATCGTTCTCGTTGAAAGTAAACTTCAGTTTTATCCGGATTACGTTCAGAAATACATCTAGATTAAAAACAAAAAACAAAACATAATAATAGACCACATAATTCCTGGTCTTTATAATTGGATTTTTTTCGGGTGAGTGTCACATTAACTTTATGAACTGTTATTTTTTTTTTATAAAAAAGCATAGTTTTTAAGTAAAATATTAAATATAATTAAAATATAACAGATATTTTTTAATTAAACGGGAGACCGTTGTACGTACGTTGCTAGTGTATATATTACGAAGTTAATCATTGAGGACTTAGACCATACGATTCGATATCGTAATTTCTTTATTTGCCTTGTTAACTTACTTGCATTTTAATTTCTTCCTTTATTAAACAGTCCCCCGAAGCAACGAGTTCAATAAGTACAAAAAAATATTATTTTTACTCTTTTTAGAGGTCTTTTTGTATCGGGGGTTTTTTAAATTTTTAATTTATTTATTTTTTCTGCTTTTTAAACTTATGTTACTAATTTCTGAATTGTACTAAATGAACCTAAAAAAAAAATTTCAATTGTTTAAGTAGGAAAGATTTGTTTGTTTCTTTGAATTGAATAGGCTCCGATACTACGGGACCGATTTTTAAAAAAATATTTTAGCATTAGAATCCTATATTATGATGTACATAGGTTATATTTATTAAGAGAAATATATATTACTAGCGAACCCAGCCCGCTTCGCTGGGCTAACCCTTACTTTACCTGGTGGCGAGTTAAATCAATGGGCATAGCATATTCGTTTTTTTCGAGGAAACATACATGGTCATACCAACTTTTATGACAATCGGTTGAACGGGGCGGAAGTCTATATTTGACAGCACCGCCTGGTGGCGAGTTACATCAATGGGCATACCATATAAACCTTCTCCGTGGAAAAATATATATACATACCAATTTTCATAATCATCGGTCCAATAGTTTCTGAGTTCATCGATTTCATATATACAAACATCCTTCTATATATATATATATATATATATATATATATATATATATATATATATATATATATATATATATATATATATATAATACTAGCGAACCCAGCCCGCTTCGCTGGGCTAACCCTTACTTTACCTGGTGGCGAGTTACATCAATGGGCATAGCATATTCGTTTTCTTCGATAAAAAATACATGGTCATACCAATTTTTATGACAATCGGTTGAACGGGGCGGAAGTTGATATTTGACAGCGCCGCCCGGTGGCGAGTTACATCATTGGACATAGCATATTCGTTTTCGTCGAGGAAACATACATGGTCATACCAACTTTTATGACAATCGGTTGAACGGGGCGGAAGTCTATATTTGACAGCGCCGCCTGGTGGCGAGTTACATCAATGGGCATACCATATAAACCTTCTCCGTGGAAAAATACATATACATACCAATTTTCATAATCATCGGTCCAATAGTTTCTGAGTTCATCGATTTCATATATACAAACATCCTTCTATATATATATAGATATATATAGATATTTAATAAAATAAGGATCCACGTGAAAGTTTCGACAATTTAATAAATTATAAATGTATTAAGTAACATGATTCAAGACTTTTTCATATGGATAGGTAGATAGGTTTCATATTTACGAATATTAATAAATATAAACATTAAATTATGAATTAAAATGATTTTCAATCACTAGTAACACTATGATGAAGGGATTTTTATTATCACTAGCTGTTGCCCGTGATTCTTTATGACTACGATCATAAGCCATATGAATATATTTTTACAGTCTCCGTGGACGCAGTCAAGGGCAACAGCTATCCCTAATAAAGTACTTTACCTCAGTACGTAAGTGTTAAAACCTTTTGGCCTTCATCCTTTTGGCGACACCGCTAGGAACAGCTAATTATTGCATAAGAACCTCTTCCCCGCACGAATAAAACGTCAATATCTTGAAGACGCCTATTACTATTTCAATCAAACATGGATAAGAACCATCTCGACGAGCATAGCTTTCGAATAAACAAAACCGCATTCAAATCCGTCCACGCGTTCGGCCGCAAACAGCTAATTACTGCATAAGAACCTCTCCCCCGCATGAATAAAACGTCAATATCTTGAAGACGACTATTTCTATTTCAATCAAACATAAATAAGAAACATCTCGACGAGCATAGCCTTCGATTAAACAAAACCGCATTCAAATCCGTCCACGCGTTTGGTCGCAAACAGCTAATTACTGCATAAGAACCTCTCCCCCGCACGAATAAAACGTCAATATCTTGAAGACGAATATTTATATTTCAATCAAACATAGATAAGAAACATCTCGACGAGCATAGCTTTCGATTAAACAAAACCGCATTCAGATCCGTCCACGCGTTTGGCCGCAAACAGCTAATTATTGCATAAGAACCTCTCCCCTGCGAGAATAAAACGTCAATATCTTGGAGACGACTATTTTTATTTCAATCAAACATAGATAAAAACCATCTCGACGAGCATAGCTTTTGATAAAAAAAAACCTCATTCAAATCCGTCCACGCGTTTGGCCGGAAATTTGCCACAGACAGATACACATATACACAGATACACAGATCGACAGGTCAAACTTATAACACCCCTCTTTTTAGTCGGGGGTTAAAAAAGTCACTTGCGCTGCCAAAGCATTTATACTCTTCTTAAAATTAAATGTAAAACGGTCCTTAGTCAGATAATCTTATATATTTATTTAACTTTTTTGTTCCAACAAATTTTGTAAATGAATCTTAACTCTCAATAGCATTCTCTAAGAATCAAACTTGGGAATGTCAAACATTTAAAAGACTACAATAAAACGATCAATTCCAGAAAATATTATAAACTTGAAAAAAATAATATAAATATGTATAACATATTCTAAAACAAATATATTATGAATAATGATTAACTTCTCATATAATATCGGCATGTATTTCTTAAAAAGATTTATTTGGTTTCGCTCCTTCATTCACTTATTAGGATACTAGAAAGGATCTTAAAGAAGATCGTTATCCGGCTTTCGAAAATTAATTGTTATTAATATAAGGACCACAGCGCAACCTTGACCGTATTGACTGTAAAGAATTTTACACATTTTATCCATTGTGATCAATATGGTAATAAGTTTACATTTGGTAATTTGTAAATTTAACCATCGTATATAATATAATATCTTTATTACAAAAATAGTTTGTCTCTACATAATACTGTAAATATTTAAATATCTTTTTTACTTATACGGGTTTGTAGGTTATTACTGGAATTACTTTTACTTTCCATTAGGGATTACCTTACTTTAGGATTTAAACCAAATTTTACAAAGATCATAAGGGTCGAAATTAATAAAAAACTGGCTCTTTCTAGAAAAAATGTTTACTTCTTTTTATAATAAATGTAGATTAAAACCTCTCCTAATGATTATTATTATATACATATAGAATATTTTTGATATAATTAAAAGAGTATTTTTTAAATGTATAAAATATTAAATTAAAACTGTTACATTTAAATGAATTTATTTCATGTTTCGAAAAATACCCAAAAATTATAAGTATAATTAGTATACGTACGAAGGTCAGTTCAAAGGTTCTGTTAAAGGAATAACTTATTTAGTAAATGTTTCAAATACCAGTCCACACATGACGAAAACTTTACCTGAGACCTTCTTACTGGTGAGAATAAAAGCATTCAAATTCTAAAATTGTGTAATTGAATACGTCAATTAATGTTTTACCTAAAACCTGGAATCTCATTGTAGCTATACATATAATAAATTTGTCACTGATCCATTTCTGTACATGGAAAATGTAAAAAAAAACATCATAGAGGGCCTTTATTAGAGCAAAAAAAACCCAAAAAAATGGTTTTTCAGTTTGTCTGTTTGTCTGTATGTTTCTATGTTTGTGCACGCTAATCTCGGAAACGGTTTAACCAATTTGAATGCGGTGTTCAGGCATTTATTATCACAGTCACTTAACATTTAGTGTTTATTTCATCTAAATAGGTTAAGAAATAAAAAAGCTATGTCAATTTATGTCAATCACGTTATAGGTACCATGCAAATCTTATTCTATACCTGTAATAAATCTGTAGAGGAGTAGTCTTTATATGGAAATTATAAAAAAAATATATACCAGAATGTGAAGTGATAACTAACAGAATCCGTTTTAAAATCTTTGTCTGTGTATCTGTTTGTCTTTTAGTTGTGGCACATAACGAAAAAAATATATATTCAAAAATTCATACAGGGGGACCTTTATATAACCAAGAGAACCCAAAACAATGTTTTTTTATTTTGTCTGTTCATCTGTATGTTTGTGTATGCTAATCTCAGAAACGGATTAATCAATTTAGACGCAGTTTTATATTGTCATGGGATTCCCTTTATATTTTGTTTTCTTTTTATAACAATCGCTTAACAAATAAAGAAGTTAATAATCTCTTATTGTCGTACCATTGCTGCTTATCAATTTGAATTTTTATAGTTTTTAAATACATTAGTAGGAACAAAGGTTATTTATTATTTATTTATACAAATTTATTTATACAATTTATATTTTTATACAAAGGCTTTATTAAAATCGAAATCTACGCTATACGAAGTCGGAGGCACAGATTACTAATATTATAAAGATGAAAGGTTTGATTATTTGTTTGTATGTTTGAAATGAATAGGCTCCGAAACTACTGGACCGATTTCAAAAATTCTTTCACCGTTGACAAGCTACACTATTCCCGAGTGACATAGGCTATGTTTCATTTTCAAAAAATTAGGGATACAAAAAACTGCGTGCGCTGTGAAAACGGTGAAAGTTACGCAAAAATGATATTCTATGAAATTGTTTCTCTTTAAAAGTTTTAAAAAGAAGTCCGCGACAAGATATATCTAGCTTTTAAGGTTGACTCACTAAAACGTTTTCTATGGTTATGAAATTAGTTCTAAAATAATATCGTCTATTATATAATATAATATAGTCTATTACAGGTCTGGATAATTGTAGTTTCCACAGATTACGCGAAAAGCGACCTACATGCGGGCGGAGCCGCGGGCAATAGCTATATATAATAACACAGTAAAAATCGAGTGTCTGTAAATTAAATATTTTTCCAAAAAACTGATAGGGGGCGATTAAAGGCGAGTAACAGAAACCAAAAAAACACATTTTTTGGAATTTTTGTCTGTCTGTTTGTCTGGTACGTATACAACAAACAACAAACATATACCTAATCCAAACCGTTTAGGATCTTTCAACACATGAAAATATTACGGTTTTCTCAATTCTGTTCTGATATTTGTTGAATATGGAAACTAATAAAGTCGATATCTGTAGAAAATATAATGATTTTATATTAAAATATCATCTGATAAAATATTTACTCTGATTTTAGACAAAAGTATATAAATATCTGATTATTTGTTTATTTCTTCGCTCTTCACGCAAAATCTACTACGCGGTTTTTAATAAAATTTGGTACGGTTATACGGTATTGACCTAGTCAACGTAAGGCTGTTTATTCAGGATAATCGTCTTATTTTCAAACGAAAACACAAAAGTTGTATATTTTATAAATTATTATAAATAATTCAGTTAGCGCTCAAAATATTAAAAACACTGAATTTGGGTTGACCTTAATTACCTATAATTATTTTCTCGTCGTGTTTCATTTTTACTGTTTTACGAAATACGGTAGAATGAAAATCATGTAATATGTAATGTAGTAGATATAACTTAATTAAATTAGAATTGTACCGTTTAATTCAAAGTGAATTTTTGTTAAGAAGTTATTCATTTTAACTATTGTTACTTGATTTATTCACTAATTAACCTATTTACGAGGCTTTACAATGACTTTGAAAGTAAATACATATTTATAATGTCTTTTAATTAAAAGTTAGTAATGTCTACATTTTACTAACTTCTTATATTCAAAAATAACATTATTCAATGAACTAACGGTTTAAAACAATTGGTAAAGTGGTTTTTTAAATGGTAACGTTTTGCATTTTACATTTTAAAATTGTAAACTTTCTATCAGAACACAAAATACTGTTGAGTTTTCTATGGTTTTGATCATCTTTTATTAACTTAACTTATAAGTATAATACTTTTTAATAATTTATGCAGGTCTTTAAACTAAAACTTGTAAGATTATATTAATTCTTGTAAAATGTTCCTGATAGTTCAACAAATTTAAACTACACTAACTAACATTTTGTTCAGAATAAAAGTTGGTAGTCATAAAGTAAACTAGAAACAACAAAGAAGTATAAAACTATTAAATTTTCACGTTAATATTGCTTCCTGTTCAGAAAATGTAGTATAAAATTGGCATATCCACTTTATTATTCTATAATTTAGTTTAAGAACTAGCTTAATTGTAAGAATAATAGTTGGTTTGAATATTTAATATAATGCGGACTAATTTTCAGTTCCCAACATTTGAGCTGACCGTGTTGTCGTTATTTTTTATTTTGCCATTTAAATTAAATAGTTTATAAACATATATTTATAATATATTTTATAAATAACATATAATCACATTACAAATGATTTAAAAATTTTAAATTAAGCAAATTTTAAAATGATAATTACTACACTTTACAACATTTTGTAATATTTATCAAATGTATTTAAATATAAATAACATTTATCAATAAGATCAAAGCTTTTATAAATAAAAAGAATTATATAATTAATAGTGGTAGTTACAATCGAAAACTTTAAAAAAGCTTTACAAACTTTAAAAAGCTTAAAACACTTAAAAAAGCAAAAAAAACGTTAATTTAAATATTAAAAATAACTACGTTAAAAAAAACCGACTTTAAAAATAAAAAGTAATAAATAATGAAGATTTAATATTTATTATATACTACCTATTATTTATATGTCCTATTTACTAAAAGGTTTGAAGTCGGTGCCAAGCCATTTAGTATTAGAAATCGGTTGAATACATTTTCGTAATTATTTATTTTTTTGTTTTTCTTCGTATCGATTCAAGCTAGTAATCATAATATGAAGATTGAGCTGCTTTTAATAATAACTTTTAATTGCTATTTATTATGTTTATTTACATATCTTAATCATTAAAGTAGGCATTTCATTGTATTAATTTGCTCGTATTCATTTAAGTTGTTAAATATAATTATTTGTTTAATGCTTGGCACCGACTTCAAACCTATTAGTAAATAGGACATATAAATAATAGGTAGTACATAATAAATATTAAATCTTCATTATTTATTTTATTTATTTATTTATGTACCATTAAATTAAAAATACAAAAAAGAAGAAAATTACAAAATACAAAGGATTGCTTATCTCTTTTAGAGATCTCTTCCAGTTACCCTTTTGTGTGAAACAGTTTACATATTATAGTATTGCGGTATGGTACGTAGATATATATAAGAAAAAGAAAGACAACGAAATGGTGTCTATATCAATATATATATATATATAAAGAAAAATACTTTGATATATAAAAATATAAACATATGTAAACAGTATACTTATATAAACAATATAATATATACTAATTACTAATATATACATATATACTAATGAAGAAAAAAAATAAATATAAAAAAAAACCATTACTTTTTATATTTCCGAAGAAAGGTAGTGCTCCTTAACTCTTAGCTTAAAAGAGTTAAGGGAAGGATTGTCATTCAGAATACTATGGGGAAGAGAGTTCCAAAGACGAGCAGCAACAACGGTAAAGGATTTTTTATAGAAAATAGAGTTGGAAAAAGGGACTTCGAGGGATTTCAAATTGACATATGCACGAGATGGTCTTTTTCTCGGTGGTGGTAAATGTAAACGTTCATTCAAGTAAAGAGGAGCAGATTTATTTAAATTGTTAAAAAGAAGCGATAGAATGTGCATATTCCGGCGAAGTCGGATAGGGAGCCACTTTAATAGATGTCGATATTCAGATATGTGATCAAATTTGCGCAATCCGTATATAAACGAATGCACAAATTTTAAAGTCGTTCAAGTTTGTCAAGTAGCTCCAGAAGTGGAATAGGCATAGTCAAGAAGTGGAAGGAGAAGGGTTTGTGCTAGCATTATTTTAGTTTGTAAAGGAAGGAAATTCTGTAACCGCTTGAGAGAGTGAAGAGAATGATGTACTCTTCTACTAACTTCATCAATATGTGGTGCCCAAGAGAGATGAGAGTCTATAATAATGCCTAAGTTTTTCGATTTTTCAGTCAGTGGTAAAAATGTGGCATCATAAAAAAATTTTAGTAACAGTGTACTGTCAATTTTGTTGCGCTATTGTCGACTGCCTATTATCAAAGCTTGGGATTTTAGAGGATTAACAAGAAGGCCCTACTCATTGGCCCACTCTTTAATCCTGTTGAGGTCACAATTTAACCCTTGAATAGCAGAAGCAAGGTCCTTAAGGGATGCATGACGGTAAAGCTGCAAATCATCTGCATATAGATGGTAGTGACAAGAGATAACTTTGGAGATTTCGTTAATAAATAAAGAGAAAAGAAGAGGAGATAATACGCCACCCTGCGGAACACCTACAGAGATTTCTGCCCAGTCTGAGTAGTCCCTATCCATCCAGACCCTCTGCCGACGTCCACGAAGGTAAGAGTTAAACCAATTGATCACTGGAAGTGAGATATTAAGAGAGCGAAAAACACTCAGCAATATTTCAAAGTTAACTGAATTAAAGGCATTGCTAAAATCAAGTAATACGAGAATCGTTAATTCTTTATTGTCCATCGTATACCGAATATCTTCAGTCATTTTAAGTAAAGCCGTTGTGGTGCTATATAACGGACGGAAACCAGATTGTAGAGGATTGAATAAGTTATTAGAGGATAAGAAGGAGGTAAGTTGCTTATGGACAGCATCTTCCAAAAGCTTAGAAAGGATAGGTAAAATTGAAATAGGACGATAAAATGAAAAATAGGTTGGATTAGAAGTTTTGGGCAATGGTGTGACATGTGACGATTTCCAAACACGAGGAAAAGTATTGCTGAGTAGTGAACAATTTAAGATATGAGCGATAATGGGTGTAAGAATATCTATAATAGGAATAAGCATGTCACGACTGATGTTGTCATGACCAACTGCCTTTGTTGAAATGGACAGGATGCTCTTTTTAATATCAGCTTCCGAGATCTCTTGGAAATGGAATGAATCACAGATAGGTGGGGTGACAGAAGCCAATTTTTGAAGGGTTAAATGTTTTTGGAGGTCGTCAACAACGGATAATGGAGAACAAAAATACTCATTAAGTGAATTTAAATTAATCTGTTTATTAGTATTGATAGAGGTTTTACCCACACCCAGTGATTGTAAAAATCTTCATTTCTGTGAAGGAGATAAATTCTTGAGAGAAGAGAAAACATAGCGGCGTTTAGCGTCCCTACACATTCTATTACAGAGATTGTGCAGCTTTTTATAATTAGCGATATTTCCTTTTTTGATTTACTTTTGGCTTTGTTGCGGCAAATCATATTTTTTCTTATTGTATGATTAAGCCAAGGTGCTGGAAAATGTCTGACCCTTAAAGGTTTAAGTGGAGCGTGTGAATCATATAACTCAATGAGGTTCGAGTTTAAAATATCAACTTTGTTGTCAACAGTAGATGCTTGGTAAATTGGTGTTAGGTCCAGGGAATCGGCATCTCGTATAAGGGCTTCGAGGTTTATGTTCTTGTAAATGCGGCGCAGAATCACCTTTTTTTTACGTTTAGGGACAGATAGATTATAGCGAAGGAAAATAAGGTCATGATATGAGAAGGGAGCAGTAAGCTGACCGTGTTCAAGCACATTCATAGAATTAAGTACAATAATAACATCTAAAAGGGACGCTTGTCAGGCCGGAGCAAAAAGGGTTGCAGAAAAAGGAAAAATAGACATTAAAAGAAGAAATAAGAGATTTCAACTTATTAGATCTGTAGTCATCTTTTAATAAGCAGGTATTCAGATCACCCATGAGTATGCAATGATTATACATAGGTAAAAGTTTGTGAAGGAGAAGTTCTAGTTCTTTAAAGTAGTTAAGAGTATGAGAAGGACTATATAAAACACCGAGAAGAAGTTTAGAATGGGAAGCAGAAATTTCAAGGAATATGCATTCTAGATAGTCGGAATCAGTGTTAGTAGATAGGCTTACAACGCTAAATGATATGCTGTCTCTAAGGTAAATACAGACTCCACCGCCTCTTTTACCATTGCGATCATTGCGTATCAGCGTAAAGCCGGGAAGAGAATACAGTGCCGATGACAGAGAAGGTTTTAGCCAAGACTCTGTCATAAAAATTCCATCAACTAGGACGTTGCTAAATGATGCGAGAAGGTCAGAATAGTGAGCCGGAATGCTTTGTGCGTTGATATGGACCAAGTTTAGACATTGGTTATTACTAAGGAAAATAGATTGAAGTTTAGAATCAAGAGAAGAGGAATCAGTGTCTGTTAATAAACTGCTGTTAGCGCTATGGAAACTCTCTGAAGAAGTACATGAAAAATAGTCATCGTTTATATTAAAAATAGATAAATTGGACATATTATAACAGTACTATAAAATATATTATATACTAGCTTTCCGCCCGCGGCTTCGCCCACGTGTAATTCGGTTATATATAGCGTTTTTTAATGATCTCGACAGGGCTTTTTCTTCCACAGGCTGAAATCTTGTTACAACTGGAATTAAATATAGCCTGTGTTACTCAGGGATGATGTAGCTTTCTAATGGTGAATGTTTGAAATCGATTCAGTAGTTTCGGAGTTTATCGATTACATGTGTAAACAAACAAACATATAAAAAAATAGATTGTTCCTCTTTATAATATTAGTATACATACAAATCTATATAGAAAAAGTAAAGTGAGACAAAATCATCGTCTCAAAAGAAAAAAAAAACAGGATTTATAGGACGAAGAGGCCTTACAGGATTTCCTTGTAAACAATATTTTTAGTTTTTTTATTATTTACCAGGATGAACAGGTTAGAGGGAGAGCTGACACGCGAGCAAGCAACATACAGTTGTCCATGAGAGAAACAATCTTCTCTTAAATCAACACCAGCGACTTTAAAAGTTTGCCCTTGAGACTTATTTATCGTCATCGCAAAGCAAACTTTTAGAGGAAATTGAAGGCGCTTAAATTCAAATGGAAGGTCATTGGGCATTAGAGGAATGCGCGGGACGAATACCGTTTCTCCTCGGGCACATCACATTACGTTTTTGACAATTTCATAGATCTGTTTAAGTATTTGCGTCTGATAGTCATCATCCCATGTGAATGAGCTGATTATGGAAGGTACAACTCCTCAACGGTTAGGAGTTGAAAGAAAATTGTGACTTTTACTGACTAAAACCCACCTCGTTCCTTCAGTTGCCCTTTGCGTTCCGGGGCCACGGTATCTCGTTAGAACTTTCCCGCAGCCCCGGCTCAGTTTATCCCGTTTCCCCCCCTTGGGGGTTGACATTTCAAAAATCCCTTCTTAGTGCTCACTTATGTTACTAAAGGAACCTCTGTTCAAAATCTCAGACTCCTATACCGAGCGGTTTCGGCTGTGCGTTAATAAATCAGTCACCCAATCGCACCCCCTAAATCACGATTGGAGGGTAGTTTGAAAAAACTTATAATGTCAAACATATTTACTTGCCTATGTACGTGTTCATGCCAAGTTTCAAGTTTATAAACCCAAGGAATAAGATTTTTCATACAAACGTTTTTACCCCTTTTCCCCCCCTTGGGGGTTGAATTTCCAAAAATCCTTTCTTAGTGCTCCCCTACATATCCCAAGGAACCTACCTTCCAAATTTCAGTTGTCTACGACCAGTAGTTTCGACTGTGCGTTGTCTGTCAGTCAGTCACTCAGTAACGGAAGAGTTTTATATATATAGATAAATAAATACTTTTTAAATTATACAAAAAATAATAATTCTTTTAATTCACACTACACTTAACACCCACACCACCTGGCTAAAAATAGTGCAATATTATAATGAAACAAAACCAAAATAAAGAAACAGTAAAATTAATAACAAAAAAAAAACGAAAACATTATTGAAATTAAAACTAAATAATTCTATGTATTAAAGTAAAAAAAAAATAAATAAATAAAGTACTTGATAAAATAACGTGTCGTCAGCCTTAAGTGGTTATTACAAAACTAAAACACACAAGGGCCCTTATTCTGTATGATACACGAGATTTCTTACGAATAACGCGTGACGTCACAACGCGCTGTAAACCTAAACGCGATACATAAACGCGGCAAGATGTGAAATTAAAAATTGTATGCAATAACGTATTCGCTATGACCAGTTACGCACCGCGTTACGATAAAATCGTGGAATCGTGTTCACTATGCCAATGTCAAATATTAAAACACGTTGTCGTGTGTTATGGGCTTGTTTTCAAAAGTCAAAATTAACGTGCTTTGAGCTTGCGCGTTTATAATAACGTCAGTACGTTTTGGTACGTTTCTTTTAAAATCAATTTATTAATTATTCAATTTAACAAAGTATTATTAAAATTAAGAAATAACGTAAATTATTTGTAATAATTATAAATATTTTTTTTATAAATGTTGTTATTGTAATAAATGCGACTACTACCAATGCTCTGTCATTGTTTCTTCGTTATTTTATATTTATGTTCTATGTTATAGGGATAATTTAAAATACCTCTTAAAGAGAGATTTTATTTATTATGAAATTAAAACATAATTGTAAACACAATCAATAACACAAAACACTCAAAACTTGTAACTTTAAAAAATGTTTCCCAAATTCTTGTCGATGACGTATAAACATAGAATTAATATACATAGAATAGGTGAGCCACAGGTATTCGTATGAGCGTCAGTGACAGACAGTTAAAAAAAGATGCAAGATGTCATACTGTTTCTCTTTGCCTTATTACGCATGCGCAAAGAAATATTCATGACGCGTTTTAAAAATTTTCGAAACATTTGTGTAAAACATTTTTGACACTACTCAATAAAAATGACAGTTGCTACGAATTACACTCGAGACGACGACGAAGAAGCACGAGATCTCATAAAAAGTTGAGATAGATAGGGTTTTTCGATCTACCTATCTCTTTTAAGTTCGATGGTCACAATTTAGGCTGGCTTCCCTACTCTATGTATAATATCTCTATGCGTATAAATGGTCTTCTAGTTTTCTTCAACACCGATTTTATAATGCAACAATTATTACACTAAATAATATAAAAATCTCAATGTAAATTCTATCTGAAACTTTATTCTCTATTATTTATTTATTTATTTTAGGATATTTGTCTGAGAAAGTAATGTGGTAGACATTACAATGACATAACATTGATATTTGATGTCATTACAAGTATTTATGTGAATTTATATACATCATAACGCGTTCTAAACTTTAACGCGCCACGATATGGAGTTGACAAATTGTATTTTGCAGGCCACACGGTGAGTTATCTGTGTGCGCTGCTTCAGGTGCCTGGCACCTGGGCATGTGCGTGCGGCTTGCCCGTCCGCGGTCGATCGCAGCGCCGTCTGTTTCCGGTGCGGTGGTGAGGGGCATACCCGAGCCACTTGCACCGGAATGTTGCGGTGCGCGGTCTGTGCGGACCGAGGCCTTTCAGCGACCCACTTATTGGGGAGCCGAGTGTGCAAGGCTCTGCGTGTTCGAGGATTAGCACCTGGTGCGAAACCCTCGAGCGAGGAGCCCAGCACGGAGCCGGCTGTGGCTATGGCAACATTGTCACATCGAGCTTCAGCGGGTGGGGCTGCGAAGGAGAAGGGTCCAGCCCGTTCCTTCCCAGCCGTAGGCCTAGGTGAGAGAGGGGGGGCGACCTCTCTCGCCATTGCACTAGGTATATGAGGTATGGGTACACTGGTTGCCCGGGGTACCCCTATAAGGAGGAGTTTCGCCGGGGCGCCACGGTGAGTGCGAAAGCGATCCCGTGGCGTCCCAGTCGAGCGTCGTGGGCAGCCGTTGGTTTTTTAGTGGGGTGCCTTAAAAATGGCAGTCGCCGGGTGCCGCACATACCGCCCTGCCATCGCCTTCCTGGCTTGGGTAACGATGCGGAAACGCATTTTTCCAACGATAAAAAAAAAAAAAAGGTCACAATCCTAGTCTTGTTGGATTTCTCCCGAGCTTTCGACTCAATAGATATATCACTGCTCCTTGCTAAGCTGCATTTCTACAACTTTAGTTCTTCAACTATCAATTGGTTTGAAAGTTACCTCACTAACCAAACTCAAGCGGTGGAAATTATAAATGAGGATGGCTCAAGATCCAAATCAGTAAGTAAGATTGTTGCGAGAGGCGTCCCACAGGGCTCCATCTTGGGACCTATTCTTTTTCTTTATATTGTGCAGACATTATCAATTCCATTAAACATTGTAATTATCATATTTATGCTGACGATATACAATTATATGTGTCCTGTAAGCCCAAAGACATATCATTAGCAGTAATATGATTAATGAGGATTTAAATAGTATACATACTTGGTCGATATATAATAATCTGATGCTAAACTCTAGTAAAACCAAATTTCTAGTACTTGGTACAAAAATGCAAATACAAAAATTTGGCACAGAGATCCCAAATATATTGATACAAAATTCAAGTATCGAACGCGTTTCAGAGGCAAGAAATGTAGGAGTAGTGATGGATGAGACTTTACGATTTCAAAATACATTACTAATACTGTTCGTAACTGTTTTTATCGACTAAAGCTGCTATATCGTATACGGAAATACTTAACTACCAACACACGCATCAGATTTTGTGAAGCGATTGTCTTATCCTTGTTAAATTATGCTGACGTCGTGATAGGTCCCAAATTACTTGCAAGCAGTAAAATGATTGTCCAGCGTGTTCAAAACGCCTGTGCTAGGTTTTGTTTTAACATACCGCCGCGTATCCATGTTACTCCTTTTCTTAATTCCGCAAACATATTAAATATGGACTACAGAAGACAACTACATTTGGCGTGCCTGCTTTTTGGGGTGATAAAATATAAAATCCCAGTATATCTATATTATTATATATATAGTTAAAATGGTTAAGTGACTATAATCCTATTCATAAAACAAGGGCTTCTAATAACATGCTGTGTATTCCCTTGCACAAAACTGCTGCATTCCGAGGAAGTTTTAAATATGCAGCTTCCAGCTGCTGGAATAACCTCCCTCCCCCTTTGCGTGTCCTGAAATCAGAAACGATATTTAAATCAAAATATAAAAAAAAACGGTTGAACATGCAAAAAAACAGAAGTTAATGCATCTTCATTGTAGGTAGAATACACTATTCTATTTAATTTGTAAAATTATAGACACATGAGTACATTTATATATTTACCATCACAATCAATTATTTCTTTTATTAGTATCAATTTTGAAAAGTTATTACAATAATGTAATTATTTATATAATTCTAAATATTCAGTACTATATATATATATATATATGTATGTGTGTGTATGTATATGTATATATATATATGTATATGTATGTGTATATATGTATATATATATATCATCAGTGGCTCAATATCAATATACCTTTAACTATTATGAGTGGTCTCATTGATGCTTTATTGTTTTACTATTATTTATTTTTGATTCCTTTTAATTACCATTCTTCAATATTCTACACTATCGAATTAGTATGTCTGTAACAGAATAAATAAAATAAATATATGTCACTTAATACATATCAGCATGTAAAGCTATCTTGTAGTAATGTTATAGAAGGTATACAATAATATATTTATACATCTTATTTCGTTATAGTTTTTATAATTGACTGTTACTACCTTAGTTACTCATAATATTCTTTTTAAATACGTTACAAATGGGTGACTTACCTGTTATCTTCGCAACCATTAACACATGTTGACGAAATCACTATTGCAGGTAACTAAATTATGATATTAATCAAGAATTCTTTGTACTTATTTGTTTTCCAATTGATTTTTATGTTATTTTCAATATTATATAAGTCACGTCATTAATCATTTATCACGTATTTGTATATTTATCCTTATCATTTGTAATGTCTAATAGTTTACTGTTTAGTGAGTTAAGTTGCGTTTGTCTCAGCCACGTCACACGTGTAAGGGTACGACTGAAACATATCGCAAGGTCACATCATCCATCCCACTCTTTCTTTGGATAGGGTGAACTTAGGAAGAATATTGATGTTATGTATTTTTTTTTTTAATTGTACATGTTTTAAGTAATTTTGTTAGGTTAATTAATTGTCACTAGTGTTAGTTACGTCATGGTACGGCGGCCACTGAAAATCAGCGCTGGAGTCAATTAAGTATTCCAGCAACAGCTGAGTGGTCATCCGTTTTGGATGTCGCAGTAAATATTTTTTTTTTCTATTTGTTTTTTACTTCATTTCATTTACTTTGTTTTAATGCTTTTGTATTTTGTATTGCTATATAATAATGTATGTGATGTCCAAATAAAGTTTATTTAATTTAATTTAATAGATTATTTATTTCTAAAGCTGTTTGTTACGACAATTTGTAAACTTTATGTTTAAAAATTAGTGAAATTTTAAATATCAAAATTGTATTTGCAAGCCTAATGGTTGAATAAATATGGATACTTTTCTAAATATTTCTATTTTTTTTATTGTTTCTTTATTATTGTGTGCGTTTTCTAGAAATAAGCTACAAAAAAAAATAACTTTAAAGAGTTTGACTGACTGACTGAAATGAAAAATAAGTTAATTTTATGACAAGCTGTCCAGTTTTAATTTACACTTAGTGGAGCGAAACAAACGAAAAAACAGCAAACTGAAAAGAACAAGAAACTAAGTAGCCATAATTAATTTCTATGATAGCGACTTTATATAAGGAAATTAAAGATCTTTTGAAATATTTGTTTGATAAATTTTGAATACACAAAACAGGCAGGATTATAAATACCCACCGTTCATTTAACTAAACTGAAATAAAACCTTCCTATACAGTAAAATGATTGATGCGATGCTTTTGAATTAAGAAATGACAAATATTAAGATGAATGTTCCAAAACGAAAAAAATAAATGAATACATGCGTTAGATTCTTTAGCTTAAATAAGTACTGAAATACACCATCATTTTTGTCATACATCTCCCCAAACAGTTATTCAATAACAACTGTATGAATCTAAATATTATTTAATAAATGTTACTTTTGGTTTGCATGTACCAAATGTTATTTCAAGACAAAGAAAAAAAATATCCTGATTTGATCCTTAAAGTTTTTGAAGTCCGATAACCCATAATAATTAACCATTAACACAATATCACTCTTTTAAAAATATCCATGGTTAATGTTAGTTACTATTTACTCGCATAACATACATACATACATAACATGGTATTACTTAAAAACGGCCATTTACCGTTCCAAAGCAGAATTTAGATAAAAACAAAATTGAAGAACAATGAAATAAAACTAGTAACCTAGAAAGACAGTGTAGACGCAGCGATTTAATCTTGTATGGCGTTGAAGAGATAGAAAAATCATACAGTGAACTGGAAGGAATGGTGATAAACATTTATTTTTATTTTATTTATTTATTTATTTGTTATTTATTTATTTATTTATTTGTTTGTTTCTTTGTTTGTTTGTTCGATCGTTCGTTCGTTCGTTCGTTCGTCGTTCGTTCGTTCGTTCGTTCTGTTAGCCCGGGAAATAAAAGTCACTTTTTAAAAAAGAAATTAATTATTTAAAAGGAATACAAAGGACTTATTTTAAGACAACCGCTCAATTCGAGATTGAAAACTAGACTGACTTGGGATTGAGTTTATGATTAAAGCAACAAACAACAAAATGCTGACTGGACTATTGCTAGGATTAGATAGACATTAACCCTTACATGTCTAGGCTATAACACCTCCCCCTTTAAGAAGAGGCTTTGGGGTTAACTTACGAAGTCTCGTATTATACTCTAGTTCTGAGCGGAGCGACTGAACTAATTATTTCGATGTTATTGTCTGGTATGTCTGTCATTTCTGTAACTTCAGGAATAGTTTGAGTAACTGGTTGTTTTTTGTTAATTAAATTCTGAAATGGGCGGTTGTTCAGTTTGTTACACATTACCTTAATAGCTACATAGAAAATGAACATAATCATAAACATAAGTGTTACATTAATTAGAATTGAGTACTGTGTCCCATATTGTACAATATAAGTTGTTTAATTGATTCGATTTTGCTTAGATTGTTTAAAATGTATTTCAATTGATTTCCCGAGTGGAAATCGTCCAAATCTACATTATTTAAACGAATAGGGGACACATTACCTGTTTCGATATTTACTTTATTTATGTTACAACAAGTATCGTTAATTAAATTAAATTCTGGTACATGGTTGATTGGTGATATAATTTCTAAGTTATTGTGTTTTGGAACAAATGTGGCGCTATTGCAGTATCCAATACAATCTTTCGGAATATTAAGGATACCCGTACCTAGAATATTAGTTTCGTACAATTTTGAATTAGCACAATCGACAGATATTTTTTGGGGTTCGGATTGTACATATAACCAATTATTGTTTGTTAAGGATTTCCATATATCTAAATTGCCGTATATCACTTTCGCTTCACACTGCAGTGGTTTTTCACTTATAACTTTAGCTAGTAGCTCACTTTCACAAATTGGTTTTGCATCCGTGGAATGAACACTTTCCAGGTCACAGATGAATCTTCCTTGACCAACAGATTGGCACGCCTCGAGGTCGTTAAACGTACAGTAATGTGACTTATCTATGGTCATTGCTATATACTTATTATTAGGGATAATTAACGTAAACGAATTAGGTTCTTTGGGTTTATGAGGTGTTGGAATAGCTACATTATGGAATAATACATATTCTTTTCTATCAATAACGGTACTTGTAAAACAAATACAATCTTATCTTTAATATAAAAACAAACTATTTTAGATATGTTTACAATTAAATGTATAGAGTTAATATCTAATGCTACAGGTAATTCTAAGTTACTAGATAAATGTCTGTAATTATCGGCAAGCTCTTGGTAAAACTGTGTAGGGGTCATTATTGCTGGATGAAGAATGTTTTGGCTACTAAACAAAATGGGATTAGTGACATCTTCCAATTGAAAGGAAATGGTAAGTATAGCGGTTTCTATTACGTTAAATACTTCGTCAATTCTTATGAGGATCTGTAGGCCGTTAGTTAATTCATTAATGTTTCTGATATTTAATGAGAGCTTGTCGATAGCTACACCAAGGTTTTCCTCATTCTCTTTTATCTTATATAAACTATCATTATATGACCTTAATATAGAAGTAGTTACTAAAATATTCTCCTTCATCAGAGAGGCTAACAATTTCCACGAGACGAAGTTCCGCTGGGGCTCTCCCCGCGTGAAACTGTAAACAGTGTCGTCAAAGTTAAGGTAAATAACTATCTAATCTTATTTAGTCTTACGAGGTAATAGTAAGTATATATCTATATTACTTATTAATTATTTTACTTTACATTTATATTAATTATAATTTTATATAACGGTTTCAAAGGGTTTTCATGAACGAAAACGACGGACTACCTGCTTAAGGCCAGTTTATGTTTATCTACAGGTTGTCTCCGGTGACCTCAGCCATTTTAACTTGGTCAAAATGATGAGTCACGTGACGTCGGTTAATAAGGAGGGTAAGTGTATTGTTGCCATTGATTTTTATAACTTTATAGGGGCCTTTACAAACTGGTAAGAGTGCTTTACGCATTCTCAAATGATTTTTTAGGTAAACGTAATCTCCTGTTTTATATTTTATTGTGCGAGTATGATTATCATAATAAGCTTTCGATGATTCTTTTGATTTTCTAATATAATCTAAAGCTTTATTTCTTGAAAGTTTCAGTCTGTTTTGAAGCATTCGAATATAGTCCGGGTAAGTAGCTTCAGGAGTTTCTTCGTAAATAGAATTTGGTATTACGGGTTTGTTACCAAACATAAGTTCATAAGGAGAATAATTTGTCGTAGAATGGATAGATGTATTATAGGTAAACATAGCAGTATAAACATAGCGAGGCCAATTGGTTTGGTCATCATTTACAAAGGATCTTAAATATTCTTTTAGGGTGGAATGGTTCCGTTCCAGAGCACTTTGAGTTTGTGGATGGTATGGGGAGGACCAGAGATTTTTAATTTTTAAGAGTTTACACGTTTTTTTAAATAATTCTGAGGTAAAATTAGTACCCTGATCAGTGAGGATAGTCTTAGGTATGCCAAATATTGAAATAAAGTGTAAGCATTCACTGGTTTCTTCAGCTGTTGTGCTTCGAATTGGGTAAGCAGAAGTGAATTTAGTAAGGTCATCCTGGATAGTGAGTATGTATTTAAGTTTTGCCGGACCGGATTCTGGTAGGGGTCCAACGATATCTAATGAAATTCTCTGGCAAGGTTCTGTTGAGGTGCTGGTTATCTGCATAGGGGAACGGTTAATTTGCCTAAGCGATTTATTTAGTTGACACTGCGGACATTTCTTAACACTACGCATGTTTTTCCAATAAAATACTTCTTGAACTCGCTTAAGCATTCGAGTACTGCCTAGGTGTCCAGCAATAGGAATATTATGATTTTCTTTCACTATTTTAGGGATTTCTGTGGGAGAGGGGTAAATTATCTTATCTCTATAGATATGAACAGTTATACCGGTAAGGTGGAAAAGGAAAAGGATCATGTTATATATTTTGTGTGTGTTGGTATTGGTGTGTATCGAAGGGATTTTTGAATTCTGTTATTGCGATTTCGGTATTCGAGTCGCCATCAAGATTTAAGAATAACTGATTCCTAATATTCTTAAGACTGTTATAAATATCCACATATGAAGATTTATCAAAATGATAAACCTTGAAAAAGAGAAAGTAATATTTCTTTCCGCCGTGTTCAAAATTTATAAAAGAGTTAAGAGTTCTTTCCTTATTTACAATTTCGGACTTATCAGGTAAAATATCTAGGATATTCTGAATAAATGGATTGGATTCGTCCAGATCAATTGAAGTTGGTAAGATTATTATTTTGTATTTTGATTTAGATATGTCCTCATTATGTTCAAGAATTTTCGTATCAAATGTTGTGTTGTTATTATTCAGTATTTTCAGGAATGCAGGATAGTCGTCTTCAGATAGGTTAGAGCTCGGAGAATCGTTTGCAGAGGGAATGGGCTCTGTCAGAGGATCGACTGATGGCTCTTTTTCTGTTGTAGTGTGTTCACTAGGAGCCTGAGAGTCGACAATTAAATCGTTGGGGTTGACAGTGGGCGGTGATACTAACAAGTCCATGAGATCCTTTGGTGAGGAGCTCGTGGCCGGAATGGGTTCTACTACAGGATTAAATGATTGCGTTATTTCAGTGGTGTTGTGCTCACCAGGGTTTTCAAAATCTACAGCTAGCTCGTCGGGATTGAAAGAAGGTGGTGATACTAATAAGTCCATGAGATCTTTATCTATTTCAGAGGCGTTTTCAGGTTGAACTGGATTTACTGGAAACCGAGATAGGGCGTCAGCATTGGTGTTAATTTTGCCCTTTTTGTATTTGATGTCATATTCGAGTTCTTCCAACTTTAAACGCCACCGGATTAATCGTGACCCTGGATCTTTACATTTAAATAACCATTCAAGTGGTTTGTGGTCCGTTAATACCGTGAAGCGGCGCCCATATATGTAGGGTCTGAAAACTTTAGTGCCGAATATTACAGCTAGACATTCTTTTTCAGTGAAGCTATAATTACACTCTGCTCGATTGAGGGTGCGGGAGGCGAAAGCGATAGAACGATTTTGTCCTATAAGTCCTTGGGATAGGATTGCCGATATGGCGAAATTAGAAGCGTCACATGTTAAAAGGAAAGGTTGCATAAAATCAGGATATGCCAAAACTGGGGCTGAAACGAGTTTATTTTTTAAAGTTTCGAATGATAACTGTTGGGTGTTTTCCCACACAAAAGGGGTGTCCATTTTGAGAAGATTAGTTAAGGGTTTAGCAAGTTTGGAAAAATCTTGTATGAAACGTCTGTAATATGAAACAAGACCTAGAAATGATTTGATATCCTTTGGAGATTTAGGCGTAGGGAAACCTGCAACGGCCTTAACTTTATCTGGATTGGGTTAGACGCCATTTTGACTGATAATATGCCCAAGGTAAGTGACTTCCTTCCTGAGAAATTCACATTTCTCTGGCTGGAGCTTCAGATTAAAATTGCGAATTCTACGAAAGACTGATTGTAGATTATTAATGTGTGAAGATAAATCAAAGGAATAGACTACGATGTCGTCGAGGTAGACGAAACACCTAGTACCTTGAAGTTCTGTAAGGCAGTTATTCATAAGTTTTTGAAAAGTTGAGGGTGCATTCTTTAGGCCAAACGGCATACGGTTAAATTGATAATGACCTTGGGGTACGGAAAAGGCAGTTTTGGGTGCATCTTCTTTAGAGATTAAAATCTGATGGAAGCCGGAAGTGAGGTCTAAGGTGCTAAAATATTTGCTCTTTCCTAACTGATCAAGAATTTCAGAGATCTGTGGGATTGGATAGGTTTCACCTATAGTGATATCATTCAATTTACGGTAATCTATGACAATACGCCATTTACTTACTTACTTACTTAGTCTGCTTTTTTGGGTACTACCCAAATCGGCGAGCTCCAGGGTGAAGATGAAGGTTTTATAATGTTTTGGTCGAGCATTTTGTCAATTTGTGTTTTTACCTCTGTCTTGTGGCATTCCGGGAATCTTAGTACTAATCGTACTTAGTGTGAATAGAAGTATCGCTACTAGTTTTGATACTATATTCAGTAGCAGACGTGTAAGTGAGTTGGTCATCTGGTAAGTAGAAGATATCAGAAAATTGAGAACAAAGTTCTATAAGGACATTTCTCTCTTCACTGTTTAAGTGTTCTGTCCTTAATGAATTAATGACTTCATCGGTTCGTTTAGACATTTTAAGGTTGAACATATTAACTGGATATGAAGTTGAATTTATGGGCTCTACATGAAGTACAAGATTTGTTTCAATATTTACGAAACGCTCAGATGTATTAGCTACAGTAACGTTAACACGCTTATTATCTTTAATTTTAACGATGCAATTTGATATAAAGATATCCTCAGAAATATGTTGATCAATAATTAATCCCTCCTTTAGATTAGTCTCTTGAACTGAGCATTCTATTACCGCTTCAGTTCGAGGTGGAATCACGAAAAATGGTTCAGAAAACAATAATTTAATTTCATGTTTGCCTATTTTTAGAGTGTCGTAGGTATAATCAATTTTACATCCAAATTCAGTTAAGAGGTCTGTACCGATAATTCCGTCATAAGGTAAATTAATATCTCGAACAACATGAAATTTATGTGTAAAATGTTTGTTGTCTCTTAATTTTAGTTTTAATTGAAAGTTTCCGGTGGTAAGAGTGGGCTCATCGCCAGGGTCTATACCCTTAAGCTTAATGCATTCTTTAATTAATTTTTGGTTAGCTTGGACGCTTGATTCTTTGATAAGACAGACGGCAGAACCTGAATCGACTAATAGGGATAGCGGAATATCTGACGCTTGGGATTTTAGCAGAACATGTGGCAACAGACGTTTGGTTGTATCTATATGTACTTCATATATTTCTTTGGGATGAGCGAGAGTTTGGGGCTGGTTACCCGATTCATGACCCTTGTTATAGGATTTAGATTGAGCAAGAGTTTGGGGCTGGTTACCCGGTTCATGACCCTTATTATTAAGTGTGATGCCTGTCTCAGTATTTTGTCTCGAGCGGCACGAGGACGAGACTTCTATTCGTTTAAATGAGGCTGGGATTGGTTTATCTCGTCAACTTCATCATAACTAGCTTCTTCGTTAGATGGTTCTAGAAAATTTACATGTGAGGAATTTCTGCTTTGATAGTCCTGAGTTCTAGAGTTGTTATATTCACGTCGTTTACAGGTTGAAATTTCGTGGCCACTCATTTTACAATAACGACAGAAGAGGGTCGAACTATTATTATTATTATAATTATTGTTAAATGGTCTCTGTGGAGGTGCATTCTCTGGGAAGGGGTGAAACTTGAACTCGGTCGTGCCGAGTGATATTGATTAGGATTTGGCCTAGGATTACCCCTAAATCTATTATTATTATTATTATTATTATTATTATGCCTCTGTTCGACTTGTGGTCGTCTATACAAAGTTCGTTGTATCCGTTCCTATGAGACGGCGAAGTTAATAGCTTCATTTAGGGTTTTAGGTGATTTACATCTTACTATGTTAGAAATTCGGGGTTGAAGACCCATTAGAAAATGGTGAAGGGCGAGATCTTCCATGGCCGCTGTTCGCCCGGGAAGTTCTTTTAATTTAGAAGTTGAGAGAGATATTTCAGTGAGTAATTGTGAGAGGTAGGTTTCCATTCGTAAAGAATATTGGTTAACATTTTCTTGTGGACTCTGTCTGCTCTCTTGAAGTTCTATTAACAAATGAGAGTAGTGTTTTCTCTCACTGAACTGAGTCTTAAGGAAATCCTTAAGTTGCTCCCAGTTCGTGAATTCTTTGATGGAACACGCAACTTCCGCTTTTCCATTAAGTTGTGCAAGTATGTATTTAAATAAAATAGGTTTTTGAGCATCGGATGCAAGTTCAAAGGCATTATCACAATTTACTAGAAATGAGTTTAGAGTTTCTCTATTACCATCATAAGATTTTACAAATTTAAATAAAATGTTGAGGTCTAATTCGGCCCTAGCGATAGTGGCGGCAGTTCGCCTTGTGACACGAGGAGAAAGTACAGGAGATTTACCAGAAGTATCACTAGCACTCTGGTCTAATTCGGGAATATCTATATAAAGTTTATTGTCTTCTGATTTTAACACTTTTGGCATAATTAAATACCGACACAAAATTATAAAATAATATAATATAATTTCATAATAAGATAATATATGCACGAAACCACAAATTAAAATTAATTATTAAATGTAACTCAAAGAACCCTAATTCGTTAGACTAAACAATGACCAAAGACTTACTGAATAAATGCGTGGGCGACCGATAAGAACGCGACGACGCTTGGCAGGAACATATCGACGGTAGACTATCACGCGACGGCTGGACTCGTAGGATTGAAACGATAATGAATGACGGATGTTCCACAGGTAGAGCACGGAGTTGAAGTTGAAGAACACTGATTTTAGACACTATACATTTTGCTGCACAGGTCCTTTCGAAGATTGTTATTAACAATGGGTTTGTAATTAGCACTCTTATGTTTTCCTTTACACTGTGTTTTACAGTAATTCGAATATAACACGTAATTCGTGAATTGTAGGATACGGATGAGTCTATTGAGCGGTGTCGGGCACTGGGGATTTTCCGTATCCCACCGCTGCCACCAAAATGTTAGCCCGGGAAATAAAAGTCACTTTTTAAAAAAGAAATTAATTATTTAAAAGGAATACAAAGGACTTATTTTAAGACAACCGCTCAATTCGAGATTGAAAACTAGACTGACTTGGGATTGAGTTTATGATTAAAGCAACAAACAACAAAATGCTGACTGGACTATTGCTAGGCTTAGATAGACATTAACCCATACATGTCTAGGCTATAACAGTTCGTTCGTTCGTTCGTTCGTTCGTTCGTTCGTTCATTTATTCATTCATTCATTCATTCATTCATTTATTTATTTATTTAAATAGTGCACAAGACGGCTCTTGTGCTCCACGCTTGTGACGAATCGCTTTGAATTGCAAATATCATACGATCTTGTATTCTAATTAACACAGTCGTGTGTTAATTGGACCCAATATTAATTATTTCTCTTTATGTTTCTTGATTTAAACATTGTACTGATTAAATAACTTTGGAACTGATTGGAAGGCTTACCTGCCTCTTTATATATGTATATATATATATATATATATATATATATATATATATATAACTATATATATATATATATATATATATATATATATATATATAACTATATATATATATATATATATATATATATATATATATATATATATATAACTCTGAACGGGTACATTGTATCGAAATCGAAATCTAAGCGTACGAAGCGTACGAAGAATATATATATATATATATATATATATATATATATATATATATATATATATATATATATATATATATATAACTCTGAACGGGTACATTGTATCGAAATCGAAATCTAAGCGTACGAAGTCGCAGGTATACCTGCTAGTAATCAATATAACATTTATTAATTACGTTGATTAGCCACAATAACAATAATAATCATAATAATCCGGCTGCCAAATTAGTGTACCTATCGTGTGTGTAATTAAAACCAAACGTTTACGTATGCTTATGATTATGAGAATAATCATATAACAGGTTGCCCTACTAAATGTGGTTTTATTTATTTTAGTATTTATAGTATTTCTCATTAAAAAAAACTTGTAATGTAAATAAAATATAGGTAGGTATAGTACATTGCTGTGAACAACTTTTGAATACTAAGTGCACGACCACTAGGTTTTATTGTACCTAGGAGATGCAGACTCTTAAAAATTCCATTTGCCTCTTTATCTCCTTTGTGTAACGTTATCACATCTATTCAGTTATCTTTATCACATTACTCTATTTCAATGTAACAAAAATACTCAACACTCATTAGGGCGAAAATAAAAAAGGCAATAAAATTCCAAATTTAAAAAAAATGTTATGTAAGTAGTGGACTTTATAAATAATAAGGCAGACTGGTGGAGAGTACGATTCTTAATATGATTGCACAGTTGTGAATATACAGAAAGAATAGCGAAACATCAGAGGGCAAAGTCTTGGAGCCCCTACGGCCGTCCCGCGCCCGCTGCCCGGAGTCATGTTTTCGTGAAGACCGAATAATTTAATACATCTTCATCATGTTTAATGTCTATAATATTAATCTTATGGTATAAGTGCAGTTTTAGTGTACCGCCCCGTTGGTCTAACAAGTCACGGCGCAATGGTGCTCGGATTCGATTCCCGGCAGAGACAAGCATTTATGTGATGAGCATAGATGTCTGTGTTTCTGTGTTTGGTCGTTTATTAAATATATTCTCAGTATTTATGTTTTTCTATGTATTTGTATCGTTATCTAACACCCTTAACACAAGCAAATAATTTGCTTACTTAGGGGTTAGATCAATGTGTGTAATTTGTCCTGATATTATTATTATTATTATATTCTTTATGAACATTTTAACTAAATATATATATTTTTTATTCCTCATTATAAACCTATACCTATTTTTATATACGAGTAGGTATTTTTCAATAAGTAAATGGTTGTACGTTATTATAATGGAAGCCAAAAAGCCGTTGTTTTAAAAAATAACAGTCTTTATAATTAGCTTACTAGCGTATATAGATATGGTTGTTGTGTTAATAACGTTCTCTATAATAGAGTGGTTACAACTAGTAACCAATACCCTGTTTATATTGTTTTACAGTGAAGTTTTTAAATAAATAATATAAAAGATTTTTGAATTCTTAATTAAGGAGTGTCTTAAAAAGAAAAACCATGCAACCAATTCCTTTACAAGTGTTATTGTTACCTTAAACACAATGAATGGTTGTTTAAGATATTCTTATTTTAGATGTCAGGGAAATTATAATTATTTAGACACTAATAAATTACAAATCCTATTCCTATCCTACTAATATTATAAATGCGAAAGTTTGTAAGGATGTGTGTATGTTTGTTACTCTTTCACGCAAAAACTACAGAACGGATTTTCATGAAACTTTACAGTAATATAGCTTTGATATCAGAATAACATAATAAGTTAAAATTTATAGGGATTTATATAATTGGGTGATAAAATAACGATAACTGTCAAGTAAGTCGGAAAAAATCAGCCCCTTGAGAGCTATATTGGCGTGCGCTGCTCTTTTAGTTTGAGTTACACAAAGATAATTACTGTAAGATTATTTATCTTAAATAGTTCCAAATAAAAGTCCGCGACAGCATATATCTATCTTTTATGTGTGAGTCACTATGACCAAAATAGTGAACCAAACATACAATTTAATTGGATATTTTTTAACAATGCACATTTTAGAATATTTATCAAACTCTCAGAAAATTGATACATCTGTCACTTTAAGTATTGAATGTAAATAAATTTTGTGTTTTACACTAAGTAATTTGGAGAAATAGTTTAAAAGTTATCACGATAAGATTGACGTAAACGGAATGTCTAAAACGCCTAAAAGGCGCGACGCGCGGAGCGAGCGAGGGGGGAGCCGTCATCACTGAGTGCTCCCACCCGACCGTGCAGACATGCGAGGGCAGACGTCGTTGACGGTTGTGTCCATGTTCATGTTTTTGTATGACAAATTCGATTCTCAAAGCCATTTATTGTTTCATACTATCTATACATATAATAAAATTGTCACTGAACCATTCCCGTACATGGAATAAAAAAAAAACATCATAGGGGGGGCAAGAGAACCCAAAACAATGGTTTTTCAGTTTATCTGTTTGTCTGAATGTCTGTATGTTTGTGCACGCTAAGCTCGGAAACGGCTTAACCAATTTGAATGCGGTTTTCAGGAATATATTATCACAGTCTTCACTTAACATTTAATGTTTATGTCATCTAAATCAATTAAGAAATAAAAAAGTTATGACAATTTATGTCAATGACGTAATAGGTACCATGCAAATCTTATTCTATACATGTAATAAATTGTACATTGAAAAAATATTTTTTCATTTTGTCTGTTCGTCTGAATGTCTGTGTGTTTGTGCACGATATATATATTTTAAATGATAAACTGAATGTTTATCATTTAAATAGATACATTTTTTTTAATAAAACTAGACCTGAAATTTGATGGTGAAAATAACGTTGATTGTGTAGCTCAGAATACCTCAAGTTTACATGGTAATATTTTGAATATGTTCAATGAAAATCTGTAAGTGTGATATATGGTTAGAATGGTTATTTAGAAATCTGTTTAAAAATAAAGAAATTTAGTAAAAACAAGAGAGGTATAAAAATAATTACAGTACCTAATATTGTATCCTTATTAAAAACTTTAAATATACTTTTGACAGTAAGCGATGTCTGCCGATGTAGTAATGTTGATTGTATCACCTAAAATAAGTCATATAGAATACAAAAAAAGGGAAGTGGGAATTGTTTTATTACGAATTTAAGGCGTGCGAAGCCGCGGGCAACAGCTAGTGTATCATAAATCAACGATTATTTGTTTTGATCGAAAATTACTTAAAATAATTGACATAGTTTTTAAACTATTAAGAATAAAATGAAATATCTAAACCAATCAATTAACTACGATACAATTATTTAATATGAACGCTGTAAGAAGTAACGCTTTATATTCAAATTTAGGATGATGAAATGAAAAGAGACATCAATGTTATATATTTCTATGTATGTATGCATTCATGTATATAATTTAATAATAAATATTTATATTTTTGATTACTTTCAAAAACTCTACGATAAGAAAAAAAATTATAACTTTCGTGAAAAATATTTCCACGGGTTTTTATTCTATATTATATGAAATTGAAATGAACATTTATGTTAGTCAGGAAACTTACTTCTTATGTATTAATAACAATTAACTAAGAAATAACAATTTCTAATCAATGTAACCATGATATTTATTTAATTAAAAATAATGAATATTAATTAGAATTAATTAGGCTATCCTGATAAGACAGACATTGATATAATGCAGGAAATGTGCATAAGCAAGTAAGGTTAGATTTACACCAGTTCTCACTGAAAAAAAATGTTAATTCTATACGATAAGGTGCCTTCCTTACGAGAAAATTGAGAGTTTTATATAAGACTTAAAAGCAAACAAGAAGATTATAAAAGTATTATATGTACACAAAATAGTTTACCTGTTGTTATTGTAGTTAAAGTAAAACAATATTTTTTATGTTCACTGTGAAAATAAACAAAAAAACAAGCACAAAATAGGGTAACATTACAGTAAAATTAAAGCTAAAATATAATAAACGCTAAAAAATATGGAAAAAAATATGGAATTTAAAATAGGATAAACTTTACAAATTTTACTAATGTACCTACCTCTTTTACCTAATGCACGGGCTTTTAAACTAGGACTGGTTAAATAAATAATTATAACACAAAGTTTTTGTATAGTTAAAAGAAAACTTTAATAATATAAATATTAACTCACAACCGGTAATCTAGTCCGGAATGAATCAATCCAAAATCGGCTTTACTATGACAGACAATCGGAAAATACGCAGTATTAGAAGCGCAGTATTAGAAGCTAGTCAAAACTGACACAATGACTATTAATTATTATATGTTTAATTTAATTGAAAGGATATTTTAGTAGTACCGAAAATCCTACTTTGTCGACTATTAAGACAAAAAAAGTTTAATCTTGATTCCATTTTTAAAAAGTTTGATATTGAATCAACCAGCTGATGTAAACTTTTAAAGATATGTATTTTGACTCTTCGTTTTCTCGTGTCTACATAACTGTTATTACTTATTTGTTTCCAATTGCACTGTATAAATATTTTTAATGATTTACTATATCCTAGTTTAGATTTTATTAGATTTTATTTTTAGATTTTATTAGAACTTCTTCATACAATTAAAAAAATTATTTAAATGATAAAAATGGTTACAGACTAATCGTATTTCAATGTTTAGAGAATCTCGAAATTTGACGACGCACTTACATGAGAATAATAAAAGAATATGTTATTTAAAAAGCTTTAAACCTTAGTGTAATTTAAAACCGCGTTAATAATATAATCATTTAATAAGGGTCTAGATAATTAATGTCCTTTGCTGAAATCAAAGGTAAATAAGAATACTTTTGTGATGTTTGCATATTATTATATTTATAAAAGTAGGTAGTATAACAAAATTACATGTGAGCTTCTCAACACCGCCGTCGTGTCAGTCGGCCAATATATGCTGTATTGGCCGACTTGTATTACATTGTTTTATTACCGCACAGCTGATCAAGTACCTACCTATCCATATATTTCTTAACTTTGAATAACCATATTTGTTTGTCAGGCTTTCAGATGATAATCGGCGCTACTTGTAAAAGTTTCATCCCGAACAAGCAGCCCATGCTAAGTTGAAGGCACATTCGACAAATTTTCTTGTTTTGTTATATCAAATAACGGTTTAAATACATAATAAGACATCACACCGCGTCGCCTTCCTCTCGTCCTCTAAAACCGGTCTTTCAGCGCTGACGTCACTAAGAGGGTGGGAGACGTGTATTGTGCATGTTTATTTAATATTGTTATTGCTTTTTTATTTTTTTATTGTATTTATAGTTATGTTTTTTGTAAACTATATAATTCTTTAAGGTATTTTTGGTTTGTTTATTTTATAGTTTTTATTTTAATGGTTTACAACGCCCGAATGAAAGTTTTCTTTCTTTCTTTCTTTCTAATGACATTATTATAATACGAGTATAACAATATTATTATTATTTAAGAGTTTTATGAGGCTTAAGAAAACAGCTGACAATCTTTATCATCTGAAGGTTTTTAATTACTATCGTATCCAATACTGGCAGGAAATCTAAATCGGTAATATATAAATTTAGGCGTATTATTTTAATGATGTACAGTATTTAGTAGTTTTGATGTATACAGGGTTATTTGTGATTAATTAGCCACCTCTTGCAGGCAGCCTCTCAACATCAATCCAACAACTTAAATAGCTTAAATACTTAGACAAATTTATACATAATAATAAAATTCAGTAAAATTCACAGTTGTGTAACTGACGATATTCAAAAATGGACTGTAAACGCACATTCCTTAAGTCCTAATATTAACCAACGTGCAATATTCAATTTTATTTTCCACAATTATAAAAGAAAAGTAAAGAAGACACAAAAATCGTAACAAGTCGAGAACAAAGTGTAATAAATGGCCTCAAAAACCTCTGTTAGCTATACAATTACCTTTTGTTTCAACCTTAAATTAAGGGCTTATGCAGATACAAAATAGATATATTTTTTCTCTCCTTTTTGAAATTTAAGATTTTTTAATTATAAGATATTTTTTAAAATACAATTTCCTTTTCTGACATTTAAGAATACTTGTTATTCGGAAATACCTGAAATTCTTACATTACAAATAATATTTAAACGAATAGCATACATACCATTAAATCCATTAGCTATCTATACATACAACAAAATTGTCACTGATCGATTTCTGTACATGGAAAATAATAAAAAAAACATAATGCTTTATAAGAGCAAGAGAACCCAAAACAATGGTTTTTCATTTTGTTTGTTTGTTTGTATGTCTGTATATCTGTATATCTGCATGTCTACATGTCTGTATGTTTGTGCATGCTAATCTCAGAAACGGCTAAACCAATTTCAATGCAGCTTTCAGGATTATATTGAAACAGTGTTCAATTAACATTTAGTTTTTATTTTATTTGAATTGGTTAAATAATAAAAAAAGTTATGTCAATTTATGTCAACCATGTAATAAATACGATGCAAATCTTCTGGTATAATAAAATTGTCATTAATCCATTTCTGAACATGGAAAATATTTAAAAAAAACATCATAGGGGGGCTTTATAAGAGCAAGAGAACACAAAATATATTGTCATGGGATTTACTGTAGATTTAGTATTTTTTTAACAATCGGTTAATAAATAAAGAAGTTAATAATCTATTATTGTCGTACCATTGTTGCTTATTAGTTTGAAGGTTTATAGATTTAGGTTTTATCAAAATCGAAACCTACGCGTACGAAGTCGCAGGCACAGCTAGTTTTACAATGAATATACAATTATTTAACTAAAAGCAATGTTTTCATAATAGTCTGAAAACGGCATGTTTCTAAATTCTACCGTCGTCACATAACTGCTCGCCACCTGTCCGTCCGTTTGTCAGCGCTTCAAATTTATTCACCAACAAACAATACCGAGAATCTCTTAGTCATTTTGTGAATTTATTTTGCTTATGGGGAGTCATTAATTTAACAATATTTTTTTATTGTACTTTAAATTAGGTATAAATATATTATGATTAATGGTAAAAACTGCTTTTTATGATTATTAAACAGCTATTTAAAAGTTTTGATTTTAATAACTTGAACTGCAGTTGATCCTGTTTTGACCAAACTATGGATTGGTTGTCATATATATATATATATATATATATATATATATATATATATATATATATATATATATATAACACAAACCCAATATATATATATATATATATATATATATATATATATATATATATATATACATAAGAACTAATAATTTATTTTTCTTAAGTACATAGTGTTTATTTTAGAATTATCAATATTAGGACATATATCTATAAATTACTACGTATATAATATTTGTTATAATTATAATAAAATATAATATCGATCGAAAGACATAAATTCAAAACTTAAAAAAAAATATAAATAAAAAACCAACAGTGCTCACTGACCATTTTTCGAAAAAATTTAAGTAAAAACATTTTTAGTTAGTTTCTTTTGACAATGAAATAAACACAGCGGTTTTAAATGGACCTTAAATCTTTTGCTACACTTTTAAGTTACAACATGGTATTTAAAACGATTTTCCTCTTATAAATGAAGATCTTTCAAAATAAAGAAGTAACACTTTAAAATGTGTAAACAATATAAAGTGTAATTAGTTCTACAAATCTAATTTTATATGTTTTAATAAATAATGATTAATATTAAATAAATCACCAATAAAATATCAAGTTTGAAATTCTTCATAACTAAGTCTAAGTAAGTAATCTAACATATCGGCGTAAAGACGAAAATCATTCAATAGATACTCAGTTTAGGAATTTTCTTATTTAAAATTTTATTGTTGTTTAGCTTTGTCCTTTAAGCTTACATTTGAAAAATTACTTACTTATAATGTAAGTAAGAATGTAGAAGTAAGTAATATAAGAACACTAAAAATGTCTCTGAAAAGTTGTAACGCAACTCGTTTATTAAACGAGGCTTTAATTAATAATAAATTAAAAATAATTAGTTGCGAAGATTTATTTTGAAGAAGAAGTAATGAACCACCATCACGAGGACTACGATAATGACGGCAGAAATGCTGATGTTACACTTTTTAAAAACACTATTAGGTCTTTTCTCCGACATATATGATCACATAATCAAATAGTTGAGTAAGGCGTTCTAGGTTAAAAGAACTTAAAAGTTGAGACGTAATTGTTAAAACCAAATTTGTTATAATAGTAAGGAAATAAAAAAGTATTTTTTTTTATATATTAGTTAAATCCGGTTTTTCAATTTAAATAAAAAATAACAATAAGTTAAATACAAATAGGGAACATATTCAAGTTACGTTATTTCATAAATGAGTAGAACTCAATTATAAAGTAACGTAACGTAAATTGGGTTTGTGTTATAGATGGAGCATTTCGAAATCTGGGGTAAGAAATTGTTATTAAAATGCTTGAAACATTGAATAATTTTAAATTTAATACTATATTTTTTTTTTTTTTTTTTTTAAATTAAAGTTACAGTAAATATTGATTATTGTTTTGTAACTACTAACGTGTTATTTTATTGCTTGACGTCTCGTCTAGGTTACACTAGCGATTGTCAGTCTCTTTGTCGTCGAATCGGTAATGTTAACATTTCTTCGATATCATTAATGTTGCCTTCTCTCCATGCACATTCCACACAACATTCACAGTTTATTTCTTTTCTATGTTAACTAAAACATTATCTAAGTTAACTAAAACATATTATTTTTAGTACTAATTTCATATTTTTAAATATAAATTGCTTAAAACGATCTTAGCCTTTGCGTGGCTCCTTCACGTACAAGAGATTTTACACGTTCAGATAACTCTTTTAGAAGTAATATATCGAAGCCGGGGACACAATATTGATATTCGTATTTGCATTTTGTAGTAAAGGTACTTGTAATATTTATATATATTTGTTATTATTTATTAAATACCCTTGTATTAAACAAATGAAGATGAATGATGTAAGTCATAAGTTAGTTGTGTTGTTCTCAAACCAAATATCTGCACCTCAATTTACTTATATATTATATAATATTATAAATTAGTTCATCTTTCTTTGTTGCTGTTTAGTGTTGTTAATTATTAAAAAAACAAAATTGTAATACTTAGAAAGCGAATAATGAGATCACTTTTTATACTGTGCAATAATTTAAAAACTAAGGCATTAACTTATCTTCTCATTTGACTCAATGCGCTTTAAATACAAATAATAGGAGTTTTGTATATAGGATGTTACTTTTTTGTCTGATCTACAACCAAATAAGAAAATAATACCTTATTTTATCCCAACAACATGGTGGGGTTCTTGAGAAAAATATTTGAAAACCAGCCACTAAATCTTTTTCTCTGTAATCGTAATTTACCAAAATTTTAATTATATTTGACGTTCGGTTTATCGTAGACCAGTTTTGTTACGTTTTCTATTAAAATTATAGACTATATTTTTTTAGATAGGATAGTTAATAATTAAGATAATACTCTTAGATTGCTAAACTATGTTAATAATAAGGACAGGAACAGAAAGGGAATGTATGCCCACTTAATCCAATGTTGGATGATCATAGACGATAATATAGATACATTATCTAAGGAAATCCATAAGCTGGAACAGAAAAGCAAAATTCTCTTTTCGATTTTATACGTACATTAAACACACCTCCTTTTATACTTAGCAAAGTAGATCATGATTTAATATTAAAAAAACTAAGGATTTTATATTAAAAAATGATTATTATGATATTACACAAACATTTTTGTATTTAAACTTTTTTTAACAAAAGCAACCTATACGTCCCAGCATACAAAGTTATGTAGGAGAAACTCTTCGATATGTCAATATAAGGATCACTGAACAGATCACATCTTGACAAAACGTTCATGTCAGCCAAGGAAAAGCTTTTAGTACCGCGTAAAGTACATTAAGCTATCGACATCAGCCGTACACCCATTACCAGTATTTTTAACCGACTTAAGGAAATTAAACCAAATGCAATAAAAACGAAGACAAAAAAAACGTTTTAAAAAAGGTAATAAAAACATATTTAAATATTTCACGACGCTGTTTTTAAAGTGTAATTAAGGAACAAGTATTACAAATATCCGTAAATAAGCAGAACATGCGCTACTGGAGCCCTGAAAACTCCAGACAACTTCACGAGCGGCCTTTACATTCCCAACGTCTCAATGTTTGGTGTGCTTTATCGCGTGTTGGTATAATAGGTCCATATTTTTTTGAAGAGAACAATCGGGCAGTTTCAGTGAATTCTGAACGTTATGTCCGCATGATTCAGGAATTGTTCCTGCGAAAACCCAAAGAAATGAATGTGGGAGATGTGTGGTTCCAATACGACGGCGCGACGGCACACACAGGGGAAGTTTCAAGGAATGTTTTGCAGCCACATTTCCCCCTACGTCTCATCTCCTTGAGAGGTGATCTGCAGTGGCCAGCACAGTCGCCTAATTTGGCCTCCTGTGATACTTTTTTCCTTAAGAACAATATTCGTCAAGCTATTATCAACATACCCGTCGTTGTGTTAGAGAAAGTTAAAAAAAAAATAAAAAGTGATTAACCCAGTGCATTGAGTATAATTAACGCCATCTGCCTGACATTATTTTTAAAACTACGTAAACATAAAATTTTAATATTGCACTTGTTATGGAAACGTGAGTTAATAAATATTTTAAGTACCCTGTTTTATACCAAGATAAAGAACTTACATTAAGTGATAGCTTCACGCGATCGGCTGTGTATATGTTTGTTGTATAATAAGTTCATATTTTTTTTTGTATATTAATGAATTTATAATCAACAACTATTTATTTATTAAGTTCACCAATATTTTTTAGGAGTGACTCAGTGTTAAAATACGAAATGTTTTGCAGGTAATTCTTTAAAATTCATTATTTTACGTAATTGTATTCGCTTTGATTTGGTTTGGAATTTCAGTATAGTGCAAATATATTCCAGGCTGGCTCATTGTACTGTGAAGCGAGAACCAACTTGATTGAAGGTCATGCCGATGGTATATATTATTAATTTGGGTTATATTAATTGCTTAGATTTTAAACAACTGGAGTTTTTGGAACAAAATTTTGGAAAATATTTCTTTTATCTACTGTACAATAATCGCGTAAATATACATTTTTTAATTGTATTAAGTTCTCTCGGGCGTCCAAATGGACTTGGCAATACTCAAATAAATTAATAAAATTTTTCATTAGCTCTTCAGAACTATAATGTATATTAAAACATTTATTTCTTTTATTATTTGATTAATGTCAAAGTATTCAATAATAAGAAATCAGATATTTTGCATTACTAAAAAAAATAGAGGATATTAAAGATAAACATTATGTTATTTGTTATAATAACTTAGGGTGTTTTTTTGTAATAAAAAAAAAAAACGTTTTTACTTACTGTTTTCTGTTTATCTCGAGTTTTAAAAGTGAATAAATACGCAAAATATATTATTACTACGTCGTATGTTTTATGTCCCTAATGGATATTAGGATATTTTTCAAGGAACTTTCATTATATATGATGTAAAATAAATTGCTGTTTACAAAATACATATATATTAAAATTTTTTCTCTTTTTTTACAAACAAAAATGACGCAATTCATGATTAACAATAGATATTTCAGGCCTAATCACCAGAAAGGGTTTTTGCCCGGAATTTCTGGATGCTTGGAACATAATACGTTAATATCGGAAAGCCTTAAAGATGCTAGAACTAGCGAGAGACAAATTACGGTTTGTTGGATAGACTTAGAGAACGCCTTTGAGTCGGTACGACATGAACTGATGATGTTCGCGCTTAAATGGTATAACTTTCCTACGGTAGTTCGCGACATTATTGCATCATATTATTCATAATTAAAATTATCTATAATTTTTAATGAAAACCATTCAAAACCACTTAATTATAACGTTGGTTTATTTCAGGGCTGTTGTATTTCTCCTATTATATTTAATATAGTTATTAATATTTTAATAGACAAATTAATTAGAAATGAAAAAAAGTGGGGTTATCGGTTTAAGTTCAACGACAAATACACAAAACCCATACTAGCTTTTGCAGATGATCTCGCAATACTGACACGTAATCCGAAACAATGTCAGGTACTTTTAAATGTAGTTGAGGATTTCTGTACGTGGACGGGCGGATTAAGGACAAAACCAAGTAAATGTTTTAGTCTGTGTCTGGGTAGACGGAATACCAAATATACCTCTTACGATCCGGGTCTTATAATAGGCGGTCAATGCGTTAGTACGGTTACGGAAGCAGCTCCGTTTAAATTTTTAGGTAAAAAAATCGATTACCAAGGCCGTACTCCATCGTTTGATGTAATAGTCGATAGCTTTTTAAATGATCTCAAAAAGGTAGACAACCAGCCAATAAGTAACATCAAAAAAGCTTGGATTTACGATAATTTTTTATCATCACGTCTAAATTGGCCTTTCCTCGTTTATGGTATTAATAAAACTCTTTTGTCAAAGTTAGATGCAAGCGTCATAAAGACATTGAAGTTATGGCTCGGGTTAGCGCACTCAGCGGACTCTTCAACTTTATTTAGAGACCGAAACAATTTTGGATTAAAATTAAAGAAACCATCGGAGCTCTACAAACATCTAAGAGTTACCAAAAGACATATCATCGGAAAATCTAAAGATGATACTGTAACTTCTCTCCCAAAAGACAAAGTTGCCTCAGAGCTCGAGTCACGACTTCAATTCCCTAAAAAAATTATGATAGGTGCTCAAACGAATAAAGTAGGGCTAGGATCAAGTAGGAAAGTTCAAGACATAGACATAACAAAATCTTTTATTCGACAAGACGAAAACGATAATTACCGACTCCACACGATGAGCCTAGAAATTCCAAACGAATGGGTGACCATAGAAGATTTTTGTATTCCACTAGCTTTGAAGTGGCGCACCTTAATTTATGATTGGTCCCCAGCATTATTAAAATTCTATCTTAATGCATTCCAAATGACTCTTCCAGATCAAAGTAATTTAGTAAGATGGGGCAAAGCCACCGAAAAGTCTTGCAACAACTGTGGGGAGGCAATAGGAACAGCGAAACACCTATTAGTAGGATGTAGGGTATTTCTAGATAAAGGTCAATACTCGCGTCGCCACGACAAGGTATTAGAAATTATACGGGAATCAGTTAGTCTATCAGTAGCAAGAGCGCGGAAGGGTATAACAACCACGATACGATCTGTAGAATTCGTAAAAGAAGGCTCCTTCAAAAAATCAAAAGCGAAGCCTTATTCAATATTAGGCGCGGCTCCTGATTGGATTCTCATGATGGACACGTATGAAAAGCATTACAAAATCCCTGGGGATGTTGGTGTTTCGTCATCCAGATCGGACTTATTCCTGTATTCGAAACATTTGAGGCGCGTGATACTTGTGGAGCTTACTGTTCCTTGGGAAACAAACATCACAAGGGATCACACATTCAAGCTCAATAAGTATTACGAACTGACCAACGAACTGATCAGGAATAAATTTATAGTTAGTTTGTACGCGGTAGAAGTGGGAGCGAGTGGTATAATAGCAAAATCTCTCTATAGCCTACTTAAAGCCTTTCTAGAACAAGCATCGGTTCATTTCTAGAACGTATTTCAAAGGCGGCATTAGTAGGTTCTTTCCAAATTTGGTTAGGTAGGGAGAGGAATGTGGAGGGTGAAGGTGAGCGTTTTTGCGCATAGTAAAGGGGCCCCTTAAACCTACTCCCGGGTCGCAAGTCCCAGGCACTGCTTGCACTCCTCTCCTTGCAACGCGATGGGCCCGGCACCCGCACGGTGAATCCATGGATTGCTAAGAAGCTTCGTCTCGTCTAACCTTCATCATATATTAATTCAAAACAAAGTGGTTTTTTTTTTATAAAGTAACATTTACTTGATATTTGTCTTACAAAACTTTTGTATTATATAAATATTTGCATTCAGGTTTGAAAAAAAATAACAAACGATAATTATTTTAAAATATCGGAAGCGCAAATAAATAAAAAAAATATTGATGTAAGTTCACAAAAGTTTTACGAATCAAGTCTGCAGACTAAAAAATATTCTCAGCTCATTTATGATTATATTATAAATTTTGGAATGCTACCTCTCATTAGCAGAATAACGAGACGATTTCCCTATGGTCGCAGGCTAGTTCCGTTGTTATTTAAAGTTATTATTTCTCAATAAGCATATTAATTCTAATACTTGGGTCTTGGTAATCAGAAAAACTTCAACTCAGTAATTTATGTTTCTGAAGCTCTTCTTAGTTACTAGGACCCTGGGAGTTCATTTTGATTATAATGGAATTCTATATTGTCGTACAGAAGGCAAACGATGCATATGTTGAAGCCAAATTACAGAATTTTTAAATCTAAAAATTGGTTGAGAATTATTTATATGCTAATCTCAGTTGAAAGTATGAGTGTAAGAAGAATGATTAATTCCCAGTCGTCGCCACTTGAGACTATCGTTAATTTGTGCCTAAATTGAAATAAATTTAAAATGCGGAATAAGCTTTAAATATTTAAAAAAAAAATAACTTTTAAATTGGTGAGAATTTAAGGTTCTTATAAGAGTAACAAAGTAAGTACATGATTAAACAGAGTAAAAAGAAAATATTTACTCAATCCTCTTTGGTTTACGGATCATGTTTACTTTAGCGTGAAATGGATAGACACTGTGTTTATTCTCAAAATTAACACGTTTTTCCTTATTCTGCATTTATTTAGGCAAATAAGAATTCGAATCATTATTCCATCAAAACAAAATCTAAAATGATTGTACTAAATAGCTTATGCTCCTGAAAAGTAACTAAAACTGAAAGAGGAACACATTAATTAATAAGCTGTTTCATGTTTCTCTAGTCATTACGTAATTTCCTTTGTACAACCTAAGGAGTTAATAATAATGTATAGAATACGATGTATAGTACTAATAATTTATAGGATACGATGACTTATTTTTTTTAATATTGGTAGCAATATCTTTCTCAACATCAAATATGTTCAATGGACCAGCGAAGATTGGCGTCTACAATAAATCCATAAATATGTACTTGAAATTGTTTATAAACGTTATTGGTCACTTCAAGTTAATGTAAATGTTGAATTAGTACAAAATAGGCTTAAGATATTGTAATAAATTAGTAAGGAAAAGTGCTACTAATATTTAAATTTGTCTATTGCTAAACTAATTAGTTTCTTAAACTAATTAACAAATTTCTTAGAATTCTTACAAAGGCAAACTTTTTCAATTTGTTTATTTTGAAACATTATATTTTCTATTTAACATAATTTCACTTAAACACATTTGTACAGTAAAATTTCGTCACAAGCTTACATGAAATGTATGTGAGCGATATTTATTGTAACAATATCGTATATTATTTACACTATTTGAGAAATGTTTGTGATTTATTACATTGCAACTCCGGGTTTTAGGAAATGTATGTTTGTTAAAAGACGTGGTAGTATAGTGATTCTAGTAATTCTAAATATTATTTTTTTTGTCAATTGTTGATTGAATTAAACTTGTTCATGTAACAAAATCGACTTTTTTATTATTTTCCAGTTGCACAAATATTTACCTAACAGATACGAATCTCAAAACCTGAAAAAGTGATTTTTTTTCATGTTGCTTTTATTCTATTTTAAGAGTTATCGCTCGAGAGCAAAATGAGTTAGTAACCTGCATGTAACATAAAACACGTGTGAAAACTCTTACGAAGCGTCTATGCCGATAAAAGTAGAAAAATATTAGTATTTACAATGGAAAATATTTTATATTTATTTACATATACAGGGTTATTTGTAATTAATTGGCCACCTCTTGCCTTTTTATATCAATCCCAACAACATTTGTTTAACAAATTTTTAAAATTAATGGTTTTAAAATTTTAGTTTCTCTATTCGCTGACCATCCCACGCCGCACACTCCTCCAGGGTGAGACACAGTGGTGATAGCAGGGGGTCGCCTCTTTCCTCTTCACCTTGTGCAGATACCGGACATGGCGTAACATTAGCCTTCTACGCCGACGCGACGTTCCAGCGCTCCTGACCCGATCGGTCTGCACCCGCCACGCCACAACAAAATTCCGCCTTTACTACTCGGCATAAGATCAGCATGGGCTCGCAGGATAACCTACCTGGGCGTCATCATGCACAGATAATTGTCCATGTCGGCCCAGGTAAAACACGCCAAGGTCAGGGCACAAACGTCTCCAAACAGCTCAGAACAAACCATCGCTCGAAACTACCAACAGAACCAAACCAAACATTCAAAAGTGCTACGTGCACCCGCATCTTTCTGACATGGCACTAGTGACACTCTTTAGCCACCTCACAGCGCAATCAACAAATACAAACCACTTAGAATAAATATATAATAAAACCAGCGGTCGGGGCGCCTTGGTGCGTGTGAATTACGAAACTATCGCGTGATACCCACACCGTGAGCCCCGATCAGCACATCATCACTACCGCCGAGAAGTTATTCCGCCGAGCCAATACCCCGGATCAAATCCAGATCTCCCTCGCAACCCGGCATACTGATTCCTCTACCATATGTTGCCTTTTCCATAATAATCAACCCAATGTAGACTCATAATACTACTAAACACACATTTTTAATTATCGGTATTTAAAATAACATTTAGCGATACAAGTATACCTGAATATAATTATAGCCTGATCATTATGCAAAATCACTTTTTTTTTATTATACACTAATTCATTGTACAGAGACCCAAACTAGAAATTACAATTTCTGTCACTGGATTATTAAAACAATAACTATCACCAAATTTAACAAATAGACAGAAAGAAGCTTTAAAATAATGTAGTAAGTAATATAAACCTATACTTGTTAAAAGAATGTATTTCTTTAAGTAATTATATTCAAGTATTTTGTTTTCTTAGGCCAAATTAAATAGAGGCAGTGAATATTAAAATGGCATAAAAGATTTAGTTTTAAATTGATTGCATACTCTTACTATGATTATATTTTTTTTATTCTATATATTTTTTAGTTTTATTTTATATTTGTTTGATACTCTCTGTTATTATGATAAATATAACAATTAAATAGTATAAACAATGAAGATAAGCTTACATTAAATTTACCCAGATTTTTACCCATTCCTAAATCCAGAGATTTTCAATTTCTAAATTCTACATTTGTAAATCTAGAGATATCTCAAAACCTTGACGGTTCACCAAAATACCAATTAAAAAGGAGGTTTGTGGCCAAGATCAGCTTGGCGGGGACCACAGGCATTTGTGGATGGTTATTCCTTTGATGTTGCGTAGGAAAGTCGTACCTTTGTAAGAAATTTATAACGTGAATATTTCAAGAAGCTATTTTATACGATCCTTATAACCCATTTTAATTTATCGAGCCCCATAAGGTATCTTGACACATGCACGATGTTCTACAACAGTCTTTGTTACTTTATTACAGAAACTTTAATTTGATGAATCCTCATCATATGATATTAACCTTTTAAAAAATAAATTAAAGTTAATCTGTTAGATTATTAAATTGATAAACAATAGTATGTTTTATGTTATTCGAACAGACAATAATTTATATTTAATTAAAATATTGCACTAAGTTACAGTCAGAGCTTATGTTCCTGGACTTTAATAAGTCTAATTACATTTGTTTTCACTATGTTGATTATATCGAATCTGATTTTAAACGTTATCAATATTTTATGTTAATTTATGTTAAATATAATTTTAAAAAAATTAATTTCAGAAAGCAACTATGAATTTACCAATAGTCTGTCTAAGAATACCTGTTAAGACTCTAAAAACGCAGTCAACTTATGTAAGTTCATTAAAAAAATTGTTAATGCTACTTATTTATTTGAAAATATTTTTAATAATAAATAGTATATTTCTTATATTCTAGAGGCTTTGAAAATGCAAACGCCACGTCACCGTCTGCCAATCTACTTCTGGAAGCAACTGCGAACATTTCTGAAGCGTTCATACACTAGCTTGTTTAGATAGAAATAGATTTTATTTAATTTTATTTAATCTAGATTTTATGTAATCTTTTTTAGCAGTTCAGGTTTTTAGATTTAAATAAAATGGAACTTTGATTTATTTCTGAGCAGTTTTTTATATATGAAATTACAATGCAATGATTCTGTTTAGTTTTCCTATTGATATAATATGACAACTTGGTGAAAGTCTAAATATATAGAATATCAGTAACTTGTAACAGCACTTGTTTGGAAAATAGCTTAAATCTTTGCTAAGTAATCGTAGCCGAAGTCTGTCGACTCGCTTCATTAGAGTTGATTTATTACTCACCTCTTGATTGTTGACGTGCGGTCAGCTGATGGAAGTTTGGATTAATATATTATTAAGAATAGTAAATATTTACTTATTTTAGCTTGATTTCTTTATTCGCAAATTTAAAAATATATGCATAAAAAAGTTATATTCAAACATATTGCAGGAACATCACACTATAACTAGTATTATATGGTTATTTAACAATTTATTCCGGAAAGTAAGTATTCCATGGCGCCCTCTGTATTGTAGAACTTGTACTTAATAAACACATAAGTTAATGATACCTAAATTAATGATACAGTATATAATATGAGTCACAGGACGTTTATATAACATGCTAAAATATAACCTTAATAAAATGAAACTCATGACCATTACGTCATGAGTTTCATTTTATGTCTTATGTTACATTCATATCTAACTTTATACGTTTAGCAGACATTCATACATTAAATAAATGTCGACTCGCTATGAAACTTTCAAGATCCTTGAATAAACATAAAATCCGTTGGATGATAAAAACAATGAATCGTTGTTATTTGTAATTGAAAATAAAGTATTTTCAATCACAAATAATATTAGTAAAAAATAATACAAATAAAATAAGTACTTACATATTGTTAAATTAAAATAAATCTTTTTGTGATACATTTGTTTGGATATGTCGTGAATTTTACATATTATCGATTTTTTTTTTCGATTTGTGTTAAGCTTAGAGAAAAAAATATTTTTTATTTTTTAACTTCAACTGCTGCTTCCTATTTACCCGGTTTTATCTTTAATCACCAACGTATTGTAAAGGATGAAGAAGGACATAGACATGTATTTCAAAAATGTATACTAAAGTCATTTAGAGAGAAAGAGCTAGTTTAAAAAATTCAAGATTTGTCTGTAAATCTCTATTGTGAAAAAAAATATGGACCTTTCATGGATCTGCCCTATAACTTAGACCTACAAAATAAATATTGACAAAAACACTTCTAGAGTGAACAGGGAATGATTAATTGAGTGTAACGATGCAATGTTCTCTTGTTTATTTCAGTTTTACTCAACTTAACGGTGAACGAGATTGTTGTTTGTTTGTCTCTTTTACCTTTTACACGATTTTCCTGCTTTTGGAGATTTATAAGTAATTCCACTGAGTATAAATGGTAACAAATCATACAAGCTGTGAATTTTTCTCTTAATTGTTACTATATAGAACTAAAGAAATAATATATTTAGATTTACTAATCGTTTATCGGTTACTATTGTTATGTTTGAAATATAGATTACTGTAATAAAAATGGATCAGACAAACAAATATCGTATTCTTTAATGGTGATGGACTTTGATATTATGACAGTTATGGAAAGGTTGTTCTGACAGCTTTATACATTAATGATATACTCGCGTATTTTTTTATTTTTTTTTTATACGATCTAGGGCAATGCTTGACTACATTCCACCTGATGGTAAGTGGAATGTAGTCTTAGATGGTAAGGCGCATTGCCCTAGCAACCTATTCACTCTTCTCTTGAAGACACCCACATTATATTTGGCCGGAAATACTGACGCAGGCAAATTGTTCCAGTCCTTCGCTGTACGCACTAAAAATGAGGAAGCAAAGCGCTTCGTTCGGACAGGTGGAATGTCCACAACAAAAGGATGGATACCTGCCGTGCGTCGGGACGTCCGGTGATGGAAGAGGGACGGGGGAACTAAGTCGTGTAGTTCCTGCGCACACTCACCAAAATGTATCCTATAGAATACTCAGAGGCTAACAATTTTACGCCTGTGTTCAAGGCTTTGGAGGTTGGCTTCGACCAATTCGGGATCGCCTATAAGCCTCTTTGCTCGCCTCTCAATTGAGTCCAGAACCGCAAGATGAGACTTTGCGGCACCAGAAAATATGTGACCACAGTACTCTAACCACGACCGGATCTGTGCTTTGTATAGAACAAGAAGCTGTCCCGGTGTAAAGTACTGCCGAACTTTCCCAAGAACAAGCTTTGCTGCTGCTGCTCTTGCTCTGGACTCAATGAACCGACCAAAGTTGAGGTTCGAGGAAATCCGATATAAGTAAAAAGATGTACATATTGATTACATGCCTAAGGCTGAATTGTAATGCATGCAACTACTACTTTTTATAGTATACTCATTTTCATTATAAACTTTATTTAATATATATATACAATAAATGTGATAAAATGTATTTTTTTCTAGTAAAATTCAAAATATCTTTATTCAAGTAGCCATTTACACGCACTTTTGAATTGTCAATTACATTAAATTGGCCAGTATAGTCTGTCTGTGAATAAGCTATCACCAGCTTGGAATGCTAAACTGCTGAACTGCTGAACTCCTGTAGAGCTATCCAGAAACTCAACAGTTGCTCTTTTTAAATGAAATTTAACAAAGTTTGACTTATACTTTAATATATTAACCCTGCAAATGAGTCAATGACCCTTGTTCCACACATTTCGATCAACCAAACTCTTGAATGCTATAGTAAGAATTTATTTAATAAAATACTTTTGATAACAGATTTAAAACTTAAAAAAGGGAGATCTAAGATATCTTGTAGAATTTTATTATATTTGCGTAAACTCAAGCCCATGAAGGATTTGTTGACTTTTTGAAGTCGAAATGTAAGCGTTACGACCCTATTTTAATTTCTTGTATTGATCGTATGTCTGTCGCTGTTTTTTATATAAGCATTTAAATTTTGGTATATATAGAAAGTTATTAAAAATGTATTGAGAAGCGACTGTAAGAATACCGATTTCTTTAAAAACATCTTTTAGGAAATCTTTAGCTTTTAAGTTACAAATATTCCGTATAGTTTTTTTTTGGAAAATAAATATATAATTAATTTTGGCAGCGCTGCCCCATAGTAAAATACCGAAAAACAAAATACTGTGAAAATAACTAAAATAAACGAGTCGAGTTTGCCTGCCAGTGTCAAAAGATGGGGGTTCCACTGGAGCTTTTTATGAAAAGTTGTTGAGTCAGTCAGTTCTCACACTTCAGTCTCAAAGAATAAACTACAATTTTGACTTTGTAAATTAGGAAGTGTAAATTCCATGCATTTAGTTTTCTTAGTACTTAAGACTAAATTATTAATTTCTAATGAATAAAAAAACACGTGACACAGCACTGTTTACTTTGTCAAAATTAGCTTTATTACGATCAACTTTAAAAATAAGCGAGGTATTATCAGCCAAAAGTACAATGTCACATAGTTCTTTTACGTAAAAGGGTAAATCAATAATATAGAGTAAAAATAAGAAAGGGCCTAGAATAGATCCTTGTGGAACACCCATTTTTAGGTGAGATCTAACCGATTTACAATTATTTACATCAAAAGTCTGAACTCTTTGATTAAAGTAAGAGGCAATAAGATCAAGCGCAGCACTACGCACACCATAGTGATTAAGTTTGCATAGTAATGTTTGATGGTTAGACATGCCACTTAACATATTAAAAAATATTTGGTTTCATAACAACGGGTGCCCTGCTCATTATGCCCGCCTTGTACGCAAATATTTAGACCAAGAACATCCAGGACGGTGGATTGGACGACTTGGTCCCATCTTATGGCCACCTCGTACACCAAACCTAAACCGCCTTCAATTTTTTATTAGGGTTGTCTCAAAATAAACTTCTTAACCTCGAATTAAAAAAAGATGAAATTTCTATTACAAACAGAAGGATAAAAGTAAAAATTTTTATACAACTTAAAAAATATATATAATAAGGTGATATGGCATTTTTCATATTTTTTTTTGTAAATTGAAATTTCTTGTAAAATCTTGTAAAATCATTAGAACTTTACGTGTATTAAAGATAATTTTAGGTACGGGTACTTAGAGAGATGCGCATAAAATAATTCTGGCATCGTCGTGTCTTCCGCTACTACGAAGAGGAAAAATAATTATTAATTGTGTCACTATTTCACGAAAACAAATGGATACCAAAACTAAATACCCATAAGAAAACTTGTGTTACAAACGTTTCACCCAAACTTTGTATTATTTTAATTTCTATAAAATATAAGTATTTGTAGGTATTTTATTACACGACATAACTTTGTTTTGGTAGCAATCAGTAAAAAAATATGGTAAAATTAAATATTAAAAAAAAAACTGTTCCTCAAGTTAAAACGCTGAAAATGTTATGAAAACTTGAATTATAGCACAAATTGTAACGGTTTTACAGTTTTAACAAGCTAAATTAAGGTTGTTCACGAAGGCACTTAAATGTTGAAGAATTTCCTGAGACCATCTTAACTACCTTGTGATATTTTTGTTTGGAAGATTTTAAACAACGTTTCACTTACAATTTAATTTCCTTTCTGCTAGTTTTGGGGCAATAAATAATTCTTTGTTTATTTTTTGTTACACTTTTAAACATATATTTTAATAATATCTGTATATTGATAAAGAAGCATTTGATATTTATGAATTTCTGTATGTTATAAATATTCTTTATTGTACACCCAGAAAAAACAATAACAAAAAATAAAAAATAAAACGTACAAATTTGGCGGCCTTATCGCTACAGAGCAATCTCTTCCAGGCAACCAATTAATTAGAGGAATAATGAGACGTAGTGTGGGTGTTGTTTGAATAATAAAAATATAAAAACAAAAAGAAAGCATTACATACACATATTTACATATATACACACATACGAATATACATACAAACAAATATATACATACATACACGCATATACATACATACACACTCACAAATAAAATATACATACTTATGCAAATAAACAAATAACAATACAGACGACAAACACGCTATGAATTTAAAAAGTGAACTTTAAGGCAGCGCTTAAACGAATCGCATGACTGTGCACGTTTGATGTTAAGTGGAAGATCATTCCACAGTCTTATGGTCTGCACAGTGAAGGAATCGGAGTAAAAAGAAGATAAATGGGAAGGAACTTTAAGGATAAGGTTTTGATTGGAACGGAGAGATCGGTGGTGTGTGCTACTCAAAAACTCAAAACGTTCTTTTAAGTAGGACGGAGTGGAAGAATTGAACAGTATACAGTATAGAAGGCTAAGCATATGAATATTCCTGCGAAAACGAATCGGAAGCCACTTGAGTTTTTTACGAAAGTGAGAAATATGGTCATATTTGCGAAGACCAAATATGAACCTTATGCAGAGGTTTTGAAGACGCTCAAGTTTATTTAACTGATCCTCTCTTAAATCAGGATAGCAGGCATCAGCATAGTCTAGAATTGGAAAGAGTAAAGATTGAGCTAAAACAACTTTGGTAGTGATTGGGAGAAAATTACGTAATCTTCTCATGGATCCCACGGCTGCAAACATCTTTCTGCTCACCTCACTAATCTGCGAATTCCAAGATAAAGTTTGATCGAATATGATCCCAAGATTTTTAACTTTAGTGCTATACGGAATAACTTCGCCTTCAAAACTAATATGAGGTAGCTGATAATCGGAAATACGTGCGATCAGCCTAGAACTACCAATGATAATAACCTGCGTTTTAGATGTATTTACTTTAAGACCAAAACACTTGCTCCAATTTGAGATACGCGCCAGATCTTGATTTACTTGCAATATGGTATTAGTAAGGTCATCAAGACTTGACTGGCGGTAAATTTGAAGATCGTCTGCATACAGGTGGTAGAAAGAATTGATATGAGAGCAAATAGTGTTAATAAACACTGAAAATAATAAAAGAGACAACACGCCACCTTGCGGAACATCAGCACTGACCGCGCTCCAGTCAGAGTACAGGTCATTTAACCGTACACGTTGCCGACGCCCACGCAAGTAACAATGAAACCAGTCAATTGCCGATGGAGATATGTTAAGGCTACCCAATACCGTGAGTAAGATATCAAAGTCCACAGTATTAAACGCATTGCTGAAGTCCAGCAACGTCAATACTGTGACTTGTCGGTTTTCCATGCCTGACCTGACATCCTCGGTAATTTTAACCAAGGCCGTAGTCGTACTATGACCGGGACGGAAACCGGACTGGAATTTTCTAAGGAGACTATTTTTGGTTAAAAAGGTGCTCAGTTGGAAGTGTACTAGTCTCTCAAGGATTTTTGATAGAAAGGGAAGGATGGAAATAGGACGAAAATCTGAGGAACAAGAAGGGTTAGCTTTTTTTGGAAGAGGAACAATAAAGGCATCTTTCCAACAGGAAGGGAATTCACACATTGTAATGGAATTATTAAATAAGGAAGTAATAGTAGGGATCAATATATCTAGGATAGGAATGATCATTTTACGACTAATGGCATCAGATCCGACTGCATCAGAACTCACGGACAGAATAGTTTTCTTAACATCACATTCGGAAAAATGACTTAAACTAAATATTGGAGTATTGGAGTATTGGAAATATTGGAGTTGGCAGAGATGAAAGATTGTTAAGAGTGCGAGATTTAATAGCACCATCCAAAGGTGTTGACATGGAGAAATGTTGGTGAATATTATTAAGATCGGAATGGGAAATGTTTTGAGTATTTTGTTTACTTCGACCAACTCCTAGAGATTTAAGAAAGTTCCAGACTTTAATTGAATCCTTCTCGTCAATAACAGATCTATAAATATGGCGTCGTTGATTATCTCTACAGAGCCTGTTGCAGCGATTACGAATTTTGATATATTTTGCCTTGTTTTCCTCACTAGGTTCATTTTTATTCTTAGCTTTAGCTATAACCTTCTTTTGCTGAAGCTTTTTTATATCATCAGTTAGCCAGGGAGCAGGAAGATGTCTCATGCGCACGGGTCGGATAGGAGCATGAGCGTCATAAAGATTACTTAAATGAGAGTTAAAAATACACACTTGCTCATCCAGAGTACGTGGAGTAAGTACTTCAGACACATTGAGTACATTTTGTTATATTTAAGAATAACAAAATGTACTCAATTGCATATTGTTGTAAATGATAAACATTTCAACACATTATTGAAATAGTGACGATATACGACTATATAACTTTTTGTCTTTAGTTGTGAGAATTTTTTCATATATTGTTTAAGTATTTTGATACCTGTATTTTAGTTTTGTTAATAAATAATATTTTTTATCATTCCTTTATTTATTATAAATGGATAATAATTTTTGTTTAGATTCTAACACACAATATACATACATACATAATAGAAGAAAGGCAACAGCTATACGACCTAATGGAAACGACACATAATAACAAAGTATATCTACAACGCTTTGTAGCACTAACTGTTTAAATCATCTGTATTATATCAGTTTCATAATTCTTAGTCATTTCATATTCTTAGTTTCATAAATATTATAATATATGCATCAAATTATAAGATAGCCCTAGAATATAATATTCTATTGTAAATCTCTTTAATTAAGGTATGTTTTAACTCCTTATTTCTGAACTGTGAACTGAATCAATTCTCCCAGACCCCTAAAAATTTTAAAATATGAAATATTTATTTTTATAACCTGTAAATATGTTAACCTGTAACTGTTTTATTTTAAAATATGAAATATTTATTTTTATAACCTGTAAATAATATTATATATTTACAAGATAATGTCCTGTCCTCAAAATTAACGATAACATGAAAAACCTGAATTGCACCGCTAACTTACCTTGGATATCTAAACACATACATATAATATATCCTACCAAAAAAAAACATTAAAATCCATATTGAAGAGTTCAGTAACTAACACCCTTATCCCACTATGTGGATTCGGCACAACATGTCATTTTCTTCCACTCAGTTCTATCATTCGTCATCTCAGTATTTACTCCTTTTCTCAACATATCATCTTTCATACAGTCCATTCAGAGTTTCTTCGGTCTTTCACTCCTCTTCTTTCCATCCACATTCATCTTCAACTTTCTCCTCGTCACATGACATTCATCCCTTCGCATAACATATCCGTACCACGCTAGTCTGTTGCTTGACAGCTTTTCGGTCATGAGCGCTATTTTCATACTTCCCCTTACATACTCATTTCTAATTTTGTCCATTCTAGTTATACCATATATCCATCTCAGCATTCGCATATTTGCCGTGTGTGTGTAATTTCCTTTCATTTGTCTCTTTCGTCGCCCAGCACTCCGAACCATATAACACGACAGGACCTTGTATATTTGCTCCTTTAGTTTAAGGGTATTCGAGGGTCACATGTTGTCCCTGTGACCTGTGGGCATTTCTTCCATCCGGCATTTATTCTATTTCTTACATTCCGATCTATCTCACCATCACCTTGCACGACTGAACCGAGGTAGCGGAAAAGGGGGTTTGCAAAGTAATGTTTGATGGTCCACGCAATCAAAGGCTTTAGATAAATAACAAAACACTCCGATTGCATTCTGTGACTTTTCCCATGCGTCGTAAATGTGCTTAAGAAGCGCCGCACCCGCATCAGTTGTTGATTTGCCTTTGGTGAAACCATATTGTTCACTATGCATGATTTCATTGCTATAAACAAATTCTGACATTTGGTTTAGAATAATTTTTTCGAAGATTTCAGTTAAAGTAGGTAAAATAGAGATAGGTCTATAATTTCGGGGTTCTAGTCTATCTCCACTTTTGAACAAGGTAACTACTTTACTATTTTTCATTAAATTTAAGAAAGTACCGGTTTCAATACATTTGTTAAAAATTAAGGGTAATTGTGGAGCGATATCATTTATAATACTTATTAGTAATTTTACTGACATACCCAAAGGTCACCGGTTTTTTTCATATTTTGATTTCTAAAAGTATTAACAATTTCATATGATGTAACAGGTTTAAAAACAAAACATTTATTACTGACTCTTACGTTATTCATTAATTCGACGAACACAACATCAAATATCAAATAGTGAACATTTTAAATTATGCATGACTGATATAGGAATTTCGATAAAAAAAAAATAAAAAAGCCGCCACATTTAAATCTGAATTTATTTCAATGTTATCATTTTTTTTAATTAATATGTTAGGAATTAGTATCCCTAGTTTTTCCAGAAACACTAGACAAAACATCCTAAGTTGCCCTTATTTTATTTTCTGAGTTTAAGATTTTATTTCTTATATAAATAGACTTAGCTTGTACGCAAACGTTTTTAAATATTTTAGAGAAATTCCTAACTTTATTCAAGAACATTGATCTTGATTTCATTGCCTCTCACCATATAAATCATATAAATTATCTCTTCTGTTATATATTTAAGTTAGTTAATTTTAAGTTTTGGGTATGTATTTTGTTATAGTTTTTGGTTTAAAAATATTATTAAATCCTTGTAACAAAAAATTAAAAAAACGTTATTATATAAATAATTTGGATTATCATCGGTCATGTCTACTTTAAACACTTTTATTTCAACAGTATTCTTAAATAAACTTAATTTCGTCATTACCGTTTCTTAATAAATGTTACGGCGGCATCAATACAAATCGCGGAAATACTAGTAATGCGAGTAGGTTCAGAAAAGATGTTCAATAAGTTAATAGGCTTACATAAATTTAATAAACGTACACTAGACGAAGTTATTTGTAATAGATCTACATCGAAATTATAACACACCATCATGGACTTGTTTCTTGACAAAGCTTAGTTAAAATATCCTCCATTTTGTTTTCAAATTCATCAAAGTTACCATAGGAGGACCATAAATCCATTATAAAGACCAAAACATTGTCATTATATTGCTGTATTTTTAAATCCTGGCGTGTGTTCTTTAGACGCGATCCCGGATATAACTTTTCAAAAAATATGATTTATATTTAACAAACACTGTACGATATTATTATTTCAATGTCATGGTTTTTCATTATTTATTAGAGATATATTTTTGGTTTCACATATTAAATCCAGAATACTTTAGAAAACAATTGGTTCTATACGTCGATGGATGGTAAAAGTTAAACATCTTAATAGCTTTTACCATATAAAGCTATTATAATAACGTTAAGCTTCCAAAACTTCAAAAAATAAAATCACTCACGTTGTAAGCAATGTTACGACGAAAGCAATTTTATCATTTGAGCTTTGATAGATGGCAGCGAAGTGCAAAAATATAGCTTTTGTCAATATCGTCGTTCATTTGCAGTAGAAGAAAAACACAATATAACTTAACTCTTAAATCAGCCTCTAGTTAAATTGTAATCAAAAATTATTCATTCCATGAAAAAGTTTTACACTTTTTTAAACCTATCAAAATGAAACAGATATTGCAAAAAAATTATAACAATTTTACCTTTGCTACTCTTTTTAGCTGCAAATTAAAGATTTTTTATTACAGAACAGAGAACAGGTCTTATGATAAAGTATATAATCCTTAATCGTATATGTAGTAGGCCTTGTCGTGCAGTTTATTCTTTACATACAACTCGAATTTTTAAAGTGCAAGTTTTATGTTTAATTGAATTTTAAAGTAATTAATAAACTTGAATTTCTTAAAGTATAAGTTTGTTTTTATGAAAAAATAAAGCCAAAATTCTTCCAATCCACACCAGGCCAGCAAAGGTTCATAAGTCATTTTAGGTACGATGTATCCATTTTTATAATAAAGTCCCTGCAGAAATTCAAAAACTTTCACTTTTAAAATTTGGTTATTGTCAGGTGCCAGAGTGCACATAACTATTATAATAATAATAATATCACAGGACAAATTACGAACATTGATCTAACCCCTAAGTAAGCAAATTATTTGCTTGTGTTAAGGGAGTTAGACAACGATACAAATACATAGAAATACACATTATAAATACTGAAGATATATAAACGACCAAACCCAGTAATACAGACATATATGCTCGACACATACATGCCTGTCCCTGTTGGGAACCGAAGCGAGAACATTACGCCGCTATACGTTAGGCGTCTGCGCTAAACAGACGACCAACGGTCGTATTTTTTTTAAATTTTGTCAAAGTTTTTGTGAATGTACTTTAAATTATCAAATCAAATTATTAATAATTGTTAACTTAAGATTGATAGTTAAATACTTTATAGCATTTTAAAATAATAAACAGGTAAAATAATTTATATAATTAATCTATATACTTTATGCAATAGGTGGAACATGCTGCGATATTGCTAATAGCAATATTAAGGAATTCTTTAGGTAGATTATTTAGCAGTAGCAGCAAGAAGATAGAGTAAATGCTTATATCTACTAATTATATATAATACAACAATATTATAAATTTTATACATAGCTATAATATAAACATGAACATATTATGTTATATATAAACGTACATATTATATCATATTATCCTAAAATTAAAAATATATATTTTTTTCATTCTTTATCTTTAGTTTACAAAAATACAGTATTCAAAATATAAATCATCTTAGAGGAATTAAGTATACTAAGATAATCCTTGTAAAATACAAGTATACGAAAGGAAAAATGTATATTCAATATTCGACACCGGAGCTCTGCTTGTCACTTCAGTTGTCTTTTAGTATTTCGCTTCTTTTCTACGCAAGCTATGCTATGGATAAAAACTGTGTTTGTATATATTTTTTCTATAATTGTAGTAAATATAAATATACAAATTTTTTTGGTATTATAACAAACATTGTTTATTTTTTAAAGTAAGAAAATAATCTCATTTATTTTTTTAAAATTAATATCAGTATCGTATTGGATTTGCATCGTATGTGGTAAATAACTTCACCAACTACCAAAAGTCTGAACTGTCTGCCTGAACGTTCTAGTCTTACTGAAAAAGCTACGCCTATACCTAGCATTAGATTTAAACTCTGGAGCTTAACGGTTTTAAAGGTTAGCCCTTTTTTAGCACATTATGTACAATATAGACATCTGCAAAGAAAACAATCGTAACTCACTTTTTCAGACTTGACATAAGAGCTCAACATTTTTTTAAATCACATTGATTTTGTCTTAAGTCCAAACGCTACCAATTTTGAAAATATAAATTATGATGAACAATTATTTTTTTATAATTATTTTTTTTTGACACAAATAACGTTTCACGATATAAACTTTATATAACGATCATGTTACCTACTTAAATAATTGTGTGTATACAGTTAATATTTCTATATTCTTCAAATCACACTTTATCACTGTGCCAAAATAAGCCTTATATTGTTATAAGCATGTAATATGAACCTTGTTAAAGTTATTTATTGACCCGCTGAAATGTTATTTTTTATCATGAGAAACACCCCTCCGAAAGCGTCAGATTATTCTATCGTTAGACATAATCTGATTATAATATTATCTTTTTGGTTGCAAAAAAAATATAATTTATAAATGTTACGATATTCCGAAATATTACAATATTTTCTTCACAACTTTTAAAATGCCGTTTTCACGATTATGTTTATTGAACGGTCAACTAAATATTTTGTAATTTGAACGACGTAAGTCTTACAATTCTGTAGTCTAGCGCCTTACTAACTAACGAAATAAATTTAAGATCCAATTTCAACTTATTAATTAGCTTTCAAATAGTGCACATATTCCTAATTATGATTTTTGTTGTCGTTGTATATATTATGGCGTATGTTATAGTTAGGGTATGATTATTGGCGCAATGCGCTATCATACTGATGTATATCAAAAGACTTTATAAAACACACTTTACAGTATAAATGGTTAGATACATGTAAAGCAGACATTTATGTATAAAAAAAAATCAACATTTTGAATTTGAGTTTCAGAATAATACACATAAAACTTTATAAAAGGTAATACTTATTTATCTATCATGTGGTAGTAATTAACTAATTAAAGCAGTACGCATTAATTTCATTGTTTATTATAAAAGCAAATGAAATGATTAGAATTGTTGAAACAATGATTTTTAATATTACTTCGATCTTTAATTTTCAATCTTTATATAATTTTAAAGTTTTTTCATTTTTTTGATTCTAATAAATAAAATAAATTGCATTGTAGCAAAAAATTGTCTCCTTTTTATGTTTAATGTTTAGTTCTATTACAAATAATTTTGTTGTTTACTTTGCTTTAGTACCGTATCCACTTTAAATAGCGTCCTCGGCAAAGCGGATATTAATGCCTATATTAGTTTAATTAGTATTATAGACAATTGTTATTGCATTATGTAAATTCATGAAATGAAAATTATTTATAAACATTTGTTTTAATTTTTCCACTTATAACTAATCAACAATAATCAAGAAAAATTACTCAATAAGAGGCGCAAGACTTGAAGTAATACAATAAGAACCAAAAAAATAGAATTGCTAGCATCTCTGTATTCTATAGGATAAGTGTGCGTAGGAATTAAATCATCTAATTCCCCCGTTCCCCTTCCATCGCCAGACGTTCCGACTCACGGCAGGTATCCATCCTTAAGTTGTGGACATTCCACCTGTCCGAACGAAGCGCTTTGCTTCGTATTTCATAGTTCGTACAGGGAAGGACTGGAACAGCTTGAATGCGGCGGTATCTCCGTCAGATTATAACGCAGGGATTTTGAAGAGAAGAGTGAACAGGATACTAAGTTAATGCGCCATACCACCACACTACATCTACAGATCCCATCAGGTGGGATGTACTCAAGCGTGAATTTAGACAGTGTAAAAAATATGTATCTATATATTATATATGTAGGTCCGAAAACTCAAAATATTACACTTAAAGTAAACCAAAAATTTCGGACAACCCTTAGTAACAATAAATAAGTATTCTTAAGAGAGAAAGATTGTAAAGTAAAATATAAATAAAAGTGACTTTCCTTAAACTTTAGAAACTCACGAACGGAATTAAGTGAATGTGATGTTTTATTTTCTACTTTATTCCCGACCATTCACCGTCTCATGTATTGTTTACACAAACATTAAATACCGAGACATTATCTTAAACTCTGTTTCTTAAAGGCTTTTAAGTGAAAGTCGTCAAAAAAGACTGATAGACGTGATAAAGTTGTACCTGGTTATTAAATTATGCGTATATTATATATTCATAAATTAATATTATTTTAAGTTGTGACATAATTACACTATTATTCTACACTAAAAAAGTTACTTACATTAGACAAATTATAAATAAGGAATACGGCCAACAATTCTTCAATCTCGTGTAAACTTGTAAAAATTGATGTCTTATTTCTAAAGGAATATTATTTATTTTATAGATAGAAATATAATAAACATTCTAAAAATAAATTGTGAATACTGTTAAATGGTATTGTCATGTTATGAAATCGAACAAATTACAATAAAAATTATTATCATTTATTGTATTATAAAATATTCTAAGGTTTTGTTAATTTCTTGGAGAATGTTTTAAATTTTAGTAGTTCTAGTTTGACTTCCGGAAATAGTAAAAAATATCATTCTGTTTTGCCATTGGAGGATTTGGTAAATTAGAACTTAAATAAAACGGAGGTCTAAGATTGATATAAAAGCAATAGCAATCTTCATTTGAGTTTGGGGAAAACGAGTATGTGATCACACCTCTATGTTATGGAAAGTGACCAAAGTTAATTTAGACAAGTCATAATTATAACATAAAGAGAATATAAAGTTGACAAAATTGAGTTTAATTCGTAAAAGTGTGAATTGATTACACTCGGATAAACCCTAAGCGTTTTTGTTAATATTGAGTTAGTATTATATTGTAAATTTCTTTGATAAATAAATGTTTGAAAAAAAATAAGCAATTTCAAATAATATTAAAACCCCCAATACAAATAGAACCCTTAAAATAATAAAGATCATATTATTATGTACTTGTTGAAGTCATTGCGTCGGGGGACCGTTGCATCTGTTGCTAATTAACTAAGTTTTCTAAGATTTGATATCTTTCTTTAGTTATTTCCTCGTTAATCTACTTGCATTTCGTTTTGTATCCTTATTTAGGGGTTCCTTTGAAAAAACGACTTCAACAATTACATAATAATATTATTTTTATTTAGACTTCTTTTTTTGTATCAAGGGTTTTTGTAAAAATAAAAACAATTCAAAAATTAAGTATATTTTTCTGATTTTATAGTTAAGTAACTTGTTTCTATATCATACTAATTGTTTCTATGAACACACCAATTTTCACTTGTGTAAGTTTTAATATCAATTTTTACTAGCACCAATAAAAGCTCACTATCTTAGAAATGACTGCTTTTTTTTCGACCAAACTTGCTAAGAGCCATCTCGACGGACAAGGCTTTTAAATAAAAAACTACAATTAAATCCGTTGACGCGTTTGATTGCTACGTTGCCACAGATAAGACTCACAGATACACAGGGCAATTTTATAACACTCCTATTTTTGAGTCAAGGGGTTAAAAATATATACCTGCTAAAATATCAGCAACTGAAAATATTTTTATTGTTGTATAGTAATAAGTAAGTAAATATTTAATATTTTTTGTATTATCTTTAACATTTAGGAATTTAAGATATTAACGGGCTTAACGAACGAGTTTGTTTGTAGGAATCTTACCATAGACGAGTAAGAGCAAGATCACATTTTAATTTTAAAAAACAACGGTACAGGCAATTCAATAAAAAACTTAAAAAACAAGCAACAATAACAACAATATATTAATTGTAAATCAATAAAAGGAAAATAAAAGCAAGGCCAAACCCTCATGAAAAACAAAGATATTAATTGCTGAAACTCCAAGTACACAAATGTGTACAGAAGCTTACAGAACCGCTGATAAAAAAAAATAATCTACCGCAACAGTAGATCCAAAATTAAATTGAACACCATTGGCGAAATATTCAGATCAGAGAAAGGCGTCGAACAAAGCGATCTCTTTTCCCCAATCCCATTTACAGCAGTACTCCGAGAAATGTTCAAGAAGCTTCCAACTACGTGCTTCCAACAACAAAAAGTATCAACGCTGGTGGCAAACGCCTAAACAATTTGCGTTTTGCGGATGAAATTGTCCTTTTCGCCCTAACAGCAGAAGAGCTTCAGGCTAAGGGAATTGAGTGCAGCGAGTCTTAAGGTTGAACTTTAAACGAAGAAGGCTAAAACCATAATCATATCAAATAACAAAGAGCAGAGTCGAGGAAGATGGGCAAATCATACAATATGTCGATAAATATATATTTTTACGCACTCGGTGAACTCGTTTGAGTCGACACCAACATAACACCAAGCTGCGTTCACGCACCGGAATCATGGATATTAACACCAAGACCGCACGATTCAAGTAGGAGTGGGCTCAGTAGGTCCCGGAAAGAGCACAACGGCGTGACGCGGCGCGGGATTATCTAATCTCCTTTGACAGGGGATGATGGGAGGCCGCAAAGGACAGGGACGTCTTGAGGAGTTTGGGAGAGATCTTTGCCCAGTCATTCGAGCCCAGGAACAATAAAGTTTAAGGAAAATAAAATAAAAAATATACATTTACGTTAAGAAAAAATATAGCTTCATTTAAAACTTATATAACCGTATCCAACATGATGGGCTAGGTAAAACTCAGTTCTAAATATAAAATATGGACTTTTTTAATATTAGGTCATTACTTAATCATATTGCGGATCATATCACATTCCAATAAGGAAAATTTGACCAAAAATGGCTATCAATTTTTTTTTGCCATACAAGTAACTACAAAAATAAATAACGTTTGCGTCAGAAGATATAGAAAATATTTCGTTTCACCGTTAATATTCTTTGAACTTCTGTAAAGAGTTTAGTGATATATAGAATTGCACTTGACATTTATGCGGCCCGTAAAATGTTTTTCACTTGAGCTTCTGCCAAATTGTAGTGAATGGTATTGCGAGGTTGCTGATGATGTTTAATTGAATTATAACACGGTTGAGCTGTTGGACAGCTTTCACATCATTTATGTGTAAATACGATAGCTTTTGTCGCAACAGAATTTCAATATTTTTATTATTTATAGGTATAGAATTACAGATAGCGGCGGCATCATCCTCATTATTATTTAGCTTCACTGTAGATATACTGTTTGAAAATGTCTATGAACATATATAGCTTACTGAACTCCGAATTAAATGAAAAATCTATCGATAAGAGCACCACGATACGGTAATATGTTAGAATGGTATATTTAATAAAAGGGCAGTGTTTTTCATTATTTATTCTTGGAAAATTTAACTTGTATTGAAATTTAACGTGAAGTGAATTGAAATTGTAAAAGTTGTATTGTAACTAAACAAAATACATATCTAACACTTGTTTATTAGTCATTATGTTTATTGAATATCCTGTAGTAAGTTCAATATGTATTTTTTCATTGTCAAAGTTATGCCAGGTGTGAAAATGATTTACCTCAATGTTATGTTATTTTTAAACCCATATTTAAATACTCATACACAAATAACAAAAATACATTATATTTATTCTGGAAGTAGCCTGGCAGCGATCATCTCATATAGAATGTGCATCATCCTCTAAATATTTATAAATTCTGTTTTATCAATTAGCACACAAACAAAGAGTAATACTTGCAGTAAAATTCTATTGCCTCCTAAGAAAGATGGGTACTCATTTTTTCAGTTCACTAACAGGTAGCGCGTGCTTTCTCCTAGGTCATAAAATAACTATATGTCCTTTTACTCAAGTGAAGTTAAGTCTATAATTTGAAAAGCCTTAATAATCTCATCGATTATTTTATTGATGTTGTAATTGTATTTTATTTAAGAAAAGATCTGCATTAGAAATTATACTATCCCTGTGTTACGTGGGCTTCACAAACATATAAATAACGGATACAAAGTACACCCACACTCGGAACAACAAACTTTGAAACACACTAGGAATTGACCCGTGTAAGAGTCAAAACTGGTTTAGCAGTGAAACATACTACCACTACACTAACAGGTCATAATTTTATTTTTTCTTATTATTTATATTCTATATTAATTATCGCTTTTTTATAAAAATCTCAAAAAAATGGTATTGACTTACAATTTATTAAATATCGAAATAATTAATTCAAACCAAAAATATTCTGCACAAAGTTGAGAACAGTTGCACTAATTTCATGTCATATAAAGTAGATAATTTCATGAAATTCTAGGAATGACCTAGTTATTATAATAAATTAAACGGACACATGTTTTGCTACATATTAGTCTGGAAAGGAGCACAAGGTAAGTGAAATTAGAATGGTTATGTTAGAAGTTAATATTATTAGGATGAAATAGTTTATGACCAGTTTAGCGCAAATACTTTGACCATAAATAAATTTACAATAGAAAAAAATCTGAATATGTTTATAAAGACTGAGAGTTTATTAAATATGGTTAGTGTTACTTTATAGAATGATAGAAAATCAATTATATCTTTATTATATAAAATTTAGTGAACACAATAATAAATTATTATTACAGTTATGTAAACATAACTGTTAAACAATTTGAGCGTTTGAAATACTGTTTAATCATAAGCAAGACATCTTAATATATCTATAATTATTTCATAATGTTTCGGTATGATACATTTGGTTTAATAATCTTACTAATATACAGGGTTATTTGTAATTAGTTGAGCACCTTTTGCAGGCAGCCCCTCTACATCAATCCTAACAACATTTGTTCTACGACTTTTTAAAATTAATAGTTTTAAAAATTTAGTTTTTCCCATACAAAATTTATTTATTGCCTCTGAACGTGCATTAAACTTGAACAAAGAGAGGCCACGCAACTTGTCAAAATATGTACCAAGGCCACGTGCATAGGGGCGCGGGGTGGCGGGGTGACGCAGCGGCGGCTATGCACGTTAGAACTTGATCATTTTCTAAGGTGTAATAAAAAATAGCAACGTTTTCCACTTTTATTTATTAAAATATTTTCCACAATAGTCGAAACACATACCTATTATCTAACTGTTTAAGAATCTAATGAAAAAACAAAATCTCCAATAGAAGTTGTCCACAAGTTGAATGTCTCAATATTTTTATTTGGTTTATGGAATAAGGGCACTGTAACGAAATCAAATAAATATTATTTTTACAAAACAATAACTTCTCTTTAACTTACTTTATACATATCATATTATCTCGTTTGTTGATATTTATATCATGACAATAAAACCATAAGTTACTTACGAATTTCTTTACGAAGTTCCTAGAAACTGCAGTCAGTCACAAATAGAAGCGTCGGTATACAAAAACAATCCAGGTAGTTAATATAAAATATCAGTAATACTACACACTTTCATCACCATAAATCTCAAGAGACAAATGAAATATCAATTATCAAATAACAAAGATAATAATATCAAATTACAAATTACTTGACATTTGGTTGGTATTGACAGCAACTATTGGTGTTACCATTAATTAAAAACATCACCGTAAAATAGTAACAGTATTTAAAATGGCTCCATCTTGTGATCCCAAGCATAAACTTCATTCAGATATCCGACAAAATAAAATATTAAGAATCACCAGGAGGAATAATAGGAAGTTTATTTAAATTACGTCTAAATTGGCCTTGCCTCGTTTATGATATTAATAAAACTGAAAAAACGAAAACTTTAGTTTTTGTTAAATATGTGTGTGTGTGTATTAATGTACACATATAAGAAGTGAAACTTCTTAATGACATGTAAATATAATTCACATTTTCTTTTAAATGTGACTTAGAAATAAAGATGGCGCGTAACAGAAAAACGTCATAATTTTGATTAATATTAATTAATTAAAACGTAAGAAGTGAATCGACTGTTTCTGACGTATAATAATCTCATAGAAGAAACACATAAGTACCTTAAAAACAGACAAATGTACACAATCCACTTTAAAAATAATAACTTTAGGCTTCTTAACATGTCGGATCGTCACTATATCACAAATAAAATTATTCTTCATCATGGTTTCTGCTGTTTCGAGTTGTTGTTCGTTCTAGGTATAGCAAAACAGACCTTGTAAAGATCCGGCCCCAATGCTCCATTTCTCAGCCAAAACTCGTATTTCTTTTCATTCTATTTCAGACAATCAATGTATTTTAAAAATATTATAAATTACATTTCATAATTTCTTCTTCATGTTATAATATTGAATTTATTTATTAGTTTCAATAGCAAGTCCATAAAATCGTATTGTCCAGTATGTAATTACAATTCATTATTTAATTATAAAACTCTAATCCGATAATTTTATTTTTGGTTAATGTAAATTGTGTTTTGTAATCCACATACTTGTCATTTTGATTATTTAGTATTTCCATAGCAACATGGTGTAAAAGAGATGAAGCTATACGAAAAAAGCTGGCACGCGCGTTTAACAGTTTCTGACTTTCGCTAGACTGCCACGACCTATACTTAAGACTGCTTACAAAATACAGAGTAATAAATAATCGAGGGAGCAAAAATTTTTTTCTTTCGTTTATTCTGAGTTATTTATCAAGATTTTTTAAAAGTCGTAGAACAAATGTTGTTGGGATTGATGTAGAGAGACTGCCTGCAAAAGGTGCTCAACTAATTAAAAATAACCCTGTATAAATGCGACTGTTTGGATGTTTGGATGGATGGATGTCTGTTACTCAATCACACCAAAACTACTCAATGGATTTTAATGAAACTTAGCAATATTGTAGCTCTTGTTCCAAAATAACACATAGGCTATAGAAATACTAACTTTTGCACGTGGTTTTATTTGAATCGAAGATAATATTTTTATGGCTTATGTTTCTAGCCATAAAAAAAAATATTTATACAATCTACGTGGACTAAGTCACCGGAAACAGCTAGTAATAATATATATCCGTCTCAGATCTCCGTCTTTACATATTTGTATGTGTATATATATATATATATATATATATGTATGTATTGCATATAAAACCCTCAGTATAACTAAGGTGGACTTGAAAATATCCTAATTAAGTTATATGGTCAAAGCTCCTAAGCCTTAGTTACGGTCTTGCAGTCCGCTTAAAACTAAAGTAAAGAAAAAAAAATAACTGGGTTTCTAATACATCCAACAAAACTAAAATAATTGCTTACTATATAAAACTACCCTTTATATAGTTTAAATGCTCTTTCTAAATTCTTAAAAAATATAAATATCAACAAAAAAATATATTAATTTAGAACCTTAATTTAAGGCTATTTAATCGCTTTCATATCATAATGCTAGTTACATTTTGTTTTATAAATTATAGGGACTTTTAAAGACTACAAATACAATCACATTATTTTGTTTATTCACGTAAAAGTGTCTGGGTTTCTGAAAGGTTTTACGTTTTTTCTATAGCGCACGTTGTTATTTGCAAGTTACTGAAATCTAAACACGCCTTGTAAAAATGTTTATCTACCTCTCTGTTTATTCGAGCTAACCTCAAAATCGACTAAACCGAGTTTGTAGAGATTTATATTGAAATTTCTGGACTTTTCAGAGTAAATTATTGACTTACATTTTATTTCCTACAAACGTTTGGTGTCTTCTAATTTATTTGTAAATTGTAAAAGTTAGCTTAACTTTGCAAGGGACTTGGATACATAATGTTAGAATCAAATTATATCACGGTATGGTTCTTTATTATCTGATAATTAAGAATTTGCATAATTTTTAGTATCTATATTGTTTTGGTACATGTGTTTTGTTTGTGTTAACAAAGAACCAGTTTTTGTTTTGTTTGACCAGCGACGTTTGTTTCTCTGTGGATTATTTCACTGCTATCACTTCTACGTCACAAAATATAACTCCTTAATTCATTACACATTAACAGCATAAATAGTTCAGTAGTAAATTTTATGTATATTTCTAATTTAAATTGTGATTTTTTGTTTTTGTACTTAATTTAATAGTTTATTTAACCGCCCCGTTGGTCGAGTGGTTAGCGCAGACGCCTAACGTGTCACGGCGCAACGGGGCTCGGGTTCGATTCCCGGCAGAGCACAGGCATTTATGTGATGAGCATAGATGTCTGTGTTTCTGGGTTTGGTCGTTTATTAAATATATTCTCAGTATTTATATGTGTATTTCTATGTATTAGTATCGTTGTCTAACACCCTTAACACAAGCAAATAATTTGCTTACTTAGGGGTTAGATCAATGTGTGTAATTTGTCCTGATATTATGATATTATTATTATTTTGGCTTCGTTCGTGACAGGTAGGAAAGATACAATTAGAGAGACAAAAATATTGCCATGATCATAATTTGGATTCGCTATTACAATAAGGAAATCTCAAGGATTTTAATATAGAACTGGCATATAAGGCATACTGGCTGGTATAAGACTGCTATATGTACGAAGGTTAGAGTAAAATACTTCGAGCACCATTGTCCCAGAAAATGGTTATCACACACCCAATCTGTAGTAAAACGAACAGAAACAATGTAAATATAATATTTAAATAAAACCGTCCAGTAACGATAAAGTATTATCTATGTACTTTTAATAGTTTCCGTTAATACAATTCCCACCCATTAAAGCTGGTTAAATGTCCTTAAGTAAATATTTTATGTACTTTTAACAAGGATGAAGTTTCGGGCAGTTTTTTTTCTTCAGTTGTCGGTTTATTTGTGAACGCGTTTTCTATAATATAAAAATCATTCTAATTTTATAAGAAAAGACATTTTGAAAATAAATTAGACCTGGGGCCCACTCATGAAACATACAAAATACACAAGTATCAGTAGATGGACAAACATATTACAAATATGTTTATTTGACGAAGTATTTATTACTTAAATTAATAACTCGTAATAGATCAAAAATTGTATAATGTATCATTACCTAATTCTAATATTTTAAATATTTTTTCTACTGTAGGGTTTGATACAATCCCAGCTTATGCAGTCGTAGAGGATATTATTAAAAGGTCTCTCCATAGAGAAAATAAAAGTTGGAAATAAATATATCTATTTTCAAATCTCTTAAACCTAATTTATGTTCTCATAGAATCTGAATACGAGTTAATTAAAGTATATGGTTGAAATTCTATTAATATTTATGTAACTTAATATCTACATATTGTTTCTCATTATTATTAACATAATTTTATCAAATTATTGACACTTCGTTAACTTTATTTTTAAAAGACGAAGTCCCATAAAACAAAACTTAACTTAACTTAAAAAAATGCTGTGAAGCAGTAGCTTTATTTTGTACTATTATTTTTTAAGATTCAAATAAAATTTCGAATTTATTTAATATATAATATTAAATATTATAAAGCTGAAGAGTTTGTTTGTTTGAACGCACTAATCTCTGGGACTACTGGCCCGAATTGAAAATTCTTTTTTTGTTGAATAGTCCGTTTATTGAGGAAGTTTATAGAGTATATATCATCTCGCTGTGACTAATAGAAGTTAAGCAGCAATGAAAAATGCTGCAAATTTAATATAATCTAATAGGTTCTGACTGACTTAGTTATAGCATACAGTCTAAACCGCAGGTCGTAGAGATAGTAAAATTGGAGGATACATTTGTTTTTCTACGTAGTGGTGTACTAAGAAAAGATTTTTAAATCCCACCCTTAAGGGTTTTAAATATCAATTTTGTATGGAACTCGGCGGAAACACTAAAAACCACGCGGATGAAGTCGCGAGCGACCCCTAGTTTATTATAAGATCCGATGTGAAAACTATCTTGCTCTATAACGTGTTGAGATCTTATAACGTATACAAAAAAAGAAAATTAGGAGAAAAGAAATAATATAATTTTCGATCTGAAAGGAACGACGATACTTGTGCGAGAATACAATTTAAGATGATATTAAAGTTTATTAGAGAGGTACAACGGTTAGCTGTTAGCTTAGTAAAAAAAAAACATTCTTATTTTAATAGAAAACTTCAAGATCTTGATAATTGGTATATTTCCAAGACTATTAAGATGTCTTCATTAAGTGAGGTAGTAAGACGAGACGAAGCTTCTTAGCAATCCATGGATTCACCGTGCGGGTGCCGGGCCCATCGCGTTGCAAGGAGAGGAGTGCAAGCAGTGCCTGGGACTTGCGACCCAGAAGTAGGTTTAAGGGGCCCCTTTATTATGCGCAAAAACGCTCACCTTCACCCTCCACACTCCTCTCCCTACCTAACCAAATTTGGAAAGAACCTACTAATGCCGCCTTTGAAGTACGTTCTAGAAATGAACCGATGCTTGTTCTAGAAAGGCCAAGATCTTTAAGTAGGCTATAGAGAGATTTTGCTGTTATACCTCTCGCTCCCACTTCTACCGCGTACAAACTAACTATAAATTTATTCCTGATCAGTTCGTTGGTTAGTTCGTAATACTTATTGAGCTTGAATGTGTGATCCCTTGGGATGTTTGTTTCCCAAGGAACAGTAAGCTCCACAAGTATCACGCGCCTCAGATGTTTCGAATACAGGAATAAGTCCGGTCTGGATGACGAAACACCAACATCCCCAGGGATTTTGTAATGCTTTTCATACGTGTCCATCATGAGAATCCAATCAGGAGCCGCGCCTAATATTGAATAAGGCTTCGCTTTTGATTTTTTGGAGGAGCCTTCTTTTACGAATTCTATAGATCGTTCGGTGGTTGTTATACCCTTCCGCGCTCTTGCTACTGAAAGACTAACCGCTTCCCGTATAATTTCCAATACCTTGTCGTGGCGACGCGAGTATTGACCTTTATCTAGAAGTACCCTACACCCTATTAATAGGTGTTTCGCGGTTCCTATTGCCTCCCCACAGATGTTGCAAGACTTTTCGGTGGCTTTGCCCCATCTTACTAAATTACTTTGATCTGGGAGAGTCATTTGGAATGCATTAAGATAGAATTTTAATAATGCTGGGGACCAATCCTAAATTAAGGTGCGCCACTTCAAAGCTAGTGGAATACAAAAATCTCCTATGGTCACCCATTCGTTTTAAATTTCTAGGCTCATCGCGTGGAGTCGGTAATTATCGTTTTCGTCTTGTCGAATAAAAGATTTTGTTATGTCTATGTCTTGAACTTTCCTACTTGATCCTAGCCCTACTTTATTTGTTTGAGCACCTATCATAAACTTTTTATGGAATTGAAGTCGTGACTCGAGCTCTGAGGCAACTTTGTCTTTTGGGAGAGAAGTTACAGTATCATCTTTAGATTTTCCGATGATATGTCTTTTGGTAACTCTTAGATGTTTGTAGAGCTCCGATGGTTTCTTTAATTTTAATCCAAAGTTGTTACGGTCTCTAAATAAGGTTGAAGAGTCCGCTGAGTGCGCTAACCCGAGCCATAACTTCAATGTCTTTATGACGCTTGCATCTAACTTTGACAAAAGGGTTTTATTTATATCATACACGAGGAAAGGCCAATTTAGACGTGATGTTAAATAATTATCGTAAATCCAAGGTTTTTTGACGTTACTTATTGGTTGGTTGTCTACCTTTTTGAGATCGTTTAAAAAACGATCAAATTTATTTCCCTTCCTAATTACGTAAATCTATGGAGCCATTAATAAAGACAATATCAGTCATCAATAATATAAAAAACACAAAGATGATCTGAACTTGATTTATTATCGTGGTATATTAAAGCTCTCATATTCAAATATATTAATTACGGTACCAAAAGGAAAACTTTTATTTTTTTTAAAATAGTTTATATTAAAAATTAAGAATAATTACATAACGTTATATAAAAGAAATAATATATCGATAACTTAATTGCATATGCAAAAATATTTTAAACATTTTATTTTTACAAGAAAAAGTTATCCTAAATTGTCCATTCTAAACAACTAAATTTAATTCTGTTTTAGAATATACAGTAGAAGTTTACGTCGGCAATGTTTCAAATCTTAGACCTTGAGCAGCGTCAGTTATAAACAATAAAGTACGTATTGTGTTACTTATTTATTGAATTGCAAAATACATAAGATATGTATAAATATATAAACACTGGGCAAATGGCCCTTACTGCTGAGTTGATCACAGACGGATTCTTAAAAAAAAATACATAACATTTTGTTCATTATTCATGGTAAATTCTGATGATACAGCGTAAAATGTCCTCTTTTAATGCTCTTATGGGTTCATTGACTTTTGAATTTAAACAACCTTATAAAACAGCGTCTCGCCAGGCGTAGTGTAGGATGCGCATCCGCTAGCTGGTCCGATGACTTGAAAAGGTCGATAGTGGACGCGAATAACTGGCGCAGAATGGGGGAGACCTATGTCCGGCAATAGGTTGAAGCTAACCCCATAAAATGTTCAATGATGGTATAAAACACGACCTAAGTGAGCATTCCTTATCTTTAAAATGAGAGAGTATGTGTAGAGTCTGTGACAATTATTAGGTAAGAACACTTGACAACCGAAAATTGTAATTCAATTAGGGCGGAAAAAAATATTTAATCTTGTCTCAAAATTGATCACCATTCACATTTTACACATCAACAAGTATGATCCAGTGACGTCTTCAGCCCAACCTTTACCAAGCAGTAATTATCTAATTTCACTAAATCTAAGATATGAATCACCAAGGTGTCTTTTTTGCACGCAAAATCTTGCTATAGTTTTGGAATACCCTTTACCTAAGAAATATTTGAAAACAACTTGTTATTTATTTAGGATCTGTCTATTTATTGTATACTTTTTCTTAGTTTAATGAAGCTAAAAATATCTATAATAAAATTAATAAAAGCTCGAATCTACCCAACGTGAGAGATAAGTGTCATTTATAAAATTGGTTGGTTGAAAACTCTATTACAATTGAAAATCCGAACTGACTGGCAGTTATGAATTAAAACCATTTTAAACTCCCCCAAATACAGACAAAAAAATCTTCAAAAACTGTCTAGCCCTTTGCTTGCGAGGATTTTATAATTTGTTATAATTTTGGAATATTTGTTATAATTTTTATCTTAGTAGTAGTAAATGTTATAAAAATATATTAGAAAACTTTCCTACATTACCTGGCAAATATATTTTCTATTGTTGAGTATAATGGATTTACACACAGAACTTAATAAGAACATGAAGCAGATAGTAGCACTTTTTGAGAAACGCATGAGTGATTTTGACACTGCACTGGCACAATCCCAACCTCAACTTCCAAAGGCATCTACATCTGGTCATGGAAATTTGGAAGCACTGGTTTTCGATTTCAAAATCTTCAAGGAGTTGATGTGGAAGACTCTCACCATGATACGCCAACAATTACAACTGTTGTCAACTGGGTTTGATAGTCACGAGATGTTTTCTCGTCGTAAAGTTTTGCTCTTCCATGGCTTGCCGGAGGATGGATATGATAACTTTCAAAAGATTAATGACATTCTGCACAATCAGATGAAGTTGTCTACTCTGGGTGATTCTTGTATTGATACCTGTCATCGTCTTGGTGTTAAAAAACTTAATCCAAGACCAGTTTTAGTACGCTTTACTAGCATGAAACTAAAAAATCTTGTTTGGAATGTTAAAACCACCTTAAAAGGCTCAGGTATCACTGTTTCTGAGTTCCTTACAAAGCCTAGACAAGAGGCATTTGTGGAAGCTAGAAAACACTTCGGTATGAAGAGCTGTTGGACTTCTGATGGTGTTATTGTCATTGCTTTGCCCGACAACACTAGAAAGAAGCTTACTTCTTTAACTGAACTTCAGCCACTGGTCCAGAGTTTTCCACAGATACAACCATTATCACAAGATCTTAAATCATCACGTTCCCGTCGAATTATTAAAAACTCTGGTAAATAATATTTATTTCTCAGTTCAACATTGGTTCATCCATTAAGTTTCAAAGAATTTGTTTTTCTGTAGCTGTCTGTGTGAACAGACTTCTTACTAATTCATATATTTCAACAATAATACTGAAAGAATCTATTTATAGTTTTGATATTTGTTTTTTTTTTATTTAGTACTTATTTTAGTTTTATTGTAAGATGTTATTATTTTATCAAATTTCCTTCAGTTGTCACATGTCATTTGTTGATTTTTAACTGTCAACGTCAAGTTCTTATAAACTTCGTCACAGGCATATTTAAAACCATACAGCACATAGATAATGAAGTTTTCTTTTCTACTTTAAAAAATATATTTGTATTTTTAGTTAAGCTGTATATGTTTTTTTTAACATTGAATATCTTAAATTTTCATTAGAATCTGTTTTACGATGTTTTAATTATGTTATTTTTACTTTTTAAAATTTATGTTTTTGTTTTACTTTGTTTTATATTATTATGTCTCTTTGATGTATTTTTTTTATGTTTTTCGACTTAATGGTATATGTCATTTTCTAAGCCTGGTTTTGTAGGATAAGTTTATGTTATAAACTAAGTGATCTTTATTGTTATTAGTATACCTTATTTATATATATTGTAGTATAATTATTTTATATTAAGATTCATATAAAAATATGTATAATTCATCTATTTTAAACACCGTAGACAATGACTACTTTTCATGCTCTTCCTCGAATGATTTTCTTAGCGCTAACAGTAATTCATCACTAGACGATGACTCTTTTTCTCCTTTAGATTACAAACTTCAATCAATTTTTCTTAATAGTAAGAAATGTCTAAATTTCATTCATATAAATGCACAAAGCATTCCGGCACACTTTCCCGACCTTCTGGCATCTTTTAGTAACGTCGCAGTAGATGGAATACTGGTCTCAGAGACCTGGTTAAAACCTTCCCTTTCTTCCACTCTCTATTCTCTTCCTGGCTTCACGCTGATACGTAATGATCGTCCTAATAAGAGAGGTGATGGAGTAGGTATTTACCTCAAAAACTCCATTTCGTTCAGCGTCTTAAGCCAGTCTCCAAACACCGTTCCAGACAAACTGGAATATTTGTTTCTTGAAATTTCCTGCTTACATTCCAAACTTCTTCTTGGGGTTGTTTATAGCCCATCTCTAAACGTTAACTATTTCAATGACTTAGAACTCCTTCTTGACAACTTTTCTCCTATTTTTGAACATTTCATAATTATGGGTGACCTAAATACATGTCTCATAAAAAATGACTATAGATCTAGAAAATTAAAATCTATTATTTCCTCTTATGATATGTCAATCCTACCTCTTCAGGCAACTCATTTTTCGCCAATATATGATGCATCACTTTTAGATATTATTTTAGTTTCCAAATCAGAGAATGTACTTAAGTTCGGTCAACTCGATTCTCCTTTTTCTTACCACGATCTCCTCTTCCTACAATATAATTTGACTGTCCCAAAAAGTTTTAAAAAGGTAATTCTGCGCCGTAACCTTAAGCGAATAAATCTCGAAGCTCTAAACCAAGACGCACTTACTTGTGATTGGTCTTCTGTTTACAATGCTTCTACTGTAGACGACAAGGTTATTTCCTTTAACTCAACCCTTACTGCTTTATTTGATTCACATGCACCACTGAAACCTGTAAGGTTTAAACATTTTCCTGCGCCTTGGCTTAGTCCGTTGATCAGGAAAGCTATGCTCAAGCGCGACAAAGCAAAAAAATATTGCAAAAAAAATCCTAGCGACGATAGTATAGCTGTTTATAAAAAGCTGCGTAATCTCTGCAATAGGATGTGTAGGGACGCAAAGCGCCGTTACATTTTGTCTTCCCTTGAATATTTCTCTCCATCTCAAAAATGGAGATTTTTTAAATCACTAGGTGTGGGCAAGCCGTCTGTTAAAATTAATAATCAAATGAACCTAAACTCAATTAATTCTTACTTTTCCTCTCCTACTTTCAAAATAAATAACTCTCTTAAACTTTTAACTATTCAAAAATTGGCATCGGTCACTCCACCTATCTGTGATATTTTTTGCTTTCAGGACATTACGGAGACTGATATTAAGAGGGGTATTCTGTCCATATCAACTAAAGCAGTTGGAAGCGATAATATTAGTTGCGATATGCTTATTCCTATACTAGACATTTTGGTCCCTTTAATTACCCACATTGTAAATTTTTCCCTTATAACCAAATCTTATCCTCATGCTTGGAAATTGGCTCATGTCATTCCATTGCCCAAATCCGCTAATCCTACTTCCTTTTCACAATTTCGTCCCATCTCAATTTTACCTATTTTATCTAAACTTATTGAAAACGCTGTCTATAAACAGCTCACGTCTTTTCTTTCGTTAAATAATCTCCTTAATCCTTTCCAATCTGGTTTCCGTCCTTTCCATAGCACGACAACTGCTTTACTTAAAGTGACTGAGGATATACGTTTTGCTATGGACACTAAAAAAGTTACAATTCTTATACTACTTGATTTTAGCAATGCCTTCAACTCAGTTGACTTCGACGTAATGATTGGTGTATTACGCTCTCTTAATATCTCACCTCCAGTAATCGAATGGTTTAATTCCTACCTTCGCGGTCGCCGGCAGAGAATTTGTACCGATGAGGAATACTCGGACTGGGCAGCTATCTCTGCCGGTGTTCCACAAGGCGGCGTGTTATCTCCTCTTCTATTCTCTTTATTTATCAACGAAATCTCAAAAGCAATTTCTTGTCACTACCACATCTATGCAGATGATTTGCAGATTTATCGACATACATCTATCGACGACCTTGCCGCTACTACAGACGCACTAAATAGTGATCTCAAGAGGATTAAGCAGTGGGCTGATGAATACGGTCTTCTTGTAAATCCGTTGAAATCACAAGCGTTGATCATTGGTAGCAAACGATTGCGCAATAAAATTAATAATGTAAATTTACCCACTTTGTTTTATGATACTATTCCCATACCATTTACAGACAAATCGAAAAACCTTGGCATCATTCTCGATTGTAATCTTTCTTGGTCAGAGCAAGTTAATGATGTTAACAGAAAGCTGCACTACTCTCTTCATTCACTTAGGCGGTTGCAGAATTTCCTTCCTCTAAGCACAAAAATCTTGTTAACACAAACTCTTTTACTTCCTATTCTCGATTACGCCGACGTTTGCTACTTAGATGTCTCTGAGGAGTTACTTAATAAGCTTGATCGACTTCAAAATTTGTGCATTCGTTTTATCTACGGATTGCGCAAATACGACCATGTGTCCGAATACCGAAACAAATTAAAGTGGCTCCCTATTCGCCTTCGCCGGAATGTAAATATTCTATCCCTGATCTATAAAATCTTTAAAACTTCTTCTCCTTCCTACTTACGTGAACGTTTCCAACTTCCAATTCCACGAACGAGACCTCTTCGTTCGTGTGTCTCACTAAATTCTCTGGAAGTACCTTCTTACAATACCACTTTCTATTCGAACTCTTTTACTATTGTTGCAGCTCGCCTTTGGAACTCTCTTCCAAAACATATTTTTGAAGATAATCCAGCTGTTAGCACCTTTAAAACTAGAGTTAAAGAGCACTATCTCTCTTCAATAACTTAAATTCTTATTAATATATGATGAAGTATGTATGTATGTATGTATATATGTATGTAAATATGTAACTTTAATATATTTATAATTATTATTATTATTATTATTATACATAACGTATATATTTTATGTAGTATGTATAATTTATATGTTAAAAATATCATTAAAATTATTTTTGCTTATCTACGTACCCGACCGCATATTTATAATGTTTTTATCCTACTTTGGAGGATAACTGGGAGAGATCTCTTAAAGAGATAAGTTCATCCTTTGTACATGTTTTTTTTTCTTTGTATATGTTCATATTTTGTAAGTTTTGATGGTACATAAATAAATAAATAAATAAATAAAAATTTTAGTGACAAACATAAATAGAATAGATTTGTATATATAAAGACCATTTTTCTAGCGATTTCTTCTGATTATCCCAAACTTAAGTAATAATCCATTCATAATCACTTGAAAGTAGATATTGCCCAAACATTTTATTTTGAATTTTGTTTGATTATAGGGAAATTCATAGAACGGAAAAAAATTATCTCAAATATAATTTGAATTATAATATCCTTTCAATACTTTTACTTTAACGTAATTATGAATAAAATATTTTTTGAGTGTTCCCATGAAAGTAAAAAAGGTTTGTTGGGTTAGAAGTATTATCTAGACTGTTGATTTCATAACATATAACAAGCTTTTTCTCTGCTCTTTATAGATATTAGTATCAGCTTACGTGGAGTGTTAATTGTAAAAGTTATTTAGTGATTGGTTTATCTTATATGGCTTATCATATATGGCTCATCTTATGTAGTTTTTTTTAATTTCTCAATAAGTATTTCAATTTAAACTTATCTTTCTACATTAATTTTAATATGTTTTTATATCGTACATTACAATAATAATTGTCACTCTAGTGTAGTCTGGCTAAAGCGTGGTCGTATGTAGCTTCAGGAAACTTCAGGAAACAATTTATAGAATTGAAAACTTATTACAAATGTGAACAGTTTTCTGCTCGACCTACAACAGTTCCTCTTTTCTAACTTTCGCTTTTTGCGGGATAGAAAAACTATTTCGAAATTTTAAACAAATTTACCAAAATAATTTTTGACCTAATATCAAGTATATTAGCAGTTTTGTAAGGTGTCTCTAGACACTTGTGTGTAATAACTAATAAATTTTTCTATTGTATTTATTATGTATTATATTCATTAATACCCAAATACTAACTTTGAATCCTTCATATCATTACACATATCTACCCTTTGCCATGGATGGTTTATCCTTCAGAATTATAATAATTTTAAACAGCAATTTATATTACTGGTTTTTAATAAGTGTAATAATTTCAAAATAAACATTTTTAAAAAGAATTTCGCATTAAAGTTATATATTGCTTTAAGAAATATACAGATGTAGTAGTTTAAATTCAAATTATAATATTTAATGGATGCAAAAATAAACGTCAGGCAAATAAAAGGTATGTGATACCTATTCCGGACGCATTAATTCCCGATTTTTTAAATAATTATGTAATAATAATGTAATGAAACGTGATAATTTAAAAGTTATTAATTTTTTTCTATTTCAAATTTCAAAAATAGTCCCTAATAGCCAATTCGCAATAAGCTAGCGTAGTATTCATTGCTCGTCCCATCTCCATATCAGATATTTCCTTTGCACAGCAGTGGGACTACAAGCCGCTACTAATACTCACTTTTAAAAACTTAAAGCATAATATCTATTTAAAAATTTTTTTTCATCGACATTGAAGAAACTTATGAAGTTTATAAACGAATAAACTTTATAATGTCTGAAAGTGTATTCAGTTAACTGTTAATTAAAAAATAGCCAACAGCTAAATAATTTTGTAATACATAAAATAATTAAAAAACCTTAGTAGGGTTTTTATTTGAAATAAAAAAGTTTAAATTTTTTAATTGTAGCAAGTTTACCGATTTACGGTAGTAATAGAACCTGTAGTCTTACTTTGAGTCGATTCATCAAAATTCTTCAACATTCTTAGTTGTTTCTTTGTAAAATTGCTTCAGAAGCATTTACTGGCATTTAATGTTACGTGCTCCTACAAAAAATATCTCTCCATTGAAAACTTATAAAAGTTATTAGTTTATTACTGTTAGGCTGTACAGAGAACCTCTTATATTGTACTTTTAATCTACATCCGGAATTATCTTACTTTAAAATCTTGTTGTTTAAAATCATAGAGGCAAAAAACTAACATACGTGTCGTTGTTAGTCTTTTAGTCTTATTATTTTTATTATATGTGTAGATTAAAACGCATCTTTAGAAAGAAATGTTTACTTACAGAATGTTATTGGTATCAACAAAACGATTAAATTCATAATATGTGAAATTAAATTAATTGTTATTTTATTGCAATAACTCTGTGAAACTACGAAAATGTTTAAATTAGTCCCTAAAAAAATCATTCAAATATATTGTGTGTGAGTGTATTATATATACAAAGGCCAAGGGTTCTGCTAAACGAACAACTCATTTACTGGATGTTTGAGATACTTGAGTCTACAAACGACGAACACTTTCCCCACGAACTTATTGTCGGAGATAATAAATGCTTTAAAATTATAAAACTTTGTTAGTGTGTTGGATTTTATATTTAGATAAGATTCTGCAAGCAATACTAATATAATATAATCTAAGGTATCCAATTAAGCTACTTCATACTACAAAATAAAAACATATTAATTCAATTTTAAAAGTTTAAAGATATGAAAGAACTAAATAAAAAAAATATTTAATTTGACAAAATTAATCCCGGTACATGAATCTAATAAAAACAGTCATATCTAAATTACTGTTTACTTGTGAAGACATAATATGTGAGTATAAAAATCACCTTTCTTGCCAATTGTCTCTGAGCCTCTGCCTGAAACCATATTAATAACAAAGAAAAACCGATTGAAGCGCCAAGAGCAGCTTTTAGAGATTGGTCATATTGATAACTTTAAACATCATCATTATGTCTTATATTAACAATTTAATAGTACGAAACGATTTTAAATTCCTGAATATATTTGTAACAATATTATTTCACAGATTTATGGCTTACAGAATTAGATATGTAAATATAATAATTGAATATCTTAAGGACAGATTCTGATAGATTGTCAAATCAATAATTTTTACTACTATGAATTTACAAGTAATAACAATGATATATATGTCGCGAGAATACAGAGAATACAGAAGGCAACGAGCCCGTCATCATTCTGGTTGTGTGGTAACGAGTCCATGACAGATAAACGCGATGTCCGATTTACAACACACTTTAATAATTTCAAATTAAGATAACTTTAACTAAATCTAAACAAATTGTTATCTGTACCTACGGGTCGACCGACAGTATCGCGCTGGAGATGTCGTTCAGACGAGCTTTCATGTAGAAGTGTGCAGCTCTCTGCCAACTCCCACACTGTGAGTCCGTCCACGTGATCTGTGACGTAGCGGCGTCTACCAAGTTATTGCTATTACGACTGTCAAACAGTGACTTATTCTACGTTCTTAAATCTAATTGTAACAGCCATTTATGTTCAATGGAATTACGTAGTTACATAAATAATGTAATCTTTATTTTAACTACACACCAAATTACTAATTACTAATTACAGCCGTAGTCTCTAGGTGGGAGGGGAGGTTGACCCTCTCACATATCATAGACCTACGTCGTGAGGGTGAGGAAAATATTGTACGCGAGTATTTAGATGACTGCTTCCCCAGTTCATGGATCGGAAGGCGTGGCCCAATTGAATGACCCACACGTTCCCCAGACGTAGCACCGCTCGATTTTTATATCTGGGGACGTACTAAAGAGTTGGTGTATGAGGTCGAAATCACAACAAAAGAAGAATTGATGGCAAGAATTAACGAAGTATTTGCAATAAAAGCAGAAATGACTCTTTACATCACCACAAAAAATACGTCATAAGTGCCGTGCGTGTATTCGTAACAGAGGGGCTGTATTCGAACAGGATTTGAAATAAAAATAATTTTGATTAATTTCTTTTGTTTGTATTTTTGCTGGTTCCTCATTTATTGAACAAAAACATAAGTATTATAGCATTTTTGATGTGGTTGTAATAAGTGCTAAATGGAGAACTTTTTTAATGCATACTACCTCCAGAATTGGTAGTGGTTTTTTTTTAAATCATTGTGAAAGTTGAACTTAGATGTCAAGCTTAAACTTATTTTTTCACTTTATGAGTTCTACATCAGTTAGGTAGTTCAGATTGTATCTAATTTTGCTTTTCGTGGCTTGAGCATGCATTTGAGACTAAAGTTACATGAAAACATCCGGTCTAAAACGAATTTTAGAAATGTTATTTAAGTGATCAGGTACAACTTCGGTGCAAAACTAAAAATTTACAAAAAAAAATCTTAAAAAAAAAATAGGACATCTATGGTTTTTATTGGCCAACTTGTATTCTCTAAATAGGTACCTGAACATGCTCACTTGGTTTGTCGGACCCTCTACAAAACACCTTGTATATCAATTTCTTGTAAGTGTTCTTTTCACATGTGTTCTGAATAATTTAGCATAATTTTTGGTTTATTCGTCAGTTCTGAATAATTTACTTTGTCTCACTTCCATTGGCCTACATATTATACGATCGGAAATGTCGAAGGCGATTGAAATGCTTTCAACCACGATGCTTGAAGACGAATTGTTTTGAGATTAACTTCAATTTATTTTGCTTGAACGTTTGTAAATATATTCTCAGTATTTATATGTGTATTTCTATGTGTTTGTATCGTTGTCTAGCACCCTTAACACAAGCAAATAATTTTGCTTACTTAGGGGTTAGATCAATGTGTGTAATTTGTCCTGATATTATTATTATTATCATTTATTTCATATTAATCTTATTATTTACATTTATACATATAACATTAAAAAAAAACAACATTATAAATATAAATATAAAAAACAGTATCCCGCCGACGTGGGCCTTACAACCAGTCCGTCGGTGGTTAGGGCGACAGCGAAAGAAACTTCCTCACAATGCGTGCCGTACCCAAAACTGCTGCTCTTTGCATCCGACCCTTGATCCAGTTTTTTAGTGAGAGCCTCTTGAGATGATGATCGAGACTCTTCGCTATAAGACCATTGACGGAAACTACCATCGGGACAATTATTGTTCAGTCAACATCCCACATGTCGGTAATCTCGTGAGCTAAGTCCAAGTATTTTGACAGTTTGTCCTTCTCAGCTTTCACAAGATTAGCGTCACACGGGACACTGATATCAACAAGAAATGCCCGGCGCTCTAACCGATCTACCAGCACGATATCAGGCTTATTGGCTACAATAGTCCTGTCCGTTATGATAGATCGGTCCCAATAGAGCTTAGCATGACCATTTTCCAAAACTGGCTCCGGTGAGTACTTATAATATGGCACTTCAAAAGGTACCAGACCGTATTGAAGAGCAAGTTCTTGGTGGATAATCTTGGCTACTTGGTTGTGCCTGTGCAAATACTCTCCATTGGCAAGACGACAACAACCGGAAATAACATGTCTGATGGATTCCCCAGGTTGGTGGCACGCACGACATATATCAACAGTGCCATCCTTTATTATGTATTTCCGATAGTTGTTCGTCTTGACAACTTCGTCAGCAATTGCACAAGCAAAACCTTCGGTTTCTCCAAAGAGATCACCGAATCGTAGCCAAGCCACGGACGCCAGAAGGTCTACATCAGGCCCATAGAGTGCCTGGTGGAACCGTCCATGAAGCTCCTTACTCTTCCATATATTTATACGGTCGTCAGTGCTAAGTACTACCGGTTTATGCCAGTTGTCTTTGGCTAAGGAGAGCGGTGTGAGGCCTTTATCTACTGCAACAATGTCCCGATGCATTCCACACTCAGCATGAAGGAAATATTCTCTAAGATTGCATACCTCACGGTTGTGTAAGTTTTTGGCATTAAGGAAGCCGCGACCCCCACACTTCCGTGGAATATACAATCTCATCACTGATGAGCGCGGATGATGCATGCGATACATTGTCAATAGTTTTCGGGCCTTTCGGTCCAGGGCATCTAATTCGGTCTGAGTCCACCTTAATATGCCGAAAGTATACATCAGCAGGGGCATTACCCAACTGTTGAATGCACGCACTTTGTTACCTCCTGACAAAAGACTTTTTAGGACTTTTGTCAAGCGGTTAAAGAAGCGTTCCTTCACTAGCTGTTTAATGTCCCCACTTAGTATGCCTAAGCATTCCGACATACCAAGGTATTTGTAGGATTCGGTTTCAGAGAGGGATCTGAGGGAAATTGTCTCCGAGAGTTGTAAATATTCGCTATTTACAACTCGGCCATTCTGCACATGTGCAACCGCACATTTATCTACACCAAACTCCATCCTAATGTCATTACTAAACGTTTGCGTAACGCTTAGTAATGATACCAGATCTGCTTTATTTGGTGCAAATAATTTGAGATCGTCCATGTACAAAAGATGTGAAATGATCTCACCCCCTCTGCGAAAGCGAAATCCCAGTTTTGAATCCCTAAGCAACGTGCTTAAGGGGTTCAAAGCCAGGCAAAACCACAAAGGACTCAAGCTATCACCCTGGAAAATACCTCGCTCAATCCTTACAGGTTCGGAAGTAAGAAGACTTCCTCCGCCCCCTGGAAGACAAAGGACCGTTGTCCATTGCCTCATACATGAATCAAGAAAAGCGCATAGATCTGTGTCAATCTTATACACTTCTAGTACTTTTCTCAACCATGTATGAGGCACCGAATCATAGGCCTTTTTATAATCAATCCAGGCGGCGGAGAGACCCTTCTTACCTCGGCGAACCTTTTCATTAATGGCCATGTCAATAAGGAGGAGCTCCTTAGTACCACGAGACCCAATCTTACATCCATTTTGAGCGGGATCTAAAATGCTGTTTGCATACAAATGTGTATTTAATTTTGAAGTCAAAATGGATGTAAGAAGCTTATAAATTGTTGGTAAGCACGTGATAGGTCGAAAGTTCTTTGGATCCGTGATACTACCAGACTTGTGGAGCAGAAAGGTGATTCCTGTTGACATAAAAGATGGTAGGGATCCGGACACGATGGCTTCCTGGAATTGCCCAGCCAAACGTTCGTGTGAAGACCGCAGCCATTTGAGCCAAAAGTTATGTAATCCGTCCGGCCCAGGACTTTTCCAGTTATGGGTCGAACGGATCGCATCCCTGACATTGTCTGGGCTTATAAATATAGCCTCCATTGGCTGCAGGTGTTCACACGCGCGCTCAACAACACGCATCCAGCCACCATCGTTGTGATTAATAGGCACCGACCAAATATTTTTCCAAAATGTGAACATTTCTTCCATATTTGGTAACTGCCCATCAATCACATTCGTAGCAGATTCCTCCCAACTTCTATAAACCTTTCTTTGGTCACTTTGGAATATGCGATTCTGTTTATACCTATTTACACGTTCTTTATAACGACGGATACGATTTGCCCACGCACAAACTTTCTGCTTCAGGTAGTCTATACGTTCTGTTACATAGGCCATGTAATCCTGAGGTCTAATGCCAGTACCGGCAAAGGCCTGTGTAACATAACGCATGACTCTCGGCCGGATGTTTCCCGATCTGAAGCAGATTAACTTGCCAATAATGACCCTAGCTGCGCTGATACGCCGTTCAATCCTCATCTGCCATGCGGGTGTGTCCTCAGTGGACCGCACCACCCTATCAGGCTCAGGAAATCTGACACGGGCGGAGCGGCACGCTGCAACAGCTGCACAATAAAGAATTGAATGGGTATCAGTGAGACTATTGCTAGAACGAAGATAAGAGTCTAGCATGCAGTCTAGAGCCATTACAAGCGACATATTACGTCTATGCGTGGGAAAACGGGGCAACCGTGGTCTGTCGCGGGCTGGTATATCTTTAAATTCCAAAATCGCATCCTCCAAAGTCCTCCTTAATTGCTCATTATCTTGGGTACTTACGGTTGTAATCTCTACGCCCCCCACATCAGCATCTCCAACCACTAACCCTGTGACCGAAGGAGCGGACGATAACTGGGCTCGCGAATGGATGCTTTCGGTGGTGGATGCAGAGACTGTCACCTCGGAGCGAAGCCGGTCAAGTGCGGAGTCATCCAACGCACGATTACGTTGAATAAACCGCACCTGATCCGATAGTCGTTGGGCCGAAAACGTCAACTCTGGTTCAAGGGCCTGAAACAAAGACAGCAAACGGGTTCGCCACGCAGTGAGGTTAGTGCCACCCTCTGTCGCCCTATAGTACGCTCGCATGACATTTTCGTTCATATTTTGCGTCCATTTCATGCGGCGCACTGCACCACCGACGGCGGGGGCCGAACGCGGGGCGGATGCCCCAGTAGGCCCCAAGCGCGGCAGCGGTGGCCTCCCACGGCGCGGCGCTGGTGCTCGGCGCGGCGCTGGAGGCGGCAGCTCGTCGTCACTGCTCGACACGATTTCCTCAGGAGGAGTTGCGTACTCCTCCTCTGATGTCGTGGAGCTGCTCGGTGCGACGGGCTGCGGTGGTGGGCGTGCGTTTATGTTTTTACTCCTTGTAATCATTATTATAGTATCTATTTTCACATTGTCAACAGTTCACTTTTTTCAGGTACTTTTTGTAAGTTTTTCACAGTTGTGTATATAGTATTCTTTTTTTTTCGTTTATTTTGCATTTTGTATACGGAATGAAATTATTTAAATATGATTAAAACTGGATTTTGAAAATAAATATTTTAAACAAAAATTGACAATTAAAAACGTGACCATTCCGTGTCACTTACCAAGGAGTTATCTTATTATTATTATTATTAATATTACTTATTCTGAGTTTCAACATCTGTCGTCGTATCATTGCTGCTTAACAGTTTGAAGGTTTATAGTTTTTACATACATATGTAAGTACAAAGAGTACGTTTTATCAAAATTGAAATCTAGCGTACGAAGTCGCAGGCACAGCTAGTAAGACAATATATCTAACATGTCAGAGTAACATACATTTAAGCCCTCTGTAACAATAGTCTAAATGCCATAAATGTCTTTTTGAACTCGTAAACTAAAAAACTAAAAAGTTCTGATAATTCCAGCGTCAAGAATAATTCTAATTATAAATCAGTAGGTACTCAGCAATCTCTTGATTCAACATAAAACTTTATCGATAAAAATAGGTTATATCTGTCTGTATAAATTAAGTAGTGTCCGAAATTCAGGGTTTCATCTAGTAAAAGCTCCAATTTAATTTCTTCGGCTGCCCTTGCAATTGAATATTATTGTTAGAAACGTTTTAATTTAAGGTGTATATTTTAATTACGTTTTACTTTATATGATTATAAATCTAAAATAAGTCATATCATAAGTCTTAAAATGAGTCATAGGCTTAGCAATATTAAACTTATTAACATTAAAAAGGCATATAAATAAATTATTAAATATTGAATAATTACATCTTATATTTTATATAAATTATAAATGAATAATTTATCTACACGTTACGACCAAAAACCTGCGACCTTTTAGAAACCGTCCCGTCTCCCTGAAATTGAAACTATTGGATCACAAACGATCTTGATAAATGTAGTATTAGGTATATATATCGTAATGTAGGGGACCTCAATTCAATCTCTGTATTAAATAAGTCTAAAGTAACTACACATGTGTATAAGCTAACAATATGAGTTATTTTAAATTCAACATATTATCTAATAGTTTTTTCTCAAGGTTTGCTTCATATATATACACTAATAGAATATTAATATTTTATTTTTATAAATGTATAAAATTATATTTGTTTAGATGATGAACTTTAATAATGTCCTTTTAATTTGTAAATGCACTTGTTTATCATTATAATATAATTTAAACAATGCAAACTTATAGAAATTTGGTTTACTTAAATTTTCGGATTGGCCTCTATAATTTGTATCGATAGCTCGATAAAACCAAACTGAAAATATTGAAGTTTTTCATATTTTCGATATACCTACGATATACCTACCTATTTATACCGCTAAATATAATAGAAAGAGAATTTAAGTAAGTAACCAAAATAGGTCGACCAAGGACCCGTTATACCCATAGCTATTAAATGTGTCAAGTGACAAGTAATTACATTACTTACTTACACTTACAACGATTTTAATTTAAATGCCTACCTAAATATTGGCTTTGGACCCCGATTTTTGAGGATATGGTTTTGTTAATAAATGATGCAGTAATCAGTAATCTTCCTTTAACGGAGTTTCTTTTAATTAATTAAGATTATCATTTTTTTTTGTGATTGTATTATTCTATATTATTTGTATTTAATCTATAATAGTAATATATAACTAATACTTACTAATAGTTTAATTCTATTAATTGCCAAAGTGTTTCGATAAATCACACTCACGGTCTAATTAATTCCAAATTAAAAGTTGAATTCAGATTTCCATATCATATAATAATGTAATTAATTTCAGTGTCTGTGTTATTACGGTCTATGCCAAGAACATTTTTATGAGTTTTAGGAACCAAACTAAAAATATTGTAACTTCCTTCCTGTGTAAAAAATTAAAACATACATTGTAATTTAATAAAATGATTCCAATGTAAACTTTTGTAGCCTGCTAGTTTTTGAAATAATTTATGATTCACAACAAAGTTTTGAAAAGATTAATGATTGTATATCGTAAAGAAACAAAGTTTTCTAATAAAAATATCAATTTATATTTATAGGTTTACAAATTTTGATTGGTTTTAAACATATAAGTAATAGAATGGAATAACAGTTATCCATATACTTTCTATGTATTAAATAAAATTATACCACATGGAGTGCACTAAAATTGGTTTTGGTTATTATAACCAACTTCAACAACAACTGAAATAAAATAAAAAACCGGGAGTGCTTCTGATCAGAACAATTAAAATATAGCTTTTATGACCAATTAATATTTCTAGAAATATTTAAAATGTAAGTTTAATTGGAGCAGATAAAGCGGATATATTACCTAAAATTACAAACACATCATCACAAGTCTGCAACTTATGAATATGGTTTATTATAATATCATTTGGAGTATTTATAGATAAAGAAATATATGGATTTTTTTTTTAAGTTTCTTTATTGGATATGTCTTCTTTAGAGCAAGGTTAAGTGGTAGTCCTTTGGAAATTTCTGGGCCTGTGTGTGAAAAATGTACAAAAGTTACGAATTAATAAACCGCAATAAAATTTAACGGGTAGGTAATAGTGGTCATTTGAGTTGTTTTACTATTTTTTAAATGATCGTTTTTGGTTTGATTTAAAGTGATAAAACTCTCAGATATAAATCGCAAAAAAATTTGTCTTTGGAAAGAATGTTTAAGTATATAGAAAAGTAATTACAACAATAAATAATAACTAAAATTTTCGACTTACCGCCGTAACCATCAAGGCAAAAATTTGATCAGAACAACCGAAAACAAAGAAACGCTCTTCACCAGCGCCTGAGGTAACAGATTAAGATTCTGTCGTTTGTTTTTATTCAGTTATAGAGAGGCATTACCTGGTGAGCGCCAATGCCCCTGTAACCCAATAATAAGGCTGATCAACTGACCTATTAAGTTACATCTGAAAGGAATCTAATTCAAGTATATCCTGTTTATTTTAATTGCATTCAATTGATAAACCGTCATTGTTTATAAATTGTATGAAATCAGAATTAATTAAAGAAGGGTTTTTTTTAACTGATATTGCTGGTCAAATTTAAGTCAAATCTGTAAGCAGCATGCAAAAAATATCATATTCTAATTTAAGATACTCTAGAACCCTTTATTATATGGTAAAAGTAAAAAAAAATATGCTAAAAAAATACATTTAATACAACAGTTATTATGTAAAGTTATCTCCGAAGTTATACTATTGAAAGCTAGGCTTATAAATAATATATTTACAAATATTCCATGATTCCACAGTAGGAGAAACAAATAATAGATTTTTTATAGATTTGTTTAGTTGCATAGTTCTATATTTAATTATAGTTTTGAGTTGAGGAAATTCGTGGAATTTCGAGTAAAATGTTTGATTCACATAAATTTATTTGAAATTAATAAAATTATTTTTGGTACAAATATTTGGGACGCAATAATTTGATAAAGTAATTAGTAGTATTGGCGGTATATTACTAAACATTATGCTTACCTCTAAAAGATTGTATACACTGATCGTTATGAAGTCCATAATAATTACCTTCTTTATCTAGTAATTATCTATGCCCGCAGCGAACGGCTTTATTAAGACCGATAATAATAGGTGAAAAAGGAAAACATTAGCATTCTACCCAAGGTATCTCAAATTTAAGAAAATAGTTCACAGAAAATATAGTAATCAATAAACAGGCTGGCTTTGGAATAGGTTTTTGATACAAAAAAACAGTTCCTAACGTCTGAGTAAAAATAGTATAAAATTACCAGACAGGCAATATGACTTTTCTTACATCTACAATACAAAAAAAAACGAATGGCGGAAATCATAAATGTGGTTACAGACAAAAAGTATTATCTGTATAATATATACCTTTTCGATTTATACCTTTTAGTCAAAAATATTATGTAAGGGTAGAGAGTGGATAAAAATCTCATATTATTCCGACACCTAGTAATTTTACTAACCGACAGGTTTATATATGTCGGCCTACTAAAAGCCCTAAATGAGTTATTTCGTTTACCCTTGCAATTTAATATTGTTGATTAATACGTTTCCATTTAATGTTGTTGATTAAGACGTTTAAATTTAATATTGTGGGTTAAACCGCTTCAACATGTCTAACTTTATTCAGTGTTCTTACAATAGAATATATCTTTACTTTTGTATAGTTTTATTTTAATCTCATATAAAAAGTTTTAACAGCCGCCACGGAAAAAGTTGAGTTTGATCCAAGTAAAAATAGTTTCACTTGTAATAAAAGTATTTAGTGTGCAAAAACTATTTTTATTTTATTTATTTATTTATTTATTTATATCTTTTCCACTTAGAATCATAATCAGTGATCACTTGTGTACGTCAACATGGAAGTGTCAGGAGGGCCTATTACGATACTAGATTTATCGTAATAAGCCCTTCTGAAAAAGCACTTTCCATCTTAATGTTAAAGCTATGAGGGTTCCAAACGCGTCCTGGTCTGAGAAGAACCACACAACAAACTCAGCCGGATATATTTTTTGTTATTGTGATCACTGTTTCACAAACGTCAAACTTAAATGCAAATTTAGAACAACTAGAACCGTCGCAATCAATCGGAAAAGAAGCCCAATGATTTCAGGCAACGAAAATTAAATAATAATAACAGAAAAAATATATATATATAAATCTTCGGCCTGCCACACAACCAGTCACCGCAAGCAGCACCCGTTCACGAGCATAATACAAGAGCCAGCCATCACCCCCTTCGCACATATTTGAGGGAGGGAGGCAACCCGACTCCCGATGCTACCGCAAGTCGGTGTGATGCAGAAGGTCGATAAAGCAAAATTAATTTACAACAAAAAACTAATTGCGGAGATTACTAGCTATTCGCAATACAATAGAGATTCATTCCCAGGCCATACCGTCGTCGATGTAATCCTTTACACTATAGTAGGATTTTTTTATTAAATTATTTTTAACATATAATTTAAATTTATTTAATGAGAGGCTTAAGGCTTCATTTGGGAGCTTATTATAAAAACGTATACAATTACCCTAAAGGATTTACCTATTTTATGGAGCCTAGTGCCGGGCATAGTGAGTTTATTTTTATTTCTTGTATTAATTTTATGTAAATCACAATTTTACTTGAACTTTGAAATATTTTTATGAACGTAAATTAAATTTTCATAAATATATTGATTGTAAACAGTCATAATTTTAAATTCTTTAAATTTATTTCTTAACGAGTCTCTTGGTCTCATATTATATATTGCGCGAACAGCCCTCTTCTGTAATGTAAATATGGTATCAATGTCAGTCGCATTGCCCCATAAGAGTATACCGTATGACATTAAGCTATGAAAGTAACTAAAGTAAACTAATCGAGCAGTTTCCATATTTGTTAAACGACGTATTTTTTTAACCGCGTATGCAGCAGAACTTAGTCTGCTTGACAAATCAAATATATGAGGACCCCATTGCAATTTTTCATCTAAAGTAATGCCCAAGAAAGTAGTAGATTTGACCAAGTCCAAATCCTCATTATTTAATTGTACATTGGTTCTAACATTTTTAACATTTGGTAAACTAAATTTGACACATTTTGTCTTTTTTTTTATTAAGCAACAAATTATTGGCGTTAAACCAATGTACAACATCTGAGAGAGCATTGTTTACATCGTCAATAACAGATTGCCGTCTATTAACTTTAAAAGTAAGAGAAGTATCATCAGCAAACAACACTATCCCATGTTTTTCCCTCACTAGGTGAGGTAAGTCATTTATGTAAATGAGGAACAAGAAAGGCCCTAATATAGAGCCCTGTGGCACACCTATTTTTACCAAAGAACCAGGGGAACGTTTTCCATTTACATCAACTTTTTGAATTCTATCATTAAGATATGAACTAATTAAATCTAGGGACTTATTTTTAACTCCATAATGTTCTAACTTTTTTATAAGGATTTCATGTTGAACGCAGTCAAACGCCTTAGATAGATCACAGAAAATGCCAAGTGCATCCTGTGATCCTTCCCAGGCTTCAAATATGTTTAGTAATAGCTCTACACCAGCATCTGTTGTAGAGCGACCGGCACTGAAACCAAACTGGTTTTTGTGTAAGAGATTGTTTTTACTGAAATATGCCACAAGTTGATTAAGAATAATTTTCTCAAAAATCTTACTAAAAGTGGGTAAGACTGAAATAGGTCTATAGTTACTAGGATCTAATGAACAGCCGGATTTGAATAATGGAGTTATTTTACTTTGTTTCATTAGATCAGGAAATATACCATATTCTAAACAATTATTAAATATTAATGCTAAGTCTGGCGCTACAATGTCAATTATGGACTTAAGTATGTCAACAGAAAACCCCCAAAGATCACTAGTCTTTTTAACGCTAATTGATCTAAATACTTTGATTACTTCTTGAGCATTAACTTTTTCAAACTTAAAACTACTAACACATTGATCTACATTCTCTCTAAGTAAACCCATAGCTGCAGCGGTAGAAGAATTTAAAGATAACATTGTAGTCACTGGAATATTAGTAAAAAAGGTTTCAAAAGCAGTAGCAACCTCGAGGTCAGACGTGACATATTTATTATCTATATTTAATTTATAGTCGATCCTCTGGGATTTAGCTCTTCCAGTTTCCTCATTAATTATTTTCCAAGTTGTTTTTATTTTATTAATGCTATTTCCTATTTTATTTTGAATATGTTGATTTTTTGCTATTTTACATTGTTTTTTAAAAGATTTGGAAAATAATTTTACCTCATCCCTAAACTCATCACTAGTATTAAACATCAATTCCGCATACATATTATATAATTTTTCTCTATTTTTGTGTAACTCAGCAGATGCCCAATCACTAAACACTAATTTATCATTAACAACCACTGTTTTAGGAGTAAATATAGAGTTAAATAATTTAGTGAAAGTACTAAAAAAGTCATTATACATAATATTGGGGTTTGAATTTTTCATCAAAGGCAAATAGCGTACTAACCCATTTTTAATTTGTTCGATACGTTCTACAGTCACTGGTATAAAACTTATTTTCTGTTTTGATTTTTCTTTCTTGCTACAACTGAATTTAATAAATTGGCCATAGTGGTCAGAATCTAATGTATTGAATAAACATTTAAAATTTGGAATAACACTTGTAAAAATGTTATCAATACAAGTGGCACTAGTGGTTGTGACTCTAGTAGGCTCCATAAACATGTGTAAAAGATTATAAGATTTGAACAAATTTAAAAACTTTATACTTATTGAATTTTGTTCAAGAATATAAATATTGAAGTCTCCACAAATAATTACCTTTTTACTAGAATGTGATAATTTATACAATACCTCATCCATAATCTTTTCAAAATGTTCAAAGTTAGATGACGGTGGCCTATAAACATTTACAATTATGAACTCTTCTAATTCAACTGAAGCAAGTTCAGTTGTCCGCTCAACAGAGTGGCTCACTATGTCCTTGCGTTCTTTGAATTTTATCTGTTTATTTAAAATAATTAAAGAGCCACCATGTATGGAATTAACTCTGTTGAACGAACTACCAACCTGGTGGTTATTGAAATTAAATATTAATTCATCATTCTTAAGCCAATGCTCAGTGACACAAAAAATATTAATATTAAAAGTATTTAAAAACAATTCAATTTCTAATTCCTTATTTCTAATACACTGAATGTTCTGATGCACCAGGTTGATACAGTTTATGTTATGGTTTCTATTATTTATTTTAACAATTTTTGTATTTCTGTAATCATCATTAATATCATTATTTGATAAGAAAATGCATTGTAAAGTACAAAATGCGTCCTTATCGCCTAACGGCGATTTCTTCCAGACGACCTTAGGGTTAGGAAAATTAAGTAAAAAATAAAAACAATATGAAATACTGTTAGGTGGTGTGGTTATAATAAACATACTTACCAATAGCTATGCACTAATATGTACTTAGATATGTTTTGTCAAAACAGAAGTAGTTGTCTCCAAGATATTGAGGTTTTATTGGTGGGGGTGAAATGTTTTCATAGAATATTAATACTAATACTTAAATAAGTGAAAATTTGTGGGTTCGTAAAATAATTTAGTACAATAAAGAAATCAATAACATAACTTTAAGAGCAGAAAAAAAAATTGTGTTTGTCAGCTCCGACGCACGACTAGAGTTTACTCGTTTAGTACGATTGTCTAAACAGACGCAAAAAAAGGTTATTTAACTGTAAAAAAGATTGATACCTTATGAAAGGTACGTGTTTGATAAATGTACCGGTAATATTATCTACACCCCTTTCTGCCATAGTTTATTTCAAAATACTTGCATTTCACTTTAGCAAAATATAATGATAAATATTATAACTTCACAATAATAATATTAATTATTGATATTTATAACAATAAGACACTGTTAACCAAACTGTCTAGCAGTTGCATACAATAGGTTGCGCACCAAAAATTTAACGAGGTCACTCGTTCAGTAGATTTTACACTTCACATTTTGTCATAACGGGCGCCTTATATCAAAATCTATTCTAAAGAAGTAAACTCAAAAAAATATTAAAACCCCCGATTCAAAAAATCTTCTACCTCTAAGAAGGATAAAAATAATACTATTCTGAACTTATTAAAGTCGTTGCTTCGTGGGAACGCTTAATAAAGGAAGAAATCAATATGCAAGTAATTTACCAAGGAAAATAATGAAATAACAATATAAAATCGTATAGTCAAAGTCCTCAATTATTAGCACCGAGAACTTCGTAAAATAGACACCATCGTCAACGTATATATAACGGTCTCCCGACGAAACCACTTCAATAAGTATGTAATAGTATTATTTTTACCCTTTTTAAAGGTTTTATGTCGGAGATTTGTTAATTTTTTTATTGTTTTTTTTAGTTACACTAGAGTTAATGTGTTTAATAAAAAGCAATTAAGATCTACAGTATTCATTAATTTGTTTTTTCTAGATTTCTAACATGGATGATATTGAAACTGTCCCAAAAACATTGCTAATTACACTCTTTCCGACTCTAAAAGTTGTACCCTTACTTGTTGATATAATATAAACCTAAAATGCAAAATGTACAGGAGCCTTTTAAGGCCTCATCGTTTTGTTAAATAGGATTCAATTGCAAGTAGATCATCTTTTCAGAATGCAGACTAAGCAGATCTCCAAATTACTTATCAAGTTAATGTTACTGTTTCTAATTTTGTTTTACAAAATAATAGGGTGGTAGCTTGTATCTAAATAAGTTAGATATTGTTATCAAACATACCTAACTAACAATAGAATTTCTTGCACCTAATTATTTATTAAAAAAAATTAGAGGTTATTTAATATCACATATGGACTTTGCAACCAGTATTAGAAAATACTTTGTGTACACCACCCGCCCATCGTATAAGAATCTAACATAAAACCAATTAATTATAATATTAATATTTTACTGCCGATATCTTTATGTATAATATTATCGTATTTGCAACGGCACCAACAGAGTACCAACATGTAGCAAGTTAGATATCGTGGAACATAGATGTATTATAATATAATAACATAGATGTATTATAATATGAAATTCCACAAATTAATTTTCTATGTATCTTAAGGTTAAGCCATCTTTTACGATTTAAGAGAACAAAAATATGTTTGTTGCAACATCAGATTACAAATTTCTGAATTGTTCGGCTTATCTTTACTAAAATATATATGTATTATGGCATTTATACCTTCTTCTTGAATCACTCTATATAAAAAAAACCTCCTCCAAATCCGTTTGGTAGTTTTAGATCTAAGCATACATAGAGACAGACAACGGAAAGCGACTTTGCACTTTACTATGTAAAGATATGGCTCCTTTAGCACTTTTTGGACGTTTGTTACAACTGCAACAACAACATTTACAACAACTGTACAACAATGCGATACATTTAAATAGCATCTATAAAAAAAGTCTTCTTAGAAATTAAAGAAAAAACAAGTTATTGAAGCTATTGAAGGTGATAAGCAAAATTTTAAGTGAAAAGCCACTTTTAGAGAACACACATAATAAAAAAGAAAAGAAGACCGCTAGTCGATATGAGTTACTAAAATCTGTCAGTTTCCGAATTCCGTAATTTAATAAAAATACCGGTAGTTCAAAAAAAATATTTGTAGACTTACCAATTCTATAGTCTTAATCGCTCCTGATGAATTAGAGACATTAATCTGGATCAGCAACTTAACCCTAGATATTTTACGAACGGTAATACTAATCATTAGTCGTTCTGACTATTTCTATAATAATTTATAGATCGTAAATATATCAACTTAATATTGGTTTATTTCTATAATTTATTTTATTTATTTATTAGAAATGAAAATCGGAGTAATTTTATAGAATTAAATAATGCACTGCCACCAGATTTAACATCGGCATCACCGATCCTCTTCATTCAAATATCTGACCACATTTTCCTCAGTTTATTACAACTATCTCTTGGTCAGAAAGAAGTCAATTTAAGTCTAAAAAAAAATAAAATACTATAAAAAAAAACAAATATCGAAAAATAACCATTCATACAGATTATTAAAATTCACACTAATACTAATCATTAGTTAAATTGACAAAGAGTAGGTAATATTTTAAAAATGGCGGCATTTTCCGTGTTGACACTGCCGCTACTGTAAACATCCGGTCGACGACTAAGTTTACACGAAGAATCAAGATATTCAGTACACGTTTGAGAAAGAAAGAGTAATATCTGAGGACGCTAATAGTTAAAATGACTAACATTAGTACTACAGGTTTAAAAAATGTTTCTTCTATGGGATACGATATAATCCTAATGACATTTATTAAATATTCTATACTACAGTATATATACAGTATAATATTCCTTTACCTACAGATAAAACAGTCTGAACTTTTCTATATATACTTTTTTTACAATATACAGGCCAAACCTCCACGACTGACAGACTAAATGGGCTGAAAAAATATTTATAACGTGATAATAGTTCTGTTTGGTTTTGCATTCATTTATAGTCCGGTCAAAATAGACATTGAAGGTTACATTAATATGCACCTTGCTAAAAAATGGCGTGAATGTTGGGAACCCTATTATACACAATTCGTCAATTATCCACATCAATCCGAAGTGTGGAAAAAAAAATATTCAAGGTCAAATGTTGCAAAAATCGATTATTTGAGTTTTCCAGCTAAACGGTAAGTTTTATAATAAAAATAGGTGAGACAAAAATTATTCATTATGCAATTACCTATAAAAATTCACCATTTCAGAGATACAGCGATGAAAACTGTTGAAAAAGTTGTATTCTTCATATTACCCATGTAAATTACCGCAATATACGTAACAGAACGATAATATGAGCAAAAATATTAATTTTCGTAGCGTATACATACATATTATACAGTTGTAAAAATATAAATTCGAAAAAAACCCAATCCCTCATTTTATATATTAAATATTATTTTAACAAAAATGTATTCAACCAAGAGCATATCTGCTTTTTCAAAAAGCCAAAATCATATCTTATTTCTACATGCAATAACTGGTTGCGACACGACATCAGAATTTTTCAGGAGAGGTAAAAGATCAGTTTTGAAATTGTTTTTGAGAGACAAGATTTAGTTGATTGTGCTGACGTTTTCAAAGAAAGCACCTCTACTCCACAAGCTGTAAACACCAACGGAATTCACTTTCTTTTTTTAATTTACGGAACTCCAAAAAAAGTTACGTGCTTAGATAAGTTTCGATACTTATCTTTTGCAAAAAATACGTATAAAAAAAACAAGTACAATTAGGTTGTCTTCCTCCAAACTCTGCTTCTGCTAATCAACATCTATTTCGGGTATATTATCAACTTCAAGTATGGCTTGGTAAGAAGATAATTGCATAATGAATAATTTTTGTCTCACCTATTTTTATTATAAAACTTACCGTTTAGCTGGAAAACTCAAATAATCGATTTTTGCAACATTTGACCTTGAATATTTTTTTTTCCACACTTCGTATTGATGTGAATAATTGACGAATTGTGTATAATAGGGTTCCCAACATTCATGCCAATTTTTAGCAAGGAGCGAATTAATGTAACTTTATCCCTATTTTTGATGCTAGCTTGACCGGACTATAATTTGTTTTATATAGTTAAATTGTTCTAATCTAGCTGACAGCGTTGGGTGGGTCAGCGGTGGGTCAGCTCAAATAATAAAACTCAAAATTAGTCAACACTATATATTCAAATTAACTTATAATTTTACAATTAACCTGATTCTTAAACTAAATTTTAGATAAATAATGTTAATATGCCTATTTTCTACTACATAATATTTTGTACAGGAAGCACTATTAATGTAAAATTTGAATAGGTTTATAGTTTATTGTTGTTTATCGTTTATTTTAACAGTTAATTTTATTTGGAGCAAAATGTTAGGGTAGGATAAATTTGTTAAATTAATTATGAGGAAAATTTTACAGGAATGAATTAGCCTAAAAATGTTTGAATAAAGACCTGCATCAATTATTAATAAGTGACTATATTTAATAAGTTAATTTAATAAAAAAACATCAAAAGCTTTTTTTTTTGTGTTGTGATGGAAAGGTTACAATTGAGGATTACAGTAAATCAAATTGCGGATAATATTATTTATAGATATATTAATATTATATTTTTGAAATAATTTCTAGGAATGGTGGTTCCGGTGCTTGTTCCAGAAAGGGCAAGTTCTTTTAATTTATTCCTGATCAGTTCGTTAGTCAGTTCGTAATACTTATTGTAGCTTGAATGTGTGATCACTGGGGATGTTTGTTTTCCAAAGAACATTAAGCTCCACAAGTATCACGCGCCTCAGATGTTTAGAATACAGGAATAAGTCCGGTCTGGATGACGAAACACCAACATCCCCAGAGATTTTGTAATGCTTTTCATACCATCATGAGAGTCCAATAAGGAGCCCCGCGCCTAAAATTGAATAAGGCTTCGCTTTTGATTTTTTGGAGGAGCCTTCTTTTAGAAATTCTACAGATCCTTTGGTGGTTGTTATACCCTTCCGCGCTCTTGCTACTGAAGGACTAACCGCTTGCCGTATAATTTCTAATACCTTTAATTGCCTCGGGGGAGTGTTGTATGTATTTTACGAAGTTACTCATTGAGGACCTAGACTATACGATTCGATATCGTAATTTCTTTATTTGCCTTGTTAACATACTTGCATTTTAATTTGATGCTTTATAAAACATTCCCCCGATTCAATGACTTCAATAAATACATAATAATATTATTTTTATTCTTTTTAGAGGTATTTTTGTATAGAGGGTTTTTTAATTTTAATTTTTTTTTTCTACTTTTTAAAGTTATGTTACTGGTGTCTAATTTGTACTAAATGAACTTACAGACACACAAATTTTCAGTTGTTTAATTATTTCTATTAATTTATCCTAGTATTATAAAGAGGAAAGATTTGTTTCTCTGTTTGAATTGAATAGGCTCCGATACTACTGGACCGATTTATTAAAATATCTTACCTTTAGAATCCTACATTATCCCTTTGATGAACATCGGCTATATTTATTTAATAAGAATAAAAAGGATGTTAAAATGAAATTGTCAAAAATATATTTTTAAGTACTCTTTCTATTCTCAACGGTCAATGAAATTTCTCATTCTCAACGGTAAATGATAATGTTTAAAAAAATATTATAGATTAATGTATTTTGTCTTTGCGTCTAAAAAACTTGAATTAAAAAATAATATAGCACTTGACAATGGCACTTCTTAAATCCAAAATATTATAAAATAACTTTAGAATCATCTTCGACTTTAAAAATCACAACATACACCACGTTAACATTTAATATTTAATTGCATAAAAATTGTGTAACAATAAAATATAACGATCTGTAATATATATATATATATAATGACAATATATATATATATATATATATATATATATATATATTATATATATATATATATTGTCATTATATATATAAAGAAATATTATATACTTGGAAGCACACATGTACACGACAAACCGTATTTCGTTACCTGACAATTTCTACCAAATTAAACCCCCGCAAGCCGTGTTACGAAAATTATACTTGTTTTTTGTTAAAAAAACTCGTCTATTGTCAAATATAATTGAACAAGTAATGTCGTGGCAGATAATCAGTCCACCGACCATAATCGTTAAATTACTTTTCGTTTATTTACAATTAACATTTAACGATTATTATTTTTTAACATGTTTCTAAATACAAAATAATGTAAGTTACAGACAGTCAACGACCGTCAAGAGTTTGAAATAATCTCGTTACAGATATTTATGATCTGAATGATTTCGAAAGAGTTCTTTATTATAATATTTGTTAAGCAAAACTAATAGATATTAGTGTTTATTATTAAAATACCGATTATAAGTGTGTATTTTTAAGTGTTATTAAATTTAATTCCATTAAAGATATTTAAAATATTTTTGAGAGATTTGTAAATTAAAGCAAAAACTATTTTGAAACTTCAATATTTAAATTAATAGGTTGTTATCTGTTTGTCTATGTTTCTATACGTTTCACAACTCCTACAAGACTTTTAATAAAATTCATTTTGGTTATGCCTAATTGCAACAGTCAACAGTCATAATATTCCAACTCAATAAATATTTTCATTGTCATGAGAACACAAAATTATTTTCCTTATACATTACAATGAAAGTACTAAACAGATTTTAATGAAATTTGTGATTTTGTCTCAGTAACAAGTAGAATTTTAACCTTTTGAATACTTTGAGTTTAACAGTTATCTAAATGGAGTTATTTTATTTATAACACAATATAAATTAACTGTACAGGACTCTAGGTAGAGAAATTAATCTGAGTACATACCAATACCTATACCTATACCTACCAATTTCCTAAGCCTTACGATCTCACAAAGCCTAAATTACAGAAATGTTAATTTAAGCTCGCAAATATATACATATTTTTTCATTATATATTTTTTAATTATATAATTTGTAAAATTTTTCACTTACCTATATGTTTAAAAAATGTTATATATATTATACAAAATTATAAGTGAAGAATAGAAACGAAAACGTGGATTTATAATAACATATACTAGAGTATAAGAACACTTGTCTTAACGAGACATTATTCAACACTGTCCTCTCGGCTAAGGCATTCACTAGCTTGTCTAGACGAAGAATAATGAAAGTATTAAAGCTTTTAAGTTAAAAACTTTGCTGAAGTGAGATAAGTAAAAAGGAAATTATATTGTAATACTTAACATAAGTATGTATTATCGTACGGTGTACAATATTGTTTACAGCTGGCGCTGCTGTAAACAATATTGTACATCATAGGAAACGTTGCCAGAACTGCATTTACACTGCCGTTTTGAGCCATTGTGCTTCAGATGCTAAGATACTTGAGACGTTCACTACACAGACGTACACAGTACGAACGTTTATATCCTGTATATTCTGAATCAGAATAAAAAGTAATTTGGATAATATATTAATATTCCCAAAAAGTAAGTACCAAAAAGTAGCCCTGCACTATCGTTATTCAAAAGTATCCTTTAAAACATATTACAATAATTGCATTGGATACCTCTCAATTAACTATCTCTGAAAAACGAAAGCCATTAGCAACGTTATCATTATTGTAGGGTTTCGCATTGAACCGATATTTAAACACTCATTAGCACAAAGAAATAACCCATGATTTAATTTCTTCTTCTTCAATTATATCAACTATTTTTAATGTTTTTGTAAATTAGTGGAGCAAACGCTGTTAGTTAATTATTAAGTTTTAAACTTATATTTAATTATTAAGATATATAAAAGTCTATATAAACCAAAAAAATAAAACCATAAAAATAATTTGAGGAAACTCTTTATGTTATTGTATGCTAGGAAACTTTCATTGTCTGCTTCAAATTAAATTTATTATTATTTATTTATTTATTTATTTAATTCTTTATTGCACAAATAAAAAAAAATGTACAAAAGGCGGGCTTAATGCCACTTAGACATTCTCTACCAGCCAACCTTAGGAAGTACAGGAGAGGTTGTGGTAGGCGTGCAAAAATAATAATTATAATAAAAAAACAGAAAAGCACAACAAAATTCTTAAGAATAAAAATATATATATACATATATATTAATAATAAAATATATAATTATTATAAAAATACGGATACAAATAAATATATTAATGCGTAAGAATAATTAATACGATACAATTTTTCTAGCTATAATGGGATATATAATATATACGATTATAATACATATGATATATAGTACTTATATTGATACATAAATATAAATTATATTAATTATTTGAGATAAAGTTCTTTCACTCGGCGCTTGAACGACTCACGAGTTGGGGCTTTTCTTACATGCTCCGGTAATTCGTTCCACAGTCTGACAGCAGATACAGTAAAAGAGTTGGACAAGAAACCAGTACGATGAAGAGGTGTATGAAGTAATAAATTTTTGGAAGAACGAAGCAATCTGTCATGTGTATCCGTTAAAAAGGAGAAATTACATTTTAAATAAACAGGAGTGGAAGGATTAAACAAAATAGAGTATAGTAGACACAGGGTTCTTAGATTTCTCCGTTGACGAATGGGCAACCATTTTAGTTTTGACCTAAAGTCAGAGATATGGTCAAACTTACGAAGTCCGAAAATGAAGCGGATACAAGTGTTAAGCAGGCGGTCTAATTTATTTAGAAGTACTTCATTGGCGTCGACATAGCACACATCAGCATAGTCAAGAATAGGCAGCAATAACAAATTAACTAACTGTAATTTAGCGCGAAGGGATAGGAAGTTTTTGAGCCTTAACAATGGGTGAAATGTGCTATAAAATTTACGTGACAGTTCTTTGACTTGATGCTGCCAACTAAGAGAGCTGTCTAAAAATATTCCTAAATTTTTAACTTGCGAAGAAAAGGGTATTACATTGTTGTCATATATTAAATTTGGTAAGGAATGTTGGTCAATATGGGCCAACTGACGGTAACTACCAATAATAATTGCTTGACATTTACTAGGGTTCACTTCTATTCCAAAGTCATTAGACCAATGCAATATTCGCTGAAGAGCAGCGTTTACGGAGTGAATAGCTTGGTCTACTAAATTTATTTCTGTATGCGTATAAAGCTGCAAGTCATCGGCGTAAAGGTGGTAATGACAATTTAAGTCAGAAGTGATGGAATTTATAAAAAGAGAAAATAATAAGGGAGATAAAATACCGCCTTGAGGGACTCCAGCAACCACATCACACCAATCAGAGAGACCCTCCTCAGTGCGAATGGCCTGCTGGCGCCCCCGAAGATATGAGGAGAACCACCTGATAGAAGAAGCCGAGATGTTGTAACTGGACAGCAACGCAAGCAAGCGGTCATGATCAACAGTACTAAAAGCGTTACTAAAGTCAATCAGTACAAGAATGGTAACACATTTGTTTTCCATTCCTAGACGAATGTCCTCGGTAACCCTTAATAGAGCTGTACTTGTGCTGTGTCCAGTGCGGAAGCCTGATTGCAACGGGTCCAGCAGGTTATACTTTAAAAGGAATCGGGAGAGTTGGGAGTGAACAATGGATTCAATTATCTTGGATAAAAAAGGTAATATTGAAATGGGACGGTAGTGAGAAGATAATGAAGGATTAGAAATCTTCGGAAGTGGGAGAATGTGCGCTTTGCGCCACAGATGTGGAAAACTACCACAGGAAAAGGAAAAGTTAATTATTTTGGACAAGGGATCAATAAGCGCGTCTATGATGAACATTATCATAGTCCGGTTAATACCGTCACAACCAGTAGCCTTTGATGTTATGGCTAGAAGGTGCTTCTTAACCTCGACTTCATCAACAGGCGCGAAGGAAAATGGTGGAATGTCAGGCCTGGGTAAACAGTGAATAGCTGAAAGGGTTTCAGATCTTTTTTGGTAGTCAAGAGTTTTGGTGATAGAAAAGTGGCGGTTAAGACAGTTGATGTCCACAGAAGAACTTTCAAAATTTCGAGTTTTGCTTACACCCAGGGTCTTAAGGAATTTTAAAGTTTCAGCTGCAGATGAGCAGGTTTTCTTGAGAAAATATTGGCGTTTGAGTTTACGACATAGTTGGTTACACCGATTTCTAGCAGCCTTATACGCAGACCAGTTGATTGGTGAGCGGTCATTTTTAAATTTACGAAATGCACGATCCCTACTTGTCATAGCTTTTTTCACATCATCATTGAACCACGGTGCTGAACGATGACTGACTTTCGTTTTACGTAGAGGGGCATGTCGGTCAAAGAGATCTAAAATATTATTGTTTAAAAGTTGAACCTTCTCTTCGACTGTTCCCAAAGACTCCATCGCATCCCAATTCATAACAGACGCCTCTAATGCAATCGCATGCTTGTCAATGTTGCAATAATTACGAAGCAGTATGTATTTAGGTTTGCTTTTAGGCACTCTAGCTTGGTACGAAATAAAGATCAAGTCGTGGTGTGAGAAAGCAGGAGCAGGTATCTGACCAAAGTTACAAACACTTTGGGTGTCCGAGCACATTATAAGGTCTAACAAGGTTGACGAGGAACTAGTGTGATGTGTCGGACCAAGTGGTAAGATTTTAAGGTTAAGAGAGTCAGTTAATTGCTGTAGTTGATTTGACCTTGAGTCTTGCCTAAGCAGGCACGTATTAAAGTCACCCATGACTATGAGATGTGTGGTGTAGGAAAGTAAATCTTCAAGAATAGCCTCAAGTTTAGAAAAGAATGTTATATTTGGAGGAGAGTAGACAACTCCAATGACTACTTTTTTGTCAATATTCACCTCAATGAAAAGATACTCAGGTGAATCAAGGAGAGAAGCTGGAGATTGTAGAATGATTTTGTAATTAAAATGGTTGCGAAGGTAGATGCAGACTCCACCACCGGCTTTACCGATACGGTCATTTCTGATAAGGGTGAAACCAGGGAGTGGGAAATTAGTAGAAGAAAGAGATGGCTTAAGCCAAGATTCGGATACTAGAACCGCATGAACAGAATTAAGGTTAAAAGTATTGACTAGATCTAAATGATGAGAAGGTATGCTTTGAGCATTGATGTGACAGATATTAAGGTTATTGTGGAACGGCTCCAACTCATTTGAAATAAAATTTTGAATAGATACGAAATCATTATCTAAACTGACAAAGGAATTATCCTCATCGGCCGTAAGATAGGAATCAGAACTATACTCCATACTCAAACTAATACAAATAAAAAATTAATAACAATAATAAATAAGCAATATAACAACTATAACAAAAACAAAACCGTACAACAAAAATAAATAAAATATAATTAATTATAAATATAAGTTAATTATGAATAAAATATATATCTATATATATCAAAAAAAAAAATTAAGACAAATAAAAACTTAATCTAATAAATATAGTAAAAAAAAACGTGCTTACTTGCACATCCTGCTAGCTTATAAATGAGGTAACATAAGAATAAAAAAAAATATCACAATAAAAATCTACAAAAATGCGGATAACATTGGGCCAAAAACTAGTTAACACAAATTATAACCAATATTACAGCTGCAGTCTGACTGCATATATAGTAGTACATACTTAACACAATATTAACAATTATTTAGTATGACATGTAAACAACTAACTGACAACTTATTTATAACTATGTTAAATTATCGTAGTAGATAAACACATAATAAACAACCATTTTCAAAGTCTCAGAAATTGTGAAGCTGTGAACATTGACATAACATAAGTCATAACATGCTTGTCAACTTGACAGTTGTCACTTGTCGGATACATTTCATACCAATGTTTTGTTTATAAAACTGGTGAAATATTAGAATACGACATTCTTATATGTACTTATATTAAAACAAAAGTGCTACTGAGACGTACGATAATATTAAGAATACAAAAAAATATATATAATATATATATGACAAAAAGAAAAGATGACTGAGCTGTAATATTGACAACTTTTATACAAACAGAGAATATTTAAGGTTTTTTTATGACCTGTTTGCGAGTGACTGGGCGAGTGTTGAGCCTCGATGAGGATGTTGGGGTCGCCTTGCGCTGCAGCATCGCAGAATCATCCGTGTTGGACTGATGTGCAATTGGGATGGGAGGAGAATGCGACAGAATGTTCGGATGTTTCAATGTCAAGGCTTCAAGATGTGTCGAATCGACGACACGCTGCACTTCGTTGTTCGGCAATTTAATAAACACAGCACCGTAACGTGTTCAACATTTAATTAAACCAAAATGTTTTTTGGCCCTTGCAAATAGATCCTGACGTGGTTTGGTCAGGAACTCACTTATTACCACTGGCGATGCCTTGAGAGCCTTTTTGTGGTTGAAAATGACGTTTCTGATCATGATGTTATTAAACCGAACAAGTATGGGACGATGCCGTTTGTCTGATCGCGCTCCGAGCCTATGACAATGTTGAATGGCAGTGGATTGGACATCTGACAGACCCATAAGTACCTGGACAGTACTCAGAATGGTTGAAATTAAATTTTCACCCTCCTTTTCTTCAATGCCGTTGAACAACAAGGCGTTTCTACGCATCTGGTTATCCACATCATCAACTTGAGCGGCTACATTCTGTATTAGTGATTTAAGTAATTCTAATATATTCCACACTGATGATTTAAAATCGTTGTAATCTTTTTGCAAGTTCTCCAAATTGGGTTTACCGATGTCACTAGGTGATGTTGATTTCAATTTTTCCTCGAAGTCTGTCATTCGCTTACCCAATGATTCAGCAATGTTTTTGTGCATTTCAACAATATCTTGAACCTTTGCCATAATAACTTGTTGTGTATTGCGAAGTGATGTGATGGGATATAAGAACGTGGGGCCAGCAGGTTGGTGCAATTTTTAAAATAGACTACACATCCAAATGTAAACTTAGAAAATTAAAACTTTGGAAGTTTGTAAATAGAAAATGAACACTAATTACACTTAAATATGATAATTACTATTTTATTTCTTGAAAATAAAGGAGGAGATAACTTTTTTGATGTCTACAGTTTTTGCACCTGATTCTAGATACTATTAGTGTATATTATCTATACACTAATAGTATCTAGAATAATGTTATAAATTAGAAAAATATTTTGTTATATTAGGAGTCTATTAAAAATAATGTTCTTTCGTTTTATTTAATCATTTTTGTCCTTGTTATATCATTGGCTATTTTTTTGTTTAAATGACACTGAAATATTTTTAAACATTTTTTAACTTACCAATTACTAAGACTTTATCGTAACTAATATTATTAATAATATTTGTTTATTTATACCGACCTAGTTTATTTATTCTTCTACTATTTGGGTGATTGTTATTTTACCTTTGAGTGGCTGTAAGGAATGTGTAAATTCACAATGAGACACAATATAGAAGGTTCCATCGGATTCAGGTTGCTTTTTTTCTAGTTTTGAGATTTTGACTATCTAACCTACAAGTTTTATAAACTTTTTATTTTCCTAATTTGTTAGTAGAAACCAGACAACATTTTATGTGAAATTCCATATTGTTCAAATAAGTGCTATAAAAAAGATAAAATGTTTTTGGAAATTTCAAACTATATTTGTTCTATCCACTTTACTATATTTGTTACCAGATAGTCTTATAGCCCTACACTCTGTTATTGAATTGAATGCCAATTAATTTTACTAACTTCATTTTGGGGACCAAAATTTTTCTTAAGCGGAAATGTTATTTCTTAGGTATCATTACTCATTGGTAGTAATATTTATTCAATAAATATATATTTGGGTTAAAAAAAAACAAAATCATGGCGCCGTGTAGTCGGCTCCCGGGATAGTTTGTGGCCAGTACACGGCGCCGTGTTATGGTAAATCGTAACTATTATTGCTATTACATAAAAATAAAAACGAACATTATTTAAAAAACTGTTTTACTAAAAATATGTCAAATTTAAAAAAAGAAATCAAATTGTTGTTATTCTATTTAAGAAGAAACCCTATTTTCTAACATACTAATGAAATGCAAAACAACGTTCAAATCATATACAGAATCATAAACAAAAGCCACGCTATTCATCGCATGCTTTGTTTATTTAGTTTACTACGCAACTCTTTGTTTATTTAATACTACTATTTCAATTATTATTGTCCCTGTCCTCCTCTTCAGCACATTGCCAGTACACAGATTCCTCGCTGGAGTACCTATTCATCCTCCTCTGTACTATCGTTCTCGCTGATTATTCGGCGTTTTTTAATAAGCGAAGTCTTAATTAATTCGTTACAAGAATGTTTAGAAAGTCCAGGCTTTTCACTAATTTTAAAGGAAAAAACGTCATTTTTGATGTATTAATACATTCAACCACACGCGAGAATTTAAATCCAACAATTATTTTTAAATATTTAATCATTGTCCGTATGGCCACGCAAGAAACGTGTCTGTATCGCAGGAGCCGACTAAAAAATAACGCTTTGAAATTGTATGGTTCAAAAACACGGCGCCGTGTGCTTGGCACTCAATGTAATTATGGCCACGGAAATTAGTGCTTACATATAATTTAACATATAGAGGGTTTTTACAGAAATAAATATTTTTGATGTGTATTTTTCGATCTACTAAAAAAGGATATTTTTTTAGAACATTATATCAGGTGGAACATTATAAAGGTGATACGATATAAACATTTATTAGACCTATGAATAAATTTTTCTAAACTGTTATAAAAATATTGTTTACGCTATTTTTAAATATTATTTTCTTACATCTAAGTTATATCTAATTACATCTAATTTAAAAATTTGTATAAGCAACATTCGCATCCTTACCTATCCTTTAACCTATCAACATACCTCAATCACCGCAAGAATCGAAGATGGCTCCATCTAGAGAAGTATATCTTTTATTGAATGCAAGATATATAAGCCCTTACCCTCGCATAAGAAATATAGAAACCACGAACTACGAACCCGCTTGAAGCTCAGCAAATCATTAGTTATCATCAAGTCATTACCGTGACTCCTATAGTCACTACGAACTTATTGCTGCAAGTGTATAAAACTGGAACTATCAAGACTATATTATAGTGCAGTGTTTATGGTTTATCTATATTGTGACCAGTGCGCTTAGTCTTCGGCAATCATCGTAGGAAGAAGAACGACGTTGAAACCCCAGTAAGTCCTCCCCATACTTTTACCTATCCCCGCGACGTTGCTTTCTTCTGTTCTGAAATAGCTCATTTATACTCAAATAACTAGGAACATAACCGCCACTGGCACTTGTCTGTAAAACGCTTCCCCAAATATGTTTATCTTTTCAGTCAAAATGAGCCGAAATTGACTCCTTTACCTTATTGTCGTCGGAAAATTTCCTTCCCCTTAAGTCTTTTTTAAAATTGGGTATTAAAAAAAGTCACTTGGAGCCAAGTCTGGACTGTAGAGTGGGAACTAGGGATTCCAACTCATGCACGCACAAAGCAACCATTGCAATTCTGCTCTTGTGAACCGGCGCGTTGTCTTGCAACCGCAACACACGCTTTGTCCTGTCCTGACTTTTATCATACCCAGGTGATCATGTAGGATTCGCAAAATGGTGGTATCTAATACCCCAACTAATGACTATAGTTGTTTTTTTTTTCAAACAGGCATCTTCTTGTACAATTTTCTCCTTTTTTTCGAGGATGTCCGATGTGGTGGCCTCAACTGGCCTTCCTGAACGGGGGTCGTCTTCAATTGACTCTCGACCATGTTTATAAAGACCATGCCACTTGTAAATCATTGATTTATTATGGCACTTTTATATATATTTATATAAAAGTGCCATAACATATATTTTATATATACCCTATAAACGACTCCCATTTCATTCAAAATGGTTTGAGCGTTCTTTCCTTACTTGGTACGGAATTTTATCACAGCACGGTGTTCAATTTTCTCCATAGTTTCTGTTTTTTTCTGGATTGACTTGTTCAGCAGCCGACTATTCGTAAACGAATAATGCAATCAGGTTTAAACTCGGTATATATACTAATAATGAGTCTCCAATACGTATGGCACCAAGCGAGCGCCCCTTCCGGTTTTCACACTATGAATTACGGAGACATCATTAAAAATGCGTCTCTTGTTGGCTAAAATAAGGTTTATCTCATTTTTGACCATACCATTGGGGCTCTTTCAGGTCCAGGTTCTCTGAGGTGGCTTCTGATAAAAGGAATTCATCATAAGAAGTCCCTTCTTTTCCAGAAAGTCGACCAGCGTCTGACCCCTGTGGTTCCTATGTCTATATCCAAATTACCCCACTCTCAACTCTGAATCACCTCTATTGCCGAGATTCGCGTTAAAGTCCCCCATAACTATAGTGATGTTGTTTACAAGTTGTTAAAAAGAGATTTATGGACAAAAATTCCGACACCACCTTGGGATTTATGTTTACCCATTTTTTTTATTTTTTTTTAGTATCTGGAATCCTCATAAGATATGTGTATCCTATGAGGTGTGCCTCAATCAAGGGGAAGATGGAGGTTATGTGAGACTTCTACTCACTAAATCAGATGGTCAAAATATTACCGTCATAATTTAGCGCCACGGGAACGCTTGCGCACGCATCCGCGTCGGAGCAATGACGACAGGCTGCGAGCAGTCATCCCCCCCCAGGCGTGAAGCGACTAATTGACTGGATCGCGTCCCACTCCGGTAGCCGACTTATTGGCATAGAGTGCTTCCTTTCCCCCACCAAGTTGACCTCAGATCCTTCACCGAGACGACAGCACGCTGCACTCAGAATCAAGGAGTCTCGATTCGACCACCCCCACTTGGGCTAGGTCGGATGACCTTTTAACGAATGCTTGAAATGTGAATTTTGAAATATGGAATAAAACAGGTTTACATTATTATATTATTATTATTAAGACTAAATCATTCTGGAATTGTAAAACTTTTAACGTAAAAAAATGTAAATAATAAACGTGATATTTTATAAGTTTTAATATTAAACCTTAACTCTGAATATAGCATTTACTTTTCTTCATAAAATAAATGTCTATTACATATTTTCTGTAGCAAATAATACTGGGCAAATATTATAGTGAAGTTAAATATGTTGCTTGAGTTTAATAAAGTACTTTTTTATCTTACTTGACAAGAAGTAGAATAGAAATAAAAAAAAGCATTGATTTAGAATTTTTATGTAAAACTGTAAGTTTTCAGAAATATTATATATTTTGTTTATTATTGTATACAAAATAAATATCGTACGTAAGAAAAGTGTTAGACACTTTTTTAAAGTGATAAAAATACAAGAATAATTAATTTTTAATAATAATAAATCAAGAACCTTTTCATTGAACACATACCGAAGAGAGTATGAGTTCCACCGTGGCACTATTGCTGCCGAAACGACTCGTACGATTAATGATGTGTATGGCGTTCGTGTTGCAAAAGAAAACACACATTGTTTTTGGTTCCAACGTTTTCGTTCTGGAAATTTCGACCTGTTAAACAAGCGTGGAGGGCGGAAACCCAAGTTTATAATAAAGAATGGAAGTCTATTCTGGAAACGGATCCATCGCAAACCACGTCCGAGTAAGCTACAGAATGCGGTATTAGTGACAGAAATGTTTTATTCCAATTGAAGCACACAGGGAAGAATAAAATCTTGAAAGGTTGTTACCTCATAAATTGACTGAAGCAAACCGGCAAACTCGCGTCGACTACTGCGTTACATTACTGAACCGGCACAATAATGAAGGGATCTTAAAACGAATTAATACCTGTGATATAAAAAGGATTTTCTACGATAATCGGAAGCATTCATTTCAATGATTCCATCCTGGTCACCCAGTCAAATTCCGGCCTGCCCCAAGCGAAAATTTACCCAAAAAAAATACTTGTAAGCATTTGGTGGACTAGTGCCAGTATGGTTTCTTTGGTGGTAGAGCCTAGCTGTAGTTATCTGGCTGCAGCTCTTATTGGACTGGCTTGACCGGGGAAGGACCACCCTCTCACAGAAGACCGACGTGTAGTAACCAAATTCATTTGGTTATGTTTCGGTTTCGGTTTCGGTTTCGGTTTCGGTGAGTGAGAGAATCCGGAAGCCCAACCCCCCCCCCCCCGTCCCCCCACGCCAAACATGAAAGCGATGCCAAAAAGAAAAATACCCCAGGAGGGTACCGGCTTTGATGAAGCCGGGGACCCCCTCCCCGAGCAAAATCGGGGAAATGATTCTCGGATTTTGCTCGGGCTGCCCGTCGTATCTGGGGCGGGCAAAGTATCGCCTTTTGTGTTTTTTGAGGGCAAACGACGAGTCAACACAGCGGCACCCCGACCCACTTTAACTGTGGACTTTTGCAACATCCGGGGACTTCATTCCAACTTGAACGCCGTCCACCATCATCTAGAGACGGCGCAGCCGGCCTTGTTGTTTCTGACGGAGACGCAGATATCTCAACCTAGCGACACAGCGTACCTATCATACCCCGGGTATAAACTAGAACATCATTTTATACCACACGCCGGGGTATCTGTGTTCGTAAGGGACGATATCTGCTACCGTCGCCTTCAGGTTTTTGAAGGTCGGGACCGGTCTGTACTCTGGCTGCGCGTGGACATGGACGACCATGTCAGAGTCTACGCGTGCCTCTACAGGTCCCATAGTGGTAATGCAGAAACGGATCAACTCTTAGGCCATGTTCAGGCGAAGATTGACGATCTGCTTTCACAGACTCCCTCCGCCGAAGTCGTAGTCCTCGGGGACTTAAATGCGCACCATACCGATTGGCTAGGGTCACGTGCCACCGACTACTCGGGGAGATCTGTGTTTGACTTTGCTCTGGCAAATGGTCTGTCCCAATTGGTAAAGACGCACACTCGTCTACCGGACGTGGACAGCCATATACCCTCTTTGTTGGATCTTCTGCTGACTACACATCCCGAAAAGTACCAAGTCACTGTCGAGGCTCCCTTAGGGTCCTCTGATCATTGCTTGGTACGGAGTGTAGTGCCCATGGAACGCCTAGCTCGCACAAGACCTGCGACTCGACGCGTTTGGCACTACAAGTCAGCGGATTGGGATGGAATGCGATCCTTTTTTGCATCCTACCCATGGGGGCCGATTTAATTCTTTTCCAATGATCCTAGTGACTGCGCTGCGGCTGTAGGTGATGTGATACTTCAGGGCATGGAACTATTTGTACCAAACTCTGTGGTACCACTTGGTGGCAGATCGCGGCCTTGGTTTGATGCGTCTGTCAGGGCTGCAGCAGCTGACAAACGGCAGGCTTATCAAGCTTGGGCTAATGCGTTAGTCACTAAGGATCCGAACTCTAGAGCTCTGAAGGGGAAATATAATCGTGCCTCCAGATTCTTCAAACGGAAAATCGCTAGAGCAAAGTTCAAGCATGTCGTCAAAATTGGGGATCAGTTGGCAAAGTACCCACCTGGCACGCGCAAGTTCTGGGCGCTCTCCAAAGCCAGTCTGGGAAACTTCTGTCGCCCATCCCTGCCGCCATTGCACACTGGAAACGACTCTTTGGCCCACACGGCAAAAGAGAAAGCCGATCTCTTGGGCACTCTTTTTGCCTCAAACTCGACTTTGGACGACCAGGGGAGGGCACCGCCTATCATCCCGCGGTGTCCGAGCTTTATGCCGGAAATAGTTTTTCGGCAAAAACTCATCCGAAAAACCCTCCTTTCCTTGGATGTTCATAAGTCGAGTGGGCCAGATGGTATCTCTCCAGTTGTACTACGAACATGTGCCCCTGAGTTGACGCGTGTATTTCGGTAACGCGTGTATTGCTAACGCGTGTATTTCGGTACTCTTACTTGAAAGGCGTAGTCCCGGTCTCATGGAAGCGTCCCTTGTCCATCCGATCCCTAAAAAAGGGCGATAGCTCGGACCCAACTAACTACAGACCTATCGTCATTACCTCTCTTCTCTCCAAAGTAATGGAGAGCATCATCAATAAACAGCTCCTAACCTACCTCGAGGATAACCAGTTGGTCAATGACCGGCAATATGGCTTTCGCCATGGTCGATCGGCTGGTGATCTTCTGTTGTATCTTACACACCGATGGGGGGCTGTTATTGAAAGCAAGGGAGAGGGTCTGGCAGTTAGTCTGGATATGGCGAAAGCCTTTGATCGTGTATGGCACAGGGGGCTTCTTTCGAAGCTACCTTCCTATGGGCTTCCCGAGAGTTTATGCAAGTGGATCACCAGCTTCCTCACTGGGCGGAGCATACAGGTCGTTAACGACGGTTTTTGCTCGGACCCTAAGCCCGTGAACGCTGGTGTACCCCAAGGCTGCGTGCTATTCCCAACTCTGTTCCTCCTGCACATCAATGACATGCTGGATATCTCCAACATACATTGTTATGCGGATGACAGCACTGGGGATGCGGTATATTCCGGCCGTGCAGGTCTCTCTCGGAAAAACGTCGACGAGTGCCGAAAGAAACTTGTGTCTTCTATAGAGACTTCCTTGGGGCTGATCTCTGAGTGGGGTGAACTGAACCACGTACAGTTCAATCCCCTGAAGACACAAGTTTGCGCGTTTACCACTAAGAAAACCCCATTTGTCGTATCACCGCTCTTCGAGAGCACTCCGATCATTGCCTCGCCAAGTATCAGAATACTGGGTCTCGACATTTCGAGCGATTGTCAGTTTCGTGGTCATCTGGAGAGCAAGGCCAAGTTGGCCTCGAAGAAATTGGGAGTGATTAATAGAGCGAGGCAGTATTTCAAACCTGGCCAAAGACTTGCGCTCTATAAGGCGCAGGTCCGGCCACACATGGAGTACTGTTCTCATCTCTGGTCCGGATCACCCCAATATCAGCTTCTACCATTTGACCGCGTACAACGGAGAGCCGTTCGGATTGTCGGGGACCCGGTGCTCTGCGAACGGCTGGACTCTTTGGCATTGCGTAGAGACGTGGCCTCTTTGTGCGTCTTCTACCGCATTTACAACGGGGAATGTTCCGAAGAACTATTTGATCTGATGCCTGCCGCCGAATTTCATCACCGCACAGCGCGCCATCGCCTCCAATATCACCCTTACCACCTGGATGCATGGCGATCCTCTACTGTGCGGTTTTCAAAGACATTTTTCCCACGTTCCACTCGCTTGTGGAACGAACTCCCTTCGGTGGTATTTCCAGATCGATACGACATGGATACCTTCAAAAAAGGCGTTTACTCCTACCTACATGGCCGGCAACACTCCTGTAAATCCTCGGATGTTGCAAGAGTTCATGGGCGGCGGTGACCACAAATCATCTGTGACCCGCCAGCTCGTTTGCCCTCCTCTTACATAAAAAAAAAAATAAAATAAAAAATGGTTCATTACAGTTTTCTCAAATCTGGCCAGACTATTACGGCAGATGTCTTTTATTAGCAATTGAAAACCATGATGAAAAATCTAGCTGCTGCACAATTTAGGCTAGTCAATCAATTCACACCACTGCTGCTTCACGACAACGCTAGACCACACACTGCACAACAGACGGCTACCAAATTAGAAGAGCTTCAGTTAGGTCGTCTAAGACATCCACTGTACTCCCCGGACCTTGTTTTAACAGATTACCTTTTTTCCGAAATTTGGATAACTTCTTGCAAGGGAAAAAGTTTAACTCCAATGGGACAGTCCAAATTGCCTTCAAATATTTTATTGATTCCCGTCCGACTGATTTTTTAGTAAAAGAATTAAAAAATTACCTTTAGGATGTCAAAAGTGCATAAAAAATAATGGTTCATAAATTGATTATTTAAATACATTTTTCAAAAATATATTTGACTTTTTCTCTTTTGTAAAGACCTAATAATAAAAAACAGCGACCGGTAAGACGAACAGTCATCGCAAACAACACCAGATCACAAGTATAACGCGAGAGTCAGCAATGACCTCTGAGCCATATTTGAGGAATAAATTAAATATTTTAGCCTTGGAATTTTATAAAAAAACATGATATGCCAGAAGTACCACTAACGCCTAAATATATTTATCTACACTTATAAACTACTATTCAAGATGTCCTTAACTTAAGTATAAGAGCATATGTTTTAACGAAACATTATCTGCCACTTTGTCCTCTCCTAAGGCTATTTCGACTATATGTATATAGTGATGAGAGTATTAAGGATCTTAAGGCATTCCTAATATATTTATTTATTATAACATAAGGCTAAAAACTTAGTAAATAAAATCAGGAACATACACTATTTAACTAATATTTAAGTTACTACAGGCCACCATTTATATTATTGCAACACATTTTTTACGTCATATTAGATTAAATATGATTATATCTTATCCAATAACAAAAAGGTTTTTAAAGATGTTTCAGTTATAAATAACTTTAATGTGAATACAGACCATAGAATGGTTCGAGCAACATTGTCTGGGATACATTATAAAAAACAAAGAAAATACCACAATCACATTATGAATACAGATCTGGAATGCACTAGAAACGTGGATATACTTCTTAATAATCTTAGCTTAGCATTAAATAAGGATAATGGAAAATACGAGTATGCATCAGTTCAAGAGAAATACGATAGATTACTAAATCAACTAAAAACTGAAACGAAAGTCATAAAAACAAATAAGAAGGGGAGAATCTCACATCAAAGCAGACAGTTAATACAAAAACGGAAAGAACTTTTACGGGAAAGAATGAATAGCAAAGATAAGCGCCTATCGATATCAGTAATCAGCAAAAGTATTTATGAACAACTTAGGAAAGATAGAAAAAAATACCGATTCAATACGTTAAAAAAACACATACAAAGGACTGGAGGAATTAAAAAGGCGAGAAAAGAGTTAGAATTCAAAAAAGAATGGATACCAAATATGAAGAATAAAGATGGCAAAACTACGGCTAATAGACCCAATATTCTTAAAACGGCTACTGATTACTACCGACATTTATACAAGAGTAAAAATATGGATCCAGACTTAAAGGTATATGCACGAGAAGAAACAGAAATAATTCCAACAATACTACAGGCAGAAACAATAAAAGCCATTCGTACACAAAAACTACACAAGGCACCGGGGTCGGATCATGTGACAAATGAATTATTAAAATGTGCAGTGCCTGTTCTCGTTCCGAAACTCACGGAGATATTTAATGAAATTATAACAACCGAGCTAATCCCAGAAGACTGGACTAAATCAACAATCATACTGCTACATAAAAAGGTGACAAGGGAGATATAGCAAATTATAGACCCATTAGTCTAATGTCAAACATTTACAAAATATTTTCAAAAATTATACTATCTAGAATCACTAACACGCTAGAAGAAAGTCAACCGAAAGAACAAGCTGGATTTCGTAATAATTTCTCCACAATAGATCACATCCACACCCTGCAACAAGTGATACAAAAATACAAGGAATACAACAAAATATATTACTTAGCATATGTTGATTTCAACAAAGCTTTTGACACTTTGGAACATGGACACATATGGAGCGCTTTAAAAACACAAGGGGTACCGAGTAAATATATAAGAATACTCAAAAATGTTTATACTAAGAGTACAGCTCATGTAAAGCTGGAATACCCAGGACAGGAATTTCCCATCGAAAGAGGTGTACGCCAGGGTGACCCTATTTCGCCCAAGCTTTTTTCAGCAGTTTTGGAAAGTATATTCAGAAGGCTCAGCCACTTACGTTTTGCTGACGACTTGATCCTTTTCTCTGACTCCCCAAAAATTCTACAATTAATGTTGCAACAATTGGCTTACGAAAGTGCCAGGGCAGGTCTTACAATAAATTACAATAAAACCAAGATAATGACTAACTCCTTGCAAACGTATACTGTAACAGTAAATAACGAACGAGTGGAATACGTTCAAGAGTACATTTATCTAGGACAACTGATATCTTCGGAATTTTCCATGCAATGAAATTACAAGAAGAATAAATAACACTTGGAAAAGATTCTGGTCTCTTAGTGAAATAATGAAAAACAAAGATATGCCTATGAAAGAAAAAAGGAAGGTTTTTAATGTGTGTATCCTTCCGTGGTTATTATATGGCTGCCAGACTTGGACACTAACAGCCCAGCTTGCAAACACAATAAAGGTCTGCCAGAATAGTATAGAAAGAAGTGTAATGGGAGTGAAAAGAAGAGATAGGGTAAAACTTGATGAAATAAAAAGCAAAACAAAATTTAAAGATGTAGTCTCAGAGTATAAGCAATTAAAATGGCGTTGGACAGGACACATGATGAGAGAAAGAAAAGAGAAATGGACCAAGCAAATAACAGAATGGTATCCTCGAGATGGGAAGAGAAAACGTGGCAGACAAAACAAGCGATGGGACAACGAAATAAAAAATGTAGCCGGCCCGCTGTGGACTCGGACTGCGAAAGATAGAACCTTATGGAAATCACTGGAGGAGGCCTTTGTCAGAGGACAGGCTGTGACAAAATAATAACATTAAATAACCGTTTACCGATTTAACTATAAATATATTGTTTATAAATAAATTTCTTAAGGTATGTACTGCAAATAATTATTAATAAGAATTTAAGTTAAAATGTATAGTATTAGGTTTCTTAATTGTACTTATATGTTAACAGCAATAAAGGTTTATTTTATTTTATTTTATTTAGATTAAATATAAATATTACCTTATATGTAAATTCAAATTCACATTTACATATATTCATTTATGCTTATTAATAATTAAATAAAATTAAAAAAAACTGCCAAGTGCAAGTCGGACTGTCGCACGAAGGTTTCTGTACCATTATATAACAACACATTTGTTGTATGGGGCTCCCTTAAATATTTATTTTATTGAAAATTGATTTATGTAATTTTACAGTAAATATATAGTGTAACATTCTGTGAATATAACAAGAGTTATATAACCTGTTGCCGTTATTAAAATCGAGCAAAAGTACCACGTTTGTTTTACCTTCTTAAATATATATTTTCATTTATTTTTAGTATTTAATGTTAGAGCGGCAAACCACAACATCTGTGAAAGTTTCAACTTTTACCGTTCATTCAACACAGCCTAGAGATAGACAGGGTACCGCTTTTACTCTCTTGGTACGGAACCCTAAAAATGTTTGTATTCAAATTAATGCTAAAATACGAAAAATTATAGGACTATGTTTGTTTCTGTATTCTTAGTAAACCGACCGCATTTAGGATGTTGACTTTATGTCTACCATATCTTTCCGGTGTTTGTTAAAAAGGGTTACTGAAATAAGTGTCAACATTTTCTAACAATAATAAAAACATTTTAAGTGCACCCGTTTTGATACTAAGGTATTTTTAAAGCGACGATAAGATAGATGTATCAAATTAATGTTGTGATAAAATATTGTAAATCCTTTTTTTCATATCTGATATATTGAATAGAGAATTATTAAGCCAAAAGAAAGCTGCATATCTTGTAATTAAATTTATACTTATAAATAAAAAGATTCTGGATGAAAATTGCTGAATAATTATCTTATCTCAAAAATTATTGGAAATTAAAACACTGAAAAGAACTAACACTTAATATTTTTTTTTATAGTTTTAGTGTAACTTAAATGTGTATCAAACCGTATAGTAAGAAAGAATATTTAAAAATAAGAGAATAATATGTTTATTACATAATCAGTTTGTAGACCTATTTCAAATTATTTCATAACATATGATATATACATTCATAACTATATACAATGTCTCAATACCAAATGTCCAATCTACCTAAATACTAATATAATTAAGTTGTTTCTGTAATTTGACATCATTGAGTGAAGCGAAACTCTTATGGTTTTGCACAGTGACACTACTACTCCTAGACCAATGAAAGTAGAGCATTCAAAATTAGTATGGCCATCAAGACAAATGAGAGGGTGGTATAGATCTTTCTGGTAACACTTGCAATGGTATATAATTTTTGAGATAATTTATCAAATGTCTATCAATAGGACATTGTATAGAATTTGTAACGACTTTTTTTAATTCTTCATGATATTCAAAGGAGAAACCTGTAAAAAGTTCTTATGAACATAAATTTTCAAATATTCTTCTTAAATTTTCAACGTTCTAAATCAAGAAATTGTTCGCTGGGTATGTTTCACATCTAATTATTTCCATCGAACTGTGGTTCGCTCGCTGTGCTGATGGTGGGCTTAGTTAAGTATGTAACCCAAACATTTTTAAACCTTGCTTGGATCATTTCTATGTGATTTTTTTATTTATAGATTAAATAATCTTTTGAACTTTGTATCATCAAATTCAAATTCAAATTCAAATTCAAAATATCTTTATTCAAGTAGGCATTTACACGCACTTTTGAATCGTCAATTACATTAAATTGGTCAGTATAGTCAGTCTGTGAGTAAGCTACCACCAGCTCGGAATGCTGTTCTGCTGAGAAGAGCTGGCCAGAAACTCAACAGTTGCTCTTTTTAAATAAAATTTAACAATGTTTGACTTATAAATTATAACATCAACCCTGCAAATGAGTCAATGATCCAAGTTCCACACATTTCGATCAACCAAAAACTCTTGAATGTTATAGTAAGATTTATTTAGTAATATACCTTTAATTTTAGATTTGAAACCAAGAAAAGGAAGATCTAAGATATCTTGTGGCACCTTATTATATATGCGTACACTCAAGCCCATGAAGGATTTCTTAACTTTTTGAAGTCGAAATTTAGGCGTCACGAGCCTATTTTTATTTCTTGTATTGATTGAATGTCTGTCGCTGTTTTTTTTATAGTTATTTAAATTTTGGCGTATATATAGTAAGTTATTAAAAATGTATTGAGAAGCGTAAGAATACCGATTTCTTTAAAAACTTCTCTTAGGGAGTCTCTAGCTTTTAAGTTACAAATAGCCCGTATAGCTCGTTTTTGTAAAATAAATATAGAATTAATTTCGGCAGCGCTGCCCCATAGTAAGATACCGTAAGACAATATACTATGAAAATAACTAAAATAAACGAGTCGAGCCGTATTAACGTCTGTTAATTGTCTTACTTTTTTAATTGCAAAGACGGCTGAGCTAAGTTTGCTTGCGAGTGTCGAGAGATGGGGGTTCCACTGGAGCTTTTTATCTAAAGTTAATCCTAAGAAAGTTGTCGAGTCAGTCAGTTCTAACACTTCATTGTCAAGGTATAAACTACAATCTTGACTTTTTACATTAGGAAGTGTAAATTCCATGCATTTAGTTTTCTTAGTATTTAATACCAAATTATTAATTTCAAACCAATGAAGAACACGTGACAGAGCACAGTTAACTTTGTCAAAATTAGCATTATTACGATCAACTTTAAAAATAAGTGAGGTATCATCAGCAAAAAGTACAATGTCACATAGTCCTTTTACGTAAAAAGGCAAATCATTAATATAAAGTAAAAATAAGAAAGGGCCTAGAATAGATCCTTGTGGAACACCCATTTTTAGGTGAGATCCAACCGATTTACAATTATTTACATCAACCGTCTGAACTCTTTGATTCAAGTAAGAGGCAATAAGATCAAGCGCAGCACTACGCACACCATAGTGATTAAGTTTGCAAAGTAATGTTTGATGGTCCACGCAATCAAAGGCTTTAGATAAATCACAAAACACTCCGATTGCATTCTGTGACTTTTCCCATGCGTCGTAAATGTGCTTAAGAAGCGCGGCACCCGCATCAGTTGTTGATTTGCCTTTGGTGAAACCATATTGTTCACTATGCATGATTTCATTGCTACAAACAAATTCTGACATTTGGTTTAGTATAATTTTTTCGAAGATTTTACTTAAAATAGGTAAAATAGAGATAGGTCTATAATTTCCGGGTTCTAGTCTATCGCCACTTTTGAACAAAGGAACTACTTTACTATTTTTCATTAAATCTGGGAAAGTACCGGTTTCAATACATTTGTTAAAAATTAAGGATAATTGTGGAGCTATATCATTTATAATACTTATTAGTAATTTTACTGACATACCCCAAAGATCACCGGTTTTTTTCATATTTAGATTTCTAAAAGTTTTAACAATTTCATATGATGTAACAGGTTTAAAAACAAAACATTTATTACTGACTCTTACGTTATTCGTCAATTCGACGATTGCATCACATGGTGAAGAATTTAAATTACGCGTGATTGTTAAAGGAATTTCGTTAAAAAATGTCTCAAAAATAGCCGCTACAGTTGAATTTGAATTTATTTCAATATTATCAATTTTTAACTTAATAGGTCCATTAGCAGCCCTATTTTTCCCAGAAACACTAGATAAAACATCCCAAGTTGCCTTTATTTTATTTTCTGAGTTTAAGATTTTATTTCTTATGTAAATCGACTTAGCTTGTATGCAAACGGTCTTAAATATTTTAGAAAAAATCCTAACTTTATTCAAGAATACCGGATCTTGATTCCATTGCCTCTCACTATATAAATCATATAACTTATCTCTACTTTTATATATTGCCACGGTAGCCCAATCACTAAATTTAAGTTTTAGGTATTTAGTCATAGTTTTTGGCTTAAAAACATTATTAAATTCTTGTAACAAAAAACCGAAAATGTTATTATATAAATTATTTGGATTATCATCGCTCATGTCTACTTTACCCACTTTTTGCTGAACAGTATTCTTAAATGTTAGGACCCGGTTTTTTGTAATTGGTCTACAAGTAAACTTTTGGGGCTTTTCACTTTCGTGATTAATTAATAGAGAAAATTTTAGACCACAGTGGTCTGAACTTAAATTCGTCATTACTGTTTCTTCATAAATGTTACAGCGACAGAACACATTATCAATACAAGTCGCGGAAATACTAGTAATACGAGTAGGTTCAAAAAAGACGTTCAGTAAGTTAAAAGATTTAAACAAATTTAATAAACGTACACTAGACGAAGTTTCTTGTAATATATCTACATTGAAATCACCGCAAACAATCACGGACTTGTTTTTATGACAAAGCTTAGTTAAAATATCCTCCATTTTGTTTTCAAATTCATCAAAGTCACTAGAGGGGGGTCGGTACACGCACAAAATAATATGTTCATTGAGCTCAATGCAGGATAGTTCAATAATTCGCTCGACAGAGAGCGCCACTATGTCTGATCGAGACTTTAACACTACATCATTACGAGCTAAGATAAGTGAGCCACCGCGAATAGCTTTCTCTCTACAGAACGAACTTGACAATTTATAATTTTCTACATTTATAATATTGTTATTCTTTGATAACCAGTGCTCTGTAATGCACAATAAACTTATGTCATATTTTTGAACAAAGAGTTCCACTTCCAATCTGAATATATTTGTGATAATTATAGTCTCATCTCAAAACAAAATGTTAAAATACATTTAAAGTAACACAATTATATCTACACTTAATCAATTGTCATTCTTCACCATGTGATTCAATCGTCGAATTGACGAATAACGTAAGAGTCAATAATAAATGTTTTATTTTCAAATCTGTTACATCATATGAAATCGTTAAAACTCTTAGAAATCAAAATTTAAAAAAAACCCGGTGATCTTTGGGTATGTCAGTAAACTTACTAATATGCTCCACAATTATCCTTATTTTTTAACAAATGTATTATAACCGATACATTCCCACCTTTAATGAAAAAAAGTTAAGTTCCCTTGTTCATAAGTGGCGATAGACTAAAAACCGGAAATTATAGGCCTATATCTATTTTACCTACTTTAAGTTAAATATTCGAAAAAACTATTCTAAACCAAATGTCAGAATTTCTTTATAACCATGAAATCATGCATAGTTAAAAATATGGTTTCACCAAAGGCAAATCAACAACTGATGCGGGTGCCGTCGTACTTTTTGCTGATGATACCTCGCTTATTTTAAAAGTCTCAACAATTTTCTTAGGTATAACTTTAAATAAAAAGCTCCAATGGAACCCCCATCTCTCGACACTCGCAAGCAAACTCACCTCAGCCGTCTTTGCAATTAAAAAAGTAAGACAATTAACAGACGTTAATACGGCTCGACTCGTTTGTTTTAGTTATTCTCAATACATTTTTAATAACTTACTTTATATACGCCAAAATTTAAATGACTATTGTTACGACTTGTTTTAGTAATACACAGTACTTGCACTTCAATGTTTAATATCCAATTATTTGTAATGGAATGGGCGAGAGCAGCCCTTACAACTCTTTTTATAAAATTTTAACACTATAAAATTTAGGTGAGGGTAATTTACAAATTCATAACCTACTAACAGATGCTATTATTTATACCTTATAATAAGTTCTAATAATTAAAAAAAGATTAAACATTATGTTAAAATATCATGTGCTTCTAATTTTTAAAACATTTAACAGTAAATACTAAATAACATTCCATAATTCATTGCGTAGGTGGAGCTACTGTTGAAACTTATGAACTAAAACATGTAAATTCCAATGTACCTATTTACCATTTAAATTATTATAAATAAATGTTACTAAAACTATATTCAAAACAGCGGCAGACATACGATAAATACAAGAAATAAAAATAGGCTCTTAACGCTTAAATTTCGACTTCAAAAAGTTAAGAAATTCTTCATGGGCTTGAGGACACGCATATATAATAAAGTTTCACAAAATATCTTAAATCTTCCTTTTCTTGGTTTTAAATCTAATATTGAAGGTATATTATTAAAAAAATCTTATTACCTATAATATTCAAGAGTTTTTGGTTCATCGAAATGTGTGGAACTTGAGTCATTGACTCATTTGCAGGGTTAATGTTATAATGTATAAGTCAAACATTGTTAAATGATGTTGATGTTATAATGTGTAAGTCAAACACTGTTTCATTTAAAAAGAGCAACGGTTAAGTTTCTGGCCAGCTCTTTTCAGCAGAACAGCATTCCAAGCTGGTGGTAGCTTACTCACAGACAGACTATACTGACCAATTTAATGTAATTGATAAATACCAACTTAAATAATTATAATTTGAATTTTGAATTGACAGCTTTTTGATGTACATTGTTTTTTGCTTTATGATTTTATAAGAAGGTGATGGTTTTCTACTCTATAAGATAGTTATCTACGTTATCATAGTTTGTAACTGTGTCAACAGTCAATATCAAGTTAGATTTGATTTCTTAGAAATCGAAAACAAATCTCCTGGAAGAGATTTCTAAAAAATCGCATTATCAACATCTTTGTTTTTGACCGCTTATATTGCACGTTAACCAGCAATATCAATCGTTCTCGATTAACAGTAGTAGTAGCACATTGCTCACGGTAAAATAACTGTTGATCAATACTTCTCAGTTTTTGAAATGCTTATTAAAATTTTTACGTTAGGTTCATTTGTATTTAAAATATTCATTATATTCTATAATATGACAAACATAGATTACGGTTTTTGTTTTTATCATGACGGGCAGCTCAATTGAGAGACAACTGAGATAGAATTAGGAAGTTCTAGTCTTGTCTTGTTCTACATACGAGTTAATGGCAGAGGTATTGGTTCTCCAGCAGCACTTCCATAACCACGGGAGTAACTGACTCACTGAGAGCTATTTTATATTATGCTTTGTCTTCTCGTAACTTTAGTTGTTGAAAGAAAGCAATTGAACCGTCGCGTCGCGTCGGGTTAAAATTTTAATTAAAACTTAGAATGTTAATAGCACAATTTATAGCACAATTCTTAGAGCCTTCAGGAAAAACTTAAAAAATATATATTTATGGAAAAATTCGCCGAGGCTCGGAAAAATTTGTTCCGTCCCGTAAAACATGAAAAAATTGCGTCTTGATAACTTAGATAGATTGCAATATTGGTTAAATCCCGATTTTCTGAGTAACATAAAATATTGGTACCAATTAACGTATTTAAATAATGAATCTATTAAAATTGCGCTAAGTGAAATACAAATTGTAGTTTCAATCAGAACTTAAAACAATTAAAAAAGATGTTTTAACGATTTCGACAGCTGAAAAACAATGTATTTGTGAAAAATTGAAGCATATCATTTTTTATTAAATTAATGTTAACGTCCGTTACCATAGATGTTGTATTATTAGGAGTTCTATAATTAAAACGAAGGAACTTTTATATAATGGGTGACTATACCCCATACATTATCACACGAGTGAACATCTAGTACGAAACATTGCCAATCGATGCAGATGTAGGATGGTTATTTCATAGAACATGGTCATGCTATTTTTAAAACAAAATATGAAGCATCTATAAACTATAAAATAGTATAACAAGAGAAAACCCATATCTCAGGAAATTTGTGACTGTGCAAGAAGTTCTGTAAAACTAAGTAATATTATAGTAAAAAATAGTAAAATTGTTATAATTTGTGATGTTGGAAATACAAGAGTATACAACCCTGGTACAAGATTTTTGGTGATGACTTCGTTCTTATCAGTGAAAATGTTGTTATAGTTCAGTACCCATATGATTACTATAAATTATACTAAATAATCAAAGATAAATATAATTTTTAACAGATTTTTAAAAATATGTCAATCAATTCGGAAACTGTTGGTTTCGTAACGTCAAAATTCAGACAGAGCAGACAAGAAAATTGTCAAAAAAATGTAAATACAGGCGTATGTTGTTAATACAGGCGAATTGATTTTAAATAAAAGTAGAAAAAAAATATACGACATGAAAACAAAAGTTTTCGAATTTTATTTTATTCAAATTTATACATATAATAAAATTGTCACTGATCGATTTCTGTACATGGAAAATATTTAAAAAAACATGCCTTTATAAGAGCAAGAGAACCCAAAACAATGGTTTTTCATTTTGTCTGTTTGTCTGTATGTTTGTGCACTCTAATTTCAAAAACGGCTGAACCAATTTGGATGCAGTTTTCGACAATATGTTGTAATGAGTTTCACTTAACATTTTGTTCTTTTTAACAATGTGGTAACAAATAAAAAAGTGGATAATCTCGTCTTTTCGTACCATTGTTACTAACCAGCGATTGACCATTAAAAAATAAACATATATAAACTAGAAATATTTCTATGGTATGGAAAGGTATCCTAAGGTATGCAAAAACTACTTAGTTGAGTTCGAATGAAACTATGAAGGTTTATGGTTTTTGCATACATTGGTATGTGTATAGGGTACGTTTTATCGAAGTCGAAATCTACGCGTACAAAATCGAAGCCACAGCTAGTATAACATACATTTGACAACATAATAAGGGAAATTAACATTTTCTTTTCTCCAATGTGTTTTCAATGTTTGTTATCTTTATTTTATTCCTGGTCTTTGTATCTCTTTGTATTTTTTTTTCTGATAGCTACTCTATCAAAAATTATTGCTAACAACTTTTGGATCGATTTTTCTTACACAAGTATCTTATAAAAGCAATAAGATTATTTTTTGACCTAACATTCACCGGTCAAAATACTTACAAGTATTTTACCACATTATATCTATCGAACAGAGAGATAGTATTTTTTTTATCTTTAAACCATCATGTCGTATGTATTGATATAAAAATTGAGGCTATTTATTTTTCGATTTACCACTATACCACTACCAGATAGTACCACTTGATAAACTCATATAAAGTTTTAATTCAAACATTATACGTTCATTTCTTACAAAAAATTAAACTATGCAAACAAATGTTACTCAGAACAAAAGGGATTCTTCATTAGTGGTTGAATATGTTAGCTTTTATACATGTAGTAGTTTGGTTTTGACTAAAAATAAAGATATAAGTTGTTGATTTGACTAAAACAATTGAATCTCTGTATAGAAGTTTAATTGATAAAATAAATGTAATATTGAATACTGATTTGACTAAGAATAAGAAGTATATAAATCGCAGCTCGGTTAAGAGAAGGCATTGTGAAATTGGGAGTACAAGTTGTGTGGTGGTGCTATTGTGATAAAAGTGTAACAGTTATAATAAACCGCTGAGTATGTGATCGAGAGACTAAGTTGTGTAACAGTGATAATTGAGAGTTTAAATGATAAACAGTTTAGTGTATTTGTGAACAGTGTTATAAAGTGCTATAAAGAATAGAACGACCGTCGTTGGCGATTCTTTGCGGTAAGAGAGTTCTATTAGTTCAAAAGTGGGATTGTTCCGCGGCATCAAGATAAATAGTATAAGGTGCTATAAAGAAAATACAATTGGAACTGCATTCATCTGTGATCACGGGTTGTTTTTGCCGAGTCTTCGCCTCCAAAAGGAAATGTGGTAACTTAGCTATAATATGTGCTTATTTATTTGTTAATTCAATATATTTAATATGTAGAATATACTTCAGGCGCTCACATGAGGCCGATAAGCCAATTTATGAGTAGCGTTTGAGAAGATCAAATACTCACATGAGGCCGATAAGCCAAGTTCTGAGTAGTATTTGGTACAATGAGGATATTGAACTGACTATGACTATGACATTTGAGGTATAGGGACATCAAATGCTCACATGAGGCCGATAAGCCAAATGATAAGTGTAGCATTTGAGGTATAGGGACATTAAGCGCTCACATGAGGCCGATAAGCCAATTTATGAGATGCGTTTGAGAAGATCAAATACTCTCATGAGGCCGATAAGCCAAGTTCTGAGTAGTATTTGGTACATTGAGGATATTGAACTGACTATGACTATGATTATGATTTATGAGACAAAATTTTTGTGTCCAGTAGTTTTTTTTTATAATTCGAATGAGGCTGCTGAGCCAGATTGAACACGTAATCAGACAACTTACACCAATTTATTATAGTTGAAATTGTTAAGTCTATAAATTTCAAAACATTGTCTAAATTGGAGGACCAATTGTTGATATATGATGGCCGAAAAATGTATAAATATTAATGTATCATCACATATAGACTTTAGATTAGATTTTGTGACTTTACAATTATAAGATTAGATTTACAAATTACTTCAGAATTAATATTGTAAGTAAATGGTTTTTGATAACGAGCGGACTCGTTATGATTAGGATGGCCGAGCTGTTAGCTTTTATACATGTAGTAGTTTGGTTTTGACTAAAAATAAAGATATAAGTTGTTGATTTGACTAAAACAATTGAATCTCTGTATAGAAGTTTAATTGATAAAATAAATGTAATATTGAATACTGATTTGACTAAGAATAAGAAGTATATAAATCGCAGCTCGGTTAAGAGAAGGCATTGTGAAATTGGGAGTACAAGTTGTGTGGTGGTGCTATTGTGATAAAAGTGTAACAGTTATAATAAACCGCTGAGTATGTGATCGAGAGACTAAGTTATGTAACAGTGATAATTGAGAGTTTAAATGATAAACGGTTTAGTGTATTTGTGAACAGTGTTATAAAGTGCTATAAAGAATAGAACGACCGTCGTCGGCGATTCTTTGCGGTAAGAGAGTTCTATTAAATAATTTAGTGAATTTAGAAATAAGTGAAATTATTAAATCTCAAAATAAAAATTACAAACAACATAAGTATAATAGATTATTGTTTTTTTTTCCTGGGCTTTTAAACCAGATTAAAAAGATTTGAGAGACAGACTGTAAGATAATGTCTTGGTAGGTTTATAATGTTTGTGAAGTCAAAACCTAAGACGGTGAATAATGGTTGTGAATAAGATGTACTATTTATAACGACATTATATTCATACAATTCCGTACTTTACTTTAAAATTGAAATAGAGTATAGTTTTTATTTTTTAATATAACACAAAGTTACGTTTATTTAAAAATATAAAAAAACGTAACTTTATTAATACGTTTAAGTAAAATTACTAAAACGTATAAGCATTTTAAGTATTATTTTAATTTCTTATTACTAGTGGTAACTTGGGGATCAAAATGAGGGTTTGAATCACAATCTGTAAGCATATATATTTTTGGATTTTATCTATTATGGCAGACAATAATATAGTTTCATAAATATGATGTATTTGTAATGTATTGTTATTTAAAAAAAATGCTTTCTGCATATTTGTATATAAACTTGAACTGTGCCTAATTTCATGCTCCCCCGTCCCATTGTTTTTATTTAATATAACGAATATACAATAATTGTACACTATAATATATTTTTTTTTTAATTAAATTTTTAGTAGACAACACTACACAAACTACCTACACCGTCATGATTCGAGCTCAACAACAGAAACCTCGTATCGTTATTTTACCCGACTAGTTTGGGTTAAAAACTAGTCGGGGTAAAATAACGATTAATTTACGTAATTATAGCCAGGTAAATAAATTAAATAATACTACAATTAAATTTGTGTAATCTTTAACACAACAATTACAATAAAAATATTGCGACCTAAAAAAACTACATAATAAAAACAATACCAGAACAAATTTTCGAGTAATATTTTATTTAAATAAAATAGTTACTGAACCGTTTTTTGATAAATTTGTCAGCTTTAGCACAGAATAAAAAAATCTACGGTTCTATTACTGTTGGTCGCTAAGAAAAGAAAGCGCCACCCAAACATTAGCAACCTAACATTATTTTCGAGTCTCACATTAAGACAATACTTAAACACTCGTTACTTCTTTGCAGAAGATTTAACCCAGTGGTAAGTTTAATATTTTCACAAACTCGCTTAAGATTATATTTTAATGCCTAAAGTACATCGCGAAAGTTATCGAAATAAACACTTTATAAGATTAAATACATATTATAGTGCAGTTAAAGTAAATTGAAAGCATAAGTCTTGCTACTTATTAAATTAAATTAACTTTATTTGGACATTCACATACATTATTATACAATTCAAATTCAAATTCAAATTCAAATTCAAAATATCTTTATTCAAGTAGGCATTTACACGCACTTTTGAATCGTCAATTACATTAAATTGGTCAGTATAGTCAGTCTGTGAGTAAGCTACCACCAGCTCGGAATGCTGTTCTGCTGAGAAGAGCTGGCCAGAAACTCAACAGTTGCTCTTTTTAAATAAAATTTAACAATGTTTGACTTATAAATTATAACATTAACCCTGCAAATGAGTCAATGATCCAAGTTCCACACATTTCGATCAACCAAAAACTCTTGAATGTTATAGTAAGATTTATTTAGTAATATACCTTTAATTTTAGATTTGAAACCAAGAAAAGGAAGATCTAAGATATCTTGTGGAACCTTATTATATATGCGTACACTCAAGCCCATGAAGGAATTCTTAACTTTTTGAAGTCGAAATTTAGGCGTTACGAGCCTATTTTTATTTCTTGTATTGATTGAATGTCTGTCGCTGTTTTTTTTATAGTTATTTAAATTTTGGCGTATATATAGTAAGTTATTAAAAATGTATTGAGACGCGACCGTAAGAATACCGATTTCTTTACAAACTTCTCTTAGGGAGTCTCTAGCTTTTAAGTTACAAATAGCCCGTATAGCTCGTTTTTGTAAAATAAATATAGAATTAATTTCGGCAGCGCTGCCCCATAGTAAGATACCGTAAGACAATATACTATGAAAATAACTAAAATAAACGAGTCGAGCCGTATTAACGTCTGTTAATTGTCTTACTTTTTTAATTGCAAAGACGGCTGAGCTAAGTTTGCTTGCGAGTGTCGAGAGATGGGGGTTCCACTGGAGCTTTTTATCTAAAGTTAATCCTAAGAAAGTTGTCGAGTCAGTCAGTTCTAACACTTCATTGTTAAGGAATAAACTACAATCTTGACTTTTTACATTAGGAAGTGTAAATTCCATGCATTTAGTTTTCTTAGTATTTAATACCAAATTATTAATTTCAAACCAATGAAGAACACGTGACAGAGCACAGTTAACTTTGTCAAAATTAGCATTATTACGATCAACTTTAAAAATAAGTGAGGTATCATCAGCAAAAAGTACAATGTCACATAGTCCTTTTACGTAAAAAGGCAAATCATTAATATAAAGTAAAAATAAGAAAGGGCCTAGAATAGATCCTTGTGGAACACCCATTTTTAGGTGAGATCCAACTGATTTACAATTATTTACATCAACCGTCTGAACTCTTTGATTCAAGTAAGAGGCAATAAGATCAAGCGCAGCACTACGCACACCATAGTGATTAAGTTTGCAAAGTAATGTTTGATGGTCCACGCAATCAAAGGCTTTAGATAAATCACAAAACACTCCGATTGCATTCTGTGACTTTTCCCATGCGTCGTAAATGTGCTTAAGAAGCGCGGCACCCGCATCAGTTGTTGATTTGCCTTTGGTGAAACCATATTGTTCACTATGCATGATTTCATTGCTACAAACAAATTCTGACATTTGGTTTAGTATAATTTTTTCGAAGATTTTACTTAAAATAGGTAAAATAGAGATAGGTCTATAATTTCCGGGTTCTAGTCTATCGCCACTTTTGAACAAAGGAACTACTTTACTATTTTTCATTAAATCTGGGAAAGTACCGGTTTCAATACATTTGTTAAAAATTAAGGATAATTGTGGAGCTATATCATTTATAATACTTATTAGTAATTTTACTGACATACCCCAAAGATCACCGGTTTTTTTCATATTTAGATTTCTAAAAGTTTTAACAATTTCATATGATGTAACAGGTTTAAAAACAAAACATTTATTACTGACTCTTACGTTATTCGTCAATTCGACGATTGCATCACATGGTGAAGAATTTAAATTACGCGTGATTGTTAAAGGAATTTCGTTAAAAAATGTCTCAAAAATAGCCGCTACAGTTGAATTTGAATTTATTTCAATATTATCAATTTTTAACTTAATAGGTCCATTAGCAGCCCTATTTTTCCCAGAAACACTAGATAAAACATCCCAAGTTGCCTTTATTTTATTTTCTGAGTTTAAGATTTTATTTCTTATGTAAATCGACTTAGCTTGTATGCAAACGGTCTTAAATATTTTAGAAAAAATCCTAACTTTATTCAAGAATACCGGATCTTGATTCCATTGCCTCTCACTATATAAATCATATAACTTATCTCTACTTTTATATATTGCCACGGTAGCCCAATCACTAAATTTAAGTTTTAGGTATTTAGTCATAGTTTTTGGCTTAAAAACATTATTAAATTCTTGTAACAAAAAACCGAAAATGTTATTATATAAATTATTTGGATTATCATCGCTCATGTCTACTTTACCCACTTTTTGCTGAACAGTATTCTTAAATGTTAGGACCCGGTTTTTTGTAATTGGTCTACAAGTAAACTTTTGGGGCTTTTCACTTTCGTGATTAATTAATAGAGAAAATTTTAGACCACAGTGGTCTGAACTTAAATTCGTCATTACTGTTTCTTCATAAATGTTACAGCGACAGAACACATTATCAATACAAGTCGCGGAAATACTAGTAATACGAGTAGGTTCAAAAAAGACGTTCAGTAAGTTAAAAGATTTAAACAAATTTAATAAACGTACACTAGACGAAGTTTCTTGTAATATATCTACATTGAAATCACCGCAAACAATCACGGACTTGTTTTTATGACAAAGCTTAGTTAAAATATCCTCCATTTTGTTTTCAAATTCATCAAAGTCACTAGAGGGGGGTCGGTACACGCACAAAATAATATGTTCATTGAGCTCAATGCAGGATAGTTCAATAATTCGCTCGACAGAGAGCGCCACTATATCTGATCGAGACTTTAACACTACATCGTTACGAGCTAAGATAAGTGAGCCACCGCGAATAGCTTTCTCTCTACAGAACGAACTTGACAATTTATAATTTTCTACATTTATAATATTGTTATTCTTTGATAACCAGTGCTCTGTAATGCACAATAAACTTATGTCATATTTTTGAACAAAGAGTTCCACTTCCAATTCCTTGCCACCTAAGCCTTGTATATTTTGATGGACAATATTTAACAACTTAGGCTTTGTCTTATCCATTAGTTTAAAGTGGAACGCTTATGTTCTGTCAGTAATACATTATTTAAAGTACATTTATTTTTCGTTATATCTGTTATAACGAAGTTTTTTAAATTAAATGCTACTAAAGTAGCAATTTGTTTTTTATAATATAAAGGCAGATACATTGTACCTTTTGTCATCCTAAACCTATTATAAATAAATTTATTTACATCAAAGTAAAAGAATGCATCACTATGACGGTATGTCAAATTATATAATGTCAAATTTAAATTATATATATATTTATTTTGTTTGTCTGAATAAGAAGATGAATATGGAAATGCACAAATTACAATTTTACAATTATTCTTATTATGTAATTTCAATAATTTTTCAATATTACTAATTATTTCAATTTTCTTAATCGACAAACCATCTCCATGTAATAGTACAATAGTACTGTTTTCAGTCAACTTTGAGTCAAAATTAATTATTTTATCTATATTGTGCTGGTAACTAGCACCAGGTGAGCATATATTATGTACATTATTTAATTCCCTACTTAAAAGAGACCCAAAGCCCTGACCTAATTGGTCAGAAAAAACAAAGTAATTATGGTTGTGCACAACAGAGGACCTATTATTAATTTGATTTTATTCATTATATTTATGTTTTTATTACTACTTTTAGTATGTATAGCCGAATCACCCAACACCTCAGAGTTTAGTTTAGAAACAACATTTAATTTTTCACTTAAACAATTACAGTTAACATAATTATTAGTTAATGACTCAAACCGTTCTAAGTTATAACTACATAGGTCAACTAAATTACCTGTAGCTTCAATATGTTCCTTAATTTGATTCTGAGAAGATTCATATTTTTTACTTATTGAATGCAATGCAGAAGTTAATTGAGAGATTTCCTCATGCAAGTTTTGGGTGTCTCGCTCATACAGTGACCTACTCTCAATCATTTTCCTATTATAAACACTTACTTTTTTAATTAATGTGGAGCGTTCAATTTGTAAATTCTTTATTTTCTTTGCAGGAAACTTGTTTTTGATGAGTTTATTACATTTTTTAATTAATTTCTTAACCTTCATATACTTTTTTAATTTTTTATGACTTGAAAAGTATATAGGGTGCACAATACTTGACTCATCTTTTGTTAGATCAATTATAGTAGAATTAACATTTATGAAATTTGATTGAGTAGGTTGTGAGTTGCATTCAACCAGCTCCTCATATAAGCTATGAGTATGCTGACTTTCTACATTTAATTTGCAGGTTTCTAGGTCTGAAATAGTTATCCTAGCCTGCACCAAATCAGACTCAAGCTCTGATATGCGATCTAATGCCCTCTCATGCTCATTGCTGCACTGGTCAAATGCAGTCACTATATTTCTTAACTGATCTCGCTGAGCCACAATATCCAAATAATTGGTATGTAGTTCAGCGAGCTTACCTTTAAGATTAGTATTTTTTATAACAATATCTTTAATTTCCTCTTCACTGTCCTCTCGTTCCTGAAGTAGCTTGTTGCACAAATCTTTGGATGATTTTAATTCTTCTAAAGCCAGTTTTAACTTTTGCTCCAAATCCTTTGCAGAGGCCTTGCGAGTTGCAATTATTCTTTCCATTGTTGAACCTGGGTACAAATTACCTTTTAGATACAAATGGGAGTTTCAAAATGCTTGTTTTATGTATATAAGTAAGGTAAAGTAAAAGTAATAGTTTTGTATGAGGCCAATGTTTTTGTCTTCAACTTTACTTCCAACTAGTCAAGTAAAGAGAGTCAATAACGGTGCCAGAGTGTGTGGATGGACGTAACTCACTATAAAATGAGTAGTTGTTAGTTTAATGTAAGTGTAATTATAATAAAATTAAAATAAAATACTCCCCGGGATTGAAGAAATTTGAATTCGACATCCGTTGGTTGACAGCTCAGTATATTTCTTTGTTCTTATGAAATTAAGCACGAAGACAAAGCACAAACAATAGCACTATAGTAAAATGGTATTTTTAAATACAAAATGAGATAATTGCACTTAATTAATATACATAAAGTAATTTAATATTAATTAAAATGTACAGAGAAATTTTCTGACGACTAGTTGTCAGTGTTGCCACTCAATACAAATAATAACAAAAATACAAAACATTAAAACAAAGGAAATGAAATGAAGTAAATAACTACTAGTAGGAATAAATAGTAACTGCGACATCGAAAACGGAGGACCACTCAGCTGTTGCTGGAATATATGACTCCAGCGCTGGTTTTTAGTGACCGCTGTGCCATGACGTAACTAACACCAGTGACCGATAATTAACCTAACAAAATTTATTAAAACAACAATGTACAATGAAAATTTGACAATAAAATTCTATATAATTACAAATTTATTAGACTCTTAATCATAATAAATTGTTTAATAATAATATTGTAAATTGAAGTAAATATTTATTTGAATATATTTTGTTTCCTTTCTTAGAAATGTTAAATCTATACCTGCGGTATCTTAGCGTAGATTTCTATAAATGTCAAAAAGTCCTGTGATGCTTAGGAACCATAGTAAAGTTTATAAGCATTTATGGTGTTTGCCTTAGATGAAACTACATGAAAATTAGATACCCACGAGTTGGTGTTTTATATTGTATGTAAAAATCCAAACAAACCTTCAAGGAAGGCACATATTCGGGCTCGGATTATCCTGACTGAATGTCACTGATTCGATTTCTTATTTGATGCAGCGGTATTAACGAAATATATTTCTTTATTTCCTATGTTCAAATTTTATACTATAAGTAAAATTAAAATTTTATATTGTAGGTAGAAAGAAGGCATGCGTCAGTGAATATTTTATTTATATATTATTCACTTACTGTTATATGTTAATTAAACTAACAACAAGAAATATTCAGGTAAGTTTGAAAAAGTATTGTTGTAAAGGCGACGGATACCCTTTCATACATTTTTGGGCCCAAACTGTAATAAGATGAAAGTTCCGTCAATTAATTCTCATTATAATAATATACTATCACTAAAAATTTCGTCTTTTTTATAATCGGAGAAGAGATTTTGATATCTTGTTACAAAACTAGTTTTATATTTCATATACTTTATAAAGACTATATAATTTAGTTACAAAGTATAAAGAAGGTATATCTTTAGATCGAACTTATCTAATTTATTGTTTTAAATTATTTTACAAAAAAAAGAACAATGAAATCCAATTACCGTAGCACTCCACGTCTTAGGTAACCAGTGTTTGATGCTTCATCGTTGATGATGTAGATGCAGTGTAAATATAGTTCTGGCAACGTTTCAAATCTTGGACCTTGAGCAGCGACTATAGTAAACAATAGGGTGCTCTGTACTATAATACAATTTTATGTAGAAAACAATTTTATGTTGTTACTTATCATATCATATTTCTGTGACGGAAATTTGTGGCACTCGTGTTAGTGTATTTCTCGCTGTACTCTTACTTAAGAATTGCAGTTCCCCACATCAATAATCTATGGTGATTTTATATTTAACTTGCAAATAAATAACATGCATATAACTTCGAGTAGTCTTATGGTATCCTATTGTTGGACTGATCAAGAAATCATAAACTATTCGGTTGTGTCTGGGCAAGAGAAAAGCTAACAAAATTTTAAGAATTACTTGTGATTTGCATATTAATGAGTTCAAAAAAAATAACTTTTGTCTAATCAAATAATATTTTGAAAATGTAAGTATAGGCAGAAGCCTAAATAATTTTAATACATTTTACATTTGTTTTCAGTTTCATAATGTTTTTTTAGTTTCCAAAAATAAAATTTATGCCTGAAAATATTTATAATCATAAAAGCCATGTTAAGCTTATTTAAATTTTAAATAAATATAGAATGTAAATTAAACCGATACCAGCTTGTAGTTTTCATTCTATGTTTATTTAAAAACTAGCTGTTGCTCGCGGCTCCGCCCGCGTGTAGGTCGCTTTTCGAGTAATCTGTGGAAACTACAATTATCCAGACCTATAATAGACTTATAGTTAATTCTATAGTATCCTATTCCCGTGGAAATTTTATATATATATATGCATTACATTGCTACGATATCAAACTGAAAATAATAACATACATCCACATCGCACACACACGACCAGGACATTATTCAGATATACGTATTAAAGCATATGGATTCGAAATATTATGTTTTTGAGACATTAATATTAGAATATTCAAGTTTTAGTAATCATCCCTAATTTTTTGAAAATGAAACATAACCTATGTCACTCGGGAATAGTGTAGCTTGCCAACGGTGAAAGATTTTTTGAAATCGGTCCAGTAGTTTCGGAGCCTATTCATTTCAAACATACAAAAAAATAATCAAACCTTTCCTCTTTATAATATTAGTATAGATAAGATTCATTTTAAACTAGTTAGGAACCATATAATGCTACAAAGATATTTCGTAAAATGAATACAGCAGAATTGTACGATTGTGTCGACTGTGATTCGGAACCATTCAATTTCAAGTACAACAATCTGCTAAATACTTGCGGTGAAGTCTAAATGCAGGTTGGTTCTCAATTTGTTCACTAAACATTCAGCAAAGTTTCATTATTTAATAGAAAAAACAAATTGAACCATTGCATTCATATTTTTTATTTAAAATACTGCTCAGAAATTGAAGTATTTTTTATTTTAATTAGAAAAGCTAATCTTGAAAAAAAAACCTGTTTTCTTACTATTGTTAGTTAACACAATATTTATAATTTAATATTGTAAAAACTAGAGGTTTATAATTAATAGTCGGTAAAAAAAAACTTTCATATCTTAAGTAAAAATCTTCATTGCCTTCTTCCTTTTACATCATTTCAGACATGTTCACGCTACCGCTTTCAAAAGTAGACTAGTTGACTGTAAAGCGGCATTTTAATCTTAGTGGCATTAATAAGTAAAAATTAAAATATATTCCTTATATATAAATAAATAAAGTTTCGAGAACCTTAGATATAAGTCTTCACAGATTAGTTTTGTTTTCTGTAATGATTCATTAATAAGATTTATTTTAATACAATTTAGAGTGATAATTTGAATAAACCAGATATATGCATTATATCTTAAGACCACTTCACACTTAAATATATGCAAATGATTTAGAGAAATGATACACAAAATAACTCTAAATAATGTAGCTTTTCAATGAATAACTTCTAGCTTCTAACTTCTAGTAACTAGAGTATAGTGGTAAGCTTGGTAACATTATTTTGTTGAACAATTTTCGTGGTTTCATTATTATTAAACCCGGTTCTAAAGAATTGCTGTTCAATTAAACGTATATATGGCTTTTAGATGTTTTATCGTTTGTAAAGAATTATCTTATGTAGTATAAATTATGTGCCCGAGCTATAAATTTGATTTATTTTTTTAGGAATATATGTTTTCAAAATGTTCAGTTTGTATACGCTCAACTGACATATTCAACAGATAGAGTTATTTATTTAATAGAATACTCTGTTTACGTATAACACACTGTTATTCCTAATGAGTGCGTGAGAATTTTTCAATACAGGTACTTTATTAAAATGTTATGAAAACTAATGTTAAAAGAGATATTTCTAGGATTTCCTTGAAATTTAATAGATCTGGACTATGATATTTTATGTATTCTTATCTAATTAGTATATATGTCAATAGGCTTTCTAACAATAAAATAATATAAGTCCCGACTAAACAAATATAAAATGAAAACCAATTCAAAACCATTATAAAATAAAATCATTTATTTATCATTACCTAATATAAAGTATGTTTATTTATTTAATCTAAAAAAAATATTTTAGTATTTTATAAAACAAAAAAATATATATTACGGTAAATAATATTTATATGCGAAGATTTGTGTTTTGTAAGTAATGTTAAATTCTAATGTAATTAGAAATGATATGTTATAGTATAGGAGCTAACAATGTTCTCGAGGAAGAATTTCAGGTCAGCTGATTTTTTGATATGTCGTCCTTCTTGCTCTTTCGGTTAGAGTCTGAGCCATCTGGCTGACGGAAGCTGTTACATTCATTAGTAAGCATTTTGCCTGTATAGGTAACAATCCCAAACTTTAAAAATATTTTTCGTTGCGTCGGGGGACCGTTGTAAGTACGTTGAAGATGGTGTCTAATTTACAATTTTTTTGAAGCTATTGAATGAGGACTTAGACTACGATTTATAATGTTATTTCGTTATTTGCCTTGGTAACTTAGTTGCATTTTGAATTTTTCCTTTATTTAACGATCCCCCGACGCAACCACTTAAATAAGTACATGATAATGTTATTTTTATCCTTTTTAGACGTCTTTTTGTAACAGGGGTTTTTAAAATATTTAATTCAATTTATGTTTTGGTTTTTAGAATTATTTTACTTTTTTCTATGTAAAGAAACCTACGAACACACTATTTCACTTATTTAGGTATTTACTATCAATATTGTGTAAGAACCTTTCACCAGCACCAATAAAAGCTCCTTATCTTGGAGACGACTGCATCTATTTCAACCAAAAAAGCTAAGATCTATCTCGACGAACCAAGCATTCGATTAAAAAAAACTGCGTTTACACGTCCGACCACACGTTTGGTTGCTACGTTGCCACAGACAGACACACAGATACACAGGTCAAACTTATAATATTCCTCATTTTAGGTAGGGGGTTAAAAATGTTTTTTTTTGTTTTCGTGAGTCTGAATTTAGGAACTATTATTTTAGGATTAATGAGTATTATTTGGACTATCTCATATTGATACAATCACATTTTTTCGAAAATAGATTACATTTTCCAAGATATAGAGTGATGGTAAAATTAGAAATTAGTATAGCAGCATTTTAGAAAATAGTTTTAAAGAACTCCCGAGCAGCCATGTAGTATATAGCTCGAACAGCTTTTTTTTGTAACATAACAAAATATTTTACAATATTACTTAAATTTCAAAGTTCTGTACATAAGGATATCTATTTATTAGAATGAATTATAGGACGCCTAGTCATTTAGAATATTTGAAGTCAGAAGCTGCTATCGGAAAATGTAGGTAGTAACATAAAATTGGAATTCTACACTCGGAAAGTATATATCTTGTATATAAATGCAAGTAAAGTATAAACCTATTATTTTTTTGTTTAATTATGTGTTTAGCGTTTCCTAGACTTATTAAAAAAATACTATTTAAGTGTCCGGATACCTTTTCTCCTATTATGAATTATAAGAAAATCACTATATTATATAATTTCGCATTTTAAGACAAATATATTTCTTTTCAGTCGGATTTTTTCCTTAAAATTAAGTATTAGTAATTATTATGTATTTACTATACACCTACTTCTTTTATTTGGAATTCGAAATGAGTAAAATGTACGTTGTAATTTATGTAAATGCAATTTACAGCAGTTTATACAGGAATCACAGATTTAGATCGCGTTCGTTTTTATATCTTATTATTATTTCATGTTATTATTTAGATACAATAATACACGGATCATAGTTATGATACAAGAATGTTAAAAAAAACCTAAATCGTTATTTCATATCAATAAAGTTATAAATAAACTACCGAATGTTTTAGAATAGAGCAAAAACTAAACAACTTCAAAAATATTTTTGAAGGTTTATAACAAAAAGGTTTTATCTATTGAAATAAAACTATTTTTACGGATTTAACTCGCTTATATTGAATTAAATTTTAAATTTACATGTTAAATCTAACCCGACGTTTCCAATGCTTTTGCAGCAATCGTATTCACGGTAAGACGAGATGGAGGTGTCTGTCAGTAAGTCAGTTAATTAGTCATCTACCTCCAACGGTTTCTAAGCTTCCGGGCGTACAGTTCAGGATGCACACAAAACGCACTAACAGTATCTTGAGGTCTTACAGTGCGGTCACAGACATGGGATTTTATATTTTTCAAAAGTGGGTTCCAGGTGTTAGATAATCCCCAACCATCTTCTGTATTAAAATTAGGATGTTTTTAATTTCAATAGCCTCACGAACCATTCTTGGAATGTAACGTTGTTCTTTAGCGAGGATTTTAGGTTTATCAAATCTTATATAATTATTGGGCTTGTCTATGATATGTTCACACACTGCAGACTTCGATGTACGCCTATGCTTGATATCCGATATGTGTTCCTTAACTCTTTTACCAATGCTCCTCTTTGTTTGACGTACGTATGACAAGCCACAATCGCAGTCAAGTTTGTATACTCCAGCACATTGTAAAGGAATATTACTTTTAATAGGTCTCAAGAATTGGCTCACTTTCCTTTGAGGTTTGTAGATAGTTCTAATAGAAACCTTTTTTAAGATGTTGCCGATTCTGTCAGTAACTCCTTTCACATATGGTAGTAGGGCTGGTTGACGCTCAACTATTGGTGGCTTGATGTGGTTTCTGCGACGAGGTGTTCTAGAAAAGCAGATGTTTGATTCATAGGTAATGTTGTGTTTAAAGATCTTCAAGGTAGGGCCCTCGCCTTGAAGTGCTCCATGTAGATATCGGCAACAAGGGGGGAGACCGGGGAACCTATTGCCACTCCATCAACGTGGATGGGTGAATTCTATGTACAACATAGAATTCATCCTTCCACATCAAGTAGTCAGATGCTAAGCAATGCTTCAGTAATTCATATTCTACAGGCATGTTGTTATTCTCCAGCTTTCTCTTGACAATTTCAATGCAGTCAATCACTTGAAGTCTGGTAAATAGTGACTGTACATCGAAACTAACCAGAATGTCGTTGTTATTTAATTTCACTTGTTGAATATCATTAACAAACTGATAAGAATCCTTGACATAAGCTTGTGTATGTCCCCGGAGAGGTGTCAGTATTCTAGCAACGTGTTTTGTCAGTTTATATGTTGGTGTATCAATCTGGCAGACAATGGAACGTAGTGGGACACTTTGTTTATGTATTTTGGGTAACCCATACAATTTTGGTGGTTTTCCATCTCGTGTTACCGTGAAAACGATTGCTGCAAAGCATTCGAAACGTCGGGTTAGATTTAAAATGAAAATTAACAATTTAATTTAATATACGCGAGCTAAATTTGTAAAAAAATGTTTTATTTCAATGTGTAATATTTGTGAAAGCCTTAGAAAACATGACATGGTTTTATCTTAAAAGAAAAAAAAAATAAAAAAATGCAAAAACATAATTTTACTAAGTCTTTTTAAAACCTAAATACCTTTCTCAGAACCAGAGTTGCAATGCAATAAATCACAAACATTCCTCAGATACTGAATATTATTTATGGCGCTATGAAAACAAATATAAAATATTTGATATAAGCGCTGCTGACGAAATGGCGTGTTTAATTCAAATTATATTTAATACAAAATATAATAATATTTAAGGTTTTCCAATACTCATTTGTTTATCAGCAGACGCATTTAAAATACATTCGTAGAAATTTATGTAGTTCGTAGTAAATTTTCCAAATTTCATAATTAATGTAAGAATACACCACGTGTAATAATGCCTTGCTGATAGTTTCGAAATGTGAGTGTGTCGATAAATTAATATATTTTTTACATATTAATTGTTAATTCAAAATTTGAATACGCCTAACTGGGCTAATAATGTTCATAACTAGCAATTTCAATAATATAGTTGCTGGTAGTCGCTAACATGTACGTGATAACAATAGGAATAGTTTCATAAGTTGTGTAATTATATTATGGGTGACCATAGGAGATTTTTGTATTCCACTAGCTTTGAAGTGGCGCACCTTAATTTATGATTGGTCCCCAGCATTATTAAAATTCTATCTTAATGCATTCCAAATGACTCTTCCAGATCAAAGTAATTTAGTAAGATGGGGCAAAGCCACCGAAAAATCTTGCAACATCTGTGGGGAGGCAATAGGATCCGCGAAACACCTATTAGTAGGGTGTAGGGTACTTCTAGATAAAGGTCAATACTCGCGTCGCCACGACAAGGTATTAGAAATTATACGGGAAGCGGTTAGTCTTTCAGTAGCAAGAGCGCGGAAGGGTATAACAACCACCAAACGATCTATAGAATTCGTAAAAGAAGGCTCCTCCAAAAAATCAAAAGCGAAGCCTTATTCAATATTAGGCGCGGCTCCTGGTTGGATTCTCATGATGGACACGTATGAAAAGCATTACAAAATCCCTGGGAATGTTGGTGTTTCGTCATCCAGACCGGACTTATTCTTGTATTCGAAACATCTGAGACGCGTGATACTTGTGGAGCTTACTGTTCCTTGGGAAACAAACATCCCAAGGGATCACACATTCAAGCTCAATAAGTATTACGAACTAACCAACGAACTGATCAGGAATAAATTTATAGTTAGTTTGTACGAGGTAGAAGTGGGAGCGAGAGGTATAACAGCAAAATCTCTCTATAGTCTACTTAAAGATCTTGGCCTTTCTAGAACAAGCATCGGTTCATTTCTAGAACGTACTTCAAAGGCGGCATTAGTAGGTTCTTTCCTAATTTGGTTAGGTAGGGAGAGGAGTGTGGAGGGTGAAGGTGAGCGTTTTTGCGCATAATAAAGGGGCCCCTTAAACTTACTCCTGGGTCGCAAGTCCCAGGCACTGCTTGCACTCCTCTCCTTGCAACGCGATGGGCCCGGCACCCGCACGGTGAATCCATGGATTGCTAAGAAGCTTCGTCTGTCTATAAAATCTGCACTGGTTTTACTTACAATATATGACTTATGTTGATAGTTGTATTATATTTTTCTTAAGAGAAAGCAGATGAAGTCAAAATCTAGCTACAAAAACAATAAGCAACAGATAGTCACAAATTACACATTAACAATTTATCTTAGGCCGTACAAACCTAGTTAGATAATAAATAATGTAAGTCTCAAAATAATATATTGTAAGATTTTGTTTTGATAGTGCAATCCTTGAAACTAACTCTTAAGTAAATAAACGCAGAACAAAAAAAAACGCGTTAAAGTTGAAAACAAACACAGTGTCTATCCATTTCACGTTTTAGTAAACGTGCTCTGTAAACCAAAGAGGATCGAGTAAATATTTATGTAATTTTTTGTCTGCTTATCTTTTTCCTTGTTAACTTTAAATTCAAAACAATATGAATATTTAGTTTATGGTTTCACGAAGATCATTTCGCATTTTGAAATATATTAAATTAAACTAAGACAAACAGGAATGATTGTCTTAAATGTCTCCGATTGGGGATTAATCACTCTCTTTTTCCTCGTGATTTGCGACTTACGATCAGCAAATGGAAGATTTTCAGTCAGTTTTTAGATTATTAAATTTTAAAAGTCTTTGAAATTCTTAAATATAACATGTATTACCTGTTCATCTAAGGTATGAAAAATATGTAGTATCTGTGCATTTCCATTTCATTTCTAATCTATTCCCAACTCACTCTTAACAACTCTTAACAACATAGTACAAAATATCATGGTACAACTTGGAACCGTGAGTTCAAGCTTGCTAGATAACCTTTATCGCACAAAACCCATGTGTCATGTGTAAATTGGAAAGGACTCATGTTGTGTGTTTTATAATTTATATCAGAAAATCCATTATTATATTTTTATTCTTGCTTCAAAATTTCTATTTAAATTATAACAATGTTAAAAGTAAGATGCCTCAAATAAACTGTAAAAAAATATGACAAAATCACTAGAACAATAATAATCTTTTCATAAATTGTGCTTTAATTTAATATTAAAATTAAAAATATCATACTAAGGTATCGATAGCTATAAGAAATAACAACATTTTAAAACCTTTTGATTTATCCCGTAAAAAAACTTCACACTGTTATGTTATTTGTGACACATTAAATAGTGTAATATAATTTTATGTTGGAATCTTAATTAATATCAAAGCACTTCTACTTTCTAATCTGTTCAAATTTTTCTATTCTTTTATTTTACTATGAAACTATATTATTACATATCTTAACATATATCGGAGTGACTCAATTCAATAGAAGGGAATATTCTATTGTATGGAATATTATATTATATTATAATATGGTACGTTCTAATATTCTGTATATTAGAACGTACCATATTATTGTTTTAATAGTTTAAATTACAATTGCTTTTAAAATTCTTTATTTAATTTTATTTGTTTTGTTACATTGCCTTATAATTTAAAAAAAGGTTATAAGTTTATTAAAAGTTATTAATATTGTAATTTTCGAAACAACTTATCATAGTAGAAGACGCGTCTCGGCCGGCGTCGAGGCGCCATGTTTGAAAAGTGAGATGCTGACGACGCTTATAACATTTGAGTTTTCTCTGTATATTGAAGTGATAAGATATTGATGTAGAAATTGAGTTGGTATATTGTAAAGTAAACTTAAATAAAAGACGATACTAAGATCGGTGTCCCGAACCGCTGCTCGGTTGAAAATTAACAGTGAACAATTGTGATTTATAAATAAACTTGTAAAATAGTGATCTTGTGTTTTGTGCTCACATTTTATCCCAATAACGCCCACAAAGACTATAACAAATGACGCTTCTCCGAAATAAATATTTTTTTTGTTCGAAAATTGTACTGATCTTTTGTCTCTGATGTGTCTCTGCACTTCTCTAATAAGCGGCAAGGATAATTTTTATTAATTTTTTGAAGTGAATTTTTTTATTAGTACACTAGGCATTTGTGGCTTGAAGGTAAAACCGAAATCTCGGGTCACGCTAATATAGACACGTAGCCGGAAGTTGAGCATTGGTAGTAGTGTGTCCATGAATCCAACCTTGCCTAGTACAGAACGAAATAACCGCATGAAACGTAGTTTATATAGAACGTTATTCATACTGATTTATTATTTATTTGATTTTACTAATTCAGTTAAGCCATTTCATTTATTTATTAATTCAGTTTTGACTGATTGAGATCCTTTGTAATATTTATATTACATATTGAACTTTTATTCTTGTGGGGTCTTCAACAAAAAAAATTCATGATGGAAGACTATATTTTTTATTGTATATATGTTTTTGAAATAATACCTTACATTATATATTATAACAAGTGACTCATTGTGAATTGTCTGTTTTGAATGATCTTTCTTATTTTCATTATAGAAATTTAGGAAGTACATAAATTATTAATATTATTATTTTATTTTATTTTTTATTAAATGAATATAATGTTTTACTCTGTGTCAATTACAAGCTGAATGTTCTAAATATTTACTGAAATAAATAAAATTTTGCCATAATTTATAAATTGATATCTCAAATGGTAATACATAGATATTTTAAAATAGGGCTGTGAAAAACTTTTTAATATTTTGCTACTTACACTATAAATTTAAAAACAATGCATAATGGTATGGATTTTCAAAAAAAGCTTAATATTTCTAATAAGGTCGAACAAATGTAGAATGGTTACATCACCGAAACGAGTAGCAATACTAGCTTTTTTTGGTAGAGCGACGGAAAGATTGCCCAGAAATCGCAGGTTCGTTGATTTTCACTGAAACTGTGAAAATAAATATTGTAATAATAAATGTTTAATTATCAAAGAACCTAGAGATCTATTGAAATGGACTTGATATTTATGCTATAAAATGTTTCTTGCATATGAGCGTTAGTTAAACTATAGTGTATGGTAATTTGAGGTTGGTGATGACGTTTAATTGAATAATAACACGGTAAGGCTTTGGCAGACGCTACATACGATACGGTATATACGATAGTTTTGTTAATAGCTTGAAACAGGATATCAGTCTACGTGTTAAGCTTATTTCAAAATATGTAGGTATTTTCAGATATCAGTCGATACGTTGGGTATTGCTAAAGACAAATATTTTTTGAAGTCAACAAAATAAAAATCAACGATATCACCTTCTTGAAGTACAAAAGGACTAACTAACTAACTAAGCTAACTTTAGGATACTTTCACAAATATTATTCGAATCTAAGAAAAAACCAACACTATTTACCTACTACATCATTTATAATAGTCAAAGAAAAATAACGTTGATAATATTGTAGTAAATAGTTTTTACCATCAATATCAGGAAAAATGCAAAAAATCCTCAAATAAAATAATACATACATAAACTAATTACCGGGAATTATGCATAAAAATAATAAGATCTATGTTTTCATTTTCAATATTAATTATACTACGTCGTGTAAAACAAGTTCAAAGAGACCTTTATTAAACTCAAGCAACTTACTTAAATATTACTATTGAATAGAATAGAATATTTGCTGCAGAAAGTAAGTAATTAAAATTTATTTTCTCTAAAGAAGTTATTTAATATGACTACCATATTCCTCGCTTCTAGCTGAAAACTGAATGAACTGCATGCAGAGGTAGTGTGTAATGTTAAACTGTTGGAATTTATTTATATTTTATTCATTCATTATTCATTTTTTAACCAACGGGTTCACGCATTTATGATAATCATATTAAGGCTTCATTTTTATTTAAAAGTTTCCAACATTATGTGCTACGTTAAATATATAAGTATATTACTTACACTTTACTTATAATAATTATATATGCATATAAGTGTGCAAATAAGCTTTAAATGTCAAAATAGCCTAATCGAAATAATAATTTTAAAACATTTTTTTCATTAGGACTTATTGGACCAAAACTTATGTAATTATTGTATTCATTGACTATTATAAAGTACGCATCTCTAACAATTTCTCAAAAATAACTACTCTTCTTAATAATCTTTGATGAAATGTGAATATATAATGTGAATTATCGGTCAGTATTCGGCATCAGTTATTGTTTAGTAGAGAGTAGGCAAAGTTACCACAAAGTCATATTATCATTTTAACAAATCAACTCAAAGTCATGAATAAAAAGCGTCGTTTTATTTTAAAAATAATTAAAAATTAATAAATAATTTCATTGGTGGTATAGTGCAAATAACATCACTTACTGAATCACGATTTTCAGAATAGTTCCAGAAGTTATTCTGGGTTAGGTTATAGATTTATAATATTAATGCAAATCATTACCAAAAAGTAAAATAATATAATAATACTCAATAGACAGAGAAGGTACAAGGTTCATTATTTGATGTAACCGTATAGTGATAAACACCTAAAACATAAACTCTATGTATATAGAGTTTATTTATTAGAGTTATTATATAGAGTTTATTAAATTCCAACTACATAGAAAAAAAGGTTCAACTTAATTGTAAGATGAATTCAATTAAACAAAGTTGTTTTCAGGATTTCCACAAATAAAGAATAAAGACTGGAAAGATTATAAGTTATCGTTATCGTCCATGGCTATGAAGGATTTGAAAAATAATGGTTTAATTCACAACTGTATAATTATGAAGATATTAATATATTTATATATATATGTGAGACAGTCATTTTTTATAAGCGTTCCTCATCCAAAGGGTAAAAACGGATCTATAGGGAACTTATATTCTCTTCCCAATCTTTTTTTTAATTTATATAGACAACAGGCGAAGTTACTTAGCATTCCATGGATTCACCGAGCGGGTGCCGGGCCCATTGCGTTGCAAGGAGAGGAGTACAAGCAGTGCCTGGGACTTGCGACCCAGGAGTAAGTTTAGGGGCCCCTTTATTATGCGCAAAAACGCTCGCAATCACCCTGTACACTTGTCATCCTACCTAACCAAATTTGGAAAGAACTTACTAATGAAATACGTTCTAGATATGAACTGGTATTTATTCTAGAAAGGCTGAGGTAGGTTATAGAGAGATTTTGCTTTTATACCTCTCGCTCCCACTTCTACCGCGTACAATATGAAGTTATGTACGCGGTAGAAGAATAATAAGATGTATAATATGAAGTTCCGTAATTGTTACGTTTAAAACCACTGTAAACAAATGCAATGCTTTATGGACACTACCTATGCTAGTTTTAAAATATACTTCTTCTATTTTATAAAGATGCTATGTAGAGACAAAAAAAGCCTTTTATTTGGTGGTGTCACTTAATATGATAGTGAAGATATTCGCAAAACAATAAAAAAAACACTAGTATAATTCAGTTGAGTTTTATCTCTTTAACTTTGCTTATATTTACAAGTACTTGTAGGGATACTTAGACCACTTTTTAGAATTCTGTTTAATTCGAATTTAGTTTTTGTTTAATTATATTTTATTCCTTTTACATTTATTGTTATTAAACAATTTCATCATCATTTTAAATTTTACTGAATTTATGTATGTATCTAGGTACTTTTTTATCATTTACATTTTCTATTGTTTCTTTGCTTTGTCTTGTTTTAATTATTTGAGAATTATTGTGTATTATTGTTCGGTAGGTTCCATTAAGTAATTAAATAAATTAACTTATTAATATTACTTTATATTATTAGTTTATTTTTGGTCTTTTCTTTTATATTTAATTTGTTTTATCATCATTGTCATTATTATTTTATTATTAAATTTAAGCTTAATTATCTGTTATTAGTACATTTGTGTCATTAATATCAAAAAAGTACTCACTTGAATCAGCGTGGGACTCAAAATCTTCTATCCCATAATTTGAATCCCAATCTTATATTCTTCGTTGAGATAAATATATTTTGCAGCGTTTTGGTCAATTCTACTCTTTTTCCTATTCTACTCTTCACGCTATTCTCATATCGGAGTGTTGGCTCAAGACATTCTTATCTTTCGACTGTTTGCACTATATCTAAACCTGACTTTTTTTTAAAATCAGATCTGATCGCGGTGAGAGGAGTTGGGGTGTAGTTTATAAAGGGGTGTGACAAATGGATCAACAAACTGTCCAGATACACATTTTGTAGTTCACTTGTACGCTGTAGAAATGGAAATGAGACGTTAAACAATAATAAGTTAATATTAAATTAGAGAGAAGAATATATATAATTAAGGTTAAGGTGTTAAAATAGATTCTAAATTCTCTTGGACCTATCATATAGAATACATCTGTAACAAATTAAGATTGCTCCTGTGTAAATTTTATCATTTAAGTTTTAAAAAAATAAATACTGTAACGGTTCTATAGCCGTTACGGAGATATAACAGAGCAATAGTTAGCATAGCGGGTGCTGCGTTGTGTGCGTACGCGCTTGTAACCGGTCTGGCCGACAAGGGGGCTTCGCGGGGTGCACCGCCGCGCCGCCGCGCAACTCAACCTGGCCTCCCGCAGTCAGAGGACCTACTAAAGCGGCTGCTATTAGCCGTATCGTGCATATCGTACTCATATACAATTGCTAAGGTCATTAGAGGTCTTAAAACGTTGCGACGTTTTCTATTGTTTTTAAATATTTTTATTAACTATAAAACCCCATTTCGGGTGAGTGTTTTTATTATGCATTTTGTTGTTTTATAGTTTTTAATAAGTGAATATGTAATGTAAGTACATTCGATTTTTCATTTAATTTTGCTTCGGTATTCTTCTTATACCATTTTAAATATATGTTCACTTTAGTATAAATTTAATTTTCCTCAACGATATACCTTCAATGCAGTGGTTATATATTGTAGTGTAGTCAATAGAACTTGTATTATTGTACTAGATTATAGCATGACGCAGCTTCTGTGGCTTACCCTCTTAAGCGTAGTATTTATATTTGTACTTTACATAAGTTTTTATATTGTTTTTTGCTACATAAGACGTTACCCGGCTACTATTTAAAAAGGAGGGTAACGTTTTAAAAATTACTTTGTACAAAGTTTGACTGCCTCATCCTTGAAAACTATTGCTTGCATAGAAACACCGCTTCGGCTTTCATTAGCGTTCCGGCTGGTGGCAGTCAAACTGAGTTTTGAGTGCACATAATAAAATACCCGATAAACGGGATTTCAGGGTTTCTGGCTTAGGCCTAACGGCGGGTTAAGGACAATTGGCGCTTCCTTTTCTACTCTACCTACTACAGTGCTGAACAATTGCTGTCTAACCGCCAAAATTCCCACGGCATCGTACTTCACTGCATTCAACAAATACAAGGCCAGTGGTTGTAGTCTATACGGAGTTCTGCACATCCTCGGTCATCGGACGAACCCACGACCCTCTATTTACTTAAAATATATAATTAACTTTCTCAGCTTTTTTTATTTTCATTCCCTGGTATCCACCAGGTTAAGAGACGGGGAAGTGTGACAGACGGTTCAACACAATAGCGGTACACGGTCGGTGTCCGAGGGTAAATATGAGGTGCCTAAAGTCAAAAATTACTTTGGTGACAGAACTCTTAAAAAGCGTATACCTCATCTTCTGAATGGCCTACCTAAAGAAATCCAACAGGAGACCAATAAAAATAAATTTAACAATAAATTACGTGAATATGTTATATGTTCACAATATGTTAATTGTGGAATAATTATCATTTGTAGCTTTTAGAGACTCCCAATTCCGCAGTCAAACTGATCTATCAGTTTTGCGGAACAATGTTTATTTGTAAGTTGTATTTAAGTATGATATAATAATAAATTAAAAAAAAAATAAAATAAAGGTGCACCTGGGTTAGAAGTACCAAGTGTCAGTTTCTGGCTTGCGCTCTTCCTCCTGCTATATGATGACGTAGGCACCCGCGCGGTTAGTTTATGCATGATAAGAAGTTTTTTCTAGTCTTGATAATTTTATTTGAAAAACCCACATAAATTCATTAGTTCATGCTTGCAATCCAACAGCGATTGTATAGTAGTATAGTCCATATATGCAGGATAGATGTGTCACCGAAGAATGTTTGTTGACAATTATATAATTTGCTGTTCTGTTGTTCTGCGTTTCTACTCTTTTATGTGGTTAGAAATGCAACAGACAGTAACATTGAATAAAACATTCCTAATTCTCTCAAAATAAAACAGCACGTCAAGTCATAGGGAGTTTCCACGTTAGAAGCTTTTAAGCCTTCTGCATAACGTACCTACTTGTAGAATGAAAAACCGCTATATACTTTACCAGCTTTAAGCACAAACTAAAAACTGGTGAAGTTTATACAGGTTAGTAATAAGTTGTTGTAATCGCTGAACGTATTTTCATTTTATTGATAATATGTTTCATTTAGATAAATACAAACAAATTTTTGTTGCCAATATTTCTGTTTGCTTTGAACTTTAAAGCTCCAATCACCGATAAGAAAATATCATTATTAAAAAACTTACTCAAGCACACCTCCTGGTGTCTGTCTTTCATAACATATTTTTCATGGAAACCTTAAAAGTTATTTAATACATTTTATATAAGTCATAAACTAGCAAACATATATTATTTTACTAGCTGTGGAAATCATCAAAACAGATTTCTGCAATTAAATTGGATTGAACAGTATTATTAGTAGTATTACAGTTTAAATAGTTTAATGATGTCACTTCTACAGTTAACAATAGCTTGTCAACGGGAGGTTATTTTGCAAATTACAATATTTTTAAAAATATAGTTATTATGTGCCTTTCATGAACATATAATGTCATATTTTAAACTACAATGTTATGCGAGTAGATAGTATTTAATATTTATAATAGTTGGTGATAAAACAGAGTCTTACAATATTCACCCTTATTTTGTAGAATTATAAAAATATCTTATAAAAAAAAACCATAAAGATTAATTTTCTTTTTACCAATATTATGTGAGTGTGAACCAGAAATTATCTTTCCTAAACTAATATTTGGATTCACCGAGATCTTGTTGAGTTGGATAAGATTCGACTACGATGATATTATTTATGTAGGGTTTTAGGAATCTTCAAGTTCAATTTGAAAAGGTCTTTGCCAGCGTGATACACCTTAACCCATATCACATAAATACATTATTATAAGAATAACATCTTAATAACCAGCGGGTTCAGTACAGGCCATACTTTCATAAAAATAGTTAAGTAAAAACTGACCCACATTTAAACTTGAATCTACTCGATACCTGCCATAATATTTTTGTTATACGAGATCTTAAAGAGAGTATTATTTTAAATATTCTTAATTTTCTTAATTTATCTAAGTATCTGTTTACATGCATTAGCTACTTTGTTTTGAAACACGAGCACACAGTTTAACAAATAACCTAATTATTAAACTAAATTATAACATAAAATATTTAAAACACAAAATTTCTGTTACATATTAGACACGAAGCATAATTAACTTGAAATAGGCAGTTTTATAGGTCATTGTCCTGTCTGATTTACGTAAGGAGTTCATTTAATTTGGAGCAAAACGTTTGTTGGTTTGTTGCTCGGGCTCATTTAGTAAAATTAACAGGAATTAATTATTCTATTACTTGTTAAATTAGGACCTTTATAGTTTATTTATAATGTTCATCTTATCTGATGGAAGATTTATAAATAATTAAGGACAATAGTTAAAAACTATAATAATTAAGTTTGTCGTCCTTGACATTTGTGACCGGGTTCTTTTCTTTGTTGAACCGTATGTAATATTTTTATCTTCTTAACTATTGTAGCGTCACAGGGTATCTCCTAAATTCATAGTGAAAAAACTTTATAAACTGTATAAAGAGTTTCTGTTACATTAAGATTTTGTATTATCTTTTTGGCTTTAAATAATTTCACAATAAGATATCATTTTAGAAAAGAAAAAAATATATACTTTATATACAAAGTACTCTCTGCGAAAGCAGAACTCCCCTGAAAAAAAAATTGGCCGGCGCCCTTTAATTATTTTTATTTCTTTACTCTTTATTGAGTTCGTTGCACAAAGAACGAACTTAATGCCTAATAGCGTTTTCTCCTAGCGAACTTCTGCGTATGATGAATAATTTTAGAAGTTAAAAAAATGATATAGTAATAAAATTAGAAAATAAAGGCTATAATTTATGATAAATATATATAATTATTGTTTTATTATTATTATACCTTTATTATTTACCTTTATTATTATTTGTTATATATGTGAAGTTAGGTTCCCAATAGAAGTATCACAAGTATCAAAACACCCGCTTGTGTCGTATAGACCTAATTTCATAGAATGATACATTTATATCAATGCATTAGCATTATATATAAATAAAATAATATACATTATATAATAAGAAAAATACAAATACAAAATAATTAACTATAAAACAAAGCCTTCAGAAATAAAATATAATAAACCGTACATAAATATACTTATATAACACCAACCCAGCAGTTTACTGCTTACCTACATGTATATAAAAACCGAAATGTTGTATGGATTTATTATGAAGAGCCTGTGAATATTTAGTGAGGAACTCTGAGATACCAGAACTTTTAAATCTCTATACCTCGACTTTGATGTGATGATGTCTGAACTAAACCAATACATGTCAGGATTGATTAATTCATTTGAAACCAGTAAGATGCCTTGTTTGTTCTGAATTTTATTGTGACCTCTGGCTCAATATTTATATCTACATTCTGAGGAATTCTGTATAATAAAAATAACTACGTTAAAAAAAACCGACTTTAAAACTAAAAAGTAATAAATAATGAAGATTTAATATTTATTAGGTATTTCTACCTATTATTTATATTATGTCCTATTTACTAATAGGTTTCAAATCGGTGCCAAGACATTTAGTATTAGAATTCGGTTGAATATATTGTTATTTATTATGTTTAATTACGTATCTTAATCATTAAAGTAGGAATTTCATTGTATTAATTTGCACCGACTTCAAACCTATTAGTAAATAGGACATATAAATAATAGGTAGTATATACCTAATAAATATTAAATCTTCATTATTTATTACTTTTTAGTTTTAAAGTCGGTTTTTTTTAAAGTAGTTATTTTTATTTAATACTTTTTAGTTTATTGCTACATTATCAATTAGCAATGGGTAGTCCTACAAAAGGTGCTGCGCGCCTTAAAAAATACAGATCTCAAGAAACGGGAACGGATAAAAGTAGTCTTCTCCGTAAAAAATCTCTTCGAAACACTATTTCACGTTCTTGTGAGACCTACAGATGTCATTAGTCACAGGACATTCTGATTTCCTTCCGGAGGAGTTAGTTCAAAACTTGGACAAAAATGCTCTTAAAATAAAAACTAATGGGCCTACCTGAATCAAATTTTTACGGGACCAATTCGAAACTATTCCGCATCAAACAAAAAAAAACCGGCCAAATTGAGAACCACCTCCTTTTTGAAGAAGTCGGTTAAAAAGATGAAGCATTAACTACTATGGCACAGATTGACCATATTGCGTAAAATATTTTAATTGTTTTTACAGATACTGTAAGGGGGGTTCAGATTGGTTCCAGCATGTTTCATATCTTATATTAAATAAATGTTCACCATAGTTAAGAATGTATGAATGTTCATAAATCAAATTAGCTGAAGTGTTCTTTCCAAAAAAAGTTGCACTTATAAGGATTAGCTACTAGTATAAAGAAAACTCCTTGAATATACTCAGCATGTATAATTTTACTTCACTCTTTATCACAATTTACAGAAGGAGATTATAAAGATAGACCCTAAACTGATTATACTTAATTTAGACTGAATTTAACTTTTATAACTTAGAACGGCTTGACTTTGAAGTTTAACTAAAAGTGAGTTAAAATAATGACTCGCCCTGAACGTTTAATTTGATTAAAGAGATATTCAATTGATTCATGTCAAAGTCAAATAAGTTACTTTTTTTGACAAGAGATAATAACAATTAAAATACCCACATAATTTTTAACGTCATAATAACATTAAAATAAATATAATCCATAACAGTAGGGTGCAGCTAAAGTTGTTTTTTATCATGTTTGGTACCTAGTATTGTTACAAGTTAAAATTTAGTCAGAAAACTGTTTGAATCCCATTAAACTAATAATTTTTGAACATCAAATTAAATTAAAGAGCGCCTAATAACCGTTGTTGACCTTTTACCAGCTACGGCAAATATATATATATATATATATACATACCTACATCGTGTTAGCAATTATTACTCCTATTTCAAATTTATTCAATCTAACTTTTCAATTTAAAACCTGCTCCTCCCATGCAGACGGCGCGAGGCTGTCAACTACAAACTCCGTTTAAAGTATGAGAGTGTATTTCACATACCGTTACATTATTTACACAACATTTAAGAGAATATAATATAGTTTTATTTTGTCCTTTTAATAAAAAAATATTGTTTTAATTTTAAGTAGGTACTTATAAAGTTTGTTAACTTTCATATATTCAAATGAATATTGAAAATATTTTGAGAATTAGTTATAAGCAATATTTCATCAGAATGATATTTTTACAACTGATATTATGAAACATATAAATATTTGTTAAATTTGTAAGCTGTGTGTCAGAACAATTTCAGTTTTGGTTAGGTTGTTAATAAAATAATTATATTTTTTGTCTACCACTTATTAATACGATGAATAAGCGTAAACCATTAGAGCTATCCATTTAATTAATTCCTTATAAAAAAATATATCTTTTCTCCTACACTTAAGACTTATTTTTATATATAACCAGAAGCATTTCGCCGAAGCCTTTTAAATTAAATATAGAAAATATTTTTATTTAAATTTGTATTAGGTACAAACACAATTAAACGGTATTTTTTTTTGTTCTAGACATTTTATTTTATTATGAAAGGGTAAAGGGAAGATATTCAAGAGATGATTTAAGATCTTCATTACTCCTTGTTGAAATAAATTGAGTACAATGAATGTTTTGTAGTATTAATAATCGTTTTTAAACAATTTGTCCATTAAAGATTCAATTAAAATATGTGATACAACAACTCTAATTTTTAATAACAAATCATTTGGAGTAATGGAAAATTTATTATAATATTAATTTCGAATATTAAACTTGTTAGATCTTTTATATTATTTGTTAAAATGGAAATAGCAATCGTACAACTGTTAAATTCATAGTGTGAGATTGTCTAAAAGATTTGAGTTCCACATTTCAAGCAGATTTGTATTTGTTATATTCTTACTTGTGTGTGCTACTTGAATAAAGCTCCTATTATGTGTTAAATGTTAAATTATTATTTTAACAATAATAAATACCGTAGAACGGGGTGGATAGATAGGGTTTCAATCTTTAGTGACGATTTTCGTAGTGTTACAGATTCGATACCAAATTTTCTTAGCATTTATTTAATGAGTCTTAGGGCAAAGTAACGATATATACTAATTTCTATTGAGATATGTTTCAATTTATTATCAAATAATCATAAAATATCGGTGATTTCTATTTACCTTCCATCAGGGGATAATAAACACGCCTGAGGGGTAAAAAGAAAAATACCGCAGGGTTGCTCCTTTGTAGATGTTTTTATTAGGTGTGGCTTAGTAACACAAGATTATTTAAAAAAAAATATTTTATTGAATAAAACAAAATTAGGCTTGAAACGTAAAAACAAAGTAAAACGAATATTCTTTCTTTACACATTCTTACAAAATAATTATGGTATAATCAACAACCAACAAAAATAAACATATTCCAAAAAAAAAAGTTAAAACAAGGTAACAAAATCCAACTTGCTTATATTATTTATCAAGTCCTTTATCAAAATCAGTCTTAATCAACTTCTTCTTCGGTCAAAATCAATACCTATGTAGGTAGATGCCTACATAATATAACTTACAAAATCAGACTTCAAAACCAAACTAATCAATTTCACTTTTACATTTAATATACATAAACTATAATTGTAGGTAGGTAGGTAGGTAACAAAATAGTTTAATATTCTTTTGATAGACACATATTTAACTTGTTCCATTGTCAAATTATATTATCATCAGTCAGATCTTTAAAAATATCAGCATCATTTTTGTAATATCTTGGTCGTTGTATAGTAACTGGCTTCGAGTTATCAGATCGTTTCTCCTTTTTTATTTCAATTACAGTATTCAAAGGTATTTTTTTACATTTACGTAAATTCACACCATGTGTATCTTTCGCTACTTTCTGTATAGAAATAATTTCAATCTTTTTATTTTTGCATATTTCTTCTTTGGTTACTATCGTCTTACTATTATTACTTTTACAAGTCTCTTCCTTAAGCTCATCTATAAACTCACTGAATATAGTTTCTGGTTCTATATTAGATAAGAAATCTTTGCTAGTTTGACTTTGGTCGATATAATTATCAATAAATCGTTCATCTTCATCTTGAAGATCATTGACAACAGAATATTCATCTACACATACTACAGGCAGTAGCTTGATGTCTATTTCTTTATCTTCTCTCAATACATCTTTTTTAGCCTTTACATCATCTTTTTTCGGTAAATCATTCGCTAATTTATCTATAAGTTGCTTCACATCATTTTTTTTCTGGTGTTGTGTCTTGCATTTTGATAATTCAACTTTAGTCTTTTTCTTCACTAGTTTATTTTTTAAATTGTCAGGGTTTATGTTCTCAATATCTTTATTCTCAGGGTCATTACTTTTGGAATCTAAATCAACAGATTTTCCAGGAATCACATTTATCTTCTTTCTCTTGCTACCATTTTTACACGTTTTTGCTATCTTACTCGCAATTTCTTGTTCAGTTTCACTTTCTAAATTATCATCATCTATATTCTTTAAACTTAATCCAGATTCTACGTTTAATTTTCGTTTACGTGGTGGTTCCTTAATATTTATTGTGCCATATCTCATTTCTTTAAGTATTTCTAAGACTGATTTGTCAACTGCGTATCGTGACTTGTCAGGGTCTTCATTGCCATCTATGGGAAGCCTCGATAAAACTTGCTCACAATCGATAGGACAAATTCCTGACTTTCGAAAGCCTGCTTTTAAATTAGATTCTACGTTTTCTGACAACGAAGTTATTAAAAGTTTTAATAACTTTGGAAAACAGCCTTTCGGCACTGATGATTGGTTTCTACCGTCAGTCTTTTTCCATGTTAGCAATATGTTACGCCAAGCTGTTTTCATGGGTCTAAAAAATGCTATATCAAGAGGCTGGGTTAAGTGGGTTGAGTTAGCCGGTAAAAATACAAAAGAAATGTTTTGTTCTTCACACATTCTAATAACTTCTATAGATAGATGTGATGATAAATTGTCACCAATAAGAACTTTATGCCCAGGTTTATCATTAAAAAATGGAATAACAACAGATTTAACATAATCTTCAAAGGTTGTGCTATCTATCCATCCAGAAGCGGTTCTATTGTAGCGTGTACCTTTAGGCCCTCCTGTTGTCCAAGTATCATAAACATTATTTGCCTTATAAATAACATATGGAGGTAAAAGCTCACCCGCAGCGGTACCAGCCATCATAATTGAAATAGATGACTTAGATTGATTAAGCACCCTTTCAGGATACTTAGTACCTCTTTTGACTATTACCTTTTTGCGTCCGGGATCATCGCATAGGTTAGTTTCGTCATAGTTTACTATGTTTCTGGGTTCAATGTCTTTCAATGATTCCTCTAGCTCTTCAAAATACTCTTTGATTGTAACGGGGGAAACTTGAGCCCTCGACTTTTTGATGTTTTGACACATTCTTAAAGAAATAGCATCCTTATACCTTTTTAAGAATCGTGTGGCATAATCTGGTCCTGGCATATTATTATTAAAACGCTTATGAATAATACCTAAATTATCCAAATATGATTTAACTATAATTCTCAAATCATAAGTATCCAATGGATAACCCCAGCTGCTTAATGTATTTAAATATTGAACTATATGACGTTCTGTATCTTCATCTAGTGAATTTTGTCCCCCTTGTTTTTTCATAGTCCTTCTATTATGTCGATACAGAACCGATTTGTTGATGTTATACTTATCTGCGATATGCGCCAATGAGCATCTTGGCGTTAGTTTGTACTCTTCCAACGCTTCTTTAATTATATCGATGTCGTATTTGCGATAACGCCTACTTCTTGGATCTGGTTTATAGTTGCGAGGCATTTTTGACCTGAGGATGAAATAATAAAAAAAAACAATAATTACCATGTATTTGGATGTACTTAAAAAATTTAGATGCCGTAACCGTTTTTATTGCTAATGTTTAGGTACCGCATTATCCGTTACGCAAGTTCAGTTAGTTAATGTCAATCAGTTATTTTCTTATATATTCCTACAAAATACCTATCAAATAAATCACTGTTCATAACCGAAATTAAATTCAACTTTAAACTAACTGTAGGTAAAAAACTACCTATAGTGGTAATTAAGCTTAGCGACAACCCTGTCGTAATCATAACTAATCACCCCTCTCTCGTGGCCATTGTCCCCTTTGCTGTGTCTATTAAACATATTGGCGTGTCTATTATCCCCACAGGCGTGTCTAATCACCACTCTCCCGTATCTATTCACCTCGTTTTTTTTTGAAAATTAACACTAGCTAGAAAAATAACGATTTAACATAATAAAACATGTTCTTACCTTAATTTATACTGCTAAATATATCAATGAATGAACACACAATCACATAAAACCAAATTTGCATAAATTTAGCGCCCACGTATTTTTTTTTACTTGAAGTCACTTTAGGCTATGTAAACCGCCTGTTTTCTTTTCAACTTTGACGTTCAGTTTTGACAATTTTTCTCGATGTTGCCATAAATACGATGTTACCAGACTAAGGAACAAAACAGTAATAATTTGGTAGTTTTTCGGGTTTTTTGCAAGAAATAACGAAATGACAAAGAAATAGTTTGAAATTATACCAAATGCTTATATCTATTCCCCCCGCGAGTTCTATTGACCCCGTTCTACGGTACCCCGTAAGTACCATATTGTAGATAAAGGTTAAAGAGAATATATGAATTTGAAGATTTATTGCTTATCCGAAACAAAGATAAAATATATACTTACCCAGAGTTTAATATAAAATAATTTAAATATATATATGTTTTTATAGTGTATATTCAAAATGTATTTAGTATGCTTTATTAGTGTTCTTATTTGTAATGTTTTATATGTGAAGAGAAATATTTACAAACATTTATTAAAAAACATTAATTAAATTACAGCAACGAAAAAAACTGAACTGTAATATCTCGAAATGTTCACTACGGTAAATATAACATTGAATTATATTTCAGAGAAGATACTTAATGTGAATACCGCATTCACTTCAGATGAAATTGTATGTTTCGGTAAAATATATGTGTTTGTTAAATTGTTGGAATTTGTAGTGAGTATTAAATTACTTTAAATTCAACTATATTTTTATTTATTTTATTAGTCAACAACTTTCAAGCGTTTCAAAGTATTATTTAATATAGTTTTTATTTCTCCTCAATACATTTAGAGAAATACAATTATCTCAATCGGTATCGCTTGTCTGCAAAAATGTTAATCCGGCCGGATGGTAATCAAAAATTTTCCTCGAATGCTGCTCGGCCGAAGATATGCTCTTTCATACATACATACAATATGACGCACCATCCTGTGTGATATAAGCTGAAAAAGTGTCCTTAGGATCTTGTTCTCAATTGCCGTTGATCATTGGCGTGCGAGTGCTACCATGGTATACCTATATTTGCCACTAAACCATTTAAAGATTTTCGAATAACTACATGTCAGCAGCAACGGGGTATGTCACCTTCACAACAATAACTATTAATTTTTAACTAGTGTTCTTAATTTATAAACCTACAATGGGAGAAGTTGAAAATTATAAATAAACTATTAAGATCCTAATTTAACAAATAATAGAATAATTAATTCCTGTTAATTTTACTAAATGAGTCCGAGCAATGAACAACAACAAACGTTTTGCTCCAAATTAAATTAACTCCTAACGTAAATTAGACAGGACAATGACCTATAAAACTATGCCTATTTCAAGTTAATTATGCTTCGTGTCTAATATGTAACAGAAAGGTTGTCTTTTAAATATTTTATGTTATAATTTAGTTTAATAATTAGGTTATTTGTAAAACTGTTTGCTCGTGTGAATATGTAATACTTACTTGTTCTGAATAGAAAAGTTTGAAAACTACGTTGCTGTTGCACGTAAACAGACTCTTAGAGAAACGCATATTTAAAATAATACTCTCTTTAAGATCTCGTATAACAAAAATATTATGGCAGCTATCGGGTAGATTCAATTTTAAATGAACAACAATCAACAATTTTTATGAAAGTATGGCCTCTACTGAACCCGCTGGTTATTAAGATGTTGTTCATATAATATATTTTATAATTCTGCAAAATTTTAAAGCAAAAGCTTAGCTAACATTTGCACAAATTAAGTTTTTTTAAATAAGAAAATATTGAACTTATGAAACGTCAAACTATAGTTGCGCTATTACAAAGAGTAAGTTTAAGAATAAAAACTGATAAAAACTCCATGAATAATCTTATTTTTATTAGTTTTGTTTTATAATGTTGACTATTAAATTATTGTCAGAGTAGATATTTAAAAATATTTTTATTTCAATTAAGCGAAAGTTTCGAAAAGATAACTAGAACAACTAACTACACTAATTCCACCATACTCTCATACTGGGGTATCTCAGGGTGTCGTTCTATCTCCTTTACTATTTGCTATTTTTATTAACTCTATCACTCAAAGTATCTCTTCTCCCTCCCTCCCTCTCACATGTATGTAAATGATATCCAAATTTACACTACTCCCTATCCACTATCCACTATCAAGCTTGAAAATCTTTGTTTTTCGGTGACCGCTATTAACAATGACCTAATTTCTATTTGTAATTGGAGTAAACAATGTGGTTTAAAAATAAATCCTGCCAAGCCCCAAGTTATGATAATTGGCAGTAGCGGTATGATAGCAAGAGTTGATTAGCGAAATTTAGAACCTATAATATTTAACGGCGTCACTATTCCTTATTGTTCATCAGCTACAGACTTGGCTGTTTACTTAGATCAGACACTGCCGTGGTCTTTTTAGGTTAGTGACATCAGTGGGATACTTTTGCTGCATTAAGGTGTTTACATCGAATTGCGATTTTTTTTACCAATCCAAATTTATGTTGGCACATTCTTTTATTCTATCCATCCTCGATTATGCAGACCCAAGTTTTATTGATTTAACTGAAGACAATTTAAACGAACTTGAGAGACTTCAGAACCTTGCTATACGATTCATATTTAGCCTACGCAAATATGACCACATTTCCCATTTTCGTCAAAAACTCAAATGGCTTCCCATACAACGACGTCGGGATTTGAATATACTTTCTCTTTTTTACTGTGTATTATTCCACCCAAAAAAACCTTCATATCTGAAGGAAAAATTTAAATTCCTGGGTATCCCAGATACTGCACGAGCATCACAAAAACTTATTATAAAAATGCCTGTCATGCTACCAAGCTATGGAATGAGCTTCTTTTATATATACGATTCTCGAAATGTTTGGAAATATTTAAAAAATCCGTTAAAGAATACTACTTATCTGAAATTAACCAGTTATTTTGCTTTTTTTATCACTTTTGCTATGGCAGTTCTTTTTTATGTATTTCTGTATTTACTAGTGTATTTTTGTTATATATTATATATAATGATATATATGTATTACTAGTAAGTATTTGTGTGTAGTTATTAGTAAGTATGTCTATTATAACCACACCACCTACCAGTATTTCGTATTTCATATTGTTTTTTTTTTTTTATTTTCCTAACCCTAAGGTCGTCGGGAAGAAATCTCCGGTAGGCAATAAGACTGGCTTTTGTACTTTTTTTTCTCGTGTATTGTGGTGTGCAATAAAGAGTATAAATAAATAATTAAATAAAATAGGGTTCAAAGGATTCTACTTATAAATATTCAAAATAATAGTAATTATAAAAAGTAATATCTTGCAAAATAAGTGTCGTTAGTTAAAAAGTAATAGTTAAATGTTGTAAGACTCTGTTTTATTACCAACTTTTATCAAATTTAAATACTATTTACTGGCATAATATTGTAGTTTAAAACATGACATTATATGTCCTCTCCCCTCCGGACCTCTGCAGAGTGTAGACGTGCTATTTGTGTTTGTTTGTTTAGTGCTTGTTATAAATATACCAACATTTTACGTATATTTCAATAAAAAAATAGGAGTACATAAATGCGCAGGAGTTCACCGGTAAGCAATTCTTAGTTTATCGCCTCTTTGACCCTTGACGCCGCCCTAGTTTGCTTGTCGCCTTACACTACGAACTAGCTATAACCACGCCCATTTTTGACTACTATTGGGTGTGTAATCTAAAGGGCGTACACGTGAAGCACAATTTGCTACATTGAGCTACAGACTAACTCCGCTGCATTTTTGTGGCCCTGGTACTTGCAGCTGTATAAACCAAGTTTTAAAATGTACCGCACGCCGGAAAAATCTAACTCCGAGTCCAATCTGCGTAACTTTGATAACACAGAGACAACGCCATCTACAAGTTTTATAAGCATACGTAGTAAAAGGAAGCGGTCCGAAGAAATTTTATCCGATCTCTCCGAATTTAAGATTGAAATCAAAGACATGATTTCTTCGTGGATGACTCAACAAACTAATGAAACTGCACAAATATCATCATCATTAAGAACAATTGAAAATTCATTGTCCTTTCTATCGTCTAAATACGAAGAAATGAGTAAAAAAGTAGAATATATTGAGCAAGAGGGAAAAAAGGACAGGGATTATATAATTATTTTGGAGAATAAAATCGAGTCACTTTTAAGATCATAGCGCAAGAACTGTTTGGAACTCAAAAACGTCCCAAAAATGGAAGGTGAATCAAAAACAACGCTAATAAACATGGTGAATAAACTATCCTCATCAATTAAAATTGGCCTACAACCGAGTGACATCAAGGATATTTATAGAACAACTTCAAAGGGTGACAAAAAACCAATTGTGATAGAGATGTCATCATATATTCAAAAAACAAATATAATTAGTGCTATAAAAAACCATAATTCCCATAATAAAAATGATAAATTAAATACACAACACTTGGGATTAAAAGGAAATAATACGCCTATCTTCTGCTCGGAACATTTAACGCCAAACGGAAACAGGCTTTACTACTTAGCGAGGGAAATGTCAAGAGCTGTAAAATATAAATTTTGTTGGACCTCACTTGAAGAAGTACTAGTAAGAAAGGATGAAAATTCACCAATCATCAAACTTGTCAACGAGTCACAAATTAAGAGGTTGTATGAGGGCAACATTTGACTAACATTGTCAATTCTTGCGCACGTTTTGTTGTTTCTAGAAATTTACTTATCTAATCATTGTCTTTTTTTAATTTTTATTTATAAAATACTAAATGTAATACTCACACATACATTTACACACTTACATTCACCTTCAATACTTGCACACATTTTACATCAAACTTTTACTGTACTTCAATATTCAATGGAAACTACTTATAAACCTAAAGAGCTTAGGCTGCTTTTCGGTCTTCCTTTTGCAAGAATCAATCTAATATTATCAAAGCACTGCAAATGCGAAGTTTTAATACTAAACATAAAATGGATTATATCCCATATCTTACAAATCAACATCAACGTTTTTAAATTGATTAATCGGATATATGAAATATTTAAGATTTTATGACCGAGTGTCACTTGTCAAAGAATAAACCTATCCCTAACTTAAATAATGACTATAACACGTATTACACTAAAAATAACATTAATCAATGTGATGGAGTCATTTTTTATGTAAAAAAGAACTTAAAGTATAAGGTAATAGAACCATACATTAGAAATGCATCTTGTTTATTACTTACTCTTCCCGATACTGTGATCATGGGTATATATCGTACTCCTTCTATTAAAAATACTGAAGACTTTACTTCCTCCCTTCAAACTATTTTAAGTGGCTATAAAAAATATCACAATATCGTTATAACAGGAGATATAAATATTGACATAAAAATCGACAGTAAGGATCCCAATTGTCCCAATTATCTAACATCGTTGGCTTACCATGGCTTACTACCAGCACAAAGACTCCTAACACGTGATAAAATGTGTTATGATCACATGATGCTGAAAACGACCCACGCTGCAAAATCGCTTGTTCTTTTAAATTCACCAACTGATCACTGCACAGTACTACTGGGTTTTTCTTACTTTCCCACAAGACCTAAAATGTCTAAGACCAAAATATCGGTAAATTATGTTGCTAGCTTGATGGAATTAAAAACAAAAATTACAAATATTTTTAAATTGACAGACCCAAATCTTGCTACTGAAGCTTTAGTTACCAGTATTTCTGAAGCAATGAAAAAAATCGTACCGTCACTACAATCCCAAATAGAAAACGTCTCATCCAACCATGGATAACACCCGGTATCCTTCGTTGTCTTCGAAATCGCGATAAACTTCACCTTAAAACCAAAAAATACCCTAATAATCAAATCTTAAAAATATCGTACACTCGTTATAGGAACTATTGTAATAAAATGATCCGAAAACTTAAAAATATATATGAAAAAAACTTATTAACTAGTGCCAACAAAAACCCAAAATCCACATGGGAAGCCATTAAGTCTATATGTCACATGAACGTTAAAAAAATAAATGACTCAGATAAATTGCAGTCGCTTATGTCTACCCCTATTGATTCTGCTAACTACGTCAACTCATATTTTTCTAACTTAGGAAAACAAATGTCGGAAAGAGTAAAATGTTCTCTTAAAAATGAAAATAACCTATTTTATACTTCTAGTTCCGTCAAGTCATTCGTCCTCTTAAAAACCGATCCTAGTGAAATAAATTCAATTATTAAAAACTTTTCTAATGGCTCTGCATCTGGGTGGGATAATATCAACACTGCATTTGTCAAATTCAGCAGTGCAGTTCTTAGCCCAATAATTAGTCACATCTATAACCTTTGTTTTGAAAAAGGTAGATTTCCCACTATACTCAAAAGATCAATAGTAACGCTTATTCATAAAAGTGGAAGTAAAGACATCGTTGACAATTACAGGCCCATTTCAGTTCTACCTATCTTCGCAAAAATTCTTGAAAAACTTATCAACAATCGTCTAAAAAAATAGTTAGTTGACAATAACTTCATATCTACCCAACAATTTGGTTTTAGAAATGGATTATCCACAGAAGACGCCGTATTGGCCTTAGTCAACACCATTAGCAATCATTTAGATTCCGGTAACAAGTGCGTGGGAGTGTTTTTAGATCTTGCAAAGGCATTTGACACTGTGTCCGTTCCCATCCTTCTAAACAAAATGTATAACATCGGCATAAGAGGCACCCCTTATGAACTATTTTCAGATTACCTTACAGATCGCACCCAACAACTAAAACTTGGCGAGTACATTAGTGAGCCGTCTTCCATCACATACGGTGTCCCCCAAGGTAGTGTCCTCGGTCCTACTCTATTTTTAATATATGTGAACGATCTTTGTAATCTTATACTCCCTAATTGTAATATTTATACATATGCCGATGACACCGCTCTTATTTTCCATGAAAAGTCCTGGAACACTCTTAAAATTACTACAGAATATGGAATCCATCAAATTTCAAATTGGTTAAAGCAAAATCTGCTAAGCTTAAATATAAATAAATCTAAATACATACCATTCTCCATTCGGAAATCCAACTTACCTCTTTCGAGTTTTAATCTTAAAGTACAACCTACCTGTCTTAACCCTGTTTTAAATACATGTAAATGTGATAATATTGATTATTCTAAAGAAATTAAATACCTCGGTGTAATAATAGATCAACACTTATCGTGGAAGCAACACATCCAGAGCACCGCAGACAGAATACGCAAACTCATGTATATTTTTCTAAAACTTAGATATGTGGCAAAGGAAAATCTCCTAGTCTCTACATACAAGGCTTTGGTGCAATCCGTTCTAGGGTACTGCGTTTCTGCCTGGGGTGGAGCTGCCAAAACTCATCTATAATTCTTGAAAGGGCCCAGAGAGCGCTCCTTAAAGTGATGTTTTTCAAACCACCTCGCTTTACGACATATGAACTTTTTTCTTCCCACAAATTACTTACAATTCGTCAAATCTATATCCTAAATATAATACTAAAAACACACAAAAAATTACCTTTTATACCAAACCAGCAAAATAGACGCAGACCTGCCCCTGCTTGTAAAATACCCCGTTGCAACACTGTATTTAAAAAATCCCAATTTGGCGTAAAATCTATAAAACTCTATAATAAACTTAACAACACGCTGAACATCTATCCCTTATCGTACACTGAAGTAAAAATTATAGTAACCTCCTTCCTCCTCAAACATACTTACGAATATACAGAACAACTATTCAATATAATATAAAGTATTGAAATGAATAATCATTTCATTTACTTCGATAACAATTACGCCTGATAGATATACACACACACACGCACGCACACACACACACACACACACACACACACACACACACACACACACACACACACACACACACACACACACACACACACACACACACACACACGCGCGTACACACGCGCACACACACACACACACACACTTTTGCAAATACTTACACTCACACAAAATATTTGTTACTTGTTTAATTCATAATGTTTAAATTTCCTTTTTTGTATATTTTAGAGATATTTTTTGTATATTTTAAAACCTATGTAAAAGTCTCTGAAGATGTCTAGATGGATGAGCGGGGCACCCAGTAATACAGGTCACCAACCTAGTACAGGGGCCCTTGCGACTTACTATGTATACACTTTTTGACTGAATAAAAATATTATTATTATTATTCATTTATTTTATTTTAATCTTATTATTTACATTTATACATATAACATTTCAAAAAAGAACATTTTAAATATAAATATAAAAACAGTATCCCGCCGACGTGGGCCTTACGACCAGTCCGTCGGTGGTTAGGGCGACAGCGAAAGAAACTTCCTCACAATGCGTGCCGTACCCAAAACTGCTGCTCTTTGCATCCGACCCTTGATCCAGTTTTTTAGTGAGAGCCTCTTGAGATGATGATCGAAACTTTTCGCTATAAGACCATTGACGGAAACTACCATCGGGACAATTATTGTTGAGTCAACAGACCACATGTCGGTAATCTCGTGAGCTAAGTCCAAGTATTTTGACAGTTTGTCCTTCTCAGCTTTCACAAGATTAGCGTCACACGGGACACTGATATCAACAAGAAATGCCCGGCGCTCTAACCAATCTACCAGCACGATATCAGGCTTATTGGCTACAATAGTCCTGTCCGTTATGATAGATCGGTCCCAATAGAGCTTAGCATGACCATTTTCCAAAACTGGCTCCGGTGAGTACTTATAATAGGGCACTTCAAAAGGTACAAGACCGTATCGAAGAGCAAGTTCTTGGTGGATAATCTTGGCTACTTGGTTGTGCCTGTGCAAATACTCTCCATTGGCAAGATGACAACAACCGGAAATAACATGTCTGATGGATTCTCCTGGTTGGTGGCACGCACGACATATGTCAACAGTGCCATCCTTTATTATGTATTTCCGATAGTTGTTCGTCTTGACAACTTCGTCAGCAATTGCACAAGCAAAACCTTCGGTTTCACCAAAGAGATCACCAAAGCGTAGCCAAGCCACGGACGCCAGAAGGTCTACATCAGGTCCATAAAGTGCCTGGTGGAACCGTCCATGAAGCTCCGTACTCTTCCATATACTTATACGGTCGTCAGTGCTAAGTACTACCGGTTTATGCCAGTTATCTTTGGCTAAGGAGAGCGGTGTAAGACCATTATCTACTGCAACAATGTCCCGATGCATTCCACACTCAGCATGAAGGAAATATTCCCTAAGATTGCATACCTCACGGTTGTGTAAGTTTTTGGCATTAAGGAAGCCACGACCCCCACACTTCCGTGGAATATACAATCTCATCACTGATGAGCGCGGATGATGCATGCGATACATTGTCAATAGTTTTCGGGCCTTTCGGTCCAGGGCATCTAATTCAGTCTGAGTCCACCTTAATATGCCGAAAGTATACATCAGCACGGGCATTACCCAACTGTTGAATGCACGCACTTTGTTACCTCCTGACAAAAGACTTTTTAGAACTTTTGTCAAGCGGTTAAAGAAGCGTTCCTTCACTAGCTGTTTAATGTCCCCACTTAGTATGCCTAAGCATTCCGACATACCAAGGTATTTGTAGCACTCGGTTTCGGAGAGGGATCTGAGGGACGTTGTCTCCGAGAGTTGTAAATATTCTCTATTTACAACTCGGCCACTCTGCACATGTGCAACCGCGCATTTATCTACACCAAACTCCATCCTAATGTCATTACTAAACGTTTGCGTAACGCTTAGTAATGATACCAGATCTGCTTTATTTGGTGCAAATAATTAGAGATCGTCCATATACAGAAGATGAGAAATGATCTCACCCCCTCTGCGAAAGCGAAAGCCCAGCTTTGAGTCCCTAAGCAACGCGCTTAAGGGGTTCAAAGCTAGGCAAAACCACAAAGGACTCAAACTGTCACCCTGGAAAATACCTCGCTCAATCCTTACAGGTTCGGAAGTAAGAAGATTTCCTCCGCCCCCTGGAAGACAAAGGACCGTTGTCCATTGCCTCATACATGAATCAAGAAAAGCGCATATATCTGTGTCAATCTTATACACTTCTAGTACTCGTCTCAACCATGTATGAGGCACCGAATCATAGGCCTTTTTATAATCAATCCAGGCGGCGGAGAGACTCTTCTTACCTCGGCGAACCTTTTCATTAATGGCCATGTCAATAAGGAGGAGCTCCTTAGTACCACGAGACCCAATCTTACATCCATTTTGAGCGGGATCTAAAATGCTATTTGCATACAAATGTGTGTTTAATTTTGAAGTCAAAATGGATGTAAGAAGCTTATAAATTGTTGGTAAGCACGTGATAGGTCGAAAGTTCTTTGGATCCGTGATACTACCAGACTTGTGGAGCAGAAAGGTGATTCCTGTTGTCATAAAAGATGGTAGGGATCCGGACACGATGGCTTCCTGGAATTGCCCAGCCAAACGTTCGTGTGAAGACCGCAGCCATTTGAGCCAAAAGTTATGTAATCCGTCCGGCCCAGGACTTTTCCAGTTATGGGTCTAACGGATCGCATCCCTGACATTGTCTGAGCTTATAAATATAGCCTCCATTGGCTGCAGGTGTTCACACGCGCGCTCAACAACACACATCCAGCCACCATCGTTTTGATTAATAGGCACCGACCAAATATTTTTCCAAAATGTGAACATTTCTTCCATATTTGGTAACTGCCCATCAATCACATTCGTAGCAGATTCCTCCCAGCTTCTATAAACCTTTCTTTGGTCACTTTGGAATATGCGATTCTGTTTATTCCTATTTGCACGTTGTTTATAACGACGAATACGATTTGCCCACGCACAAACTTTCTGCTTCAGGTAGTCTATATGTTCTGTTACATAGGCCATGTAATCCTGAGGTCTAATGCCAGTACCGGCAAAGGCCTGTGTAACATAACGCATGACTCTCGGCCGGATGTTTCCCGATCTGAAGCAGATTAACTTGCCAATAATGACCCTAGCTGCGCTGATACGCCGTTCAATCCTCATCTGCCATTTATTATTATTAGAAGATATATTTATTATTTATTATTATTATTATTATGTTATTGAATGGCGCATAATAACTTTATTTTTAAAAATATTGTTATTTTTAAAATAACCTCTCCTTGTCAAGCAATTGTTAGCTGTTGAAGTGACATTCATTTAAGTATTTAAACTGTAGTATTAACTCGTAGTATAAGCTGTAACCTCCTTCATTTAATAACTTCGTTTTGAGCTCTGTTTTGGCTGAGAAGTGATTATGAGTGCAATGTTTAAATAAGGAAAATAAAAGTGTTTTTGTATGAGGGCTCAGGTAACTTAAGATCTTAAATTGTTAAGAATCAAAATCCATGAAATTTTTATGATTTTAAGTAGAGTTAAAAACGCGTGTCCTGTTTTTCAATCTATTTTCTACGTTTATTTTTTTAATTTTAGAGAGTTGTAACACGAAAAGAAGTTAATCTAATGGAAAGGAGTGGTTATCATTACAACACATCTAGACACATGAGCTTTATTTAGAATTCTAAAAATCTTCAGCCATCTCTGGAATGTGCCAAAGATGTTCCATATGATTCAAGGAATCCCTCTTTACATGCCATCAGAAAAATTAACGAGCTAATGTAATTCACTTAATACTGACAATTGCGGTCTGTTTTAAAAAAGCAACAGTGATAATATACACACGTCATAACAAATATCTTAAAAAATTATGTGTTTCTTTTAAGAACATTAACATTTTTTACAATTACATTAAAAACGTTCTCAGATTAAATTCAAATACGTTAGCTCAAATCCGTGCCCGTAATGGTTTCTTTTTCATTCTATATTTATATAAATTAAAAAAATAATAATACAGATCGCACCCAACAACTAAAACTTGGCGAGTACATTAGTGAGCCGTCTTCCATCACATACGGTGTCCCCCAAGGTAGTGTCCTCGGTCCTACCCTATTTTTAATATATGTGAACGATCTTTGTAATCTTATACTCCCTAATTGTAATATTTATACATATGCCGATGACACCGCTCTTATTTTCCATGAAAAGTCCTGGAACACTCTTAAAATTACTACAGAATATGGAATCCATCAAATTTCAAATTGGTTAAAGCAAAATCTGCTAAGCTTAAATATAAATAAATCTAAATACATACCATTCTCCATTCGGAAATCCAACTTACCTCTTTCGAATTTTAATCTTAAAGTACACTCCTGTCTTAACCCTGTTTTAAATACATGTAAATGTGATAATATTGATTATTCTAAAGAAATTAAATACCTCGGTGTAATAATAGATCAACACTTATCGTGGAAGCAACACATCCAGAGCACCGCAGACAGAATACGCAAACTCATGTATATTTTTCTAAAACTTAGATATGTGGCAAAGGAAAATCTCCTAGTCTCTACATACAAGGCTTTGGTGCAATCCGTTCTAGGGTACTGCGTTTCTGCCTGGGGTGGAGCTGCCAAAACTCATCTATAATTCTTGAAAGGGCCCAGAGAGCGCTCCTTAAAGTGATGTTTTTCAAACCACCTCGCTTTACGACATATGAACTTTTTTCTTCCCACAAATTACTTACAATTCGTCAAATCTATATCCTAAATATAATACTAAAAACACACAAAAAATTACCTTTTATACCAAACCAGCAAAATAGACGCAGACCTGCCCCTGCTTGTAAAATACCCCGTTGCAACACTGTATTTAATAAATCCCAATTTGGCGTAAAATCTATAAAACTCTATAATAAACTTAACAACACGCTGAACATCTATCCCTTATCGTACACTGAAGTAAAAATTATAGTAACCTCCTTCCTCCTCAAACATACTTACGAATATACAGAACAACTATTCAATATAATATAAAGTATTGAAATGAATAATCATTTCATTTACTTCGATAACAATTACGCCTGATAGATATACACACACACACGCACGCACACACACACACACACACACACACACACACACACACACACACACACACACGCGTACACACGCGCACACACACACACACACACACTTTTGCAAATACTTACACTCACACAAAATATTTGTTACTTGTTTAATTCATAATGTTTAAATTTCCTTTTTTGTATATTTTAGAGATATTTTTTGTATATTTTAAAACCTATGTAAAAGTCTCTGAAGATGTCTAGATGGATGAGCGGGGCACCCAGTAATACAGGTCACCAACCTAGTACAGGGGCCCTTGCGACTTACTATGTATACACTTTTTGACTGAATAAAAATATTATTATTATTATTCATTTATTTTATTTTAATCTTATTATTTACATTTATACATATAACATTTCAAAAAACAACATTTTAAATATAAATATAAAAAACAGTATCCCGCCGACGTGGGCCTTACGACCAGTCCGTCGGTGGTTAGGGCGACAGCGAAAGAAACTTCCTCACAATGCGTGCCGTACCCAAAACTGCTGCTCTTTGCATCCGACCCTTGATCCAGTTTTTTAGTGAGAGCCTCTTGAGATGATGATCGAAACTCTTCGCTATAAGACCATTGACGGAAACTACCATCGGGACAATTATTGTTGAGTCAACAGACCACATGTCGGTAATCTCGTGAGCTAAGTCCAAGTATTTTGACAGTTTGTCCTTCTCAGCTTTCACAAGATTAGCGTCACACGGGACACTGATATCAACAAGAAATGCCCGGCGCTCTAACCAATCTACCAGCACGATATCAGGCTTATTGGCTACAATAGTCCTGTCCGTTATGATAGATCGGCCCCAATAGAGCTTAGCATGACCATTTTCCAAAACTGGCTCCGGTGAGTACTTATAATAGGGCACTTCAAAAGGTACAAGACCGTATCGAAGAGCAAGTTCTTGGTGGATAATCTTGGCTACTTGGTTGTGCCTGTGCAAATACTCTCCATTGGCAAGATGACAACAACCGGAAATAACATGTCTGATGGATTCTCCTGGTTGGTGGCACGCACGACATATGTCAACAGTGCCATCCTTTATTATGTATTTCCGATAGTTGTTCGTCTTGACAACTTCGTCAGCAATTGCACAAGCAAAACCTTCGGTTTCACCAAAGAGATCACCAAAGCGTAGCCAAGCCACGGACGCCAGAAGGTCTACATCAGGTCCATAAAGTGCCTGGTGGAACCGTCCATGAAGCTCCGTACTCTTCCATATACTTATACGGTCGTCAGTGCTAAGTACTACCGGTTTATGCCAGTTATCTTTGGCTAAGGAGAGCGGTGTAAGACCATTATCTACTGCAACAATGTCCCGATGCATTCCACACTCAGCATGAAGGAAATATTCCCTAAGATTGCATACCTCACGGTTGTGTAAGTTTTTGGCATTAAGGAAGCCACGACCCCCACACTTCCGTGGAATATACAATCTCATCACTGATGAGCGCGGATGATGCATGCGATACATTGTCAATAGTTTTCGGGCCTTTCGGTCCAGGGCATCTAATTCAGTCTGAGTCCACCTTAATATGCCGAAAGTATACATCAGCACGGGCATTACCCAACTGTTGAATGCACGCACTTTGTTACCTCCTGACAAAAGACTTTTTAGAACTTTTGTCAAGCGGTTAAAGAAGCGTTCCTTCACTAGCTGTTTAATGTCCCCACTTAGTATGCCTAAGCATTCCGACATACCAAGGTATTTGTAGCACTCGGTTTCGGAGAGGGATCTGAGGGACGTTGTCTCCGAGAGTTGTAAATATTCTCTATTTACAACTCGGCCACTCTGCACATGTGCAACCGCGCATTTATCTACACCAAACTCCATCCTAATGTCATTACTAAACGTTTGCGTAACGCTTAGTAATGATACCAGATCTGCTTTATTTGGTGCAAATAATTAGAGATCGTCCATATACAGAAGATGAGAAATGATCTCACCCCCTCTGCGAAAGCGAAAGCCCAGCTTTGAGTCCCTAAGCAACGCGCTTAAGGGGTTCAAAGCTAGGCAAAACCACAAAGGACTCAAACTGTCACCCTGGAAAATACCTCGCTCAATCCTTACAGGTTCGGAAGTAAGAAGATTTCCTCCGCCCCCTGGAAGACAAAGGACCGTTGTCCATTGCCTCATACATGAATCAAGAAAAGCGCATATATCTGTGTCAATCTTATACACTTCTAGTACTCGTCTCAACCATGTATGAGGCACCGAATCATAGGCCTTTTTATAATCAATCCAGGCGGCGGAGAGACTCTTCTTACCTCGGCGAACCTTTTCATTAATGGCCATGTCAATAAGGAGGAGCTCCTTAGTACCACGAGACCCAATCTTACATCCATTTTGAGCGGGATCTAAAATGCTATTTGCATACAAATGTGTGTTTAATTTTGAAGTCAAAATGGATGTAAGAAGCTTATAAATTGTTGGTAAGCACGTGATAGGTCGAAAGTTCTTTGGATCCGTGATACTACCAGACTTGTGGAGCAGAAAGGTGATTCCTGTTGTCATAAAAGATGGTAGGGATCCGGACACGATGGCTTCCTGGAATTGCCCAGCCAAACGTTCGTGTGAAGACCGCAGCCATTTGAGCCAAAAGTTATGTAATCCGTCCGGCCCAGGACTTTTCCAGTTATGGGTCTAACGGATCGCATCCCTGACATTGTCTGAGCTTATAAATATAGCCTCCATTGGCTGCAGGTGTTCACACGCGCGCTCAACAACACACATCCAGCCACCATCGTTTTGATTAATAGGCACCGACCAAATATTTTTCCAAAATGTGAACATTTCTTCCATATTTGGTAACTGCCCATCAATCACATTCGTAGCAGATTCCTCCCAGCTTCTATAAACCTTTCTTTGGTCACTTTGGAATATGCGATTCTGTTTATTCCTATTTGCACGTTGTTTATAACGACGAATACGATTTGCCCACGCACAAACTTTCTGCTTCAGGTAGTCTATATGTTCTGTTACATAGGCCATGTAATCCTGAGGTCTAATGCCAGTACCGGCAAAGGCCTGTGTAACATAACGCATGACTCTCGGCCGGATGTTTCCCGATCTGAAGCAGATTAACTTGCCAATAATGACCCTAGCTGCGCTGATACGCCGTTCAATCCTCATCTGCCATTTATTATTATTAGAAGATATATTTATTATTTATTATTATTATTATTATGTTATTGAATGGCGCATAATAACTTTATTTTTAAAAATATTGTTATTTTTAAAATAACCTCTCCTTGTCAAGCAATTGTTAGCTGTTGAAGTGACATTCATTTAAGTATTTAAACTGTAGTATTAACTCGTAGTATAAGCTGTAACCTCCTTCATTTAATAACTTCGTTTTGAGCTCTGTTTTGGCTGAGAAGTGATTATGAGTGCAATGTTTAAATAAGGAAAATAAAAGTGTTTTTGTATGAGGGCTCAGGTAACTTAAGATCTTAAATTGTTAAGAATCAAAATCCATGAAATTTTTATGATTTTAAGTAGAGTTAAAAACGCGTGTCCTGTTTTTCAATCTATTTTCTACGTTTATTTTTTTAATTTTAGAGAGTTGTAACACGAAAAGAAGTTAATCTAATGGAAAGGAGTGGTTATCATTACAACACATCTAGACACATGAGCTTTATTTAGAATTCTAAAAATCTTCAGCCATCTCTGGAATGTGCCAAAGATGTTCCATATGATTCAAGGAATCCCTCTTTACATGCCATCAGAAAAATTAACGAGCTAATGTAATTCACTTAATACTGACAATTGCGGTCTGTTTTAAAAAAGCAACAGTGATAATATACACACGTCATAACAAATATCTTAAAAAATTATGTGTTTCTTTTAAGAACATTAACATTTTTTACAATTACATTAAAAACGTTCTCAGATTAAATTCAAATACGTTAGCTCAAATCCGTGCCCGTAATGATTTCTTTTTCATTCTATATTTATATAAATTAAAAAAATAATAATACAGATCGCACCCAACAACTAAAACTTGGCGAGTACATTAGTGAGCCGTCTTCCATCACATACGGTGTCCCCCAAGGTAGTGTCCTCGGTCCTACCCTATTTTTAATATATGTGAACGATCTTTGTAATCTTATACTCCCTAATTGTAATATTTATACATATGCCGATGACACCGCTCTTATTTTCCATGAAAAGTCCTGGAACACTCTTAAAATTACTACAGAATATGGAATCCATCAAATTTCAAATTGGTTAAAGCAAAATCTGCTAAGCTTAAATATAAATAAATCTAAATACATACCATTCTCCATTCGGAAATCCAACTTACCTCTTTCGAATTTTAATCTTAAAGTACACTCCTGTCTTAACCCTGTTTTAAATACATGTAAATGTGATAATATTGATTATTCTAAAGAAATTAAATACCTCGGTGTAATAATAGATCAACACTTATCGTGGAAGCAACACATCCAGAGCACCGCAGACAGAATACGCAAACTCATGTATATTTTTCTAAAACTTAGATATGTGGCAAAGGAAAATCTCCTAGTCTCTACATACAAGGCTTTGGTGCAATCCGTTCTAGGGTACTGCGTTTCTGCCTGGGGTGGAGCTGCCAAAACTCATCTATAATTCTTGAAAGGGCCCAGAGAGCGCTCCTTAAAGTGATGTTTTTCAAACCACCTCGCTTTACGACATATGAACTTTTTTCTTCCCACAAATTACTTACAATTCGTCAAATCTATATCCTAAATATAATACTAAAAACACACAAAAAATTACCTTTTATACCAAACCAGCAAAATAGACGCAGACCTGCCCCTGCTTGTAAAATACCCCGTTGCAACACTGTATTTAATAAATCCCAATTTGGCGTAAAATCTATAAAACTCTATAATAAACTTAACAACACGCTGAACATCTATCCCTTATCGTACACTGAAGTAAAAATTATAGTAACCTCCTTCCTCCTCAAACATACTTACGAATATACAGAACAACTATTCAATATAATATAAAGTATTGAAATGAATAATCATTTCATTTACTTCGATAACAATTACGCCTGATAGATATACACACACACACGCACGCACACACACACACACACACACACACACACACACACACACACACACACACACACGCGTACACACGCGCACACACACACACACACACACACTTTTGCAAATACTTACACTCACACAAAATATTTGTTACTTGTTTAATTCATAATGTTTAAATTTCCTTTTTTGTATATTTTAGAGATATTTTTTGTATATTTTAAAACCTATGTAAAAGTCTCTGAAGATGTCTAGATGGATGAGCGGGGCACCCAGTAATACAGGTCACCAACCTAGTACAGGGGCCCTTGCGACTTACTATGTATACACTTTTTGACTGAATAAAAATATTATTATTATTATTCATTTATTTTATTTTAATCTTATTATTTACATTTATACATATAACATTTCAAAAAAGAACATTTTAAATATAAATATAAAAACAGTATCCCGCCGACGTGGGCCTTACGACCAGTCCGTCGGTGGTTAGGGCGACAGCGAAAGAAACTTCCTCACAATGCGTGCCGTACCCAAAACTGCTGCTCTTTGCATCCGACCCTTGATCCAGTTTTTTAGTGAGAGCCTCTTGAGATGATGATCGAAACTCTTCGCTATAAGACCATTGACGGAAACTACCATCGGGACAATTATTGTTGAGTCAACAGACCACATGTCGGTAATCTCGTGAGCTAAGTCCAAGTATTTTGACAGTTTGTCCTTCTCAGCTTTCACAAGATTAGCGTCACACGGGACACTGATATCAACAAGAAATGCCCGGCGCTCTAACCAATCTACCAGCACGATATCAGGCTTATTGGCTACAATAGTCCTGTCCGTTATGATAGATCGGCCCCAATAGAGCTTAGCATGACCATTTTCCAAAACTGGCTCCGGTGAGTACTTATAATAGGGCACTTCAAAAGGTACAAGACCGTATCGAAGAGCAAGTTCTTGGTGGATAATCTTGGCTACTTGGTTGTGCCTGTGCAAATACTCTCCATTGGCAAGATGACAACAACCGGAAATAACATGTCTGATGGATTCTCCTGGTTGGTGGCACGCACGACATATGTCAACAGTGCCATCCTTTATTATGTATTTCCGATAGTTGTTCGTCTTGACAACTTCGTCAGCAATTGCACAAGCAAAACCTTCGGTTTCACCAAAGAGATCACCAAAGCGTAGCCAAGCCACGGACGCCAGAAGGTCTACATCAGGTCCATAAAGTGCCTGGTGGAACCGTCCATGAAGCTCCGTACTCTTCCATATACTTATACGGTCGTCAGTGCTAAGTACTACCGGTTTATGCCAGTTATCTTTGGCTAAGGAGAGCGGTGTAAGACCATTATCTACTGCAACAATGTCCCGATGCATTCCACACTCAGCATGAAGGAAATATTCCCTAAGATTGCATACCTCACGGTTGTGTAAGTTTTTGACATTAAGGAAGCCACGACCCCCACACTTCCGTGGAATATACAATCTCATCACTGATGAGCGCGGATGATGCATGCGATACATTGTCAATAGTTTTCGGGCCTTTCGGTCCAGGGCATCTAATTCAGTCTGAGTCCACCTTAATATGCCGAAAGTATACATCAGCACGGGCATTACCCAACTGTTGAATGCACGCACTTTGTTACCTCCTGACAAAAGACTTTTTAGAACTTTTGTCAAGCGGTTAAAGAAGCGTTCCTTCACTAGCTGTTTAATGTCCCCACTTAGTATGCCTAAGCATTCCGACATACCAAGGTATTTGTAGCACTCGGTTTCGGAGAGGGATCTGAGGGACGTTGTCTCCGAGAGTTGTAAATATTCTCTATTTACAACTCGGCCACTCTGCACATGTGCAACCGCGCATTTATCTACACCAAACTCCATCCTAATGTCATTACTAAACGTTTGCGTAACGCTTAGTAATGATACCAGATCTGCTTTATTTGGTGCAAATAATTAGAGATCGTCCATATACAGAAGATGAGAAATGATCTCACCCCCTCTGCGAAAGCGAAAGCCCAGCTTTGAGTCCCTAAGCAACGCGCTTAAGGGGTTCAAAGCTAGGCAAAACCACAAAGGACTCAAACTGTCACCCTGGAAAATACCTCGCTCAATCCTTACAGGTTCGGAAGTAAGAAGATTTCCTCCGCCCCCTGGAAGACAAAGGACCGTTGTCCATTGCCTCATACATGAATCAAGAAAAGCGCATATATCTGTGTCAATCTTATACACTTCTAGTACTCGTCTCAACCATGTATGAGGCACCGAATCATAGGCCTTTTTATAATCAATCCAGGCGGCGGAGAGACTCTTCTTACCTCGGCGAACCTTTTCATTAATGGCCATGTCAATAAGGAGGAGCTCCTTAGTACCACGAGACCCAATCTTACATCCATTTTGAGCGGGATCTAAAATGCTATTTGCATACAAATGTGTGTTTAATTTTGAAGTCAAAATGGATGTAAGAAGCTTATAAATTGTTGGTAAGCACGTGATAGGTCGAAAGTTCTTTGGATCCGTGATACTACCAGACTTGTGGAGCAGAAAGGTGATTCCTGTTGTCATAAAAGATGGTAGGGATCCGGACACGATGGCTTCCTGGAATTGCCCAGCCAAACGTTCGTGTGAAGACCGCAGCCATTTGAGCCAAAAGTTATGTAATCCGTCCGGCCCAGGACTTTTCCAGTTATGGGTCTAACGGATCGCATCCCTGACATTGTCTGAGCTTATAAATATAGCCTCCATTGGCTGCAGGTGTTCACACGCGCGCTCAACAACACACATCCAGCCACCATCGTTTTGATTAATAGGCACCGACCAAATATTTTTCCAAAATGTGAACATTTCTTCCATATTTGGTAACTGCCCATCAATCACATTCGTAGCAGATTCCTCCCAGCTTCTATAAACCTTTCTTTGGTCACTTTGGAATATGCGATTCTGTTTATTCCTATTTGCACGTTGTTTATAACGACGAATACGATTTGCCCACGCACAAACTTTCTGCTTCAGGTAGTCTATATGTTCTGTTACATAGGCCATGTAATCCTGAGGTCTAATGCCAGTACCGGCAAAGGCCTGTGTAACATAACGCATGACTCTCGGCCGGATGTTTCCCGATCTGAAGCAGATTAACTTGCCAATAATGACCCTAGCTGCGCTGATACGCCGTTCAATCCTCATCTGCCATTTATTATTATTAGAAGATATATTTATTATTTATTATTATTATTATTATGTTATTGAATGGCGCATAATAACTTTATTTTTAAAAATATTGTTATTTTTAAAATAACCTCTCCTTGTCAAGCAATTGTTAGCTGTTGAAGTGACATTCATTTAAGTATTTAAACTGTAGTATTAACTCGTAGTATAAGCTGTAACCTCCTTCATTTAATAACTTCGTTTTGAGCTCTGTTTTGGCTGAGAAGTGATTATGAGTGCAATGTTTAAATAAGGAAAATAAAAGTGTTTTTGTATGAGGGCTCAGGTAACTTAAGATCTTAAATTGTTAAGAATCAAAATCCATGAAATTTTTATGATTTTAAGTAGAGTTAAAAACGCGTGTCCTGTTTTTCAATCTATTTTCTACGTTTATTTTTTTAATTTTAGAGAGTTGTAACACGAAAAGAAGTTAATCTAATGGAAAGGAGTGGTTATCATTACAACACATCTAGACACATGAGCTTTATTTAGAATTCTAAAAATCTTCAGCCATCTCTGGAATGTGCCAAAGATGTTCCATATGATTCAAGGAATCCCTCTTTACATGCCATCAGAAAAATTAACGAGCTAATGTAATTCACTTAATACTGACAATTGCGGTCTGTTTTAAAAAAGCAACAGTGATAATATACACACGTCATAACAAATATCTTAAAAAATTATGTGTTTCTTTTAAGAACATTAACATTTTTTACAATTACATTAAAAACGTTCTCAGATTAAATTCAAATACGTTAGCTCAAATCCGTGCCCGTAATGGTTTCTTTTTCATTCTATATTTATATAAATTAAAAAAAAAATAATACAGATCGCACCCAACAACTAAAACTTGGCGAGTACATTAGTGAGCCGTCTTCCATCACATACGGTGTCCCCCAAGGTAGTGTCCTCGGTCCTACCCTATTTTTAATATATGTGAACGATCTTTGTAATCTTATACTCCCTAATTGTAATATTTATACATATGCCGATGACACCGCTCTTATTTTCCATGAAAAGTCCTGGAACACTCTTAAAATTACTACAGAATATGGAATCCATAAAATTTCAAATTGGTTAAAGCAAAATCTGCTAAGCTTAAATATAAATAAATCTAAATACATACCATTCTCCATTCGGAAATCCAACTTACCTCTTTCGAATTTTAATCTTAAAGTACACTCCTGTCTTAACCCTGTTTTAAATACATGTAAATGTGATAATATTGATTATTCTAAAGAAATTAAATACCTCGGTGTAATAATAGATCAACACTTATCGTGGAAGCAACACATCCAGAGCACCGCAGACAGAATACGCAAACTCATGTATATTTTTCTAAAACTTAGATATGTGGCAAAGGAAAATCTCCTAGTCTCTACATACAAGGCTTTGGTGCAATCCGTTCTAGGGTACTGCGTTTCTGCCTGGGGTGGAGCTGCCAAAACTCATCTATAATTCTTGAAAGGGCCCAGAGAGCGCTCCTTAAAGTGATGTTTTTCAAACCACCTCGCTTTACGACATATGAACTTTTTTCTTCCCACAAATTACTTACAATTCGTCAAATCTATATCCTAAATATAATACTAAAAACACACAAAAAATTACCTTTTATACCAAACCAGCAAAATAGACGCAGACCTGCCCCTGCTTGTAAAATACCCCGTTGCAACACTGTATTTAATAAATCCCAATTTGGCGTAAAATCTATAAAACTCTATAATAAACTTAACAACACGCTGAACATCTATCCCTTATCGTACACTGAAGTAAAAATTATAGTAACCTCCTTCCTCCTCAAACATACTTACGAATATACAGAACAACTATTCAATATAATATAAAGTATTGAAATGAATAATCATTTCATTTACTTCGATAACAATTACGCCTGATAGATATACACACACACACGCACGCACACACACACACACACACACACACACACACACACACACACACACACACACACACACACACGCGTACACACGCGCACACACACACACACACACACTTTTGCAAATACTTACACTCACACAAAATATTTGTTACTTGTTTAATTCATAATGTTTAAATTTCCTTTTTTGTATATTTTAGAAATATTTTTTGTATATTTTAAAACCTATGTAAGAGTCTCTGAAGATGTCTAGATGGATGAGCGGGGCACCCAGTAATACAGGTCACCAACCTAGTACAGGGGCCCTTGCGACTTACTATGTATACACTTTTTGACTGAATAAAAATATTATTATTATTATTCATTTATTTTATTTTAATCTTATTATTTACATTTATACATATAACATTTCAAAAAAGAACATTTTAAATATAAATATAAAAACAGTATCCCGCCGACGTGGGCCTTACGACCAGTCCGTCGGTGGTTAGGGCGACAGCGAAAGAAACTTCCTCACAATGCGTGCCGTACCCAAAACTGCTGCTCTTTGCATCCGACCCTTGATCCAGTTTTTTAGTGAGAGCCTCTTGAGATGATGATCGAAACTTTTCGCTATAAGACCATTGACGGAAACTACCATCGGGACAATTATTGTTGAGTCAACAGACCACATGTCGGTAATCTCGTGAGCTAAGTCCAAGTATTTTGACAGTTTGTCCTTCTCAGCTTTCACAAGATTAGCGTCACACGGGACACTGATATCAACAAGAAATGCCCGGCGCTCTAACCAATCTACCAGCACGATATCAGGCTTATTGGCTACAATAGTCCTGTCCGTTATGATAGATCGGTCCCAATAGAGCTTAGCATGACCATTTTCCAAAACTGGCTCCGGTGAGTACTTATAATAGGGCACTTCAAAAGGTACAAGACCGTATCGAAGAGCAAGTTCTTGGTGGATAATCTTGGCTACTTGGTTGTGCCTGTGCAAATACTCTCCATTGGCAAGATGACAACAACCGGAAATAACATGTCTGATGAATTCTCCTGGTTGGTGGCACGCACGACATATGTCAACAGTGCCATCCTTTATTATGTATTTCCGATAGTTGTTCGTCTTGACAACTTCGTCAGCAATTGCACAAGCAAAACCTTCGGTTTCACCAAAGAGATCACCAAAGCGTAGCCAAGCCACGGACGCCAGAAGGTCTACATCAGGTCCATAAAGTGCCTGGTGGAACCGTCCATGAAGCTCCGTACTCTTCCATATACTTATACGGTCGTCAGTGCTAAGTACTACCGGTTTATGCCAGTTATCTTTGGCTAAGGAGAGCGGTGTAAGACCATTATCTACTGCAACAATGTCCCGATGCATTCCACACTCAGCATGAAGGAAATATTCCCTAAGATTGCATACCTCACGGTTGTGTAAGTTTTTGGCATTAAGGAAGCCACGACCCCCACACTTCCGTGGAATATACAATCTCATCACTGATGAGCGCGGATGATGCATGCGATACATTGTCAATAGTTTTCGGGCCTTTCGGTCCAGGGCATCTAATTCAGTCTGAGTCCACCTTAATATGCCGAAAGTATACATCAGCACGGGCATTACCCAACTGTTGAATGCACGCACTTTGTTACCTCCTGACAAAAGACTTTTTAGAACTTTTGTCAAGCGGTTAAAGAAGCGTTCCTTCACTAGCTGTTTAATGTCCCCACTTAGTATGCCTAAGCATTCCGACATACCAAGGTATTTGTAGCACTCGGTTTCGGAGAGGGATCTGAGGGACGTTGTCTCCGAGAGTTGTAAATATTCTCTATTTACAACTCGGCCACTCTGCACATGTGCAACCGCGCATTTATCTACACCAAACTCCATCCTAATGTCATTACTAAACGTTTGCGTAACGCTTAGTAATGATACCAGATCTGCTTTATTTGGTGCAAATAATTAGATATCGTCCATATACAGAAGATGAGAAATGATCTCACCCCCTCTGCGAAAGCGAAAGCCCAGCTTTGAGTCCCTAAGCAACGCGCTTAAGGGGTTCAAAGCTAGGCAAAACCACAAAGGACTCAAACTGTCACCCTGGAAAATACCTCGCTCAATCCTTACAGGTTCGGAAGTAAGAAGATTTCCTCCGCCCCCTGGAAGACAAAGGACCGTTGTCCATTGCCTCATACATGAATCAAGAAAAGCGCATATATCTGTGTCAATCTTATACACTTCTAGTACTCGTCTCAACCATGTATGAGGCACCGAATCATAGGCCTTTTTATAATCAATCCAGGCGGCGGAGAGACTCTTCTTACCTCGGCGAACCTTTTCATTAATGGCCATGTCAATAAGGAGGAGCTCCTTAGTACCACGAGACCCAATCTTACATCCATTTTGAGCGGGATCTAAAATGCTATTTGCATACAAATGTGTGTTTAATTTTGAAGTCAAAATGGATGTAAGAAGCTTATAAATTGTTGGTAAGCACGTGATAGGTCGAAAGTTCTTTGGATCCGTGATACTACCAGACTTGTGGAGCAGAAAGGTGATTCCTGTTGTCATAAAAGATGGTAGGGATCCGGACACGATGGCTTCCTGGAATTGCCCAGCCAAACGTTCGTGTGAAGACCGCAGCCATTTGAGCCAAAAGTTATGTAATCCGTCCGGCCCAGGACTTTTCCAGTTATGGGTCTAACGGATCGCATCCCTGACATTGTCTGAGCTTATAAATATAGCCTCCATTGGCTGCAGGTGTTCACACGCGCGCTCAACAACACACATCCAGCCACCATCGTTTTGATTAATAGGCACCGACCAAATATTTTTCCAAAATGTGAACATTTCTTCCATATTTGGTAACTGCCCATCAATCACATTCGTAGCAGATTCCTCCCAGCTTCTATAAACCTTTCTTTGGTCACTTTGGAATATGCGATTCTGTTTATTCCTATTTGCACGTTGTTTATAACGACGAATACGATTTGCCCACGCACAAACTTTCTGCTTCAGGTAGTCTATATGTTCTGTTACATAGGCCATGTAATCCTGAGGTCTAATGCCAGTACCGGCAAAGGCCTGTGTAACATAACGCATGACTCTCGGCCGGATGTTTCCCGATCTGAAGCAGATTAACTTGCCAATAATGACCCTAGCTGCGCTGATACGCCGTTCAATCCTCATCTGCCATTTATTATTATTAGAAGATATATTTATTATTTATTATTATTATTATTATGTTATTGAATGGCGCATAATAACTTTATTTTTAAAAATATTGTTATTTTTAAAATAACCTCTCCTTGTCAAGCAATTGTTAGCTGTTGAAGTGACATTCATTTAAGTATTTAAACTGTAGTATTAACTCGTAGTATAAGCTGTAACCTCCTTCATTTAATAACTTCGTTTTGAGCTCTGTTTTGGCTGAGAAGTGATTATGAGTGCAATGTTTAAATAAGGAAAATAAAAGTGTTTTTGTATGAGGGCTCAGGTAACTTAAGATCTTAAATTGTTAAGAATCAAAATCCATGAAATTTTTATGATTTTAAGTAGAGTTAAAAACGCGTGTCCTGTTTTTCAATCTATTTTCTACGTTTATTTTTTTAATTTTAGAGAGTTGTAACACGAAAAGAAGTTAATCTAATGGAAAGGAGTGGTTATCATTACAACACATCTAGACACATGAGCTTTATTTAGAATTCTAAAAATCTTCAGCCATCTCTGGAATGTGCCAAAGATGTTCCATATGATTCAAGGAATCCCTCTTTACATGCCATCAGAAAAATTAACGAGCTAATGTAATTCACTTAATACTGACAATTGCGGTCTGTTTTAAAAAAGCAACAGTGATAATATACACACGTCATAACAAATATCTTAAAAAATTATGTGTTTCTTTTAAGAACATTAACATTTTTTACAATTACATTAAAAACGTTCTCAGATTAAATTCAAATACGTTAGCTCAAATCCGTGCCCGTAATGGTTTCTTTTTCATTCTATATTTATATAAATTAAAAAAAAATAATACAATTTTAAAAAATATAGTTTAAAATATTAAATAAATACTGTAGAAATATTTCTAAATTGGAGTAATCGTCGTCTAACTGGTCTCGGCTCGCATCATTAGAGGCTATCAATCATTCGCCGCTCGCCTTCGAGATGAATGTTCTTGAGCTGTTTGGTCAGTCTGCTATAATATATATTATATATACCTATATATATATATATTTTTTTTTTTCGGGTAGGTGTTAAAAACCTAACAAGTTTGCTCTAAAAAGTAAATATTGAAAATTAATAATTCTACTTAATTTTGTAGTCTAAAAGTCAAATATTTGATATTAATAGGTGATAATCTTGTTACTGTTAAAGTGGTTTGTGTTTTTATGCTCTGCTAAATTTAATCAAGTACCTACCGAGCGACACACATACATAACGTTTTTAGTGTTCCAATTAAAGTGCTGTTTGTCTTATTTCACTTCACTATGTCTAAGACCGTTGAATTACTGGAATCACAGAGGTCTCTAGAATCCACTATTGCACAAAAGATGGAGGATTTTGAAGCCCGCCTCACTAACATCAGTCCACGTACATCCAACATAGAAAACTTATCCAAGGATTTTGTGGCCTTCCGTACATTTGTTCATTCTATGCTCCATCTGCTTCGTCAACAAATTACTGAGGTGAGCCTTGAGGTGGATTCCATAGAGATGCGATACAGGAAAAAGTTCCTCTTGCTGGGCGGTGTTGTTGAAAAGGATAATGAAGATGTTCCCAAAATAACATCTGCTGTGCTCAGTAAGTACATGGGATTAAGCATCACTCCTTCTGACTTAGCTTTGGCTCACAGGCTAGGTAGACCAGGCAATGGACGTCCACGTCCTATTTTATTCCGTCCCTGTGACCCAATGTTAAAAATGACTATTTGGAGGAAAAAAACTTCACTTAAAGGATCTCCGCATATCTTATCCGAATTCCTCACGAAATATCGTCAGACACTATTTATGGAAGCACGGAAACACTTTTCTATGAAAAATGTCTGGACCAGCGAAGGAGTTGTTCACATTAAATTAACTGATGGTAGGTTGAAGAAAGTTAAAAGCAATGATGACCTCTCCACCTTCATTTCTCTTCACTGCAGCTCTCGTAATGATCCCCATCCTGAGTCTCCAGGAGGGGTCTCAATAAAATCAGCAACTACTTCGGCTCCGGCTCCCAGTCTATCGAAACCAGAGTTAACCTTAAGAGCCAAACGTACAATCAAGCACAAATAAGAGCTATTATGCTTTATTACCACTCAGTGAAGGTCTCCTTTGTTATATTATTCATTATTTTATCCATTTAAATATTCCAATGCTTCTCCTATAATGCTTAACTAAAATTCTTGACTACCTTGAATGGCTTTATATACATTTAGTTTTGTATGCTTACTTGCTTTTATTCACACTCATTATCTTAATATTCTGATTGTATTGCTATTTTTAACATTCCTTTAATGTTTCTATTACTTCCTTGTTACTTTCTCAGTCAGCATTCTATTATCTCAATAATATTTATTTAATACTACTGCTCTGTTGTTTTCACTAAATTGTCTTACTTATACTTTGGATTTTATTACTTATAGTATGTTTATACTTAAATTAGAGTTTTGTCTGACATAAAATAACCTTGAATCTTCAAGCCTCAACAGGAATTAATATTATTATAATTACAGTAAACTGTCATATTGCCGTCAAACTGACATTTACAGATTAATTATAGCAATTCAATCTTATTTTCTCTGTTTCAATTTAGTTGCAGTGCCATCTATTGGACTTACGTTACATTTACTATCTGTTTATTTTAGTCCGTTCTTATTGGGTTTGGTTTTTTATTACTCTTATTTTTTTTGTTTTATTGTTATCAATACATTTTTTTTAGTTTATATAGTTTTTATTTTGTTTAATTTTTTTTTTTTTAAGCATTTCATGACCTTTGTTAGTTATTTTTTATACAATTATATAATGGTTTTAACTTTCACTGTGTGTGTATGTAGTTTGTTATTTTTTTTTTATCATTTACAATTATTTTATCGTTTGTTTGCTTTGGTACCTAACACTTTTTACTATTCTGTAAGTGTTTTGTGTATATCGTTCGGTAGGTTTCTACTAAGTAAATTAAATTAATTAACTTGTGTATGTTACCTTAGTTTAGTGGTTTTAAGATTATTATTATTTTTTTTGTTTGTTATTTTTTCTTATATTTGGCTTGTTTTTTTTCATCATTATTGTTTTTTATTTTATTTAAGTATATTTATATTATTATTTTTTGCAAACATATGTCGGTAAATAATGACTCTTTTGAATCAGCCTGCGACTCAGAATCTTCACTTCCTTATTTTGACTCCCAGTCTAATATTCCTAGTACAAAAGAATTTATAACGCGGCGTTTCGCTCAATATCCTAAGCATTTTAATGTGTGTCACATAAACGCTCAAAGTATACCGCAACATTTTTCCGATATTCTTGATACTTTTTCATCAACTAGTCTTCATGCTATTCTTGTATCGGAAAGTTGGCTCAAGCGTTCTTATCCTTCAACTTACTGCAGTATACCAGGCTTTATCTTGATCAGAAATGATCGCGAAGATAAGGGTGGTGGTGGTGTTGCGATATACTTGCGAAGTAACATCCCTTTCAAAAAAGTTGCGGCCTCACCTTCTTCTTACTCAGGATCTATTGAATTTTTATTTCTTGAAATATTCGTGAATAGGGTAAAAGTTTTACTCGGAGTTATCTATTGTCCCCCTGTTGTTAACTATTTCTCAGACTTAGAGTCCCTTCTTTTCTCCTCTTGTGCAGAGTACACACACCACATAGTCATGGGCGATTTCAATACTGATCTATTGAAAGATAGTGTAAGGTCGAGACAGCTTCTTTCTATTGTAACTGCTGTTAACTTTTCTGTACTCCCTTTGAACCCAACTCACCTAAACACAGACACTGCAGACTCATGGATCGACCTTATGCTTGTCTCTTCATCTGCAAGTGTTGTTGACTATGGGCAGGTCTCTGCACCTGCCTTTTCTAGACACGATTTGATCTTCCTTTCTTACAATTTAAATCCACCTAAAACGCTCACTAAGGTCGTTCTTATGCGGAATTTTGCTAAATTAAACAATGATCGCCTCTCATATGACGCTGCTTTAATCGACTGGTCCTGCATAAACGACGAACACAGCCTTGACACTAAAGTTAATATATTCAATGATTTGATTATTAGTTTATATAATAAACATGCACCTGTTCGTGAAGTTAAAGTGAAACGTCCACCTGCTCCATGGATAACACCAGAAATTCGGAAGGCGATGAACCATAGAGATCGGGCATTTAATAGATATAAGGGTAATCGCTGTGATGAATACTGGAGTTCTTTTAAGAAAGCTAGAAACCGATGCAATCAGATGGTAAGAGCAGCCAAACGCCGCTATATTCACAATAACATAAGTAAATTATCTTCTCCTGATATTTGGAAATTTTTAACTAACATTGGCATTTGTCCGATATCCTCGGTTACTCCTTCGTTTTCTAATACGCCTGATGAATTTAATCTTCATTTCTCTAATGTTCCAATTTTAGATACTTCTTCTAAACAATATACTTTGTCACTTTTAAATTCTTTAATCCCAAATACCTCCTGCACATTTCGTTTTTCTCTCGTTTCTGTTGATGAAATTCGCAAAATTATCCACTCCATTAAATCTAAGGCAATTGGTAGTGATAAGGTGAGCAGTGATATGTTATTTCGTATCATAGATCATGTTCTACCTGTCATTACTCACATTATCAATTTCTCCCTTTCCACTGGTTCCTTTCCTTCTGCCTGGCGTAATGCGCTTGTCATACCTATCCCCAAAGTATCTAATCCTTCTTCGTGTGCTCATTACAGACCCATCTCTATTCTCCCATTCTTGTCTAAAATACTTGAAGGTGTTGTACATAAACAATTCTCATCCTACATTTACAACAACAATTTCCTCAGCCCATTCCAATCTGGTTTTAGACCTGGTCATAGTACCTCCACTGCTCTCCTTAAAGTGGTTGAAGATGCTAGGGCAGCTATGGAGGAGTCACGTCTGACAGTCCTTGTCTTAATTGATTTCTCCAATGCCTTCAACTCTGTCGATCATGACATCCTTTTGGCCATCCTTTGTCAACTGGGTATTTCTACAACAGAACGAGACTGGTTCTCTTCTTATCTTCGGGGTCGTCGGCAGGCTGTTCGCATTGATGGCAATTCGTCTGATTGGTGCGACATACCTGCCGGTGTTCCCCAAGGCGGCATACTTTCCCCATTGTTGTTTTCGATTTTCATAAACCTCATCACCTGTAATCTTAATTGCTCTTACCATTTGTACGCGGATGATCTTCAACTGTATACGCAAGCTGACTGTGGTAATATAAATGCCGCAGTGGTTGAGTTGAATGATGCCTTAAAGTATATTGCTGATTGGTCTCACAAATTTGGAGTGGCTGTAAATCCGAAAAAATGCCAAGGGATTATAATTGGTAGTTCTCGCAGAATAAGTACGATTGATCTAAAAACAATTTCTCCTTTAGTCTTCAATAATTCTCAAATTCCTTTCCTTTGTCGAGTTAAAAACTTAGGCCTGCATATTGACTGTGCGTTATCTTGGGAACCCCAAGTAGACGAAGTATGCAAGAAAGTTAACTCTGGACTACGAACTCTTTATCGACATAAAAACTTTCTCCCTACAAACACCAAACTACTTCGGGTCTAACCTTATTATTACCGATTATTGACTATGCGGATGTGTGTTACTCTGACATCAATGTTTCACTGCTAAATAAACTTGATCGTCTTCTCAATAATTGTATACGTTTTATTTTTGGTCTTCGCAAATACGATCACATCTCCAACTATCGTTCTAAACTTAAATGGCTTTCTGTCAAACATCGCCGAAGTTTAAGAATTTTGTGCACTCTCTTTTCTCTTTTATATGATCCATGTTCTCCTAATTATTTAAAATCTCGTTTTCATTTTCTTGGTGATACCCATAGCCGTCAACTTCGCTCCACTGAAAATTTAACACTTCGAATGCCTCTCTGTCGCACTGACTTTCAATTCAACTCATTCACTACACAAGCTATTAAACTCTGGAATGCATTACCTACCGACATTAGGAAAGCTCCTAACAGAAATATTTTTAAATGCCTTGTCAAAAACCATTTGTTATCTGAAGCTATTCCTTTGTAAAAATTTCTCATTTAACTTTATGTTTTATCCTATTTTTCCTTAGAATATTTTGTTAGTAGATTAGTATTTTTTTTTTATTTATTTCTAATTTTTTTTTTATTTTTTTATTTTTTTTTCATTTTCATATATAACTACTATTTATTTTGGTTTTGTTATGCACCTTGATGTATTTACTGTTTTTTTAAGGGCTTGCTGGAAGAGAATGCTTGTGGCATTATGCTTGCCTTTGCAGGATATGTGCAAAAATTTTTAAATAAATAAAATAAATAAATAAATATATTAAAATAGTAATGGGATAAAAAAATATTCTTTTTAACTAATTTAATCTATTTTATTTTATTAATAGAAATATTTTTGTTGAGTAACTTAAATTATTTTGTAATAAGTTTATTACATGACACAATACTCAAAATAATTGTTTTTTCATATACCAATACCTAGTATTGCGATAAATATATTAATAAAGTAAAATATATATTTTTTAATTGCAAATAACATTTATTACTTTTACAGTGTGTTAGTTTAATACACAAATATAAAACAATTAAAAGTATAAAGAGCTTATTCGAAGTGATGTCCATTGTCTGCAATACAGTCCTAAACGTCGAGGCCAGTTATCAATAAGAAGCACGCACTCTTTCCATGGGGAAATTCATTGCCAATCGTATGGATTGTTTTAGGGACTCCCAATTACCACGGCGATTAGAGCAAGATGTACTCTCTAAAACTGACCATAAATCATAATCCAGCGGATTAAGATCGGGTCTAGACGACAGCCAGTCTTCAGCCCCGATGAAGTCCGAGCCGTTCGAAACCATCACTGAAGTCGGATAATGCCTACGTTATAAATACGGTCATTTTGTTTGTTAAAATGTTGCTCAGTTGTAAAAAAAATTTCATCCGTAAACAATTTTTTTCCGTGACTTCCTTTTTCGTACCGATTCAGTATTTTTTTCGATTTTACCACCCTATTCATCTTTAATTTATTAGTTAAGAAATGACCAGTATGTCTCTTATAGGCTGCAAGTCCTAAGTCTTCTCCTAAATTACGCGATGTGGTTCTAGGTGCTAACTTCATTTCCCGACATAAAATCTTTTGCTTTCTGATAGGATTTCTTCAAATTCTTTCCCTTACTGTTTTGACCACCTTTTTCGTACGAACACTATGTGGACGGCCAGATCTTTCTCTGTCACAAACAGAGGATTTCTCATTGTACCTATTAATAACCCGGTACACAAACATTTGATACCTTCCATACCACGTGTATGGAAAGTTTTAAAAATTGTATTTGGCTCCATATTTACTTTGTGTAATGTAATCACAGCGATTCTGTTCTCTTTATCACCTCATTCCATTTTAATAACGCAAAATATTGTACATTGCATTGGCGTCAAAATGAGAAAACATTATGAACAATCGTATAAAAATGACAGATTCGAAATTCAAATGTAATTTTTGTATTTAAACTTTCGTTAACCATGATGATTATGAAATATATATATATTTACCTGGTTATAATCATGAAATATTAATCAGAAATTACCCGACTAGTTTCAAACCCATTCGGGGTTTCGGAACAGTTCACGCCGCGAGTCCGCCATGCTTCAAGGACATGAATAGGAACCCCGAATGGGGTTAACATACAGAATTATTGTTGTTCATAAGACATATTTTATCGTTTATGAAATAGAGCACAAACCTCAAATGTCTGGATGTAGTGGAAAAGTGTAAAATAAAAATTCTAAATTAAAAAAATCCCTAACGATAACTAAAATATTACCTAAAATTCTTACAAAATACAATACAATACACGTACAAAGTATGTTAAGCGTTTAAAATCTGTATATAAAAAATAACGTTTGAGCACTCGCCTACATGCATCAATCAATTTAGATTTTAGGTTGCGTTTTAGTTTTCATAATATTTTTGTTCCACGTTACAGTTCGTCGCGCTAGAATAGTTTTTGCATACTAAATACTTTTATAACGAGATGAAACTAATTTTAGTTGGATCAAACTCTACTTTTTACCGTGGCGGCATATAAAACCTTTTATACGAGTTTAAAGAAAAACTATACAAAAGTAAAGATAATATATTTTTATTTATAAGTATCTATGTTACTTATTTAAACCAAATTAAATTGTCAGATGACCATACGTATATATGAAAATCTAGAGTAAGGGTATTAAATTAACTGAAATAGGGAGATTTGATACAGCTTTGGCTAAGACCACTCTAATTTTCAAATATTAAAATCATCTAAATATGCACTATTTTGGAAATTGCTTTTCAATACAACAAGGACAACACAAATAAGAAATATAAATTAAATTGAGAAAAGATGTAGTTAATTTTTTTTTGGTTAAAAATCAATATTTTAAAACCGATAAACGGATGTTATTTGTTAGTTTCCTAAAGTAACTCGTGGTATATTGTGTATTAGTAGCAGTATCAGTAGTTTGTCCATAAACTAAAAGTCAGTACCACTATTTTCTTAAATCTATTTCGTATCAACTATGTTATTTATTATATATTGTATGTATAACTGCCACAACCAAACACTTCTTTTAGGGTTCCGTACCTCGAAAGGAAGAAACGGAACCCTTATAGGATACTTTTGTTGTCCGTCCCCGCGTCGGTCTATCAAAATCCTTTTTCTCAGGAACGCGTGAAATTGTATCTAGCTGAAACTTATATCAAATACTCAAGTCTATTGTGGAGCTGTGAAAAAATCTAACTTCTAAACCAACGCAATCAACAGATACAGCTGTTTATGCAGCATTTTTTTTTAAATCGTAAGGCAATCAAAATGTACAGGGTCTTCCCGTAAGCTCTGAATCTTGAAATTTAGTACTAAGCAAAGTCTTATAGCAGAGATAAAGGAAAACTTGCGAAAACCATACATTTTTAGTTACATTATATAATCAAAATATTAACAATTTTAAAGTTACTTACCCTTTCCTTATGAACATGTAGATGTATTAAATTGAAATTCATATAATACCTTAAAGCTGTAACAAAATCAATATTTTATGTCGACGAACATAAAATCATCATCATTTTATTATTATTATTACGATTATATTTTTATATTGCAAAAAATTGTCATGTTAATAGCTACTATAATATATCTAAGTTGTATTCATTCTTCTTGCATAATTTGTTTTCATTGACAAGTAGTTTGGTAGCCACTACTCAGGTAAATAATATCTACAAAAGTCACGCTAATAAAAAATAGGCACATTTTATTTCAATATTTTTGTTATACTGTCACAGTTGTTACAGACTAATATCTGTAATCGTTTTATTATAGATTTAACATAAAGTTGTATGTAATTAATATACTCATTTTGATTGAGCCAGAAGTCTTAATTTCCTAATTTTCGCTTTGTATTTAAATGTAGATAATTTAACAATCACGCATAATTATAATTGTCTCTTCTGATACGCTGTGAAACATTTCGGTCAAATAAATTAAAAGTTGACCGAATATAAGATTTTCGTCTACTAAAAACTCCAAATTAATTTTCTTTTGGGTATTTTGCAATAATTTTGTTGATTAAAATGTTTAAATCAAAAGTTTATATTTTATACAGATTATATTTTTTATCTATAACCACTTAATTATTTTTTTTTGGATTCGATAGTAAGTTATTATGGTAGGATCATTAAGAGATGTGATCATCTCAAGGCAGTACCCCATTTATGATTGCCAACATTCGTATTTTTGTGATGTAGTTAACTATGACACAAACATGTTGACTGTATAGTAAATGTATAAATTACTTAGATATAAAGAGCGTTTCTTTTTGTATCAATAGCATATTTTAAAGCCGGCCTGCATATTGAATTCTATATATTCGGTGTTCTAAACTTTAGATAACCTCAGTCAAATTCTAATATTATTCTTGATTAATCCTATAATAAAAGATTATAGGTATTAGTAAGCTTCGCGGCAGGCATGGATAATCTCTAGTGCCGTTTGAGGTATTTATTATGGACGTAATATCAATCAGTGTATACAATCCTTTAAAGGTAAGCACAATGTCCAGTGAAATACTGTCAATACCAACAACTACCTTATTAAATTATTGCATCCGAAACGTTTATACAATCATTAACTTTATTAATTTTACTAAATTGACAGGTACCAAATTGAGATCGTTTAACCGTTCATTTTAGAGGTCTTTTTGTATCGGGGGATTTTAATTTTCTTTTTCTGCTTTTTCAAGTTATGTAACTGGTTTCTGAATTGTACTAAATGTCGTCTCCAAGATATTGACGATTTATTCGTGCGGTGGAGAGGTTCTTATACAATAATTAGCTGTATGCGGCCAAACGTGTGAACGGATTTGAATGCGGTTTTTTTAATCGACAGCTATGCTTGTCGAGATGGTATTTATTTATGTTTGATTGAAATAGAAATAGTCGTCTCCAAGATATTGACGTTTTCTTCGTGTGGTGGAGAGGTTCTGATACAATAATTAGCTGTATGCGGCCAAACGCGTGAACGGATTTGAATGCGGTTTTTTTAATCGACAGCTATGTTTGTCGAGTTGGTTATTTTGTTCGAAATAGAAACAATCGTCTACAAGATATTGACGTTTTATTGGTGAAAGGTTTCCAGCGGCTTCACCGACGCTATATTTTTTATGTTATCGATTTGTCATGATCCCATCATATCGGCAGCTCATGTTAATGAAGTGAATAAGCGGCTTCACCATTCCTTACATTTAATAGAGCGATTGTTCTGTATAATAAATTAAAACTATACTGGCAGAATCATTCTCTCTCCCGCTTATTGGCGCTGACGTTTGCTAACTGTATGTGACCGATAAGCCTCGATAAATTAGGTTTTATATTCGTTTCCGAAGAGGGCCGTGAGTTAAAGTCACACCCCATGTCTTTCTCAGGAATATGCATGTATTGCAATGCATGCAACATAATTTTTTAAGATGTCAGAGTCTATATATTAATAAGCATTATTCATTTCAATACATTATATTCATATGTTTATTTGTTCGTATGTATGTATTTTGTATTAATTTAAATTTGTATATATATAAACCAATATATATATATTTGAGTTCAGTCTGTGATTAATATTGTTTGATATGTACCATGAATATGTCAATGACTAATAAATATTCTTTAACCAAGGGTTTCTGGTGGTATCTCTTGTAAGACACAAGTCATTCTTTAAATAAATTGTCTTTAACACTATATCATTGTAATTATTTTATGGTACAAAAATAAATAAATATAATATGGATTATGACTATTTGTTGTTTAAACCATTAATGCATTTTTTTAATAATTTGAATGTTACAATATTATTATTAGGTATAATACTTTAATATTACAATTACAAAATACCGCGCAAGTATCTCTGCAGCACTCTCTTTGCCTCTTTAACATTGGCGGTTCATGAACTCAAAATTCAAGTGAGATATAAAAGAAAATAATAATAATAATATGAAAACTTATAGTCTTAGTTTTAATTTATTAGCTCGGCAAACTTCATAATATAACCAACGGTCTCCCGAAGCAACGACTTCAATAAGTACAAAATTATATTATATTTATACTTTTTAACCCCCAACCCAAAAAGAGCGGTATTTAAAATTTGACATGTGTATTTGTGTGTCTGTCTTAGGCCTTGTACCAGCAAAATACAACCCAGTGGATGGATTTGATTGCGGTTTCTTTTAATCGAAAGACTGGGCCGTCGAGATAGATCTTATCTATGTTTAGTCGAAATGGCAGCAGTCATATCCAAGATATTGAGCTTTTATTGGTGCTGGTGAAAGGTTCTTATGCAATATTTGATAGTAAATACTTAAACAAGTGAAAATTTGTGTGTTCGAACGTTCGGTTAATTTAATATAAAAACGACTAACATAACTTTAAAAAGATAAAAAAATACCAAAAAAACCCCTGATACAAAAATACATCTAAAAAAAAGAAAAAATATTATTATTATGTACTTATTTTAGTCATTGCGTCGGGGGACCGCTAAATTAAGGAATAATTCAATATGCAATTAATTTACCAAGGCAATTAACGGAATAACAATATCAAATAGTATAGTCTAAGTCCTCATTCATTAGTTCTAACATTTTTGTAAAATAAACACCATTGTCAGAGTATGTGCAACGGTCAAGTACATTATAATATTATTTTTATCCTTTATCTTATATTATATTTTTGTATCGGGTTGTTTACATTTTTAATTTAATTTTGTATTATATTAAGAAGTAAAAGGTAAAAGTTTAATAAAAATAATTTCTGTCTATAAAATACTTTACAAAATAAGGAAAAATTAATAATGTACGTAAAGGGCTTGAACTGAAATGGAATACAGTAACGTTATTTGTAAGACTTTATGGGCGACGATTTTTCAGTATGACTAGAACGTAGTTCGGTCGCTTGTTAGTTGGTGAAGTGATTTACAACCTACGATAGAGACGCAATACGATATTATTATAATTTAAAAACATATCTCGAAAATAAAAAAAAACAAGTGACTTTCTTTTGAAGTGGCTTAATTTTTAGACTTTTGCATTTTGATGATTTTATTATGTTGCATTTTGATGATTTTATTATAAATTTACAAGTAAAAAATATTTTTTTATTAAACATAACTTCAGAATGCTAGTATTAAAAAAAAGCAAAGTCTCCCATATTTCAAAATATTGTTTTAGTGTAGCAAAAGTACAGATTTTCATAAAAAAAAATAAAATATTAATGACATTTTAGCTGTTAAATTAACATGCCTGGTCAGTTGAAATGATTTCAGATATTGGTAGATAAAATATTAATAAAATAAAAAGCTATTTTTGACAACGTTAACTGTGCTCTGTCACGTGTTCTTCATTGGTTCTAAATTAATAATTTGGTATTAAATATTAAGAAAACTAAATGCATGGAATTTACACTTCCGAATGTAAAAAGTCAAAATTGTAGTTTATTCCTTAACAATGAAGTTTTAGAACTGACTGATTCGACCACTTTCTTAGGTATATATATAACTTTAGATAGAAAGCTCCATTGGAACCCCCATCTCTCGACACTCGCAAGCAAACTTAGCTCAGCCGTCTTTGCAATTAAAAAAGTAAGACAATTAACAGACGTTAATACGGCACGACTCGTTTATTTTAGATATTTTCAAAGTACCGCTCCGTTGGTTGAGTGGTTAGCGCAGACGCCTAACGTGTCACGGCGCAACGGGGCTCGGGTTCGATTCCCGGCAGAGCACAGGCATTTATGTGATGAGCATAGATGTCTGTGTTTCTGGGTTTGGTCGTTTATTAAATATATTCTCAATATTTATATGTGTATTTCTATGTATTAGTATCGTTGTCTAACACCCTTAACACAAGCAAATAATTTGCTTACTTAGGGGTTAGAACAATGTGTGTCATTTGTCCCGATATTATTATTATTATTATTATTATATTGTCTTACGGTATTTTACTATAGGGCAACGCTGTCAAAATTAATTCTATATTTATTTTACTTTAACTTAAAAGCTAGAGACTCCCTAAGACATGTTTTTAAAGAAATCGGTATTCTTACGGTCGCTTCTCAATACATTTTTAATAACTTACTATATATACGCCGAAATTTAAATGACTATAATAAAAACAGCGACAGACATACGATCAATACAAGAAATAAAAATAAGCCTAAATTTCGACTTCAAAAGTTAAGAAATCCTTCATGGGCTTGAGTATACGCATTTATAATAAAGTTCCACAAGATATCTTATATCTTCCTTTTCTTCATCTTAAATCTAAAATTAAAGGTCTAAAATTAAATAAATCTAAAATTAAATAAATCTTACTATGACATTCAAGAGTTTTTGGTTGATCGAAATGTGTGAAACTTGGGTCATTGACTCATTTGATGTTATAATGTATAAGTCAAACCTGGGTTAATTTCATTTAAAAAGAGCAACTGTTGAGTTTCTGGCCAGCTCTATTCAGCAGAACAGAATTCCGAGCTGGTCGTAGCTCACAGACTGGCTATACTGACCAATTTAATGTAATTGACCATTCTAAAGTGCGTGTAAACGCCTACTTGAATAAAGATATTTTGAATTTGAATTTCTTCGAAATATATAAAATGACTCGAGATATTGAATTTTTATTGATGCTGGTTAAAGGATCTTATGCAATATTGATAGTAGACTAAAACAAGTTAAAAATTGTGTATTCGTATTTGTGTGTTAGTAAAATATAAAAACTAGAAAGATAATTTTAAAAAGCAGAAAAAAAATATATATACAAAATATCTAAATATATAAAGGAAAAAATAATATTATATACTAAATAATAATATTATGTAGTTATTGTAGTCATTAGTCTACTAAATAATAATATTATGTACTTATTGAAGTCATTGCGTTGAGGTACCTCTAGATAAAGGATGAAATTATAATGCAAGTAACTTACCAAGGCAAATAAAGAAAAAAAATATCTGATCTTATATTCTAAGTCCTCATTTAAAAGCTCGGAAAATTTTGTAAAACAGATACCATCCTCAACGTACGTATAATGTCCCCTGATGCAACGACATCAACAAATACATAAAAATATTATTTTTATAATTTTTGTAGGTCTTTTTGTATCAGGGGTTTTTTAATTTTATTTTTTGTTTTTTTAAATAAATTTTAGTTTATTAAAAAAAACAATTATGAATTAATATTATTAACAACTAGGTAATGTTTCAAAATGAAAATTGTATTGTATATTTAAAGTTGTAAGGCTTTATTTTTCCCCCCATTTTCATCCATTAAAACTCAAATACTCAAATTACTTTCCTTCGTAACATGACATACAATGTGTGCGATCCATCATCCATTATTATGAACATTTTGAATAATAAATAAAATAATTTGCGTTTTGTTTAATTTAATGTCAAAAAAAGTTTTTTTTTTTTAATAAGGAATACTCCGTTTATTATTTTAGTTATCAAAATTGGATGTTTAATTGATCAACATATCTATATAAACATTTCATTTGTCATATTTGAAACAACAAGATTTTAAAACTATTATAACATTTTTAATTAATTATCAAGATATCGTATCGTTTCCGTTGAGTTGTAATACCAGTCTTTGAAGGATTTTATTCAAGATGGCGTCTAGAGGACACACGACAGGATTTCAAATTACAAAAATAATAATAGCTATGTTTTGGTCTTTATTTAATGAAGTATTTTAAGTTTCATCTTATCTTTAATTAAATTAGTTACGTATTAGTTAGAAATTAAGTATTTTCTTTATATGAACTATAACTTTGACTTTAAGTTTTTACAAACTGAATATTAATTTAAAGAATATATTATTTATAGATATATAGATTATTTATTCTAGTATTTGTTTATTTTGTTTAGTAACGTTAACCATAATAATAACTGAATTTAAATATTATATAAAAAAGTTTTTCTTTTGCCAGGTACTATTCTGATAAAGAGTAGTTTGAACATATTAATTTAAAGTAAAGGATAAATAATATATTATTAATGTTAGCAGTAAGTATGAGAATAGTTGAAGAAGGAAATTTCCTGCTTCTGAAGATTTATAGGAATTTTCACTCAGTAAAATTACAAATAAATCTCCAAAAGATGGAAAATCGAGTGTAATCTTCACGGAACAAATAAACACTCTTTTTATTTAACTCAAAGGTAAGTGGATCTAAAACTAATAACTTTTATGAAAAAAATAACTATTTGTTAATTATTACCCTAATATTACATTTTTTAAAAGTTAATCCAGGCCTCAACTTGTGCTAACAGAGATTATTAATCACGCGTCGCTCTATATGGAGGTTATTGGTCTATAATATTTCGCGATCCATTAAAGTATTTATAATACACGTTTGCAAGGAATTATAAATAAAATATATCAACGCCAACGGTAATATCTAAAACATGCTAGAAAAGGATCAAAAAAATACCTAGGTAGTTGTAGGAGATATGTATCAACTTTACAAATAACATGCATAATCAATATAGCTAGGTACCTATTATTAGAACTCTCTTACCACAAAGGATCGCCAACGACAGTCGTCCTATTCTTTAAAACACTTTATGACACTGTTCACAAATACACTAAACTGTTTACTATTTAAACTCTTAACTGTCACTGTTACACAACTTAGTCTCTCGATCTCACACTCAGCGGTTTATTATAATTGTTACACTTTTATCACCATAGTACCACCCCACAACTTGTACTACCAATTACACAATGCCTTCTTTTAACCGAGCTGCGGTTTATATACTTCTTATTCTTAGTCAAATCAGTATCCAATATTACATTTATTTTATCAATTAAACTTTTATACAGAGATTCAATTGTTTTAGTCAAATCAACAACTTATTTATATCTTTATTTTTAGTCAAAACTAAACTACTACATATACATGTAGTAGTTTAGTTTTTATACAAAAGCTAACACTATGTTGATTATGCATGTTATACAATTATGAATATATTCGTTCCTCAAAACTAAATCTCTTTATTACTACATACTATACTTTATAACGTAAATATAAAAAGATGTATAATAAAATGAAAGAATATTTTGTCCGTTATTCGATATATATTATGTAACAAAAGTGTATACTGGAGAATTGACATAGTTGACAACTACCTTAATAATAGTTAAATAATATACCTTATTAACATAAAACTTAATAAAAGTTTAAAAAAATTTATATACTGATAAAAATATATCTCTAGTTGAACCCCAATATTTTATTGTGTTCATAATAAAATATTATTATATCAATTGAACAAATATTAAAAAACGGAAAAATAATCTATACATATAATAAAATGGTCACTGATCCATTTCTGTACATGAAAAATATAACATCATAAGGGGCCTTTATAAGAGCAGGAGTACCCAAAACAATGGTTTTTCAGTTTGTCTGTTTGTCTGTATGTCTGTATGTTTGTGCACGCTAATCTCAGAAACGGCTTAACCAATCTGTTAATAAATAAAAAAAGTTATGTCAATTTATGTCAGTCGCGTAATAGGTAGCATGCATATCTTATTCTATACATGTAATAAATCTGTAGAAGAGTAGTCTTTGTACATTAAAATTATTTAAAAAAATATACTAGGATGTGAAGTGATAACTATCAGAATCCATTTTCAGCATTTTTAAATCTTTGTCTGTTTATCTGTTTGTGCACACATTAGGAAAAAAAAAGATTTTCAAAAATTCATACAGGAGGACCTTTATATAAGCAAGAGAACCCAAAACAATGTTTTTTCATATTGTTTGTTCTTGGGTATGTCTGTATGTTAGTGCACGCTAATCTCTGAAACGGATTAATCGATTTGGATGCAGTTTTCGGGAATATAGTGTTTTTACATTTTGTTTTTTTTTGTTAACAATCGGTTAACAAATAAAGAAGTTAATTATCTCTTATTGTCGTACCATTGCTGCTTACCAGTATGAAGGTTTGTAGTTTTTACATACATTGATGAGTACAAAGGGTACGTTTTACCAAAATCGAAATCTAAGCGTATGAAGTCGCAGGTTATCAAGTTAAAAAATATAATTACTTAGGTAGAAGAATATACTGTTTAGTATATTCTTCTACCTAGGTACTGACAAATGTCAGTGGATATAATTGTAGAGACTGAAAAAAACCAACTTCATAACACATAGAATTTCTCAACTATATATAGAGTTGTCATTTGTTTCTCCGCGTAATTAAACAAAGGAACAAAACAAACAAGAGACAAAATTTTTGTTCCTCTTAATCTAAATCTTAATTGGGATGTGGCCAGATTTAGCAATAATGTAAATGTTTGAAAATCAGAAACATAGCCCAAAATACTGTAACAGCTATTATTCGTAGCAGCACAACGGGGATAATGTTTTGATTACTATTCAATCCATTAGACAATACTGTCGTCGGGGTTGCCTTTCTAGTTCAAAAGGTTGTAATTTCCATTAAAAATTTCTTAGTCCTTAGCTAGTCTTAGTCTTAGTCTTAGTCTTAGTTCTTAGCTATTAACAAAGTCCAATTCCAGATTTTGCTGGTGTACACTTAAAACTCTGTAGAAAGATCTATTCTCTACAAGCAAATAGCAAATTTTGCAGAAAATGGGATATTTTTCACCGACAATTCAGACCAGAAACCTGTCGCCTTATGAACTCATATTTTTATCATTGATCCATCATATCACTATTTACTAATGTAAAACTCTAATTACAAGCAAACAAACTATCCTATATATTCTAACAGACGGATTTTTATAAAGTTTAATATGGCTTTATTTGATAAATATATTTAAAGACAAAAAATATTGTTATACAACCAAAGTACCAAATAAATTTAAACAAAGTGTACGTAAGTCAACATATAACGTTACCTTGAAAAATTCTCGGATAGAGAAAATCTAGGCAGGGCCTTAAATATCTAACAATAATTTTTACTTATATGAATGGACAGGACACTTTTACACTGTTTTATTTATTTATTAATTTAATTAGTAATAAATAAATAAAACACGTTATACAAATAATATTTTTCGTAATTCATTATTTTCACCATATTATTTACGCCACGGCACATCTATTTCGAAAAGTTAACTGAATTCCATTCCGCTTTAAGCTTGCAATCCGTGAGTAAATGCGGTCGTAGCTCGGCATTCGCATTTATGTCTCGCCGCAAGCTCTTTGTTTACAATTACCGCATCCAAGAAACAGGTAGATTTGTATAAATTGTTTAAAAAAATCGCCCAACCCTTGTTTTATAGACTTTGAAAACACGATGAGAAATAGAAAGAATAATAACTTACCTGGATTTGGTCTTTCTGACTGGATTTATTTGGATTCGAGATATAATATATTCATTTTAGTACTTTGCCCTGGGCTTGGACGTCTTAGTAGACCTATTTTAAAAGAAGTAGTAAACGTTTTTATTAAGAGTAATCTTTAAAATAGATCATTAATTTATGTAGGGTTTTACTACTGGTTGCTGTTAATATTTTATGACAAATTTATTTATTTGTGCAGTCTCTTACCATGACTTAATCTACCTCTCCTATAAATTACGTGCCCATAAGCGTAATGCTATAGTACTACAGCCATGGAAGCATGGCATGATTTTGCTGGTATGTCAAGTGATAGCTTGCACCGAGATGCCCTTGCAACTGACTGGTTACTTGTAATGGATGCTTCTTCGATCGACAACAAGTTTGACATTTTCAATTCCTTTTTTATAAATTAATACAGCATGTATGTTCCTATAAAATAAAGATAAATCAGATATTCACCGAAATAAATATAATAAGATTAGAAATCGCTTTAGTTCATTGTGTAGACATGCTTAACGAAACTATTTTCATAAGAAAGTCGAAAACAGCGACACAGCCAGAGTTAAGATTTTTTTTTAATTAGATGTTGGAAAACCGTCTCATGATACTTTAATATCTAAAGTTCACGTTATTAGTGATTGACTTGTTTCAAAATGATTTTATATTTATATATTATCTCCGGTAAACTGATTGATAAGTGATTGTACTTTAAGAAAACGTTTTGTTACCTTTACTCTTTTCCTCATTCATAAATATTACAGCCCCGTATCTGTATTGAATCACGAGCTTGAGTTAATATTTAAACGGAGTAAATGTTATGGAATAAAGGGTTGACCTGATTAAAAATTAATCAATTATTATTAGTATTATAAACTTTTGTAAAGAGTTGATTAACCTACTAACCTACTATATTTAATGTTAAAATAATACCATATAGTCAGAATGTTAAAAACCTTGTTCTTATTTATACATTACGTTGTCCCGGCCTTATCAGGCGAACTTTTGTGACTATTAATTCTTTAAAATTTTGACCAAAAATATGCTTTCGAAAACTTTTCTTCTTTCTATACTAGATAACACTGACGAGATTTACCCTAACCTATCTGAAAAACCATTGAATAAACATGAAAGTTTTTAAAATAATTTCGCATCTGGTTCATATTTGTATTACAAAAGTATGACAATGTTTCTCTATTTAGCAACCGACTCGTGTGATTACCTATTCGATTTCGCCGTAACCTATACACTCCTTCACTTTTGTACTATTTTTATTTAATCTTTCTAGCCCTTCTTATTAAAAAAAAAACATTTTTTCTCTGAATCCGACAGCGCAATTCCAAATTTAAAAATCGCTTATTTTTCGTTAGAACTATCGTACTGAGGAATGTCTCACCATCGAACATAACAATCCCCAACTATTTTTATGCCTAAAAAATCCAAGTTGGGTTGTTTCTAAGCGTGATCAATATACAGGATTTCTTAAGTTTCATTGTCCAATTTTTATTCCTTAAGTAAAAGGCTATACTGACATTAAATTATAATCATAATACATTTTAACAAGTAGAACCGGTTTTAATCGTTAATGTTGCAAAAGTTAAAGCTTCCTTTAAAAAGAGCACCTAATTCGTCCATAAAGGATCAAACAATCTTGTGCATTGTATAATATTACAAGAAACCACCGCACCGCTAGCTGAAGATCGGCAAGCTTGTTTGTTTGTCATTCAATAAATAGTATAAAACAACCTCAATATTGTCTAAAACTATATTATGTAAATAGGTTTAAGCAACGAACTATTTTAAGTTATAAATAAGTATAGAATTAAAAATTAACGGTCACGGCCACGATTTGATGACGAACTGGTTTTTTTTTATTTATTAAGTGAATTATTATATATATATATATATGATAGAATCTAATTTTCCGGTATACTGCCCCGTAAGTTGAATTAAGCTCCTACCATTGCAATCACGTAGTTTTCGCGACGAAGTCAAGGTTTAGCAACTGTTATGATACCCGGCGTCATGGACTGCTAGCTCTTTGGTTTGCCGTTAGAATACAATACGTGAGTTATATTTATTGATTGTTTATTTAAAATTGGATAATGTAATATTAATATGAGATGTTTTTTACTCGTACATAGCTTACGCCATTATCCCACAAGAGTATCATCTTTAACTGACTTTAAACCAGGGGCAAGACCAAATGTATTTGTATTTGATAATTTTAAATAAATCAATGTTATTAGCCGGTTACGTTATTTTTAAACTCTAAATATGTACCGACATAAGAAAAATACTAGACAGCTTCTCTTGTAACTTGATAAGATAACCTAAATAACAATCTCGATATTAAATATTTAATGTCTCACTTTAAATATATTCCTTCGTAATAGAGACTGGCTGTATTGCTATAAAGAGTTTATCAATATGTGGGTTAGAACATAAATCAACCAAAGTGTGCTTATTTCTGCTTTATAGCATTTTTATCGTTTTAAAGAGTAGCGTTATAAATAGTTCACACTGTAAAATTAGAAATATGTTGTATATCAATTTGATATTGTTATTTCGTTATTTTGTAATTTACTTGCATTTTATTTCGTTCCTTTATTTAGCAGTCCTCCGTCGCAATGACTTCAACAAGTATTATTTATTTATCCTATTAGACGTCTTTTTGTATCAGAGATTTTTTATTTTATTTTTTTCGCCTTTATAAAATTATTTTAGGTTTGTCTACTAAATGAACCTACAAACACAGTAATATCACTTTTTCAGGTTTCTACTATTAATATTGTAAAATAACATTTCACCAGCACTAATAAAAGCTGAGACAAGTAAAAAAGAGACGATTGCTTCTACTTCGATCAAACATAGCTAAAAACCATTTCCATGAACATAGCTTTCGATTAAAAAAAAACCGCATTCATATTCGTCCACGCGTTTGGCCGGTACATTGCCACAAACAGACACACGATACACAGTTACACAGATCGACAGGTCAAACTTATAACACCCCTCTTTTGGGGAGGAGAGAGGGTAGGTGGGGGGGTCTAAAAATATTTATAATAATAATAACTTTCTACATTCTCAAATTAAGAAATTCTCTTTGTAAAATTTCTTATATTTATATATCATATAGGAGTAATATGTATAGTATGATGTGTAATTACATATAAAGTATTTATTAGTGTATATTCAATAATATATATGTAGCATATGTATATATTAGTATGTATGTGTATGTAATATTGTAAAAGTTATGAACGTAATAGGTAATATGTTTTGGTTAATTATTTTATGCACTAAATACTGCCTTATATAATAAAATTGTCCTTTTACTTGTGGGTTGCCTATAAGAGATCACTTTTAGTGATAAAGCCGCCTTTGTACCAAATGTTTTTCATTTTTCCACTAATTTGTTGTTTTTGTTTTATACTTACCTATTTGTCTACAATAAAGTGTTATAAATAAATTAATTAATTAATTAATAGTTAAACTATAAGTCATGTGTATGATTTCTATACTCTACAATTAACATTAGGTATTTATTATCCACTGATTTTTAATCCGAGTTGTATATTATGTATATTTGTGAGATAATCTATCTGAATGTGAAAAATGTTTTATTTTGTAAATTACATTATAAAATATAAATTCTCGGTAACTTTATTAATTTACGAATTGACATATAATAGTTACGACTTACTTAAATATTACATAAAGATTAAGACTTACGTATGTTGGTAGATCGTAATCGACGGTCGTCTAGTCGTAATCTATTATGAGGATGGATAAATCTGAGTAAGGTCTCAATAGTTGCAATTTTTTATGTAATATTTTTATATCATAGTGTAACAGTGATTATTGGCTTCCTATCGCTTATTTGGTATTCTTAAGTTAAAAATTTTAACCATTGAAAATCATTATCATAAATTTTTGGTCTACGACGTAAATATACATAAATGATATGATTTTATGATAGTTTACATAATAAAAAAAAATCCGAGGTGCTTCATGTAATATCCAACGTCGGTATCTAATTCTACTTTTTATTATATCAAGCTGTCGTAAAAGTATTATTGCTACGAGGTTTGACTACAACTACAACTAGTTGATAAAGTGGAAATGTTTGTTTTTGATAAAAAGTATGAACAACGATAAAATTATTCTTCTATATTAATAGAAAATTGAATATGAAGTATATCTAAAACTCTATTAATTATTATATTATTTGTATTGCTTGTGACTCAAAATAAAAAAAAAGAGTACAAAGAATAAGAAATTTAAATCGGCTTAGCGGTATTACTTTGACTTTCCCTGTCATTTAATATCTCTTTTTGTACACAAATTTATTATGTTAATATTACGGATAAAATTAATTATTTCATGCTTAATCGTTAGACAAATATTAATTAGAAATAGTTTGTTAAACTTAATCTGATTTTACCTAATGCAAAGGTTCAGTAGCCTCACTCCTGAAGTTTACTACGGTCTGACTGCCATCTGAAATCCATTACGTAGTATCTGAATTAAACTAAATTATATTAAATAAGTAACACTTATGAAAGAGATTTTGATTTCTCACTAACGCTTCTTCCATAAGATCTTCTTCTTATGTTATTACTTTTAAAATCTTTTTCTTATGTTATTACTTTTAAGTTTGTCGTCTTATTAGCTTCATGGACAAATAAAACGTCTCATAAATGAAAAACCTTGAATTTAACAAATGCAGCAAAAATTTGGATTGGCAGCTTTTTAAACATACTTTTAGTTTCTCACTTTTTCTTGAGTTTTCGAATTAAAATAGAAAAATTATAGTCAGACAGAATAATGTTCATTAATAGTAATAAAAAAATACTCTTTCTGTATATATGTATTCTCTAATAAATTATTATTTAGAACCATAGTTTGGTAATTTGATATCACAAAAATTTTATGGAATATTTACATTTGTACGTAAATTTTATATTTTATTTTCTTTAAACCTGAACTTTTTGACCTTAAATGTGGACTGGTTGTTATTTTATAACAACACATTATTAAACGGGAAATAACGTATTACGAAACAAATTCACATACTTATTAAAGGCTTTTATATAGCGTCGCGTAGAAAATAATAAATATATGAGAGATAACAATCGTAAGAACAATTCCGTTTTATTGTGTTTAAGTCATCAATATGTATCCTATAATTTAAATTGTTAAAGAAGTATTGTTTCTGATGTACCTTCAAATTCCTACCTAAATAAAAATATTAAAATATTAGAATATGAAGATCACATTTAAAAAAAAATGTACACTCAAAATATTCAATCAGAACATTGCACTAAAATTTACTTTTTACTTTTAAAACTACTAAAAAAAGTTTATGTATGATTATACAACATGGATTTATAAAAGTATATTATTAAAACACTTCATTATATTCAAACTCATAATACCTTCAAGTCAATAGGTGGAATTGAATTAATATTAAAATCTTAAATTTTGTCAAACAATAAAGAAGTTGCTTAAATTCATGAAAATGTTCAAATGACTTCATTAAAAGTTAAATATTAAAAGAAAATTACTTCTTAGGGAAGATTGATATAAGAAGATTGTAAACTTACATAAAGTTGCTAAAATATCAAAATATAATTGATTTATGTTTTGTAAGCATAAATAATTATACTCTTAGTAAGATTGTGTTTTGAAACTTAATTAGATTTAGAGTAAATTATTTAATAAATTAGTAATGATAGTATTATTTAATGACGATAAGACCTCGTCAATAGTAGTACTGAAACAGTTTTACAAATCCCAAATTCTCTCGAACTTAGATCAAATAAAATAAAACCAAAATGTTTATGAGGAGCCAGTTTCATACAAAAAAAAATAATTATTGCCCAAAAATATTGATACCTGAGATAAGTTGGCGACAGAATCAACGGTGCATCATCATCTAAATATTATGAAATATTTTAGTATTGTATAGAACACAAACTGAAGTTACCTTTTGAAATTTTTCAACCTACTTAAACCTCTGCTGAGAGCTTGTTGTAAAACAATATACAGAAAACAATTACTCATATTTTTAAATCGATTACCTCTTAAAGCGAACTGTGGTTGTTCCTTGTATTTTTACTGTTTGAAAAAAAAATTCAACGGCGACCGTAAGTACATTATTTTTTTATATTTATCTCGTAAGTAATCTCTAAGATCCAGAAAGAAAATTTCACGCAGAGTTTTTTGTAAAATAAAAATGGTATTTATATCAGCAGCACTACTCCATACCATGATACTATAGGATTTTTTTTTTTTTTTTTATGTTAGAGGAGGGCAAACGAGCTGGCGGGTCACAGATGGCTTGTGATCACCGCCGCCCATGAACTCTTGCAACATCCGAGGATTTACAAGAGTGTTGCCGGCCATGTAGGTAGGAGTAAACGCCTTTTTTGAAGGTACCCATGTCGTATCGATCTGGAAATACCACCGAAGGGAGTTCGTTCCACAAGCAAGTGGAACGTGGGAAAAATGTCCTTGAAAACCGCACAGTAGAGGATCGCCACGCATCCAGGTGGTAAGGATGATATTGGAGGCGATGGCGCGCTGTGCGGTGATGAAATTCGGCGGCAGGCATCAGATCGAATAGTTCTTCGGAACATTCCCCGTTGTAAATGCGGTAGAAGACGCACAAGGAAGCCACGTCTCTACGCAATGCCAAAGAGTCTAGCCGTTCGCAGAGCACCGGGTCCCCGACAATCCGAACGGCTCTCCGTTGTACGCGGTCATATGGTAGAAGCTGATATTGGGGTGATCCTGACCAGAGATGAGAACAGTACTCCATGTGTGGCCGGACCTGCGCCTTATAGAGCGCAAGTCTTTGGCCAGGTTTGAAATACTGCCTCGCTCTATTAATCACTCCCAATTTCTTCGAGGCCAACTTGGCCTTGCTCTCCAGATGACCGCGAAACTGACAATCGCTCGAAATGTCGAGACCCAGTATTCTGATACTTGGCGAGGCAATGAGGGGAGTGCTCTCGAAGAGCGGTGATACGACGAATGGGGTTTTCTTAGTGGTAAACGCGCAAACTTGTGTCTTCAGGGGATTGAACTGTACGTGGTTCAGTTCACCCCACTCAGAGATCAACCCCAAGGAAGTCTCTATAGAAGACACAAGTTTCTTTCGACACTCGTCGACGTTTTCCCGAGAGAGACCTGCACGGCCGGAATATACCGCATCCCCAGTGCTGTCATCCGCATAACAATGTATGTTGGAGATATCCAGCATATCATTGATGTGCAGGAGGAACAGAGTTGGGGATAGCACGCAGCCTTGGGGTACACCAGCGTTCACGGGCTTAGGGTCCGAGCAAAAACCATCTATAACGACCTGTATGCTCCGCCCAGTGAGGAAGCTGGTGATCCACTTGCATAAACTCTCGGGAAGCCCATAGGAAGGTAGCTTCGAAAGAAGCCCCCTGTGCCATACACGATCGAAGGCTTTCGCCATATCCAGACTAACTGCCAGACCTTCTCCCTTGCTTTCAATAACAGCTCCCCAACGGTGTGTAAGATACAACAGAAGATCACCAGCCGATCGACCATGGCGAAAGCCATATTGCCGGTCATTGACCAACTGGTGATCGTCGAGGTAGGTTAGGAGCTGTTTATTGATGATGCTCTCCATTACTTTGGAGAGAAGAGAGGTAATGGCGATGGGTCTGTAGTTAGCTGGGTCCGAGCTATCGCCTTTTTTAGGGATCGGATGGACAAGGGCACGCTTCCATGAGACCGGGACTACGCCTTTCAAGTAAGAGTACCAAAATAGACGCGTTAGCACTGGTGTCAACTCAGGGGCACATGTTCGTAGCACAACTGGAGAGATACCATCTGGCCCACTCGACTTATGAACTTCCAAGGAAAGGAGGGTTTTTCGGATGAGTTTTTGCCGAAAAACTATTTCCGGCATAAAGCTCGGACACCGCGGGATGATAGGCGGTGCCCTCCCCTGGTCGTCCAAAGTCGAGTTTGAGGCAAAAAGAGTGCCCAAGAGATCGGCTTTCTCTTTTGCCGTGTGGGCCAAAGAGTCGTTCCCAGTGTGCAATGGCGGCACGGACGGGCGACAGAAGTTTCCCAGACTGGCTTTGGAAAGCGCCCAGAACTTACGCGTGCCAGGTGGGTACTTTGCCAACTGATCCCCGATTTTGACGACATGCTTGAACTTTGCTCTAGCGATTTTCCGTTTGAAGAATCTGGAGGCACGATTATATTTCCTCTTCAGAACTTTAGAGTTCGGATCCTTAGTGACTAACGCATTAGCCCAAGCCTGATAAGCCTGCCGTTTGTCAGCTGCTGCAGCCCTGACAGACGCATCAAACCAAGGCCGTGATCTGCCACCAAGTGGTACCACAGAGCTTGGTACAAATAGTTCCATGCCCTGAAGTATCACATCAGCTACAGCCGCAGCGCAGTCACTAGGATCATTGGAAGGGAAACAAATCGGCCCCCATGGGTAGGATGCAAAAAAGGATCGCATTCCATCCCAATCCGCTGACTTGTAGTGCCAAACACGTCGAGTCGCAGGTCTTGTGCGAGCTGGGCGTTCCATGGGCACTACACTCCGTACCAAGCAATGATCAGAGGACCCTAAGGGAGCCTCGACAGTGACTTGGTACTTTCCGGGATGTGTAGTCAGCAGAAGATCCAACAAAGAGGGTATATGGCTGTCCACGTCCGGTAGACGGGTGTGCGTATTTACCAATTGGGACAGACCATTTGCCAGAGCAAAGTCAAACACAGATCTCCCAGCGTAGTCGGTGGCACGTGACCCTAGCCAATCGGTATGGTGCGCATTGAAGTCCCCGAGGACTACGACTTCGGCGGAGGGAGTCTGTGAAAGCAGATCGTCAATCTTCGCCTGAACATGGCCTAAGAGTTGATCCGTTTCTGCATTACCACTATGGGACCTGCAGAGGCACGCGTAGACTCTGACATGGTCGTCCATGTCCACGCGCAGCCAGAGTACAGACCGGTCCCGACCTTCAAAAACCTGAAGGCGACGGTAGCAGATATCGTCCCTTACGAACACAGATACCCCGGCGTGTGGTATAAAATGATGTTCTAGTTTATACCCGGGGTATGATAGGTACGCTGTGTCGCTAGGTTGAGATATTTGCGTCTCCGTCAGAAACAACAAGGCCGGCTGCGCCGTCTCTAGATGATGGTGGACGGCGTTCAAGTTGGAATGAAGTCCCCGGATGTTGCAAAAGTCCACAGTTAAAGTGGATCGGGGTGCCACTGCGTTGACTCGTCGTTTGCCCTCTAAAAACACAAAAGGCGATACTTTGCCCGCCCCAGATACGACGGGCAGCCCGAGCAAAATCCGAGAATCATTTCCCCGATTTTGCTCGGGGAGGGGGTCCCCGGCTTCAACAAAGCCGGTACCCTCCTGGGGTATTTTTCTTTTAGGCATCGCTTTCATGTTTGGCGTGGGGGGGGGGGGGGGTTGGGCTTCCGGATTCTCTCACTCACCGACGAAACATAACCAAATGAATTTGGTTACTACACGTCGGTCTTCTGTGAGAGGGTGGTCCTTCCTCGATCGAGCCAGCCCAATACGAGCTGCAGCCAGATAACTACAGCTAGGCTCTACCACCTGAAAAATGGATTTACTTTCATAGTATAACTATAGAATGTTCTACTATGAAAGTAAATATAATATTGTTTTAGAAATAACAAGGATTCCTAAAAAAATTGTGTATGCTTTATCCAGCGCTTCTTCATTAAAAGAACGTTAGTTAACATTTCGTAAAAAGTCTTTGTAACATTTTACAAAATCGCAACAGGTGCACCAAAACTTAGGCAACGTCGTAAAGTTGACTTCTTGAGCAAGTGCAAGGGCATTATGAGAAGTGATAGAAAAAGGGATATCACAGAACTGTCAATTCGTTCTGTTATATTAAAATAACTGCCATGTTCTGTTCTGTTCTGCCACGTTCTGTTAAATTAAAATAGAATGGCCCCATATAATGTCAGATACAAAAAATTATCAGATCTTGACAAATATGACAATTTGATAAATACAATTGTCTTTCATATCATTCACATATGATCCATATCATCAGCAAATAAAAGGGTTACTTTATGAATTGTGCATCCAGGACAAAGAATAAGTAATACTGCCGTTGAGAGATTTGAAAAATATTTTGCGTAGTTGTTAACGAAATTACTTTTGTATGATATAAAAATATTTTTATCAAAAATAGTTAAGTGGACTTTCATACCCTATTCGCCCGGTATCATATATATTTTGAATATTATTATGACAGTTTCTTCGCAGTGTTTTCTTCCGCCGATAAGATATCCAGACATAATACATCTAAAATGTCATAGTTGGGGAACAACTAATTATACGCAAAGAATTGGTACAATTTGTTGTGCCCCAACCGGCTTTCTCACATAATTTTATCATTCACATTGTTTCAAGTTTTTTTAATTGGAGTTACCACTTACCATAATTAAAATTTTAAATTTAATCTATTGGTAACTAAATTATATTAAGATAAAACTTATTTGGTAAAAAAAAAAACACAATATTTGATATTTTATAACACAACGTAACATCAATGATTTCATTATTCAAAGAAATAAGCGTATGAGTCGCTTGTAATGCGTGTGATAGTTCTTTTACGTAATTAAACTTACGTGTCCGAGACTTGTTGGTAAAGAAAGTACTAATAATATATACCCCACCATCCCATAGTGAATCAGCGTGTTTGATACATAAGGGTAAATTCTATTGTATATGTAAATACCGTGTTTTTATTTGTGATACAAGCATTATAGTTTTATTAAAAAATGATTACTATTCGTAATTTTTTTATACTTCTTGTGTATACAATTTTACCAAAATGTATTGATTATAAGAGCATAGAGATTCAGAGCACGAATCCATTTATTACGTATTAATTATTTTAAAACCACAACATTTTGTTGCTGTCGAAAATTATATTAATGATTAATTTTATTAACATTTATATATATAGCCGAAAATTATGTAATGATTACATTAATAATTATATTTAGGTCCAAGGCATTGAATTGGAAAATAGGAATGAGGGAGTTTTCATGAAGAACTCATTTAGATAAACTAAATAAGTTTAAGTTTTTAACATGAATATATAAAATCAATTTAAATAAAAAGATTTAAATACAATGTTCTCTCAAATAATTCCTAATGATATTGCCATTTATTTCAAATTTAAAGAAAATCTTATTGTAATAATTCTAATTATAAAGATTATTATTAGTATATTATTAGTTTCAGGCTTAATTAAGGATTATGGTGTTAGCCGTCTTCTCAGTGTAGAAAGGCTACAACTCAACAGAAGATTCCAAAACTTAAAAGAATCATGATATTGTGATATGTAGGAATAAAAATATATTTATCTGGTACGGTATATTCAAGTACGGCATTATAAAAATTTTCATGGAAAGAACCAATTAGTATAAAGCTAAAAACATTGTAACAATAAGTTAATTCACTTCGGCTATTTTGGTAGATTAGTTATGAATTTTAATATTTAATGAATTAATTGTAAAGAAAATAGAATTTAAAGCTCGAATATTCTGAGGTTATCAAAAACCGTTCATCTTTGTCATCCCAGTCACTCCTTATATACCCAAAACATTGGTATTGAGGCGATTTATGGCAACTACAAATTCTTATTCTTCGTAATTGTCACTGAGTGGTCCCGAATTTAGTAAATCAATATTTTTTTGTCTTTTATATTACTTAAATGGACCTTTTAAATGGATTATTAGAACATGTAGAAATTTAGAAAATATTGAGATTGATCGAATAGAAATTTATTGATAACTATTTTTATTCAATTATTTTTAGGTCGCATTGTAATTTGTAAATAAATCTGTTTTTTTTTTATATAAATAATATATTAATTTGGAGCTACCATAGCAACACAGCGCGGTAATGTCATACTATTCCACTGTAATAGTAAATGCAATACTAAAGTAGAAATGACGCCTCTACTAACGCATCTTATCATCCGATGATGATGATTTAGCGTTAGTAGAGTAAATAGGCGTTTGCTTGAATGTAAGTTATAGGGCTTAGAAGCATGCTAAAGGCATCCCGATAGCTTTTTCAAGTGGAGTACTAGTTTTCTTATTATCGGAGCACAATAATTGTTCTAGATGGATTTTTATTGGACAGGAAGTCTGTAAACGCTGGTTTTATTGTTCAAGAAAAATTGCTTATTGATGATATGTTGAGCTGCTCCAACATTCATTGTTATGCCGATGACAGCAATGGGATGTTATTCTGATCGTGTAGAACTATCTAGAAAAAACATTGACCGGAGCAAAAAAATACTTCTATCTTATTTTGAGAACTCCCAAGGTTTCTCGGTGAAGTAAAGTTTAATTCCAAAAGTATATAATTTGGCGCGTTCACTATTTATCGTATTATCGTTGTTACTAATTGTCTTACTCTCGGACACCAGAAAAAAAAAACAAAATAATAATAATAATATCGTACATAATATAATTACTATATTTCAACTATTATTTTTAATTGTATCGAAAATATTTACTTGTCAACCGTTGTTTCCTTCTTTTACCAAAATTCGAGTAAAATGACTGATTCAGTCCAATTGAAAAGTAGATCTAACGATTTAATATATTAAATAGGATGGCATACGAGCACATGAGTTATATGGTAGAAGGTGATCACTGCTGTCCACAAACTCTTAAAAGCTAATATAAAAAAATGTTTACGATTGAAAAAAGCAATTAGCGTTTTTCAAAGGTAGAAAAAAAGAAAGAAGTAAACGAAAAGAGTCTCGAATTCTAAACCATAAACAACCTACTATATGTGCATCCATGCTAGTGTTATACATGATAGCATGTTATTTCCACCTTTGAAACCCTTAATCGCCTTTTACGATATCATGAGGTCAGGAGGCCTTATTCTTCGGCGGGATCCTACAGGCCTTTTTCTTATCAGGGCCTTATCTTATATGATTTTTGAACTTGTCGAAGACCATAGGTAAATAAAATGGTGATGGGCACGTTCATGACGATTTATTTTTTATTATAAAAATACAATGAGCCTTAGTAAAATTTACATCACTATATATATAATAAAGGTTTAAACTGCTAAGCCGTGTCGCCGCCGTCGATTGACATTCTATAATTAATTAATTCGAATAAACTATGTCATAATAGCCAGGTAAATATAAATTTTGTAATCATCATGGCTCGCTAAAGTTTAATTACTAAAAACTACTTCACTACTTTTTTAAGAAAAATAAGAGGAATGTGAAAAATAGAGTGAGCCAAAACTATTTTCATACGATGAGACGCTGAATATTGATAGTACATAAACACACACATACATATTACGTACATACACACATACTTATAAAACGTAAATTAATTCACTGCTAGCAATATATGAAGGAAGAATATAAATTTTTTAAGTATTATTATGGTTTTACTAATTTTATAAAAAAATGTTAGCCAATTTTCCTTAATAAATGTAATATTTTTAATTATATAAAAAATAATAATTAAAATGTTTATTTTCTAGTTAATAAATGGTACAACAATAATCTCAGAAACAGAAAGCGCGTTTTAAGAGATTTACCCTACTTAAGAGGTTCTCGAGAATAAATCTTGCCGACGATGACATAGGAGTTCTTGAGGATTCGTAATATGTACTTCACCAAATTGTAAGAAAATAAAACGTGAGGGTTTTTGTATCATTTATGATTTTCGATTTCTGAAATCAATTGCCGAAATAAGCTATAAGAGCTTAAATAGGGGATTTTTATAGGTAAGATTAGATAAACTTCATCGGTAAGATTAACAAAAACATATTTTATTGAAACTTTCTGCTGTTTTCAAGTGGCATAAGGTTTTATTATGTATCATGGTAACTAAAACGGTAATATAAACAATGTCAAGCATACACCGCATTTCGGGATTACAATGCTTGTACACTAATTAACAAACACAGAAGGAAGAAACAAAAGCCGAGCATAATAAAATAATTAGTAGCAGGTGAGCAGAAACAATTAACATAATTAAAAGGGTAAATATACTTAAACAGCAGAGTATGTTATAATGGAAAGAGACGTGAGCTTCGCGTGTTAAGCCTAATAACGACGGATGGTCAGTAGAACCGATAGCGGATAGCGGTCATGCATCGACCGTTAACCAGTTTCTACGTGTCTATTTGATGATCTTACACATAACATCTTTAACTATAGCTTATAACATTGGAACGGAAATATTGGCTTGGAGATTTTATAGAATTATAGGTTTTGTGTAATTCATATTTATTTTTTTACTAGTAAATGTAATTATATACAAAAAAAGGTTTTTAATAAATATAAAGGGATAGCAGACAAACTATGCACTCCACCAAACTCATAGCACGCTAATCCAATGCGATTCTGTTATCCGAACTAAACTGATTGCCGCTCCAAGAAGTAATGTCGGGTGTTGTTGAGCTAGCGCTCAGTCTTGTGTCAGAGTAAACGACAGTGATAACTGATACCTCCCGAAGTGAGCGATAAGTGACTCGTTTATCAAGCAAACCGTCATATACAATAAAAGGTTGTATATACAATAAAAAAATATTAAATGAGCTAATATATTTAAATATATATCAGATTACCCACAGAGATTAATGTGCACATAGATTTAATGTGCAACCATAACAGGGTGGCTATTTGCCTGGAATGGAATTTGTATTTACGTCGGTCTTTTTGAATATAATGGTGTAATAATGGTGTATTTATAAAATACATAACTATAACCTTAGTCTATTTCAAATAAATATAAATTCATGACATAAATTACATAATTATAGCCGAGCAAACATATATTAAATAATACAAAAATATAAATTCATAAAATAAAAAATAAATGATCTTCGCCATTTATCATGTAACAATTGATTCAAGTAGATAGGTACTAAGGACTCTCTTATTTTATAAGAGGGAGATTATATTTTATTAAAGTACAGGACAAAAGCAGATACTAAGAAAATCGTTACATTTCATTTTAAGAATAGTAGAAACTGCTCTATTGTTATATGGCTTTACAGCTAACACATGGCTTTACTTTATTTTAAGTATTTTTATATCGATTGTAATGATAAACGTATACACATTGCAATTTACTAATCTAAAATTAAAAAAAAAACATAAAACTCAGGACTTTTAAAAAATAAAATATTTATTACTAGATGTTCCCGGGACTCTATGAAATGTGGTGTAAAAGCTTGAAACAAAAAATATAGCATATATATTATACAAAGGTCTTCGGGAAAATGTTGGATATTTTACTTACTTTCTACAGACAGACAATGCATTTTATTTAGTGAATATCTATTTAACATCCAAAACTTTTACATTTATAAAATTAGTGTAGATTGTGTAACTCATCTCTGTACCATAAAATATTATTCTAATACTTTGTTACAATTGTATTCTCTTCATTAAAATGTTACATAAATTGTTACGATGGTTTTAAAATATTACGTAACAAGACTTAGCATTGGATACGAGTCGCTCTTTAAGGATATATTTACAGTTAGGCCGAAAGTGATAAATTAGTTACATAATCAAACTTAATGGAATGAAACCAGTAAATGTAACAGATGAAACGTTTGTTTAACATATCCCTTGATTTATTTTTTATATAGTTTATTAAAATAAATAGTTTTGCATTAAAGTTTATATTTATAGTTTTGCATTAAGTTCGATAAGTGATAATTAGTACCAAAACCGTCAGAAGAAGAATGAAGGCAGCTGGTATAGGGGCGTACTTGCCTGCCAGAGGTCCACAGCTCACCGCAGGTCATCGAGTGGCTCGGGCCAGCTTTGCTCGTTACCACCTAAATTGGAATAATGATGCTTGGAGAAAAGTTCTTTTTAGTGATGAGTCCAGATTTTGTCTCAAACCAGATGATGGAAGGACCAAAGTATGGCGACGACCCGGAGAAAGATACGCTCAGTGTAACATTATTGGGAGAGAGCCGTATGGTGGAGGGTCAGTAATGGTATGGGGCGGTATTTGCTTAGGAGCACGCACGGAGCTACACATCGTAGAAAACGGCTCCCTGACTGCGGCAAAATACGGAACCGACATTTTAGAGCAGATTGTGATGCCTTTTGCCCCTTTCATTGGAGACAATTTTCTTCTAATGCATGACAACGCTCGACCTCACATTGCGGCATTAGTTTCGGAATATCTTAATGAGGTCGGAATCCAGGTTTTGGGGTGGCCGGCACGCTCGCCAGACCTAAATCCAATAGAACACGTTTGGGACAAACTGGGAAGACAAATTAAACAAAGAAATCCATCACCTGTCAACGTAAGAGACCTCAAAACCGCGTTGGTTGAAGAATGGAACTCAATGCCGCAAATGGGCATGCTCTCTATTAAATTGACAATTTAATAGAGAGCATGCCCAGACGCATGCAGGCAGTTTTAACAGCAAGAGGTGGCAACACTAAATACTGATTGTATCACCCATCGCGAAAAAACCAGTCATTTGGACAATATTAACTTTTCTTTAGTTTTCATTGTGTTAGGTCAAAACTCTTCAGAATTAAGTCACTGACCTTATTGTCTTTAATTTCGTTTCTTTCGCTTTAATTTTGTGATTTTTTATGTTCAAAAATGTTAATTTAATTAATTCAGAATAATAATCAAATGTATTGTACAACAAAAATGTGTTTTCATATGATCTTGCAGTCTGTTTTTTGCGTTCCGTTAAATATGTCCACCGGTTTATTATATATTTTTTTTATTATTTGATTATTATATTGCTATTTTTTTGCAACATTTGTTTATTTTGACGAGTCCAAATAAATGTAAAACATTTTCATGGAATAAAGAATTTTTGACTTTGAAACAAATCTTATTATAACATTCAAGAATTTTTGGTTGATAAAAATGTGTGCAACTTGGGTCATTGACTCATTTGATGTTATAGTGTATAGTTTATACATTGTTAAATTTCACTTAAAAGGAGAAACTGTTGAGTTTCTGGCCAGCTCTTCTCAGCTGAACAGCATTTCGAGCTAGTAGTAGCTTACTCACAAAATGACTATATTATATTAACCAATTTAATGTAATTGAAGATTCAAGAGTGCGTATAAATGCCTACTAGAATAAAGAAATTTTGAATTTGAATTTGATAAAAAATCATAGTTTCGGCTTATTAGGTATATTTTTGCCATATATGTGGTTTTTAATCAATGTATAATCCGTCAGGACAAAACTTATGTTTTAAAACAAAAGACGTTTTATTTAATGCTAATTATATTTCACTAATATTATTGCATATAAATTTAATAAACACTTATCTTTAAATCCATTAAATTGTAATTATTCATTACGGGTATTTCAAAACCTATTTTACTACTTAAATTCTGACACGACGTGCAGCTCAAATGTTTTAGTCGTTATAAATTTAAAGGTTTAATTTTCTGAAAAGGTTGCTGTTCTAACAAAATCAAGAGTCATCTGAGTTTTTAAAATAAATAATTGATCAGAATATGGTATAAAACAAAGTTTTTCTGTTTAAGATAAAATAACACCAGTCGTGAAAGTTCTCATAACCATAAAAGACTTATTAAGGAGAAATGTTTAGAATCTGTTTACTTAGTCTAAAACACTGTAAATGAGTAGAAGTATTATAAATAGTTGTTAATTATGAAGTTATATTAAACTAGAAACTGTAGTGATGCTGTTGACAGCGAATACAGCGGTTGTATCTTGTTGACTACTTAATTTGGCTCTTGTGTTATGCTCGTGAACGGGTGCTGCTTGCGGTGACTGGTTGTGTGGCAGGCCGAAGATTTATATATTATATATTTTTTCTGTTATTATTATTTAATTTTCGTTGCCTGAAATCATTAGGCTTCTTTTCAGATTGATTGCGAAGGTTCTAGTTGTTCCAAAATTGCACTTAAGCTTGACGTTTGTGAAACAGTGATCACAATAACAAAAAATATATCCGGCTGAGTTTGTTGTGTGGTTCTTCTCAGACCAGGACGCGTTTGGAACCCTCATAGCTTTAACATTAAGATGGAAAGTGCTTTTTCAGAAGGGCTTATTTCGATAAATCTAGTATCGTAATAGGCCCTCCTGACATTTCCATGTTGACGTACACAAGTGATCACTGATTATGATTCTAAGTGGAAAAGATATAAATAAATAAATAAAATAAATAAATTAGGATTTAATCATAAAATAGTTTGGCAATAGGACAATTTATTTTTGTAAATTAACTTTATATTTTTTTTTTCTATAAATTTGGATGCCTACGATATTTTTTCAAAGATAAATGATTCCTTACAATAATTATTCCTGACAGTTGGATTAAACTGAATAAAAATAAAAATCAGATTTAACATTGTTCTATCTCTTGCGTGGAGTTTATATTCCGAGTATGCTACAACACTTCAATTCTTTTTAGAAATTTTGGGGAAATTGTTAAGTGGATTTACCTGCTAACGAGATTCTCTTAAAGATTTGACGATTTTCCTTTGTGATTAATCGTATAGGTGAAGAAAGTCTGAAAATAATTTTCCTTGAATGTTATAATATAAAAACAAGTACATAAAAATATTGTGATTTTAAAGTTTCATTCTAATTTTTGTACTAGACAGTATGAAACAAATAATCTTATGTAATTTGTCTACTTTTTTTTTGCGAGTAGTTTTCTATTTTAGAAAATGCTATAATTCTTTAAAATCTTTGTTGTATAATGTAATATTTTAAAGAAATGTAAAAATCTCTTTTTCACTGTTAATGAGAAAGATAGATCTCTTCAGATTTGGTTTAATTAAAAAACTAAGATTTCTCCATTGCTGTAGTAAACTTCTTGGCGACAACGTTTACATATGCTTTACCTTATTATCTTATAATTAACAATTATCGCTATGTAATGCAAATAACCAAATATCATGGTATAGCCACTGTTACGTTTTGTCTTCTACGTGAATCTCTGGCATGGGCAATGCCGGTTATTATCGAACATTAAGATATCTAACAAAAACAATGGCTAAGATAATATTAAAATCCTGTTCTTCAAATAGTTAAACTATAAATTTTAGGTGCCATGTTCGTTTGGAAACATATTTTCAGTTTTATCATATCATTTTTGTATCAGTTTATTATTCATTCAGAAATTAGTTTAAATATGAATATAATACATTATTTTTTTTATAATTTTAACTTTTAAGTGTGCTTCATTTAATAAAATTAAATTTTATTTCTTTTAATGACATTTTACATTTGCATTGTTCAAGTAATAGATATTTAGGTGCATGTAGATTATATATAAAAACTAAAACTTGGGTAAAAAAATTTAGTTAATGTTATAATTAAAAACTTTGCTATTGGTTTTTTTATAATGTTGGGAAAACTACAGTTTCTTTTTAATATTTTAATAACATATCAAACAATTTATCTAGGCAAGCGCTATCTCTCTCAATAATTTTTTGCCTTAAGTAGAAAAATCTTTACATTTTTATTTCGTATTATATGTGAGTGTCTTGTCAACTTATAGTGTATATCTATAAACCATAGACAGTAAACAGTTTTTGATGTATTATTTATTTTTTATTACCAAATTAGTACCTAAAGTTATTGTTTTTCTTTTTCTCGATACATTATTATTTTATCTAGTGCAATCTCAACCACTTTCTATAATATAATATATTATTCAGCATGTGACCTTACTTTTATAATGCCCAAGATGTAGTAAACTGTGTTTTATTTGTTGCGGAACTACTATAAATAATACTACTACATGAACTTGTATTGTTTTTTCTATTTTAAATATTTAAAACAACATGAATCGATTCCTTATTATATTCCCTTCGAGTGGAATACAGACGAATAATTCATGTGCGAATAGAACATTAGTTTGGAATAACTCATAGTATTTATCCTCGAAATATATAATGCAATTTCATATGATATGGAAGTGTTGATTTGTACGGTAGTTTTAGCACATGCTAATACTAATAATACAGTATTGGCAATTAGAAATCTTCAATTATTTATCGTAAAGCCAGAATTAAACAAATGGGTATTATTGAAATTACTTCACCACTTAAATATATTATTATTTGTAGGGTTAATATATCAGCTTTTACGGAAACTTTCGTGTGCTAGTCCGACTGTAACTTGGTCGGTTTTAGTTACTATATATATGATTTTTTATTTAAATAATTAGTTACTGTAAAACCAAATATCGCTTCATGTTTTGTAATGTTTTTTAAAGTTTTATAAATAATAATATTTTGAACTAGATAGATTATTATTCATGGCGATATACAATGTTTTTGATTGTTGGATAAACCTTATATTTCTACCCTAGAATAGAATATTGTATTGCAATATTTAAAAAATTAAATATTTTATGAAGTGATCTATAATACTAGGAGTAGTATACTGTCTCACTTACCAGTAACGTTTTATGAAATTTGTTACTGTTGTGTAAATGTTGTAATAACACCTCATCTTAATTTATGAAAGAAAAAAATATAAATTCCTTACAAGGACCAATGCACTTCGACTTTTTTTGAAGTGTGTAGTTTTAAGGGTATAAGGTATAACTGCTTCAGGTGGAATTTAGATAAAAGGTGAAAAAGTGCTAAGACAATAATGTGCTAATTACAATAATACCTATGCTTGGAAATTATTTAAAAATGCAAATTCAGTTACACACACCATTTATATTAGGTTAAATAACCATTTCGGCGTTATTTAACCTAATATAAATGGTGAAATCTAATTATAGTAAATAATTAGATTTCTGCTTATGGACTATGACTAATTTTCATTTGCGAAACGTGTGTAATGTTATAATTATATAGCCGGTGGTTTAAAGTAATATTTTTAAAATAGTTATGAAAATGATTATGATTCTTTTAATCCTTTATTATAATATATGCAAATATTTTTATTTTGTTGAACATTTATCACATATTTCCTAATAGACAGTCTTCGCAAGGTCAAGGTTAAAAAATAAATAGTTATAAATATCCTAAAACTAATACATAACCATATGCTCTTTTAAGAAAAATAAATGTTATGAAAATGTCCTTTTATGTATAACAAAAAGTAACAAGGAAGTTTTACCTTGAATTTAATTTAGTTTAGTTATAGTTTTTTTAATTTAATAATTATTACGCCTCAAGTACCCAAAAAAAGAAAGAAGTGAAATCGAAATTATTTCGACTCTTGATCCTGATTTTTTTATCATTTTCACAAGAAAAGGTAAAATTTAAATGGGGCGGCAGAACTTATATAAAACATAAAGCAATTACAAAAATCTCAAGGTTTAATTTGGTGCCTGACGAAATCAAATTAGATAATAAATATTTATTACCTATTCTTGCCATAAATATTTATTATCTATATAACATAAAACAAAGAAAAAAAATTTTTTTTAATTGCAAATAACATTTATTACTTTTACAGTGTAGTTAAATATACAAATATAAAACAATTAAAAATATAAAAAGCTAATTCGAAGTGATGTCCTTCAGCTGCAATATCGTATGGATTGTTTTAGGGACTTTAAGTTATCATGGCGTTAAGAGCAAGCTGATACCTTTTTCACAAAAATATGGCTCAGTCACTCCTTCATAGCTAACACCCCACCAAACCATAAGTGAAGTCGGATAATGTCCACGTTACACTCTGTCGACTAATTAGGATGCTTCCTTAGAGCTTTGACCATAAATACGGTCATTTTGTTTGTTAAAAATTTTCTCAATTGTATTTTTTTTCTGATTTGTAAATATTTTTTTTCTATGACCTCCCTTTTCCTACTCCTTCAGTAGTTGTTTCGATTTCATCACCCTATGCATCTTTAATTTATCAGTTAAAAAATGATCAGTGCTTCTCTTATAGGTTGCAAGTCCTAAGTCTTATCTTAAATTACTCGATATGGTTTTCGGTGCTAACTTCATTTTCCGACATAAAATCTTTTGCTTTTAGGCAGGGTTTCTTCGACCTCTTTTCCTTACTGCTTTGACCACCTTTTTCGTACGAACACTATGTGGACGGCCAGATCTTTCTCTGTCACAAACAGAGGATTTCTCATTGTAGCTCATAGCCCGGTACACAAACATTTGACTAATACCACGTTTATGGAAAGTTTTAAAAATTGCATTTTGCTCCATATTTACCTTGTGTAATGCAATCACAGCGATTCTGTTCTCTTTATCACCCCACTCTATTTTAAAATTGCAAAATATTCTACAATGTATTGGTGCCAAAATGAGAAAACACAATGAACAATCGTATAAAAATGACAGATTCCAAATGCAAATGTAATATTATTTTATTTTTAATTGTAACAGTACTTATGGCCAGACTAAGTATATTTGATTATTTGTAACTAAATCTGGAAATTGTAAATTAAAATTACAATTCAAAATTCAAATTCAATATCTTTATTCAATTAGGCATTAGTAATGTTTGATGGTCTACGCTATCAAAGGCTTTAGATAAATCACAAAACACTCCGATTGCATTCTGTGACTTAAGAAGCGTGGCAAAGGCAAGCATGGTAAAGGTTAATCAACAACTGATGCGGGTCATTAGTTGTTGATTTGCTTTTGGTGAAACCAAATTGCTTACCATGCATGATTTTATTGCTGTAAACGAATTCTGTCATTTGATCTAGAATAATTTTTTCGAAGATTTTACTTAAGATAGGTAAAATAGCGATAAGTCTATAATTTCCCGGTTCTAGTCTATCGCCACTTTTAACCCTGCAGTGGTCGCTTATCTAAACGAGACAACAGTGGTCGCGCGGACTACATACGTAGTCCATTTTTAAATTGAAATAACTTTTGTTTTTTATTATATGACTTCTTTATTTTACTTATGGAAATATAATAAACAATATACTTTACTATTCAAAATTAACAGAACTTAGTTATTATCAATCTTTTATAGCTATTGAACAAAAACAAAAATACTTCACTAAATTGTCATAAAAATCACAGGTTTTATTTTTATTGAGATCACAATTAAATATAATTATTAAAAATAATTATTTATAACATTTTCTGCACAGGAAAGACACATAATCTTGGAATGATCCCCACAAATAAACTTTTTGCAGGTAGTGCACGACTTTCGTGTGTTTTTATTGCGTGCTCTTCCACAGTCGTGGCAATGACGCACTACATTATTCGACGTCGACTCTAAGCTGGTGCTTTTTTTTCTTGGTCTGTAAAACCTAGAAATTTTTAAATTTTTATTGTCAAAGACCTTTGCAACGATTTCGTGTCAATTCTTTTCTGACCCAATGGTTTCATCCAAGCCAGGGACAAGTCGATTAGGAAGTCACGACGGCATAAATTATCATTCAGTTTTTGTTAGCTGTGTAAATGCATAATGCATTTAGTGCACTCAAGTTTAGCAAATCGAAGAATACTGTTAAAGACCACCTTCTAGAGTTTTTCGAAACGTCATACAAAGAACTCATTTTATCAACCAAGTCAACGTGGTTCGTCATATTTAGAGCTTTCGCCGGACCCCTCGAAATTGATATCTTGCTCCTGCTCTAATCCAGATCCGTGGTTCTGTTCTTCTAATTGATCTACTTCCTCGTCCGAGCTAGACTCAGCTTGACAGTCTCTGTGTCGGCATCAGCTTCTCTCAACCACGCCTCTGTCTGTGCAGCTTGTCAATCACCTATTTTATTCTAAAACACACGCTAAATTAATCTCCAATAAAGTAACAAAACAAAAAATATTTTAATTTCATATTTATGACAAATTTAACATAAAATAAATAAAAACAAAAAAAAAATATAAGTGGAAAAATACTTACGTAATTGGTCCCGCGGACTACGGGTGTAGTCCCTAAACTTTGCGGAGCTTCTAATAATGCGAGCCCTCGTAACCAAGGCCTGCGATGCATTGAATAGGTCCCTTGGTTAGTGATTTGAAAGTACCTAACGGCACAAGAAACTAACGCTTACCGTTTAAGAAATAAATCGGATTTTCTATCAGTGGACTACATATGTAGTCCACGCGACCACTGCAGGGTTAAACAAACTACTTTACTATTTTTCATTAAATCTGGGAGAGTATCGGAGCCAATACATGTTAAAAATTAAGGATAATTGGGGAGGAATATCATTTATAATAGCTATAAGTAATTTTACTGACTTACCAGAAAGATCACCAGTTTTTCTCATATTTAAATTTTTAAAAGTTTTAACATTTTATTCGTCAATTCGACGATTGCATCACATGGTGAAGAATTTAATTTACGCGTGACTGTTAAAGGAATTTCGTTAAAAATGTCTCAAAATAGCCGCCAGAGTTGAATCTGAATTTATTCAAATAAAATCAATTTTTAACTTAAGCTTTAAGGTTCATTAGCAGCCCTAGTTTTCCCAGAAACCGATTCTTAAATATTTTATAAAAATTCCTAACTTTATTCAAGATCTTGTTTCCATTGACTCTCACCATATAAATCATATAATTTTTCTCTACTTTTATATATTCCCACAGTTGCCCAATCACTAAATTTAAGTTTTTGGTTTTTCGTCATAGTTTTTGGCTTAAAAACATTATAAATTTCTTGTAACAAAAAATTGAAAATGTTATTATATAAATTATTTGCATTATCATCGGTCATGTCTACTTTACCCATTTTTTGCACAACAATATTCTTAAATGTTAGGATCCGGTTTTTTGTAATTGGTCTACAAATGAAGTTTTGGGGATTTTCACTTTCGTGATAATTTATTACAGAAAATTTTAGACCACAGTGGTCTGAAATCTAATTCGTCATTACTGTTTCTTCATAAATGTTACAGCGACAGAACACATTATCAATACAAGTCGCGGAAAGACTAGTGATGCGAGTAGGTTCAAAAACTACGTTCAGTAAGTAAAAAGATTTAAACAAATTTAATAAACGTACACTAGACGAAGTTACTTGTAATATATCTATTGTTAGTCATATTTATTTATAATAATTTAAATGGTAAATACATTGGAATTTACATGTTTTAGTTCATAAGTTTCAACAGTAGCGCCACCTACATAATTAATTATGAAATATTATTTAGTATTTACTGTTAAATGTTTTAAGAAATAGAAGCATAGAATATTTTAACATAATGTTTAATCTTTTATTAATTATTAGAACTTATTATAAGGTATAAATAATATCATCTGTAAGTTGGTTATGAAATTGTAAATTACCCTCGCCTAAATATTATAGTGTTAAAATATTATAAAACGAGTTGTAAGGGCTGCTCTCGCCCATTCTATTACAAATGGTTGGATATTAAACATTGAAGTGCAAGTACTGTGTATTACTCAAACAAGTCTTAACAAGTCAGAAGTGTTCGACCGCTGTAGTATTACGCGCCACGTGTCTATATACACCGTTCGCAAGATATCCTGTCCAAGAATGCTGATGAAGATGGAGTGCTGCCACTGCCGTTGAAAAGCCACGAAAATAAGAGACGACGTTAAAGTTACGTCTAAGAATGCTGATGAAGATGGAGTGCTGCTGCCACTGCTGTTGAAAAGCCACGAAAATAAGAGACGACGTTAAAGTTACGTCTAAGAATGCTGATGAAGATGGAGTGCTGCTGCTGCCACTGCTGTTGAAAAACCACGAAAATAAGAGACGACGTTAAAGTTACTATTTGGGCCTTCTCCGAGTGCTGCTGTAGTAACCTCAAGCGACAACGAGTCGTAGATTTAAAATGATATTGCAAGTGCGTAAGTTTTTTTTTTTTTTTTTTTTCTTAATACCCACGTTTTGCCATCTGCTTAGCAGGCTAATTATCTAGCTGGTTATTCGGCAGCATGCTCAATATAGAATATTAATAACTTTGTAGCTTGAAGTTAATAGCACTACTATTAAATTCTATTCATCATATATATCATATTCACTATTAACCATATCCTGTTAAAGTTCAATCATATGCGAAATACAATAAGAGCCTGAATATTTACCAAAACTTTACAGTGTTATTAATACAATATCTCTCCATACATGTTTACATCGCTTGGAGTCTTTGGTGAAGACGTACGTCGGAGATGGAAAACTCTATACTACTACTTGACTGCTAATCTGGAAGGGAATTCGTTGCTATGTTATGAAAATCAACAACATATCAACATCTACTGGAAGAAGCGGTCAACCAAGTACTTTCTTCCTGATCGCGGGATGGCAGTGCAAGCAAGCAGCACTATACAACGATGGGTCTGAATACAACGACAAGGTGACAGACAAAACTTTATTATAAGAAACTAGCCCTAGAAAAGCTTTGCATAATTAAGTGACCATGTAATTTATAATATTATTGTTACTACGTATACCAACTTTCAAAGCTTTTAAGACCCAGTTGTAGGTTAGAGACGAGATTTTTTTTTTTCTTTGCTTTTATTAAGTTACTAGCTGTAGGCCGCGGCTCCGCCCGCGTGTAGGTCGCTTTTCGCGTAATCTGTGGAAACTACAATTATCCAGACCTATAATAGACTTATAGTTAATTCTATAGTATCCTATTCAAGTGGAAATTTTATCTATATAGGCATTACATTGCTACGATATCAAACTGAAAATAATAACATACATCTACATCACACACGACCAGGAGATTATTCAGATATACGTATTAAAGCATATGGATTCGAAATATTATGTTTTTGACAATATAAGTATAGATATAACTGACGCGGTAGTTGAGACTTTGAGACTTGCAATATAAAAGTAATGTTAGTATTTTAGATAACGATTTAGGCTTTATATATGACATAGAAGTGAACACTCTCAATGAAGGGGTAATATTCGGTTTACAAAATGTATGTAGGTTATTTAAAGAACGATTTCTTAAAAAAAAGAGTATATTCAGTTGTAAATGATTAAAATATAAAACCCAACATTAAACAAAAAGAAAAGGAATAACGTTAAATTTTTATATATATATTTTTTTTAAAGTAGCACTTAACATCATAAAACTATTTTCAAATCGTAATGATCCTTTTGTTTAAGATAGTAAATAGTAAGTAGTTCCTTATAGTATATGGATATATATTTACACAATATGAATAGATGAAGTATAATTTTAATTTATACAGATTAAAATATAGACTTGTCTCCTTTCAGAGAAATTAAAATTCTAGAATATCTTATAGATAGACTTAAATAAATATGACTCGGTAAATATTACACTCCATAAATTTGGTAGGGTCAGATCTAAATGGCCTTGAGGACCGTATGGAAATATTTTGCCAATGCTTTGACGCTATAAGGGGTAGATTTAGATATGTTTACATATATTAAATAGGTAAAGATTTGAATTCACGATATTATTTTATTACTTCTGCAACTATATTTTATTTTGTTTTGCTAAAACTACTCCATAGATCTTAAAATATTTATATTTAATTTTGAATTTGTAAGTTTAGCATCAGGTTTCGATAGACGTTCGTTTTTAAAACCAAGTTGGATACTTGGTTATCCACGAGGATAGGGTTATGCCATATCAAGTGGAGAAATTAAATTTTATGGAACCCAATAATATCTGTTTTGAGAAGTTTCATTGGTTACTTTCATAAATCAAATTTGCTTTAAAAAACCATTTTTTAGGTGGGTAAAAATAAAGTTTAAAAACGTTTAAAATCTGAACCGGTACTGTCTAAATATAATCCCGAACTATTAACAGACTAATTCAATAATAACGCGTATGAATATGAAGCAATGATACTGGTATTTATTACTAAAACATATTTCTATTATCTTTTATTTGACCGTTCAAATTATTTACTGAGTGTTAAGTTCTCAGTAGTAGGTATCTGTACGAATTTATGATCTTAAATTTTGAATCGATTATTGAAAAGGTAAAACGCAATAGGTATTGCGAAATAAATTCGTTAGAATCGATAAATTATTTCAGAATGATGATAATATAGGTTTAACATTTAGATCGATTTTAAACTACACCAATAAACGCGTACATTTCGTATTAAATTGTAAAAAAATAAAGCAAGCAATTAGGTCTTCTAAATCCCTATTTAAAAAAAAATAAAAAAAACTTTAAACGATATGCGTGGCACTCGATTATTTAATTTCCGATAGTATGTTAAAGAAGAAAAGAAATAACTACGATGACTTATCTTACACGCGTTTTTGAACTGTCAAATCGAGGAATTATATAAATCCACAGTAAAAGTTTTACTAAACAAGAAATAATTGCATACCTAAACAATATACCATAATTGACAGTTCAGACAGTTCAAATTAGGTATTTCAAATTGATGATTTTAAAAAAATATATAATTTTCTAGGTTATGACTATTTATTAATTAAAAATAGAATTATTATAAAACATGCCTCCTAAATATTCTTATTAGCAATATGAAACATAAACACGTTAGACTTAAAGACTCTGGTAACTTGAACTCTAGACAAGACAAACATAAGAAAATTAGCAAGGTATATATATTGTCGTACCTTAGGGTATAAGAAGTAATATTATATATGGCACGGCCTCCTAAACCCCAAGCCCCAACCCCCTAAATTTCCAAGAATCGTATTATTTTCAGTATAACGTTTGTAAAATTTAATGCAGTTGAGTTCTATTAAATAATTTATACTGTAGATAATAATAAAACAAAAAATAAAATACGTTTTGAATAATTGTATCATTCATTGTTTAGATTATATAGTAAACTAGATGTAGGTATACAATGTACAAAATTACGATCTCAGACTCGGAATAAAATTAATAACACTTTTATAACAAGTGATTGAAAATTTAATGGACTTACGTTTTAATGCTTTATAAATAAATTAGTTAATCATTAGTTATTGATTTAGTGCAAATTAGAACAATTGGAAATAATAATATAAATAGTAAACTTCTAAAGAAATATGCTTGGTTTTATAATGTTCTCCAATTGTATGAAAAGTATCGTTACATCTTCAAAATAAAAAAGAGGACTATAAAAATGTTCTATTCCCACTAATGATTATTTTTTTTTAGTTATATTATATATATTGATACGGACAGAGTAAATAAAGAATGTAAAAATGTAAAAAAAATATATATATATTTATTTATAAAATCTTTATTATACAAAGAAATTTATACACTTGGCGGACTTAATGCTATAGTACTTGACACCTACTAATTATCTAGAAGTACCCTCGACCCCTAACAATATATTACAATTTCTTAAATAAAAAGAAATATTTATTTTATTTATTTTATTTTAAAAACTTATTGCACATACAATTATTACAAAAAATTACAGTAGTAGGATGTTGATACAGTAAGAAATTTTTGTGCAAAGGCGGTCTTATCGCTTAAAAGCGATCTCTTACAGACAACCCTTGATGAGTAATGAATATTTGCAAGGTCATAGGATATAGTGCACGCATACTACGAGAATAAGAATTTATACATAAGGACACAATATAAATAAAAACTATCGTTTTTAATTATATAAGTAATTAAATAATGATTATATATAAATATACACATACGCACATACATATACATACATATATGCGTATATATAAATAGAATAAAATAGATAACCTATATAATATATGGTATACATACTTATGATAAAAATATATATTGCGTAGATAAATAATATTGCTTCAAACGATTTTTGAAAATTGACAGTGATTTAGAAGTTTGAATTTCTAACGGTAGGTCATTCCAGAGTAATATAGAGAAATATATATAAATATTACAATTGTTGTGAATCTTGAATCGTGTTATGGTTAATAACTAAATGTAGCCTCCTTATTAACTACCTTTAAAGTATTTAAATTTTCTAAATTCGGGTGAATGAACATTTTCTTAAGATGTAAAATTTAAAATTGTTTCGATAAAATACGAAATCATTTAAAATTCATTTTTCTTTAAAAAAAAAAATCAAGAAACTAACCAAATATAACAATACAAACGTAATACAAAGTAAAAACAACCTGCTACTTCCAACAAAACCCATGCATAGTATGAATTTCAAAGTCATATATCTCTGTAGTCTGGTCATTAATATAGCCTAACAAAATGAGCTTGGTTTGCTTTTATTAGTGAAAGATTTATTTGCTTAGAATGAGTTTTAAAAAGTTAAAATTAAATATATGTTCATAACAATGATATTAATAAGTAAATTATTGAATAATGTGTTGAGTACCAAGTTGGTGTGTTACGTGGTAAAAATAAATGTAAAGTACCATGTTGGTGTAAAAATGATAACGTAATAACATGTTTGTGTGTCCCGTAGTAAAAATAAGAAATTGATGCCATGTTGGTGTGTCCAATAGTAAAGATAAGTATGAAATACCATCAATGGGTGCGTCCCGTGGTATAAAAAAATAAGAATAAACTACCATCTGTGTGTGTTCCGTTGGTAGTAGTAAAAGTATAAGAAATACCATCTGTGTGTGTTCCGTTGGTATATAAAAAAAAAAAATAATAAGAATAAACTACCATCTGTGTGTGTTCCGTTGGTAGTAGTAAAAGTATAAGAAATACCATCTGTGTGTGTTCCGTTGGTATATAAAAAAAAAAATAATAAGAATAAACTACCATCTGTGTGTGTTCCGTTGGTAGTAGTAAAAGTATAAGAAATACCATCTGTGTGTGTTCCGTTGGTATATATAAAAATAAAATAATAAGAATAAACTACCATCTGTCTGTGTTCCGTTGGTAGTAGTAAAAGTATAAGAAATACCATCTGTGTGTGTTCCGGTGGTAATAGTAAAATTGAGATATATCCTATGTTGATGATGTGTGTCCATGGGCACCAGATCATAACGGCATGTCCGTTGATCTGGCTTTTTGTAAGCAGCCTGGTTTGTCCGGTGCAAAGAGAACAAGTATTTATGATAAAAACGATTATTATTATATATTATTATTATATTAACGAGTTTATGATAAAAATTATAATTATATTACGAGGACGTAATAAGATGTCAAAACGGCCGATAGTAAAGTTATATGTTGTATAAATGTTATGTAATTTCGCACTTTAAAAGTATAATTGGATGTTTTTTCTTGATGCATTGTATTTTTAATAAATTGTTTTTCTCTATAACATTGTAAGATCCTGAATTCAGATGACCATTTGGTCTACTGGTTTCCAGAATGTTTATTAAATTAGAAATTAGTCATTTAATATATGATGGTTGGTAATTAAAGAAATTAATGATACAATTACGAGGTCGTAAGATTACAAATCAGGAAAGGCCGAGTGTTAGTCATATTTATTTATAATAATTTAAATGGTAAATACATTGGAATTTACATGTTTTAGTTCATAAGTTTCAACAGTAGCGCCACCTACATAATTAATTATAAAATATTATTTAGTATTTACTGTTAAATGTTTTAAGAAATAGAAGCATAGAATATTTTAACATAATGTTTAATCTTTTATTAATTATTAGAACTTATTATAAGGTATAAATAATATCATCTGTAAGTTGGTTATGAAATTGTAAATTACCCTCGCCTAAATATTATAGTGTTAAAATATTATAAAACGAGTTGTAAGGGCTGCTCTCGCCCATTCTATTACAAATGGTTGGATATTAAACATTGAAGTGCAAGTACTGTGTATTACTCAAACAAGTCTTAACACTACATTAAAGTCACCGCACACAATCACGGACTTATTTTTATGACAAAATTTAGCTAAAATATCCTCCATTTTGTGTTTGAATTCATAAAAATCACCAGAGGAGGGTCGGTACACGCATAAAATAATATGTTAATTAAGCTCAATGCAGGATAGTTCAATAATTCGCTTGACAGAGCACTACTATGTCTGCTCGAGACTTTAACACTACATCGTTACGAGCTAAGATAAGTGAGCCACCGCGAATAGCTTTCTCTCTCCAGAAAAAACTTGAGAATTTATAATTGTGTACAATTATAATATTGTTATTCTTTGATAACCCGTGCTCTGTAATGCACAATGTCATATTTTTGAACAAGGAGTTCCACTTCCAATTCCTTGCCACCGAAGCCTTGTATATTTGATGGACAATTTTAAACAAGTTAGGCTTTGTCTTATCCATTAGTTTAAAGTGGAACGCTTATGTTCTTTCAGTAATACATTATTTAAAGTACATTTACTTTTCGTTATATCCCTTATTACGAAGTTTTTAAATTAAATGCTACTAAAGTAGCAATTTGTTTTTTTATAATATAGAGGCATTTTTTTATAATATACATTGTACCTTTTGTCATACTAAACCTATTATGAATAAGTTTATTAACATCAAAGTAAAAGAATGCATCACTATGACGGTATTCAGATGTCGATATGTAACCATTTATTATGTTCAAATTGTATGAAATAATAAATAGATTTTTATTTCAGTATAGAGAGTCAACAATGTCGCCTGTGTGGGTGCAATTCAATATATTTTCTGTAATTAATCTGAATTAAGCAAATTATATATATATATATATATATATATATATATATATATATATATATATATATATATATATATATATATATATATATATATATATATATATATATATACACCAGCCAAAATGATGAAAGTTCTTAGAATCAAATTAATTAAAGGGCTTCAATTTTATATCCCTAATGTAACAAAGTTTTCTCGTATACTCAGAACACATCTTATGAAACTGTAGAGCGTTGTTCCATATTTTATTATTATTTACTTTGATGGACTTTAAAAACATGTTAACTATATTTAAATTGTCACTTTAAAAATAACATTAAATAGCTGACTGTGAGCATTTTTTATGTGCATATATGTATATGAAGGCATTAATATTTTATTTGTATATATTTTATTTAATTCTTTTTTGTACATGGTAAAAAAAGAATTATATAAAATATATACAAATAAAATATTTATTCATTCATAATCAGCAAATCTTTAACTCATCTAAATAAAATCTAAAATCCCAAAAATACTTCAAAAAATATCTTTATTTTTTCTAAAAATACCTATTAGAGGTTGCCTCGGTATTATTAATAACTATTAAATGTATTTAATGCTAAAATCCTAGAAACGGGTAAGGAAATAGTGGTACTCAGTTGATAAAGTGACTTATCCCAGAGCATGTTAGAGGATTTTATAGCCTTTATTTGTATAAAAATGTATAAATGATAGTGGTTTTGTAGAGGTTTTATTGTGTATTTGGTGCTATTGATATTATATTTTCAAAAGATACAAATTATTCTCGTAATGTTTAGGTCTTTTTCTTAAATTATTAAACATATTTGAAAGATTATGAATTAGTCATAAATATAAAAATGGTAAAAATTTCATGCTATATCTTATCTCAGTATGTAATCCTCGTTTTTATTATATCAAGAAGTCGTAAAACCATTTTTACTATTGCTACAACTAGTTCATAAAGTTTAATGTTAGTTTAGGATAAGAAATACGAGCCCTAGTAAACAAAAATAACATATAACTTATAAATTAAATAAATATTTCAGAAGAATATAGATAAAAACCTTTGAAAAAATGGAGCTCTAATAAGCTCATTTCTTTTAATTGATTGAACTTGTAATAGGCTTTTTTAATTATTAATAAATAAATAGGTCCTATATGGGATGCATATTATAACATTATTTTATGTACCTACTGCCTGTTGCCCGTGACTTCGTCCACTTGGTTATGATGTATTACTATTAAGTTGTCACACTATTTAATTTTTTTTATTCATCAATTTAAAAAAAAATGGCCAATATTTTTAAAACTTTCTATGCACTATATTTTTAATATCTATTATTTTTAGGCTTCAGTATAAATAAACTATCAGGCAAACCTAATCTGTAACATTATTTTTTATATATTATAGATTAAAAAAATGGCATTTTTGAGATTATCTCAATTGATTTTGATGTATAAATTTATTAGTTCTTGTGTCATTATTGGTTGATTGATTAGTGTATTGTGAATACAATTAGTGAGTATATGGGAGTTATGGTCCTCTATTTGAATGGGGATATATTAATTGAAATAACCTTTCGAGCCAATCTTGATATATAATTACATTCTTTAGCAAATATCGACTTATACAATTTATTATAATAAATGGGATTGTCTCTGGTGCGCTAGATTATTTTTTAAGTCCGAAATGTGTTTTCTGACTTTCCTTACTGTAGTTCTATTTTTATCAATGTCTGATAATATTGTAGCATTATCAGTTTTAATTAAACCTGATTGAAAGCTAAATGGAATTGACATGTCTAAAAACGGTTAAAGCCTGACAAATTTAGTTGGTTTATTAATAGTTAAAGAATTAAAAAATAAATAGGGAAATCAATGGCTTAAAATATTTGAAAATCAACTCATTTGTATTATTATAAATATTACCTGTCACAAGTTTTATCTTTTTAAAATTAATATTTCATATAACAAACAAAACAAACCAATGTGTTAAGAGATAAATTTAATTTTTATTGGATAAATTGGTAGTGTTTTTTTTCTGAAATGGATGATTACTCATATAATTGCAAAAAAAAAGTTCCATTGCTTTTTCATTTTTTTTAATGTTTACAAAATAAAAATCTTATATGCACCAAATTTTAAAGTGTTATAAGTAATATTTTTTTTTCTTTGTTTATTTTGAAACTAACCTAGATTTATTTAGATTTAATAATATCATGTTGGTAAATATTTACTCCACTATTAACTATTTAGGTTTATTTTAGAAATAATTATAACATTGATGCACCGCTTCCGCTAAGTTTGTGAGACTGATCGGTCTCCTGCATAGAGTGAAGACTCATAGATCTAGTTAGTGTTGCGGCGTAAAACAAGGCTTGCTCGCACAACAAATTCAAGACAAAGAGTTGAATTTTGTGTTACAATCCTTACTCGTGGATAAAATTTTTGTCTCCGTCCGATAGTGGTTGTATCACCAATTTGATTTGACAAGAATGAAAGCGTACACTAAAGTATCTCAAACGACTATAACTGAATTGATATATGCAGATCATTTATGTCTTATTGCGGAATCAACAGAGGATCTTCAAAATCTAAGTCGAGCCTTGACGAGATATTTCGCATTAGAATTAGTATGAAGAAGACTGAAGTGATGTCTCTCGATACTTCGCTATTAAATATTGAACAAGGTAGTGACTCGCTGAAGCAGATATATCAATTTAAATATCTTTGATCAAACAGGCTCTTATTGGCTTAAAGTCATTTGCTATGACCATAATATTATTATTTCTGATGCTAAACCGATCAATGTCATTGTAATTAGTTTCAGTATATTCTTAGAATTTGTGATTATAATAATGGTAGGTTCATATGATTCAGATGATTATAATAATATTCATTGTAAAACCCAAATAATAGATAGTAAAAATAAATATTCATAACAATCTTCAAAATAACAAAAAACATGTGAAACTCTTATCTTGTAATAATAAAATGTTTCTCCCCGAGAATTTGTTTTAGGTAAGAAATTCTTAGCGTATAAATCTTCCCGGCGATGACACACGTGAATTCTTGAGAAATCTGTAGCAAGCACTCTACCCAATTGTTATATTATAAAAGTCCTTTATTTTATCCTTTGCTTTTCTTTTATTTATGATATTTATAAGAAATTACAAAAAAATCCAAGAACTCATTAAATAAATCACTAAGATATGTGATTAACTCTTTGAGGAAAGTTTATGTCGCACTGGTACAATCTCTAATAGAAAATTGCATCCCGTTACGGGGGGACAAGATCAAAACATTTGTTTTGTATCCTAAAAAAAAACAACGTTCTCTTATGAAGGTAATTCTCTTCAAATCTTATAGATTTCCCACCAATACCCTCTACACTACTACCAAAGTTAATATTGAACTTTCATAAAAGATTACCGTATGACCCGACCCTCAAAATAAGAGACGAAAGGAAAGAGTCGCTCCTTCTAACCGTGCCCGTTCTGTTATGGCACAGCGACAATACGCATCCCAATCCCCTGTACTTAATCTTTACTTTACCTTACTGTACTAAAAATTACTATTAAAATTACTACTAAATCTTTACTTTACCTTTACTTTACTAAAAATTAAACTAAATATTAAAAAAATACCCGATACTTGTAAAATCCTGTAAACTGGCTCTAATAAAATGGCTCCTTATATAAGCGTACAAGAAAATTGAAGGACTATAAAAACGAATTTATAATTTTAAGTTTTGGTTATTACAGAATAAGTTCAAGGATTTTGTTAATGTTCTATATATATCAAAGTATATTTGGTTATTTATTATTTAATAGAAATAGTAGTACAAAACTAGACCGTTTCTATTAAAATAAAAAAATTACATTCCATATCACAGCTAATTAAAGCTCATGTACGAATTTTACACACGATTATTATTTATCTATTTAGGTACATAGTATCTAATAATACTTCTAGGGTCATGATCCTATGATGAAATGTTATGGATAGTTAACAATAGACTATTTCATCTTAATAGCCATCACTAATAGTAGATATTGAAGAGTGAAGATTTTCAAGCTTTGAAAATGGCGGTCATTTTAAAAACATCTACATATATGAAATAAAGTATTATAGTAAAACAAACATTACAGCGTAAAAGGTTTTTAGACAAAAATATGGTATTCAGTACATAAATTAATTGTTTGGTAATAAATTTCTAGGCAATAGATATGCGTTAATAAATGCTCTTAATAAAAGGCAGGTGCTGCCTTATAATCGTGTCACGAACACAAGAGGCGGTCAATTATTAGATTTCTCTATAGAAACGAGAACTTCTGACAAGGAACTAAGAGATCGTATTTAATAAAATATAATATTTTATAACATATATTTTATTTTGATTATTACATATTATGCACTTTTAAACTTAAAACTTTTGATAAAGTAAAGTGATTTTTCATTTTTTTTGTAACACGTTAGCTTTTTGTAAGTAAAATATTTTCAACGTAGTAATGTATTATTGTGTATAATATCGTTGCTTGGTATTGTAAAAAAAGATAAGAAAGTGGACGATAGAAGTAAAATCTTACTGAAAAATATTTTTATAATTATTAAAAGCATCTTTATCGGTTGATAACTGTAGATAAACCATAGATTACTTCTTAATAAATTATTTAAATTAAAAAATGGAAAGAAAACCAAATTTTAAAGCAATGTATATTTTCACACGACCTACTAAATAATGTAAATTAAAATACAGATGAAATTAACTTTATGTAGATATGTATATTCTTTTATTAATGTAGATGTATCTTAACGCCGAAAAATATGTACTAAAATATTTTTAATAGATATTAGGTTATCAGTTTGAGAGATGTGACTGATAAGATTAATTCCTAAGCCCGTGTTGTCTGCGGTCATTACGAGACTCAACAAATACAAAAATAATGTAAAAACCCATTTCACACTTACTAGGTCTTTAACTAAAATTACTCTTATTATTACTTTATAAAACTTTTTAACTCACTACAAAAGTCGTCTATTTTACACCGAAAAAAGATGAGCTCATGATGGACACGTATGAAAGGCATTAAAAAATCCCTGGGGATGTTGGTGTTTCGTCATCCAGACCGTACTTATTCCTGTATTCGAAACATCTAAGGCGCGTGATACTTGTGGAGCTTAGTGTTCCTTGGGAAACAAACATCCCAAGGGATCACACATTCAAGCTCAATAAGTATTACTAACTGACCAACAAACTGATCAGGAATAAATTTATAGTTAGTTTGTACACGGTAGAAGTGGGAGCGAGAGATATAACAGCAAAATCTCTCTATAGCCTACTTAAAGACCTTGGCCTTTCTAGAACAAGCATCGGTTCATTTCTAGAACGTATTTCAAAAGCGGCATTAGTAGGTTCTTTCCAAATTTGGTAAGGCAGGGAGAGGAGTGTGGAGGGTGAAGGTGAGCGTTTTTGCGCATAATAAAGGGACCCCTTAAACCTACTCCTGGGTCGCAATTCCCAGGCACTGCTTGCACTCCTCTCCTTGCAACGCGATGGGCCCGGCACCCGCACGGTGAATCCATTGAATGCTAAGAAGCTTCGTCTCAACTACCAATTTCCTGGAGCTTTAGAAAGCCGTTAGTAGTAGTAGTAGTGCTATGCAACTATTACAATTAGTAAGATACTAGCAGCAATGTTGACGAAAAAAACACGAGAAATACTACATTAACACAGTGATCTATTTCTCTAGGGTAGTAATATCGTGGAAGATCTACCACACTTGCAAACGGTAGCCAAATAGCTACACTCTTTTTTAAATTATAAATATTAAATAAATGTAAATATTTTGTTAAAAATTATATAAAAATTAGGTAAGTAGATATATACTTATTGTTATTGGAATATATTATAATTGAAAATTGTTCACGTAAATTATTTAAAATTTCGATATTTCAATATTTTATCTAAATATAATAAATCATATCATGTAATAGTTATCACGGTTCACGAAAGTTTAAGTACACAAATAAAATACCATGTAAATAAGGCATACCATAAAAATGCAAGTTTTAAAATGCTTTTAAATTACTTTCAACCACTTCCTATGCAAATTGTTAGAAGCTACTTCACAATGTTTAACGAGGGATGTATCTGTATTTAAGTGAATTCAAACACTGATTTAAGTACTTAAGCCTTTTTTTTTACACACGCTTTAGAAAGTTTTATAGGTACAATAATCATATTATAAATTATATTCATTTAAAAAATTATATTCATTTTATAAATCATTTTGTAAATGAAGGGAGTTAGTTACATATTTTTAAAGATTAACTAATTTATTACTTAATTATACTGGTTTTAATTAAATAAAAATGAATTAAACATTAACAGAATCTCATTGAATCTCTTTGAATCAACGTTAACGTGAATACTGTTTATTTTTCTTTTTATCAATTTATAACAAGAAGACTTAGCAGTCTTCTTGCTATAAATTGATAAAAATAAGTACACTAGTGTGTACTTAGTACTTATAATTTTAAGTACTTATCATCTTTTTAACCCCCGACTAAAAAAAGGGGTGTTATAAGTTTGACCTGTCGATCTGTGTATCTGTGTATCTGTGTATATGTGTATCTGTGTATCTGTCTGTGACAATTTATCGGCCAAACGCGTAAACGGGTTTGAATGCGATTTTTTAAATCGAAACCTATGTTTATCGAGATGGTTCTAAGCTATGTTTGATCGCAATAGAAACAGTCGTGTCCAAGATATTGACGTTTAATTGGTGCGGGTGAAAGGTTCTTATGCAATATATAGACCTGTTCCCAGCGGCTTTGCTCGCAATATATAGACCTTTTTATGTAGGCCAAAAGGTTTTTACACTTGCTTATTCAGGTAAAGTACTTTATTAGGGATAGCTATTACACGTGACTGCGTCCACTTAGACTGTAAAATGATATTTATATGGCCTACTACCATAGCCGTAAAGAGTTACGGGTAATAGTGTTATTAGTGATTGTTAATTATTTTAACTCTAATTTATATTTATTTTATTTATATTTAATTTTATTTATATTTTATTTATATTATTTATATATTATATTCGTTTATACCTATATGAAAAAGTCTTAAATCATGTTACTTAATCATTTATAATTTATTAAATTGTCAATTAATTGTTGTTCAATTCAAACAAATCTTTCCTCTTTATAATATTAGGGATAGATTGATAGAAATACTTAAACACCTGAAAATTTTTGTGTCCGTAGGTACATTTAGTACAATAAAGAGACCAGTAACATAACCTTAATAAGCAAAAAATAAATTAAAAACTAAAAAAAACCCCACATACAAAAAGACTTCAAAAAGAACAAAAATAATATTATTATGTACTTACTGAATTCGTTGCGTCAGGGGACCGTTTAATAAAGTAACCAAGGCTAATAAAGAAATTAATTAATAAACGAATCGTATAGTCTAAGTCCTCAATGATTAACTTCGTAATATAGACACCATCTCCAACATACGTACAACGGCAAAGATAGTTAAGAAAAACTTATTTTCTCATTTTCAAGGATTATTGTTCAGATTTTTTTGTGCGTTGACTTGACTTTTTGCATCGGTGGTATGATTAAAATCTACTTATTTTTCAAATGACTTCTGCTAAGAAAGTATTACTGTCATCAATTTGAAATGTTTTACGTGTCGTGTAAGTCTAAGATAATATCAACTTAACCTTTTTACAGTAACTTCGGTTAAAGTAGCTAGCTAATATGGCTAGCTAGTAACCATATTTTTTGGGTAAGTGAAAGAAATATGCTTAAAATTTTTCTCTTTTCCTATCAACTTCTCTTCTTTCATCATTGCCAGTTGACGGTTGTAGAAGTGATAATATACACGTACTATTGCTTAAAAAAAAATATTGACAAACTATTTAATTTAAAAAAATCATTTACTATTTATTACCACAATCTTAACTTGAGTATAAGAACATATGTCTCAACAAGATATTATATTACATTCTGGCCTCTCGTAAAGTTTATACTAGTTTAGACTAAGAGCGATGAAAGTGTTAAAGCTTTTAAATTCTATAATTTAAAAGCTTTAATACTTTCATCGCTCCTAGTCTAAACTAGTATAAACTATATATATAACAAAGTCTATACTTTGCTTAAGTAAAATAAGTAAAATGCAACAGGATCATATGAAGCCCACCTAAGTGTGTACTGCATACCCTACTGTTTACAGCTGACGCTGTTTAAAGCCTAAGGTTTGAAACCTTGCCAGAACCACATTTACATTGCCGGCCACATTTACATTGCCAGCCATTAAGCCATAAATGCTAATATGTGTGAGTAGGTCACTACTACTGACGTAAACAAATACTGTATATTGAAGGGAATTAAAATGTATTTAAAACAATATACTAAACATAGCACTAAGAGTGGTCCTGTAGGGGAGAGTGGAGGTGGTTGTGACAGGGTTACAGTTACAATAGCGTCGGAACAGAGAATGCTATAGTGACTTTAAAATGGGGTAAAAAAATGCCGCAACTATCAGCTAACCTACCGCAAGAGCCTGTAGCGTCAGGCTATTGAAATTAAAAAAACATTCTAATTTTAATAGAGAAGATGGTTGGGGACCATCTAACACATGGGACCCACTCTTGGAAAATATAAAATCCCATGTCTGTGACCACACTGTAATATCTCAAGATAATGTTAGTGAGTTTTGTGTGAATTCTGACAGACACCTCCATCTCGTCTTACCGTGAACACGATTGCTGCAAAGCATTCGAAACGTTCGTTGAATTTAAAATGTAAATTTAAAATTTAATTAATTATACGCGAGTTAAATCCGTAAAAATATTTTTATTTCAATGTGTAGTACTCGTGAAAGTCTTAGAAATTACTATGGTACAGAACCTGTTTTTGAAATAATCAGAGATGTGTTTGGTGTTATTTGTGAATCCTAATGCTGTATTTTGCTATAAAACTACGTTATTACAGTTATATAAATTTGTATTTTTGTAAACTTAAGTTAAAAGATAAATTTAGGCGTTGGAGCTAAAAGTGACATTAGCTTGCATCAGGTAGTGACGTGTGATATGGTTGTTTTTTTCTTTAACTAATAGCAGAAATGATTAACTCAATCATAGAAAATTGTCAAGTCCTAACACAGAAGATGGAGACTGAAAATCCAGTTCACAAATCAACATTCACCCATAAGGAGTACCATTTCATATTACAATAGCCCCATTTACTTAATTAACCCATTGCTAGAAATTCTATGGTTTTTGACAATTTATCCATCCATATTATATTCATTTCCTAGCAGCTGCTTTCGGATAAAGCCTATATTTATAATATAGGCTTTATCCGAAAGCAGCTGCTAGGAAATTAATATAACACGTAAAATTTTGCAAATCAGCTACCAAGACTGACACGCCGGAAAAAATACTTTGTCTTTAGTTTTTCTTCGACTGTTCAATCGAAGAAGAAAGATATTACATCTAAAATAATAAAGTTAACTAAAAAGTTTAATAATAAATCATGTTCAGGAAATATAGTATTAAATATCAAGAAAACAATTGTAGCAACTAACAAAACTGCTAATTTTCCAGCAGTTAAATAGAATGATGTTACATAAAGATGACTAAGAAAGCTTAGAAGATGAATATTTTTGTCTGATATGTTGTAAACCATTTCATTTAAACAAATCTGGTGCCGAATGGATAGAAGTTTTTTTTTTATTTAAAGGTCATTTTGTAATATTTATTTGTGTTTTAGGGATATGATTGCAATACAAACCGTTACATACATACCTACAAATACATATATACACATAAAGCACCTCTTTTTTAACATACTGCTTTACGTTTGTCCGAGATTAAAGAATTGCAATTGCGCTGGCAAAGTTGAGATGCCTTAAATTTTCTGCATATATAATTTTTACAAATATAATAAATAACTTTTAATATTCCATAAAATATGATAATTTTGAAAGCGCACTTAAATAATATTCAACTAAACTTTGTTTAGTAAACATATAAGTTTAGTTAGTTTAGTTAGTCTTGGTGGTAGACCATAACATCCGGTCGCTGGCAAAGTTACCACCCATCGGGCAGAGTCGTGCCGCAAAGCGACCTAGTCGTGTTCCGGCACGTTGCTCGATGAAGCCGTTTATGGGAAATGGGTCTGAACAGTTGCGGTGCGTTGGCGAACCGGTCTGACGTCGGGTTGGTGTTTGTTTTGTCGGGTGTCTAGTCGAGGAGGGTAGCGGGATCCGAAGCGACGGCTTTCCGCTGGCCGCCCGCAGATAGTTGGGGGCCCAATTAGTGGGATAGCCAACCACGAAAGGCTGCCCCGCCAGCTGTGAAAAATCCCAGGGTGGCTCCATCGTGCTGGTTGGCGACCAGACGAGGAGGCCCGATGGCGATCCCTGGGGGGGTTCGGGCGTCCCCGCAGTCTCCAGACTAGCCCCCCAGTGGCAAGACATCACCAATTTCGACGTCGGGTTCGATACGTACCGTCTCGTTCAACTGCCATTTCCCATCCCTATTCACTTTTATATTTATTTATTTTTTTTATGAAAAAGTTAAGAAAAAAGAACAAGTTTACACAGCGGTTGCACTCCTCCTCATATAAAGTGCACCTTACTAATATCAGGGGTTTGCACTCAAATCTTTTAGCTGTCCACCACCACCTGGAGACAGAGCAGCCGCACTTGCTCTTTTTGACGGAGACGCAGATACAATGTCCTTTGAGCGCTGCATACTTGGATTATCCCGGTTACTCGTTAGAGCACAACTTTCGCTCACGGGCCGGAGTCAGTGTGTACGCGCGGAACGACCTCTGTGTTCAGCGTCTCCGTCACCTTGAAGACCCCACTTTTTCTTCCCTATGGGTTTTAGTGGACACAGGAAACGAAAAAATCCTGTATTCCTGTGTCTACCGTTCGCACAGCGGTGACCAGGAGACAACTCGTTTATTTGAGTATCTCAGTGAGGCTGCAGATATGGCTCTGTATCAGTACCCTTCGGCGCAGCTCGTCTTTCTGGGGGACTTTAATGCCTGTCATCAGGACTGGCTGTTCCCGTACCAGAAGACCGACCATGCTGGAAGAGAAGCGCGGAACTTTGCGTTGTCCTTGGACCTCTTTCAGCTGGTGAGGCAAGCGACAAGGGTACCAGATGTGGTAGGCCATACAGCCAATTGCCTGGACCTTCTGCTGACAACTGATCCGGACAGATATCGTGTAGAGGTCACGTCCCCCTTGGGAACCTCCGATCACTGTCTGGTGAAATCTGTATTTACATATTCCCCACCAGCTTTCGAACCACATGGTGTTAGGCGAGTATGGAAATACAAGTCAGCAGATTGGGATGAGATGCGGCACTTTTTTGCGTCTTATCCTTGGCGGCAGGTCTGCTTCTCTTCTTTGGATCCGTCGAGTTGCGCGGATGCTATAACCGATGTGGTGCATCAGGCAATGGAGTATTTTATTCCTTTTGCTGACGTACCCATCGGTGGCAAAGCTCGCCCATGGTTTAATGCCGAATGTCGTCATGCACATGACCGTAAACATTCGGCATACCTCATTTGGGCTGATGCTCGAAGCCGCAAAACTCCGGATGTAAGTACAAAGAAGAGAGCCTTTAACCAAGCTGCCAAGTCCTATAAAAAGGCATTGCGGAAGGCTCGTCTTGATCGGATCGTTAAGAATGGCGAAAAGCTCTCTGTCAGACCAACTGGCAGTCGAGCTTTCTGGTCTCTTGCCAAAGCGATCGAGTCGAACTTCTGCCAACCCTCACTGCCTGCTCTGCTGAAGCCTGATGGATCCCTGGCCCACACAGCAACAGAGAAAGCGAATGTATTTGCTTCTCTGTTTGCTGAGAATTCGCATCTAGACACTGGCAATGCTTCTCCAGAACATCTTCCTCACTGCGGTATTTCGATGCCTGAAATCCGCATCACAAACAAAGAGGTATGGAGAACATTGTGTCGTTTAGATGTGAATAAAGCCAGTGGTCCTGATGGTATACCAGCCATTCTGCTCAAGACATGCGCAGGTGAGTTGTCTCCTGTATTGACACGTCTGTATCGCCTCTCTTTCAAGACTGGAAAAGTGCCGGAATCCTGGAAGCTTGCCAACGTGCAACCCGTGCCCAAAAAAGGCAGCCGTGCCGATCCTGCCAATTATAGGCCCATTTCAATCACCTCCATACTCTGCAAGATTATGGAGCGTGTATTGAACTCGCGGCTTCTAGCGTACGTAGAAGGTAACGATCTCCTCAGTGACCGACAGTACGGATTTCGCCGAAATAGGTCCACTGGGGACCTTCTAGCGTACGCAACACACATTTTAGGCGAAGCCATCGAGAGGAACGGAGAAGCGGTCGCCGTCTCTCTGGACGTCTCGAAGGCTTTTGACAGGGTCTGGCATGTGAGCCTTTTAAGCAAGCTTTCAGCTTACGGTATATCTCCTGGTCTGATTGGCTGGATAACGGACTTTTTGAGCCAGAGATCTCTGCGTGTTGTTGTCGACGGGTGTTCTTCGGAACCCTTGACAATAAATGCCGGAGTACCTCAGGGGTCCGTTCTTTCTGCAACTCTTTTTCTGCTGCACATTAACGATCTGCTGAAGCCCGGTATCTATGGGTATGCAGACGACAGCACAGTTGTAGAAAGATATCTGCCAAGTTCTCGGGCTATTAGAGATGAAGTACAGTCTGAAAGAGAAGCCATGGTGCAACGTTTGAATGACAAACTTCAGGCAGTCTCCGCATGGGGCAATGCCAATCTTGTCAAATTCAACGCCACCAAAACGCAGACGTGTTTGTTCACCGCCAAAAGGAGCCCCTTCACCTTGGCTCCTACTTTCCAGAATGTATCCTTGGAATACAGTGACTGGCTTCAGTTGTTAGGCTTAGAGATCTCCTCGAACCTCAACTTTGGTCGGTACATTGAGTCCAGAGCAAGAGCAGCTGCGGGAAAGCTTGCTGTACTTGCGAAGGTGCGACAGTACTTTACACCGGGACAGCTTCTTGTATTATACAAAGCACAGATCCGGTCGTGTGTAGAGTACTGTGGCCATATATTTGCTGGTGCCGCAAAGACTCATCTTGCGGTTCTGGACTCAATTGAGAGGCGAGCAAAGAGGCTTATTGGCGACCCTAAATTGGTTGACGCCAAACTCCACAGCCTTGAACACAGGCGTAGAATTGCTAGCCTCTCAGTATTCTATAGGATACATTTTGGTGAGTGTGCGCAGGAATTGCACGACCTAATTCCCCCATCCCCGTTCCTTTGCCGGACGTCCCGACGCACGGCGGGTATCCATCCCTACGTTGTGGACACTCCACCTGTCCGAACGAAGCGCTATGCTTCATCTTTTTTAGTGCGTACAGCGAAGGACTGGAACAATCTGCCTGCGTCGGTATTTCCGGCAAAATATAATGTGGGTGTCTTCAAGAGGAGAGTGAATAGGCTGCTAGGTTAATGCGCTTTACCACCTAAGACTACATTTCACTTTCCATCAGGTGTAATGTAGTCAAGCATTAACCTAGTTTTGTATAAAAAAAAAAAAAAAAAAAAAAAAGAAATTAGAAACTGAATTGAAATCATTATTTGAAGCGGTTTGCAGCAGCGCCAGTAGAGCTTTGACCGAATAAATAAATTAACGTATTTCAAACACCGAATTATTAACTAAATAGTTAACTAGTTCCAGTTAAGATTTTACAAACACATATATATATTGTGAATGTCAAATGGAGGACATGGAGGATCCCCTTTCACTACATATTTATTTCATACTAGCTGTGCCTGCGACTTCGTACGCTTAGATTTTGATTTCGATAAAACGTACCCTTTGTACATACCAATTTATGTAAAAACTGTAAGCCTTCAAAGATTTCATAGAACTCAATCAAGTAGTATTTGCTTACTTATAGGAGTATATCTAGTTTTTTTATATATATTTTTTTATGTTTAATAACTGGTAAGCAGCAATGGTACGAAAATAAAAGATTGTTAATAACAAAAATGGTAAGTGAGGCTCCTTGACAATATATTCCCGAACACTGCATCCAAATCGATTAATCCGTTTCTGAGATTAGCGTGAACATTCATTCAACATTCAGACATATACAGACATACAGACGAACAGAGAAAATAAAAAACCATTGTTTTGGGTTTTTTTGCTTATACAAACCCCCTCCCCCTTCCCATTATGATTTTTGATAACATTTTCTATGTAGAGACAGGGATTAGTTACAGTTTTATTTTATTTAAATTACTAAGATACATTTCTTGAACACCTTAAATACGTATATCTTTTGATAAAATGAAGAGTGTGCAATGAAAGTCAAAAACTTAATGTTAAAGTTCTGTATTTTTATAAAAATTGTAATTTCATTATTTTAAAACTCAAGTTGAAAATATCGTTAAGTTTTATTTTGATGTTCATTAAATCATTTAATAGTAGTCATATTTTATCTCCTATATATATGCCAAAAACATTTTAGTAATAATGATTTTTTTTTTTGGATTAAAAATTCCACCTCCAGCTTCTTTTTTTCAGATCTGTTAGCCCTTCCATGGCACTGAAATATTATTTTTATTTATTAATATTAATACGTATTTGTTTAACTTATTCTTTCTTGTTGTTGTTCATAAATTTAGTTTTGTGTATTTTAATGTTTGAAAAAGTTTTTAATATCAAGAACTTGATACTGTTATTCAGTCCATGGGACTGTACATTTTTAGAGGTTTTACATGTAGCATCTTTTGTACATGTTTGTACAGGTAGCATCTTTTACATTTTAGTAGAGATTTTTATATAATTATTAGTTTAATACTGGATCTTTTTGGTTTTACAATATTATTACTCTTAAAATGATATAGCTATAGATATGCATCTTATAAGTTTAATTGTTAGTCAAAAAACATCTTAATGGACAGTAGACAGAGAAGTAAACGATATATATTGATACTAGAATATAAAAATTAAAGTGAGAAAGAAGATAACAACATTTACAACGAGACATTTGAAATACACCGACTTGTCTTTAGTAAAACCCTAGTTATTATGTGAATGAGAAGAAAGCTCGCGCTGTCTGTTTCCTTTTTTATAAAACAATACACTTTTTCAACAAGTAAGCGTTCAAGTTTGTTCAAGTTCCTTTGTTTATGATGTTCCTTTGTTCCTTAACAGATATTAGAGAAAGTATTTCAAGGACGATGGACCGTGGCTTTGCATCGCACTACTTTAATATTATTATAATGTGATTATGTAATGTAGACTTTAACTATTTCATCTAGTCATTGAAATTTTCAAGTGAAACTATGAATTTAATATATTTATCATAAATTATTAATGCTAAAAGTTTAATATTAAACATTACCTCTGCATACCAGAAGAGAGGAATGCCGTAGTCACATTAAAATTCTGGCTATAAAATAAATTTCAGTTTCTTATTTTCAGCAGCGAATATTTGAAGAAAAATATAACAGAGAAGTTCCTAGGATGGGTCTCCGTACCCGCCTGCTCCCCCGGTGAAGTTGTCATCCAATACGGCTGTCAGTAAGGACAAAAACAAAAAAAAAATATGAAGTTAATACCTTGCTTGAATTTAATAGAGGCCCCTTTGACCTGTATTTACTTTTGTCTTTTATTTTGAGAAATATTACATACTAGCCCTTACCCGCGATTTCGTCTGCATTAAATAGTTTTTTTGGACAGCAGTTTTATTTTTTACCTCAAGTAAGTATTTTTTTATTATTTGTGAAATGTGAATTGGATGTTAAAACAGTTTAAAACAATTATCTCTCCTATTTAATAAAGGATAAAAGCCATTTTTATTGTTCGAATCAATTAAAAAATTGATATTTATATTTTTACGATTTAAGAATATTTATTTATTATTAACCACGTTTATTGCGATAAAAGATAGTCTATGTCTGTTTTGAAGGTCTAGGCTTACGTACTCATATTATTATTGGTATTGGTAATAAAGTCATATTATATATATTTCAATGCCTTGTTAAATTATAATGTTTAAAAATAACTGTTATTATTTATTTTACATAAAATGACTTATTTTGGATTTCCTACCAAACAGAGATGTATGAGCTTACTTTAGATCTAATAAATCTAATAAAGAAAAACATATTTAATCAATAAATCACCTACTATGAGGTCAGTGCATCCAAAAAGGCAATGCAACGATGCTTTTATCCGATATATGTTTCCCGTGGAAATTAAACATTTTCCTGCTGTAAAAAGTAGCCTATGTCCTATCTTAGAATCTTGTCTATGTTTGCGGCAAATTTTATGAACATCGGTATAGTGGCTTAGACGTGAAAGTGTAACAGACTAACAGACAGAGTTACTTTCGAATTTAAAATATTAAAATGGATTTATATGAAATCAAATAACTAAAACCTTTGTACAAAATAATAACATAGAACTTACTTAGCTAACTACTTTCCTTAAAATATACGAATCAAAAGGTAGGTGTCTACTTTCATGAATAAAGCATTTTTTTTTAATTATTGAACCGCTGTTGTAACTTTTTACATATTACTTTTAATTACAGAATAAAAGTAATTAAAATGATGAACATAGACAGAGACATCTGGTCGGTTGGTAAATATATTTTTGCATTTATAATGTATATTTATATGTATTTTATCTTTGCCTAACAAACAATTAATTTGCTCTCTTAGGGGTTAGGTAAATTTTTCAATTAGAAAAGAAACCCAAGTTTTAATTTTATATACAGTTTTAATTTCCGAAATCAGACACTTGTGTCTCTAATATTTTTATATCTATGTTTATAGAAACACGTGTTAAAATTCCAAAGAGCCAGTTATATAAAAAATATGAGGAGCCAAAAACCATATGATTTGAATGTTTATTTAAGTTTGTAAACATTTGTTTCGAGGGTATAAGTAAACAACTTACTTTTTCTTTCCTAAACATATGCTGAAAATTCGCTTAACTAATTTCGCGCGGTGTAAGTTTATTATTAAAGATTCTTTACAAATGTATTCTACCGTATTACTCACATTTTTATACTGTCATATAGATACAACATTATTAAATTGTAAAGTTTTGTTCCACGCAGCTCTATTAGCAATCGATTTTTTTTAATAAAAAGACTAAATATCACAAGAGGTAAAGAAATCTACATAAATCATTAGGGTTTGGTTTTAATCAAATTAATATACTATTTTTGAGAGTATCACATAATAAAGTGTACAAATAGTAGTACTTATGTTGTATTTTTGTCATGTATATTTAAGTGTTTTTATAGTAAAATTTTGACCATTTACACAATCAAAAACAATTTTATAAGTGTAAATAATAATTTTTAGCAAAATAGTTCATATACTGTATAAAATATTTAATCATGATCTCAAAACACTAGTTATTTTTTTGTCTTTCTAGTTTATGATTATGGCAACCAAACAACCAAACTATTACTGAAATACAGAAATCACTAAGTGCATATTACTAATTAAACCCTTGAATAATAAAAAAAATATTTTGGATACAACATATTCTACCTTTGGGTGATTAGCCTACTACACTGAACCTGAGACTGACATCTTGATACTTAGAATTGGTGTTGGACAAAATATGTTGTTTTCTCAATAAAAGACATGTATCAGTTTGTTCCATGGTGTGGATGGTAGAAAAATATGTTTTAATTAAAGACTTAAATGCTAAAGAATGCATTCAAATAATTGATGTTTGATTTGATTGTATTCAAAGTACAACCTTGTAAGACTTAAATTTTAACTTATATACTACTTTTAAATGGGAATTATAAAATATAATTTAGGAGAAAAGTTGGACCAATTCTATGCCTTTGATTTGATTGAAATTATATTGATTTGATATTTATATAGGTAAGTCCGGATCTAATCGGTAAAAGTAAAGTGTGAATAAGTTTTCACAACATGTAATAAAAAAAGTAAATTACAAAAGTTATTATGACATCTAAGGTTTCTTATGATATGAAAGGCCTTTAAGCGCCATTTTGACGATATAATATTACCACATTTTAAATGCGTCGAATGAATTTGACTTCGTTGAATTCTTATCACTGTGTTTGCAATTAAAGCAATATAATTTAATTGTATCATTGTTATTAATAAGACATTTATTTTATTAAGGTTACGGTATAAAATCAAAGATTGTTTAATTTACAGAACTTTTTATGTCTTCTCAATATTATATTTTTTTTATTATTACTGCATTTAAGTACAATAACTGTTTATATTATAGTTATTTTTATAGATTTATTAGAAAGTATTCATTTTAGATTTTAAAATAAGGATGCTCTGCGTAATTATAAGATATTAAATTACCCAATTAAATTTATAATTACGGCCTAGAGATACCTGTTGATTTTAAAAAGCATTTTCGTTATAATTATAATAAGATGAAATAAATTTTAGTTAATTTGTATACTTTGGTATCTCTTTCTTATTATATACATAATCGTCTTAACTTTTGCACTGTATTTGAACCGACGCGACAGTTTGTAGCGTGTATGTGAGATCAAGAGATCAAGAGATAGTGCGGCCATTTTTCAAAATAACTAATCATTTTATACTTGTCAGCGAAATCTGTCTAAATAGAAAATAGGCATCATTCGACATCCAAAATACGTATCTCAGTATAAAAAGAAGAACGGATAGCAAAGACAATTTAAAATGAGAAGATTGCAAAAATTAAATTATATATATATTTGTAGCGGAGTCAAATATTATTTTATATAAATAATACTAGCGATCCGCCTCAGTTTCCCACGGGTGCAATGTAGATATTGGTCACTGAAGATATATTGATATTGAGTTTTTACTACAGGATATCTTTGTATACAATATTTACAATATGTCTCCAATTTATTAGTCTTGTAGATCCATACTGCATGTAATGTACTACATATGTAATGGATTTTTTTAGGTAAGAAATAATATATTTTGTGAAACATCTTTGTAAATAATACATTATTTTGTTATATATTAAAAATGGTTACTTCGGGTTATATTTTGGAGATAAATATAAACCATTTTCAACTTTCATTTTGATGTTATGCATTTCCGAAGTTCATTAATTTGCTATATATCTTAAGATTAAGCCATCTTTTGCGATTAAGGAGTTTAAAAATATGTTTGTTGCAATTTTACATTGATCTCTGAATTGTCTCGCTTTTATTTACTAAAATATATATGTATTATACATATAAAACTTTCTCTTGAATCAATCTATGGTAAACCTTTCACATTGCAAAAGTCGTCAGATGTCACATTATAACAGATGTCGCGGGTTCGAATCCCTGCCCGCGTCGTGTTAATTTTTCATTCCATATTTCAATTTAAATAAACTTAACATGGATATACAAGTGACAAAAATAATTTCACACATTATACCATTTGTGTTAAAATCGTATTGGGATTTGTTTACACAACTTATTTTAAACTATTTTTATTTTGTTACTAGCAGTGCCTGCGACTTCGTAAGCATGAATTTCACTTTCGATAAAACGTACCTATTCAAAGTTTTGTCAAAATCCGGCTAATCCTTTTGTGTGTAGTAGTTAGTATATCTAGTTTATTTTTGTATAGTTATTATATTTAATCACATATATCTTTTTACAGAGGTTGTCCTCCAATTTGGTTTTTGTTTTTATGGAAAGGGTATTATTATTCCCTGAGGAGGAAAACGTAATTTTATTTTTTTTCTAATTTCTTACTGCAATATTACGAAAATAAGAGATTATTAACTTCTTTATTTCTTAACCGATTTGAATAACCAAAACACAAATTGTAAAGTAAAGAATATATTCCCGAAAACTTCATTCAAACCGGTTAATTCGTTAAAATATTTCACAACTACAGGCAGCGATCAGTTAGTTTTATTATATGTATGAAGATAAATTTCTGGAGCACTTTAAATACATAAATATTTCGATACAGTCCAGAGTGTGTAAAAACTAAATGTTCCAAGAACTGCATTCAATTGACAAAGCCGTTCCTGAGATTATCGTGCACAAACATACAGACATACAGACAAACAGACACAGTGAAAAGCCATTGATTGGTAGGGATTAAATCATTCGATATCAGTTTTATTTATAGATATTAACAAGATATTATTTTATAAATAGTCAGCTTTGATACATTCAATAGGATTTTTAATTAATGAGGTAATTTTAACTCTGTAAAGGCATGTTTTGAAGTCTCCCTTAAGTTCTTATTATATATATATATATATATATATATATATATATATACCGACTGGTTGTAATTAAAGAGTGAGTGGCATTAACAGTATTTTTAGGTTTTATCATGAATTTTTATTTCGAACAACTCATAAGTCATTTTCTAAAATCTCTAAAGACTTTTAAAACGTTAGTAAAAGATTGTAGTTTTTATAAACACCCTTTTAAAACCGTGAAATGTTTTTAAAACCTCAGAAGCTTATTTAAAAGTACAAAACAGCATTCCTAAAATAAAAATCTTTTAAGATTATTAAAATTATGTAAATTTATTAAAATATTTAGTTTTATTCGTTCAAAACTACCTATATTATGACCTTGATAAGATAAGTGTAATAAGTAATTAAAAATGCTTACAAGGATAAAAGGCAGATGGTTAATTATTTTGTTTGATTTTGCTGTAGAGATTTATATTGGTAGTAAGTTTAATTAGACAAGTTTCAAGCGCCTAGTTATAATTTGTGTTTGTTGCGAAGTTTGTTACGGTAATTGTCGTAGCATCCGGGTATTATTATTAGTCGAAAAAATATGTCTTATTTCTAATGATTAACTTTTTAAATGGAAGGTATAGTTGGAATATGCAATCGCAAATTTCTAAATGCTAGGAACTAAATGTAAGTTGTGCAAAATTGACCTTCATATTCATAGTAAAAGGTGTTCTCTCCAGAATTATTCTTATAAAAATAACAATCAAAAATAGGGTTTAATTATTATTATTTTATATCAACTACTTATTTACTCATTTAACTAAGTCAAAATATAATAATAAATTATTGTTATATTTTTTTTCTTATGCAATCTAATAATGATAACAATGACATATTTAATACATCTAAGATTATTGAAAAAGAAAATCGATTAAAATGTAGGTAGGTAAAAAGACGCATGGACCGAACCATACTTCTTACCTTTGTAAGAGGTTGAGACTCCCTGACTAATTATTGTGCTTAATTAATAAATAAAATCTTTGTTTCAAGTTGGTCAACAAATGAAGAATAAAATAACTTCTTTTATTTATGGGTATAAAAATAATCAAATATTACTATATGATAATTTTTGATTCACACAGGTTTCAATTTATATTAATGCTGCAAAAAATACACTGTAATTCTGTTGTAACAAAATCGGTTAAAGAGAAAACTATTTGTATGCAATGAAATTGGTGATATCAGACCAACAAGTTGACTCTGGTGTATTTTTATGTTGACTTCTGTTGTAGAGTGAACGTTAAATTCGGAAAACCTGGACAAAAACTGCTTGAATCATGTTTATTTTTTATAAAGCCAAGCAAACAAAAATTACAGTAGGGTTAATTAAGCAATCAAATTATGCATGAAGCCATTGGTTTTTATTCAATATATTATTTTTACAAGTAATTTTTAAGTTGTACATGTTGCGTCAAACTGACTTCAACTGACTTATTTAATAATTTATCTCTGAATAATCAGATCAGGTGCAAGATAATCCTTAGAATTAAAAAAATATAATAACCCTGTGTTCGCCGACAGACGGAGTTTTCTTCCTTAAATCAGCGATTCCTATTTCTTGAGATTTCTCAGATATCTCAGATAACTCATAAAAGTTTACCTATCAACGTCACTACAATAACAAACACTTAAATCTTTGAAAGAAATTACTTATAAATTATTACATAGATGAATACTTTACATAGCATAACTGAGAATATTCTTATTCTTATGTAATGTAATAGGTTAAGATATATAAGACTAATGTAAGATATAACATAATATATAAGATTTAATGAAATACGATATTGTTTTATTAAGAAACATCTCAAGAAAAAAAAAATAGTGAAGGAAGAAGGGTAAATGGCGGTCACTTAAGAAAAAAACGCTGTATGTCTTAAATAATACTTAATATTTTTATTATAATTTGGAATATTAATTAAGTTAATAACTATCAATAATTTAACGAAAATCTTAATCATCTTTGACCCATTGAAAGTAATAATGATTTATAAATAAGCGTGGGTAATACAGCTCAATCGAAGGGAATATGAGGCTCAAGTGTGTCATGTCAATATTTAAAATATTGAACGTTGTAAGATTTAATCATAGGCACATTGGTCTTAGAAATATGAGTCTTAGGAACATAAATCCTATTAATACCATATATCATATAATCCAATCACCTGAAAAATCCCGTCCAGATCATTGAGCTTAAGACCACATCAAGCACTTGGTATGGCAATAAAACAAATCATCTGTGTTTAAATTCTTAGTCAATATTGCATCTATTATAACATTTATTATCATACTTCATTTTGTCACTGTCATCACTGCAAAAGTTAAGATATTCTTCATAAAATTACAGACACATAATAGATTACAGACGCATCATGACAAGTCTATGCAGTATCAAGATTGTCGATACTCTGGTTTTCATTTTAGAAGTTGGTCTGTCCCGTGAGCCAACCATCATGATGATGGAAAGCATTAATCTGTGAAAACACTTAGGTCCACGGGATATATTCCAGCTTATTAAAGAGACATATCAGATTAAATGCGATGAAATTGAAATGGGTTATTAATAGCGTACATTTGAGCAATATTACCATAGAAAAATGTCTTTTGGTCAAGTTCAAAAAATTTTGAAAACATTACCGATAATGAAGCCTTCTTTCAACCGCCCATCAACTAATTCCAAAGTCCAAAGTTAAACTGGGTAGGACTTTCTCGCTTCCAATCGAACAGGGAGGCCGGAGGGGGGGGGGGGCGAGGAGGTTACAAACAAACTTAGCACGAGCAGCTAAGTACTTCCAGCTGCTGCCCAGCCGCAGATGAGCTACAAACCTCGAGCTCCAACGCGGCGGCGTTAAGACATGCAGGCAGGATACGATATTTTTATAATTATTGGCGCAAAATTACATCTAATTTAAAAATCTTAGAACAGAGCAGTGATGGTATAGATCTTCTACTTACGGGAAAGATAAATCAATCTGTGGTTCCTATTGCAACTTAGTCTGTACAAGATAAGTTAGAAATATCTATGCCCATTAAAGAATTATTAAGTTTAGGTGACATTATCGTTTGTTATACAATAGATATGTAATTTATATCTAAAATATTTCTAGAACTTAAACCAAAAGGCAATAAAATTTATTTTGAATCTTTCAATAATTTCGTAGATAAGTCTCACTTCAAAATAGAAAACCATTGAACGGTATCTAAATTAATATCAGATAACTATTACATGGCCAATAGGGACTTAAAGGAGGCTTTTTTTAATTTCAGTCAATCCAGCCTTCTGTCATTTTTTACGCTTTCAGTTTGAAGACAAATTAGGCTATCCAAAATTATTTAAATTTAACGCTATGCCTTATGGTCTTTTTATTGCGAAAAGAGTGTTTACTAAAATAATGAAAGAAGTGATGACTCATCCTCGTACCCAAGGTCATAAGTCAGTAATATATTCAGTATGTATTGGAAAAACCTATCTGGATTGCCTTAAAAACGTAAATGAAACATTAAAATGTTTAACTTGCTTAGGTTTTGTCGTTAATTATAATAAGAGTACATTAATAGCAAAGCAAAAATGTAAATATTTAAGTTTTATTTTTAATAGACTAAGTAAAGTATGTCGATATCATCATTATTACCTACGGAAAAACGGAACCATAATATTGTACACTTATCTTGAATGTTTCTTAATTTACCGCCTTGCTCCTTAAGAGAGTTAGCTCACCTCATTGGTACATTGACTGCTGCTTGTTCTACTATCAAATATGATTGGCTATATACCAAAGTTTTAGAGAAAAATAGTTATTATTGAAAGAGGGTGTCAACTATGATTCCAAAATTGTACTATCAGAATGTATCGTTGATGATTTAACTAGGTGGTTTAACCAAAATATACCTACTAGTTCTAATTTTACCCAAATCCAAGACTTTAGATTAGAATTGTTCTCAGACGCATCCAAGACGGGCTGGGACACTTAGCCCAAGGTCGTACTTATGAGTCATGGAGCTATTATGACAAAGACTTCCATATCAATTGGAATAACTTGCTGTAATTTTAGTTTTAAGAATTTTGCTAAAGTATTAACATACTGTGCAATATTGTAACGTATAGACAATAACACCACCTTAAGCTATGCTAATAGAATGGGTGGAATACAATAACTTCATCTGAATCATCTTGCTAAACAAATTTGGCAATGGCGTGAGAAGCGAAACATTTGGATTTTTGCGTCATATATTAATTCTTAACATTTACATAGAATCTGATATAGAATCTAGAAGGGTCAATTCTCCTGTTATGGAATGGGATTTGTCTAATAAAACATTTAACAGAATTGCAATTAAATTTCAATAAAAACCAATGCTAAATGTAAAACATCCGCTTCATAACTCATAATCCGGATGCATCTTTTGTAGATGCTTTTACAATAAACTAGAAATCTTATTTCATTTTTGCATTTTCTCCCATTCCATTAACATTAAAATGTATTCATAAGATAAGAAAAGATAGAGCGTGTGGTATACTTGTGTTTCTATGGTAGCCTTCTCAACCATGGTTTCTACTTATAAAATATTTATTATCTTCAGAAATAATACTTATAGATCCTAATAAAGACCTTATTCAACATCCTTTCACGAAATTTAATCACCAACTACGCAATCTTACACTGGCTACAGCGATACTCTCCGGGAAGCGTTTATTCGAATAAATATCCCATCAGAATCACAAAATCTTATGCTCCCATCACTTTCTGACAATACTAAAAAACAGTATGCTTTTTTTTATAAACTATGGTTATTATTGTGCTCATAAAAAAATAAACAAATTTGAAAGTACAGTATCAAATGTGATTTCGTTCTTAAGAGAGGAATTTAATAAGGGTGCTTCTTATGGATCTCTGAATTCACATAGATCTGCCTTATCTCTTCTGTTAGGAAATAATATAGGATCTGATGAATGCGTCAAACGTTTGCTAAAGGAGCTTTTAAGTTAAATCCATTGAAGCCCAAATACAACTATACATGGGACCCGCAGTTTGTTTTAAATAACATTAGTGCGTGGTACCTAAATACAGATATTGATTTTTCTAAATCAACCAGGAAATTAGTAAATTTGGCTAACACTTTGCACAGCTCAAAGAGTTCAGACGGTTTCTTTAATAAGGTTTAATAATATTAATTTTTCTTCTAATGGAATAAGAATCATAATTATTGATTTAATTAAAACTACAGCTCCAAGAAGAGAACAGCCAGTTCTTAATCTTCCATTCTTTTTGGTAAACAAATCTATTTGCACTGCTACTGTTTTTTCAGATTTAATTACTATTATAAATAATTTAAGATCCGAATCTGAAACGAAACTTATATTAACAATTAAAATACCACATAAAACGGCCACTGCACAAACTATAAGCCGCTGTATTAAAATAGTTTTGTCAAAGAGTGATGTCGATACATCTTTAGAACTTGTCAGTAGGAATTGTCATTTTACTCTTTGATTATGATGTTGACGTAAAAACTAAGAAAACCTTACAAAGAGAGATTTTGACATACGAATGATCACCTAGATATTTGATTAATTGTTTTGAAAATACACAGTATTTTCTTTACTGTTTTGTTTAGTAATAAAAAAAGGTGATTTAATTTATGTTTAATTCATATTAATATTTGGATATCCACGTCTGTCATTGAACCGTTGACAGAGGTCGTTTCAAGGAGTTGGTTAACCGCAATTTGATTAATTATTGGGAGATGGTGTTAATCTTTTCACTAACTTAGTACCGTGAATACATGTGGAGAGTGTTTAAATTGAACAATGACGACAATAATTTTATCATTCAGAAGAATTTCACCAAAATGTTATTTCTTTTTTCGTAGCTTATTTTGGCAATTTATTTCAGAGATCTAAAATTAAGGATGGTATATAGAACTATTTTATTTATTTATTTATTTATTCTTTATTGTACAGTTTAACAAAAAAAAAAGTGTACAAAAGGCGGACTTAATGCTGTTTAGCATTTTCTACCAGCCAATCTTAAAAAAAAGTATAAGATTTAACCTCTAGGCGTGCAAATTACAATTACAGTACAAAACCAAAAAAAAAAACAAATCGAACAAATGGAACAAAATATATACTTGCCATATATATATATACAGACATACATATATATGTATGTGTGTGTGTGTATATATATATATACATATATACAATTTTAGTATAATATATAAATAATATTAAGAAATTCATATATAATATTTATCTGCATATAAACTATCACGTTTTATTTCGTAACAATTGGGTTCAGTGTATATTATAAATTCTCAAGAAATTTTATATCGTTGCCCGGAAGAATTATATCCGAGAACGTGTTCTTTAGAAAAAATAAGTATTATAGCGACATTTATGAAATTTAATTAATATTTTTTATTTTCTTTCTTTTTGCTGTTCTGTCGGTATTCCCCTGCTGCTACGGATGACGTTGGAGCTCGGTGATGACGGCAAGTTCAAGGACGAAGCCCCCTTACAAAATTTGCTTACAAATTTTGAAACTGGGTTAAATTAATTATTTTAAGAAGAGACAACGACACTTATATTATAAATCTGCAGTCAATTAATTAGTCGTACATAATTTCTTAAAATACATATTATTCATCAATCTTTAGCATCTTATCGAGTTAATATTTTTTTTGGTCCTGTCCCGTCTCTCTTTTTTGGAATCTTATAGTTTTCCCTATATAATTAGTATCACAGATTTTACTGCGGATAATTTCTATTAACTATTTTAACTTAATAATAAAAAAACATTGTCCATCCTAATTTTCTGTTACTAATAATTTTACCTTAAGTTGCCCCTTGGGAAAATGAAGATTGTGTCAGGCGAAAGTAGCGTAAGAAGTTCTAAAGGTCTAAAAATGAGCTAGAACTATACTCCCGCTTGTAACAATAGTAAGAACTAGCACCTTGAAAGTATGTATATGGTTAGATCTGCAAATTCTATTAGAAACGTTAAAATTTCAGTATTATTAGCTGTAATTTATGCCAACCCAATACTATTTTTTATCCACCCTTTTATATTAGTTTTATACAGTTAACAGTAAAAATAGATTAAATTGGCTCAATTTTGTTCTGAACTTGCGTGAGTAATTCGAATGGAAATATTTTACGTTGTGTTTTATTTTCAATGCGCATTGGATTAAACTGAATGGTTTGGAATTTTACTCCAACTGGTTTAAAAAAAATCAAGGGTGACAGGTGAATATTCCAGATAGGACAATTGAATGTTACACAAAAAAATAGTAATTAACAAGGTTTTATTTAGAGTAAATAGGTACAATATATTTCGAAAAACAAAAAGGATACCTTTTTTGACACTAATAAAGTTTTCATTATTTTGTTTTGCATTATAAAGTTACAAGCGTAAGCTTCGCCTAAGACATATACAATTTGCTCATTTCGCATACATTACCCGTATTCGGACTACTGTATTGTGATCTTTATTCAGTTTAAACTAGATATTTAATCCTGAGTCGCTTACTTAACCCATTCGTGTATCTTTTACTGCAGTAACTGTAAGCGTTGTAAGGTATTAGCAATGGTTAGACAAAGTGTAAATAAAGGTCAGGATAATAATAAAGATATTTTTATCGAAAAAAAAATATATAGAATACGAAATACAACGATACGGAAAGAGTTTGAACCTGCGACTTCTGAGAATCCATCATGCCAACTTGGCTGTCGATTTAGCACATTTCTTCACTCGTTAAAGAAACTTAACACTTCTAAACTGTTTCTAAAAATGAATAAAGTTTGCTGGTGGGTATTTTTTATTGTAATTTGATTTCTAAAAGTGTTTTTGAGTGTATCTAGTCTAATCTTATGTTCAATTCATTTAATATCTTATAAATATTGTTTTAATCTTGTCTTAACTCTTGTAATTTTTAATCGAAAACTGTAAAGATATAATAAAGACCATCGTCTTAAATCTCATAACAATTGGGTCGAGTGCTTGCTACGGGTACCTGAAGAACTCACATATAATATATCATCGCCGGCAAGATTTATATGAGGAGAATTTCTTACTTAGAGTAAACTCTTGGAATTGAACATTTTGTGATCACAAAATCAATATTGTCACCTGTGCTTTGTTAATTTGTTCGAGTGTTTCTTTCTACTTAGGTAGCAAAGGCTTCTCGATAAATAAGTTACTATAATTATCATACTCACTTTTAAAATTACGTTTTTAGTTATTAGTATTGTCTTAATTTATTTATTATAACTGATTTATACTAGGCAGAAATACTAAATATAATATTGTATATTATGAAGAGGATGTTATAGAAAGGGCCAAATATAACTTTGTTTATTACTCTATAGCATTATATATATATATATATATATATATATATATATATATATATACAAATACAGGATTATTTGTAATTAGTTGACCACCTCTTGCAGGCAGTTTGTCTACATCAATCCTAACAACATTTTTTCTACGACTGTTTAAAATTTGAGTTTTTCCATACAAAATTTATATGTTGCCTCTGAACTAACAATCACTCTTAGAGTAGGTATGACACCCGGGTGTTGACCTTTTAAGCACTGCTTACAAAATACAGAGTAATAAGTAAAAGAGGGAGCAAACATTTTATTGTTTCGTGTCTATTGTGTTGTTTATCAAGATTTTTAAAGTTATATGAATGATTCTTACTGGTTTTCGTATCTATTTTTTTATCCTCATATAAAACATGGTATTTGGAATTAATTAGTAGTACTCTTTCTTTTTTTTGAAATGAGTAAGAATTAAAAATATATCATTTAAATAAATTGTAGAACAGTTATATAGTCAGCTATTTATTATTTTACAATTGTGCAGTGACAAAACTAAATAATACTAAAAGATTTTTGTACTTGTTGCTTATTAGCCAGGCAAACTTATATTAGCAAAAATCGAAATGACAAATGAAATTATGGTTATAAATCCAAGAAAAATGCTTTGTATATTTCTTTAATACTAATAACTTTCGTTTCTACCGATATTATGGCAGGCCAGTATACTGTGCATGTTGTAGGCGATTAGTATACAGTGCATGTTTTAATCAACACTCTAAAATTTTGACATCAGACTATTTTTGACTTAAAGTCAACGTAATCAAATTGTATTTAAATGTATTTGAAGAATATAAATATACATACACACTGTGCTTTTTACCTTTTTTTTTTTTTTTTTTTTTATATCGTTGGAAAAATGCGTTTCCGCATCGTCACCCAGACCAGGAAGACGATGGCCGGGCGGTATGTGTGGCACCCGGCGACTGCCATTTTTAAAGCACCCCACAAAAAAACCAACGGCTGCCCACGACGCTACAATGGGACGCCACGGGATCGCTTTCGCACTCACCGTGGCGCCTCGGTGGAACTCCTCCATATAGGGGTACCCCGGGCAACCAGTGTACCCCTACCTCTTTTTTTTTTTTTTTTTTTTCAGACAGCTACGGGATACCTCCCGGCGATGCTGGATACCTGAGGAGGCACCCGCGACTGCCCCCGAAACCTCCGCCACCGAATGCGCCCCAGCACCGCAAACGGCAACGGAAATCCCAGGCACCGCAAAATGCCCAGACCATCTCCAGGTCCAAGCCTCCCTCCTGCAGACAGACCACCCCGAAAGGCCAACTGCCCGCCAGCCAGCCATGAACCGGGCAAACCCCCATGGCCGACCCACCTCGCGCCGAGTATTAGCCAACGGCTAATGCAAACCCGAAGGATCACATTAACCGTTGTTGCCCAGGGAGCACCGGCCCGTACCGCTTCCGATGCCACCGGACGAATCCGAGCAATAAGGGAAACAGACGGACACACGAGGAGGTTCCCGGCGATGACGCCCCCCACACTGTGATTTTTACCTAATCCATCTGAACATAAACTTTTACGATTGTATTTATCCCTCATTTATGTATATACGTGTTAAATTTAAAAATTATAAAAAAATATATAAAATTTTGGATTGATTCCTTTGTATTTACCCTATCTGGAAGCTAAAGAGGAACTTTTTAGGTCATTTTGAACTGGGTTATAATTTTGATCTATAGTTTAGTCAAATATAAATGTTTGAAAATCGATTGAGGTAGTTGTGGTTGTATGAGGACGTTAGTAAAGTCATACTTACCTCAAAACTGCCTTCATTGTTATTATGGGAGACTTTAACGTGAATTGTGAAATTTTTATGTGACAGTAGAGGCGATTCAGAGTTAAGAGTAAAGCAATTTGGATATGGATACAGGAAACATTAGGGTCAGAGACTGGTCTAAAGAGCACGGTTATAGAGATGACAAAAGAGTAATAACCTACCATTATGCCTAGTGTTAGGACTCTGATCAATATTTATAGCTTAACTTACAATTTGACCAATAAAGCTCCGGATATGCAGTACTTAGTAAATGACTGTCCATAACACTCCCTGAAACTTATAGTGCCCATATCCTTGCCTATTTAATTACTAAATACAGTTATATTTTCAGTGAAGGATGTAGGCAAGATATTATTTTTATTTATAATACTGACATGGATTTTCTTATTTGTACTATAAATGTCCTTGGGCACAGAATTATTTGGTGAGTCAAAACGCTTGAAGTTCTCGTTACAGATTATGACCAAATCATTCATGGCCAGGATATGTTCTTTTTCAGATTTCCGTTTGACATTTAATATTTTGGATCAATGTCAGCTTTATAGTTTATTTTCATATTTTTATTCAAATTCAAATCCAAAATATTTTTATTCAAGTAGGCAATTACACGCACTTTTGAATCGTCACTTACATTAAATTGGTCAGTATAGTCAGTCTGTGAGTAAGCTACCACTAGCTCGAAATGCTGTTCTGCTGAGAAGAGCTTGCCAGAAACTCAATGTTTGCTCTTTTTAAATGAAGTTTAACAATGTTTGACTTATACATTATAACATCAACCCAGCAAATGAGTCAATGACCCAAGTTCTACACATTTCGATCAACCAAAAATTTTTGAATTTTACAATAAGATTTATTTAATAATATGCTTTTAATTTTAGATTTAAAACTTAGAAAAGGACGATTCAAGATATTTTGTGGAACCTTATTTTATATGCGTACACTGAAGCCTATAAAGGATTTGTTAACTTTTTTGAAGTCGAAATTTAGGCGTTACGAGTTTATTTTTATTTCTTGTACTTATCGTATGTCTGTCGCTGATTTTAGCATAAGTATTTAAATTTTGGCGTATATAATGGCGTATAAAAATGTATTGAGAAGCGACCGAAGTATACCGATTTCTTTAAAAACATCTCTTAGGGAGTCTCTAGCTCTTAAATTACAAATAGCCCGTATAGCTCTTTTTTGTAAAACAAATAAAGAATTAATTTCGGTAGCACTGCCCCATAGTAAAATACTATGACAAAATACTATGACAAAATACTATGACAAAATACTATGAAAATAACTAAAATTAAGGAGTCGAGCCGTATTAACATTTGTTAATTGTCTTACTTTTTTATTGGCACAGACGGCTGAGCTGAGTTTTCCAGCGAGTGTTGAGAGATGGGGGTTCCACTGGAGTTTTTTATCTAATGTTATACTTAAGAAAATTGTTGATTCAGTCAGTTCTAACACTTCATTGTTAAGGAATATTAACTACAATTTTGACTTTTGCCATTAGGAAGTGTAAATTCTATGCATTTAGTTTTTTTAGTATTTAAGATCAAATTATTAATTTCGAACTAATGAAGAACACGTGACAGAGCACTGTTTACTTTGTCATAATTAGCCAAATTATGATCAAAATTAAAAATAAGTGAGGTATCATCAGCAAAAAGTACAATGTCATATAGTCCATTTACATAAAAGTACGAATCATTAATATAGACTAAAAATAAAAAGGGGCCAAGAATAGATTCTTGTGGAACATGCATCTTTAGATGAGAACCAGCCGATTTACAATTATTTACATCGAGCAAAGCACTTCTTCATATTCAGTACTACATGGATCAAACCCATTAACTACAGATTTAAACTCATAATTCTTTTCATAAATAATATTATATTCTGAATACAATGCACCCATTTAATTTTTAATTGAGTATTTTAATTAATTAATTCTATAAGTTCCTTTTCATTGTCGTCCTTATTGTTTAAAAGTTGATTACATTTTTGTTTGATTTTTGTGAGATGCCTTTAGATCAAGAAGAGTTATATGGAGTTGGTTCTCCGCCTGGCGCGACTTAGTACCACGGGTCATCATATTTATTTGTAATAGTGATTTTTTTAAATTAAAGAAATAACACTTATATGTGACAGATTTCATTATATTTATAGTAATAATTTTCGTTGTAATCCCTGAATTACAACGAAAATAATTCAAATATGAGTTCGTTAACTGGTCTAACAGGTGGTGCAAACAAATTACACACATGACATCGTTTATCCCGTTTACTCGTTTATTACTGAATTTGGAACTATATTATAAATTCTTTATTTCTATTGCATAATATAATATATAAATATTGTGAAATCTATTAGTATTAAAAATAATTTAATTAATTAAAATTAGGAGAAGGTTTAAGACGTCTAGTCGATGGGGTTGCCACACCAAAAATCAAATGAGCCTTCATTTCAAAATTTAATAAAAATTAAAAGTTACTTTTAAAATATCCGTGAAGTTTGTCCTTGCTATTCTCTATGGACCTATTCTTTTAAAGCCGTGGAACAAATGCTAATATACGGACACTGGAAATAGAGAAACTTTAATAATAACTTTTACCATCAGTTTCATAGTAGGTAGCTACGGTTTGTAATTAAAGTTTATAGAATGAGAAAACAAATTTAAAATCTCTTTTCCATTTAGAAATGTATTACTAAAAAGTGAGACAAAATAACCTGAGGTTTAAGTAATATTGCCTACTTGTTGAGATAAATTTAAATGAAAAATAAATTTTAGTCTAGATGGTTGTAAATTGCGCTAGCATCATCCGAAAATTGATCATACTTCGTTCCTTTCTTATCTATTCTTATTCTATCCGTTATACTTTATAAAATGGTCCATAAAAAATCAGCTGGTTCCAAAAACATATTACACATTGATTAAAAAATGCCCAGTTTCTACATAATATGCCAACCCTAAAAATATTTTGGCTAAGAGCAGGTGAATGAAAGAATTAAATATCCTGATACGGGAGCATTTATGAGATGGGTTTCCTGTCGTTTCTTTACTTATTTTAGTCTGAAGTTTCGAGCCTCGTTTATAACAATATTTTTTTTATGATAAAAACCTGCAGAGACGCTCAACGCTCATACATCCATACGTCCGTAAATTATAATAGTCCAGCTAAGGAAATTCCTTGATGCGACGGGTATAGGTCAACGACAAACTACTCTTTTTGGGACCAATGTGTGATATTAACTGGCTCAACACAGATTTTACTTCGGTTTAAATGCTTAATAACGATATCAGACGTAACACTTTGCACTCTCTATCCCGTCTTCCTACATATTCTTTCGATCATTTCAACTTTTCTTAAGTTAATATTAATAATCTCACACGTCACATTCTTTCTATTAAATCTGACGCAATTGGTAGTGATGGCATCAGCCGTAAAATGGTTGTGCTGGCACTCGATACTATTTTTCCCGCTCTTTGTTATATTTTTAACCATTCTCTCTCCTCAAGCACTTTTCCTAACGTTTGGCGGGTTGCACATGTAATTCCATTTCCAAAAGTCTGTAACCCCACAAGCTCATCACATAATCGACCTATTTCGAACTCTCCTATTCTTATCAAAGGTTCTAGAACGTATTGTTCAAAAACAACTTGTTTCCTACATTAGTAAAAACCTCATACTATCTCCTTTCCAATATGGCTTTCGATCCGGCCACAACACCGTAACAGCTCTCACGAAAGTGTGCGATGATGTTAGACTAGGTATTAACAATCAGCAGATTGCTATTATGGCTCTCTTAGGCTTCTCCATGCTTTTAATATGGTGAATATTGATATTCTTTTACCATCCTTAAAATACATTAATAATGGCTGTAATGTTGTGGACTGGTTTGGCTCCTATCTGCATAACCGTGAACAACGCAATCGGCTTAATAATAACTTATCTACATGTTGCAGTGTCAGAGCTGGTGTTCCGCATCGAGGTATTATCTCACCCTTACTTTTCTCTATTTTTATAAATTCTATTTCTAAACTTCTCACTTTACCCTTCCATCTTTATGATGACTTGCAGATTTATATAACAACAACTGTCATTGATATTCCCCAAGCTATAGTTCATCTTAATACCGACCTACAAGCTATTAGTTATTAATGTAAATCATACGGTTTGTCAGTAAATCCATGCAAGTCACAGTAAGTCCACACAATTTCTCGATTTTTGGCAAACACCATCAGCTTTCAAAATTAAATTAAACTCTTCTTCTGTCTGTTCTGTTTGATCCTATGACATTGCAGTTCAGCAGTTAGGTGTGGAACTTAGGTATAACTATGGATAACAGTTTAACCTGGGCTCTTTACATTTCTGAATTGAACCGAAAGATCTTTGGTACTATAGCTAGGTTAAGAAGGTGGAAACACTCTTACTCCCAGTCCTTGATTATGCAGATACATACTACTTAGATTTAACTCAGATACCATTGAACAAATTGGAAAGACTGCAAAACGTATGCATAAGATTTAGATTTGGCTTAAGAAATTATGACCACATCACTAATTACCGCCTTTTTATTCTCTTACTCTTTTTTATAACAATATTTTCCTTTCTTATACCCCTCTAAGCTTGAAAGAACGTTTTCCTTGTCTTGCCAACTCTTGTCGTACAATGAATCTACGCTTCCAAAACGATAACTAGCCTGAAATACCTCTTAGTCATACGCAGTGTTACAGCGATTTTTTTACTGTTAAATCCGTTAAATTATGAAATGTTATTCCATTTGAAATAAGAAGATCCAAGTCCATAATTATCTTTTAAAATAACCTTAAAAACCACTTGTTAGCATTGCATTTTTTTTATGAATATATCATATAACAGTATTAGAATATGTATATGTTAGTATGTACTTGTACATAATATTGAACAAGTTATCAACGTAATATGTATGTAAGTAATATGTTTTGTTTAATTATTTTATGCACTAACTACTGCTAAATATAATAAAATTGTCCTTTTACTCGTGGGTTGCCTGTAAGAAATCACTTTTAGTGATAAGGTCACGTTTATTACCAAATGATTTTAATTTTGCCAGTAATTTGTTATTTTTGTTTTATATTTACAGATTTGTGTACAATAAAGTGTTATAAACAAATAAATAGATATCATGTTTTTAAAAATAGAATAACGACAATCTGTGACAACTCAAAAATCATATGTTTCGTTTACATGAACCATATTCTTGCATATGACTCAATTATTATTTTGATATTTAAATAAAACTCTCAACAAGTGTCTATTTAAGATTTTTTGTATCGGTACCAATTTTTAAGGAATATTTTCCATTAAAAAACAGGCATTTCATTGTCAAGCTTAGCAAGCAATAAAAACCCATACGGTGCCAAATCAGAACTTCACGACCATAGAATAAAAAGTTTTACCGGTGTGGTGTCTAAGAGCATCTTGTTGACCGGAGAGTCATGGTGGAGCAAAAGGCCTTGGGAGGTTTCGGACACTTCTAGCTGGTATCAGAACAAACTTCTAGTAAGCAATTAATAGTGAAACAGTCTGAATTTATAGCACTGTTTTATTTGAGCTGACTTCTGTAAATTGGTTTGGTTTTCAATGCGAAATAGCCCTTTTTATACAAAAGTGGTTGTTAGAATATCATGCACATTTGTAAATGTAATATGCATAATATATGCTGTACCTTATAGAATAAAAGGCGACTTATAAACGAATTAATGTTTATTAAAACATTGACTCATCAAGTTGCAACTTAAAACCTGATAAATATTTAGTACTTTAAGGGTATTTGTAGATTTTTTTTTCAAAACTTTGCACGTGCATTTTTGTTTAAAATATATTTGTCGTTGTAGATTAAGGCAATTTTGGATAGCATAGAAAAATGTTTTGAAGAATAAATAATAATGTTTTTGTTGTTTATATATGTAATTCTTTGGAATTCCTCGTGCGCGAGTCCGACTTATACTTGGCCTTTTTACATCTTACGGTGTATAAAATTATCATTACACATTGATACAACCGGTTTGGAAATTTCGGAACAGCTGCATAACACTTACAGTGGGCTTGTAAAGAATTGTTTTTTTAAGTTCTATCATATCAGTGGTATATAAAAGCTGTATATATGTTAAGATTCAACTATAAGTATGCTATTTTTTGAGTACAAACAAACTTTTCCTTTAAAAATGTAGAACAAATTTAAATGTATCACATTAGACTTCTTTTGTAATATTACATAACTTGTTTTTTTGGAGGGTAGGATACAATAAGTGTACAAGTGCTAGTGCTTATATTTTATTCTTATTATGTTAATTTAAGTGTTTTTATAATTAGATTCCGGTCATTTATACTAGCAAAAGCCAAATTTATCAGTTTTAATATTAATTTGTGGGAAATGAGTTCTTACACTCTATAACACAGTGCTACACATACCTGCCTACCTATTAACTTTCTTTAAGAATATTTAAATATTATATTGAAGCTCTGATTATTTCTATTCACCTCAGTTTGTGATTATGTCAACCATACATTCCATTGCCGAAGCACAGAAATCACTAAGTGCTGATCTCATGGCTCGTATGGCCGATTTTGAAAAACAATTAAATGGAAAAGTGTCACCTAGTGCTGATTCTGTGTCCCGCTTGAGTGAGGAGTTCAATTATTTTAAACAATATGTTCATGATATATTACGTCTACTCCAACAGCAAGTTGAAGAGATAATGCAAACGCTAGAAATTTCTGAAACACGACATCGCAGTAAATATTTATTACTGATGGGTGTCCCTGAAAATTCAGGTGAGGATGTCACAAGCAGTGTCAGTACAATTTTTTCTGATAAATTAAAAATTAACTTTAAAACTTCTGACTATATCAAATCATGTACTCGCTTAGGCAAATTCATTTATGACAAGTGCAGACCAATACTGATAAGATTCAATGACCGGAATATGAAGGCAACAGTGTGGAATAAAAAGACTTATCTGAAAGGTTCTTCCTATGTCTTAAGCGAGTACCTTACAAGATATAGACAGACTTTGTTTATTTCCGCCCGCAAACACATTGGAATGAGGAATGTATGGACACACAATGGCACAGTTCTTGTGAAGCTTCCATCAGGCAATCTGAAGAGAATCCACACCCAAAAGGAATCGGATGCCATCCTACTTGAACTCCCTGCTACAGGTTTTGAACCAGCTAAATCACCTTTAAGTATTCCCATGCCTGCATCAAAATCTGAAGTTGGCCGTACTAAGAGAGTAATAAGTAAGAAGAAGTAATTGTTTTCTTAGTTTTGATGGTTATTGTGTGTTGGTTTATTGCTTATGCTTTATTTTGAATGTTTTTATTGCTTCTCTTGTTCCTCTTAATTTAGATGTAGATGATGTTAGAAGTCATGTTATGTAGACTTATATATTTTTCGCTTTTGATTATCATAGCTAATTAACTAATAATTAATAATCATGAATCACTTCATTCTTCACAGCAATCAGTTGTAATTCTGTAGATAGCTTAGCTGCTTTTAGTTTATAATAACAATCCTGTCTTGTATGCTCTTGACACTTTCACATCAATGTAAACGTTGAGTAATAGCAAGTATATTAAGTGGCTTTTAATATTAACTGGTATTAATTAAAAATTTTCCAACTTATATTACTTATAACATTTGTTAGTAAATAGTAGTTGACAATTGCTTTTGTTGCATCTGACAACAAAAGATCTGTCAATGCCATCAGCGGTATTGCCATATACAATATATTTTAATACTTTTATAAAATTAAAAGTATATAATGTATATTGATTTGACGTTTAAACAAGATAAATTGCCACTTATTTGTAACATTAATGAATTACGATGTCTTGAGCTTATTGATTGATTGTTTTTATTATTATTATTATTATTTTCAATGTTATGCTTTGCTTCTTTTATTTTATTTTTTTTTATTAATATTTTGTAGTGTTAATTTAGTTATACAGTGTACTTTAATATTAATATTGTCATTTTGTAGGCCATATTCTATTCTATTCTATTAGTTTTGTTTTTATGAAACTTTTTATAAAATGCCACAATCCTAATTACTTTTAATTATGGCAGGTTGTGTAGATTATTATTATTTTAAGTTCTTTTTTTATTTAATCGCTTATATATATATATATTTTGATATTAGTTTATTTATACAAATAATATAGAATTATATTTTTAATTACACCTTTGCAATGTCCGATAGCGAGTCTTACTACTCTGCTTGTGACTCTGATTCGTATCTCTCACTTGATTCCACAAATACTTCCACCCTCTGTTTAAATTATGAACTCTCTGCTAATTTATCACTACACCGGAACTCTTTTAATTGTTGTCACCTTAATGCACAAAGTATTCCTCAACATTACCCTGACTTAATTAATACTTTTCGTGAAAGTAAATTACATGCAATTCTGATTTCTGAACTCGCTCGAACCTAACTTATGCTCCACCGCTTTCTCTTTACCTGATTTTGTATTAATCCGATGTGACCGTATTGGTAAACGAGGAGGCGGAGTGGCGATGTTCCACTACAAAATCTTAAACATTTCGCAGTCTCCTTATTCTGCTTCTGCCGAATTTCTTTTCCTTCAAATTTGCATGAAAGGAGTTAAGGCTGTTCTTGGTGTCGTGTACTGTCCTCCCTCCACTGACTATTTTTCCGATTTAGAAACTGCTCTTGAAAGCATTAGTTCAGAGTACATGCCTCAGATAGTTATGGGTGATTTTAACACTAACGCTCGAGTTCTTCCTTTACCTAAAGTTCCTAGTCCTACCACTGGTAATGAATTCCGTCCCATATCCATATTGCCATACCTATCTAAAGTCCTTGAAGCAATTGTTCACAAACAATTTTCTAGCTACATATTAAAGAACAATCTTCTAAGTAGCTATCAGTCTGGCTTTCGTCCGGGTCACAGTACTGCCACAGCTCTACTCAAAGTCACGGAAGATGTTCGAGAGGCGATGGACAGTGGTCAATTAACTTTATTAGTTCTAATCGATTTTTCTAACGCTTTTAATTCAGTTAATCACGACTTACTGCTTGCGCTTTTAGGACATCTTAATGTTTCTTCCAAGGAGCTAAACTGGTTCTCTTCCTACCTTCGGGATCGCCAACAGGCCATCTGCATTGACAAAACTTTGTCTATGTGGTGCAGCTTGGTATCTGGTGTCCCCCAAGGTGGTATTCTCTCCCCTCTTCTTTTTTCTTTATTTATAAATTTAATTACTTTTAATCTTTCTTCCCCTTACCATCTGTATGCCGACGATCTACAAATATATGCTCATGCCAGACCTAATGAAATTAATTCCGCCATTGATAGAATTAATGACGATCTAATTCAGATCCACGACTGGTGTATTAATTTTGGAATTGATGTTAACCCACAAAAATGCTAAGCCATTATTATCGGCAGCTTGCATGGTTTACACAAAATTGAAACATGTACCCTGTCGCCAGTAATATACAATGGCGTTAACATACCTCTCAAGTCGTCAGTAAGAAATCTAGGTCTTCGTATGGACAATACTCTCAGCTTTAATGCCCATATAATTGAGTTAAGTAAAAGAGTCACATACTCGTTGCGGTCGCTTTATCGTCACAAAAACTTTCTTCCCATTAGGACCAAAACTCTGTTAGTGCAATCTCTTATTCTTCCTCTTATAGACTATGCTGATGTGTGCTACTCTAATATCTCTGAAGCCAATCTAAACAAATTGGATCGCCTAGCCAATAGTTGCATTCGCTTCATTTTTAATTTACGCAAATTCGATCACATTTCAGAATATCGTCTTAAGCTTAAATGGCTTCCTATCCGTAAAAGAAGAATGTTAAGAACTCTGTGTCAGTTATTTTCCATTTTAAATAATCCATGTTCTCCTCAGTATTTAAAGTCCAAGTTTCAACTTTTGCAGTCGACTCGCGACTTTCATCTCCGTTCTTCAACTAACCTAAGTTTATTTATCCCTTCTCACCATTCTGGTTTTATGTCTAATTCCTTCACAGTACACGCCATAAAACTGTGGAATAGCCTCCCCGATGCACTTCGTCGTGCTCCCAATAGGCAAGTATTTAAGAATCGCATCAGAGAATATCTTCATGAAACATCATGATATTTATTTATTTCGTTCTATCCTGTTATTACATAATATATTTGTCTGTATCTACAATTATTGCTCAAGGTATCTTATTAATTATTATATGTACTTAGTTTATTTTATTGTTTAGTGTGTATATATGTATATATTTATTGTTACTTTATGTAGGTTTATATTATTGTTAGGTATGTATGCATTTCCTAAATATAATATTTATGGTTATAGCATTATTGATATGCTTAGTTTAATGTCTTTTTTCCATTTTAATAATTTGTTTATTGTTACCCTCATTGTTTATTTTTTCTGTTTGCCCGTTTTGGTTGACTGGTAGAGAATGCTTTAGCATTAAGTCCGCCAATTATACTTTATCTTGTGCAGTGAAGTATTAAATAAATATATTTTAGCTTTGTTTATTGTACCTTGTCTTAATAACATAAGGTATTCAAACTTTGACGGGACTCAAATTTTCTTATTTGTCGTTATAATCTATATTTATGAAAGTGTTATTCCACTCTTTATTCACGAATAAAATAAGACTTTCAACACTTCTACTCAAGCTACATATTATAACTTTATTTTCCTCTTAGATACATTAACTTTACTCCGATAATTAAATTTCTGCAAAACAAATTACCTAATGAGTTTTATTTCCCTAATGTGAAAAGTTTTCGGTATACTTAAAACATGTTATCCAATACCAAAATTCTCATACCCAACTTTGATGAAAAAGTTTCGCTTGATATTATTTGTACAAAGGTCTTCAAAAAAATTGTTGTGAGTGATAAATAATCGATCAAATACTTTTTGATGGATTATGGTTTTTTTTAGTTAATGAATTTTCCAAGTACACACACATTTACGAATTCAGAAAATATTTATTTAAAAAACTTATTATATTACCAGCTGTGCCTGCGGCACAACACATATATTCTAACACATAGATTTCGATTTCAATAAAACGTACCCGTTCAAAGTGCCATCAAACTCCGGCAAGTAGTTTTTGCGTATAGGAATATTTCTAGTTTATTTTTATATATTTTTTCATTTGTAGGTATTTTTAGGTAGTCCAATTTCATATTTTTTTTTATTGAAAAGGATATTATAATTCCCTGAGAAAAGGACCACTATTTCAATTTGAAAAAATGTCTTACCGCAATGGTACGAAAATAAGAGATTATAAACGTTTTTATTTGTTAACCGATTTAAATAAAAAAATACTGAATGTTAAGTGAAGCCCATGACAAAGTGTTCCTGAAAACTTTATCCAAACCGGGTTAATCCATTTCTGATATTAGAGTGCATAAACATACAAACATACATATACAGACATACCAACATACTGGCGAACAGACAAAATAAAAGAAACATTGTTTTGGGTTCTTGCTTATACAAAGGTCCATTAAGAATTTTTGAAAATATTTTCTATGCACAGGCAGCGATCAGTAACAGTTTTATAATTTTATATATAATAAAGATAAATTTCTGAAATGGTATCAGAATTTTTTGAAGACCTTAGCTTGTAGTAATTTGCTTTATCTCGGTTTTGAGAATATTCACATTTTGAATCAATTCATACACATGGTGATGACAAACGAAAAACTACAGTTCTCTTAATAAAACTGCTCCAAAACAGGACTCCAAAATAAAAGCTCCACTGAAACGGTCAGTTTTCGAAGCTGTTGTGTTGCCGCACATCACATTTGAGTACAGCACATTTGAGCTTTATTATAAAGATTTCAGTTAAAGAAAGCAGTTGAGATAGCTTTAGCTTAATGTTTTTCGGTGAAATATCTAGTTGGGTACTGCAAGAAACTGTTCTTTATAGTAAAATAAAGCAAAAGTGAACAAACGTTCTTTTTTTTTGACGTCTTCGATGTAATCCTCGAAAAAGTTTTCCATCCCAATGGACTGTAACCACGTCAGGCTAATTGTTTTAAAGTTAATTTTATTGCTTCTACCCTTGACTTTCAAGTTCGAAATCTGATTTCCTAAATCAAGGACTTTTCAGCTGAAACCCGGTATATGAAGTGCCGTAGGCGCGAGAATAAAATTTATTAATGAAACAATATTACTCCACCGAATATGCTTACAATCTGAAGACTGAAACAGGTAACTATATCACAATACTTGTACAAACATGTTATTTGCATATTAAAGAAACAAATATATATATAATAATTAAATTCAAAATAAGGTAAATTGTGTATACTCTAAATAATATAATTATAATAATCATCTAAAAAAGTAAAAAGTAAAAGACTATCCCAAAAATATTATATCCATTTTAGATTCACTGGAATCTGTGATCCACATATAGAAATAAGAAAATGATTGAGGTCACCGGATTTCATATTCATAACGTTCAAACTACCTTTTATTAGAATCCCCTATAAACGCATACGTTGCTGATAGTTATCTCATTATTTCTCAACCATACCAAAATTTTAATAAATCATCTTTTAGAAAAGCTTTGTAAGAATATGTTCTTGCAATAAAATTATGATACAATTAATTGAATTAATTACTAATTACTTAGAACTTGTATGAAGTTTTCCTGAATACTCTTATAAAGTTAGTGTTAGTAGCCATGCTTTTGGTTAGCGGTGTCTTACATTTACAATAAAAGGAAAACTTAAAGAAGTTTTAGTCACTTAGTTGTTACTTTAGGAACAGGTATGAGGATCCAGCCAAGAGACAGTACGGGAAACAATACTTCAATTACCGAATGAATAAACGAGCATCAAATGAAATATAGTTATGATTATTAATATTTGCCAAAGTTTACAGTCTGAAAATAAAAAAGTAAGATTAAAAGTCTCTACGTTCCATTAGAAGTATTTAATAGCAATAAAACTAAAATTATAATCCATTCATCGTCCATTAAAATTTCTCGTTCGTAATGAAAAAATCTTTTTCCCCGAGTTTTATACGAATTTTTAACTTTGGAATTTGCTGTTACATTACTCTTATCGACTATGGATAAAATGTATCAGTACTTATTCATAATGTTATGTGTAAGTATAATTGAACTAAGCGATTTCATGTACTATAATTATATTTAAAGATATATTATTATTATTATATTTAGTTCTGAATTAAAAAAATATAATAATATGATTGACTTAATTCTTACATAAAACATAATTCAAAATATATGTAAAAAATATATAATTTTAAAGGGCCTCCTCGTAGAGCCACCCTGGGATCTTTACGCCTGTCACATTGACCCTTATACGGCAGGTTAGACCTCTGAAATCGTCCGACAACGGCACTATAAGACTAGTAAGCTCGCAAGGTTATCGGTCATAGACAAGTCCAATCGCGACCCCCAAGTTTCCGGAGCTGTAAGGCACGCTCACTTCCCGTGTAATTTCTTACACTTGCAATTCACTTGCTGAGAAAGTCAGGGAGGCTAACTACCAGTTTCCAACTGGCGCCGGAGCTGTAAGGCACGCTCACTTCCCGACAGGCAGTCAGGCCGCAAGCCTACCCTACGATACAGTCGGGTGACCAGATAGATGCTATCACATCCATCTAACCTCTAAGCAGGGGGCTACCCGAACTGCAGTGACCCCCGAAGGGATCTCTGCCCCCGTCAACTATGGGAACCCAGACGAACAGCGCCGAATCTATGCAGCTAACCACATTACCACTAGGAATCCAACACCAAAACCGGTAAACCGGCAGCTTACACACGCAAGCGTATGCATCGCTGCCGGAGGGCTTAGATACCGAGGTCCCGTAGTATCCTGATCTTATCAGCTGACCTGTAGTTCAGCTGCAAACCTATCTACCGCCGGGTGTCTCAGTAGATAGAGATAACCGCTGCGGGCGGCCAGCAGAAAGCCGTCGCTTCGGATCCCGCTACCCTCTTCGACTAGACACCGGACAAAAGAAACACCAACTTGATGTCAAACCGGTTCGCCAACGTACCGCAGCTGTTCAGCCCTATTTCCCATAAACGGCTTCATCGAACAACGTGCCGTAACACGACTAGGTCGCTTTGCGGCACGACTTTACCCGATGGGTGGTAACTTTGCCGGTGACCCGATGTTATGGTATACCACCTAGAACAGAAAAAAAGAAATTATCATAGAATTAATATACAATCTCTATGGATATTATAGTTTTTCCGTTAATGATATTAAAAAAATATATTTTATTATTGATGTTAAGGAAAAAAAAATTCTGAATTTCAGTTTTCAGGATATCTAATTTACTTTTAAATGCACATTGCCCTGTGTTCACTAAACTAAAAAGAAAAAAAAAAGAAAAATAACCTAAATGTTCAAAATAATTAAGATACAGTCCTTTAAATTATAGCATAACATATATTGGACATTTTAATATCTTTTAGGATTTAAATCTCTGAGTATGGTATAACGACATAATTATTTTACGACAACATAACATATAATACAACGACATATATTTTTTTTATCACAAATTCAGTCCTTATGCTTTGAGATCAAATTTTACCATTCATAACCATGCGTTACATTTTAGACAAAAAAAATTGGTTGGCAAAAGTAAGACGATGTTCCATCAGGGCGTAACGAGTAGCGTCATTAAGCCTCTCCACAACTGGTTTCTTTACTTTTATTACATATCTGGCAAAATCATCAGATTGCAGAATAGAAAAACACCTTTAAAAACGCAGTTGCCTAAATAACGTGACTCGAAACTTCTTGAGTGCCAATAGTTGTTACTTACCACTGTTTTCGTCACTATGCATCGACCAGGTATTAACAAAGATGTCTAGGGTATGCAAAAACAATACTAAATAGCAAGGATGACCTTTTAAGCCTGTACGGTATAAAGCTACAAGCAAATCGGCTAGATCAACCTCAACCATATTTCTGTTTTAGTGCTTCATTAAGTTAAGACATTTGAATGGACATTGCTTTTTTCTCTTCCATCTTGTATTGCTATAACAAACTTATTATCAAACTACTTCAAAACAGATATTGTGTTCTTTATACACGACTTGAGCAAAAGCTACCTTTTTTTTAACTCCTTATCACTTGGATTAGTTTTTCTGCCTCTCAATCAATTTGCCGGGCTTAAAAAAATGTACCGTACTTATTTCTCAAATGATGCATTAAATCAATTGAATTAAATAAGTAGTACTAAGCAGTGTTTTGCTTTTTTCCACTTAGGAAACATTTTTGTAGGCTTTCTTACGGTTTCTTGTACAAGTAACGGAGTTTTATTATAAGACATTAACACATTAACTACGCATTAAAAGCACGGTAGCTTCCGTAGGCGCCACGTTGCAGATATCAAAGGTGTGGCAAGTACTAAAGATACGGCAGGAGTTAAAGTTAAGAGACTGAAGATTGAATTTATAGATGGTGACGGTAAAATAACTGATGGTGAAGGCGATATAATATCATAATCATGTTGAAGAATAGAAGGTGAGTTTAGAGTAGAAACAATAGTCTTGTGTATGAATCTCGGCTTTTCGTGGATAGAAATAACAGCATATATTGATCGACACTTGCAATCATCCCCGTCATCGGAGATTTTTAAATTTTCTACATAAGACGCTATTGATCGGACAGAGAAACTGTCTGCAGAGATGAGTTTATAAGGCCTATAGGTACAGGTAGGTATTATTTTTTTTTTATTATTTGTATTGTATTGTATTTTTATTATTATTTTTATTATTGTTTTTTTTATTAGTTATAAAAATAGTTATTATAACGCTAAATTGCTGGTAAGCGTTGACGCGGTCTAGGGCTGAGAACTTTTTCTGGTAGATTGTAATTACCTTTAAACCTAGACTCAAACAAGGAACTCCATTCTTATGTACGTAAGAAAAAAGTTATTACCTGCTTATTATTTCTTTAAGGTCATTGCCCGAACTCTTGGCACAATTACATCCAAAGCTTCCAATTTAAATTTTACTGAACCATCCCAGACATGCAGTACTGGTATATGTTCGGAGTTCTTCTTGGTATGAAATACTGCTTCACTTAACCACTACACCAAGCTTTTTGGGCGCCATTTGGCACTTCGGACTCAGGGTATGATCCAAATTTGAATATGTAAAAAGCAATACCAAAAAAAATCAAGCTAGTTTGTTACCGGCACGGAGATATCTTGAAACGTAAAAGTCAGTTGGGATCGACTCCGTTTAGTGGAGAATAACAAGATATAACAGTTTGTCTTCTAGACCTGAAATTCATCAATTCATAAATCAAAATTCTGAAATTCATCATTTGAAAAATCGCTGGACACAACATCAAACTTAGCTCCGCGTTCAGGCAGATAAGCTGGGATCTTTCGAACTCTAGTCATCTGAAATAAAAGTATTGCAAGCTGAGAAAAAAGGATTCGGTGAAAGAGGTAATGTAAATTCCTGCAATGCATTATGGAAATAAAACATTCACATGATAGTAATAGTCCCTGTATTATGTATTTATCTGGACATGACAAATATGATGTTATTAATAACAAAGTAGGCAGTGTGGATTTAAACATACACAAGTAATATTAAAACATTCCTTCTGTACAAGGCGGTGTGTATTTGAATGCACCCGTAACCAAATTCTTGAATTATCTTATATTCAAAACAAATATTACAAAAAAAGATCATCAATAAATTGCATTAAGCTTGCAGAAAGTAAATTTGTTATTACTATTAAGGTAAAATAAGATACTTGCAATGAGGACGTTGCACCGGCACAGACGGACGGCTCGCCATTTTGTTAAAATATGGACGAGACCACCACTGATAATATGTGGAGCTATGTCCAGCTTTTTTTAGAGCGTAAATAAACTTTTACGGTGTCACTTTGAATTATTAATGAAACAATTCGACTTTATATTTTGCACAATGTCAAGTAAAGGGTTAAGCAATTGATAACATGCAGTCTCTTTAAGACCATACTTTAGTTTTTAAAGTAAAAATAATAATAAAAAAATATAATTATGAAACAAACAAGCAAGAATCAAAATACTATTTCTGTTCTCGATGTCCAAAGCGCAATACAATATATCCATGTTGTCTTTGAATTAGAATATACCTATTTGATTCTTTAAAAACTGTAAAGATTGCTAATAGATAACACTGAAAACCCTTTTTAATAATATAAAAAAAAAATAGGTTTAGGTTAGTTCGTTATTTGTTTTTTTTTTGTATAGATGTTATAAAAATATTTGTTCTCTTTTTTATCATATCAATTCGCAACAAATAATGAGACACGAAGACACTCAGTCTGTAACTATGGCCATTATATGTGGTTTTATTTTGTTATGCAATAATTTCCATTAATAACACAATAATCATATTACCCGTCTGCAGTTATATTAAAATTGATTGCCATTTTTTTTTAATTTCTGAAACTAGAAATTTATCATTAAATTCAAAATTCAAATTCAATTTTCTTTAATAGTTATAATTGTTATATATACTATTGAATAAAGTAACAATATAATTATGATTATTTTTTTCGTTCGTTTGATTAATGATAATAACCGATTGTTCTCAATATATAAAATATTTGGTTTGATATCTACAAAAATATTAAAGTGAAGATTTCTTCTATATTCTTAGAAATCTGAAAAAAATAAAAATAAAAATTATATTAAATACGTAGAGCTTAAAACTCTAAGAATTCTAGGTTTAAGGATTTAAGGTCCTATTCAAAATTGCAGTATTCATTTCACTATCAAAGGAAATACGGCTGTATATTTTATTAAGCTTCTTCTTTTTATGTTAAAAAAGATCAGTCGGTGGGGACTAGTATTTTTCTTAATTTCAGTTTTATTATGCATTTGAATATTTTTGTAAATATTGTGAATACTTTGTTTATGTTAGTATATATTATTTGTAGCATAAATTATGAATAAGTGTCCTAAGTATAATGTATATAATTATTTCAATAGTGAGACGAACCTTCTTAGCAATCCATGGATTAACCGTGCGGGTGCCGGGCCCATCGCGTTGCAAGGAGAGGATTGCAAGTACTGCCTGGGACTTGCGACCCGGGAGTAGGTTTAAGGGGCCCCTTTAATATGCGCAAAAACGCTCACCTTCACCCTCCACACTCCTCTCCCTACCTAATCAAATTTGGAAAGAAACTACTAATACAGTATCATCTTTAAATTTTCCGATGATATGTCTTTTGGTAACTCTTAGATGTTTGTACAGCTCCGATGGTTTCTTTAAATTTAATTCAAAATTGTTTCGGTCTCTAAATAAGGTTGAAGAGTCCGCTGAGTGCGCTAACCCGAGCCAAAACTTCAATGTCTTTATGACGCTTGCATCTAACTTTGACAAAAGGGTTTTATTAATATCATAAACGAGGAAAGGCCAATTTAGAGGTGATGTTAAAAAATTATCGTAAATCCAAGCTTTTTTGACGTTACTTATTGGTTGGTTGTCTACCTTTTTGAGATCATTTAAAAAGCTATCGACTATTACATCCAACGATGGAGTACGGCCTTGGTAATCGATTTTTTTACCTAAAATTTTAAACGGAGCTGCTTCCGTAACCGTACTAACGCACTGACCGCCTATTATAAGACCCGGATCGTAAGAGGTATATTTGGTATTCCGTCTACCCAGACACAGACTAAAACATTTACTTGGTTTTGTCCTCAATCCGCCCGTCCACGTACGGAAATCCTCAACTACATTTAAAAGTACCTGACATTGTTTCGGATTACGTGTCAGTATCGCGAGATCATCTGCAAAGGCTAGTATGGATTCTGTGTATTTGTTGTTGAACTTAAACCGATAACCCCACTTTTTTTCATTTTTAATTAATTTGTCTATTAAAATATTAATAACTATATTAAATATAATAGGAGAAATACAACAGCCCTAAAATAAACCAACGTTATAATTAAGTGGTTTTGAATGGTTTTCATTAAATATTATAGAAAATTTTAATTTTGAATAATATGATGCAATAATGTCGCGAACTACCGTAGAAAAGTTATACCATCAGTTCATGTCTCTAAGTCTATCCAGCAAACCGTAATTTGTCTCTCGCTAGTTCTAGCATCTTTAAGGCTTTCCGATATTAACGTATTATGTTCCAGGTATCCAGAAATTCCGGACAAAAACCCTTTCTGGTGATTAGGCCTGAAATATCTATTGTTAATCATGAATTGCGTCATTTTTGTTTGTAAAAAAGAGAAAAAAATTTTGGAGATTGTATTTGTTAGGGCTATCGGTCTAGTATCCTTAGGATTATTGACATTGTCGTTTTTTGGAATGAGGACAAAAAGGGTTTTTTCCGAATGATACCGGTATTTGCTTTCTTGACCAGATTTTACCGAATATATTTAAAAGATGTTAATGGAGTGACGGACATTTTTTGTAAACTATATAAGGGATACCATCCGGACTTGGTGCTGACTTAGATGGTTTCATTTTAATTATTTTATTGATTTCCTCCAAAGTTGGTGGGTTGTCTTGAAAATCTTCAGTAGGAGTCTCAGGTTTGTGTTCGTTTGGATCCCCATATAGTCTTTGGTTTTCTGGTACTTCGTATGTGCTTTTATAATGATCAAAAATTTGCTCGTTGGTCAAGAGAAGCTTACCTTTTTGATCTTTGAAAATGTTTTTTGAGTAATCTATTTGAGATATATGTAAAAAAATCGTAATAATATTGTATTCTTTTTATATGTGTAACAAAAATAACTAACAGTTTTATCAAAACAATATAAACTGCAGTTCAAATGATTTTGTACCAAAATCCGTATCGAGCTCTTAAAAGCACTTATTAAATAGCTTTGGTCTTATCAAGGCTAAAGTAAAGGAACAATGCAATAAATACTCCAAAGCTTTATTTACAATTAAACTAATTTATGTCTAATAAAACATTGTTTATATTTTTTTAGTATGTTAATTATTTACATAGATTGACTAATAATGAATGTTTTTATTTTTTTTTTTATTAAAATATTTCAATAATTAAGAACACTGAAAAACTGAAAATTCTTAATTCTATCTAAGTAACCGCACGTATTATACTAAAGTAATAAGAAATATATATATATATATCAATTTTTTGTCTCTATAGGCCGCATATTTAAGGTTGAAACAAAAGTTTATTAACGTAAAAAGCTAACAGACGTTTTTGCGGCCATCTTTTATGCTTTTGCCACAACATTTTTTTTTTTTTTTCTAAATGTAATAATAATAACATTTACAGTTTTTTAATAATGTCTTTTAAAACGTGCGTTTACAGTCCATTTTAAAATGCCATAGTTAGTTATTGTGTAACCGACCGTAGAATCAAGTCGAAAATTTTGTAGAACTAAACCGAACTAAGTTACATTTTAAATAAAATATTATTCAAATTCAAAAAAGATATTTATTCAAGTAAGCATTTACACGCAATTCTGAATAAGTCAATTACATTAAATTGGTCAGTATAGTCAGTCTACGAATTCGCTTTTCACTTTTTTTGTATTGGCTTCTATATGACTTGTTTTAAGTGATACAATCAAAATTACGACATCGGCAGACATCGCTTACTGTCAAAAACCTATTAACAGTTTTTAATAAGGACACAATATTAGATACTGCAATTTTTTTATACCTTTCTGGTTTTTAATAAACGTCCATTTAAACACTTTTTAAACAGAGTACTTAATAACAAATTTTAATCATATATCCCACTAACAGATTTTCATTGAAAATTATCAAAATATGACCATGTAGGTAAACTTAAGGAGTTCTGAGCTACACAACCGACGTTATTTTGACCATCAACTTGCAGGTCTGGTTTGGTCTGGTTTTATTTATTTATTTATTTATTTGATCTATCGCGTAGAACTCAGCCAACGTGTGCAATGTAAGCGCAAAACAATGTGCTTGTTTACGACTTATCATTACAAATCTTGAAATTATCAGTAGTTCTCTAATATATTAAGCATATATTAAGCATGTTATTATACATATAAACCTTTCTCTTGAATCACTTTATTTATTAAAAAAAATGCATCAATATCCGTGGTGTAGTTTTAAAGATCTAAGCATAGGTAAGGGACATTAATTCATAGGAATAAATAAATATAGAATTAATTTCGGCAGCGCTGCCCCATAGTAAGACAAAATACTGTGAAAATAACTAAAAAAAAAGAATCGAGGGAGCCGTATTAACGTCTGTTAATTTTTTTAATTGCAAAGACGGCTGAGCTGAGTTTGACTGCGAGTGTCGAGAGATGAGGGTTCCACTGGAGCTTTCTATCTAAAGTTATACCTTAGAAAGTTGTTGGGTCAGTCAGTTCTAATACTTCATTGTTAATGAGTAAACTATAATTTTGACTTTTTACATTAGTAAGTGTAAATTCCATGCATTAGTTTTCTTAGTATTTAAGACCAAATTATTAATTTCGAACCAACGAAGAAAACGCGACAGAGCACTATTTACTTTGTCAAAAATAGCGTTATTACACTCAACTTTAAAAACAAGCGACGTATCATCAGCAAAAAGTTCAATGTCACATAGTCCTTTTACAAAAAATGCCAAATCATTAATATAGAGTAAAAATAAAATGAAGGCAAGAATATATTCTTGTGGAACACCCATTTTTAGGTAATAACCAGTCATTTTACAATTGCTTACATCAACCGTATGAACTTTTTGATTCAGGTAAAAGGTAATAAGATCAAGCGCAGTACTACGCACACCATAGTGATTAAGGTTGCATAGTAATATATGATAGTTCACGCAATCAAAGGATTTAGATAAATTACAAAACACCCCGATTGTATTCTGTGACTTCTACCATGCATCGTAAATGTATTTAAGAAGCTTGGCAGCTGCATCAGTGGTTGATTTGCCTTTGGTGAAACCATATTGTTCACTATGGATGATTTTATAGCTGTAAACAAATTTTGTCATGTGATTTAGACTATATTTTTCAAAAACTTTACTTAAGGTAGGTAAAATAGCGATAAGCCTATAATTTTCGGCTTCTAGTCTATTGCCACTTTTGAACAAAGGAACTACTTTACTATTTTACATTAAATCTGGGAATGTACCGGTTTCCAAATTTTTTTAATTAAGGATAATTGTGGAGCAATACCATTTATAATAGTTATAAGTAATTTTACTGACATACCCCAAAAATCACCGGTTTTTTTTTCATATTTATATTTCTAAAAGTTTTAACAATTTCATATGATGTAACAGGTTTAAAAACAAAACCTTTATTACTGACTTTCACGTTATTCGTCAATTCAAAACATTATTAAATTTTTGTAACAAATAATCGAATCCCTGAAGACTAACTATTTTCCCTGGGATTCCCAGGGAAAATACTTCACCGTGTTAAGGTATGTAGACTACATACATACATACAAATAGCGTATGTACAAAGGTTGAGGGTTCTGTAAAACGAACAACTCATTTACTGAATGTTTGAGATACTTGAGTTCACAAATGACGAACACTTTCCCAGCGGGCTTATTGCCGGAGATAATAAATGCTTTCAATTTGCATAATTGTGTAAGTTTATACCTCAATTAATAAATCAGCTTAAATTGGAATATTGTATTTGTAATAAAGTACTATATAATTACAAATCAAACACTATTGTATAATCACCTGTTGTAACAGATTATATCTATTCAAACCTTCAGTTTCGATTTTCTCAGTAGATAGACAGATAATTAGACAGAATTAGATATTATTAGATATTGACAGATAGATATATAGATAGATGAATGTAGGTGTAGCTTGTCCTTTTCAACCGCGGTATGTGAATATATTTTAGGAGTTAAGATTTGTTTTATTAAAATTTGTTGGTTTGTATAATTAAAAATCTTTTTTGAATGATATTTTTTTAAGCAAAAGATTCTTTCATTGTATAACCACTAGATTGAAAAAAATCTCACAGACCTGGAGACAGAAATTTAAATTCTAAATAACCTAAGTACATTGCAATAATAGGTAAATACCCTGAACAATATTTGAAGTATTAAGCGACAGGTTCTTAACACTAAATCAATGCACTATTCGAGAGTCTTGTTTAAATCGTCATACATAACCTGGTGCCGTTTTAAGTATTATCAGCAAATAATACTATATTATTATGTTTGTCTACTAAGTTAGGTAGATCATTTATATAAACAAGGAAGAGGAATAGGCCTAAGATTCAATTTTCCCAATTCAATCTTGAGATTGAAACCTCCATATCAACAGAGCCCTAGGGAAATCTAAATATCACTATGAAAATTATTAAAGCAATGATTTAATAATAAGAACTTATGGGTTCTTATTATTTAAGTTACATCAACAATTTATAAAATTTTATTCATCAAAATAATGACCACATAAATAATTAATTATATAATTACACCATTGCAAATTAAAATTAAATAATAGCTTAAGAGTAATGTTACCTGTGCTAAATAATATGTACTTACTCTACCTAATTTTTTTATTCAAAAGTACTAATGTCATTGCTTGATGAACTGTCGGTCTGTAAACAACCATTCAACCACCAACTTGGTATTTGACTAGTCTAGTATTTGGTAATTCTCTGGGTATTATTAATGTCATCTATCTACAAGAATCATATAGTTAAAAATGTATAAGTCAAAAGTATATCTGTTAATAATACCTACATGTTAGAATAGTTAGCAATATATAAAAATGATAATTTTAATGGTTTCTTAATGATGTACTAAGTGAAGTGAGGTACTATTATTAAAAGTAAAAAATGTGAAGCAGGTCTTATGTGTTAAAGTGACTAATCCATAGATTGTGACGGTAAAATATAGTTCGTGCATTATTACCTCGTCATTGATGTTGTGTGATGTAATTCATTTAAAATATAAATGTTAGTCTTGCCAACTAGTGTACAGCGCAACCTATAGCAAATGTTTTATTCTAAGTAATTATTTGTTTAATATTACGGCGATAATAAATATTTTGATAATCTAGTAACTCGTTGTCTAACGCTTAATGATTAAAGTCAATAATTAAATTTATTATTAAAAAACAAATTATTATTAAAAACCCAATTTTGTCTTTTTCTACGACCATCAAATTCAATTATCACATAAAATAGATAAATCATAGATAATGTGTTTATACAAAACACAATCCAGAATATATAATATTCACCAATGACTAGTATATAAGTAATATTTTGAATTATTCACTTAGCAATCTAACAAAAACTCAATTTGTTCTGACACACAGCTTGCAAATTTAAGAAATAAATGAATTTACATATTGATTTTATATTATCAGTAGTAAAAAATAACTTTTGATATTGTACTGCCTATAATTAAATGGCAAAACACTAGCCGAATATCTCTTAATAAAATAATCAATTCATAATAGAAATAATAAATTTGGCCATAAGAAGGAAAGAAAAATACATTTTATTCTCTTTCCATTTTATTCGTGTAACTGATGTAACGGTATGTAATACAAACACTCATACTTTAAGGAAGTTTGTAGTCGACAGCCGCAAGCCGTCTGCATGGGAGGAGCAGGTTTTAAATTAAAAAGTTAAGATTGAATAATTTCATAATAGGAGTATTATTTTTTACAATATTTTTTTTCCAAAAGGGTGCTTCCGCGTGTGCCACATACACTATACTATATATACAATTTATCTAATGTAAAATGATGATTTCTTGAAATACTTCTTACAGTAAGGATAGAAAAACTATTTTTACAAAGTTTATAAGAATTTCTTGAACAATATATGCTCTAGTGGTACTGTTAAAAGATTTGTTTTAGGGTAGACGGTCCATTTGATATTAAATGGTAATTATTACCTAAAAAATTAAAAATATGGAGAAGCGTTGTCGCCTTTGAATTTTGGATAGGAAAAAGGGGAGTAGGATACTGCTAAAGAAATTTGAGGATCGGATTCACGTTTTGTCTTTCTCTCCGTAATTTACGCCCGTATAAATAAATTACGTGATGTCTAAATTTAAGACTTTCGTCTCTTAAAACCTCCAAATTAATTGCTTCGTTTACTCTTGCTTTTAAATACCTGGTGATGGAAACGTTTTAATCTAAAGTGTATATTTTATTCAAGTTGTATCTCGTAATACCAGGTATTGTTTTTTCATTCAATATGTAAGTGTTGTCATTTGAGCAGTAAAATATGCAAATATCAAAAGGCAGACCTTATTCATGAAAAGTTAAGTTTTTATTATTAAGCCACAAGTTGTTCACACTAAATCAATGCACTATTCGAAAGACCGGCATAAAGGCCGCATGGTAATTTCTTAATTACTTATAATTAAAAAATAACATATTATTATTTAAGAAACTGGCCGTGGTCACAGGCTGACGGCCGGTGCAACCTGGTCGAAACCTCAGGCAAATAAAGGTATTCCCGATTTCTTAAAGAATAATATATAATGAAGCGCGATAGTTTAAAAGTGTAAAAATAATAATTTGAAATTTATTACTTATTCAATTTAACGTTGAAAAAAAGCTTCTGTAATCAAATCATAAGCAATCCTATTAGTAATAATTTTCTTTAAGATTCTTTGTTCTACATACATTATAAAAACGAGTACACAAATTCACTAGCAGCAGAAAGTTTGTATTAGCTTCCTGCTCATATGATCTTTGTAAGTCTTTAAAATCCCAAAGTAAGAGAATCCCCGACGTAGATCAAAAAGAAAGAGAGTATAAACTTTGAACTTTATAAGTTTTCAATTGAGATATATTTCTTGCAGTTGTAAATGCTTTTGAAGTCACTTTACTAAGAAACTAAGAATGTAAAAGAATTTATTTTCGTTCTTTGTGGCTAGTGATGAATCGACTCTAACGAAGTAAAACTAAACAAGCTGTCGGTAAACTTGCTACGATTAAAAAAACTTAAACTTGTTTGAAAGAAAAAGCTTAAGAAAGTTGTTTGTTGTTTTCTAAAACATAGATATTTAGGTAAGGTAGCTTTTTTAACACTAAATTAATTAAACTTGCGGATATTGCATACTTTATTTGGTTATAATATTCGCTATTTCGTCAATATCGATGAAAGAAATTTGTCAAAGTCTCTACTTTAGATGCCTACCTCGCCTTAACATAATGCCAATGTTTTTCATTACCTATATTGAAATACTGGTCCTACTAGCACATCTATCAATACACAGTCCGTTAGTAATTTGAGAATTTGAATATTGATTTTTATTTTCCATCACAAAGAGAATAATAAAAAAGCTATACTATTTTTAGTTTTATTTAAATATATTAATGTTAATGAGCATGATAAACAGGGGATATCATACTGATCTACTACTTCGGTGACCATGCTATGATATACGGGTATGCGACCCCGGTCCCCCGAGCTACTACTGACTTATACCTAATCTTCCAAGTAAGTAGTATCCCTTAAACCTATTATCCCTATCTAAACTCTACCCTCCCTGTCCTACCTCCTCACCCTTTTCCTTTCTATTCAAATAACGAATACATTCCCAAGGAGGGTTGGTGTCAGGCAGGCGGCCGACTATAAAAGAAAAAGCCAAAACACATGCAGTATGTCAAAAGTTAATATGATGCGCGATAGGGTTAGGGCGTCCCCCCTAGGCGACGCGCAGGAGCAGCACCCGGCCCCTGTGAGAAATGGACAAGGGTTGTCGTACCACTCGGAGCGGGTACGACGTAAGAAGCGAGCCTGAAGTGTGAAGAATGTTAAGTTGAGGTTTGCCAGTTGGAACGTAGGTACGATGAATGGAAGAGGAAGAGAGTTAGCGGATGTTTTGAAAAGACGAAGAATAAATGTAGCGTGCTTGCAGGAAACGAAATGGAAAGGTGCTAGGGCGAGAGAGATTGGAGAAGGATATAAGTTCTATTATTGTGGAAGCGATGGGAAGCGAAATGGGGTAGGGATTGTATTGGATAGAGAGATGAAAGAAAGAGTTACAGAGGTTGAAAGGAAAAATGATAGAATGATCGTTGTCAGACTGATGCTAGAGAATGTGGTTATGAATGTTGTAAGTGTGTATGCCCCTCAAGCAGGCTGTGAAGAAAGTATGAAAGAGAAGTTTTGGGAGGACTTTGATGCCCTAGTAATAAGTATACCAAACAGCGAAGAGATATATATTGGTGGTGACTTTAATGGCCATGTAGGAAGAATGAATGGAGGGTATGAAAGAGTTCACGGATGCTGGGGGTATGGAACACGTAACAATGAAGGAGAGGCCCTCCTACAAGCGGCTACTGCATTCGACCTGGCAATAACAAATACATGGTTCCAGAAACGAGAAGAACACCTCGTTACGTACAAAAGCGGCCTGAACAAGGCGCAGATTGATTATTTTCTGGTAAAAAGGAATAGAATCAACTGCGTCAAGGACTGTAAAATATTGCCAGGTGAAGCACTAGTTTCACAACACCGGCTATTGCTAATGGGCATACTAGTCCGAGTCCTTGCCAGTAAACAACAGAGCCGCTCCCCACCCAAAATAAAGTGGCATTTGCTAGGAAAGGATCAGTATGCATGCGAGTTTAGGAAGCAAGTAGTTAACAATATGGTGGAAATGAAGGATATGAAAGAAAAAAGTGTGAATGAGTGTTGGAATGAAATGGCAAAGTGTATCCGAAGTGTAGCAAAGGAAGTTCCAGGACAGTCTAAGGGTAAGGGAACCATAGATAAGGATACATGGTGGTGGAACGATGACGTCCAAGAAGCATTGAAAGAGAAGAAGAAAGCATTCAAAGAGTGGCAGAGTGTGGAAGTAGGAGACGAAAGATTAAAAGAAGATAAGAAAAAGAAGTATAAAGAATGCAAGAAAATAGCTAGAAGAGTTGTTGCGACCTCAAAGGCTGCGAACCAAGACGACATTTACAAGTCGCTAGAGTGCCCTGAAGGCCAAAAACGACTCTTTAAATTAGCTAAAGCATGACAGAAGAATGCGAGAGATATTTCACATATTAAGTTGCATAAAAGACGATAGTGGAAGGGTATTGATGAATGGTGAGGAGATAAAAGAATGCTGGAAGGGATACTTCGAAAGGCTGATGAATGAAGAAAATGATTGGGACAGAGTATTAGAAGATCCGCCGTTAAACATAGGTCTGGTAAGGGAAATTTGTGAGGAAGAGGTGAAAATGGCCGTAAAGAGTATGAAGAATGGAAGAGCGGTGGGACCAGATGAAATACCAGTCGAAGTGTGGAAATTGTGTGATGCGGATGGAAGGAGGTGGCTGACTTTATTCTTTGGTAAGTTGCTGCACGAGAACACGATGCCGGAGGAATGGTGCAGTAGTACGCTAGTGCCCATCTTTAAAAACAAGGGTGTTGTTCAGGATTGCAATAACTACCGAGGCATAAAGCTTATGTCACATACGATGAAAGTGTGGGAAAAAATACTTGAGAAAAGAATAAGAGAAGAGAGTGAAATTACCCAAAACCAATTCGGGTTCATGCCGGGCCGAGGGACTATGGATGCCATTTTCGCTCTTCGCCAATTATGCGAAAAATACAGACGGGTTCACAAAAACTTGCATATGGTGTTCATAGACCTAGAAAAGGCATACGACCGTGTACCCCGAGAGGTTTTGTGGTGGACCTTGAAAGAGAAAAGAGTGCCAGGTAAGTATGTGGAGCTAATTCGTGCTATGTACATTTCATCATGTACACACGTTCGGTCGTCCGCTGGCAATACCGATGAATTCGGTGTGGCTGTAGGCTTGCACTAAGGGTCAGCTCTAAGCCCCTACTTTTTCCTGTTGATTATGGACGCCTTGACGTCAGACATCCAGGAAGAGGCACCCTGGTGCATGCTATTCGCCGACGACATCGTTCTCGTTGGTGAAGATGGACTCGAGGTACAGAGTAGACTAGCGTTATGGCAACAGAAACTGGAGAATGTTGGCCTAAGGATCAGCAGAACAAAAACAGAGTATTTGTTCTGTGACTTTGGCGGATTATCCGGTCCTGTTGCTATCATGCTAGATGGCGTAGCACTGCCTACCTGCTCGGATTTTAAGTACCTCGGTTCACTCTTGCAGGGTGATGGAGATATAGACCGCGCTGTGGAACACAGGATCAGCTCAGGATGGATGAAATGGCGACAGGTCACAGGCATAACTTGTGATCCCCGAATGCCCATCAAATTGAAGGGGAAAATATACAAAACAATCATCAGACCTGTCGTCATGTATGGATCGGAATGCTGGCCTGTTAAGAAAAAGGACGAAAGGAGATTGCATGCAAATGAAATGCGGATGTTGCGATGGATGTGTGGAGTTAAGAGAATGGACAAGATACGAAATGAGTATATAAGAGGAAGCATGAAAGTAGCACCAGTGACCGATAAGATGAGAGGAAGACAATTAGCATGGTATGGACATGTAATGCGGAGGGACGAAAGACAGGTTGTGAAAAGAGTATTAGATCTGCGTGTGGAAGGATACAAAGGTAGAGGACGGCCCAAAAAGAGATGGATGGATTGTGTGATGAATGACATGTGTTTGAAAGGCGTGGGTGAGGAGTTGACGGCTGATAGAGATGAATGGAAGAAAAATACATACTGCGCCGACCCCAAATAATGGGAACAGGGTAGGAGGATGATGGATGAATGAGCACCGTAATAAGTTACTTTTAACAATTCTAATTCTTTTACCATTTGGGGTGAGCTAGGTAAGTTCACATGGTGCTATGAATAATTTGACTCATGAGTTTTATATTATTGTTAAATGTTGTTACCTCAAGATAATGTTTGGTAACTAATAAGATACGAGGCATTGTACGTCTTATTCCTAAGATATAAACCAAAATGAATGTTATAGAATTCTATACTTGGTAAGTCTATCTGAGGTCCCAATATTAATAACTATATTTCTTTAAGTTAAAGTTAGTGAAGATAATAAATAAATAACTAACTTGTTTCTGAATGAAAAATATACATTTATATTTTACATGTATTGTTATATAGAAATTTTATTTCTGTAGACAATTAAATATTTATAATTTTAATATTACGATTTCTTATTATCTGTCAAATTCGTAGACATGGTAAATTATTTATCTGTTGACAGCTAATGACAATTTCTTAATTAGTCTGTGACATTTCTTTTAGTTTAAAATATTGAATGTTGCCAGCTTAAGCTAACTTTATAGTCCCCAAAATGTTATTGAAAATATAAACATTTTATTAATAATTACTATTTTAAATTTAATTTATTAATCATTGTTATCAAGGTGTTATCTCAAGTAACCCACCGCTGAGTCTAGCTGGCATTATTTTAAACATTATTATGACATTATTTTGTATAACTATCAAAATTAATGTTAATGTTTTTTTTGTAATATAAACCAATAAAATTTAATTAAACCAAACCCACTTTTATTATTTTTTGTAACAGTATATTGCCCAAAATGTCTTTCTTTTTTACAAAGATAATGTAAAACTCTCCTGAGAAGAATCCATTTATAAGGACAATGAATTCATCTTTATTAATGTCGTATTGGTATTACCTTCTTGAACCTAATTCTGATAAAAACTTAAAATTACTTCATTACAACTTAAATTTAGATTAATTTCAATATATATAATGCTTCGAAACATGCAATTTATAATTTAATAAATTTTTTAATTTAATTTGAATTTCATATTATTAGGACTTGTTTTAATAATACACAGTACTTGCACTTCAATGTTTAATATGTCCACAATATGTAATAGAATGGGCGAGAGCAACTCGTTTTATAATATTTTAACACTATAATATTTAGCCGAGGGTAATTTACAATTTAATAACCAACTTACAGATGCTATTATTTATACCTTATAATAAGTTCTAATAATTAATAAAAGATTACACATTATGTTAAAATATCCTATGCTTCTTATTCTTAACACATTTAACAGTAAATACTATATAACATTCCATAATTAATTACGTAGGTGGCGCTATTGTTGTATACTATTTCGAAACTTATGAACTAAAGTTAGGTCTTAGGGTATTTTAATAATTTAGGTTTTTTATCTAAAAAAAAATATTAATTCTAATATCATATATATTAATTCTAATGTCATATATGTGTTATATTATATATGAATGAAGAAGATGGTTTTTCTAAAGTGTTTGTAAGTAGTATAGGACGAAAGGAATTCCGTAAATATGTTTATAATTTCGAAAAAGTTTTTCAATCCCGCGAAGAACAACAGTTTAAAAAGAGGAACTCTCATAGATTGAGCAGTAAACTGTTTAAAGTTTTAAGAAGTTTTCATATTATGTATGGGTTCCTAAAGCTGCATGCCAACACCCTTCAGTCATACTATACTAAAGTGGAAAATATTATTGTAATGTACCAAATAAAACACCGAAATATTAATTTAGATAATTAAATTGGAACATCAGTTGAACTTGAAATGCTTCTTGCGAAATTAAAATAGTAAATGTAACATTAACCAATAAATTGGTTTTGGGTTTATTTCAATAATAGATTTCACATTTTTAACACTAATACTAAATTGAACCTCGTACTAATTTGTTTATTTATTTATATGTTTCAAAAACTTCTTTAAGTTTTATAATTGTACAATAGGTTGACTGTTTCTACAGTGTCTTTAAAATCGCTTGATGGCTAATTCTATACTTCTTTGATTTTAAGTTTTAAATATCATATGAATTTACTTACCTCATTTCTAGGAAAACAAAAGAATAACTTCTTATTAAGTCCTGATTTTGATACGATTAAAGTTCAATAACGTGGACAGAAGCTGAATTACAACCCTGGATACCGTCCCAGTCGCGCTACCAAACCGTGTCGCTATTGTGACGATATTCGCATTGATGTAGTTAGGACTGTATTTATAATCGTCTTTATCGGAACATTAATGACATCTTCTAGTGTATTTTGCAAATCTATAAAACGTTTGAAACCATATATATATATATATATATAACATTCCTTACTAAAAAGTTTCATAATTTATATATATATATATATATAAATTATAGTATAAAAAGCTAGACTAGCAGTATATATAATATAAGCGTATGCTATTTGTTTAAGGACATTTATCCTTGTGTTCACAAATTCTTATAAATATTTATTCCAATTTATATGAAGTGGAGCAAGGTCTGCCTCATAAGAAGGGCAGAAAAGATCTGAAGAAATATGATACGATAAATAAAGAAATCCTGGATTTTGAAAAAGTTGTCAAATATTATTTAGAATTCCCAGAATTAACGCAAGATTTGAAATTGCCGTTATTAATTTAGGTTGGCTTATTTATCTTATATTTTAAAGGTTAAATACATTATTTACGGTATCATATAATATTAAAAAATAAAATAAATGGTTTGTGTTGGTGAAAGTGTCACCAGTATTTAAACACGTTCATATATACAGTAACAAACCTCTGTTTATTATATCGGAAACTTGAGTATAAGAAGTTGTTAAAACTAGACATTATCTAACACTATCCTCTCGTAAGGCTTCCACTAACTTGTCTAGACTAAGAGTGATGAAAGTGTAAACGCTTAAATTATAGACTAAGCTTAAGAGAGATAAGTAAAATGCAACACGATAATATGAAGCTCAACATAAGTGTGTATTATCGTAGAGTGTACCATACTGTTTACAACTGACGCTCCTCAAGGCCCAAGATTTGAAACGTTGCCAGAACTACATTTACATTGCCGTTTCCAGTCATTGAGCCATAGATGCCAATATATTTGAGACAATCACTGCTACCAAAGTAAACATGTATTGTATATTCTGTAACAGAATTAAACTTAGTTCTTACTAACAACAATGTAGTTTAGAAGTGGTAATTTGGGATATTTTTTCTTGCATCCAGATTAATGTTATAATAATACAGAATAATATTGCGTTATTAAAGTAAAAAAGTAATATTCATACAAAGTTTTGTTTTAATAAAAGTGTCGCTGAAATATGGTTCGGCATTTTCTAACCTACATAAATTTTTATATGAATCTGTCACTGGCTTACAAACGAATTAGCAATCCCTGAAGTGGCCTTTGGTGCTTTGAACAAAGCCCGCTGGTATTTATACAAATGTACACACGAAGCAACATATACATGATGCTCTACTTTGTCTCTGTTTTCAATTTTACCCCAGTGAAAAGCATTCTATATGTTTTTCCGTGAAAAATAAAAAAAAATCCGAAATGAATAGTCTTAACTAAACATGAATTATGAATTCATACCAAATTTGTTGATATTATTTACTATTAAACCAAAAAAATCTTTTGGTTTGATTATCATGTACGGACCAAAAGGATTTTTTTTTTATTAATTACCTACAGCCTTTGCCTCGTTATCATCTTTTTATATTGTTATGTATTTAAATATGATGTATGATTCATTAGTTTCTTTATGTATTATGTACTGTATTAAAAATTTGGTATTAAGATTATATTTGTAAGATGATTTTAAATAATGCTTTGATATAATATACCAAACCCTCTATTTAGTATAGATAAAGTATGTATATAGTCTTTAGTAAAATTATATTACCCTTAGACACTTTATAAAATACATATATAGTCACTATATATTATATATATATATATATATATATATAATATATAGTGACTATATATGTATTTTATAAAGTGTCTAAGGGTAATATAATTTTACTAAAGACTATATACATACTTTATCTATACTAAATAGAGGGTTTGGTATATTATATCAAAGCATTATTTAAAATCATCTTACAAATATAATCTTAATACCAAATTTTTAATACAGTACATAATACATAAAGAAACTAATGAATCATACATCATATTTAAATACATAACAATATAAAAAGATGATAACGAGGCAAAGGCTGTAGGTAATTAATAAAAAAAAAATCCTTTTGGTCCGTACATGATAATCAAACCAAAAGATTTTTTTGGTTTAATAGTAAATAATATCAACAAATAAAAGATAAAAAAAAGATAAGTAGTGCATTGTTATTAAATTATTTAAATATTGGTCTTCTTCCAATTAATATCAATTTTACCCACATTATCTGTAACGCGGCGTGTGTCACATTGTTTGCTTATTATGCATATTTTGATTATAAAACTCAATGTCGTGATCTTTAGAGTCTTTTCTTTCGGAAGCACTTCCGAAAATAATGCACTTCAATATCTTATTAGCCTTCGGTGACTGTTTTAGTTATTTGTGATCTTATAAACGCATAGGAAGCGTTGTTTCTTAAATTCATTAGTGTTTAATTGCAGGGCTAATTTATTAATATGGAGTAATTATAATTCCTACTGCATCCTATTCCTATTATAATGCACTTACGGGGCAGTTTCAAAGTTTGTTGGAACAATATTTCGTATGACCGGTGGTCTTGGTGTTAGACCATAACCTCCGGTCGCCGGCAAAGTTACCACCCATCGGGCAGAGTCGTGCTGCAAAGCGACCTAGTCGTGTTCCGGCACGTTACTCGATGAAGCCGTTTATAGGAAATGGGTCTGAACAGTTGCGGTGCGTTGGCGAACCGGTTTGACGTCGGGTTGGTGTTTGTTTTGTCCGGTGTCTAGTCGAGGAGGGTAGCGTGATCCGAAGCGACGGCTTTTGGCTGGCCGCCCGCCCCTATCTACTGAGACACCCGGCGGTAGATAGTTTGCAGCTGAACTACGGGTCAGCTGCTAAGATCAGGGTACTACGGGACCCTGGTACCTAAGCCCTCCGGCAGCGATGCATGCGCTTGCGTGTGTAAACTGCCGGGTTACCGGTTTTGGTGTTGGGTTCGTAGTGGTAATGTGGTTAGCTGCAGAGATTCGGCGCTGTTCGTCTGGGTCCCCACAGTTGTCGGGGGCTCGTCGGATCTTGTGCGCAGCGAGAGGTGATTGACCAGCCTAAGGCGAAGGGCTGCTGCGGTCTTTTACTTCGCGGCTTGGAACGGTCCTTAAGCAGAGATCCTTTCGGGGGTCACTGCAGTTCGGGTAGCCCCCTGCTTAGAGGTTAGATGGATGTGCTAGCATCCGATCCGATCCGATGGCGATCCCTGGGGGGGTTCGGGCGTCCCCGCAGTCTCATATAAAGTGCACCTCACTAATATCAGGGGTTTGCACTCAAATCTTTTAGCTGTCCACCACCATCTGGAGACAGAGCAGCCGCACTTGCTCTTTTTGACGGAGACGCAGATACAATGTCCTTTGAGCGCTGCATACTTGGAATATCCTGATTACTAGTTAGAGCACAACTTTCGCTCACGGGCCGGAGTCAGTGTGTACGCACGGAACGACCTCTCTGTATTCAGCGTCTCCGTCACTTTTAAGACCCCACTTTTTCTTCCCTATGGGTTTTAGTGGACACAGGAAACGAAAAATCCTGTATTCCTGTGTCTACTGATCGCACAGCGGTGACCAGGAGACAACTCGTTTATTTGAGTATCTCAGTGAGGCTGCAGATATGGCTCTGTATCAGTACCCTTCTGCGCAGCTCGTCTTTCTGGGGGACTTTAATGCCTGTCATCAGAACTGGCTGTTCCCGTACCAGAAGACCGACCGACCGACCGACCGACCGACTGCTCTGCTGAAGCCGGATGGATCCCTGGCCGACACAGCAACAGAGAAAGTGAATGTATTTGCTTCTTTATTTGCTAAGAATTCGCATCTAGACTCTAGCAATGTCTCTCCAGCACATCTTCCTCACTGCGGTATTTCGATGCCTGAAATCCGCATCACGAACAAAGAGGTGTGGAGAACATTGTATCGTTTAGAAGTAAATAAAGCCACTGGTCCTGATGGTAAACAAGCCATTCTGCCCAAGACTTGCGCAGTTGAGTTGTCTCCTGTATTGACACGTCTGTATCGCCTCTCTTTCCAGACTGGAAAAGTGCCGGAATCCTGGAAGCTTACCAGCGTGCAAACCGTGCCCAAAAAAGGCAGCCGTGCCGATCCTGCCAATTATAGGCCCATTTCAATCACCTTCATACTCTGCAAGATTATGGAGCGTGTATTGAACTCGCGCCTACTAGCATACCTAGAAGGTAACGATCTCCTCAGTGACCGACAGTACGAGTTTCGACGAAAAAGGTCCACGGAGGACCTTCTAGCGTGCGCTACACACATTTTAGGCGAGGCCATCGAGAGGAACGGAGAAGCGGTCGCCGTCTCTCTGGACGTCTCGAAGGATTTTGACAGGATCTGGCATGTGAGCCTTTTAAGCAAGCTTTCAGCGTATCGTATATCTCCTGGTCTGATTGGCTGGATAACGGATTTTCTGAGCCAGAGATCTCTCTCTGTGTAGTTATCGACGGGTGTTCTTCGGAACTCTTGACAATAAGTGCTGGAGTACCTCAGGGGTCCGTTGTTTCTGCAACTCTTTTTCTGCTGCACATTAACGATCTGCTGAAGCCCAGGTATCTATGGGTATGCAGACGACAGCACAGTTGTAGAAAGATATCTGCCAAGTTCTCGGGCTAGTAGAGATGAAGTACAATCTGAAAGAGAAGCCATGGTGCAACGTTTGAATGACAAACTTCAGGCACTCTCCGCATGGGGCAATGCCAATCTTGTCATTTTCAACGCCACCAAAACGCAGACGTGTCTGTCCACCGCCAAAAGGAGCCCTTTCACCTTGGCTCCTACTTTCCAGAATGTATCCTTGGAATACAGTGTCCGGCTTCAGTTGTTAGGCTTAGAGATCTCCTCGAACCTGAACTTTGATCGGTACTTTGAGTCCAGAACAAGAGCAGCTGCAGGACAGCTTGTCGTTCTTGCCAAGGTGTGACAGTACTTTACACTGGGATAGCTTCTTATATTGTATAAAGCACACATCCGGTCGTGTGTAGAGTACTGTGGCCACATATTTGCTGGTGCCGCAAAGACTCATCTTGCGGTTCTGGACTCAATTGAGAGGCGAGCAAAGAGGCTTATTGGCGACCCTAAATTGGTTGACGCCAACCTCCACAGCCTTGAACATAGGCGTAGAATTGCTAGTCTCTAAGATACATTTTGGTGAGTGTGCGCAGGAATTACACGATTTAATTCCCCCATCCTCGTTCCGTTACCGGACGTCCCGACGCACGGCGGGTATCCATCCCTACGTTGTGGACACTCCACCTGTCCGACCGAAGCGCTATGCTTCGTCTTTTTTAGTGTGTACAGCGAAGGACTGGAAGAATTTGCCTGCCTCGGTATTTCCGGCCAAATATAATGTGGGTGTCTTCAAGAGGTGAGTGAATAGGTTGCTAGGTTAATGCGCGTTACCACCTAAGACTACATTTCACTTACCATCAGATGGAATGTAGAAAAGCATTAACCTAGTTTTGTATATAAAAGAAAAAGTAATTTGAATCTTTACTCTGAATTAGGAGATGTTTCATAGGTTTTGAGACTTTATCTAATGTTATTACGTGGTAATATTTAAGTATTTGTCCTGATTCGACCCTCGGAGTCGACATAGGCTAATGTTTATTGCTTGCGAGGCCTTTTTCCTCCATAAGGTATTATAAATTATTGTTATTTGAGTAGATGAATGTGAGATTAGTGTTATTATGTAGTTTAACCTGTAATTTAATCATAACAGGAGGTTTTATTTTATATACCTATACCTAGCTATAACTGTGTTTTATTCATTTTAATATAAATGTTGTATATTGAACCTTTTTTATTATATAGTGCCAATTAGATATTTAATGTTATATATTTAAATGTCAATTGGCAGTTGTTACAATTGTTAAATTCAGAATGTATTAAAAGAGTTGAGTTCTATATTTCAATCAGATATGTTCTAGTAATCAAATAAAACAAAACTAAGATATTTTTGTGTATTTTTCATTGTGAAAATGCAATCGTAAATACAAATACCCCGGCGTGTCATCAACGTATACCATAGCTTTCTTTACAGTAGCTATCTTTATTTTTAAATCTATGTTTTTCCTTTGTTTTATATTGTTTTGATGGTTGAATTGTTATACTTTTTATGATGTTATAATAAAGAATTTTATTATTAGTATTCATTTCTACATGATTGAGTGATACAATTACATGTTAAATCGTAAAAAAAATTATGCTTTCAATATTATGCATAAGATATATGAACTCATTTTAAATATAAGTATCTGCATATACAGATTAATATCAATAAATTTAAGCAATAGTTTGTGACTCAATCTTATTGTAGTTTAAATGGCAGGAAAGCATTTTTGACCATTGATTGATTGATTTACCTGTGTATAACGAGTACCTACATATAAATGTGAAAACAGGAGTGGTAAAGAAAACTATGTTAACTAACAAATTGGTGTTATATAATTCAGATTATATTTTTTTTCCTTGTTCTAAGACCTGTAATATTGAAAGAAAATATAATTGATCTGTGATCTCTTCTGATTATACAAAGGCAATATACAAAGGTCTGTTGAGGGTAACATTCAAGTTGTACGTCATCAATAAAAACGAAAATTTAATTACAATATTTAAGAGATTTATTCTCAAAAAGATATACGTGATATAAGAAGACTAGCAATATATATTCATCCTTAACAGGTATGTATCCATTTAAGTCATGGTTTATTTTTTATAGTAAGTTTTCTATTCATAATCAGGCAACTTGGTCTTAAATACATGAAATGAGAGTAATTAGGTATGTAAAGTTATACTCTCTCAAATTTAAGGATTTTAAGCTGTAAATTGTCCTAGTTTTCGGTAAAACAAGATAACTAGTTATTTGATGACTTCGTTAACTATGGTCTTTTATTTTAGTAAAACATTTTACTATAGATTTATGTGTTGAGAGATTTTTAAATAAATAATAAGCATGTTTTGTGTATGTAAAATTAACAAATAATCATTATTTCAGTTTAATTATAAATTTTAAAGTTTTAAAGGTATAACCGAAGTGAATTTTAATTATTTTGTTTTGTGCTGCTTGAACGATATCTAGTTTTGTTTTAGTGGAACTTCCCCAGTCTTCAATGGAATATAGTAAGAGGGGTTAGACTAGAAAATAAATGCGGTGTAATAGTCTCTATTTATTGCAGTATTTTTGGGGAGATAATCCATACACAAAATTCCTTTACAATTCCAAAAAACAGTGGGCATGAGCTTGGATATTGATCTTTTCACTTTGAACTTCCGTTGCGGATTTTTTCTTTTTTCTATCCACTTGAATAACTTTTTGACTCTAGATCAAAGTATCGAATCCATGTTTTATCGACAGTAATAATGCGACAAAAAAAAGTCAGGATTATCGCCACAGATGTCCAAAAACTCCCGTAAAGTTGTGACTCGATGCTGCTTGTCTTTCGGCATGAGCATTTTCGACACTCATCACGCGGATTTTTTTCATGTGCAGGTGATTAAGAAAATGTTCCTTAGCATTTCTCGCTAATGCTCTTAGCTTCAGCTACCTGCCACAACTTAATTCGCCAATCTTCAAAAGAAGTTTTTATACTTTTTCAATGTGTTTTTCGCTTCGGTAACTGCTGTATTTGGGTGCTTTGACCTGGGATCATCTTCTGACTGTACTGTTTTAACACTCGGTTCTAATGATTTACGGTCGCAAATGAAGGTGCCCCATAGAGCAAAGACTTTCCATTAACTGCTGACATCTCTTCAAATATTTTCATAAGTCGGCGTTTTGTTCTTTTTTTGAAAACATTTTATAATAGCTCTGTACTCTAATTTTGTGTAAAGTGCACATGACTCAGGAAGGGTAACGTTTACCGTTCTATCATTACAAAAAACGTAATGATGCTAGTGACATGACACTTGATTTATATACTCCTTATGATACCCGCATTTAGTAGTGTGTTGCGCGAGTCATTAGTAATACTCAAAGGTACTTTGACTGAAAAAATAATCCAAAGTCTTTGGTTTTGTCTAGGTATGGTAATGGAATTCCGTCATATAATAGCCGAGGCAGGCAGGCATTTTTTTGTACAATTGTCCGTTACAAATTAATTATCATGGCCTGCGATTTATTAGTATTTAGTAATAAACCGTAATCTTCCGTCCACCAGTGTATCTTTTGAAGGTCGTCATTCACGGCATCGATAGCATCTGCAAGCCCAGATAAAGTGACATGTGAATAGAGCTGAAAATCGTCTGCATAGAGATGGTAGCAAAAGATTTAACTTTGGAAATTTCATCAATAAAAATTGAGTAGAGTAAGTGAAGTAGAACGCCGCCTTGCGGTACTCCAGCAGACAGAGATTTCACAATCTGTTGATACCCGCAAAGATATGATTTAAACCAGTCAAAAACGGATGAAGATATTGAGAAAGTTAACAGAATACTAAATAAAATATCGAAATCCACCGGATTAAAGGCGTTACTGAATTCAAGAAGAACTAGTATAAAAAGATGTTTAGTGTCTATAGGGTATGTAATTTGAAGTAATGTGGTGCTAGTACTGTGGTAAGAACGGAAACCGGATTGAGAAGGACTTAATAGATTATTACTATAGAGGTACTCGGAAAGTTGCTTAAAAATCACGTCTTGAAGAACCTTAGAGAGAATAGGGAGTAAGGTGAAGAACGATTAGATATCTTAGGTAATGGAATTACGTAAGCACTTTTACAGGCCGTAGGAAACATATTAGTATGTAAGGTTAAGGTTACCCTTATTCTTGCCTTTTGTTAAGAATAGGAATAATTATGGGTAACAGGATTTCAATTAATAAAATGAGAATATCTCTACTAATATTGTCGTGTCTGATTGCTTTGAAAGAAATTGTTAGAAGTGACACGTCTCCCTCCGTTATTTTTCAGTTTCAAGCATTTTTCAGTTTCTATAGAGTGCTAAATTTAAATTCTTTAGAAAGTTGCAATGAAGGAGTAGAGAAATACGTGTGTAATAGTACTATTGATCTTATTTCTAATTAACAAAGGTGTATAGTATTTCCAACTTCCTGAATGTTTACTTTTTATATCAGAAGAACAATAACGAAAACAATCCAATAATAAACAACAAACAATAAATTTATTATTAATTAAATATAAATTCTTCATCGTTATCACCTAATAATGTACAAAAAAATTTTAATAAAAACTTATATACCAAAATACGGATATAACCGTTAAATACTTTATCATCCGAGAATAAAGAAACAAAGTGTGATTTAATTAGATTCTAACGTCATGTATCGAGGTCACATGAAAACTGACTTTGTCGTAAAATGCGCTATGAAAAGCGGATATATTTTCAATATAAATTTCTGTAAAATAAAGGGTCATTCGATTTCAAAATCGTTCTCAAGATAAGTCCAAACAACAGAGAGAGACACGAATATTTTTACAAGGTGTGTTTAGATTTCAGTAGCGTACATATATTAACGTTAGCTGTAAGAAAAACCTTTAGTTAGGAAACATAGACAGACATTTACGCCAATAAACCAATAACGGAATTATATTGGAGTTAATAGACCTAAAAATTATACAACAAATATAATAATAAAATTATTGGCAAAAGTTTTGTATTGGATATTTCTAAAACCTACTTTGTTATCTTTAAAAAGGAACTCTTTTTATACGACTTGAATGCTTTTAGTTTTTAATAAGTTTGATCTGTGTATCTGTGCGTACAGACGCAGAGAGGTTAGAGAGTACGAGGTAACAAACGCACAGATACATAGCTATCTTTGCGTTTGTGACCTCGTTGCAGCCAAACGAGTGCTAACCGTATTTGATTGCGTATTTTTTTGACCGAAAGTCTGGTCTATCGAGATGCTATGGTTGGCTATGTAAAGTCGGTAGAGAAGCAGTCGTCTCCAAGATATTGAGCTTTTATTGGTGCTGTTGAAAGGTTCTTACGCAATTTTGATAGTAAATAGGTAATTATTGAAAGAGAGTATGTTCGTAGAATCATTTATTACAATATACACTACTAAGTAAAATAACTTTAAATGGCAGAAAACAAAAATAGCTAAAAATGCAAAAAAATCCGATCAAAAGGACCTCTAAAAAGAATAAACATAATATTATTATGTATCCATTGAAGTTGTTGCGTTGGGAGACCGGTAAATAAAGAAAGAAATCAATATATTGTGAGTTACCAAGGAAAATAATGAAATAACAATATCTAAACATCGCTTGTATAGTCATTACTTTTCATTTGCTAATATTTAATCTTGTGTATATAACATATTTATGTATTATACATGTATATATGTATATACATTATATATATAATATTTATTTGTATATATTTATGTGTGTATGTATTTATATGAATGTTATGTATTTATGTATTGTCTCTATCTAATATAAATATTTGTAACATTGAATACATAAAACTAATTGTATTATTGACCTGGAAAGTACATGACCAAAATATAGCGGCCCTGTTAGAGCACCCGGGCTCAAATCAGGTACTCGATGCGCAAGTAGAGACTTTCCAAAATACTATTTACGACTACTTTAATGAGCACTATCCACCTACGAATCGTTATGCTCACAAAAATAAAGAAAACGGTTTTAAATTGAAAATGAGGAGGAAAAAAAGAGATCTTATAAAGAAACTTCGTATAGCCAAAGCCTTAGGCGATAATCAACTTAGTCACCAACTGTCTAGGGCATTGCGATCAATTCTTAAACTTATCCAAGGTATAACAAATCAAATAACGAAAAATCGTGATAGCTTTGATCGGGCAAAACATGAAGTAGACTTTGATAAAAATCCTTTTAAATACTCAAAAAACATTTTCAAAGATCAAAAAGGTAAGCTTCTCTTGACCAACGAGCAAATTTTCGACCATTATAAAAGCACATACGAAGTGCCAGAAAACCAAAGACTATATGGGGATCCAAACGAACACAAACCTGAGACTCCTACTGAAGATTTTCAAGCCAACCCACCAACTTTGGAGGAAATCAATAAAATAATTAAAATGAAACCATCTAAGTCAGCACCAGGTCCGGATGGTATCCCTTATATAGTTTACAAAAAATGTCCGTCGCTCCATAAACATCTTTTAAATATATTCGGTAAAATCTGGTCAAGAAAGCAAATACCGGTATCGTTCGGAAAAGCCCTTTTTGTCCTCATTCCGAAAAACGACAATGTCAATAATCCCAAGGATACTAGACCGATAGCCCTAACAAATACAATTTCCAAAATATTTTTCTCTTTTTTACAAACTAAAATGACGCAATTCATGATTAACAATAGATATTTCAGGCCTAATCACCAGAAAGGGTTTTTGCCCGGAATTTCTGGATGCCTGGAACATAATACGTTAATATCGGAAAGCCTTAAAGATGCTAGAACTAGCGAGAGACAAATTACGGTTTGTTGGATAGACTTAGAAAACGCCTTTGGGTCGGTACGACATGAACTAATGATGTTCGCGCTTAAATGGTATAACTTTCCTACGGTGGTTCGCGACATTATTGCATCATATTATTCAAAATTAAAATTCTCAATAATTTTTAATGAAAACCATTCAAAACCACTTAATTATAACGTTGGTTTATTTCAGGGCTGTTGTATTTCTCCTATTATATTTAATATAGTTATTAATATTTTAATAGACAAATTAATTAGAAATGAAAAAAAGTGGGGCTATCGGTTTAAGTTCAACAACAAATACACAGAATCCATACTAGCTTTTGCAGATGATCTCGCGATACTGACACGTAATCCGAAACAATGTCAGGTACTTTTAAATGTAGTTGAGGATTTCTGTACGTGGACGGGCGGATTGAGGACAAAACCAAGTAAATGTTTTAGTCTGTGTCTGGGTAGACGGAATACCAAATATACCTCTTACGATCCGGGTCTTATAATAGGCGGTCAGTGCGTTAGTACGGTTACGGAAGCAGCTCCGTTTAAATTTTTAGGTAAAAAAATCGATTACCAAGGCCGTACTCCATCGTTGGATGTAATAGTCGATAGCTTTTTAAACGATCTCAAAAAGGTAGACAACCAACCAATAAGTAACGTCAAAAAAGCTTGGATTTACGATAATTATTTAACATCACGTCTAAATTGGCCTTTCCTCGTGTATGATATAAATAAAACCCTTTTGTCAAAGTTAGATGCAAGCGTCATAAAGACATTGAAGTTATGGCTCGGGTTAGCGCACTCAGCGGACTCTTCAACCTTATTTAGAGACCGTAACAACTTTGGATTAAAATTAAAGAAACCATCGGAGCTCTACAAACATCTAAGAGTTACCAAAAGACATATCATCGGAAAATCTAAAGATGATACTGTAACTTCTCTCCCAAAAGACAAAGTTGCCTCAGAGCTCGAGTCACGACTTCAATTCCATAAAAAGTTTATGATAGGTGCTCAAACAAATAAAGTAGGGCTAGGATCAAGTAGGAAAGTTCAAGACATAGACATAACAAAATCTTTTATTCGACAAGACGAAAACGATAATTACCGACTCCACGCGATGAGCCTAGAAATTCAAAACGAATGGGTGACCATAGGAGATTTTTGTATTCCACTAGCTTTGAAGTGGCGCACCTTAATTTATGATTGGTCCCCAGCATTATTAAAATTCTATCTTAATGCATTCCAAATGACTCTCCCAGATCAAAGTAATTTAGTAAGATGGGGCAAAGCCACCGAAAAGTCTTGCAACATCTGTGGGGAGGCAATAGGAACCGCGAAACACCTATTAGTAGGGTGTAGGGTACTTCTAGATAAAGGTCAATACTCGCGTCGCCACGACAAGGTATTAGAAATTATACGGGAAGCGGTTAGTCTTTCAGTAGCAAGAGCGCGGAAGGGTATAACAACCACCGAACGATCTATAGAATTCGTAAAAGAAGGCTCCTCCAAAAAATCAAAAGCGAAGCCTTATTCAATATTAGGCGCGGCTCCTGATTGGATTCTCATGATGGACACGTATGAAAAGCATTACAAAATCCCTGGGGATGTTGGTGTTTCGTCATCCAGACCGGACTTATTCCTGTATTCGAAACATCTGAGGCGCGTGATACTTGTGGAGCTTACTGTTCCTTGGGAAACAAACATCCCAAGGGATCACACATTCAAGCTCAATAAGTATTACGAACTAACCAACGAACTGATCAGGAATAAATTTATAGTTAGTTTGTACGCGGTAGAAGTGGGAGCGAGAGGTATAACAGCAAAATCTCTCTATAGCCTACTTAAAGATCTTGGCCTTTCTAGAACAAGCATCGGTTCATTTCTAGAACGTACTTCAAAGGCGGCATTAGTAGGTTCTTTCCAAATTTGGTTAGGTAGGGAGAGGAGTGTGGAGGGTGAAGGTGAGCGTTTTTGCGCATAATAAAGGGGCCCCTTAAACCTACTCCTGGGTCGCAAGTCCCAGGCACTGCTTGCACTCCTCTCCTTGCAACGCGATGGGCCCGGCACCCGCACGGTGAATCCATGGATTGCTAAGAAGCTTCGTCTTATCTAAATTGACAGCCCGGAGAGACGGGATGACGCTGGAAAGACAGTTGACGCTGGAAAGACAGCTGGCAGCTGGGAAGACAGCAGACTGCTGGAAAGACAGCCGAGGGCGATGGCCTAGCAAGCCAAGCCCGGGAACGTCGATAAACGCTAAAAGTCCAAATAAGAAAAATACCCCTAGGACAGTCCGAGAGGGGGGGCGGAAGAACTGTCCACCGGTTGACAATTACGGCGAAAACGGCGCGATAACGGAACTGAAATGCCCTACGTGCGGGAAAAATTACAAAAGACGAGCCTGGTTTATTAAACATCTTAAAACACACAATGGTGCTGAAGTGCGGCAACCGTCGGTAAGATCTTCAGTTTTCACTGCGGATAGAGTTTACCCTCATATATCTCATGGTGAGCCATTGAATGAAAACTATCAGGAGTCCATGACCATCCGGACGCGTCTTAGCATTCCAAATACTAAACAATCGACCTGGAAAGTACATGACCAAAATATAGCGGCCCTGTTAGAGCACCCGGGCTCAAATCAGGTACTCGATGCGCAAGTAGAGACTTTCCAAAATACTATTTACGACTACTTTAATGAGCACTATCCACCTACGAATCGTTATGCTCACAAAAATAAAGAAAACGGTTTTAAATTGAAAATGAGGAGGAAAAAAAGAGATCTTATAAAGAAACTTCGTATAGCCAAAGCCTTAGGCGATAATCAACTTAGTCACCAACTGTCTAGGGCATTGCGATCAATTCTTAAACTTATCCAAGGTATAACAAATCAAATAACGAAAAATCGTGATAGCTTTGATCGGGCAAAACATGAAGTAGACTTTGATAAAAATCCTTTTAAATACTCAAAAAACATTTTCAAAGATCAAAAAGGTAAGCTTCTCTTGACCAACGAGCAAATTTTCGACCATTATAAAAGCACATACGAAGTGCCAGAAAACCAAAGACTATATGGGGATCCAAACGAACACAAACCTGAGACTCCTACTGAAGATTTTCAAGCCAACCCACCAACTTTGGAGGAAATCAATAAAATAATTAAAATGAAACCATCTAAGTCAGCACCAGGTCCGGATGGTATCCCTTATATAGTTTACAAAAAATGTCCGTCGCTCCATAAACATCTTTTAAATATATTCGGTAAAATCTGGTCAAGAAAGCAAATACCGGTATCGTTCGGAAAAGCCCTTTTTGTCCTCATTCCGAAAAACGACAATGTCAATAATCCCAAGGATACTAGACCGATAGCCCTAACAAATACAATTTCCAAAATATTTTTCTCTTTTTTACAAACTAAAATGACGCAATTCATGATTAACAATAGATATTTCAGGCCTAATCACCAGAAAGGGTTTTTGCCCGGAATTTCTGGATGCCTGGAACATAATACGTTAATATCGGAAAGCCTTAAAGATGCTAGAACTAGCGAGAGACAAATTACGGTTTGTTGGATAGACTTAGAAAACGCCTTTGGGTCGGTACGACATGAACTAATGATGTTCGCGCTTAAATGGTATAACTTTCCTACGGTGGTTCGCGACATTATTGCATCATATTATTCAAAATTAAAATTCTCAATAATTTTTAATGAAAACCATTCAAAACCACTTAATTATAACGTTGGTTTATTTCAGGGCTGTTGTATTTCTCCTATTATATTTAATATAGTTATTAATATTTTAATAGACAAATTAATTAGAAATGAAAAAAAGTGGGGCTATCGGTTTAAGTTCAACAACAAATACACAGAATCCATACTAGCTTTTGCAGATGATCTCGCGATACTGACACGTAATCCGAAACAATGTCAGGTACTTTTAAATGTAGTTGAGGATTTCTGTACGTGGACGGGCGGATTGAGGACAAAACCAAGTAAATGTTTTAGTCTGTGTCTGGGTAGACGGAATACCAAATATACCTCTTACGATCCGGGTCTTATAATAGGCGGTCAGTGCGTTAGTACGGTTACGGAAGCAGCTCCGTTTAAATTTTTAGGTAAAAAAATCGATTACCAAGGCCGTACTCCATCGTTGGATGTAATAGTCGATAGCTTTTTAAACGATCTCAAAAAGGTAGACAACCAACCAATAAGTAACGTCAAAAAAGCTTGGATTTACGATAATTATTTAACATCACGTCTAAATTGGCCTTTCCTCGTGTATGATATAAATAAAACCCTTTTGTCAAAGTTAGATGCAAGCGTCATAAAGACATTGAAGTTATGGCTCGGGTTAGCGCACTCAGCGGACTCTTCAACCTTATTTAGAGACCGTAACAACTTTGGATTAAAATTAAAGAAACCATCGGAGCTCTACAAACATCTAAGAGTTACCAAAAGACATATCATCGGAAAATCTAAAGATGATACTGTAACTTCTCTCCCAAAAGACAAAGTTGCCTCAGAGCTCGAGTCACGACTTCAATTCCATAAAAAGTTTATGATAGGTGCTCAAACAAATAAAGTAGGGCTAGGATCAAGTAGGAAAGTTCAAGACATAGACATAACAAAATCTTTTATTCGACAAGACGAAAACGATAATTACCGACTCCACGCGATGAGCCTAGAAATTCAAAACGAATGGGTGACCATAGGAGATTTTTGTATTCCACTAGCTTTGAAGTGGCGCACCTTAATTTATGATTGGTCCCCAGCATTATTAAAATTCTATCTTAATGCATTCCAAATGACTCTCCCAGATCAAAGTAATTTAGTAAGATGGGGCAAAGCCACCGAAAAGTCTTGCAACATCTGTGGGGAGGCAATAGGAACCGCGAAACACCTATTAGTAGGGTGTAGGGTACTTCTAGATAAAGGTCAATACTCGCGTCGCCACGACAAGGTATTAGAAATTATACGGGAAGCGGTTAGTCTTTCAGTAGCAAGAGCGCGGAAGGGTATAACAACCACCGAACGATCTATAGAATTCGTAAAAGAAGGCTCCTCCAAAAAATCAAAAGCGAAGCCTTATTCAATATTAGGCGCGGCTCCTGATTGGATTCTCATGATGGACACGTATGAAAAGCATTACAAAATCCCTGGGGATGTTGGTGTTTCGTCATCCAGACCGGACTTATTCCTGTATTCGAAACATCTGAGGCGCGTGATACTTGTGGAGCTTACTGTTCCTTGGGAAACAAACATCCCAAGGGATCACACATTCAAGCTCAATAAGTATTACGAACTAACCAACGAACTGATCAGGAATAAATTTATAGTTAGTTTGTACGCGGTAGAAGTGGGAGCGAGAGGTATAACAGCAAAATCTCTCTATAGCCTACTTAAAGATCTTGGCCTTTCTAGAACAAGCATCGGTTCATTTCTAGAACGTACTTCAAAGGCGGCATTAGTAGGTTCTTTCCAAATTTGGTTAGGTAGGGAGAGGAGTGTGGAGGGTGAAGGTGAGCGTTTTTGCGCATAATAAAGGGGCCCCTTAAACCTACTCCTGGGTCGCAAGTCCCAGGCACTGCTTGCACTCCTCTCCTTGCAACGCGATGGGCCCGGCACCCGCACGGTGAATCCATGGATTGCTAAGAAGCTTCGTCTTATTATTTAGCTTATTTTTTTTTCTTGCTTTATCCCGCGTTCTCATTATCTACTCCTTTTCCCAAAAGATTGTAAGAGATTGCTTTAGCAATAAGACCGCCTTTGCACCCTTTTTTAGCTTATTTGTTTTTTTTACCTTTTTTTGTTTATTTTTTGTATTTTGTGTGCAATAATAATTTTATCTGTCTATCTAATCGTATAATGTAAGTCCTCATACATTAACTCCGAAAACTTCGTAAAACCATCGTCAACGTAAGTACAAAGGGCCTCCGAACTTAAATTTAAAAAGGGTATTAAAATAATATTCACGTAAAATTTATTTAGCAAAAATGTATTTTTTAAGCGGTCTGCAGAAGCGTAAGTAAGGTTTAGAAGCTTTGACCTAATAAATTAAGTAACGTAATTCCAACTCCATCTTAGTTATCTCCAGTGAGGATTTTACATATTAGCAAAAGATTGATATTTATAGATATAAATATCAATCTTTTGCTTAATATGCATTTTTTTAATTTTGTACCATTTAGATATAAATAATAGCAGTATTTTTTCGGTAACAAAACTATGGGAAATTGGATAATAAGAAAAGATTGATATTTACCGTTCAAAAGCGAACTGTTCCGAGAATAAATGTGATCAGCATCTCGGTCTTTTTTTCACCTGGAATTTCAGTATAGGACAATAGTTAGTTTATTTGTTTGCAAATTGAGCATTTCATAACAATATTGTAAATGCACGTAAAAAATGTTTATGCTAATTAATTCGAAACTTGTACTGATATATTTTTATAGTTTGTACTATTACATAGATTCTCTGTTTTATTTACATTAAAGTTAAGGCCACTTTAGAAGTAAAGATTTAGAACAGCTTATTTATAACTTTATGGAAAGCTATAATAAGGCTTTGGTTTCTAAAACTGTTGCGGCCTTACCTATGAACTGATTATAACATTTTACACCAAACCTTATTTCGAATTAAGCAAAATACCACTAATAAACCCGGTCTGACTTAATCCTAGCATAACGTAGGTGTATAGTATTAACAAAATATATCTCATTCTTATTCCAACCCACACCCTAGTTTTAGTTCGATATAAACATCTTGACCAAATTACTAATAACCGCTTTTTAAATCCTATTATCGTTAAAAATCAGCACTATATTCTAGTTTCAATGAATTTACAAAACATCATTGCATAGCTGCAATAATACAAAATGAAATAGGTTTTTACTCAAGTCTTTTTTGATTATTTTAGACACGAGATGATGACGCGTAGGGGAAAATGATCCCTCTAAGGGAAATTAACTGTAAAACAAGTGTATATAACTTTTTCTTAAACTTAAAATATTGAAGAGGTAGCTATTCAATGCAACTACAAAATTAGTAAGCGTTGAACTGCATGTGTCATTAGAAATAATTTAATTTTTATAATTTTAATGTTTTTGTGAAAGTCTACTAAAGGATCATTTTGTACACCCCTGTGTCCAAATTGATCCCCGGACCGTTTTACTCCATACACAATTCTTTTGTGAGAAAAAACACATCCAAAAATATTTTTAGTTGTTTAATTATTAATTAAATCCCAGAAAACATTTGTTATATAAGGTTACAGCCGATTACATTACAGCCGATTCTTAATCCTCATAAATATCATTAATATAATACTTAGCAGTAATTATAGATGTTTCTGAACCATTTAAACATTAGGTAACTATCGTATTCTGAAAAAAATATTTCTTAACAAGTAGTATCACCGGCTTTTCGCCCTATTGCGATAAGAAGAAAAGGTTGTTTCTCATGTGCTTTTTGTAAATTACTGTAAAATTTGTCAACCACCGGCTTGTTCAAAGCTCAAGCTCGTGCCGCAGACGTTGACTTCGAAGCACGCAGAGTGATATTAGGATGTCTTTGTCGAAACCCCCTCATCCAGTCTTTATGAAACGTAGAAGAAAATGGATGTTTTATTTGTTTTTTTCAGATATCTCAAAAGCAAATTTAAGAACGTTATCAACCGTAAATCCGTACATAGTTGCCTTATTATCTTAAATATGTTGTACCAGTGCCATCTTCTGATCATCTGTGAATACTTTTTACATACTCCCTAAAATTTTGGTGCAACCCACAGCTTATTTATTTATTTTATATTCTTTATTGTATACCACATAAAAAATACATTTAAACAATTACAAATAAAAATAGGGTAAATACAAAAGGCGGTCTTATCGCCTAAAGGTGATTTCTGCCAGACAACCATATTGATAGGAATTTAATATTAGTGCACATAGATAGGTGGCTAAAAGTTTTAAATGTTTACAATGAAACATACATAAAAATAACTACACATTAATACATAAACGTAATACGCATATAATTATAAACAATACATATGAATTAATAAACTAAACAATATAAATTAAAATTTATACGGTGCTTATACATAATATACACAAATTGCTAATTATACACATAAGTACTAAACTTAATGATAACATTAAAAAAAAAATAAAAAAAAAAAAGTCGTCTTGGTTTTTTCCTGATAAAAAGTATTTCTTTACAAGTTTTTTAAATATAGGCAAGGATTTAGATTTTCTAATAAAGAGAAGCAGCGCGTTCCATAATTGTGTCTCATGAACCGTGAGTGAGAGTGTTTGAAAAATTTTGAGTTATAAGCTGGCATTCATATAATTAAAAATTTTGATGATCGTACATCAGCCGGAAGCCCAATAAACTGAAATCTCTCTCTCAGGCATAAGGGTGATATTATGTGAAATAATACACAGTACAGAAGAGAGAGAACGTGTAGATTCCGGCGAATTGAAAGCCACTTGAGTTTCTTACGAAATACAGAGACATGTTCATATTTTCTTAAGCCAAATATGAACCTCATAGCAATATTTTGGAGTCGCTCAAGTTTGATAAGTTGGTCCTTAGTTAAATTAAGATAGCTTGCATCGGCGTAATCGAGAAATTAAGATAGCTTGCATCGGCATAATGACAGATATGGAAGAGGTAAGATCTTCAATTTTGGAATGTCTGTAAATTTGTAGGTCGTATGCATACATGTGATAGAGAGAAGATATTTATTTAGTAATAGAATTTATGAAAATTTAAAAAAAATAAAGGAGATAACAGCGCCACCTTGAGATACCCCTGCCGAGACGCTACACCATGACGATAAGTTCTTATCGTTCCGAAGGCGCTGTCGACGACCAGTGAGGTAACTACGAAACCAGTCTGTTACCGATGGAGATATGTTGATAGAACGCAATAGGGTAAGTAAAATATTATAATCGACAGGATTAAATGCATTGCTAAAATGAAGAAGGGTTAAAATTGTAAGCTGTGTATTGTCCATTGCCAGCCAAATATCATCAGTGGCTTTAACTAACGCTGTAGCCGTGCTATGACCGGGGCGAAATCCAGACTGTCAGGAATTTAATAGTTGATTTTCGTTGAGAAATAGACAGCTGTTCAAGTACTAATTTCTCAAGAATTTTTGAAAGGAAGGGTAAAATAGCGATAGGACGGAAATCACAGAAGTTTAAGGGTTTCGCCTTTTTAGGTATAGGAATAATTTGGTGTTGTTTCCAAATATCGGTAAATTTACTAGTGGTAATGTAATAGTTTAAGATATGGGTTAAAATGGGAAAGATAAGATCTAGGATGAGTACGATCATATTCCGGCTAACGCCATCAACACCAACAGCATTCGATGAAATGGATTGTTTGTTCTTCTTAACATCACATTCAGTAAAAGAGCAGAAAGGAAATGGTAAAGAATCTGGAGTTTTAAATGATGCAAGGGTTTTGAGAGTTTGGTTTTTATCAGTGGTATTAATGGCCTCTGTGGTAGAAATATATTTGTTGAGAAGTTCAATGTCTACATTGCAGGAAGATGTGTTCGGTAATTTATCAACTTCAAGTGATTCAAGAAACTTCCATGTACTAGCAGTATTGCCATTTTCGATTGATCTATGTATGTGGCGTCTGTACACAATGTATTGCAGCGATTTCGGGCCTTATGGTAGTTAGTACGATTTTTGTCACTATCTTTCAGTTTAAATTTAAGTCTTGCTTGATTTTTTTAATCATCGACATTTTCAGTTTTTCTGTTAGCTAAGGAGCAGGAAGGTGTTTCAATTTTATTGGCCTAATTGGAGCGTGTATTTAATAAACAGCAGAATATTATTACAGAATTTGAAAAAATAATTGAATTCAAAAATTTCAATGTTGCCATAGACTGCACTCACATCAGAGTGCCTAAAGTGCAAGATTCTAGTGGTCGAGTGCAAGATAGTAGTAGTTCGTTTTAAATCGTTAAGACCTAGCTCTTTAAATGTTCATGTAACTTGAGCAGAGATATAAAATTTACTACTAACAGATAGTTAGATTTAAAACATGAAATCAATGTAAGACAACAGAGAATGGAATAATTGCTAAATTATTCTGGTATATATGCACTCCTTATTTATTTACCCCATTATAGTCACCAACTTTGCATATAGAAGAATTCTATAATTGTGCTCGTATTCGAACAAGGAGCACTATAGAAAGATATTTTGGAGTGTGGAAAATGTTTGACCACTATTTTTTACTTCATTAAACATTATGTGGTAAAAACCGACATTTGATGGTCTGTCTTGCTTAATAAAGCAATATCAATATTATTCAACTAACTCTTAGTCTATTTAGTTCAATATAGAAGTTTTTCCTTTGTAAGTATATTTATGGCCAGATTATTTGCACCTAACTAAACAAACTGTTAAAATAAACTGTTTGTTTTAAATTGTATAAACTTCTAACCTAACTATGCAAATTACACGGAAGTTGAGCTTTCGTCTAAACTAATATGTAGCAAATCATGTATCTGTTAAATTTATTATAATAATAAGGTTATTCCTAAAATGACATAAAATTGTCTACTTTATATGCTATGAATTAATTATTTTGATTTGAATATAATTAACGGAAATTCAATATATTCTCTTTTTGGATATTTATAATCAGCGATATATATTATAAGACAGAGTAGAAACATTAGAGAGAAAGAGAAGACAACGATGACAAAATTAGGGTAAGTGATGATATTTTTGAAGTCTTTTTAAATGATAGAAAGAAATGTAGTTATTATAAGACCTAGGAGAAAGCTCGCGCAACCTATTAGTGGACTCAGAAATATCTCTCTTATGAAGCAATATAGTTTTACTATCAGATAAGTGTTCAAGTAGTAGTAGTAGTAGTAGTATTACCTTTTGTTTATTTACTAACTAGTTATAAAGTATTTCCGAATATTAAGAGTGATTACGCACCGTGGCCTGGGTGTGAAACGATCATTACCAGAATTCTTCAATATAATATATATTATAAGTATTTATGTAATTTAAGCTTAGAATGGCTCCAGAAAATAATATAAGACTAGGGAAAAAAATATTCCGAACTGGTACACCTTTTATAATGAAAAAAATACTTGTAGGAAACTTACTTTCAATTGAGAAACAGATTTTTTTTTGAACATTAAAAATAACTGACGCTGAATTCACGAAGATATTTTATTGCAGGAGTGTAAATATGAAAGCTTGTGACGGTATTCTCGAATGCGGATGCTATTTTTGTAAAAAAATTACAGCAGCATTTACTGCAATCAGTAAAGTAGAATATGAAGTAGCAAGTAAAGTCTCTGGAAACTTTAAAATAAAAATAGGTTTTAAAATGTTTGTTATAAATTACCAACGCTAACACTTTAATATATAACCTCAGCACTCAACTTCATTTCCAAGCTTGAATTATTGTAGTCACATTAAATTACTTTTCCAGATAAAAAGACAGCAAAATGCATCAGAAAATATGACAGTGATATTAAATATACTGCTTCTACAATGATAACGATTTTACAAAATTAATAAATCCACAATTCTTTCCTTTCTTTGAATTTATTCTTCCACGACACGGTATTGTGTGGCCCGTATTGCATAATTTTTTATTCTACATTTAATTAAAATTTGAATAAGCATAATATGACTGATTATCAAACAATATTGTTATAGCCAAGCTAATATAATAATTATTATTATCATATAGAATCATGGGGAATAATAATAGGGAATATTATACTCATACAACTTTAAAATTTTTAACCAACGATTTCGATCACAATCACAATCACAACGCAATAACCACAGCGCCAAAGCACAAGCTAACATAGTTTTAAGATTCGTACTAATAAACTCGTTTTAATATCTTACTTTGTGTAAATGTTAAAAATATCCGTCGGTAAAATTTTTACATATATATATTTTTTTTCAGAATAAAAAGAATTTTTCAGTTTTCTGTGGGTACTCATACACTGAAAGCTAGAGAGACTAACTAGAGAGGTATTTTTAAGTTTTACTTCGGAATATTAGAAATATTATTTGAAAACTTCTCTTGTGTTATGCTCGTGAACGGATGCTGCTTGCGGTGACTGGTTGTGTGGCAGGCCGAAGATTTATATATATATATATATATATATATATATATATATATATATATATATATATATATATATATATATATATATATATATATATATATATATACTGTTACATAGAAATTTCATTTCTGTAGATAATTAAATATATATAATTTTAATATTATCGGTTTATTATTATCTGTCAAATTCGTAGACAAGGTAAATTATTTATCTGTTGAAAGCTAATTACAATTTCTTAATGAATCTGTGACTTTTATTTTTGTTTAAGATATTGAATGTTGCCAGCTTAAGCTAACTTTATAGTCCCCAAAATGTTATTGAAAATATAAACATTTTATTAATAATTACTATTCTAAATTTCATTTATTAATCATTATTAAGGATAGCATATAGCTAGATATTTATTTAAAAGTAGCTGTCATATTGTTTCAGAAGTTTAATAGCAGCCAACGTTGTTTTATTGTTATATTTATTAGTATAACAATTTGTTATAAATTTATTGCACTCGTTTCTTCATTTAGATAATTAGGGCATTGTTCTTAAATTATTTAAATATTAGCCTTCTTTCGATTAATTTCAATTTTACCCACATTTCGTGTAGCGCGGCGTGCGCATAGCCACATTGTTTGCTTGTTATGCATATTTTGACTATAAAATTCAATGCCGTGACCTTTAGAGTCTTTTCTTTCGGAAGCACTTCCGAATTGAATATCTTATTAGCCTTCGGTGAGTGTTTTAATTATTTGTGAACTTATTAACGCATTTGAAGCGTTGTTTCTTAAATTCATTAGCGTGTTTAATTGCAGGGCTAATAATTTAATATGGAATCATTATAATTCCTATTGCCGGCACTTCCCGGGCAGTTTCAAAGTTTGTTGGAACAATATTTCGTAAGTAGTTTGAATCTTTACTCTATATTAGAAGATGTTTTATAGGTTTTGAGACTTTATTTAATGTTATTACATGGTAATATTTCAGTATTTGTCCTGATTCGACCCTGTGAGTCGACATAGGCTAATATTAGTGCTTGCGAGGCCTTTTTCCTCCATAAGGTATTATAAATTATTGTTATTTGAATAGATCAATATGAGATTAGTGTTATTATGTAGTTTTAACCTGTAATTTAATCATTACAGGAGGTTTTTTTTTAGTTTGTACCCTAGAAGATACGGGTAAATTTTTAATTGGTTCGCGGGGGTAGACGTGAATCTTCGGAGCGTCGTCCTGTTGGTCCTGTATCCTGCTTCCTGTCCAGCTGAGTTTAAGGAGCTCGTCTTTATTGTAATCCCGAATTTATGGTGATGTACAAAATTTATTTATACCAATAATCAACACTTCCATTTTTGAAAGTTTTATAAAGAACAAGTGTTTGACTGTGATGTAACCCACCGCTAAGTCTAGCTGGCATTTTTTGTAACATTTATTTTGACATTATTATGACATTATTATATATATATATATTTATTTATTTTGACATTATTATATATATATATATATATATATATTATCTCCTACACATTATTTTCCAAATTGTACTCCGTCTCTTCTTTATCTTATAATGATATCTTCTCCTGATTTTATGTCTAAGTATGGTCAGTGTTCTGCAGATGCATTTTCTTACCATGACTTAATTTACCTTTCTTATAAATTACGTGCTCCTAAACGAAAGCGTAATACTCTCCTGCGGCGTAATTATGGTGGAATGGATGAGTGTAGCTTGCGTAGTGATGCCATTGCAACTGACTGGTTACTTGTAATGGAGGCTTCTTCTGTCGATGACAAGGTAGATATCTTCAATTCTCTTCTTACAAATTTATACGATATTTATGCCCCTATTAAACCGGTAAAAATTAAGCATCTATCCGCTCCTTGGCTTAATGACGACCTGAAGTGTCGTATACAAAAGAAAAATATTGCAAAAGCCACGTTAAGGAACGATAATTCAGATATTAACAGAAATAGTTATAATAAGATTAGAAATCGCTGTAATACATTGTGTAGAGATGCACAACGACGCCATATCCATAAAGAAGTCGAAAACGGTGACGGGGCCAGAGTCTGGAAGTTTCTTCATACGTTGGGAGTTGGACAACCTTCTCATGATACTCTAATGTCTAAAGTAGACGTTGAGCAACTCAATAATTCCTTAACTTCACTAAATTCATTTAATTCTATTCATAAATTGAACAAATTAAATTCAATAGCTGCTCTTCCAACTCCTAGTTTTCCTCCGTTTACTTTTAGCCAATTCACAGAATGTGATGTTAAGAAAAGCATTTTGTCAATTTCATCCAATGCCGTCGGTGATGACAACGTTAGCCGTAGTATGATCATTCCTCTCCTAGACATTGTTACTCCAATCATTACGCATATCCTTAATGAATCTGTGTCTACAGGTATCTTTCTTGCAGCCTGGAAAAATTTCCATGTTATCCCATTACCTAAAAATCCTAAACCTGCCATCTACACTGACTTCAGACCTATTTCCATTCTCCCTTTTCTATCCAAGGTATTAGAAAAAATAATTTTCAAACAATTAAATATTTTCCTTAATACCAACAAAATTCTTAATCCTTTACAATCTGGTTTTCGATTAGGTCATAGTACGACTACGGCTCTTGTCAAAGTAATTGATGACATTCGGTTGGGCATGGACAAAAAACAACTCACACTTTTGACATTGCTGGATTTCAGCAATGCTTTCAATTCGGTCGATTATGACATCTTATTGAGTTTGCTTCGCTCTATTAACATATCTCCATTAGTGATTGACTGGTTTCAAAGTTACCTTCGAGGTCGCCGGCAGCGAGTTCGGCTTGATGACTGTATGTCATCTTGGCGTGACATTCGTGCCGGAGTTCCTCAAGGAGGCGTGTTGTCACCTTTACTTTTTTCTATCTTCATAAATACTATAACTCTCTCAATTACTTCTCTCTATCACATGTATGCAGACGACATCCAGATATATACACAAGCCTCTCTGGAAAACTTCCCAACGCAGTTACTGTATTGAATCGTGACCTCGAGTTAATATCTGAATGAAATAAACGTTACGAAATAACTGTTAACCCGTCCAAAAGTCAATCAATTATTATTGGTAGTTCACATTTTATTTCAAAAGCTGATTGGCCAAACTTACTATATTTAATGGTCATATTATTTCATACAGTGAGACTGTTAAAAACCTTGGCCTTTATTTGGACAATACGTTATCCTGGACTCACCAGGTTAAGGTACTAAGTGAGAAAACTTTTGCGGCTATTAGTTCTTTAAGACGCCTTAGCTCATTTCTACCCATTCCGACCAAAATAATGCTTGCGGAAACTCTTCTTCTTCCTATCCTTGATTACGACGACGCAAGTTACCTTAACCTATCTGAGGTACAGTTAAACAAACTTGAGAGGATCCAAAATATTGGCATCCGCTTCATATTTGTACTAAGAAAATATGAACATGTTTCTTTATTTCGCAAACAACTTAAGTGGCTACCTATCCGACTTCGCCGGAATCTACACACTCTTTCACTTTTGTACAATTTATTATTGAATCCTTCTAGTCCTTCCTATTTAAGAGACCTTTTTCTTTTCACGGAAACTGATACAAGAGCTGTAAGGCCATCTCGAAGCCTTACACTCAAAATTCCTTCACACAGTTCCAAATTTTACAACAACTCATTTGTCGTTAGAGCTATCCTTCTGTGGAACGACTTACCACTGAGCATCAGACAATCCCCAAATATTTTTATCTTTAAAAAGTCTTTAAAACTGTTCTTTCTTAATCAGGTTAGTTAGCTTGATGAGATGTATTATATTATTTTTCTGTAATGTGGAGTACAATAAAAGTATTATTATTATTATTATATTATATTTTTTCCTGTTATTATTATTTCATTTTCGTTGCCTGAAATCATTAGGCTTCTTTTCCGATTGATTGCGACGGTTCTAGTTGTTCCAAAATTGCATTTAAGATTGACGTTTGTGAAACAGTGGTCACAATAACAAAAAATATATCCGGCTGAGTTTGTTGTGTGGTTCTTCTCAGACCAGGACGCGTTTGGAACCCTCATAGCATTAACATTAAGATGGAAAATGCTTTTTCAGAAGGACTTATTACGATAAATCTAGTATCGTAATAGGCCCTCCTGACACTTCCATGTTGACGTACACAAGTGATCACTGATTATGATTGTAAGTAATAAATAAATAAACAAACAAACAAACAAATGAGTAAGTAAGTAAGTAAGTAAGTAAGTAAGTAAGTAAGTAAGTACATAAGTAAGTAAGTAAATAAATGTATGTATGTATGTATGTATGTATGTATGTATGTATGTATGTATGTATGTATGTATGTATGTATGTATGTATGTATGTATGTATGTATGTATGTATGTATGTATGTATGTATGTATGTATGTATGTATGTATGTATGTATGTATGTATGTATGTATGTATGTATGTATGTATGTATGTAAGTAAGTAAGTAAGTAAGTAAGTAAGTAAGTAAGTAAGTAAGTAAGTAAGTAAGTAAGTAAGTAAGTAAGTAAGTAAGTAAGTAAGTAAGTAAGTAAGTAAGTAAGTAAGTAAGTAAGTAAGTAAGTAAGTAAGTAAGTAAGTAAGTAAGTAAGTAAGTAAGTAAGTAAGTAAGTAAATAAATAAATAAATAAATAAATAAATAAATAAATAAATAAATAAATTTATAATAAGTAGTTACGTACACATACTCCAGGAGAATTGCTGATATTCGCATTCCCTTCATGTGAATAAAATGTGTATTGTGTCATCGCGACGGAATGCATAGTTGCAGTTTAATTATAATATAAGTCTTAATTATTAATATAATTTTATCATTATTATTTGTACTTACATCGAGTAGGTCAGATTCTTGTATTAGTTAATAAGTACGTAATTGTAATTATTTTAATTAAAGTTAGTTTAAATCAGTTTTGGTTTTTTTTCAACTCTCCGTCTGTAGCTAACGTAATTGGCGCAGTCGGTAGGATACTAGAATAGGGACTGTTAGGTCATCGCTAGTATCCTGAATCTACGGACCAGCTGCAGCACCGGGAGACGAATCCAAACTTCGATTCACGGGAAGAAACCAGAAATGAAATTTATGTGAGTACATTTGAACCATTCTCGTGTTGCTCTTTTCCTAGTTATAATTCCTTTCCAAAATTTATTATCCTAGAGTTTATAGTCATCGGGAATCTGCATCGCAGCAGGCCCGTAAGCGTAGTTTAGATATTAATAGGAATTTAGATAATAATTATATATTATCTAATTCAATTAGTAGTAGTATATATTTAAATATGGCTCAAGATCCAGATAACATTTATAAAATCCTTAGGATCGTGCCCGAATTTGACGGGAACCCTATCGTACTTACTAGATTTTTTAATATTTGTGATCAAATTGTAACGCAATATTTAAATAACTCGCCCGGTAGTGAATTATCTAATTTGTGTTTATTAAACGGCATTTTAAATAAAATAACTGGAACCGCCGCTGCTACCATCAACTCTAACGGTATTCCAGATTGTTGGTTAGGTATTAGAACATCTTTAATAAATAATTTTTCCGATCAACGTGACGAAACAGCCTTATACAACGACCTCTCATTAGCCGTGCAAGGAAATAAGACACCTCAGGAATTTTATAGCCATTGTCAAACGCTATTCACTACAATAATTACTTATGTTATATTACACGAAACTTTATTAACTACAATTGAGGCTAAGCGCGATTTATATAAAAAAGTGACTAAGCAGGCATTTGTACGTGGCTTAAAGGAGCCCTTAGGGTCACGAATCCGGTGTATGCGCCCGGATATTATTGAAAAAGCCCTTGAATACGTTCAAGAGAAACTTAATGTTATCTACTTGCAGCAACGTACAGATGGACTGAAACAGTCATCTTCTAACAAGAATATAGTACATCCCCTGACATTTACTAACCCTCGACCTCATAGTTTTCAATCTTCAACCCCTAATTGGCCAGCCCCTGTATCACAACGGCCAATACAACCATCACAGCCTTTTAAATTTAATTTTAACCATAATCAACCATATTACAGTACGCTCATGCATTCTAGAACACGACAGATGTTTAGCGCACCCCTACCGAATTATAACCCGCGTAGTAATATTTTCCGCTTACCACCTAGAAATAATTTTAATCAAAATCCTGTACCAAAGCCTATGAGTGGAATTCAAAGTTTTAATCCTAAACCCATGCCTCATACCTTAATGACTGGACATGACTGGCGTAAATCGAGTAACCCGCCACCAACAAATTACTTGAAAGCTCGCGAAATGAACATGAATGAATGTTTATCATATGACGATATGTACTATAGTTACCCAGAGTACTATTACGAACCAGACTACAATAATTATACGGAACAAGAAGACTATGACAGTAATTACAATCCGAACTTTTGTAATAATAATACTATTACTTATTATGAAACGGACAATGACCAGTTAAGTAAGGAAAATGAACCTCAATCGGATTCTAGTTGCCTACTTCAAAACCAGGATTTTCGACTGGACCAGAAATCACCCAGACCAAAATAGAATTAAATTTACAGACACAAAGACAACTCCCATATATTCAAATAAAAAATCCCCCACTTAAACTTTTAATAGATACCGGTGCAAACCAATCTTTTATCAGTCCTATAATATATAGTCCGTTGTTAAAAAATATTTCTCTAATTTTCCCTTAAATTATGACCCCTTTGAAGTTACCAATGTATATACCACCAGTAGAAATGAATATTCTATTACTTTACCTTGCTTTGAGAAATTTACAGACCCAGAAAATATCAAATTATTTATCTATAAGTTTCATGAATATTTTGACGGATTAATAAGACTAGATCTATTAACGAAATGGGAAGCAAAAATAGACTTAAAAGACCGAAATTTGATTACTCGTACTAGCTCAAATCCTATTAGCATGTATAATTCTTGTAATGTTAATCTGTACGAGGATATCATACCATCAGGTACTTCAAAACTTATTCGTATCCCTATAAATTCCCAGGATGGACAAGTGTTTATAAAAGAACAATTAATTTGTAACTGTATTTTGCATGAGTGTGTGACTAACGTGACTAACAACCGAGGATACGTAGAAGTAGAGAACCCGACACCAAATGACATAATACTTTCGTTAAATGAACTGACAAGTGCCGACTTATTTAATATTGAGTACGAGCGCACTCAATATAAGAACCGTGGACAAGACGTTATATCACGATTACGTACCGATCATTTAAATAATGAAGAAAAAGCTAATCTTACACGACTCTGCTCAAAATACTCAGACGTTTTTTATATTGAAGGTGAACATTTAACCTTTACTAACAAGATTAAACATCGTATCAAGACCACTGACGAGGTCCCTGTACATGGTAAAAATTATCGTTACCCCTTTATACATCGACAAGAGGTTAGGGACCAAATAACTAAAATGTTAGATCAGGGTATTATACGACCATCCGACTCTGCTTGGAGTTCACCCATATGGGTAGTGCCGAAAAAGGGCGACGCTGCAGGTAAGCAAAAATGGCGTTTAGTAGTCGATTATCGAAAACTAAACGAGAAAACTATAGATGATAAGTACCCAATTCCTAATATTAACGATGTACTTGACAAACTAGGGAAGTGTCAATATTTTACAACCCTGGATTTAGCGAGTGGGTTTTACCAGGTGGAAATGGAGCCACAGGACATATGTAAAACCGGATTCAATGTAGAACATGGTCATTTTGAATTTCTTCGTATGCCCATTGTTTGAAAAATTCACCATCTACTTTTCAGAGAGTTATGAACAATATCCTACGAGGCCTTCAGAATGAAATATGTTTAGTTTATTTAGACGATATAATCGTATTTAGCACATCCCTACAAGAACATATGAACAATTTGGAAAAGGTTTTTCAACGAATTCGCGAGTCCAACTTTAAAATCCAATTAAATAAATCAGAATTTTTAAAACTTAAAACAGGTTATCTTGGACATATTATCAGTAGAGATGGTATAAAGCCAAACCCTGATAAAATTTCAGCTATTAAAGGCTATCCTATCCCAAAAACCGCTAAAGAAATAAAACAATTTTTAGGCCTTCTCGGTTACTACCGAAAGTTTATTCCAGACTTTGCCCGTATTACTAAACCGTTAACACAATGTTTAAAAAAGGGTAAAAAGATTTTATTCGATCAGGAATACACCAATTGTTTTGAGAAATGTAAAACGCTCTTAACAAACGACCCCATCTTACAATACCCCGACTTTACTAAAGAATTTAACTTGACAACTGACGCTTCTAACTTAGCTATTGGTGCCATTTTATCGCAAGGTCCAATAGGATCTGACAGACCCGTGTGTTATGCATCTCGTACCTTAAATGACAATGAAATTAATTACAGTATAATTGAGAAGGAACTTTTAGCCATAGTTTGGGCTACAAAATATTTTAGACCTTACCTTTTCGGAAGAAAATTTAAAATACTGACTGACCATAAACCTTTACAGTGGTTGATGAATATGAAAGAACCAAGTTCTCGTCTTACTAGATGGCGACTGGGACTGAGTGAATATGACTATACAGTAATATACAAAAGGGTAAAATGAACACTAACGCTGACGCCCTCTCTAAAGTTGAGATACATAACGACGAAACTAGGACCCTAATTGAAGAAATTGACGAATTAAACTCTTTATTAGGAAATCCTTCAGAACATGTACAAGCTTTAACAAACTCTTCGACTGACACCGTACATACTGACCAAGAAAACCCTATATTAAACATTCCAATTACCGACGACCCTCTTAACAAATTTACTAGACAATTAATCTTTACAGTCGTAAATGACGTTAAAAGGAAACCGACAGTTACAAAACCATTTGATAATCATACCCGAACATCCATACATCCATGTTAGAATCCAATTTAGAGGAAGACGTGGTCAATGCTATAAAAGAATACGTAAACCCAAAAATTAAAACCGCTATTCTCATAAATCCACCCCTTGCAATGTATTCAATAATCCCTATAATACAAGATAAATTTAAAAGTTCATCAATGAACCTCGTTTTAGCAAAATCTGAAAATGAAAATATATAAGGGAATACTTACAACAACAAGAAATTATTTCCCATTACCACAATGGTAAAACAAACCACCGAGGAATAAATGAATGTTATTTAGCTTTATCTCAGAAATATTATTAGCCGAAAATGAAGGAGCAAATTTCAAAATTCATAAGCGAATGTACAATATGCGGACAAGCTAAGTATGATAGAAATCCTATAAGACCCCAATTTAACATTGTACCTCCAGCTAACAAACCCTTTGAAATTATTCATATAGATTTATTAACAATACAAAGTGAGAAATACATAACTTTTATAGACGTTTTTACAAAATATGGCCAAGCCTATCATTTACGAGACGGAACAGCGGTTAGCATTATACAAGCAATATTAAAATATTTTACCCACCATGGTTTACCCCTTACTATTATAACTGACAACAGAACGGAATTCACAAATCAATTATTTTCCGACTTTACAAGATTACATAAAATTAACCATCATAAAATCCTAGCTCACTCACCTAATGACAATGGAAATATTGAACGATTCCATTCAACAATACTAGAACATTTTCGACTTTTAAAACTACAACGTCCAGACGAACCATTAATTAATCTTATGCCATATGCTCTCATAGCTTATAATAGTTCAATACACAGCTTTACCAAATGTAGACCCTTTGACTTATTAAATGGACATTTTGACCCGAGAGACTGTCATGACCTGGATTTCACCCAACATTTACTACAACAATACGTAATTAATCATAAAGATAACATGAAAAAAGTATATGAAATTATTAATAGTTCTTCACTTGAAAATCGTAGTGCCTTAATAAATAATAGGAATAAAAATCGTGAACCTGAAATCTTATATGCACCTGAACAACAAATTTTTATTAGAAACCCTCTGGCAAGCCGTCAGAAAGTTGCACCCCGTTATACGCAAGATAAAGTTATAGCTAATCTACCAATCCATATATACACCTCCAAAAAACGTGGCCCTGTAGCTAAATCCCGTTGAAAACGAATCCCTAAAGAAGCCAAGCTTGTTACAGGACAATACTAGTTCTGCTGACCATTTACACGACGAACCCACTAGAAATAAAACTTGAAAGCTTGGATGACGGACCTGGACTATTACCATACAAACTTGGACTGATCAGACTTACCACTCATCACCATACCTTTCTACAATATATTAAATTAGACTGTGTAGAAGATAAAGTAGAACTTTTAATGACTCAATTGAATAGCCTTCAAAAACTTTTTAGTAATGAAACATATCTACTCTTTGAACTTCAAATAAATTATCTTACTGAAAAGCTTGTTAAAGTTTCAAATCAATTAAAAACTTTAGAACCAAATCGTGTAAGATGAGGTCTTGTAGACGGTTTGGGTTTCGTTATCAAAAGTGTAACAGGAAACTTAGATTATAAAGATGCATTAAAATATAATCATGCAATAAAAGTACTAGAAAATAATGAAAATAAGATAGGTTCCGAATTTTATAATCATATAAGTTTAAGTAAGGAATGGATGTCAAAACAAAGTGAAGTAATTATTCACTTAGTTGAAAACCAAGATAAAATTAATAATACTTTACAGATCATTTTAAATTCATATGCATACAAGGATAATATTTTATTAAAATACGCCAAATTTGCTCAACTTTTAGTGATAATAGGAGAAAATATAGAAGATCTAATGGCCGAATTAATTAGGATAAAAAATATTTTAGCATTTATTCATACGTCAAGTACGCATCATTCTATGATAGAGATAAGTGTTTTAAAGTTAATGATAGATAAGTTAAGAAAAATATATAATAAGAACCAAATTATAGATTTAGAGTTGAGGGAATACTATGATATAATAAAGCCAGCATGCTACTATACAGAAAATCAAATAGTAATAATTTTTAAGTTTCCAATAGTCTCTGCAGATATCTACGATCTATATAAGCTCTCTATTGTTCCTAATAAAATCCAAAACGTCCTTATACCCCCATATCCTTTCATAGCAATTAACGAGAAATCGTTCTTGTACATGGAGACAGAATGTCCGAAGCTCAAATACTGGTACCTTTGTGAAATGGAAGTGAATCAGCGTATTCGTACAGAACCTGACTGCGTGCAGCAGCTTATTACTCATCAAGTCTTAAATGAAAACTGCAAATACACAACAGTTATTTTAGCAAAAGTAGCAATGGAAAAACTGGATGATCAACATTATGTCTTTTCCTTTCCTCATATCACTAAAATACAACTAGTTTGTGAAAGGGAAGAATTTACATCACTTCAGGGTAGCTTTTTAATTATCATCCCTGTGAAATGCTACATAAAAACCGCCGAATTCACTATTGTGAACGATAGTGATGAAACGAAGGGGCAGCCGCTGAAATTGATGCAAATACCATTCGGAACAGCAAATCATACAGAGATTCCTACTCATCTCAATTTAAACTCAATAAATTTACAAGAACTCTACGGTATTCAAGACATGATAATTAAAGAAAAACCTTTACAACTAGAGAAAATTAATGTAGATACACTTTACCACACTACGATACCTTTCTACATCTTTATGTTAAGTGCATGTGCACTTATTATTGTGCTTGGATATCATCGTTATAAATTACTGAGCAAAAGAAAAGTTAACAAAATTACTGCTTCACCGATCACTTTATCTACTTCAAATGATAATATGGATGGAAAACCGGAAGAAGAAGGGACATCAGCACCCCGTAAGAAGATGCCAGCAACATTTTATCTCAATGTTCTAAAATAGTTGCTGATCTGAGGATGGAGGAGTTAGGTACACATACTCCAGGAGAATTGCTGATATTCGCATTCCCTCCATGTGAATAAAATGTGTATTGTGTCATCGCGACGGAATGCATAGTTGCAGTTTAATTATAATATAAGTCTTAATTATTAATATAATTTTATCATTATTATTTGTACTTACATCGAGTAGGTCAGATTCTTGTATTAGTTAATAAGTACGTAATTGTAATTATTTTAATTAAAGTTAGTTTAAATCAGTTTTGGTTTTTTTTCAACTCTCCGTCTGTAGCTAACGTAATTAAGTTATAAGAAGTAAAGAATGAAAAACAAACACAGGTCTCGTGTTCCAGTGTTTATGAATTAAGCACATATAACGAGTAAAATCCTAACTAATGTTTGTAATTTTTTAGTATAGAGTATACAATATTTTTGTTTTAACATTAATTTACGAATATTTTATGTACACATAATTTAATAAGCAGATACAGCAGTCCACGTCTGTCACTGTTTCGACGAGTAAGTGAAAACCTTTGAGACTTTAGATTAAGCTTAAGATAATGTCTCAGTTTTAATATTTATGTAATTGAATACAGGACACAGTGCGTAATGGTTGAGAATTGGATGGAGTATAAAAACATGAACAAACATATAAAAGATAAAGATAAAGACTATTACATATAGAATGCTAAATTCATATAGATAGACAGCGATACGGTAGCTCACTGGGAGAACCACGGAAGGGTTTCCCGGAGGTCACGGGTTCGAATCCCTGCTCGTATCGGTTTACTTTTCATTCTATATTTACATAAATTTAAATAAGCTTTGCGTGGCTATATATGTTTAAAGATATTTTTAAAATCTCATTATCTTGGAGACGACTAATTCTATTTCGACAAAAACACAGTTAAAAACCATTTCGACGAACGAAGGCTTTCGATTAAAAAAATCGCCAACAAATCCGTCCATGCATTTGGCTGTTACATTGCCACAGACAGACACAGACACACAGACACACAGATACACAGATCGACAGGTCAAACATATAACACTCCTCTTTTGAGTCAGGAGTTAATTAGAAAATACGTATCGAATTCGTTTAAAATATATGTAAGTTGTTTATTTATTCATTTATTTAATACCTACTTTATTGCAAACAAACATTAAAAAAGAAATAAAAACGCCAAAGAAACAGATAAAAATGCACAGAAAGGTGAGCTTATCTCTAGGTGCAGAGATTTCTTTCAGCCAATCCATAAAATATGATGTTGTGATATAGTTTTGGAAGGCATCGTGTACAATATATAATTGAGAAAAATAAAGAAAACAATAAAAAAGGAAAGATATTAAAAAGGTATATATCTAATACTTAATAAAACAAAAATAGTATAAATATTTATATATATTGCATTATGCTCGTGAACGGGGGCTGCTTGCGGTGACTGTTTTGTGTCAGGCCGAAGATATTTTTTTTACTGTTGTTATTATATTATTTTTGTTGCCCGAAATCATTAAGCCTCATTTTCGATTGATTGCGACGGTTCTTGTTGTTCCAAAATTGCTTTTAACCCGGCGTCAGCACAGTTAAAATATGTTACAACGATAGTAGGGTTGGGTCCAGGAGACCCGTGAAGAAAATCGTCATAATTTCAATAATTACAAGACATTTACTAATATATGGCTGTAGTTGGATAAAACGACTATAGTTTAAGTGGTCATGTATGAGTAAAAAGAACTTGAAGTAAAACTTTCTTTTTAATATTTTTTCTATGATAGTGGAGCAAAATATTAACAAAAATAACAACCTTTTTTTTAAAGTCACAAAACTTGAACCAAATATAAACTTTTATTCTAAAATATTAATAATTAGGATACATGTAAATCACATTTAATAAGACTACAAATAAAATTACAAATTAGTTTTATGAATCAGTCATATCATTGCTTACATATGCGCAGTCTCTACAGTACAATATTGCAAACTCAGTGCAGATATATTTGTTTCAGTTCCGTCAAGTTCAATTACTTTTTCAGTCTTTTTTGGCAGGACAGTCTTGCAACCTTTTTCTGACCTTCAGTATCTTTGCAGACGGGTCCCTAACAGGGTTTCCTAAAAAAATCGCGTATTATTTGGCACATTAGTCTTAGCAACTGCAGGATGCCTTTACGGTCGCGCAAATGCTCACGAACAAGAGTAATGCGTAAATTGAGAATTTGCAACACTTTGTAACAATGTTATTATTTATCTTAAGAAATATATGTGCATTTATTGAAGCCATATTTATATATATATTATAAAATTGTCAACCCTAAACCGAATGTTTAGGCCTAAAGGCATCTATGGCCACTTTATTGTATCTCTTCCAAAAAAATTAATAGATTGTACCTGGCTGTCGTAAGTGCTGACAAAATTCTACTGTGATTCTGTTCTGTAATTCAATCAGGGGCTCATAATCACTATTCATTTCACATGCGTTTTCGTCGGTATTACTAGTTTGGCTGCAATGCTCAAATGGACTTCTACATCTTCAGTTTCTAAATTTTCATGATCGGAGTCTGATTTCTCCAAGATACTCAATATTCGCTGTCGTTCGCGTTCTTCGAGAACCGTTATTTCAAAAGTCATGCGAATAAAATAAATAAATATACTTTTTTATAATGGCGCGAAATTACTACACGAAGTGTATGGTTGGGTCAAATTTACCCTTTGTCATGTTTAGAAGCGTTTATACACCGCTGCGATTGCAATACGACTAAATATCGATATTCCGTGGAAAGATACGACCCTTAGCTCCAGCTATTGAGAATTATGGCAGTGTGGCAAAAAAAACATTAGAAATACGCGCATTTGAAAATAGCCCGGGTCAAATAGACCCAACTGTGCGAACGCCGGGTTAAGATTGACGTTTGTGTTACAGTGATCACAATAACAAAAAAAATATCCCGCTGAGTTTGTTGTGTGGTTATTCTCAGACCAGGACGCGTTTGGAAGGCTCATAGCTTTATTATTAAGATGGAAAGTGCTTTTACAGAAGGGCTTATTCCGATAAATCTGCTATTGAAATAGGCCCTTCTGACACTTCCATGTTGACGTACATAAGTGATCACTGATTATGATTCTAAGTGGAAAAAACATAAATAAAAGTAAATAAATATACATTATATATATATTATTATGTGAATGATAAATAATGCTCCTTCAACCATTTTTTGAAAACCGGAAGAGTAGGACTATTGCGAACCTCAAGTGGGAGAGAATTCCACAATTTCAAGGAAAGGCATGTAAAATACCTGAGTACCAATGGGTGCGAGATACCGGAACACGAAGTAAAAATTTACGGTCAAGCCGATAAGGAGATTCACTAGGATACAAAAAACTAAAACCCTCACGCAGATATATAGGAGCAAAAAGTATTATACAAGATGTTATAAAAGAGGGATAAAATGTGAGTATCTATGCGAAGACGGATAGGGAGCCACTTGAGTTGTGCTTTGAAATTAGAAACATGATCATACTTACAAAGACCAAAAATAAATCGAATACGATAGTTTTGTAGCCACTCAAGTTTATTTATAAAAGCTTCATTAACATCAAGAAAACATGAATCAGCATAATCGAGAACAGGAAGGATGAGAGTCTGGACAAGCGAGATTTTGGTACTTATAGAGAGGACGTTTCTCAAAGAGTGCAATGAATGATAAGTGTAGTAAATTTTCTTACTAACGTAATTTATGTGATTTTACCAGAAAAAATCCGAGCTCAAGACAACGCCTAAATTGGTAACACTTGAAGACAAGGCAATGTGAATGCCGTCGTAAACTATTGGGGGACAACCTGAGTAATCTATGGACTTAAACATGCGCCTATTGCCTACAATAATCGCCTTAGACTTAAGTGGATTCACTAAGAGACCAAAAGAAGTTGCCCAAGAACAAATTGCACTAAGGTCGTTGTTAAGTAAATTCAAGGCTTGTGACACGTCGGCAGTAATTTAATGTCGGTAAATTTGAAGGTCGTCGGCGTAGAAATGAAAATGAGACGAAATCACCTATGTGACTGTGTTAACAAACAAAGAAAAAATTGAGGGGCATAAGATACATCCATGCGGAACGCCCGCTACAATATTGCACCACTCAGACTCAACTTCATTCATAAAATTAAATTGAGAGCGTCCGCGCAGGTAAGAGTCGAACCAATTTAATGTTGAAGGTGAAAAGTTAAGGGCACTAATTACACCAATCACCAAATCAAATCTACCGAATTAAATTGAAGTCCTACAAAAGTAAGGAGTTTAGAATCGATTGCAAAACAAATATCATCGAAGATTTTAAATAACGTCGTCACTGTACTATGCCCTGACCGAAAACCCGATTGTAATGAACTAAGTAGCTCATTGTAACGCAGAAAACGAGCCAATTGTTCATGGACTATATATTCCAAGACCTTAGATGAAAAAGGTAATATAGAAATAGGACGGAAATCTGACGGATCTAAAGGATTAGATTTTTAGGAAGCGGAATGACTTTCGCCTTTTTCCACGACGAGGGATAAATCTGAGATGATAACGAAAAACTGAAAATGAAGGTTAGTACGGGAAGGATGTGAGGAAGAATAATAACTAACATCTTGGAGCATAAATCATCACAACCGGGTCTTATAACACTATCTAGGCATAAAGGGGGTGTTGAAAAATGTAAATTGAGAATATTAAGGTCAACGGAACTATGAATAGGAGCAGGATCCTTCCCTATGCCAAGAGACTTTAAGAAACGCCAGATTCTTTGTTAGCTAGAATTTGAAACTTCATCATGGATGTAGCGGCGTCTTGCAATACGACAAATCTTGTTGCAATTGTTACGAAGAGCCTTATACTGAGCAAGATTGTCATCCGACGGATGTTTTTTAAATCGCCTATTCGCTCTGTCTCGCGCCACCATATCCTTTCTAATATCTTCAGACACCCAAGGGAAAAGATTATACTTCTTCCTATTTTTTTTAAGTGGTGCGTGACGATCATAAATATTTAAAATAGGAGAATTAAAAAATGAAATTACTGAGTCGACGTCACAAGCCTCAAACACCGGGGACCAGTCAATAGCACCTGCGTCACAGGCTAACTTCTTCTCATCAATATTCTTAAATGAACGTCGATAAAGGAACGCAGTCCTATTTTTGGGAGATCAAACAAAATAAGATAAATATAAAACATCATGGCACGAGTAACACGAAGCAAGCTCCCAATGCACTACTACTTTACTAGGCTAAGACGCAATTATTAAGTCCAAAAAGGGTTACAATTAGGGGATTTTTTCTTTTTATAAAATTGCTACTTGAAATAAATATCTGAAATTGAATGATTAATTGAAAAATAAAATTAAAATCTATAAAATATAACATAATTTCATGTTTATGTATTGATGACACTGAGTTACCCAATTTATGTAGAATCACCCATATATATAAATTTAAGTACCTAAAAATTAATTTGCAATAAAAAAGCAACACTTAACAGATTATCATGGATGGGAGAAAATTGCGGCTTATATCCTAATTATTTAAAACGGAATCAACTAAAAAAAAAAGTTAAAATAAATGATTCTTGTACCATACACAGTTACAGGTATAAAAAGTCACAGGTAATAAAACAATTGTGAATAAAACGAATAATGCAGTAACAAGAAAAAAAAATGCAATAAAAAAGAAAAGAGAAAAAAAAATAAAAAAGACACACATGATTATAATGTACAGTATGTATGTACTAAGCACTTAGTATATTAATAAAAAAAACATGGATGTATGTACCTACATTAAAAAAAAATACAGGTTATGTAATGTGTCGTTTTATTAGTTGTCGTTATATTTACTAAACTCAAAATTATGTGATTGTACTTTATTCTATACAAACAAACAAACAAATGTTCTAGGAAGGCACATTTTCAAGTTTGGTTTTTTTTTTTTTTTTTACTCGCTTCTGTGTACCTCCGCATGGGTAGGCGGAGTCAGTGTTAAGGTATAAATTAATTTTCAGTTTATCTCGTTTTATTCTTTTACGTGTGTGGTGTATTTTGTTGTGTTGTGGCTATCATGGCCGTGTGTGCTTAGTCATAAATCAATTATTTTATTTTACCTAATAACAGAAATCTTAATGAAATTAAATAAATCTAGGTAAAAACTAAATAAAAACTGTTGTATTCAAATAGAACTTATAATTTTAATCAAATAATATGTATATGGTTTCTTTGAGAGGAATACGAAGTACACTTTATTATTAATTTTGTCGTAGGCCGTAGCAACCATTACCCATCACTGTGGTAATGTTTTGCCATAGCACTTTAAATTTATTTCTAAAACAAATATCTATTTCTTATATACTTAATATGAACCGCATTCTCATAACAATTTATATATTTCATTAAATAGAAACGTTATAATTACATAATTAATCATTTAGTTTAACGCCTATTGAATTTTTCACATTTTTTATTTTATCAAGTTTCATTCAATGTAAGTACTACAAAAAAGAAATAAATATACTCAATTTAAATCGACAATTATGGAGATAAGTTTAGTCGTAGAATTGTTGTATGAATTGATGTAAAGGGGCAGCTTGTAAGAGGTGGCCCATTAATTAAAAATAACTGTAATATGTATTATACTTATAATATATGTCATAGTTCGTGTAAAAGGAAGCGGAAGACTGAAAGACTTCAGTTGCAGTGACAAGCAGTGCTCCATGATGAATGTTGGATGTACATTTTTCATTTCGAATACTTTTTTTTTTTTTATATGATCTAGTGCAATGCTTGACTACATTCCACCTGATGGTAAGTGGAATGTAGTCTTAGGTGGTAAGGCGCATTACCCTAGCAACCTATTCACTCTTCGCTTGAAGACACCCACATTGTATTCGGTCGGAAATACCGACGCAGGCAAGCTGTTCCAATCCTTTGCTGTACGCAGTAAAAATGAGGAAGCAAAGCGCTTCGTTCGGACAGGTGGAATGTCCACAACAAAAGGATGAAAGCCTGCCGTGCGTCGGGACGTCCGGTGATGGAAGGGGGACGGGGGAATTAAATTGTGTAATTCCAGCGCACACTCACCAAAATGTATCCTATAAAATACTGAGAGGCTAGCAATTCTACGCCTGTGCTCAAGGCTTTGGAGGTCGGCTCCGACCAATTCGGGATCGCCTATAAGCCTCTTTGCTCGCCTCTCAATTGAGTCCAGAACCGCAAGATGAGACTTTGCGGCACCAGCAAATATGTGACCACAGTACACACGACCGGATCTGTGCTTTGTATAAAACAAGAAGCTGTCCCGGTGTAAAGTACTGTCACACCTTGGCAAGAACGACAAGCTGTCCTGCAGCTGCTCTTGCTCTGGACTCAAAGTACCGATCAAAGTTCAGGTTCGAGGAGATCTCTAAGCCTAACAACTGAAGCCGGTCACTGTATTCCAAGGATACATTCTGGAAAGTAGGAGCCAAGGTGAAAGGGCTCCTTTTGGCGGTGGACAGACACGTCTGCGTTTTGGTGGCGTTGAAAATGACAAGATTGGCATTGCCCCATGCGGAGAGTGCCTGAAGTTTGTCATTCAAACGTTGCACCATGGCTTCTCTTTCAGATTGTACTTCATCTCTACTAGCCCGAGAACTTGGCAGATATCTTTCTACAACTGTGCTGTCGTCTGCATACCCATAGATACCTGGGCTTCAGCAGATCGTTAATGTGCAGCAGAAAAAGAGTTGCAGAAACAACGGACCCCTGAGGTACTCCGGCACTTATTGTCAAGAGTTCCGAAGAACACCCGTCGATAACTACACAGAGAGAGATCTCTGGCTCAGAAAATCCGTTATCCAGCCAATCAGACCAGGAGATATACGATACGCTGAAAGCTTGCTTAAAAGGCTCACATGCCAGATCCTGTCAAAATCCTTCGAGACGTCCAGAGAGACGGCGACCGCTTCTCCGTTCCTCTCGATGGCCTCGCCTAAAATGTGTGTAGCGCACGCTAGAAGGTCCTCCGTGGACCTTTTTCGTCGAAACTCGTACTGTCGGTCACTGAGGAGATCGTTACCTTCTAGGTATGCTAGTAGGCGCGAGTTCAATACACGCTCCATAATCTTGCAGAGTATGAAGGTGATTGAAATGGGCCTATAATTGGCAGGATCGGCACGGCTGCCTTTTTTGGGCACGGTTTGCACGCTGGCAAGCTTCCAGGATTCCGGCACTTTTCCAGTCTGGAAAGAGAGGCGATACAGACGTGTCAATACAGGAGACAACTCAGCTGCGCATGTCTTGAGCAGAATGGCTGGTATACCATCAGGACCACTGGCTTTATTCACATCTAAACGACACAATGTTCTCCATACCTCTTTGTTAGTGATGTATACAAGTATTCGAAAGTGAATTTCAGATGTTTTCTTGTGTGTTAAATTCCGTAAAGATACAATATGTCATCTACATCTGATACAATCTTTTTGCGTATTTAAGGATTAAATATTAATACATTTTCTATTATTATTTTCTAATATTTGGAGAATATGCGTTTGTTTTTTTGTAAAAGTATAAAATGTTAATGCATATAATACATTAAGATTGTATTTTTTTTTCTCATGCAAATGAACGAGGACATTGACAAGAGTTATATTTTTGTACTTTACTCCCATCCATCAAAGATCAAATGATAAAATTGCTTTTCGTCGTAACATTGCCAATAACGAGTGATCCATCGTCCACTATAATACATATTTTGGATAACCAATTTAACTATTAGTCTTTTATTCTTTGAAGTTGTGTCATTAATTTGAAAATAGAAGTAAAATTCCTTAACAAGGGCTCGACTTTAATACCTACGATATTTGAGATACCGTTCTTATACCGTTCTACCGTCCTTCCTCGTATAAAACAAGTAGCTTTTTAAAATATTCTGGATTTAGTATGTAAATATTTCTGTAATAAATAATGGTAGAACAATGACATTATAATAATAAAGTCGTTTAGTTGTCGTTGAATACAAATCACATTCTTTGAAGAGTTATATTCAGGATGGCGTCTAGAGGACACCGACAGGATTTTAAAAATACACCAATAATAATGACGATGTTTTGTTCCTTATATACGTGGCTTTCATTTTAGGGTGATTTTTAACAAATGATGTTCATTTAACACGTTCATTGTATATTCAACAGAGTATATAATTAAATTAAGTATGAAATATTTCTTTGTGTTATATTTATTAGTATTTAGTCTTAGGCATGTGAAAATTAATACGTATATCTTCTTACTCATGTCAAATACGTGAGCGCGTCAACAATGTATAAAACTTGTGTTTTCTAAGGCTTTCACGAGTACTACACATTGAAATAAAACTATTTTTACGGATTTAACTTAATTAAACTAAACTTTAAAAACTAAAATTTAATATTTGATTCAATATACGCGAGTTAAATCCGTAAAAATAGTTTTATTTCAATGTGTAAAACTGTCATAACTAGCTCATAAGTACTGTCACAACTGTCATAACTAGTGTCATAAGAACTGTCACAACTGTCATAACTAGTGTCATAAGAACTGTCACAACTGTCATAATTAGTGTCATAAGTACTGTCACAACTGTCATAACTAGTCCATAAATGCTATAATAACAAAATCCATGATCATAAAATAGCTCGATACTATATTTTCTAATGCCAGTTTTTATTCTAGTAATCTATAATTCAAACAACAAAACGAACTCAAAATTTATTAATATATTTAGTTAATTTATTATTATATAGTACCATATATAATAATGTAAAATTGAAACATATGCATAAATTAGAAAGAAAATTCCTTCCTTGAATGATTTGTAGCCATTTACACTAAGTGGAATTACTTATAAAAGCTAATAGAGACGAATAAGCATGAATCTCGTTCACCGCTAAGTTGACTGGAACTGAAATAAACAAGAAAACATTGGATATTTTTCCGGTCTCGGCTTGCATCGTTAAGGTCAATTAATCATTCCCTGTTTACTCCAGAGGTGTTCACCCAATAATAGTATTAAAGTTCAAACAAACTTTTCACAATAGAGATAATAAGAATAAATATTCAAGTTTTTACAATATTAAAATTAATTAATTCAGTAATGCAACATGAAAAATAAAAAGAAAAAACCAAACCAAACAAAAATGTTACCAAAACTAACAACCAAAAATAAGTAATAAATAGGAGAACTGTGACAATTGGCACTCGATGATCCGATGATCACCAGGAGTAAAAACGTCAACGCACGCCAACCACCGCAGCCCGTCGCACCGAGCAGCTCCACGTCATCAGAGGAGGAGTACGCAACTCCTCCTGAGAATGTCGTGTCGAGCAGTGACGACGAGCTGCCGCCTCCAGCGCCGCGCCGAGCACCAGCGCCGCATGAAATGGACGCAAAATATAAACGAAAATGTCATGCGAGCGTACTATAGGGCGACAGAGGGTGGAACTAACCTCACTGCGTGGCGAACCCGTTTGCTATCTTTGTTTCAGATCCATGAACCAGAGTTGACCGTTTCGGCCCAACGACTATCGGATCAGGTGCGGTTTATTCAACGTAATCGTGCGTTGGATGACTCCGCACTTGACCGGCTTCGCTCCGAGGTGACAATCTTTGCATCCACCACCGAAAGCATCCATTTGCGAGCCCAGTTATCGTCCGCTCCTTCGGTGGCAGGGTTAGTGGATGGAAATGCTGATGTGGGGGGCGTTGAGATTACAACCGTAAGTACCCAAGATAATGAGCAATTAAGGAGGACTTTGGAGGATGCGATTTTGGAATTTAAAGACATACCAGCCCGCGACAGGCCACGGTTACCCCGTTTTCCCACGCATAGACGTAATATGTCGCTAGTAATGGCTCTAGACTGCATGCTAGACTCTTATCTTCATTCTAGCAATAATCTCACTGATACCCATTCAATTCTTTATTGTGCAGCTGTTGCAGCGTGCCGCTCCGCCCGTGTCAAATTTCCTGAGCCTGATAGGGTGGTGCGGTCCACTGAGGACACACCCGCATGGCAGATGAGGATTGAACGGCGTATCAGCGCAGCTAGGGTCATTATTGGCAAGTTAATCTGCTTCAGATCGGGAAACATCCGGCCGAGAGTCATGCGTTATGTTACACAGGCCTTTGCCGGTACTTATACATTAGACCTCAGGATTACATGGCCTACAGAACGTATAGACTACCTGAAGCAGAAAGTTTGTGCGTGGGCAAATCGTATCCGTCGTTATAAACAACGTGTAAATAGGTATAAGCAGAATCGCATATTCCAAAGTGACCAAAGAAAGGTTTATAGAAGCTGGGAGGAATCTGCTACGAGTGTGATTGATGGGCAGTTACCTAATATGGAAGAAATGTTCACATTTTGGAAAAATATTTGGTCGGTGCCTATTAATCACAACGATGGTGGCTGGATGCGTGTTGTTGAGCGCACGTGTGAACACCTGCAGCCAATGGAGGCTATATTTATAAGCCCAGATAATGTCAGGGATGCGATCCGTTCGACCTATAACTGGAAAAGTCCTGGGCTGGACGGATTACATAACTTTTGGCTCAAATGGCTGCGGTCTTCACACGAACGTTTGGCTGGGCAATTCCAGGAAGCCATCGTGTCCGGATCCCTACCATCTTTTATGACAACAGGAATCACCTTTCTGCTCCACAAGTCTGGTAGTATCACGGATCCAAAGAACTTTCGACCTATCACGTGCTTACTAACAATTTATAAGCTTCTTACATCCATTTTGACTTCAAAATTAAACACACATTTGTATGCAAATAGCATTTTAGATCCCGCTCAAAATGGATGTAAGATTGGGTCTCGTGGTACTAAGGAGCTCCTCCTTATTGACATGGCCATTAATGAAAAGGTTCGCCGAGGTAAGAAGGGTCTCTCCGCCGCCTGGATTGATTATAAAAAGGCCTATGATTCGGTGCCTCATACATGGTTAAGACGAGTACTAGAAGTGTATAAGATTGACACACATTTATGCGCTTTTCTTGATTCATGTATGAGGCAATGGACAACGGTCCTTTGTCTTCCAGGGGGCGGAGGAAATCTTCTTACTTTCGAAGCTGTAAGGATTGAGCGAGGTATTTTCCAGGGTGACAGTTTGAGTCCTTTGTGGTTTTGCCTAGCTTTGAACCCCTTAAGCGCGTTGCTTAGGGACTCAAAGCTGGGCTTTCGCTTTCGCAGAGGGGGTGAGATCATTTCTCATCTTTTGTATATGGACGATCTCAAATTATTTGCACCAAACAAAGCAGATCTGGTATCATTACTAAACGTTACGCAAACGTTTAGTAATGACATTAGGATGGAGTTTGGTGTAGATAAATGCGCGGTTGCACATGTGCAGAGTGGCCGAGTTGTAAATAGCGAATATTTACAACTCTCGGAGACAACGTCCCTCAGATCCCTCTCCGAAACCGAGTGCTACAAATACCTTGGTATGTCGGAATGCTTAGGCATACTAAGTGGGGACATTAAACAGCTAGTGAAAGAACGCTTCTTTAACCGCTTGACAAAAGTTCTAAAAAGTCTTTTGTCAGGAGGTAACAAAGTGCGTGCATTCAACAGTTGGGTAATGCCCGTGCTGATGTATACTTTCGGCATATTAAGGTGGACTCAGACTGAATTAGATGCCCTGGACCGAAAGGCCCGAAAACTATTGACAATGTATCGCATGCATCATCCGCGCTCATCAGTGATGAGATTGTATATTCCACGGAAGTGTGGGGTTCGTGGCTTCCTTAATGCCAAAAACTTACACAATCGTGAGGTATACAATCTTAGGGAATATTTCCTTCATGCTGAGTGTGGAATGCATCGGGACATTGTTGCAGTAGATAATGGTCTTACACCGCTCTCCTTAGCCAAAGATAACTGGCATAAACCGGTAGTACTTAGCACTGACGACCGTATAAGTATATGGAAGAGTAAGGAGCTTCATGGACGGTTCCACCAGGCACTTTATGGGCCTGATGTAGACCTTCTGGCGTCCGTGGCTTGGCTACGCTTTGGTGATCTCTTTGGTGAAACCGAAGGTTTTGCTTGTGCAATTGCTGACGAAGTTGTCAAGACGAACAACTATCGGAAATACATAATAAAGGATGGCACTGATGACATATGTCGTGCGTGCCACCAACCAGGAGAATCCATCAGACATGTTATTTCCGGTTGTTGTCATCTTGCCAATGAAGAGTATTTGCACAGGCACAACCAAGTAGCCAAGATTATCCACCAAGAACTTGCTCTTCGACATGGTCTTGTACCTTTTGAAGTGCCCTATTATAAGTACTCACCGGAGCCAGTTTTGGAAAATGGTCATGCTAAGCTCTATTGGGACCGATCTATCATAACGGACAGGACTATTGTAGCCAATAAGCCTGATATCGTGCTGGTAGATCGGTTAGAGCGCCGGGCATTTCTTGTTGATATCAGTGTCCCGTGTGACGCTAATCTTGTGAAAGCTGAGAAGGACAAACTGTCAAAGTACTTGGACTTAGCTCACGAGATTACCGACATGTGGGATGTTGACTCAACAATAATTGTCCCGATGGTAGTTTCCGTCATTGGTCTTATAGCGAAGAGTCTCGATCATCATCTCAAGAGGCTCTCACTAAAAAACTGGATCAAGGGTCGGATGCAAAGAGCAGCAGTTTTGGGTACGGCACGCATTGTGAGGAAGTTTCTTTCGCTGTCGCCCTAACCACCGACGGACTGGTCGTAAGGCCCACGTCGGCGGGATACTGTTTTTTATATATATATTTAAAATGTTGTTTTTTTAAATGTTATATGTATAAATGTAAATAATAAGATTAAAGTAAAATAAATGAATAATAATAATAATAACAGGGAGTGCGTGCGTGCGTACTAACGTGACTAGACATTTTTATTCGGTCTATGTTTATTTTAATAATTTTATTTAAATATTTGAATATTATGTGTATGTGAAGTTAAAATACGTACGTACCATCACTGTTTAATACTATCATATGGCCATCTCTTGTCCAGCATTTGTTTTAAATTAATAAATTGCATTTATGGACTACTTTATCTGTTGTTAGTTTTTCTATGAATGCCTTGTTAAAAAACGTTTAATATCTCAGGCTATTCCTTTGTAAAATCGATTTCTTATTTAAAATTTAGTTTTATTCTTTTATTTCTTAGGAATTTATTTTATTACATAAATTGTATTCTTTTTTCTTTTTTTATTGTTAATATCTTATTTTGAGTTTTTTTATACACCTTGACCTTTTTTTTTGCTGGAAGAGAATGCTTGTGGCATTATGCTTGCCTTTGCAAGATGGGTGTATTTTTTTTTTATAAATAAGTAAATATTATTTCAATTAAATTAATGTAAGCCAGACCAAAAAAAAATGTCCTATAAAACTATGCAAAATTTCGAGTTATGCTTCCTAATATGTATCAGAAAATGAGTCTATTAAATATTTTATAATCTAATTTAGATTAATTAAGGTTTATTGTAAAACTATTAGCTAGTGTGAATATGTAATACATACTTGTTTTGAGTTTCAAAACCTTGACGCAAGAAAAATGTCGGGGCTTGAAACAAAATCACATTTTGAACGTATCAATATAAAAATATGTAGAAATTACAATGACTAAATTACTTACCATAAAATATTTGTCAAGACCCGAATCCAACTAAGTCTCAGACAATACATTCTCATTTCATTAATAATTTCTTATAAGAACCAAACGAACGTAATTGTTGCAAATATATTTCAAAAAATTAATGGGATATCATAGAACAACGTTGCTAAAAGCATTTTAAACGACACTTGGATTAAGGAATATTAAAAATAATACTCCATTTAATTTATCATATAATGTAAATGTTACAGCAGTGGTCGCTGGATTTTAAGTTTGAATTTCGTTTACTTTTCACGTATCAATTTTTACAAAAGCATAATCTCTACCTCTCGCGGTTTAATAAGATGGTGTTTATATAATGTACTATGTGATCTGGGTAAAGATGTAGCACGCTTGCCAAGATCCTTTCAAAGGCTACTTGAAGAATCTCACGAACCTACATAAATAATCATCTCCATAAGATAGACGAATGTAATCAAACTCTATAGAAACTCGGTGAATATAAATATTTGTTTAGGATATGTGATTTTTGGATCACTCATACCCAATGTTGTTTCAAAGAAAATTCAACTTTGTGATGTTTTGTACGAGTTAATACAAAATATCTTTGATAATTCTAATCAAGAACAAATAATAGTAAACAATAAATCAACACTAACACGTTGAAATCATCACCATCCAATCATGACTTTGACTTTTGACATTATTTTTAAAAACCACCAACTGCGTTGATTACAGCTTATTGCACTTATGATTAAATTTATAATAATAAATATTGCGTCATAATCATAATTAATAATAATGACCATATTATAATGTACATAAAGCGAGGCACCAAAATAAGACTAGAATAACTAAGCACACTACTACTAGTTCAATGATGCATTAATAAACAAGGGCTTCTTACTTTTACTAAGAATAGTAAGAAATTGGTGTAATGGAAAAACTAGTTCAAAATTTTTAGAAGTTGAGAGCTCAGTTCTGCAAATTGTTATGACCTTTACGGTTTAGTTACGAGAACAAAACCCCATTCAATTCCACGGTTTATTTGGTTTGGTTTGTAATAGATTTCTGCAATTTATTGTCAAAAGATACGGATAATTGGGTAATACCTCCAATACTTCCAAAACATGTAAATTTTCGAATCGCTTGGAGTTAGCAGACCGCCAAATACTGCTGTCAATTTCGACATTGAATTTCTTAATAAACACTTTGCTTCTTCAAATTTAACGGACAATGCTGATAAAGATCGCATCCTTAATTATCTTTCATCCCTCCAACTCCAGATTTTATCCATTTTTCTTTTTATGCTACCACTGAATGTTATGTTAAGAAGGGCGTACTATACATTACTTCGAATGCCGTTGGTGCTGACAGTGTAAGCCGTAATAAGATCGTACCCATCTAAGATATTATCTCTCCTATATTAAGTCATATTCTGAACTATTTCATTACCAGTAGTGATTTTTCTGACGCTTGGAAGCATGCTCAAGTTATTCCTATACCAAAAAAAATCCAAACTTTTCAATATTAGTCATTTCAGTCCTATCTCCATTTTGGATTCGTCTGTCGTCGTCACTACAATCTGGATTTCGTCCCGGTCATAGTACGGTTATAGCCCTGGTTAAGGTCACCGACGATATTCGGTTAGCGATGGATAAAAAACAGCTCTCAGTATTAGCACTGCTAGATTTCAACAATACTTCTAACACTGTTGATTTTGATATTCTGCTGAGTCCATTAACTATCTTAAAATATCTCCACCAATGTTAGACTAGTTTCGGAGTTACCTCACTGGCCGGCAACCGCGCATTTAAAAGGACGATAAGTCCCTCTTGTCTCCTCAGCTGAAGTACATAAGGGTGGCGTGTTATCTTCCTTATTCTTCGAAATTTTTATTAATTCTATCACTCCATATATATCTTCTCTCTATTACATGTATGCAGATGATATTCAAATTTACCGCCATTCTAATCTTAAAAATCTTAACTCCTCTATTACTGCAATTAACGAAAACTTGACTGAAATTTTCAGATGGAGTAGTCAACACTACTATTATATACTTATTTATGTATTACTATTATTATGTATCAATCTCCTTGTATTTATAATATTTGGTTTAGTGTATTATATATTATTGATTGTAGTGAATATTTTAATAGATCTACGTTTTAATAGATCTACGTATTAGTGTCTAGTTATTTGTATGTATGTTTATTATTGTAAATTTGCGCCACCTACCTATATCATTTTACCTATATTTCTAAGGTGGCCTGGACGAAATCACCGTCTGACGATAAGGCTTCCTGGTAATTATCTATGTATTTTATTTTATTTTATTTTATTTTATTTTATTTTATTTTATTTTATTTTATTTTATTTTATTTTATTTTACTTTACTTTACTTTACTTTACTTTACTTTACTTTACTTTACTTTACTTTACTTTACTTTACTTTACTTTACTTTACTTTACTTTACTTTACTTTACTTTACTTTACTTTACTTTACTTTACTTTACTTTACTTTACTTTACTTTACTTTACTTTACTTTACTTTACTTTACTTTACTTTACTTTACTTTACTTTACTTTACTTTACTTTACTTTACTTTACTTTACTTTACTTTACTTTACTTTACTTTACTTTACTTTACTTTACTTTACTTTACTTTACTTTACTTTACTTTACTTTACTTTACTTTACTTTACTTTACTTTACTTTACTTTACTTTACTTTACTTTACTTTACTTTACTTTACTTTACTTTACTTTACTTTACTTTACTTTACTTTACTTTACTTTACTTTACTTTACTTTACTTTACTTTACTTTACTTTACTTTACTTTACTTTACTTTACTTTACTTTACTTTACTTTACTTTACTTTACTTTACTTTACTTTACTTTACTTTACTTTACTTTACTTTACTTTACTTTACTTTACTTTACTTTACTTTACTTTACTTTACTTTACTTTACTTTACTTTACTTTACTTTACTTTACTTTACTTTACTTTACTTTACTTTACTTTACTTTACTTTACTTTACTTTACTTTACTTTACTTTACTTTACTTTACTTTACTTTACTTTACTTTACTTTACTTTACTTTACTTTACTTTACTTTACTTTACTTTACTTTACTTTACTTTACTTTACTTTACTTTACTTTACTTTACTTTACTTTACTTTACTTTACTTTACTTTACTTTACTTTACTTTACTTTACTTTACTTTACTTTACTTTACTTTACTTTACTTTACTTTACTTTACTTTACTTTACTTTACTTTACTTTACTTTACTTTACTTTACTTTACTTTACTTTACTTTACTTTACTTTACTTTACTTTACTTTACTTTACTTTACTTTACTTTACTTTACTTTACTTTACTTTACTTTACTTTACTTTACTTTACTTTACTTTACTTTACTTTACTTTACTTTACTTTACTTTACTTTACTTTACTTTACTTTACTTTACTTTACTTTACTTTACTTTACTTTACTTTACTTTACTTTACTTTACTTTACTTTACTTTACTTTACTTTACTTTACTTTACTTTACTTTACTTTACTTTACTTTACTTTACTTTACTTTACTTTACTTTACTTTACTTTACTTTACTTTACTTTACTTTACTTTACTTTACTTTACTTTACTTTACTTTACTTTACTTTACTTTACTTTACTTTACTTTACTTTACTTTACTTTACTTTACTTTATTTTATTTTATTTTATTTTATTTTATTTTATTTTATTTTATTTTATTTTATTTTATTTTATTTTATTTTATTTTATTTTATTTTATTTTATTTTATTTTATTTTATTTTATTTTATTTTATTTTATTTTATTTTATTTTATTTTATTTTATTTTATTTTATTTTATTTTATTTTATTTTATTTTATTTTATTTTATTTTATTTTATTTTATTTTATTTTATTTTATTTTATTTTATTTTATTTTATTTTATTTTATTTTATTTTATTTTATTTTATTTTATTTTATTTTATTTTATTTTATTTTATTTTATTTTATTTTATTTTATTTTATTTTATTTTATTTTATTTTATTTTATTTTATTTTATTTTATTTTATTTTATTTTATTTTATTTTATTTTATTTTATTTTATTTTATTTTATTTTATTTTTTGTGGTGTTCAATAAAGAATATAATATAAAATAATAATTTATCGTTAAGTATAAAGTTATCACAACTAGCAATCTAAAACTGTCATAATATCAAAATCAATTACCTTAAAAGAATGCGATATTAGTTGTTGTGATGTCAGTTTTTATTCTAGTAGTATACAATTCAAACATGACATTAGTAACCGAAAAACAATATAGATATATTAATTATTTACTACCCTATTATTTAGTAATATTTAATCTAATTAAATTTAAAAAGCGTTATAGTAAATAGTGAGCATAAATAAGGAACGAAATATTCAGCTGTATAATTTGTAGCCGTTTACACTTAGTAGAACTACTTATAAATCTGCAAAAGCAGGAAAATCGTGTGAAACCTGAAAGAGACAGATAAACACCAATCTTGTTCAACGTATAACTGAAATAAACAAGATAAGGATGATTCTTTTTTCAGTCTCGGTTGCATCGTTAAGTCTATTAACCACAGTTCACTTCAGAGGTGTTTTCTCAGTAATAGTCTTCAATTAGTACTAAAACTTTGTACAATAAAAAAATACGAATAAATCTTAAGTTTTTAAACCTGTTGTTTTTTGCAGAAGGTGCAGGGTCCTCAAAATTAAGACAGTAGCAGCTTCCTTCGGTGCGAAGAGGTTCTAATCCTAAAAAGCTGTAAATTATTTTAGGATACATTTTCGAAAAACATATATATGTCTATTTTTATTCTTCGCCATTTGTACTACATTTATGTTTAAATATAAAACCGGGTCAGTATGATGCAGTTCAAAATTAAAATAGGAGAAATAAAAATTTCAACTCAAGACTAACACAAATTGGAAATAATAACCGATAATATATTAATACTTTTTAAGTGTTATAATATATTAAAATATTTATATGTTATGTAGTATTGAGTCAGTATTCAAACAAACATGTCTAATATTAAATTCACCAAATGTTATAAAATTTAAATTTTACAATATTATATGTACTTCGTTCAGCATTTTCTATCATAAGACACAAATGTTTTTTATAATTCAATGGATTCTATTTTTACTCAATGATCTTTCATTGCGATTCAACAGTATTCTTTTATATGAGATAGAACTTAGTAAGGGAAACAATTTGGATAAAGGTGGCTCAGTGTTTAAGTTAGTAAGATCGTTTATACACAAGTGGAGTCACTGACAACAGATAGTATTATAATAATGGTGTTTTGAATTAACATATGCAACCTGACAAATGTTTATTAACTATTATATATTTAAGGTAGTATTATTAGTTTTGCTATGACTATTTACGTCTTGGTAAAGTGGTATTTCTAATTTGAAAAGTTAATTGAATTTCATACTATTATGAGTCGTAAGTTCCGGATCCGGGAGTATATGTGGTATTTGCCCAGAAATCCACGAACTGTCTCAACGGCAAGCTTTGTTCTTAATTACGGGTACAGGTGGGTTAAAAGAGAAGAAATTAAAATTAAACAATTTGTGTAAATAAGTATACGTAACAACAAACAGAATAATATCGTACTAGTTTAAAATGTAAGCTATAAATAATCCTGCAATAACATTTTTTAGCGTTAACCTTTCAGTTAGGTCTGATTTCTTCAAAGTTTTAAGATAATAATGATAATAATAATAATATTGGAACAAATTACACACATTGATCTAACCCCTAAGTAAGCAAATTATTTGCTTGTGTTAAGGGTGTTAGACAACGATACCAATACATAGAAATACACATATAAATACTGGGAATATATTTTATAAACGATCAAACCCAGAAACACAGACATCTATGCTCATCACATAAATTGCCTGTGCTCTGCCAGGAATTGAACCCGAGCCCCGTTGCGCCGTGACACGTTAGGCGTCTGCGCTAAATACTCGACCAACGGGGCGGTAAATAGATAAAATAGATAAATAGATAGATACAGGGGGTGCCATAGTAAGGCGACTATATCCAATATAATGAAGCGAGTCGAGACCGCTACGACTACAATGACTTAATTGGCAAAAAAATAAACTATTTGCTAAACAACTGCTGTTACAAGTTCCGATGTAGTATATATTTACATTTACTTAGGAATACTACGAGTATGTGTATTGTGCCTCAGAGCCGTCGAATTTCAAATATGTTAGTAAACAATTGACTGAACACTGGTAGTGAAGTCTAAATGCACGTTGTGTTCATTCTCAGTTTGTTCAGTAAACATTCACCAAAGTTTTATATATATATAGGAAAACTAAACTGAATCATTGTATTGTTATTTGTTATCTTTTTATTATTGTGTATTATAGTATTATTGTATTATAATTTTCAAAACAGAGCTGCTAAAAAAATTAAAAACCCTATAGCTAAAAAAAATGTTACAATAAACTAGTAAATAATATTTATTGATTTGTAAAGAATAAAAGTACCTTATTTCTAAACACAATATGTAATACACTATTATACCGAATCATTAAAAAACATTAGGTCGTCGTAATCTTCCTTTTGTATCACTTCAGCGACGTTCGTACTTCCGTTTCTAAAAGTAGACTGATTGATGGTGACGAGGCGAAACATATAATAATTCAATTACAATATGAAAACGAAATATATAATAATTCAATTATAAATTCAATTATAATATAAAATAGAAATTACAACGGAAATATTATTTGTTTATCAATAATTATTGTTCACTAAGTTTCTTCCTTATAGATTATTCTAGATAGATGGTTAAGAGATGGTTAATAGATGGTTAATAGATGTTGTTTTCTGAAAAGCCTTTTTACAATACGAAAATATTTCTTATTCTTATAAGAAACAGGACTCATTATATCTTTAAACCACCTGATTTGCGATGTTTATTTTAAATATATACTCTTAAATAAGTGCAAATGAGGCAAAGATATGAAGCTCTAATAACTCTGATTAATGAAGACTCTTATTTAGTAACAGAAACTGCTTCGTATAGTGAAAGATAAAATTTATTACCTTTGAATAATGTTGCTGATTTTTTTGTACCAAAACACGATTTTCATATTTGTTTTTAATAAATGTATGTATGGTTATATGGTTTTATGTATTTTTAAATATTGTGAAATACAATATTTTTTAAAATTATTAATTTACTCTGAACTCATATTTTTATTCTGCCCAACAAATGCGCCCCTTTTGAGTTGTGTCGTATTTGCGTAATCCAGACATAACGAAGGAACAGCTCAACAAGATCCTTAGACTACAAAATGTATGCATGAAGTATATATTTAATGTACGTAAATTTGATCATGTTTCAGATTTATGTACGCAACTTAAATAGCTAACCATTAGACACCGCCGCAACTTACATATATACCGTCCCTTTTATACGTAAGCCTTTACAATCCTCAAACACACTGTTCTCATACACGCTTCTGTTTTTTGGGCTCTGAAGGATCAAGTTCACTTGAGCTTAGGTCGAGAAGCGACAATAAATTAATGCTACCTACTAAGTCCTACAACAAATATTTTTCGATGAAACCAGCAATGTTTTATAATATGATTCTTTCACATATTCGTAGCTAAAAATCCTTTCATAATGCATGCATAAAAATTTTATGTATCTTATTATTATCTTTTCTTATTGAGAGTATATGTATTAGAGTAAATTAAGTTTAATATTGTACCTTCATATTGTTTTAGCGTTTATATTGTAATAGTGCCGTTACATTAGTTTTTGTATATTTATGTCATGTTAAGTATATTTATATTCTGTAAGTACGAGAAATATAGGTATGTATATGTATGTAATAAATGTACACCTCAATATTTAGTAAGCAATTTACAAGTGGCTTATGATTTCTTTAATGGCTGCTATTATTTCTTATAATATGAATATTAATCTAAACAGTTTGAAAATTACTAAAATCTGAATGAATAATATGAAAAGATCTTTTCCCAAAAACGCAATTAAATACTAACAAGAACGCAATAACAACATTTTTTTGAACTCTTAATAGAGTTCGTAACAAATTCGTTGTTGCAAAGTTTTTGTTTCAAAGTACACTTTATCAAACTTATAACTTACTTATCGAAGGAACGTGATATCGACGTGAGAGACACTACGGGATAACAAAATAAACTTTTTTTATACTAGTAATAATATTGCTTTTTTATTAAAATAATGTAAATATTTTTATGAGTATATGTAAGTTTCTTTGTATAAATATATATTTTAATAATTGTTTGTATTTTTTTAACTTCTCTGATTGGGCCTAGCTTCAAAGGATTCGGTTGTATTTTTAATTTTAAATATGAAACGTACAAGAAAGGATAATAAATACTAAACATTCAAGTATTTAGTATGTCAAAATCTGTATTATTTTAGATATACCAATTTTTATTTTTTGGTAAACCGATCAATCTCTTTTGTTTCTTTTCCATTCCAAGTGACATTGGCTATATGTAACAAGTATGTTGACAAGGATGAAATCTACAGATAAATAATTTAATTTAATTTACATATAACTCCGTACTCTCCTCATGATTATTCTGAAAATGTTTATAAGTCTGAGTATGATTATAAAAATATGCAGATAGGTATTTTAAAAATACAAAGTCAAGAGATTAGATATGTGGCATCTGTTTGTGTGCAAAATTCATTAAACTAAACTAGACCTTAATATCTAGAACAGTAACACTAAAAGCCAGTAAAACGCTTCCATTTTACATAACAGTTTAATCTTCATTTATACTCGGAAACTTCAAATGTGGTTGCAACTTGGTAGCCCCTTTAAGTCAATTAAAACTAGAGTTTGGGAGGTGTGGTCCTGAAAAGAATCATGATACTTTATTTTTGCGAACATGAAGTGAAGATTTTATCCTAAGTGTATCAAGAAACCGTCTGGACCATATAGTCAATTCTTCCAGATATTCGCTATTTAAAAATGTACCCTGAATTTCCTAACAGGAACCAATTCTTACTTTTGGTCCTTGGGCACAAAGCGAGAACTATGCATATAATACCAACGTTCGGAAATAAGGTCTGAAGAAGACGACCACGTGTTCTCTAGCTCAGGTATGAACCATTATGACGATAAATTATGGTTAGTTTTAGAGGAACTCATAGCCCTCATGCCTGTTCACGGATAGATTTGGTTTCTTAAGAAATTGTAAGAAGTTCATAGATTCTGGATTTAGTAAAAGACAAAGGTGGAGTAAATTTGGAACAAAATAATATTTTACTACTATTTGTCCACTATGGCACACAATTTATTAAATTCAATTGTAGCAAGAGAGAAAAATCAAACAGGAAGTAAGTTTTATAACAGTGACTGTAGAACGTATCAATCAAATAAAAAATGACTAAGTACACTATTTGCCCTTCTTGAAAAATTAAAATCCCAATTTTATGTGTAATGACTTTTTCAGAACTTTCATTAAAGTATTTAACTTTTGTATTTATCACAAAAACATGGATGTTAATGATAAATTAGTATGCAGTGAGTTACACAAAAATAAAGCAAAAATTATATAATATGTATGCGGAATTAATGTTTGATACTAGTAACGAGTTCATAAAAATATTTAAAAGTTAAAAAAAATATGTGATTGACATAAAATTTATATAAGAAATAAAAATAAACTCGCTATGGCCAACACTAACCTCCATAAAATAGGTAAATCCTTTAAGGTTAATTGTGTATACTTTTTTTTTTTAACAAAACCTATGTTTTTATAATAACCTTTCAAATGAAACCTTAACTTTATCATTAAATAAGTTTCATTATATATAAAAAATAATTTGATAAAAAAAATATACTATATTGTACAATATTACATCAACGACGGTATGGCCTGATAATGAATAGTATTGTTTTGCGAATAACTAGTAATTTCAGTAATCTGTTCTTTGGTGTAGATTAATTTTGTTTTATCGACCTTCTGCATCAAACCGATTAATTATAAGTAATTACTCGCGGTAGCATCGGGAGTCGGTTTGCCCTCCTCCCTCAACTATGACGAAGGGGGTGAAGGCTGGCTCTTACGTTATACTCGAGAACAGGTGTTGCTTGCGGTGACTGGTTGTGTTGCAGGCCGAGTTTTTTTCTATTATTATTTTTTATTTAATTTTCGTTGCCTGAAATCATAAGGCTTCTTTTCCGATTGATTGCGACGGTTCTAGTTGTTTATAAATTTAAAATGCTTTTAAAATTGATGTTTGTAAAACAGTGATCACAATAAAAATTATATCCGGCTGAGTTTGTTGTGTTGTTCTAGTCGCGTTTGGAACCCTCATAGCAGTAACATTAAGTTCGAAAGTGCTATTACAGAAGGGCTTATTAAATAAATCTGATATCGAAATAGGCCCTCCTAACACTTCCATTTTAGCGTACACAAGTGATCACTGATAATGATTCGAAGTGGAAAAGATATAAATAAATATATAGAAATAAATATTTTTAAGAAGATCCATCGCTTTTTTTACAAACGGTTCAAATATTGGTTAATTGGAGTGGTCATTGTCCAAGTGGTATTGAATCTTGCCATTACAGTTAATTTATTACTCACCGCTTGCTCTTTATTGTCAGCGTGCGGTCAACTGATTGAGGAACTAACAGTTTTTGATTAAACAAGAAAGAATAAAATAAGCATAAAATATTTTACTATTTTTGTAAGTATTTATTTTATTCTCATATAAAAGTTTTATATATCGCCACTAGAAAGATTTAAGGTTGAATTAACTAGGACTGGTTTTATCTTGTTATAAAAGGTATTCAGTATGCAAAAAATATTTAGGTGGCATGAACTGTACAGTGAAACAAAAAATCATTTTTTAAAGTAAAAAGCAACCCAAGTATATAGATATATTATGTAGGCAGTGCTTCCAACGTAATTGGTTTGGTGTTTTTGTACAGATTTTTTAAATCTGATTTTAAACGCTTGCAATAGTGTTTTATAAAACACACTGAGACTGAATCATGTTATGATATCAATTATAAGTGTATATTAAAATATTTGTTTTATTATAAGTATTAATATTCGTGATATTCTTAATAATAGTTGTCACTATATCCATTTTCGATATTTTATTTAGACCGAAATGCACTAAATAAGTGGGTAAAGTCTTTATTTAAATATACTCTACATACTACAGGTTGAATCAATGTATAAATGGAATCGGATATGGAATGCGGTAATTGTATACAAAGAACCTGCTGCTGCCACTTGCTGTTGGTCACCGTTTCTTTAGAATTAAATTACCTTCCCGTATAACATTTACATGTTTCATTATATTGTGTGGTATTTCTATCTAATGCAATAATCTTTTTCGTTTATCACATTGAAACTTTTGGAATTCAAAAAATTGTTACAAGATTTTTTAAGCGGTAATTTTTTATTGGTATTGTTTCAATTCTTATTTTCTGATAGATAAAATTAAATTACGCAAATGCAGGTGTCAAAAAAGAATATGCGTTTATTAAAATGACTACCTAACAAATATTGAATAAGTTAAACATGTACATAAACTTTTAGTGTAACTAAAACTATTTCTAAATCCTTAACAGAATTTCCAACTTTGTTTTTTAAAAGTTTTTGTTTCAAAATGTAGCTAGCTATTTGTAGTTATTTGTTCCATATATAACTTACAGAAGTGATTACCGGATAAAACTGGTAAAGACTTAAGTGACGAAATAAGATTTTTTTTATTCTTATAATGATAATGTCTTTTAATAAAATTGCTTAAATATTTTTATGAATATGAGTTATTACATTTTATAGTTGTCGTTTCCTTATTTTTCTTATTATTTTTTATCCCGATTAAGACGTGTGATGTAAATATGTAAGGTTATATTATAAAAATATAAATAAATACTAACAAGTCAAGAGTCAATAATTTAAATAAATATTTTTTAATTAAAAGTTTAGAGATAAATAAAGTCGATAAACATGTATAGTTTGTTACTGCACTTGTAACAGTGTGTAACATTTTATTTTAAGTAACAGAATAACAGTGAAAAATACTTTAATTACTAATTATAAAGTACCGGTTAGTTATAATATACAAGAATAAAGAAGAAATTCCAATATTTTACTTTTATTATAACAGTAAGAATCTTAGCAAAATAAAAATATGAGTAGATATAAAAGCTAACACAATCTTGTTTATTTTCGATATTCAAAAGCACACAAGGTTAAGCTACACAAATAAATGTTGTTTGAACTTTTACGTATGTATCAGTACCAAAATGTACACGAACTAAAATAACAGAGCCGGTCCTGTAAGGTTCTCAAAAAAAAAGGAAAAGGGAGCAGCTCCAAGCGGTGTGCGCCTTTGGAAGCCGGCTGAAACCATATAATTTAGATACGGAATATAGATACTGCGACATCACAAGGGCCTCCTTTCGTGAAGAAGACGCTATCTCGACCACTCAAGCTTTTGGTTTTCATAACACAGGAACGAATTCCCTTCCAGAGTAACAGTCAAGTAGGAGATCAGAGTTTTTCCATCTCCGATGTATATCTTCACCAAAGGCTCCCAACTTATTTATCATTTATGTATATAATATTTAATTGTATTATTTTAATTTAACTAGAAAAACATAATTCGTAACAACTTTGTTGTTTTAGATTCCCGAATGTCAAATGGCGGCAATTTGACATATGACGTTTGTGATTTGAAATGTTTATGAAATAAATGTAAATTAATAAATATATATATTTATTACTTTTTTTGTAAAAACCGACTCTGTCAACCCTGACTCTACATAGTCTTGTCTGTCTGTCTAGGGGTAGCCCTAGAGTGTTTTTGTAAATCCGGAGGCGCGGCAGCCTCCACCCGCTGTAACACTGTTGAAACCCAATCGAGCCGTAGCCACTGAGGCTGGACCAACAAGCCGAAGTGGCGAAGAGGAGACGAAGTGTTCCGCAAGGATGAAGGGGCTGGCCTTCCTGAAGCGCCGGAGACAACACAGAAGTCTTAACTACTTACATTTTAGGTTAGTTTTTACGAAACTTTAAATCGGAATATCTCAAAAACTAAACATTTTCTCACAATATAAATGGTGTCAGGGGATAGAGATTCGAACCCCCTTTCCACCCCCTCCCCCTCTCCCTTTTACTCCAACGACACAAATGGAAAGTCTTACCGTGGCACTTAATACTACAGCTATCGAACACTTCTGCCTTGTTAGGACTTTCTTCAGTAATAAACAGTACAAGTGCACTTCAATGTTTAATTTGCCCACAGCTTGTAACAGAATGGGTGAGAGCAGCCCTTACAACGCGTTTTTTAATATTTTAACACTATAATATTTAGGTGAGGATAATTTACAATTTCATAACCAACTTACAGATGCTATTATTTATACCTTATAATAAGTACTAATAATTAATAAAAGATTAAACAATATGTTAAAATATCCTATGCTTCTAATTCTTAAAACATTTAACAGTAAATACTAAATAACATTCCATAACTAATGACGCAGGTGACGCTACTGTTGTATAATATTTCGAAACTTTCATAAGTTTTAACTAAAACATGTAAATTCCGATGTTTTTACAATTTTAATTATAAATAAATATTACTAACAGTTCCTACATTACATTTCTATTGTAGTTACATGATACATCTAGTGCGGTTGTTTTCTAGTTCTCGAGGTGTTTTATTTTACCTTAATTGTTACATTATGTTTTGAAAGAAGATAAGTCTTATTTAATATAAAAATATTTAAGATAATTTTAGTTGCTAACTTTAATGATTTTAAGTAATTAAATACTGTGACATTATAGTTATAGATATATACTTCAGTTAATGAATCATTAAATATTTACATAGTATTTAATAAATAACACATTGGGTTAGAAATTGATTTAAGGAAGTAGTTTTCAACTTCAAATTGATATACCAACTAATGTTACATTAATAATTCCTTAACGAATAGGATCTAATTTACACAGACCCCGCGTAACTTTAGGAAACTAACAAATAGCATCCAGTTATTGACAAGATTTAATAAACATGGTCCTTAAACAAAATGGGACTAATTAATTATTTGTATCTTGGATTCTATTTATATTTTATGGTACTATTTGTACAGTCTTAAATTTCCATAAAAAGTAAATAATAAATTAGTTATATATTTCTCTTTAGCTATTTATTTCATATTAAATAACTGAAGATAAATATAATCTATTCTACCTATACCTATACATAAAAGATTAAAAAAAAATGTAACGGGGGCCTTTATAAGAGCAGGAGAACCGAAAACAATGGTTTTTCATTTTGTCTGTTTGTCTGTACATCTGTTTGTCTGTGTGTTTGTGAACGCTAATCTCAGAAACGGATCAATCGGTTCGGATGAAGTGTTTGGGAATATATTGTCACGGGTTTCATTAGTAGCTTCATTTTACAGTTAGTGTTTTTTTAAATTTAAATCGGTTAACAAATAGAGAAGTTAATAATCTCTAATTTTCGTACTATTACAGAAACACAATTTTTCAAAATTGAAATGGCATTTCTCACCTCAGGGAATAATAATATCCTTTCCAATAAAAAATACGAAATTGACCTACTTTATCTATAAAAAAAATGTCTGTGATTAAAAAGAAAAATATAAACTAGAATTACTCCTTCCTACACGTAAAGCTACTTGTCGGAGTTTGATGAAACTTTGAACGGGTACGTTTTATCAAAATCGAAATCGAAATCTATGGGTACGAAGTCGTAGATATATAATAGATTTTGATTAATAGAGTATATAATAATTCTATGTTTTGATTTAACGATTTGGTAAATTGTCATTGTTTACTACTATCAAAACTCATACAGAGGGTACTGAATAAAATACACACCGTACATTAAAGCGTTTCTCTCAACAATATTAAATTGCAAGAGTAAACGAAGCAATCTACTCTGGGCTTTTAGAAGACGTAAATCTCAATTTCGGACACCACTTTGTTTATACTGACGAAATTAAGTACTTCTATTACGACATTAGTTATATGTCTGAAGAATGCTGAGTATATATATAACAGACCGTGTTCTTATATTTTTGTAATGCGATCAAGATATGAGATGTGAATGTCTTAGGTTATATTATAAATAAAATAAATAAATAAATAAATAAAGATTTCAAGACAAGTTTAATTCTAAATATTTTTTGTAATATAGTTTACATCACATATATATTATATAAGGTAAAGAAAATCGATAAATATGCAAATTGCTATATTTTCTTGTACTATCTATTGTAGCATTTTATTTTAATTTCAGTTTAAGTTTAATAGTCGAAAATAATAATAATAGTCGAAAATAGTTTTTATAGCAAGTAACGCTAAGTAATATAATATGAACAGAGATTCACATGTTTTCCTTCGATAATAAAAGTAAGAGGAATTTTAGCAAAATAAAGTGATGAGTAAACATAAAAGTCTACACAATCTTGTTTGTTTGTGGTGTTCCAGAACACACAAGGTTAAACTAAATAGATGTTGTTTGTATGTCTTATTTACATACATGAATCTCTAGTCTAAAATGTCGGTCGTTCTACGAATTTAAATTACATTTAGATTATAGAAATAAAAAAAATCATATCTAATTAAACAATTCTAATTCTACTAACTTTAATTGTCTTAAAAGCCAATAATTCTCTCCAGTACTTCCTCTATTTTAACTGACATAATAAAAAACATTTAAACGCTTACATTATACAAAACATTTTACTATTTACTTATCCTCGGTAATTTGTTTTTAGTCCTTGTAATGCTTGTAGAAACTTTTACGTTACAGCTAGACTAGGGAGTATTGTAAACTTAACTTTATAAACTCTAAAATGAATTTAATAATTTTCTTTGTTTGTTTTAACAACTGACGATGAGTGACATTTACCGAGTTGTAAGAACATTATATACTTATATATATTTTTTATTTAGCTAATAAGCTAACAACACGACAAATTTCATCAAAATATGTTAGGTTGTAAGTTAATTAAAGCCCAAATAAGTTTTCCTGTGATTTCATTGTAAAAGCGAATATAAACTGAATTCATTCCCTTTAGTCCAGAATGATGTTTGACCAAACATATATACAAAAAATATGTAGTTTTGAGTAATATCTATTCCTTCGTTACTATTTAGATATATTCTGTATAGAAAGACCAAACAACTCAAGAACATTCATCTCAAGGGCTAAGGGCAAGTGATTAATAGTTTATAATTTCGCGAGCCCTGAACGCTTCGACGAAAATTACTATAATTTATAAATATTTCTACAACATTTCTTTGCTTTTAATATTATAAACTATTTAATATGAGAAACTTAGGGAAATTATACCGTGGCAATAATACTTAAAGAATATTCGTATTTAACAGAAGACAATTTAATGTCATCATCATTAATGATTTTTGTAATTAGATAAACAAAATTACTATATTCACAACTTAAAAATATATGACTGTAAAGCACGTTAAACTATTATAAAATCTAGACTAAGGAGACTAAAACTTCACTTTACTGTTTTATAATGCATTATATAACATTTAATGTCTTCTTGAATTGTATAAAATCCAATGCCGTAACTTTCTAGTTGTTAAGGTTATATTTCTCTCTCACATTAATAGCTACATTATATATTATACAGATTAATCACATATCTGTTTTGAATATAAACAGCATATTAGAAGAAATCTTATTTGCTAACTTTAACGTTAAATAAAATGATAAACAACTGTTAAGTTATAATTGTCGTGGTACAGTTAATTTAATAAATATCCAAAAAAAATGTAACATTTAATAATAACACATTGAATTAAAAATTGGTTTAAGAAAGTAGTTTTCTCACTTCAACTTGATGGATAAACTTCTGTTCCATTAATAATTCCTTAACGGATAGGGTCTTATACAGAGACCCTGTGATACCTATTAAACTATATATAGAGTACCCGTTTATTTACACGATTTAATAAACATGATCCCTAAGCAAAATAGGACTAATTAATCAATTATTTATATCTTTGATTCTATTTATATTTTATGGACTATGTATTTGTGTAGTCCAAAATTTATATAAAAAGTAAATAAGTTGTTTATTGCTTTGCCAAATCAGTGTATATTTAGGCAAGGGTTTTAATATGTCTTAATTTAATTGATCATTGTCGAAGTAGCATCGACTCGTGCCATTCTAGTTAATTTATTACTCACCGCTTGCTCTTCATTGTCAGCGTGCGTTGAGAGGTTAACAGTTATTTTATTTATAAATATGAACGAATGAGATATTAATAAAATGTATCTTAACTTTTGTTTAGTTTTATTTTACGGATAAAAGCAGAGTTTGATCCAACCACGACTGATTTCAAGGGTATTAAGTATGCAAGAACTATTCTTATCCGACGAATTGTAATATGAAACAATAGCATTTTTAAAAGTAAAATGTATACTAAATATATTTATATATGTAATTGCTTAAAACGTAATTGATTTTGTATTTTTGTTCAGATTTTTTACATCTGATTTTAAACGCCTGACAGTAGGTTTTTTTATTAAACACACCGACTCTGAAAATACTGTTGTTGCAGGTTGCATTATAAGGGCAATATAAAAATATTTGTTTCATTAAAAGTATATTAAAACCAAAAAATTATTTACTTAGCAATATTTATCACTTTATTCATGTTCGATGTTATTTATTCTGAAGTCCACTGAATGTGTAGTTACGCTGAAGTCTCTGTTTAAATATTTGTACTCTACACACTACAAGTATCTAATGTTTAAATAGAATGGGATCTCGGATGCGGTAATTGTATAAAAAGAGCCTGCGGCAAAGCATCAATACAGGATCTGAAAACAACCTCTACACTTGCTTTTGGTTTCCGTTACTTAAGAATAAAATTACCTTCTCATATAATATTTACATGTTTCGTTATATTGCGTTTTATTTTAGTCTAGTTTAATAATTTTGTTTCTCGCCTAAATTTTTTTCCTTTGTGAATTTAATTTCTAAATCCGTAATTGAATTATCTGTTCTTATATTATCAAGAGATAAAGTTTGGTCATGGAAATTATTTATCTTATTATATTTTACATTGTTTTATTTTTTATATATATTTTTAAGAATTAATAGTTTATGAAAAAAAATTAATCCTTAAAAAATACAAATATTTAGAAAATTATACAGTTGAAATTCTTATATTCTTCAACAAACTTGACGAGAAAATAAATTTGAGAAGTAATTTGGCGAGGGCTAAGTAAATGTGCGTATCTAACAGTATACATTGTCTGCAGATATTAATAGCAAGGAAACCATTTTCAACTCCGTTTGCATGTATACTAACTACCTTTGAACTAAAATTAACAATCTATCAACATTCTAGGTATTTTTTGGGCGGAGTACATTTTAAAAGGCTACATATAAAAACATTAACGAGCTTGGGAACTTTTGTACTAAAAGGAGTTTGTAAGTTTCATTTTTGTTTAAATAAAGTGAATACTTCAACCGACGTGTATCAAGAGACCGTATTGGTCGGTATTGTGAAACCTCTCGGAAATTCATACAAGTTACAAATGTATCTCAACAGGATTAACTAACTCTAACTATTGGTCTTTGAGCTTCGGTCACAAGGTAAGAACTACACAAGTCAATGTTAGCCATTCTACCAACGTTCACATATAAGATTTGAACACTGGCCACATTCTAGCCCAGGTATAAAGCATTTTTGCTATAAATTATTACCAGTTTTAAAGGACACAAATGTATACCTGCTCTAATTGATACACAAACATTTAGTCTCTTGAAAAATTTTAAGAAATTCTTAGTTTCGTGGTTTAGTCTGTATATATAAACAAACAAAACGAACTTATTTCGATCAGAATATATTTGTCGGAGATAGATGCACATTAGCGACTTGCTCGTTCTTGATGGAATATTCTGGTACAGGATCCGAGACGTAGGTTTCAGGCAATTAAACCACACACACAATATGACAATTCTTGTATTAAATTTAGGTAATCAATTCTCACAAATTACTTAGTAGGTATACAATTATCAGAGTTGCGTGAACTACCGATCCCGCCTGGGGGTCCGAACTGTAAGGCTCTCACTAATCAATTCCTCCTCCGACTCAATGCGCTCCAATATTTAAAATGTCTCCGGTGCCCCTCCAAACGATTCCGGTCACGTGATTTGTTACGTCACGATGTTCACACCCCACTGTTACAATGATATCAATTGAGTTACTAATTATCGTTAAATTATCGTGATCTACGACACGGCCATACTGACAAGTCACACGTCCTCGTGTGCATGTATCTCTATGGAGTGACAATAACTATGTCCCCTCTGAGTGACGATAACCACGCCACCTACATCGAGTGACGATAACCACGCCACCTCCATCGAGTGGCTTTAAGATTCGCCGTTGTCCTGGGATGTAGGGTCTGAAATAAAACAAATAACTCCAAGGATAACTTGCTCGGCTATTCTGACAAAACCAGTGAATGTCACGTCTCAGGTTTTTACTCTATATACATTCTTAACACAAAGGTGCGCACTACACCTTATTTACAACAGTTAAAAACTACTCTGATCATTAGATCCATCACTTTACTTTACAAAATCAATCATGATTTTACCAGACTTGCGTACTCAACTCAGCTCAACTCAATACTTTTGCTATATGATACAGTCCATCGATCATATACAAACAACTACCATGAACCAGTCCTTCGGTCATGTAAAACACAAAACAGACCCATCGCCTACACGTGTTACACCACACGTGAGGTGCGGTCAACAAGTATGAGTAGGCAAGCTGTTATCTGTAGTGAATTTAATATCACTTTGCTCAACTAAAACATTTAGTTCCTGAGGGATCTTGTGATCGGAATGATTTGAAATAGACTTTCTAATAGAAAATTATTAATCATAACCTCTGATAAGATCTATAACGTACTCTGGACACTATGATCGTTGCCAGTTAGAATTACCGAGTTATTTAAATGTTACACAAAAATTGTTTGCTACACATTCTGTGATCAGAGAACTCTCAGCACAAGAACCAAAACAATATGAAAATGACTCACCAAAGTCCTATAGTACCATTAAGGTAGCTTACGTGATCACTTCAACCCTTCTTTCTCTGTGGCTGCCTGCTGCTGGCACTGTATCGAAACTTCTCGTACCCCTGTTGCACCTGTCGCCTTTACAACTTATTGAAAAAGGAAAAATCAGTTATAATAAAGTTGAACATCATAATTGAAAATAAATGCCCACTCAACTAAAGCCTAAAGCAACTAAGCACCACTTATCATTACATTTTAAACCAAAAATGTATTCTAAAAACAACATAAAACACAAAGCATGAATCTTATTCGTCACATATGGCTTTTCACTAAGCCCTAACAACAAACCTCCTGTTTGTTTCATGGCATTGCTTTTAATTCCGAGTCCCACGGACTCCTAATTGAACTAAGATTCACTACTATCACTTTTACTCAATCGCTTTTACTACAAGCTTTACTTCAAGTGGTACTTAACCCTCTGGCATCGCTATATATCAAAAACAAAGGTTTTTTTAATTTTATTTCGATACAACGTCTATCGTCTATAAAAATTGCTATTAATTGCCCTTAGCTATACTAGTCATCAAAAACAGTTTCATTTCAATCGTCCAACAGTCTGTCAATTTCAAAACGTTCAGTTCAGTTAGTCAATCTAGTATGCAATACTCTACAACTCAATACATTGCCCCCATCCGGCAATCCGAGTTCCCTCCATCCAGGACTCAGTTATGTAACAACTAGTGACACGAAGGTCCATCCCCTCCGTGATCACCTAAGCTCGTCTCGTCAGTTTTGTTGCAGTCTGAATCTAAATCTTTGTCGTCGTAATTGTCAATTTCAGGCATTTTAAGGAAATTGATCGGCAATAATACGCATTTGCAATATACAATGAATTAATAATTGTAAGTTCGTGATTACTACACATGTAGGTAGACATAATGTTCGAATTACAGTTTTTTTTAAGTCCTGACTGGTCTTAACTGGTTAAATCTTTAGAGTTATCGCGTTACCATTATTTACCGAATTTAAAACAAAGTTCTTTGTAAAATTATTTATGCGTAGCACTCAAGTTTACGAAAATCCGGGACAAAATATTTTCTCGCCTTATAATAATACGTAGCATACTGTCGTTAAGTTAAAGTAAAATAATTATCAGTAAAAATTAAAAAAACAAGATCGTGAGGGTTGATCGCTAATCTCAATACCAGTCATCGCAATAACAATAATAAAGTGCTTACCACTATATTTGATAGCTTAATTTTCTTTAACTAGCGAGTATTTAGCCCAAAAATTAGAAGCAAATCGAAACGAATTCACCTTTATGCTGTGACGTATCCGATGGTGGATAAATTGCTCAGACCTCAACGCGTTGCTCGCACCGTACTTTACCAGTACCGCTGCCATAGCTGCCATAGCTGCCATCGCCACGACCGCCGTCACGACCATCAGCAACATCAGCACCATCAGCGCCATCCACGCTGAGTCGTCACCGCCGACCGCGCAGTGCCGTCACCGCCGACCGCGCAGTGCCGTCACCGCCGACCGCGCAGTGCCGTCACCGCCGACCGCGCAGTGCCGTCACCGCCGACCGCGCAGTGCCGTCACCGCCGACCGCGCAGTGCCGTCACCACCAGCCGCGTCGCGCCGTCACCGCCAGCCACGCCACGCCGTCACCACCAGCCGCGCCGCGCCGTCATCGCCAGCCGCGCCGCACCGTCACCGCCAGCCGCGCCGCACCATCATCGCCATCCGCACCGCGCTATTACCGCCATAATTTCTCATTTCTTTTCTTTGTTCATCAGCAGCGATTTCTTCTTTCATAAAAACTTCACTAGATTTTTTTTGATTGATTTACAACCATTGATTATCAACTATTGATTGATTGTATTGATTCTGGAACTTCATTGTTATTATCTTCGTTTCAAATAATAAAATCACTTCATTTTTGCTTGACGTGATATTGTAGCTTCAATAAACTTATTTCGTGGGTAGTTGGTGGTTTTATGCCCGAGTGAATCCCACTTCTGATGTCGGAGATAGATGCACATTAGCGACTTGCTCGTTCTTGATGGAATATTCTGGTACAGGATCCGAGACGTAGGTTTCAGGCAATTAAACCACACACACAATATGACAATTCTTGTATTAAATTTAGGTAATCAATTCTCACAAATTACTTAGTAGGTATACAATTATCAGAGTTGCGTGAACTACCGATCCCGCCTGGGGGTCCGAACTGTAAGGCTCTCACTAATCAATTCCTCCTCCGACTCAATGCGCTCCAATATTTAAAATGTCTCCGGTGCCCCTCCAAACGATTCCGGTCACGTGATTTGTTACGTCACGATGTTCACACCCCACTGTTACAATGATATCAATTGAGTTACTAATTATCGTTAAATTATCGTGATCTACGACATATTTATATTTATAAAAAGGTAGAATTAAGTGTTGTTAAGATTATATTACTTCATATGTTAGCTTTTGTACATGTAGTAGTTTGGTTTTGACTAAAAATAAAGATGTAAGTTGTTGATTTGACTAAAACAATTGGATCTCTGTATAGAAGTTTAATTGATAAAATAAATGTAATATTGGATAATGATTTGACTAAGAATAAGAAGTGTATAAATCGCAGCTCGGTTAAGAGAAGGCATTGTGAAATTGGGAGTACAAGTTGTGGGGTGGTACCATTGTGATAAAAGTGTAACAATTATAATAAACCACTGAGTGTGAGATCGAGAGACTAAGTTGTGTAACAGTGATAGTTAAGAGTTCAAATGGTAAACAGTTTAATGTATTTGTGAACAGTGTCATAAAGTGCTTTAAAGAATAGAACGACTGTTGTTGGCGATTCTTTGCGGTAAGAGAGATCTAATAGTTCAGAAGTGGGATTGTTCCGCGGAATGAACATAAATAGTATAACGTGCAATGAAGAAAATACAATTGGAACTGCATTCATCTGTGATCACGGATTGTTTTTGCCGAGTCTTCGCCTCCAAAAGGAAATGTGGTAACTTAGCTATTATATGTCATTATTTATTTATTCATTCAATATAATTAATATGTAGAATATACTAAAATGATAAAAGTAATTACTTTGAATAGTTTTCTAAAAAGTATTTTATGTGGATGAGGGTTTTGTTGCCTGATTACTAACATGAAGCCGATAAGCCGATCTATGGTTACAGTGTTTGAGACAGTAAGAACATCAAATGCTCGCATGAGGCCTATAAGCCAAATGATGATTGTAGCATTTGAAGTATAGGGACATCAAGCGCTCACATGAGGCCGATAAGCCAATTTATGAGTAGTGTTTGAGAAGATCAAATACTCGCATGAGGCCGATAAGCCAAGTCCTGAGTAGTATTTGGTACATTGAGGATATTAAACTGACTATGACTATGACTATAGCATTTGAGGAATAGGGACATCAAATGCTTACATGAGGCCGATAAGCCAAATGATGAGTATAGCATTTGACGTATAGGGACATCAAGCGCTCACATGAGGCCGATAAGCCAATTTATGAGTAGCGTTTGAGAAGATCAAATACTCACATGGAGCCGATAGACTAACCAAGTTCTGGGTAGTATTTGGTACATTGAGGATATTGAACTGACTATGACTATGACTATGACTATGACTATGATTATGATTTAAGAGGCAACATTTTTGTGTCCAGTAGATTTTTCTTTTTATAGTTGGAATGAGGCTGCTGAGCCAGATTGAAAACGTAATCAGACAACTTATACCAATTAATTATTATAGTTGAAATTGTTAAGTCTATAAATTTCAAAACAATGTCTAAATTGGAGGACCAATTATTTATATATGATGGCCGAAAAATGTATAAATATTGATGTATCATAATATATAGACTTTAGATTAGATTTTGTGAATTTACAATTATAATAATTAGATTTTCAAATTACTTCAGAATTAATATTGTAAGTAAATGGTTTTTGATAACGAGCGGACTCGTTATGTTTAGGATGGCGGAGCTGTTAGCTTTTGTACATGTAGTAGTTTGGTTTTGACTAAAAGTAAAGATATAAGTTGTTGATTTGACTAAAACAATTGAATCTCTGTATAAGAAGTTTAATTGATAAAATAAATGTAATATTGGATACTGATTTGACTAAGAATAAGAAGTGTATAAATCGCATCTCGGTTAAGAGAAAGCATTGTGAAATTGGGAGTACAAGTTGTGGGGTGGTACTATTGTGATAAAAGTGTAACAGTTATAATAAACCACTGAGTGTGACATCGAGAGACTAAGTTGTGTCACAGTGATAGTTAAGAGTTTAAATGGTAAATAGTTTAATGTATTTGTGAACAGTGCATTAAAGAATAGAACGACTGTCGTTGGCGATTCTTTGCGGTAAGAGAGATCTATTACATATATTTTTAAATGCATTTGTAGGAGAAAATTATAATGGTAACACATCACTTCTCCTGATTGGTCGCTTCCGCCGGTAAATAATATCATACGATCGACCGTCGGCCAATAGGAAGCCGGCGTGTGTGATGGTTCCTAACAAGAAGCCAAACTGTCGCGTTATAATCCATACCCATTGTTTTCATTTGTTGTGTAAACATAGTAATATCGTGTTTTTATGTTGAAATACAATCTGTGAACATTGGAACACAAGTATTTTATTAATCTCGATACCCAAAAGTACTGCCAACAGTTACAATTGGAGCCCCATGTAGCGGCATAAACTTTGAGCGAGTGAATTAAGGAGTGTTTGCAATGCCGCGTCTTTGAGCTCAGGATGAAGAAATAAGTGCGAAATTGCTTACGTCGTTCTTGAAGTCTTTTGCCAAGGCTCAGGCGAAATCGAACTGCCTGCTCATTGAAAGCGTGTTGGTCACGCCTGCCGTCAACGCGGTGTCAGCACCGCCAACGCCATCGTTCTCAACGTTCTCAACGGCATACACAAAGGGAAATTTTCGCGCTGTCTGGCGAGGTACAGTGGCGAAAACAGAGACTCGGGAATTCTGAATATGTTGCTCCATTCTAACCACTTCCAAGTTTAATAACTTTTAGTAAAAGTTAGAATCCCTTGTACATGAGAGTATCATAGAGTAGTGGTATAGTGTTTAGTTATTTCAGTTTTTTTTGCTTTTTTTTCCTTTATACAAAGTTTAATGTGGTCTCTCTTCTCAATTATAAATGTAACTCGATATTTAATATTCTAACAAATACATATTTATAAATTATTCTACAATAATTCTTCTTCTACCTACCAAAAACTACTTGCCGAAGTTTGATAAAAATTTGAACGGGTACGTTTTATCGAAATGGAAATCTATGCAAACGAAGTCGCAGATACAGTTACTTATAAAAATGAAATCTTAATAGACAGCGAGCGCTACAGCGAGTCATACTTAGTAAGTAAAATGTAAACTAAGTAAAATGGAACGGGTTGGTATACGTGGTCAACCACTTAATTTATTTAAGGATTTCTTAACAAATAGAACACAACAAGTTAAAATCGACAACATTTTCAGTTCAGATGCTACTATTACGTTTGGAGTTCCGCTAGGCAGTATCCTAGGGCCTACCTTCTTCTTAATATATATAAATGATCTCTGTAACCTAGACCTAACGACTGGCAAGATTTTTACCTATGCAGATGATACAGTTCTTAGCTTTGTTGAAAAAACCTGGCAAAAAGTCTTCAAAAATGCGGAAATAGGATTTCATATGGTCTTAGAATGGTTAAACACTAATGTTCTGACCATGACCATAAATAAAACGTATTTTATTTCTTTTTCGTTCCAATGCCCAGGTTGATGGTACTCTTAAGCCTATTTTTGCAAATCTCAAAATTATCAACATATTTGTGAATGTCCATACATTACTAAAACCACTTGCATCAAGTATTTAGGAGTAAATATCGACAGTAAATTGAGTTGGGAATCTCACATAAATTCTATTGTTGCCCGAACAAGAAAATTTGTCTGGACTTTTAGAAAATTGAGACAAGCTGCTAGCCTCAAAATTTTACTAGAAACGTATATAGCATTAGCACAGTCAATATTTTCATACTGCGTTACAGTCTGGGTTGATGCATGTAAATCCTATTTAATAAATCTGGAACGTGTTCAGAGATCTCTTTTAAAAACGAGTTATTTTTTATCCACTTTTCTATATAATAAAATAAATAGACAAATTAATTTATATAATTTTAATAGGCATGATTACCGTATAGTAAGTACCTACTACACGATTGGCTACAGAATTTGAGCTACCAGGAAACTGAAGATATATTTAGTAAACAAAAATAATATAAGTATATATATATATTTTTCATATTTATGTATATGTACGTATGTATGTATGTTTGTATGTGTATATATGTATATGTATGTGTATGTATGTATATATATATATATATATATATATATATATATATATATATAAATTTATGTTTAACTTTAAAAATATCATTGCATGTATCATATCATAATTTAATGTTATCTAAATATAATGTAAACAATGTAATGCATAAGACGAAGCTTCTTAGCAATCCATGGATTCACCGTGCGCTTCGCTTTTGATTTTTTGGAGGAGCCTTCTTTTACGAATTCTATAGATCGTTCGGTGGTTGTTATACCCTTCCGCGCTCTTGCTACTGAAAGACTAACCGCTTCCCGTATAATTTCTAATACCTTGTCGTGGCGACGCGAGTATTGACCTTTATCTAGAAGTACCCTACACCCTACTAATAGGTGTTTCGCGGTTCCTATTGCCTCCCCACAGATGTTGCAAGACTTTTCGGTGGCTTTGCCCCATCTTACTAAATTACTTTGATCTGGGAGAGTCATTTGGAATGCATTAAGATAGAATTTTAATAATGCTGGGGACCAATCATAAATTAAGGTGCGCCACTTCAAAGCTAGTGGAATACAAAAATCTCCTATGGTCACCCATTCGTTTTGAATTTCTAGGCTCATCGCGTGGAGTCGGTAATTATCGTTTTCGTCTTGTCGAATAAAAGATTTTGTTATGTCTATGTCTTGAACTTTCCTACTTGATCCTAGCCCTACTTTATTTGTTTGAGCACCTATCATAAACTTTTTATGGAATTGAAGTCGTGACTCGAGCTCTGAGGCAACTTTGTCTTTTGGGAGAGAAGTTACAGTATCATCTTTAGATTTTCCGATGATATGTCTTTTGGTAACTCTTAGATGTTTGTAGAGCTCCGATGGTTTCTTTAATTTTAATCCAAAGTTGTTACGGTCTCTAAATAAGGTTGAAGAGTCCGCTGAGTGCGCTAACCCGAGCCATGACTTCAATGTCTTTATGACGCTTGCATCTAACTTTGACAAAAGGGTTTTATTTATATCATACACGAGGAAAGGCCAATTTAGACGTGATGTTAAATAATTATCGTAAATCCAAGCTTTTTTGACGTTACTTATTGGTTGGTTGTCTACCTTTTTGAGATCGTTTAAAAAGCTATCGACTATTACATCCAACGATGGAGTACGGCCTTGGTAATCGATTTTTTTACCTAAAAATTTAAACGGAGCTGCTTCCGTAACCGTACTAACGCACTGACCGCCTATTATAAGACCCGGATCGTAAGAGGTATATTTGGTATTCCGTCTACCCAGACACAGACTAAAACATTTACTTGGTTTTGTCCTCAATCCGCCGGTCCACGTACAGAAATCCTCAACTACATTTAAAAGTACCTGACATTGTTTCGGATTACGTGTCAGTATCGCGAGATCATCTGCAAAAGCTAGTATGGATTCTGTGTATTTGTTGTTGAACTTAAACCGATAGCCCCACTTTTTTTCATTTCTAATTAATTTGTCTATTAAAATATTAATAACTATATTAAATATAATAGGAGAAATACAACAGCCCTGAAATAAACCAACGTTATAATTAAGTGGTTTTGAGTGGTTTTCATTAAAAATTATTGAGAATTTTAATTTTGAATAATATGATGCAATAATGTCGCGAACTACCATAGGAAAGTTATACCATTTAAGCGCGAACATCATTAGTTCATGTCGTACCGACCCAAAGGCGTTTTCTAAGTCTATCCAACAAACCGTAATTTGTCTCTCGCTAGTTCTAGCATCTTTAAGGCTTTCCGATATTAACGTATTATGTTCCAGGCATCCAGAAATTCCGGGCAAAAACCCTTTCTGGTGATTAGGCCTGAAATATCTATTGTTAATCATGAATTGCGTCATTTTAGTTTGTAAAAAAGAGAAAAATATTTTGGAAATTGTATTTGTTAGGGCTATCGGTCTAAGCCTAATAAGTCAAAAATTATTCTGAATTATTTTAAGTCGCTTTTCTAGATTATTAATTTTCTTTTATATTTTTCTGTTTTTAATTTATAACTGTTTTATTTTCTAAATGTTCTGGGGTGGCATAAATTATCTGCCACACAGGTTAAATCCCAATGCAGGTAATTTAAATATACCATGTATCTAGTCTTAAGATTCCTTGAAATAAAACTTATTATTATTATTATACTTTCGTAATGTCATTTAGCAAATGCAAATTTACCGTTATTCGAACTTGAAATGAAGAGATTAATGTTGTTATGTTTCCATCATATGCGATATTAAGGAGGGTATTATTGTAGATATGCATCAATCCTGGGGTCTATTTAGATCATCTTAGCAATTTTGTTCTATGATATGAACTTCGATATTTGAAATACATTTCACATACAAATTACGCTCGAAACTATATTTCTTGTACAAACTAATAAACTGTATTTGTTGAGACTTAAGTGGTTTCTAGTTTGGACAAATATTTTATGGTAAGTAGTTTAGGCCTTGTCATTTCTAATTGCTCTTATATTGATAAGTTTAAAACATAAAAATAAATGACTTCATCTCAGATTCCAACACTTTTTGTGTATCAAGATTTTTAGCTCAGACTAAGCGATCTACGCTGGCTAATAATTTTACAATTAAGATAATAAATTAAGTAAATTAGAACATGATATATTTAACCGCTATATTTTCTGTTACAATTTACCCTGGACAGGAAGGATAATTGACTTTTAATTTTGCATAGCTTTATAGTTCTTTGTTTTGTCTTGTTTACGTCACAAGGTAATTTAATTTTGAGCAGAATGTTTATTGATGTTTTGCTCAGGTTAAGTTAGTAAAATTACCAGGAAATAATTAAACTATAACTAGTTAAATGACGGCTTTGATGTTAAAACTTATTTTACATTTATAATCCATAATGTAGCTTTACTCGGATGAGAAAATAACATGAAAAATTTATTTTCGACCATACATTTATTTATGTCGTATACAATACGTTTATGATGTTTTAAAATAATATGAACAATTCCTTATAAATGTTGTGTTTTTAAATATAAACTAATCCGATTAATAGTTTAAATGTAAATTTTATTAATTAAAAAGAATCATCATCACTTATAAATGGTTATATAAAACACTTTTTAAATGTGCTGGGTTATGTCTGAACTCTTAATATTATTCTAGACTCTTATGACAAAAAGAATTGAAAGTAAATAATAGTATTTATGATCTTTTTTTCAGCCTCTTCAGCATCTAGCTAGAGTATTGAATTTTTAGATAACAGTATACATATATAAAATAATACCTACTAATGGTCAGTTCACAGAACATATAGTTTAATAAGTATTCCGGACTTAGAAAATGATTTTAATACAATAGACAGAAAGGTCCTAATTTCCACATAAAAAATATGCATTTACCAGACAGTTAACCCGTACAAAATAACAAATATTGAAATCAAGAATCTCTTACTGGTCCTACAAGAATACTTACCTCTTGAATACAAAAACACGTTAAGCTTATTCAAATTTTAAACGAATATAGAATGAAAAATATCTATTCATAGAGCGACAGGATGGTATCCTAGCGTCGTGAAGTCGCCGGTTCAAATCCCTCCTCGAATCGGTTTATTTTTCATTCTATATTAATATAAAATTTTAATAAGCCTGACATGGCTGGCTATACATGTTTATAAATATTTTCAAACAAAATACCTGGTATTAATAGGAGGTACATAGTGAAATCTGAATAAGAAATACGCCTTAGATTAAAACGTTTCTAACAAGAATATTAAATTGCAAGGGCAGCCGAAGCAATTAATTCGGGGCTTTTAGTAGACAAAAATCTCAATTTCGGACACCATGTAATTTATACGGACAGATATTACTTTTACAGACAAAAGTTTTTTGTCTTTATTACAAGAATGCTGAGCACCTACTAATTTAGAATTAAAATTATGCTTGATTATTATCAAAACTTTAAGTTTTTTAGTTTACGAGTATAAAAAGACATTTATGGGATATAGGTTATTATTAAAGAGGTTTTAAATATATGTCACACTGACATTTTTGATGTATTATCTTATTTTGTATGTAATTATAAGAGTTTACAAGCTCTTGCTTTGCTACAGCAAAACAACAAATGTCCTCAGTAAGTTTCTAAATATGGTTTACACAGTAGAACAACATTGAACTTATCCTGCTCATTAATATTCAACAAGATTACTTAAATAGAATTTTCCTATTCGTAAATTAGGAATATCTAGCACAATCCGAAAAGATAAATAACTACAGTTATTTCTCTTAACTTAAAAAATCTAAAAGTCGCTATATTTTTATTATTTATTGTAATTTAAAAAAGAAAAAACGTGAGTCCGATTCTCTATTTTCACTAGCAGTGTCCTACTTTCCTTAATTTTATTCAAATTTTAAGTTTGACAACGCTTCTTCATCTTTTTATTATTTTAGGTGCTAATTGCCATCTAACATTAAAAGATTTACCCTAAAACAAATTCTTTTAACGGTTGTAGTACCACTATAGCTCATATTGTTCAAGAAATTCTTATATACTTTGTTAAAATAGTTTTTTTGTCTAGATTTTAAGAAATATTTCATTAAATCATCATTTTACATAAGATTAATAGTATATACATGTGTATATACCGCATACAAAAGCAGCGTACCTTTGAAAGAAATTGTGCCGGCGCCCATGAATTTTGTTATGTTCGTGTTAGTAAATATTAATTACTCTTATTTCGAAATTATTTAATATAAACTTTTGAATTTAAATCACGCCTCTCCCATGCAGATGCGACGGGGTTGTCAATTACAAACTCTGTTAAAATATGAGAGTGTGTTGCACATACCGTTATATTGCTTACCTGATATTAAAGAAAATATAATATACTTTTCTTTATTTCTTTTTACAAAAGTTATTGTTTTTATTATGAGTTTTTTATATTATTAAGAGATATAAAAATAGTATTTTGCGATTTAATTATTCGCAGTATAATATCAAAGGATTATTTCTTTCAAATTTGCAAGCTGTGTGTAAGAACAAATTGAGTTTCTGTTGAATTGTTAATTGAATATTTGGAAATTGTATTTGTCATTAATAAATATTCTATATTATCCGAAGTATTAACATAGAAGGTTCACGTAATATACGATTAAATTATTTTATGTAATTTAATTTATTTTTATTGTCGTCGAACAAAAAAAATTATGTATTGAACTTTTTATAGTATTATATTATATATTTTTTGTTATATTTATATGCTGACCTTGTGTACAAAATTGCTTACGTTTTTCATTATTTTTATTTACAATAAATAAATTTACACATGATTATTTACCATTTAAATAAGCTTAACATAGCTATAGATGTTTGTAGATTTTTAAAACACTTTAATATTCTGTAACTACTATATACACTCGTATACTATACTACTATAACTATTTATGCCTACCACCCGCCCATTGTAGAGGAAGTCAACATTAAACACGTACTTATGTATATAGGCCAATGTCATTGTAGCTAATAATTTCGGACGTTTTTACTGCATTAGCAGAATAGCAAGACGTAGTACCTAGTAGTTGGATATTGTGTTACATGAATTTTATCCAGAGAGGACTTGGGTTCTTTTAGGTTCTTTGTGCATACTGAAAACTATTGCCAAATAGATTTTTTTTTACAATTATGTCTAGATTGATTTTTAAAACTTAAAACTTGTCATTAGCTTTTTTAAAATGTATGCCACAATATACATTTTATCGCGATTTAGTGAAAAAGTAAATTAAATTTTATTATTAATATCAGTTGCTTATTCATATTTTTATTTTTTATTACAAATTCGCTAATGATAAAATATAATGATTTCCTTCTCGTTAAAAAATTTACTCGAAAAACACAAATTGTAAAAAGCAATTGCGATTAATTTCATATTACAATTATAAATAATGAATAATATATCAAGCTGATGATATATTAACCGAGAAATAGATGAATTGGTTTTTCTACCTTTTTTTTTCTTTTTTTTTAACGTCAGTAAACCTCATGGACTCAACTCATGGATCATAACCACTTATATCCAGGGGATGATGGAGGTGGTTATGTGAGACTCTTACTCACTAAACCTGACGGTTGCTGCCGCCGTCATAATGGGACACCACGGGATCGCTTTCAAACTCACCGCGATGCCCCGACGTGATCCATGGAGAGGGCACCCCGAAATGAGGAGCACTCATCCCTTTTTCGCAGGCTTGAAAGATTGTGGAGGGATTCCCTTCCCACCACCCAAGTATTAGAGCTCTCTTACCGCAAAGAATCGCCAACGAGAGTCGTTCTATTCGTTAAAGCACTTTATGACACTGTTCACAAATACACTAAACTGTTTACCATTTAAACACTTAATTATCACTGTTACACAACTTAGTTTCTCGATCTCACACTCAGCGGTTTATTATAACTGTTACACTTTTATCACAATAATACCACCCCACAACTTGTACTCCCAATTTCACACAATGCTTTCTCTTAACCGAGCTGCGATTTATATACTTCTTATTCTTAGTCAAATCAGTATCCAATATTACATTTATTTTATCAATGAAACTTCTATACAGAGATTCAATTGTTTTAGTCAAATCAACAAATTATATCTTTATTTTTAGTCAAAACCAAACTACTACATGTATAAAAGCTAACAGCTCGGCCATCCAAAACATAACGAGTCCGCTCGTTATCAAAAACCATTTACTTACAATATTAATTCTGAAGTAATTTGAAAATCTAATTATTATAATTGTAAATTCACAAAATCTAATCTAAAGTCTATATATTATGATACATTGATATTTATACATTTTTCGGCCATCATATATAAATAATTGGTCCTCTAATTTAGAGAATGTTTTGAAATTTATAGACTTAACAATTTCAACTATAATAATCAATTGGTATAAGTTGTCTGATTACGTGTTCAATCTGGCTCAGCAGCCTCTTTCAAAAAAAAAGCTACTGGACACAAAAATTTTGCCTCATAAATCATAATCATAGTCATAGTCATAGTCAGTTCAATATCCTCAATGTACCAAATACTACTCAAAAATTGGCTTATCGGCCTCATGTGAGCGCTTGATGTCCCTATACGTCAAATGCTACACTCATCATTTGGCTTATCGGCCTCATGTGAGCATTTGATGTCACTAGTCATAGTCAGTTCAATATCCTTAATGTACCAAATACTACTCAGAAGTTGGCTTATCGGCCTCATGTGAGTATTTGATCTTCTCAAACGCTACTCAAAAATTGGCTTATCGGCCTCATGTGAGCGCTTGATGTCCCTATACCTCAAATGCTACACTCATCATTTGGCTTATCGGCCTCATGTGAGCATTTGATGTCACTAGTCATAGTCAGTTCAATATCCTCAACGTACCAAATACTACTCGGAAGATGGCTTATCGGCCTCATGTGAGTGATCAGACAACAAAACCCTCATCCATATAAAATACTTTTTAGAAAACAACTCAAAGTAATTACTTTTATCATCTTAGTATATTCTACATATTAAATATATTGAATTAATAAATAAATAAATAAGCACATGTAATAGCTAAGTTACCACATTTCCTTTTGGAGGCGAAGACTCGGCAAAAACAACCCGTGATCACAGATAAATGCAGTTCCAATTATATTTTCTTCATTGCACGTTATACTATTTTTCTTGACGCCGCGGAATCCCACTTCTGAACTATTAGAGCTCTCTTACCGCAAAGAATCGCCAACGAGAGTCGTTCTATTCGTTAAAGCACTTTATGACACTGTTCACAAATACACTAAACTGTTTACCATTTAAACACTTAATTATCACTGTTACACAACTTAGTTTCTCGATCTCACACTCAGCGGTTTATTATAACTGTTACACTTTTATCACAATAATACCACCCCACAACTTGTACTCCCAATTTCACACAATGCTTTCTCTTAACCGAGCTGCGATTTATATACTTCTTATTCTTAGTCAAATCAGTATCCAATATTACATTTATTTTATCAATGAAACTTCTATACAGAGATTCAATTGTTTTAGTCAAATCAACAAATTATATCTTTATTTTTAGTCAAAACCAAACTACTACATGTATAAAAGCTAACACAAGCCTGCTGCCTCTGAAGGGGGCCGAGACCCCCTTCTGGCCGGATTCGGTCTCTGGGAATCAGATGTAAAACCCGACTCGACCATCATTGCCCTTGTCCAGCCCCACCACGGTGGTCTCCCCGAGAGTAGACCACCGGTTAGGCCCCCTAGGAGAGTAGACTCTCGATACGACCCAGCGGGCTCAGCGGCTCTGGTCAAACCGCCGGACCGCACTAAAGCTCGTTCAAGGCAGACCCAACGTCGAACCCGACAAGTCGGGAACCTACCACGCCCAGACTAACCATCGCCAAGCGCAACCGTGGCATCGCACTCGGCAACGATCACCCCAGGCAACGTCTCGGACCGTTTCCCTATCAAGCAATGTTCTTTCAATGCTTGATAGAAAGAGGTCCAGACCCCTAAACGACGCAGACGGCCTCTTCCTTAGCAAGAAAGAGACCGCCGAGCACCCTTCCGCATAACGCCGTGGGACCACTCCACAGTCCGCTCTACTAATTAAAGAAGTACCAAGAGCTAGCCCCGGCAAAGAAGGCCTGCGCTCTCTCACCCTCGACGCCCAGGCCACTAACGAAGACCGATGGAAAGAAGCCCGAGCCCTTCACCCATCCTGGCCAGCCATGGACCTGGCACGAACCCCCATGACCGACCCCCACCGTGCCAGGTATTAGCCAACGGGAGAACCCGAAGGTTCTCAGCAACCGTTGTTGCCCATGGAGCACCACGAGGAAGTTTCCCATTAGCTACCCAACCAACCATTACATAGACTAACACAATATATTTGCTAAACTATATATAACATAATAAATTTAATATGTTCATTTTCTAATCCATAATGGTCCAGTCAGAAAATACATTTAACGTGAAATTAGAATAGTTTTATAGTTCATTGTTGTTTCTAGTTTACGTTAGGAGTTAATATAATTTGGAGGGAATGAGTTAATATTCAGGTTACATTTTGAAAATTAGCATGAATATTTACGAGAATTTATTGTCATACAATTTTCAAATAAAGATCTGAATAAATTATTAATTAATGACTATATTAAAAAAGTTATGTAAAATACCTTAAAACAATAGACGACTAAACAATATTTTGTGTTGTAATATTTTATTTGATTTACAATTGAGGGTTAACGCAAACGAAATCGCGGATAATTATCTTCTTAGTATATATAAATTACGTGTCACGTTGTTTGTCCGCAATGGACTCCTAAACTACTAAACCGATTTTAATCAAATTTGCACACCGTGTGCGGTTTGATCCAACTTGAAACATAGGATAAGTTACATCTTAATTTTAAGTCGCAATATTATTTTATTGCAAATTATTCCTGTAAAATTATCTGTGAATCCAAACAAGTTTAAAAGATGGCGTTTTATCTGAAGACTGGATTGAGTAAGTGTTCAACAGATGGCGTAATGTTAAAAGTACAAATGTTTCATATATAATTTAACATCATAACCATCACGCCATGCTGAGAATAAATTATGAGTTAATTTTAAGTGTTAATATAGCCCGCCACGTATTACTTAGACTGAAGTATATATAAACTCATATTATAATGAACATAATGCAGTCAAATTATACCTGCTTCTTTGTTGAATCTATTTATGTGAGACGGGTAAACCAATAATATTGTGCACCGATTAGTGCAAAATTAAATTAAAAATTAAATTATTAATAATTTAAAATAACAAATACTATTTTCAAAAATTTAAAACTATCTGCCCTACATACCTTATTTATAATTTGTAGTGTACTCATTTGTTACCATCTTCAATAAAATAATAATAATTAAATTTATAATTAAATACCTCAACTGTACGATAATTTTGATCAATCGTGTTTAAAGACCTCCTTCAAATCCCAATCCGGTGAATTTTTAGACCGGCTTTAACGTTTTCGTCTTCTTTGGTAAATAATAATTTCATTGTTGCAACCACCCTGTTGATCAAGTAGTGGAGCGCAGACGCCTAACGTATAGCGGTATAGTGTCGTATAGTATAGCGTGGTGTAGCCAAAAACTTAGAAATACTCGAACCGAATATATTCGGCATCAAAACCGAATAGTTCGGACAAGATGACAAATATACCGAATACCGAATACTTACCAAATATTCAGTGCATCACTAATAATTATTATATTACCATATCAAGGGTTAGGTAATAGTAGTAGAAAATCAGTCATAGAGGTCGCCATGTTCTTTACAAATTGCATATATGTAAGAAAATATAGCGGTCCTCATCATTATTTTTAACCCCTGACTCAAAAGAGGGGTATTATAAGTTTGACCTGTAGATTTGTGTATCTGTGTGTCTGTCTGTGGATAAGTAGTGGCCAAATACGTAAACGGATTTGAATGCGGTTTTTTTTAATCGAAAGCTTGGTTTGTCGAGATTGTTCTTAGCTATGTTTGGTCGAAATAGAAGCAGTCGTCCCCAAAACTTTATTGGTGCTGGCGAAAGGTTTTTATACAATATTGATAGTAAAAACTTAAACACCCCTGTTTAGATTTATATAAATATAGAATGAAAAATAAACCGATACAGGCAGGGACTCGAACCCGCGACTACTGGGAAACCGTCCCGTCGCTCTACCAACCGAGCTATCGTATCACTGTCCGCCTCGGTGACTTAAGCATGTGATCGTCTTTATCGGGACGGTGGTGACATCTATTAGGTTTCTTTCGAAAATCCTAACCAATGCTTCTAACTTTGCAGTATAGTTAAACATTGAAAAGATGCCACTACTGAAATTAATGTTTGAAAATCTCTATAAACATGTATAGCCGGATTAAGCTTATTTAAATTTATATAAATATAGAAAGAAAAATAAACCGATACCGGCAGGGACTCGAACCCGCGACTACTGGGAAACCGTCCCGTCGCTCTACCAACTGAGCTACCGTATCACTGTCCGCCCGGTGAATTAAGCATTCTATATGTGATCGTCTTTAAACAGGGGTTGAGGTTTTTACTATCAATAAAATTAGTGTATTCGTAGGTCATTTAGTATAACACATATACACGTGAAATAATTAAAAAAAAACAGAAAAAAAAAATTAAATAAACCCCGATACTAGATGACGTCTAAAAAGGATAATAATATTATTATGTACTCATTGAAGTCGTTACGTCGGGGGACTTTTGTACGTACGTTGATGAGTGTTTATTTTACAAAATTTTCGGAGCTAATGAATGAGGTCTTTGACTATACGATACTATCAAAATATTGTTATTTCGTTATTGGCCTTGATAAATATACTTGCATTTTGAATTTTTCTTTTACTTAGCGGTCGGGGGTTTTTTAATTTTTTTTTTTATTTTTCTAATACCGTTACTTCTTTAATAGTTTACTACAATGTAATAGGTATATCCAAAACCTTAGCAACTACAGCAACGCGTGGCCGGGTCTGCTAGTTATATATATATTATTCAATAAATGTGTTGTGCAGTGAAAAAATATACCGTTTCCATTTAATAAATTGCTTTTGTTATCGTCAATAAATATTATGAGGGTATTTTGGATATTCTCGATACTTAGTGAGTGAAGTTTATCTTGATATTGTCAAAGATGGCAGCACCGTTGTGAAATGTGCTTCGGACTTGTTTATAAGACTTTAGACGAAAGTGATTCTATCGTTGGCAGTGTTTGCGTCAAGAAGTGATTATAAATAATTTAGTTTAAGTTATAAATATTAAATGTACCGACTCTTGATTTTTAATGTCTTATTATATATTTGAGATTTAAAAACGCTCATTTATTTGTTGCCAGTTTCACAATTGATAGATTTAAATAAAATACATGTCAATGCGAATTAATTGCAGTTCATCTCTAAATAATTCATCTTCAAGGAAATATCCTAATTTTTATCGCCTCCGATCTTACAGACTGTACAATTGCAATTACGTGAAAAGTGGTACAAAGTATCCTTTTAATTATTCACAACGGACAAATTGTGACAAATTAGATTTTTTCTGGAAGAGCTAATGTGGTAAATAAACAACATTCACAAGAAATGGAACTATAATAAGAAATAAAAACTGATATTAAGGTCAACTTTTAACTAAGTTACATAGAGGACCCCATGTTCTTAATTTTTATGAAATAGATTTTTTTTAAAATGGATTTTCTTTCACAATTTTTTTGTTTATTCCCAATAGGAATGACTTTACATAATTTCGTAATGATATAAATATAACGTCAATTAGCTGTAATTGTAGTGTAGTGCTGACTAAGTAATTCAGTTTTAATGTATTTTGTTTACATTTTAATTTTACCGTTGCCTTGTTGGACTTTTAAATTCAAACCATAATAAATTTTATTCTGTAAATTGTTGTTAGTGATGTATTCAAAGATCTACAAAAAAAGGCTTGTTTGTTAACAGCTAGGTTGTTTAAAGACTGAAAGTCCATTATTGGTACAGCATAACATGTTATACAAATTTAGATTACACTATTATTGTATCAAAAAAATCATCTTGTATATTTATTTCATTTTACAGATAATGTAATGGATGATTGGGAAACTTTAATTTCATTTAAAATTTTGTCTAATTATATCTATTATTATTTGTCAATCAATGTTTTTAATTTTAAACAAAAATAAGAATCTAATAAAAATTTGAAACCATTAATTTTGGGGTGCCTACCTACACAAAGAAAATTAGTAAAAAGCAGAATTATAGTTTTATTATACTATTTTTAAGAAACCCTTTTTAATACATTTCTTTTTACCCAATTTTGTAAAAAAGTAAACATTCAACAAATGGTGTTCATAATAATTATGCACAATGTAAGTCATCAAATTAATGTTTATTGATTATCTGTCGCTCAATCTAAATTATAAATTATATAATGTGCAATTTTTGCGTGTTCCTTTGAAAAAAAATACACTTTTTTTCTGAGTAAACAGCCTTATGTTATACTTAACAGCTATCCTCTATACAAAAATCAAGTTTTATCAAAGTTTTCTCTAACAAACAAGGAATAATACTAATAATTATTATTTACTAACTGTGCGACTTCATACGCATTGATTTCAGTTATGACAAAACATACCCTTTTGTACATACCCATTTATGCACTATAAACCTTCAAAGATTCATCAAACTCCGTCAAGTAGATTTTGCGTGTGGGAGTATTTCTAGTTTATTTTTATATATTTTTATATATTTTTAATGACAGATATTTTTTTTACAGAGTAGTCCAATTTAACAATGAGACATGCAGAGCATGCATATATGCACTAAAACAATTTTGTAATTTCCAAGCATTCATTCATTTCGGCAGTGTTCGTCATTTGTAGACTGAAGTATCTCAAACATTCAGTAAATGAGTCGTTCATTAAACCGAACCCTCGATTTTCGTACATATGGTGTTTCTGGGTATATGTATTACTCTCTCATATAATACATCTACATGATTTTTTAAAGAATAATTTAAACATTGGTTTAGTTTTCTGGAGTTGTTAAAGTAGAGACGATGCTTCTTAGCATTCCATGGATTCACCGTGCGGGCGCCGGCCTCATCGCGTTGCAACGAGAGGAGTGCAAACAATGCCTTTTTGATGCACAAACACGCTCGCTTTCACTGTCTACACTCCTCTTCCTACCTTATCAAATTTGGAAAGAACCTCCTAATGCCGCCTTTGAAATACGTTCTAGAAATGAACCGATGCTAGTTCTAGAAAGGCCAAGGTATTTAAGTAAGTTGTAGAGAGATTACGCTTCCACTTCAACTATACAAACTGTACAAACTAACTATAAATTTATTCTTGGACAGTGCCAGTTCGTAATACTTATTATGCTTAAATGTGTGATCCCTTGGGATGTTTGTTTCCCAAGGCACAGTGAGCTCCAAAACTATCACGCGTCTTAGATGTTTAGAATACAGGAATAAGTCTGGTCTGGATGACGAAACACAAACATTCCCTCTGGGATTTAGTAATGTTTTTCATACGTGCTCATAATGAGAGTCCAATCAGGAGCAGCGTCTAAAATGGAATAAGGCTTGGGTTTTCATTTTTTAAAGCAGTCTTCTTTTACAAACTCCACAGATTGTATGGTGGTTGTTATATCCTTCCGCGCTCTTGCTACAGAAAGACTAACCGCTTCCAGTACGATTTCTAATACTTTATCGTGGCGACGCAAGTATTGACCTCTATCAAGAAGTAAGAATAATAATAGGTTCAATTCAACATTTTATGAATTTTGACGTCATTAAGAAACAAATACTCTTTTAAAGAAATTATAAACATTCCGCAAGTAACGATTATCTTTCTTTCACAAGACATATTTTAATCTACATATTTAATAAAAACAAGCGTCAAATTCGCTGACAACAGTTGCTTGTCAGCTTGTATAAATGTTTTTCCTATATGACTTTTGTACCTCGTTGAAATCCAAAAATAAGATAACTCCAGATGTAGATCAAAAGTTTATAAAAGGATCTCGGTAAATCCAGTAATAAACTACTAACTTTTATAAGTTCTAAATTGAGAGCTATTTCTTTCAGGAGCACTTAACATAAAGTAAATGCTTTTGAAGCTCCTTACATGCTCTTTACAGAGAAACTTCTAATAATTTAGATGAATTTTAGTTTTATTCTTTTATGGCGAGTGATGAATCGACTTTAATGAAGTAAAACCAGACCAGCTGTAGGTAAGCTTGATATATTAAAAATAAACTTAAACTTAGTTGAAAAATAAACCTTACAAAAGTTTTTTTATTTTCTGGAATACAATATAGGTACAATTATTAAGCCATTAGCTAAGTATAAAATAAAAAGTTATAATTTTTATATAGTTATTTTTTAATCCAATACGTTTTCGATGAAGTAGTGAGTCGATTCAATTTCGATGAAATAGAGAGTTTGCTTTCCTCCCTTGTCTTAACATAAAATCAAGATATCACCTTATCTATATAAAAATACTGCTAACTGGTCTATCAAAGAATTAGAAAAATTAACAATTTGATTATAGTATTTTACTTTTCAGCACTAAGAGGATAATAATAAGACATGATACTAATGCTTCGCGATTTAAACAAGCTATACGGTTTTCAGTTTTCTTTAAATATGTTAAAGTTAATGAGAAATGTATGTAATTTCATTCATTCTAAGAAAATTGGGATAAGCTGGTAGGTTTATATGTGGGTTGGGAAGGTTAAAATGGAGAACTTGACTTATGTAAATCTTATTATTATCATATATATGTAGATTCCTCAAAACGATGTTTCCATATAAGATAAAAGTCATTGTAGTCTTATATTTTTAAGATGTAGCCTAAAACCAATGGTGTAAAATACTATACTTGCTAAGTATCACGTCCTGGACTGAGGTCCTTATATTAATCATGTTAGTTTTTAAAAGCGAGGCCACCAACACAAGCTAGTAATTATATTGTAACGAAAATGAAACAACCAAAAATTTTAAGATTTGTCTTATAACGACAACCAATAAATCTTGGTAAGAAATGTATTTAAATCTTATATGTAAAGCAATAAGCACATAAATTCTGTCAGAACGCAGCTAAGTTAAAAAAATGACATAATATTCCGTAAAAGTTCAACCAAATCGTTTAATCCGTTTCAAAATGAAAGATCATTGTTTTGAGTTCTCCCATTGTGATTTTTTATTTTTTTGCATGTACAGATCTCGATCAGTGACAATCTTATTATATGTATATATAAAAGAAGAAGATTTCTATGGTATTTATTACGTTATTGACATAAACTGACATTGTTTTTTGGTTTCTCATCCGATTTAAATTAAATAAACACTAATTGTTAAGTGAATATTGAGACTATATATTCTTGAAAACTGCATCCTAATTGGTTTAGCCGTTTTTGAGATTGGTGTGCACAAACATACAGACATACAGATAAACAGGAAAAATGAAAAACCACGGTTTTGGTTTCTCTTGCTCTTATAAAGACCCCCATAATGGTTTTATTTTAAATATTTTCCCTAGAGAAATAGATTAGTGACTGTTTTATTATATGTATAGATTATGGTCTATATCACTTGTTATAATAAACAAATGTTACGTTCTGTGAACTGGACTGACTAAAAATAAATTTATTGGTACTCGCTAATAATAAACTTTGCTGAAAAAAAAAATATTTTTCTGTTTTTATATTAAAATTCCCTTCTTTTTTATCAATCCAGATATTCACAAGGACAGTACTCATTAGAGAAGAATTCATTTATAAGGACAATGAATTCATCTTTATTAATGTTATCTTGCCTTCCTGAACGCAATCCTGGTGAAAACTGAAAATTACATTCAACGATAACGATACGATATTTTTCATTTTGTATTTTGTATTGATTTGTTTTTTAATAATAAGAACCTTAGTTAATTTGACTTTCATGTATATTATTAAAATCTGTATATAAACTGTACAAGTGTATTTTTATTAATATCTATGTAAATTCATTTATTCCTTATTTTCCTTAAAACATTTTATTTCCATATTATTAATCATCTCAATATAAAGCTGTTATATATTTTGCTGTTTAAAATTATTATAATTGTAAAGGATAGATGACCCGTGGGTATGGTAGAGACTAGATAATATATGTTACGCTACGAATTGGGAGTATTAATGAATAATAATACAACCTCATAAATTAACAAACTACCTAAATCTTACGAAATACTGCCATGGAATTCTATTTTATCTTCTTTTTTCAGAAAATTTATGTTTATAATCTATTAAGTCTTGAGATGTTTTTATAGATTAGGTTTTGTAGCTGCAATTAAATTCATACATCTCTATTTGTATATATGTGTCATATAATATTAAAACGTAGTCAAGTTCCCTACGCAGCGAATGGCTTTTTAAAAAAAGATTTTATTTTAATTAAGATGGTATTTAATTAACAAGTTACCACTTAGACTACCTTAAACAGACTAAACTTAGTATTAATATTATAAGCTAATACGGGTGGGAGCAGACCACCCAGTAGAGTTATTCGCATTGTCCAGTTACTTAGAATATTGGCTTCCCATGGGTGGTAGACGCTAACTCAGCGGAGCCACCTGGCTGGCGACTAATGGAATGTGTCAGCTCAGCGGTTTGGGGCGACGTAACTCCTCCCTCCTTAAGATCGAAGTTATCCGGTAAAACAGGAGAACTTCGGAGACACACTTTTAATATAAATTTACGTTTTTTGAAAATTAGAATACACATAATCACTGAAACTATAATATACAGTCCAATTGTCCATACACTGATATTTTTCACTATTCGGTTATTTTCAGCACTTTCACTTATTTCAGGTTTCTTCAAGGTGTAGGCCAGAAGTTTCAGGTCCGTAAGGTCAATAACTTTTATATTTATTGCTTTCAAACTTGAAGTTTCAGGAACGTATATTGAAGGCAAATTAACTATTGGTAACATAGAATAAGTTTCGTTTTCTAAAATGGTCTGATGCTTTTTCAGGGTTATAGATCCAATCTTTACTTGGCAGGGGTCATCTAGGTTGACTATGTAAGTTCCTTTAATCTTCTGTCGGTAAATTTCATCAAAACATGTTCCAGTAAGTATTTCTTCTTTTCTTGCAAATAGGGTCCATGTATTAGATTGCAGCGGTTGCAGTACGATGTCCTCCGTGATTACAGGAACAGGGTTGCAAATTGATGTATTTTCAGCATAGCTCATTAATTCAGTAATACAGGGATCAGTATTGAATTGAATAACTTCACTCTCGTAGCACAGGAAACTCGCCTTTTCAATCTCCTTGCAGGGTTTATCTAAAGACCTAGTTTTCAACCCTTTTGCTATTAGGTAAGGATATTTAGGAACAATAATGAAAGTGGAGTCATTGGACAACACAGGTAAAGGAAGTAATTTATAATAGATATAAGTGTCATTTTCAATTATAGGTATTTCTAAAAGGTAGTTAATGTAGTTTCCTTTGAGGTATGCTTTTATTGAAATAGTTTGTTCAATTTTCATTAAATTATTTAATACAGGACTATATGCCAGCTTTTCTAACTTACTTATATTTTCTAATGTATTTAAAAGCATGTTAGAGTTAATAATTGATTGGTGTAATACTCCTAATCTACTTAATGCAAAACTGGTTTCTATTTCATTTAATTTTATATAAATAGTTTGAAAATTATGTATTAACAAATTGTATGTACTAATAATTTGGGTTTCTATATGATTAAGGGCATCTTTCTTAATTATTTCTGATAAATTATGTCTTAATTCTTGCATTTCTAAATTAATTGATATAATATTGTCATTTAACTGGAATGTAGAATTCGTAATTGTCTGTATCATTTCAGTGATCAAGGTCATTTTATTTGTATGTTTACTTTGTTCTAATTTAATTTCATTAATTAGTTTTTCATATTTAATAGCATCATTATTATCTAGATTTCCTGTAATTATTTTAATGATAGATCCTAAGGGGTTAATAAGTCCACGTTTAACTCTAACAGTTGGATAAATCTGTTCTAATTTCATCATGGTTAAATTTTTAACATAGGTAGCTTGTATCTTAACATCTATAAAGTTTTCAATAAAATCATTTTCAAAATTATTAACTAACTTATCTAACTGGGTACATTTATAAAAATTGTCTTTTAAATCATCTATAATAGGTTTTAAATCTAACGTTTTGACAATATTCCATTTATCGTTACTTACTATAGCTAGACCATTTCTTAATGGCAGCACTCCAGGGTTTTTATTTAACTCCTGAAGTTGAAGGGCCTGGGACCACGTCACCAGCATCATGACCAGCAGGTGGTACCTGTGGAAGTCGTTTAACATTCCTTATTGGAATTTTGGTACTGTGATCGTTATTTCTTAAAACAGGGACTGTGCTCCTATATATTTCATTAGTTACTTGAGCTTTTACATAGCGAGGTTTATCTTTACCTTTTCTTTTATTAGTGCTTTTTAAAAATATTATATCTCCTGGCTTTATTCTAAATTCCGTTTCACCACCTCTCTTTTCAATATATTTTTCTTTAGATTTAATAGTTTTATCAATTATATATTTATACAAGAATTTAGTTCGTTTAACATTTTCTTTAACAAGTTGTTGAAAATACTGTTTTTCAAAATTTATATCAAATGTATTTCTAGATTCCGTCTGTCCAAATAAGACTTCAAAGGGGGTAAAACCAGTAGTTGAATGTATTGAATGATTATAGGCCATTATAGCGTACGTCGTTACGGAAGCGGCATCAGTATATTTATGTTCATATTTAGCTATCCTACATATTTCTAAAATGGTTGAATGGAACCTTTCTATGAGTCCAATGGAATTAGGATTATTAGCCGTTCCTATGTGAATTTCAATTTTACACATTGCTAAAAGCTCTTTAAATAAAGCGTTATTAAATTCAGTACCTGGATCAGCACTAATTTTGAGAGGTACACCGTAAAAAGAGAAATATTTTATTAAGGCTCTTACTATTTCCGGTGTTGTTCTATTTGGGATCTCAAATGCTTGTCCAATTTTACTAAATGAGTCAATAATTGTTAGATAATACTTAGCTTCAATAGAAAATACGTCTATAAAGAGTTCTTGTAATGATTTAGTTTGAGTTAGGGTTAATTGTAATTTGGGTTTAATTGGGTTTCTATCGTACTTCATTTTTTTACATATTTCACACGAGTTAATAACACTTGATAAAGTTTCTTCCATATTATGCCAAAAATAATTTCTTTTAATGTCCTAATGTTTCTCTAATGCCTCGGTGGCAAGTTTTTCCTTCGTGATATTTTTGAACTATTTCTAGTTGATCAGCTTCGTCTTCCATCAAACTTACGCGTTTTGTACATTCCCTAAATTGAACACATTCTTTTTTAAATAAAGATATTACTATTTCTGTAAATTGCTTGCGATTTATATCATCTTCAAAGTATAAAATATTTAGATTTATTCTTAATATATTCCTTTAAAAATTGCTTAACTAAATCTGGTCTATTTTTAGGTAAATGAACTTCTAAAATACGCTGTTTTGGTTTAGATATATCCTTTACTGTAAGTCTATCTATGAACCATGTATATACTAAAATTTGATTGGGTTTCGTATCTATCGCTTCCTGTAATATAGGAATACCTTCTGATTCTGTGTCACGTGCAGAATGAATCGTGTCACTTTCAGAAGCCGTTAAAGTGGAACTGGAAGGACATGGTATAGAATAAGGTGAACCATTCCTAGACCTAACTGAAAGGGTTGTTTCTGAATCTGTATCTTGGATATTTATGGATTTTTCCTTTTCAGTTTCAAATATATTAGATGGTCGGGATTCGGGAAAAGTAGCTTTTTTGACTTTTCTAAATCTTTCAATTGTTCAGTAACTATTCTAATTTCTTCAAGGGGATATGCATTTACCATGGTTGAAACATTATCGTCCTCATCTATAGCGTTTAAACGGATTCGTGATAGTGCATCAGCGTTACAATTGCTCTTACCACTTTTGTGTATGATTTGGAAATCATATTCAGAAAGTCTCAAACGCCAACGTGTTAATCGACTATTAGTATCTTTTAGAGAGTTTAACCATGCAAGGGGCTTATGATCGGTAATAATTTTAAATTTTCTACCATACAGATAGGGGCGGAAATATTTTACAGCCCATACTATGGCTAGAAGTTCTTTTTCAGTAGTACTGTAACGTGTTTCAGCATTGATTAATGTGCGACTCGCATAAGCAATAGGCTTATCGCTTCCAACCGGACCTTGTGATAATATAGCGCCAACAGCAAAGTCTGATATATGGTTTACTAGGGTCGGGGTATTGAAGGATTGGAGCATTAATAAGGAGTTCTTTACATTTTTGAAAGGATTCTATATATTTTTTATCAAATAAATCAGTTATGTTAGGTAATGGGTATTTGTCGTCAACAGTTATTTCATTTAACTTTCTATAGTCAATTACTAAACGGTATTTTTTTTCATTACTAGCGTCAAGTTTTTTTTGGAACTAGGTGGACAGGGGCACTCCAAGGAGAGTGGGAAGGAACAACTATATTATTTTCTATCATTTTCTCTACTTGTTTATTAATTTCGTTATTAATAACATGGGGTTGTCTGTAAGGTCGTATATAAATGGGATCTTCGTTGTGAGTTCTGATTTGATGTTTAACTTCGTTAGTAAAAGTTAAGGGTAGTTTATCGCAATGAAAAATATCTTTATATTCTATACAGAGTTGTTGTATAGATTTCTTTTCTTGTGAGTTCATGTGTTCTAACCTTAGTTTTGTCAAATTTTCAGTGAGTATTTGGTCTATTTCTAAGTCATTAGTGTCATCTAATTTATTGATATGGCATTTACTTGGTTTATATTTTGTCACTATGAAGGGACTAGTGATAGTCAAAGTCAGTTCTGTCTCAAGGGTATTTTGAATAATTGTAGTAGCATATCCATTTATATAGTTTACTAAAGCAGTAGGCATTCTAACACCATCACAAAATTGTTTGAAATTTAAAATAGCATTGCCATTTCTTAAGCTTGTTGGTAACTTTACTCTCTGTTCACAACGTCGGTCTAAATGAATAACATTAGTGGGGTTGTAAATGATAGGTATTGATGTGGTATTACTATAAAGGATTTCATTTTTCATGTCTATTGTAGCATCTAATTGTTTTAAAAGGTCACTTCCTATTAATCCGTCGTATCGTCCGTCTACGTCATATATATAAAATTTATGAGTTTCAGGATTGTGAAAGGTATGAAATAAGGGGATGATGATAACTTCATCATGTCTACTAGAAGCATGGGTGCTAATTACTTCAAATGGTTCCTGGTATTTAAATTCATTAAAATATTCTTTTACTTTATTTGGACTGATAAATGATCTTGAACTTCCTGTATCTATCATGAAGCTAGCATTAATTTCAGGGAAGTAAATATAGGGTAATTTTAAAGAGTTACAGTTTAAATATATTATCTCGAGACATGGTAAGGGGTATCTATGTGAAAATTTTCAAGTGGTCAACGGTCTCGTCATGATTTGTCATCTTATTCGTATTTTCAATAGTCGGGTCACTATGATCGTCGTAATAGTCTCTACTGTTATAACTTTCAATTTCAGGTTCGATTTGCTGAACTAAGTGTTCATTCAGGAGGAAACCTTGTGGTTTCATAGGTGGAGCTGTTCTCATGCTCACATCCGTATTATGTGTTGGTCGTTGGTTACCAAAAGGGTGTTGACCTTGATTTTGATTAAATGTAGGTCTATATCCATTTTGATTATATTGGGGTTTATATCCAATTTGATTTTGAGTAAATTGGTTTTGTAAAGGTAGCTTAATTTGGCTACTAGGGGTGATACCAAATTTAAATTTAGATGATTGCTGTGGTATAGTTCTTTGGAATGGAAAAGGTTTAAACGGAGGTTGTTGCTGATTTTTAAAATGTGAAGGATAATTATTTGATTTCATAGTATTGAAAAATGGTTACATGATATTCCTTTCTAGATAAGGGTTGGATGATATTGCAGAATTAGATTGGGGGTGCTTCATCATTTTATTTCTTGAGTTATATTGGTGCATGAAATTAACTTCCTCTAATACTATACTTAACGCTTTTTCTAGTGAGTTGCATGATTTTAAGCGTACTATCCTTAATAAATCTTCCGGTAAATTAAATAAAAATACATTCATAGCTAAATTATCGTATATCGTGATTTTACTTTCTTGTAAGCTTATATTTGTCAATAAATTTACTTTAGCAATTAATGTACTTTTGATATGCTCAATTCTATTACAAAAATCTAGATAAGATTCGCTATTTTTAATTTTTAAAGTTTCTAATTCTATAGCTATACATTCTTCTGAACACGGATCACCGAAATGATGTTCTAATGCTGATTTAAGACTGTTCCACGTAATTAAATCTTGTCGTTCGCTAATTAAACTAGCCGCTCGACCTATTAATTTAGAAGTTATTATGTGAAAAAGATATAAATCTTGTGCTGGATTATTTTCTACTACACAAGTTTGGATTACGTATTCAAATTTACGAATAAAAAGGGATAATAATTTTTCATCTCCATCAAACTTAGGAATAATGTTGCTGATTTCTACGGGAATTTTTACTATATTTTCCATTGTCACTAATTATAGTACACACAATTTAATATAATAAAATATTTTAATATAATTAATATATTTTTACGAATTGTATTATTCCAATTTTTTTTTTATATATTCAATTATAATTATTAATTAAATTATAATATTGATTCAAATATGAATTATAACTTTATTCACTTCGATATTATTTCATTACTTTATAAAACACTTAAAACAAACGTCAAAGAAATATCTAAGAACCTTTTTAATTTTTAAAAGGAATCTACAATTAAATTGACACATATATCTAGGGTTGATTAGGAAATGAATAGATAGGAATAGCTTTAGGGTCTACTCACCAAATCATTTCCCTCGTGAGCCTGAAGGTAGCAGTGTCTTCAACAGCCAGACGCTCGTTCACGTAATATGACAAATTTATTTATCTGGTTCGGATTCCGAGAATTACGCTTGAAAACGTACGTCGCGGTAATTTTCTTTTATTTTCCGGACGCGGAATCCTACCGGCTGCGTCAGTCAAGTTCCCTACGCAGTGAATGGCTTTTTAAAAAAAGATTTTATTTTAATTAAGATAGTATTTAATTAACAAGTTACCACTTAGACTACCTTAAACAGACTAAACTTAATATTAATATTATAAGCTAATACGGGTGGGAGCAGACCACCCAGTAGAGTTATTCGCATTGTCCAGTTACTTAGAATATTGGCTTCCCATGGGTGGTAGACGCTAACTCAGCGGAGCCACCTGGCTGGCGACTAATGGAATGTGTCAGCTCAGCGGTTTGGGGCGACGTAACTACGTTTATGTATGAGTGAAGAGAATTGTTTTTTGTAAGGTGTTCGGAAGTAGTTTAGATTGGAAGCAATTCCGTACTTTTTTTAAAAAACTTCGTACAAGTTTTTCAATTCCGCGAAGATAAACATTTCGGAAAGAGGAACTGTCATATATCGAGACCTAAATTTATTTTAATTTTAAAACATTTTGAAGGTTTACTGAAGCCAACTTATACTGAAGTGACAATTATGATTGTAATATACTAATTAAAAACACCTAGCTCTTAATTTAGATAATTAAATAAAAAAATCAGTATAAGTTGAAATACTTCTTGAAAATTTAGAAAACTATATGACGACAAACCTATTACTTATTATAATACAATTTACATTTTTTTCCGGTTAATATTTACTTTTTCAATTAAAACTGTTCATTTTTGTATCGGTGCTACAAAAATGTAGATGAATAAAAGAATGAAATGAAAATGAAATATTTTTGAATTTCTAGAAAAAATAATCTATTAGTACTCTGTCGTTTGTAATGAAATAAATCCTGAAGTCAATGCTTATCGTCAATATAAAGGCATTATCTCAATCATTCTCTACAGGGAGTGAGGTAACAAAACTTCCAAAAATACACTTGTTGGAAGTATATTGTAGATTTTTTAACGGCATTACATCTTGTCCCACGGCTAAAACAATTTAGGCCTGGATAAACTAACGAGCTGGAGATTAGCCCTTAACTATTCGTACACATATTATGGACAGTTTAAGAGTACATTTTTGTTTGTTTTGCTTTTCTTTCACGACTTTTTTTCACGTTAACATTTTTTTCACGTAACATTTTTTTCACGTTAACATTTTTTTCACGTTAACATTAAGTTCTTGAAGAGATCAGTTGCTAGATTAACTTCTTTTTGTTGCTGAATTATTTCAAATGTATACTGAAGTTTCATCAAGATAACATTACTTCATAAGTACATACATTTTCACTTACAACACAGTAGGTAGCTTACAGAGGGTAGGTGTTATACGTTAATATATTTACTCGGTCAAAGCTCCTAATCCATGTTAACGCTCTTGCAAAATGCTTTTAATAATAATTTCAATTAAGTTGCCAAGCAATTTACAATTTAAATGTTATACAAAACCTACCGGTGTATTTATTTAGTCTGCTGGTATTGATATTATAAAGAACGTTTTACTAGTTTATACTTATCAAATAAATAAAACGAATTAAATATACAAATAAGATTTAAATCTTATAAATTATTAGTACCTATAGAAATGGCGGCTACCTTCCTGAAATTGATTTTTATTAAATTATTTCAAATATATTAATATAAAATAAATACTTGATACAAAATCCTTTTAGTTTATTCTTTTAAGAGTTTACTAGTCTCATCATAAATTATATAAAAAAAACTTTTCTTACTATAATATTGTTAATAAAACAAACTCAACTTATGCATACACGATAAAATGAAAAAATAAAAACCAATACTCACATAAATATATATAAAAATATAAAATAATCTTATTTATATCGGCTTATATGAGATAACAAATGTTTAGTTTGTTTACAACAGCTTTGATAAGCCGCCGGCTCTAATAGAATCCACCACCTTTAAAGAAGTATAGCTTGTTTAAAGTTCAACATAAAATAGCTTTTATAGCCACGTTTTGTAAAGTGAGTACATAACAAGAAGAAGAAGATAACTAATGAAGAAACTCAATAAGACCACTAAAACACACCGTGGAGTATGAATACCGCGGAATCGGGGCACGAAGAAAAGAGGCGTTCAAACGTATGCTTTTATGGAGTATACAGCTCCAACTAACTTTTGAATGTCTTATTCATAAAACAATAGTAAATTATTGAAAAATAATTCCAGTCTAAACTATTTTTATTGCAAATTCAAACGTTTTGCCAAAACAATAAAAAACATTTACGCGTCTTTTGACCTTGAACAAATTTTTTGCACACACTGGATTAATAGGGACTTTTCAAGATTTCATTAGAGTTGTATCCTTTAGTCGCCTGTAAATCTTCAGCTTGTTGTGAATTTATGCTAGGGTCATTGTCTATTTTTGTTTACTTACAATTGATATTAAACGTTCTGTTTTCATTATCACGTTTCTAAATTCAAAATAATGAAAGTTACAGACTGTCAACGACCGTTTAGAGTTTGAAATATTCTCATTACAAATACCTATTCATTATTAGAATGATTTTGAGAAAGTTATTCATTATTATATTTGTTAAGCGAAACTAATAGTTTTTAGTGTTTATTATTACATTTTATTAAAAGTTTTTATATAATATGTACATAAAAAACATTAAAAATATATATAACATGGTTATAATGAATTACCATAATCAAAGTACATAATACTTTTAACCCCATAAATGTTTCATATTTTCATGGGAACACACCAACAAAATTGGTATACCTATTGTTGAACTAAAAGTACTGAAAATATTTTAATGACTTTTTATCTAAGTTAACAAATATGAAGTTTATGTCTTCTAATAATTACCCCACATCAAGGTAAAACGTAAAAAATAGTTTTGGCGAAATTTTTTACTTTTAGGTTTGGGGTATAAAAGGCCACAACGGTTTATATTTATCAATAAAGGATAACCGTAACCTTTTTTTAAATATCACAAAATAATGTGTTATTTACATAGCTTTTTATACTGTACAGTATTATTTATTATCAAATTAATTGCATTCCATAATGTGTAGTATTTTTCATGTAGATCCATACTGCCCTTATCAGCATATCATTAAAATAGATATCTTAGAAGATTTCAGTGATTAATAAAGTGGAAGCAAAGCGTAAATATTGAATACAAAGACATCCAGTAGTATAAACTAAATATCAATTTCTCTTCACTGCCCCATATTGTACCCGTGCGAGTTCGAGGTGTATCGCTAGTTAAATTATAAAGTGAAGAAAAGAAACAAAAACGTAGAATTTTATGTTTATAAATGAGTTATCTGGAACTCTTTTAAAACATAAAATTCTACGTTTTTGTTTCTGTTCTTTAATTTATAAATAATCATAATTTTGTAACCATCAATGTCACTCGTTAAGTATTGCATAGTATAAACGAATGTTGTTTGGTTAAGGAAATATATTTTTGGTGTCACGAATCCTTACAAAATTTGTGTTCCAAGTAGATTTTTAGAGTAGATCTGAAAATATATGATGGGTTAAATAAACAGATACTAGATTTACAATAAGTTGATCTCAAATTTTATTTACTTAGAGAATGTCCCAAAATTAGCCCAAGTACACACCATCTCGTTTTAATAACAAAAAATGCTTACTTAGATCGTGTGATATGCCACCATTGCTATTTTATAAGGTTATTTGAAATTAAAAGCTAACAAGCCCGAAGGTTTGAAACCTTGATTGAACCAAGATTTGAAACCTTGCCAGAACTACATTTGCATTTCTGTATAAATGATAATATATGTCTAACATAATATCTCTCAATACTGACTATTAATACTACTACCGACTATCAAATCTAGTATAATGACTATCAATGCTAGTACCGACTATCAAATCTAGTATAATGACTATCAATACTACTTACCGACTATCAAATCTAGTATACTGACTATCAATACTACTACCGACTATCAAATTTAGTATAATGGCTATCAATACTACTACCAACGTAAAAATGTACTGTATATTTTAAAACAAAATTAAACTTAGTTTTTTAGAACAACTCTTTTAGTTTAGAATTGATAATTAGGGATATTTACAAAAAAATGTTGCACTGTTTTAGGAGTATCATGAAGGTACTATTCAAACTTAGCGGTGTTGCAAATGGAAGATTCTCTGAAATATTGTTCAATGTTTTTTAACTTACATGAATATTTATATGAATTTTTCACTGTCTAATTCATGAATTAGCAATTCGCTTTCATTACATTCCAAGACTTTTTATATTTTCACTTATGTCAGCAGACTAGTATTAATATAAATATACACCTGAATAAAAATATACAAGATAAGAGTATCTTGTTAAGATCTTGTAACAAGATAAGAGAAAATTATTCTATTTTTTTGATTACACCATACCAACATTATCTTAAAATTTGCTTAAATTTTTATACTTAAAAATTAAATAAATAACTTTAAAAAACCCCTATATAAAAACAACTCTAAAAAGAATAAAAATAATATTAATATGTACTTATTGAAGTCGTTGCGTCGGGGGACCGTTGTAAGGACGTTGACTATGGTGTCTATTTTACGCAGTTAATCAATGAGGATTTAGACTATACGATTCGATATCGTGATATATTTATTTGCCTTGGTATCTTACTTGCATTTTATTGCATTAATTTATTCCTTTATTAAACGGTTCCCCGACGCGATGACTTCAATAAGTATATAATAATATTATTTTTATTCTTTTTAGAGGTGTTTTTGTATTGGAGGTTTCTTTTAATTATATTTTTTCTGTTTTTTAATGTTATGTTACTGGTTTCATTATTGTACTAAATGAACTTACAGACATACAATTTTTTATTTGCTTAAGTATTTCTATCAATATTGCATAAGAACCTTTGCCCGCACCAACAAAACCTCAATATCTTGAAGACCTTTGTTTCTTTTTCGACCAAACATATTTAAGAACCATCTCGACGAACCCGGCTTTCGATTAAAATAAACCGCAATCAAATCCATCCACGAGTTTGTCTGCTACATTGCCACAAACAGACACGAAGATACACAGATACACAGATCGACAGGTCAAACTTATAACACATTTCTTTTTGAGTCGAGGGTTAAAGAATATAACATTATGACCTAAATACTTTTTTGATATTTTCCGTCAAAACTGTATTTTTTTTTTATTTTCTTGACTAGGCAATAAATTGCATCCATAGCAAATTTAATCAAAATTCACACTAAATATACCGAAAATCAAATTGTTGTTTTGAATTTTTCATTTATTTATTAGGTACTAACCTGCAGCTCTTGCCTGTCATTTATATATGCAAGCACAGATAGCATAAAACGTAATGTATTAAAATGTGTTTAATACTATTACGAAGCTCATTCATTAAATTAGTAAAAACATACGTCTAAAAAGAGACTAGGAGTCTCAAGATCATATTTTTTTTTGGTGAGAACTTTTCGATATTACTATATATACAATTACCCGACTGAATTCACGTTAATTAAACCTGTATTTGCACTACTAGTTTCGAATTGCATAATTGCGTAAACTGTTGTGCAGATATTGGAACGTCGTCATAATGAACTATTTCCGACGATAATGAAAGACGTTAAAAAATAGAAGAGGTCAAGAAAGAAATGTATTTATAGTTACATAATAGTTTGTGACAGTTACAGTAGTTTAAATAGCATTTTACTTCGATGCTCACTTAGTGTTATGAAATACTACAAAAAAACAAAATATAACTTGTGTATATACACTACTTCTAATTGTTAAAAAATAGTTGTAAGGAAAACTAACAAATTTCAATTAACATTAACGTAGATTATATAATTTTATCTTTTTTTTGTCAGACTGATTATATAAAAGCAAAACACAAAGATTAGTTACGGATAATATTCAAGTTACAAGTCATCAACTAAAACGAAAATCATTATTTTTCGAAGTCATTAATTCCGTCCCATTGCTTATAAAGCTGAAAACTCACTATTATACTTATCGAAAAAGGTGAGTTATGTAAACTCTGTAAAATACAACAAGCAATAACTAGTTACCTAAATATGTAGAAATTCAATAAAATTATTTCGACATTTACATATTTCTCATAATTTTATAACAACGTCAAATCTAACACAGTTATAATGTGAGGTAAGGTAGGTACTCAAAGACCACACCGTCAATCACTGTTCACAACTACAGAGCTTCCATTCTCAAATGATGCATGGCACAGTAAGTCCATAAACTTAACACTTGTTTACTAATTAATAGATCCCTTAGAAACACTTATACTAATATCTATAGAAATACTAATTGCTTAGAAATACCCTCAACTTTCAACACGATCTTGACTGGTTTTTTAATAAAAACACAAGGTCAATGACATCAAAACGTTGTGGATGATATTCTATTATTTACAGTGGTATCCTGCAGGGCTTTATTCCACTGCAAGCTCTGTCTTACCTGAACTTTACTAACAAGTATTAGTAATATAGTGATTACACTAGATCTCTAGGTCGGTGACATTGACATCAAGATTGAAAATGTAATAAAATTTATTACATATCACCACTACTCAATCAATATTTACAAATCATATTGCGGCAATGATACGTTCGACCCCGTTGAAGGAGTCCACCGAAACGCTCTCATGAGGGACCACTAAAATTAGTCGCTCTGCAAACCCTTAAAGCACGTCATGGGCTCGACACCTTCTGCAGCCACCGATACCAACTCAGCTAGCACTGTCTTACTATATAGTGTATATTGCTAACTCTCAAACTCTGTATCACATCGTCCTCGCTTCCAACATCTGGTGTATTGGCGACTCCTTACTATTTCATTTAGTACCAAAATGAATAAATAAGAGAATAGTTTTGTTGTTACTACCAAAACTAACATGTAATGTATGTAAAAATAAAAATTCTGTTCACTATTCACCATACAAAATTTGGAACGTACTCACCAACACTGTCGTTTTATTAAAAAAAATTAACACGTCTTATTTATACGTAGGGTACAAACTAAGAATAACTTAAATGCGAATACCTACGTTGATAGGAACGATTCCGCAATATACTTTCACGACCGTTAAGAAGACTATTACCACGGGCAGAGCGATGCCGGAATGATGTATTGTGTGCTTTCAAATTAAACTGGAAGACAAAAAAATAACTAATTAACATGAAAAATAATGAAAGGGTAGGTTGATTGGGCCAATTAGTTATAATTTAAGTAGACAAATTGTGATAAAAAAAAGTCCAAGACTATGCTACTTCTGATTTTAAGAATCTTGTAAAAATAATTTAAAAAATAATAAGAATTCAAGTCACATGTTTCTCATAATTTAATAACGAGGTCAAATCTAACACAGTTAAAAAGCTGGATAAGGTACTCAAAGACCATATCGTCAATCACTATTCACTCCTTGCGCTCTTAAATAAAAATAATATAATAAGCCTATAAACTTAACACTTGTTTTCTAATTTATAGCAAAGGTTTTCTACCAATTGTTTAGAAATACCCTCAAATTCTAACTCAAGTATAGAATAATAATATATTTGAATAATTATGAATACCTAAAACCCAAACTCTTTGTTACAGGGTTACAGAAAAGGTCCTTGCTTTTCGAAAAAAAAGGCTGTAATAAGAGAGATAATTAATTTCAGACGGCAGTCAGACAAACTAGGACTGTATTTTTTACTTATATTGCGCTAGCGCTTGCGTAAGTACATAATATTATTCAAGTAATGTTATTTCTTTTTTCTGTTGTTAAATAAACATTGTTACTGTGTGTATAATAATTTGGTTTTAATAATATTTTGAAGTTGTTGTCTTGAACCATGTTGAATCTCTATTTTGCTTAGTAAAAATAATGAAGAAATCTCTATTATTATTTATCTATCCAATAAAAGTAAATTTATATATTTGAATATAAAAAGTTTAATATACCATGATAATAAATCAAACTCAGATTATTGTTTTGTCTTTATATTACTTATGATTGATATTGTCTTCATTAACGACCTCATAGATTTACGTAATTGTGAAGAGAAATAGATCGCTTCGTCACTTGATGAAAACATTTTAATAGTTTTGGAAATTAAAATAATTTTTAATAGTTTTATTCATCAAAATCTAATTATCAAGCAAATATTTTAGTTTTAAATTATAATAAAAATCATTTTTTTCTTACTTAACAGCCAAGCATTGTACCTTCTTAATAATTCTTAAGATCTTCTTAAATTCTATTCTAGTACATGTGTTGGCGATCTATCTAAAAGTATACGTTGTAAGATTTCAACACGTTTTAGAAGTTATTATTTAAATCCATTTAAACTTTGTTTTTCAAATTACTCATATTCAGAGTATGTAAGACCATAAATAAGGTTTAAGAGATTTGAAAATAGATTTACCTATTTCTAGCTTCTAGTATCTCTATGTAGAGCACTCTCATTAATATCCTGTAAACTGAGATTTTATGAAACCCTACAGTAAGAAGGAATATTTAAAATATTAGAACTATGTGTAATGTAACATCATTAAAAAAATGCAGATCTATTTAAAATTATTTATTAATACAATTAAAAATACTTACAATGTATATTGTAATATAATTAGACTATTCACATAAAAACTCTCACAGTAAGGTCACATGGTATTTTATATATATTATATGGTTGATGAGTACTAGTTGTTAGATATTCTCCAATAACCCTACCTTTTAAAATTAAGGTGATTTTTAATTTTAATATCCTTGCGAATCATTATTAGGATGTAACATTGTTCATAGAGAGTATTTTTGGCTTTAAACAAATAATTGTCTGCAAATTATTATACCATAAAATAACACGCTTACAAACAAACAAGAAAGTAAACAAAAAATAAAAACCCAATTGCTTAGGCGTTTTTATAATATAAAAATACTTTAACAAACACTGTAGAAATATATAAACTAATAATATGTGATTTTTTATTATATTACTTGTGTTTGGATACTTTATTATTTTATTATATTTATAGGGTAGGTGATTTCTGCAACATCATCCGTGTTGAAAGTTAATAAAATGTTTAGGACTGTCTTTATAATAATAAAATTAAGATATAAAATTTTATGCAATGTATTTTTCAAATCTGTGATAATGTGTTTTTACACTTAAGGTTCGAAGATGGTAAATAGCGATTTGTATGTGTAGATGTGTGTGAGGTTTTCTAGTGCGGATCAAATTATTAGGACACTTTTAAATGTATTTTGTAAGCGTCATCACTATTAATATCTGAATAATGTATTTTACTTTGACGATAATCAAGATCAGGAAAATTAATTTTTCAAGTTTTAAAATGGACAGCAAAAAGTTTATTCATTCATTTAATTCATACCATAAATCATCTTTTCCACTTACCTCGCGTCGGCTGTTACTTTCATATACTGTAAAACTTGTTTTAAATAAAGCTAAGATGTCTTCTAACTTTATATATATATCAGTATGATGTCATGTTACATTTTATCAGTGATGTATGTAACAAAATGAGGAACAAATGGTGAGCAGTTAGAAAATGTAGAAATACGTCGTTAAAAACTCCGGAAAAACTATTTGTAAGTATTCCAAAAAATCTCAAAGTGTCAAAAGTGGTTGCTATTTTCTCGGAGGGATTTTAATCACAAAGCGATTAGTTCAAATATTTTTTCTCTGAAGACCACTTCGATATAAATAAACGTATTAGTTATATTGTTTAATAATTAATTATATTTCGAATGTATGCATTTTTTTGTTGATTTAAGTGTATGTATAAAAACTCCAATGTTATTAACAGAATGTCTATTGTAACTCACTTCGAATATTTTCGCTATTTTCCGTAATATTAGTTAAAAATGTTAGCTACAGTTTTATGATTTCAATAAGCCTTACACTAAAAGATGCCAATTCTTGTTTTATGCAGAATTTTATGAATATGTAAAATTAAAAAAAAAATGATGAATGAAGAGCTTACGGTTGTGAAACTAACCGATTCTAACCATCTGTCAGATAATAGGACTGCTAAGGCTGGATACCCAAGAACCTAGTGATGCTAAGGAAAAACAAACACATTCTGCAATATTTTTTAGAAATATCAGAAATAAAACAATGTCGACTACAGCAATTCTTCTGGAGCGCAAATTAAACCAGTTTTTTTTAGAAGTTACCCAGTTTTTTCATACGATAGGTTTTGCAGGTAAGTTATTACTTTATTTTTACTTTAATTGCATTTGCTTTGATTTGCTTAGCTTTGTTTTGTTAGAATTTCAGTACAGTGCAAATATATTCCAGGCCGGCTCATTGTACCGTGAAGCGACCAACTTGATTGAAGGCCGATGGTATATATTATTCATTTGGTTTCAAATTCTAATTCTTCTTTTATGTATCGTATAATAATCGTTTAAAAATATATATTTTTTAATTGTAGTTCTCTCAGGCGTCGAAATGAATTTTTCAATACACAAATCAAATATATTAGCTCTTTAGGTCTCAAGTCTCAGTCTTGATTCAGATTTGGGTCGAGAATGTGCTTTAATACTTTTGCTTCTTTTGTTTGCATTAAGTCAAAGTTTTAATTATCAGAAAGCCTACAATCATTACGTAATCGTTTACCGCACCCGTTTTGATGAATTAAGCATTCTATAGCAAATATGCGGATAATACTATTTGTTTCCCGGTTTTGATCAGTAGCTCTGGTCTAATATGGCAAACGTATTCCGAATGCCCTTCTAGAATTAACATAGTCGAAGACGCTTGGATTAGCTATTAATTATACTAGCTGATCCATCAGGTCCAGCCAACCATTAGGTTGGTTCGTTAAAATCTAATGACATTAATATTGTACAATTGATGATCAAAAATATTAATTTGTGTAGTTATAGATATCTGAACTTTTTTTTTCCTAAAACATTAAAATTAATGATTATGCTTAATTAAATGTTTCAATAATCTTCGGATTAATAAATGTTTTTAATGTTAATATTTCTTTATTTTATTCATGTTTGATAGTGTGTTTTATCTTAACTAAGATTACAATTAAATAATATAAAAAACAAAATAGATAAGATTACAATATATTCACCTGGATCTTACGTATTTCTATAAAATCCTTGAGATATCTTACAACGGAACAGATTCGTTGGTTACGAATACCAAATAAGTAAATGTATAAAGAATTGATGACCAACCAAAGCTCTAATAACCTTAACGGCTCCCTAAAACACCAATTAAAAAGCGTTTGTGCTCAGATGTCAACTTGTCGGAAATCGGGATCCCCAGGGCTTTGTTGTTGATCCTTTGATGTTGTGTAGGAAAGTCGTACCTTTTTATTAAATTTATGTTGGAGGAGCTATTTTATCCGATCCCTGTCATCATTTTGATGAATATTACACGGCATATGAGCGGTATCTAGATACTTGCACGATGTTCTTTAATTGTGCGTTTGGAAGTCAGGAACTGTATTTTAATGAATCAACATATGAAATTAAATGTTTTTTGTTTGATTATTAAATTAATTAAAAATGGTACGTTTTTGAATTTTAGGATTATATTAATATTTCGCATGAACAAAGATTTTGTTTCACTATAACAATGAACGTCTATCAAATATTATTTTTAACTCTTTAAACTGTTTAACTCTCACTACCGATAGTTGGACTATCACGTGATATTATGCAGTTCAAAAGCCATATCTATGAATAGTAAACAAATAGACCTATGCATACAAAAAATATTCATTAATGTTTAACATTATGTAAAAACAAAAAAATCTATTTAAACAAATTATTATTTGTTGAATCTGATAGTAACGTGCTTATAAAATCCATATTTTGAAGATTTCATTTCAGAAAACAACATTAGTCTTTTACAGACCTGTCTAGACATTCATGTTAGGGCCCAGAAACGAGGTAAACTTATTAAACGAAGTTTCACTTAGGTGTTTGTAATTATTCTTTACTTATTTTTTATTTCATATTATAACATAAACATTAGGCATTATAAAAGGCAAACGCCACGTCACCGCCAGCCAGTACGCTTTTGAAAACAAGTGCGAACATCTCTGAATGTTTATACATTAGCTTTTTTACTATATTTTAATAGCTTTGGAATTTTAAACTTTTTAGCAGTTTAGCTTTTTAGATTGAAATATTATACCTAATACTCGATTGCAGAGATAAGAAATAACAATAAAATAATTTAGTTTAGTTTATGTTTATGAAACGTCTGTAGGTATATTTACTGAACAAATTGAGAATCAATACGAACTGTATTTAGACTTTCCTGCAAGTATTGAACTGTTTGTTTCCTAACATACTTTAATTGCGCGGAGTTACAGTCATTATACTCGTATCATTCCTATGTAAATGTAAATAGAGTGTCGGCAACTCGAACCAAAACTTATTTGGCAAATAGTTTAAATCTTTGCTAATGAAGTAATCGTATACGAAGGGAGCTCGAGTCGCTTCATTAGAAATGATTTATTACTCGCCTCTTGCTCTTAAGTGTCGGCGTGCGGTCAACTGATGTAGATGTTGAATTTTGATTAATTTCCATTAAAAAAAAATATATATATATATATATATATATATAAATATTTTAACAGGCTGTAGGTGCATCACACCATAACTACTATTGTTTGGTTGTGTGGACATTCATTCTGCAAAATAAGTATTCTATGCCACCCACCAACATTATTAACAAAATGTAGGTACATATTAATTACCTACATGTCTAAGGCTAAATTGTGATTAATACGACAATGACATTTTATGTTATAATTATTTTCATTACATACTATATTTATTATGCAATGAACGTGTTAAAAGTTAATATTTTAATAAATTTTACCCTAAAAAGAACACATTATAAAGACAAAACATTGTCATTATTCTTGCTATATTTTTCAATCCTGTTGTGTGTTCTCTAGACGCCATCCGGAATATAACTCGTTGAATGTGATTTATATTCAACGACAACCATACGACTTTATTATTATTATTATGTCGTCATTAATCAGAAAGAAATATTGTTTGATTTACATATTAAATTCAAATTTAGAAAACTATTTGATATATACGAGGACGGACGGTAAAGCAATATAAGGACGGTATCTCATATATCGCATGTATTAAATGTGGCACACGTTGAGGATTTTTCATTATATTTTATTTAAAAGAAAACTTTTATTTAAAAAACGAAATAATAACTACAAACTCCCAGGACACAACTTCATGAAAACATGAAAGACTAATAGTTTAATTTGTCTTTTAAAATATTTATAATAACTATGGATCACTCACGTTATAATTTATGTTTATGTATGGGAAGCAATTTTATCATTTGGGCCTCGATGGATGGCAGTGAAGTACAAAAATAAAGTTTATGTCAATGCCCTCCTGAATCTGCAATAGAAAAGGAAATAAAATGCAACCTAACTCTAAGAACATGTGTCTTATTTGGGATGATATTAACAACTGTCAATTTTAGTTTGAGACTTTATTTTCTTATAAGTATAAATTAGTAAAATAATATGTATACAATTAATCTTCATATTATATGCAATAGCTTAAATATGCAGCGTTATCACTAATAGAATTCTATATATTTAAGGCATTCTTTTGGTAAATGATATAATATTAGAAGCGAGAAAACATTAGAAGTGAATTATACCTTCTAGCTTATATCTACTAGCTATATACAAAAAAATATATAATACATTTTATACAAAACTACTTTATTTTTTTACATTGAATTACAGTAAATTTTACAATGGCACAATTACGATATTAAATAATTTACTATAAAATATATCTACTCATTAAGTAATCAGAGGAACAAAGAGGTTTTAAGTTATAATCGCTGGATATTAAGATACGTATGCATTTGTAGTTTGATTAACTTAGGTCCTATTAACAGATAAAATAAACAATACTATATGATAGTATATTCAATACATTAATATGATTGTAACTGTAACTTTGTTTTTAAATAAATTCAAAACATTTAATACTTTTAAAATATAAGCATATACATATTACACTATAACTACATTCGGTATATTACGGTGTATTCTCCTGAAATTATAAAAATAAATATTTTCTTTCTTTACCCTTACATACGCAAAAAATACAGTAGGTACGCAAAAAATACATAACGCAAAAGATACACCATCTTGACGGAATATTGCACACAAAGATACTGGAAATATACAAGTAGATATGCGAAAGGAAAACTGTACATTAAATATTCGCCACAGAAGCACTATTTTGCCACTTCCGTTATCTTTTAGTATTTCGCTTCTTTTCTACACAAACTATGCCATGGACAAACATTTTAATTATATATGATTTTCTATAATTGTAGTACCTACCTATATATAACTTCACATGTTTTGTAAAAATAAAAGGAATGTAATGCAGGGATGGTATTTTGAGAGAAAATCCATAGTATCTTGAATTAATAATATCTTGGAAGAAAGTTGATCTTGAAAGAAATAGTTTAGTATAGTTATTAATAATTAATAACAATATTGTATTACGTCTTTATCGTATGTGGTAAATAATTTTACGAACTAACAAGAGACAGAAATACACTGTAGTCATACTGAAAAATTTTCGGCACTGAAATCTTGAAAACACTATTACAGAAGTATATTTAAGCTATGGAGCTAAACGATTTTAAGGGTTAGTCCTTGAAAGCATTTTGTGTAATATACACACCCGCAAGGATGATAATCGTAACTCATTTTTTCCTAACTTGAAACAAGAGCTTATCAACTATAAAAAATATATAGATATTTCTTAAGTCCAAACCCCATTCAACCTATATTCAATATATATATGAATATTAAGGATATAAAATGGCTGTTTCATATTTTTTTTTATAGACGCTTTTCCCGATATAAACTTTATACAATGATATTGTATGTCAAATCACTTTGTGTATACTATTAACTTTTGTAAAATCATATTATGATGTCGTAAAATAGAATTTTAGCCTGCAGTGCAATGTATACATGACTCATATTTTGTAATATTTTCGAACTGACTATGGGAAATAACATAAAAAAAATATCTATTCTTTTTGTTATGGTCTGAAAACAATAAAACAAACTGTTTCAAAGAACTTTGGTAAATAATGTTTTACTTACTTAATATTAATATCACAGGACAAATTACACCTAGAAATAAATCTTATAAATACTACGAATTGATTTATAAACGACTAAACCCAGAAATAAAGTCATCTATGCTCATCACAAACATGCTATGCTCATCACAAACTGTCCCTGTCGGGAATCGAATCCGATCCCCCAACCACTCGACCAACGCCCCAACCCCAACCCCAACCAAATTTTCGGAGCACATAGCCAAAAGTTTATTGTTTCATCACCCAGCATTGTCTATATGAATCTTGTGAACGATAAAAACTAGTAATTAAGTGTATTTTATTCAGACAAGCTTAAAATAATACGTTTAATCAAAATATTATCATAAATTTAAGTATAATACATTCAACTGACACATTTTATCAGTATGGCAACATAAGCTTGCATGCCGTACTGATGTGATACATTTTACATGAACCTTGTTAAAGTTATTTATTGACGCGCGAAATGTTGTTTTTTAGCATGTGAAACACCTTCTGAAAGTGTCAGATTATTGTATTACTTGTATTTTGTTGCCAATATTCTTTGAGTAAATTTTATTATTCTATAACTAAACTTGATATAATCTAGATTATATTCAATAACCAACTGTGCCTGCGACTTCGTAAGCATAATATATTCTGATTTTGATAAAACGTACCTTTTCAAAGTGTCATCAAACTCCGGCAAGTATTTTTTGCATGTAGGAGTATTTCTTGTTTGTTTTTATATATTTCTTTATTTTTGATCACAGATATTTTTTTTACTGAGTAGGTTTAAGTCTAATTTCATATTTTTTATTGGATAGTATAGTATTATTTTCTGACGGCAGGACCACTATTTAAGTTTTGAAAAAATGTCTTAACGCAATGTTAAGAAAATAAGAGATTATTAACTTTATTTGTTAATCGATTTAAATAAAAAAAAGCACAAAATGTAAAGTGAAGTCCATGACAATATATTTCCGAAAACTTCATCCAAACCGATTAATCCGATTCCGAGATAAGCGTTCACTAACATACAGACATACAAACATACAGACGAACAGAGAAAACGATAAAATCTAATTCGGGTTCTCTTAAATTTATGAATTTTTGAAAATATTTTCAATGTACAGACCGCGATCAGTTACAGTTTATTTATAAGTATTTCTAGAAGACTTTAAATACATACATCTTTTAATAGAGTGAAGAGTGTGCAATGAAAATTAAAAACTAAATTTTAGTATTTTAGAAAGATATTTACATTAGACATTTTTTTTCCGTGTTGTGTGCACAACTAAGAGACACAGATAAACAGACAACAAATTCAAAAATGTTAGAAATGGATTCTATTAGTTATTTTTTTACATCCTGGCTATATATATATTTTTACAAATGAGTCAATGACCCAAGTTCCACACATTTCGATCAACCAAAAACTCTTGAATGTTATAGTAAGATTTATTTAATAATATACCTTTAATTTTAGATTTGAAAAAAAGAAAAGGAAGATCTAAGATATCTTGTGGAACCTTATTATATATGCGTATACTCAAGCCCATGAAGGATTTCTTAACTTTTTGAAGTCGAAATTTAGGCGTTACGAGCCTATTTATATTTCTTGTATTGATAGTATGTCTGTCGCTGTTTTTATTATAGTCATTTAAATTTTGGTGTATATATAGTAAGTTATTAAAAATGTATTGAGAAGCGACCGTAAGAATACCGATTTCTTTAAAAACTTCTCTTAGGGAGTCTCTAGCTTTTAAGTTACAAATAGCACGTATAGCTCGTTTTTGTAAAATAAATATAGAATTAATTTCGGCAGCGCTGCCCCATAGTAAGATACCGTAAGACAATATACTGTGAAAATAACTAATAATATATAGAATATAATGTCGAGAGATGGGGGTTCTACTGGAGCTTTTTATCTAAAGTTATACCTAAGAAAGTTGTCGAGTCAGTCAGTTCTAACACTTCATTGTTAAGGAATAAACTACAATCTTGACTTTTTACATTAGGAAGTTTAAATTCCATACATTTAGTTTTCTTAGTATTTAATACCAAATTATTAATTTCAAACCAATGAAGAACACGTGACAGAGCACAGTTAACTTTGTAAAAATTAGCTTTATTACGATCAACTTTAAAAATAAGTGAGGTATCATCAGCAAAAAGTACAATGTCACATAGTCCTTTTACGTAAAAGGGCAAATCATTAATATAGAGTAAAAATAAGAAAGGGCCTTGTATAGATCCTTGTGGAACACCCATTTTTAGGTGAGATCCAATCGATTTACAATTATTTACATCAAGCGTCTAAACTCTTTGATTCAAGTAAGAGGCAATAAGATCAAGCGCAGCACTACGCACACCATAGTGATTAAGTTTGCAAAGTAATGTTTGATGGTCCATGCAATCAAAGGCTTTAGATAAATCACAAAACACTCCGATTGCATTCTGTGACTTTTCCCATGCGTCGTAAATGTGCTTAAGAAGCGCGGCACCCGCATCAGTTGTTGATTTGCCTTTGGTGAAACCATATTGTTCACTATGCATGATTTCATTGCTATAAACAAATTCTGACATTTGGTTTAGTATAATTTTTTCGAAGATTTTACTTAAAGTAGGTAAAATAGAGATAGGTCTATAATTGCCGGGTATTAGTCTATCGCCACTTTTCAACAAAGGAACTATTTTACTATTTTTCATTAAATCTGGGAAAGTACCGGTTTCAATACATTTGTTAAAAATTAACGATAATTGTGGAGCAATATTATTTATAATACTTATTAGTAATTTTGCTGACATACCCCAAAGATCACCGGTTTTTTTCATATTTTGATTTCTAAAAGTTTTAACAATTTCATATGATGTAACAGGTTTAAAAACAAAACATTTATTACTGACTTTTAGGTTATTCGTCAATTCTATGATTGCATCACATGGTGAAGAATTTAAATTACGCGTGACTGTTAAAGGAATTTCGTTAAAAAAAGTCTGAAAAATAGCCGCCACAGTTGAATTTGAATTTATTTCAATATTATCAATTTTCAACTTAATAGGTCCATTAGCAGCCCTATTTTTCCCAGAAACACTAGATAAAACATCCCAAGTTGCCTTTATTTTATTTTCTGAGTTTAAGATTTTATTTCTTACGTAAATCGACTTGTATGCAAACGGTCTTAAATATTTTAGAAAAAATCTTAACTTTATTCAAGAATACCGGATCTTGATTCCATTGCCTCTCACTATATAAATCATATAACTTATCTCTATTTTTATATATTCCCACGGTAGCCCAATCACTAAATTTAAGTTTTAGGTATTTAGTCATAGTTTTTGGCTTAAAAACATTATTAAATTCTTGTAACAAAAAACCGAAAATGTTATTATATAAATTATTTGGATTATCATCGCTCATGTCTACTTTACCCACTTTATGCTGAACAGTTTTCTTAAATGTTAGGATCCGGTTTTTTGTAATTGGTCTACAAGTAAACTTTTGGGGCTTTTCACTTTCGTGATTAATTAATAGAGAAAATTTTAGACCAAAGTGGTCTAAACTTAAATTCGTCATTACTGTTTCCTCATAAATGTTACAGCGACAGAACACGTTATCAATACAAGTCGCGTAAATACTAGTAATACGAGTAAGTTCAAAAAAGACCTTCAGTAAGTTAAAAGATTTAAACAAATTTAATAAACGTACACTAGACGAAGTTTCTTGTAATATATCTACATTGAAATCACCGCAAATAATCACAGACTTGTTTTTATGACAAAGCTTAGTTAAAATATCCTCCATTTTGTTTTCAAATTCATCAAAGTCACTAGAGGGGGGTCGGTACATGCACAAAATAATATGTTCATTGAGCTCAATGCAGGATAGTTCAATAATTCGCTCGACAGGAGCGCCACTATATCTGATCGAGACTTTAACACTACATCGTTACGAGCTAAGATAAGTGAGCCACCGCGAATAGCTTTCTCTCTACAGAACGAACTTGACAATTTATAATTTTGTAATTTATAATATTGTTATTCTTTGATAACCAGTGCTCTGTAATGCACAATAAACTTATGTCATATTTTTGAACAAAGAGTTCCACTTCCAATTCCTGGCCACCTAAGCCTTGTATATTTTGATGGACAATATTTAACAACTTAGGCTTTGTCTTATCCATTAGTTTAAAGTGGAACGCTTATGTTCTGTCAGTAATACATTATTTAAAATACATTTATTTTTCGTTATATCCCTTATAACGAAGTTTTTTAAATTAAATGCTACTAAAGTAGCAATTTGTTTTTTATAATATAAAGGCAGATTGTACCTTTTATCATCCTAAACCTATTATAAATAAAATTATTTACATCAAAGTAAAAGAATGCATCACTATGACGGTATGTCAAATTATATAATGTCAAATTTAAATTGTATAAATATATATTTATTTTGTTTGTCTGAATAAGAAGATGAATATGGAAATGCACAAATTACAATTTTACAATTATTCTTATTATGTAATTTCAATAATTTTTCAATATTATTATTTCAATTTTCTTAATCGACAAACCATCTCCATAATAGTACTGTTACCGTACAATAGTACTGTTTTCAGTCAACTTTGAGTCAAAATTAATTATTTTATCTAAATTGTGCTGGTAACTAGCACCAGGTGAGCCTATATTATATACATTATTTAATTCCCTACTTAAAAGAGACCCAAAGCCCTGACCTAATTGGTCAGAAAAAACAAAGTAATTATGCTTGTGCACATCAGAGAACCTATTATTAATTTGATTTTTATTCCTTATATTTATGTTTTTATTACTACTTTTATTATGTATAGCCGAATCACCCAACACCTCAGAGTTTAGTTTAGAAACAACATTTTTCACTTAAATAATTACAGTTAACATAATTATTAGTTAATGACTCAAACCGCTCTAAGTTATAACTACATAGGTTAACTAAATTACCTGTAGCTTCAATATGTTCCTTAATTTGATTCTGAGAAGATTCATATTTTTTACTTATTGAATGCAATGCAGAAGTTAATTGAGAGATTTCCTCATGCAAGTTTTGGGTGTCTCGCTCATACAGTGACCTACTCTCAATCATTTTTCCTATTATAAACACTTACTTTCTTAATTAATGTGGAGCGTTCAATTTGTAAATTCTTTATTTTCTTTGCAGGAAACTTGTTTTTTATGAGATTATTACATTTTTTAATTAATTTCTTAACCTTCATATACTTTTTTAATTTTTCATGTCTTGAAAAGTATATGAGGTGCACAATACTTACCTCATCTTTTGTTAGATCAATTATAGTAGAATTAACATTTATGAAATTTGATTGAGTAGGTATATAAGCTATGAGTATGCTGACTTTCTACATTTAATTTGCAGGTTTCTAGGTCTGAAATAGTTATCCTAGCCTGCACCAAATCAGACTCAAGCTCTGATATGCGATCTAATGCCCTCTCATGCTCATTACTGCACTGGTCAAATGCAGTCACTATATTTCTTAACTGACCTCGCTGAGCCACAATATCCAAATAATTTGTATGTAGTTCAGCGGGCTTACCTTTAAGATTAGTATTTTTTATTACAATATCTATTTTTTTTATTTTTAATTTCCTCTTCACTGTCCTCTCGTTCCTGCAGTAGCTTTTTGCACAAATCTTTAGAAGATTTTAATTCTTCTAAAGCCAGTTTTAACTTTTGCTCCAACTCCTTTGCAGAGGCCTTGCGAGTAGCAATTATTCTTTCCATTGTTGAACCTGGGTACAAATTATCTTTTAGATGCAAATGGGAATTTCAAAATGCTTGTTTTATGTTTATATGTAAGGTAAAGTATAAGTAATAATTTTGTATGAGGCCAATGTTTTTGTCTTCAACTTTACTTCCAACTAGTCAAGTAAAGAGAGTCAATAACGGTGCCAGAGTGTGTGGATGGACGTAACTCACTATAAAATGAGTAGTTGTAAGTATAATGTAAGTGTAATTATATTAAAAGTAAAATAAAATACTCCCCGGGATTGAAGAAATTTGAATTCGACATCCGTTGGTTGACAGCTCAGTATACTTCTTTGTTCTTATGAAATTAAGCACGAAGACAAAGTACAAACAATAACACTATAGTAAAATGGTATTTTTAAATACTAAATGAGATAATTGCACTTAATTAATATACATAAAGTAATTTAATATTAATTAAAATGTACATTTAAATGTAAAGAGACTACTCCTCTTCTGATTTATTACATGTATAGATTAAATAAGCAGATTTGCATGGTACCTATTGCATGATTGACATAAATTGACATTTTTTTTTTATTTTTTCACTGATTATAATGAAATTAATACTAAATGTTAAATGAAGACTGTGGAAATATATTCTGGAAAACTGCATCTAAATTGGTCAAGTCAGAAGACATCATAGCCCTTTTTTATAAATAAGTTTTACAGTATGTAAAAGTACTTAACAGCCAATGTAAAGAAAGCAGCCAATTACGAATTCTAAGAATTATATTATAAATGGGGAACATTCATGTAATTTTTTTTGACGTAAATTAATCATTTACCTCTATATCGTAAAAAAAATATAAATAGGTTTGAAAAGATTCTAGTTTTTTTTCAAATTAAAAACTAAAACATGTAGTAAATTTGAGCTGTTCAAACACCGTCATTCACCGTTGAGCAGTCGACCGGGACACATGTCCCTCTTACCTGCTCCGCCTATCCGCGCCACCTACCTGGGCCGTCACGCTGACCGCCCAGCCACCTGCACCGACCACCTGCACCGACCGTTCGTACACCTGCGCCAGTCAAGATAACGACCTCCATTGTGTGCAAGCCAGCGGTGTGATTGTGTTTGTGTGTGAGTCATCGCCGCAAGCACACCTGCGGGCCGGCGAGCCTGCATAGGGGTCCAACAAGTCCGACGTCGCCCTAGTTAGGGTACGAAACGCAATTCAAAGACTTCGTCGTAATAGCCTGCGTCGTGTAAGTACACAGTCGTTAGGGTATTAGACACACCTCTGTCACCTACTGACAGAGATTCGATAGGGTTCACATTAGGCACTCGCCTCCCTGCTCACGCAGGGAGGACGGCTCATATCTCCGGGCTCCACCATGGACCCCAAATCCGCGGCGGAACCCGAAGATCTGTCCAAGTCGCAGTTCTATGGTTGGGTCCACGGAATTGCGCCTCAATTATGCCTGCGCTACTCTGTCTTGTTAGGCATCGAGTCTCCGCCCTCGACCTCGCGCGCCGCGATCGTGACCGAGAGCACCTCCGACATGGAGGTCGAGGCCGCCACTCCTACGGAGCAGACGGCCTCGGATTCCGAGTCGGGGAGTTCGTCCCCTTCCTCGGACGCTGACGAGGACGACGGTTTCACGACCGTGCAGACCAAATCGGCCAAGAGGAAGGCGACGAAAGCGCTCTCCTCGAACGTCCCGCGAAAACGGGCCTCAAAACCCGCTAGTAGCGAACCCGCGTCGCCCGACCGTTCGTCGGGCCCGTTCCCGACTCGCGAACGCGCGCCCATCGCGCCCGAAGCGCCCGCGTCCGCGTCGCCGTCGTCCGCGCCTTCAGCGCCCGCGGAGGCACCTTCAGCGCCTGCGCCTTCAGCGCCACGGAAGTCCCCCGCGCCGCCGCCGCTTTACATAAGGGACAAGTCTAAGTGGGACACTCTGTCCGCACTTATGACGGAGCACAAGCTCCATTTCACGTCCGCCCGAAATACCGCCGACGGTATCCGCGTTCAAACCGCGTCTTCGTCGGACCACCGTGGTCTGACTCGTCTCCTCCGCGAACGTGGTTACGGATACCACACCTACGCGCTAGAGGATGAAAGCCGCTTAACGGTGGTCGTCCGAGGGCTCCCCGTGGAGCTCACTACTGAGCGGATTTTCGAGGACCTTAAGTCCCAATCCTTCCCCGTCATCTCAGTGCACCGCATGTACCGAGCGACCACTAGGGTCCCGTTCGATCTTGTTCTCGTCCATCTCGAGCTTTCCCCGGAAGGAAAGCAAATTTTTAACGTTAAGGCAGTCTGCCAACTCTCCGGCCTTAGGGTCGAACCTCCACGTGGTCGCGGTTTTCCTGGTCAGTGTCATCGCTGCCAGCTCTATGGGCATTCCCAACGTTTTTGTCACGCGCGTCCAAGGTGCGTCAAGTGCCTGGACGACCACGCGACAGCCGACTGCTCGCGGAAGGGACCGGTCCCTGAGGATCCTCCCAGCTGCGTCCTGTGCGGACAGAAGGCCCATCCTGCGAATTATCGCGGGTGCCCCAAAGCGCCGCGCAGGACACAGCCGGCAAGGCATCCTCCTCGGTTCGCACAGCCTCCATGGGTTCCTCTAGCCCCTGGGAGGCCCGCGGCCCCTCAGGCATCCCAGGCCCCTCAGGCACCCGCGAACGCGATCGCGAACGCTTGGGTGAAGCCTCCGAGGATTATCCCACAGCCCGTTCCCCAGTCGTTGCCGCCGCCGCCGGTTCGTAACTCCACCGACGGAGTTGCGAGTTCGCTCGCGTGCGTCACGAGCCTCTTCGGTGTAATAGACATCGAAGAGCTCCTAGTCTTTTCAAATGAAATGAGGGATTCCGCGCGGAACCCTCCCGCGAGGATGGAAGTGCTCCTCAAGCACGCCGTCCTAATCAAATCGATATACGAACACACGATGTCAACATGATGACATCGCGTGGAAGGGTAAAACCTCGCTCTCTGACTGTCGCTACATTCAACGCGAACGGGCTACTTAAGCAGATAGATCTAGTGCGTGACTTCGTGGTCACGCACCAGATAGACGTCCTGTTAGTACAAGAGACCTTTCTGAAGCCGTGTAATCGTGATCCGCGCATCGCAAATTACCGTCTCGTTAGGAACGATAGGGCAACCGCGAAGGGGGGAACCATCATCTATTACAGAAGGTCTCTTCATTGCACTCCGCTCGATCCGCCCCAACTAGTCAACGTAGAAGCGTCATTATGTCAGGTGGGTATGACCGGCCATCAGTCGATCGTACTAGCATCCGTCTATCTTTCTCCCAATAAAGCCTTAGTTGAGAGGGACCTTAAGTCCTTACTCCAATTAGGTAACGCAACCATTCTGGCCGGCGACCTAAATTGCAAACATCCCCGCTGGAACTCCACTGTCGCAAACAGTAGAGGAAATCTCCTTGATAGGCTAAGTTACAAGGCTGGTCTCGACTTCGAGATCACCGCGCCTTTGAGTCCCACGCGATACTGCGACACAGACTTCCGACATGACAGACCCGACGTGCTCGACATAGTACTCTTGAAGGGCGTGACACTCCAGTTACGTTCTATCGAGACGCTATCCGAGCTAGACTCTGACCATCGACCGGTCCTATTTCAGCTAGGACTTCCTCTCCTTAGGGAACCCGCGACCAAAACAATTATTAACTGGACGAAGCTTCGAGAGCAACTCCATTCCCCCGTACCAGCGCACCTCGACAAAATTCCTGACCAGCTTACATCGGTCGAGGACGCTGTCTCAGCCGCGACTAACTTCACAGAACATTTGGTAGACAGCATAGGAAAGTCCTCGAGGGAGGTCCGAGTGAACTTCGAGGGTTACCGAGCACTCCCTCCGGATATTAGACTCCTCATCACCCGTAAAAACGCCGCGATTAGAGCCCATGAACGATACCCGACAGATGACAACCGACGGAGGCTGCGCCGTCTTCAGAGGGAGTCGAGACAAGCTCTCGACGACTTCAGAGATAGCGGCTGGGATAGGACGCTTGCGACGCTCTCTCCAACACACCAGGCATTCTGGCGGTTGCAGAGAGCGTTGAAGGCGGACACTGTCTCAGATATGCCTCCCTTGGTTGGACCTAACTCCGCCATCGCGTTTGACGACTCTGACAAAGCTGAGTGCTTAGCCGACAGTCTAGAGAGCCAGTGCCGTCTGTCTGCTCAATCCGTTGATCGCGATCATGTCGAAATAGTCGACAAATCGGTCAATATAATGTGTTCTCAGCCACCGGCCGGTCCGCCAATCGAGGAAACGAACCTAGACGAGGTGACGTCCATAGTTAGGGCGCTTCACGTCAAGAAATCGCCAGGTCCCGATAGGATCACTAACAAAGTGATAAAGCTTCTTCCGCCTCCTTTAATTTACCTATTGGTTACCATTTTCAATGCTCTACTGGCCGGTTGCTCGTTTCCGGCCCAGTGGAAAGAGGCCATAGTGATAGGGTTCCATAAGCCGGGCAAACCCCGGCATCTGCCTAGTAGTTACCGTCCCATTAGTCTTCTTAGTTCCTTAGGGAAAGTATATGAGAGAATCATCCTCTGTAGACTTAGATCGGAAGTCGAGAGACTCAAAATCATCCCAAATGAGCAGTTCGGCTTTAGAGCCAACCATTCATGTTCCCATCAGGTGCAACGCCTCACGGAGCACATACTGATAGGGGCCACTGTGAGGGCCAAGAAGCATAGGACAGGAGCGCTCTTCCTCGATGTAGCTAAGGCGTTCGACAGGGTCTGGCACAATGGACTGGTGTACAAGTTATACCAGTTCAAGGTGTCGGACAGACTCGTACTCATCATACGGGACTACCTGACGAATCGCTCCTTTCGCTACAGAGTGGAAGGCGTCTTGTCAACCCCCCGCCCCATCAGGGCGGGTGTTCCCCAGGGTTCAGTTCTCTCGCCCATCCTCTATTCCATCTACGCTAGCGATATTCCTAGACCGCGATCTAAAGTGCACCTTGCCATGTACGCGGACGATACCGCGCTTTACACGTCCTCTAAGGATCACTGGGAGATATACCAACGTCTCCAATCCGCAGTCGACTCCCTTGAGAGTTGGCTGCGGAAATGGCGGATCGAGGTAAACCCTGAGAAGAGCGTTTCGGTGCTCTTCGAACGGGGCCCCCCAAGGATCCTCCCGCGAATCAAACTCTTTGATAAACCGATACCTTGGAAAGACGAGGCAAAATACCTAGGAGTAACGTTAGATAGAAAGTTAGTTTTCACTGCGCATATTAGGACCGTTCGTAGGCCTACATATAAGGTCGTTTATATCCGCTGTTAGGCAAGCGGAGTAAAATGTCCCTTCGCAATAAGGTGACACTTTACAAAGCTTGCATACGTTCCGTCATGTCCTATGCGAGTCCCGCTTTTGCGCACGCTAATCTGAAACCCCTTCAGGTGATTTAGAACAGGTTTACACGGATTGCAACCGGGGCGCCGTGGTTCGTACGCAACATCGATCTCCATAGAGACTTGAACCTTCCGACCATCGCTCAGTACTTCAAGGGGCTTTCCCAAAAGTACTTTGAACGTGCTGAGCGACACCCGAACCCACTGGTGGCTGACGCCGCAGAGTATAGACCACGTAAGACTACTTTAGTCAGAAAAAGAAGACCCAAGTCGGTACTCGTTGACCCCGACGACGCGTTCACAGTAGGTAATAACGTGTACGCGTAGGCATAATTGACACCACACAACATACAGTGTTTACCAGTATAGACGAGGTCCCAACTGAGTAAGCGCTCTATAGATCCGGCGTTCTGCCGTCGGAGGACGCTAGTGTCCAAACTCTCTTAGCTTACCTTCTGACAAACGACGCCTTGAACCGAAGTCCGTGTCTCAATCTGAGAGGCCCTCGGGACGTCGTTCTCCGTGAGGGACCATCTGGCCCCCACTTTTTAAGGGCGGGTCTCCTGACCCACCCGCTCCCCCGGTGATGCTGTAATAGCCAACAGGGCTAACAGCACAGACACGAAGAAAAAAAATGTATAAATGTATAAATAAAAATAAATAATGAAAATCATAATTTAAACTGTATCAATCTGGTGATTCTAAACATTCAGAGTATAGTATAATACCTTTAATATTAATATTTTTTGTGTCACTGAGCGTTGGTGGACTAGTGTCTTTATTGTTTATTACAGATTTCTCAAATCTGGCCAGAGTATTACAACAGATGTCTAACAACTACTATATTGTCAAATACATAGTTCCAAGTAGAATAGAGACAATAACGCTAATCACATTTACTACTACAGTCCGCTTACGAGCGAGAAATTATTTTTGATCTTTTATTATTTATTTTGTATTTTTACATTATTATAAAAACACCGCTTGTATTTGAATATTTGAAAAAAAATCTCTTTTAATCTTTTTATATATATGTATATTTTTCTCTTCTAATATATATGTATACCTCTTTTAATATATATGTACATTTTATTTATAAAATCTACACTGGAGTAAACTAACTTGGACTTGAAATACCTTAATTAATTTATTTGGTCAAAGCTCCTAAGCCTAACTTACGCTCCTGCAGAACGCTTAAAATAATAATTTCAGCTTAGTTCCTAAAATATCCTACAAATTTAAATGTTGGCTACCTAAAATTAACGTAAATAAACTTTAAATGCCCTTTCTAAATTTTTAAATATATATATATATATATATATATATATATATATATTTCAATAATCTCAATTTTACGGTATTTAATAGCGTTCATATCAAATTAATATTTGTATTTTCTGTTTATTTATATACTTTAAAATACTACAAGTACGTCCAGGAATACAAATCCTGTTATATATATTTGCAGGTTACTAAAATCTAAACACGCCATGTATAAATGTTTATCTGCCTCTCTGTTTATTCGAGCTAACCTTAAAAGCGACCAACCCAATTTTGCTGAGATTTACATTGAACATTTTGGGACTTATCACCGTGACTAAATTAGATTTCGTAAAAATGGTGAGTGTCAGCTTTTAATAAATAAATTATAAAAGTTACTGCAAAGTTACAAGTGCTTCGACACAACACGCCGGAATCAAATTAAATCACGGTATGGCTCTTTATTCTCATATAATTAAGTATGGGACAACTTGATGTTTTATATTATTTTTAATATGTATATCGGTGCAAAGGCATTATAAAACAACATCATGATCACCGAAATAAGAACTTTAGATTATAATTTATTACATTAACTGGTTATTACTTGTAAAAGAATCAATTTATAGTGAGAAGTAATTTAAAAACATTGTTGAAACAATAATTATGATTAGACTTGTTTATGTCAGTCGTCATTTTAATATAAATCGAGCGGTCGACAGTCCGAGGGTTAGTCTTGCTCGAGTCGTCGGACTGTGCGGATCTCTATAAAGATACTGTTACGCTGTCCGTTGAATAAACGAAGCTATAATTATTTTTGCACATTTATTTTAAAAACGTCATTATGAACCATCATCATGAAGACTACATTACAGTGACGGCAGCGATGCTCACGTCACACCTTTTAAAAACACTAACGGAGGTCTTTTCTCCGATATCAGAAGTGGGATGGAACTTAATGTGACTTTTCATTTCGTTCATAGCGCTCTAGATCAGGCCATCATTGGCATCCGATCAGCGAGCGTTAAACCAAAATTTGTTTTAAATAAATAAAAACCAAATAATTAAATAAATAGAAACCAAAAGAGGTTTCACCCACAAGCCTGGCTGGATACTGATCACTTGCATGGAGCAGACATCATTAGACTACCTTGTGGAGGTAATCCCTAAACTCTTGCCTTGGGACGGGGCACAACTCTCAATAATACCCGAGAGTGAGTTGCCCAAACCGACCATCACGGTGACCTTTGTGCCCACTTGTAATGTGGAAAATGTGGAGCAGGCTCTGCTAGTCCTGCCCAAGCAGAACACGGGTCTGAATATCGAGCTGTGGATGGTTTCTGCACAGTAGGGCGGTGGAGAATGGACATCTTGTGACGTTCGCCATGGATGAGCCCCACTGTGGGGGTACTCCGCAGACAAAAGAAGAAGAAGAAACTTCGTGGCAGCTCTTGGTTTTAAAAGCCTTTAAGGTCAAGAGTGGTCAGGAATCAACCCACTGGGCACCGAGCCAAAACACACTGGGGAGCGAAATGTAGGCCCCCTGGCTGGCAGCGCGAAGCTGGCTAGTGAGACTATCACCCAGACTTATCCGACGTGACCGCTTCTTGGCTCTGGCAGAGTGGCCAAAATATGCCGGTAGGGGTGCCCAAAGGGGTCATCGTGCTGCACTGGGCAGAGGTAAGGCTGTCTGTCAACCGATGGGGCCGCAGCAAAAGCCCAAAAACCAAAGCCTACCGGGTCATCAAAGCGGATAAAACGGTGATTGTTCCATTTACAAATAAGAGGCGTCTGGATGGTCTGAGATGCCCAGTCCTCAATGGGAAAATGATAAAATTCTCCAATAATTGGGAGTAACCTTAGACCAAAGACTGAAATGGAATACTCATATTGATCACACCATAACCAAGGCTAAGATGGCCTTGGGAGCATGTGGTAGGATGGCGTGCGGCAGGTGGGGCCTTCAGCCCAAGATGATGCTGTGGCTCTATACTGCGAACTGAGGCCGTTGATGACTTGGGCATCTGTGGTATGGTGGTGCAAGTGCCAACAGGTTACGGTCAGGGACAGGTTGAACAGCCTCCAAGGAACTGTATGTCGCATGATGACAGGCGCCATGTCCAGTTGCCCAGGAGCTGCTCTGAATGCCCTACTGGATCTCCCACCTCTCGACTTACATGACAAAAGAGTGACTAGGGGCAGTATTCTCAGAGTATCAGCCCAGGGCAGTACAAACTGGATGTCGAGCAGGCTGAGGACCCTTAAGGACTCGGTCATGAGCGACAACGTATTGGCGATGACTGGCGACAGCATGGGTCCACACTGCAATTTTGTGCAGATCTATTTTGCACAAAATTGCAAAATTCAAACTTTTTTATCATTTTTTAAACACACTGTTGCTGTTAATAAAGAATTAACAATTATTTATTGAGTAACGGCCGGTACTGCACGAAAACAGATAATGAGGAAATAATGTTATGGCTGTAGCCCGGTGTCTTGGTGGCCTGAGTGAGGGATATACTAATCAATTACGTCACTTTTAAAATTTAGATATGTATTATTTTCTTTAAAATATTCGTGTAATGGCCGAGAAATACGAAACAGTGGTACAAGTAAATATTAATCGTGAGAATTGAGCAGTGTAAGCATAATTATATTTAAAAGGTAGAAGTTAAAAAAAAATAAAACTAAAAACAAGAAATATAACTGTGTAATAACCGCTTATTTTCGACGTATATCTTTTAGGATTGAAACGAAATTTTAACTTAAAATTAAGTTAATTAATAATAAAATCTGACTTGAAAAATATTCAGTTCCAAAACGTGCTGAAATGTTATAACGTATATATTGTAATGTATACTTTTAGATAGATCAGTAACACATGTAACATACAAGAATTTAAGAATGTAAGGGTTTATTACAAAGGTGCAATGTTTAGATGTTTAGAGTGACGTTACGAACGTTGGGAGGAGGAGTGACGTTACGAACGTTGGGAGGAGGAGTGACGTTACGAACGTTGGGAGGAGTGACGTTACGAACGTTGGGAGTGACGTTACGAACGTTGGGAGTGACGTTACGAACGTTGGTGACGGCATATACTTGTCCCGTACTTCTAAGTCTTTAAATTTAAAATATCGTGCATCTTAAGTGTTTGTGTTCGCAAATAAGTTTTGTTAGAAGTCTTAAGGAAATAGTACAAATATTGTAGTTTTTTATGTGTTATAATCCTAGTTTGAAGAACTATCGTGTTGTTATCGATCAGCTGTTCGATATACATACCCCCAGCTGTGTATTTTCTTTGTTCAAAACTTTTGGTGCATTCGGTTATTATAATTGTGATCTTGGCAGAAAAATAAAAGTGCATAAATAAGATACCTTTTATTGACTTATTTACAATATTATATAAGTAAAAATACTTATTTATATAATTATTATTTTTATACCAGTCCCATCTAGTGTCGATAACATCATCGTCATCATGGCAAATAAATGCAATGAGTGCGGAAAATCTGTTGGAACGGTAGATGGCGCCAAGTGCGCAAAGTGTCTACTGTGGTACCATCGTTCGTGTTCAAATATCAGCCCTGATGCCCGGATAACTGCTAGGTGGCAATGTAATGATTGCAAATTAATTAAGAGCACAAAACTTTGCTCACCGGTTAACCAATGTGCTGATAACCAGTTACCACCAAATGAGGGTTCCGCTAAAGGTTCTCTGCGAGATGAACCTGAGTCTGGAACTCTTATTTACGAAATCAGAAAGTTACGTCAGGAGATGGCATCAGTTTCTAGGGAGATGGGTTTTTTCAGAGAAGAGCTATCCCGGCTTACTGTTAGTTTAACCGATTTTGACAAGCGTATTGATTCTGTTGAAGAAAGGTTATCTGTACTGGAAACCTTTAAAAAAGATAAAACGAACATCACAAGTGACTTTACAAACGACCTGGCAAGTTTACGTTCTCAGTTTAACGATCGAGAGCAAAAATATCTTTTAAATGATGTACAGATATCCGGCGTCTTGGAAAGTGCAGGTGAAAATACTGTAAACGTCGTGCATCAGATCAGTCATAAGATCGGTATTGATCTGAACAATTATGACATTGTCAATGCGGAGCGTTTGGGTCCAAGGCGTTTGCAGAAGGATGGTAAACCGCGCGCAATCGTAGTAAGTCTGGCGCGTAGGAGCATCCGGGACGATCTTTTGAAAGCTGCTCGTGTACGCCGAAATGTAGATTCGACAGGTATTGTTGAAGGCACTCCACGGAAAATTTACATTAATGAGCATTTAACTCCTTTCAACCACCGTCTGCTATTCAAATCCAGGGAGCAAGGAAAAATTAATAATTGGCGATATGTTTGGTCTAAAGGTGGATCTATATTTGCTCGGCGTGCCGCTGATACCGCTATTTTTCGTATACGATCGGATGAAGATATTTCTAAGGTTTTTTGTGGAACTCCAAATTTGTTACCTTAACTGTTATATTATCTATTAGTTTAAATTTTTTCAACAAACTGATTTTATTTGTGACATTTTTAATTTATAAGCATCAGTTGTCACAATACATATGTTTTTACAACTGGTACCGGTTCTATAACATAATGTATACTTTTATACCAAAAAGGTTCATATTCCTATTTCTATTACATATTAGTATCCTTATTCCACTTGCACACAATTACTTAATAACATATATAGTTAAGTACGCCATGATATATACAGTATATTTTATTTATATTACGTTATTTATTATACAATATTCAGGTTGTTTTATTAATACTACATATTTATCAATTACAATATTTAATATTAACCTTTTCAATTATTACAATAGTTTTAATATAAATAATAATAATAATCTAATAACTCCATGCTTATTAAAATGTTAGGGCCACGTTCTTTAAAAATTGGGTTCATTAATCCTTGTTCCTTAGGGACAGGTCACGATGAGTTTCTTGTAGCAATGGATCGTCACAATGTAGATATTATGGCAGTAAATGAAACCTGGCTGAGACGTGGTGAGGAAGGTCGTGCTCCTAATGTTCCCGGATATCGCTTATGTCATAAACCAAGGCCCAAAGAAGTTCGTTCTCGCGGAGGTGGTGTAGGATTTTATATTCGTAGGGGTATTTCAGTGCATATGCTTACTCATACTGAAACACCTACAGTGGAACAAATGTGGCTTAGTGTTGGTGTTGGAGGTAAGAGAATTTTAATCGGCACAGCGTATAGGCCACCATGGCTGAATTTTTTTACTTTTTTTGGTGCCTTAACTGAAGCCATGGCGCGATTTACTAATCACGAACACCAAATATTAACTGGTGACTTTAATATTAATTGTTTAAATATTTTTAATGAAGATTATAAAAAGCTTCATAATTTTTTATCCTGCATGAACCTCACTCAATTTGTAAATAAATCAACGCATTTTACTAATTACAGTGATCAATCATGAATCAATCAACGATTGATTGACTTAGTCTGTGCAGATGTCAATATTAGCAATCTAGAAGTCAACTATATACTGTCTTTTAGCAGCCATGCCTTTCTATCTTTCGAAGTCAAAGTTTGCAAAGTTAAACCTAAGGCATCTCGTAAATACTACAGACAGATTGAAAATATAAATCCTGAGATATTATACAATAGTCTAGGTAACTTTGACTGGAATAATCTTAGTCTATCTACAGATGTAAATGAAATGGTTTTGGAATTTTTTCCGCATGGTTTATAACTGTTTTTGATATCCTGGCTCCACTTAAATGCGGTATGTTTAAAGATTTTAAATTCCCTTGGATTACATATAATATTAAGCAAATGATAAAAATTAGAGACAAGGCGCATATAAAAGCAAAACAAACCGGCAGTGACACTACTATTAATTATTATAAAGATCTTAAAGGAATGGTGTTAACAGCCCTTCATATGGAAAAAAGCATTTACTTTTCTACCTACATAAACAACAATGTAGGTAACCCGAAGCGTATGTGGAAGCATCTGCACTACAACATATCGTTCAAACCAAAAAGTAATATTCATCTTCCTGAACATTTAAATGATCCTAATTTACTCAATTCCCACTTTTTAAATGTACCTTGCATTTCAATCAACACTAATCCACTCTTAAAATACTATACAACCCAACATGGTGTTAAAAATAATTTTGAATTTTATACGGTTGATAGTCAATACGTTTTGATTACGCTCCATTAAATCAAATGCTGTTGGCACTGACGGTATATCTATAAAGATGATTCTGTTATCAATTACTCACGTTCTTGATTCTATAACTAATATTATAAATACATCTCTGCTTTCTTCACAATTTCCTAAGTACTGGCAAACCGCCCTTGTTAGACCTATTCCAAAACATGAAAATCCGATTTCTTTGAGTGATATTCGTCCTATTAGTATTTTGCCTAGCCTTTCTAAAGTTTTAGAAAAAGTCGTTTTCAAACAACTATCGGACTTCATTGAGGACAATAATATTCTTCCTCACGTCCAATCGGGATTTAGGAAAGGTAGAAGTACGACTACTGCCCTAGTAAATGTAGTCGATGATATATTAACTACTCAAGATTCAGGACAGGGAACTATCTTGGTTCTACTAGATTTCTCTCGCACTTTTGAATCTATTGATATTCCTTTGCTTTTAGCTAAATTAAACTATTATGATTTTAGTCCTGAATCCATTCAATGGTTCGAAAGTTATCTTACGTGTCGAAGTCAAACGGTGGAAATAATTAATGAGAATGGGTCGAAGTCTTACTCGACATGTGATATGGTCACTAAAGGCGTCCCCCAAGGATCTATCTTGGGTCCAGTTCTTTTCTCCTTATATTGCGCTGATATAATAAAAAATATTTTACATTGTAATTACCATATTTACGCTGACGATATACAACTTTACGTATCGTTTAAGCCCGGTGAAATGCTTTCTGCTGTAAATAAGCTTAACGAGGATCTTAACAGTATAGCGAATTGGTCTAACTCAAATTACTTAATACTGAATCCTTTAAAAACTAAATTCTTGATTTTAGGCACTAATACGTTAGTTAAAAAAATTTCACTGCAACAGCCTAGGATTCTGATTAAAGATAAGCAAATAGAACGAGTCTCAGAAGCACGGAATTTAGGAGTCCTAAAGGATGAAAATTTACGGTTTGAAAAGCACATCATTAACTCTGCCCGCAACTGTTTTTTTAGACTTAAGTTATTGTATCGGATACGCCAATACCTTACTACAAAAATACGCATTCAACTTTGTGAAACCGTAGTTTTATCAAAATTAAACTATGCAGATACAGTAATCGGTCCCAGACTACTATCGAGTAGCCAGCAACTCATTCAACGAGTACAAAACGCCTGCGCACGATACTGTTTCAATGTCCCGCCACAAACTCATATTACTCCCTATCTTAACTCTGCGAATTTGTTAAACATGAATTACAGACGACAACTTCATCTAGCGTGTATGCTTTTTGGAATTATTAAATATAGAATACCCGTATATTTATATAATAAACTTAAATGGCTCGGTGATCATAATACATCTTACAATACAAGGGCGTCATCAAAATTGTTATGTATTCCATCTCATAAAACAGCAGCTTTCCGAGGAAGTTTTAAATACGCTGCTTCCAGCTGCTGGAATAATCTGCCTCCACCCGTGCGTGACCTGAAAAGTATTGTTTCATTTAAAAGAAAGTGTAAATCACATTTCCTAATTATGCAAAAGCAGTAAAAATCACGGGGAGTATGTAGGTATGCAATCATTTATGTATGTATGTATATTTAAAATAAAGTATACAGATCTCTATTTATTTACTTTATTTTGTTGTTTCAAATTATTATGTTTTTTATTTAATCTTTATTTTAAAGTACTAATAACTTATAACGTATTGATTGATATGTTAATGTTTTATTTTATTTTATCTGTTTCGTGTAAATGTGTGTATATGTGTATATATCGTTATACATATATTTATAAATCAATTTGGTTTTGTAATCTAAGTAATTTAAATTTAATGTTTATTTATTACGATTAATATAACTGATATGTTACTGCAATCATAATATGTATTGTTGCAATTGTACTTTGGTTGGTAAAATTACTAAATAGTTACCTGTTGTTCTTGTATTATCGTTATGCTGTATGTCTTAAGTACTTTTTATAACATACATCTTGTACGGAATGGACTTTTTTTTTCTCTGTGTTTTATTCTGAAAAATATTACCAAGACATTCAAGTTACTACGCACTTAAATGTGGTTAAATGTTATGTGTCATTTAACCACATATTATATATATTTTATATTTTATATTTTAAAATATTTTTTTTGTGCTATGATACCAATGTTTTCTGTTATTTTTTTTTATATATGAACATTTTTTTGTGTTATTTGTACTTGTATCTCCGTCATTAGGGTTCGAAATGTCACTAAACGGCGGTCACTGAAAATCAGCGTAGGGGACAGTTTCCTCTGCAATAGCTGAGTGGCTCTCCGATTTGGGCATCAGTTTTTATAACTTTCTTTGTCATTGTATTAATATTGTTTTTTTTTTCTCTTTTGTATTATTTTTTCTTTTGTTTTATAAAATAGATTTAATATTTTTATGTCAGTTTTGATTAGTATGTGATGTCCAAATAAAGACATTTTGATTTGATTTGATTTGATTTGATGTTAAGTAAGAAAAAATATTGATTCTTATTATAATATGAAACCAAAAAACTAAAAGAACTTTTAAAAAATAAATAAAAAAATAAGATCTTGATGAATAGTATATTTCTATAAACTATTAAAATGTCTTTTTATTTCTTTTCTCAATAACTTAAATCTATGAAGTCGTCAATGAAGACAATATCAATCATCAGTAATATAAAGAAACGAGAGTTAGATTTATTATCATGGTATATTAACATTCAAATATATTAATTTACTTTTATTTATAATTTGATTACGTATTTTATTAAATACATTCATATTAATAGAGAGAGAGAGAGAGAGAGAGAGAGAGAGAGAGAGGGAGGAAAGAAATATGTTTAGAGATTCAGTATGGTTCAAAAACGACATTTTTAAAATGTTTTTAAACCGATATTAGTTACTTAAATATTTTAACTGTTTATATTTTGCTTTAATATATTCAGGGAAGTAGAGTATACATTTTGTTTTCTATCATTAAGACAAGTCTGCCGACAAAGATAAAATTATATTATTCAAGTTATTGTTTACTTCAATTAGTTAGTTTTCATTACAACTGTTGTTTATAAATTTATAAGTAGTGTACCACACAGACTATATCTTGTTTTGTGGTAGGAATTAGGATTTCAGACCGCCAAGTAACCATCGAAGTAAAATGTTATTTAAACTACTGTAAGATTGACGCACATACGATTACGACGACAAATATAAATACATTTGTTCACTTGGTCATCCATTATGCATTCAATGGATATATATAAAAAATAGTTCTTCTACTACGTATATACAGTACTTCTGTTTATAATAAAAATAAATCTGGAAGTTCATATTTCTGTTTGAAAGATAAACATTTCCGTAGTACACTAATTTGCTAGGATATATCTTAGCGTAAGCCGTCTTTTGAGTTTTAAGAGGCCAAAAATATGTTTGTTGCAGCATCACAATACAAATCTCTGAATTGTCCCGCTTTTCAGTATTAAAATATATATGTATTACATATAAATATAAACCTTCCTCTTGAATGACTCTATCTGTTAAAAAACGCACTAAGTCCGTTTGGTACTTTTAAACATCTAAGCATACATAGGGACAGAGAGTGGGAATAACCTTTGCTTTATACTATTTAAAACAAAATATATTATTTTAACATTCTATGCACACATGGTTTAATGTAAACTAACTCGACTGTAGCCTTTACGCGAGATAATTATGACTCAGGAAATTGGTAGGTAGGTATAGAAACCTCAATGTACGGGGTTTAAGTTAAAGAAATAAAGCAGTTTAATTGACACAAATGTCATTAAAATCCTTTTAGCACTTTTAGTGTAACAATATACCTCTTTTTTTGTGTGCTACCATGTAAATAAACTAACTTTATTGGGTTAAAAGTATTAGGTGGATTGACTGTGGAAATTCCCTATAACCATATCATGTATACTTTTAATGTCTTTAATGTATATACATTTATTAAAAAGGTTAATTAAAACTTGTAAACACACTCATCGTCGGCATTTTGATATTAAACACTAAAAATTATTAGTTTTGCTAAACAAATATAATAATGAATAACTCACTCGAAATCATTCAAATCATATATATCTGTAATGAAAACTCTAAACGGTCGTTGACTGTCTGTAACTTTCATTATTTCGTATTTAGATCAATTTTATTAACCCTCATTGACAAATTGTTTTTAAAATAAGAAATATTCTTTCAAACATGTTAAATAACACTTTACAAAAAGTTACAGCGTCTAAAAATCCTACTAATATTATAAATGCGAATGTAAGTTTGTATGTTATTTCATGTGAAAATTACTCAACCGATCATTATGAATCTTTGTACATGTACTTTTGGAGGTATTAGAAGTAACATATATTACCTTTTATTATTTTTTTTGCAGGAAGTTAAAAAAAATAGTAAGATAAAAACATTGTTTGTTAATTAAACACGAGGATGGAGTCGCAGGCAACAGCTAGTATTTACATAAGTCAATGTTACGAAAGTGTTACAACCTATTTATTAGTTTTTATTTCGTTTCGTTCGTTTCGCCCGATTTTTGTTTCATCTCTATACCATGAAAAACCTTCAAATCAAAGTAATCATTTTCTATAGAAGCATTTCTTTAAATTAAATAATATTTTTAATATTTGTATGAAGACAGTAGATTTTATTGAATCCAAACGGTTATTATTCATGTTCAGTGTTTTACTCATTAAAATTAATATTTTGACTATTGTGTTGGGATATTTGGAGTAGGTTCCTACTCATATCATGCGCTCCAGATGATGATGATTGATTATTGATTGATCCAGATTGATGCAGTTGACATTGTATCAGTTGTAATATTTTCGAAAATCAAAAATTTAATAAACGTTTGTATTTTCCTTAGTGTCACTAATCTCATATTTATTTTTATTTTGAAATACCTAGGTAACTTCGTTAATATTATTTTTTTATTTGACACCTAAGACAAGTAAAACCTACTATATCACCTTTTCTCTAAAAGCCCAAAAGCCAATATTATATAGCTCGCTTATTTCTCACTTGTGTGCGGAGTCAACAGAATGCATGTTTATGTAAGTCTCTTATTAAAATCAACATTGATAAGTACCTAGGAATTACAAACGATCAACACCTAAGATTTCGTAAACATATAGGTAGACACTCCAGGCAACAGATTTCGAAAATTGATTTTTGTCTACAAAATCTTGAGACAGTAAATTGGTGAAATCGTTTTACAATTCGTTTGCTCAGTCGCTGATAGGTTATTGTATCAGCTCTGGAGACGGTGCGCCAAAAATCACATTATTAAATTTGGAGAACACAGCAAAAAGGTGCCATCTTTTAGACTGTTTTATTACCACAGAACTATTATATAGGAAGCAGAAAGTTGTAACAGTGCGTAAATTATTCATACTTGAGACAGTGCCGAGGAGATAAATCTTTTGTATATCAGTAGAATCTATACGTTGTAAATTTTAAGACTATACATACGAAGCAAAGCGAAGCACATACGAAGTGCCAGAAAACCAATGACCATATGGGGATCCAAACGAACACAAACCTGAGACTCCTACTGAAGATTTTCAAGCCAACCCACCAACTTTGGAGGAAATCAATAAAATAATTAAAATGAAACCATCTAAGTCAGCACCAGGTCCGGATGGTATCCCTTATATAGTTTACAAAAAATGTCCGTCGCTCCATAAACATCTTTTAAATATATTCGGTAAAATCTGGTCAAGAAAGCGAATACCGGTATCGTTCGGAAAAGCCCTTTTTGTCCTCATTCCGAAAAACGACAATGTCAATAATCCCAAGGATACTAGACCGATAGCCCTAACAAATACAATTTCCAAAATATTGTTCTCTTTTTTACAAACTAAAATGACGCAATTCATGATTAACAATAGATATTTCAGGCCTAATTACCAGAAAAGGTTTTTGCCCGGAATTTCTGGATGCCTGGAACATAATACGTTAATATCGGAAAGCCTTAAAGATGCTAGAACTAGCGAGAGACAAATTACGGTTTGTTGGATAGACTTAGAAAACGCTTTTGGGTCGGTACGACATGAACTAATGATGTTCGCGCTTAAATGGTATAACTTTCCTATGGTAGTTCGCGACATTATTGCATCATATTATTCAAAATTAAAATTCTCAATAATTTTTAATGAAAACCATTCAAAACCACTTAATTATAACGTTGGTTTATTTCAGGGCTGTTGTATTTCTCCTATTATATTTAATATAGTTATTAATATTTTAATAGACAAATTAATTAGAAATGAAAAAAAGTGGGGCTATCGGTTTAAGTTCAACAACAAATACACAGAATCCATACTAGCTTTTGCAGATGATCTCGCGATACTGACACGTAATCCGAAACAATGTCAGGTACTTTTAAATGTAGTTGAGGATTTTTGTACGTGGACGGGCGGATTGAGGACAAAACCAAGTAAATGTTTTAGTATGTGTCTGGGTAGACGGAATACCAAATATACCTCTTACGATCCGGGTCTTATAATAGGCGGTCAGTGCGTTAGTACGGTTACGGAAGCAGCTCCGTTTAAATTTTTAGGTAAAAAAATCGATTACCAAGGCCGTACTTCATCGTTGGATGTAATAGTCGATAGCTTTTTAAACGATCTCAAAAAGGTAGACAACCAACCAATAAGTAACGTCAAAAAAGCTTGGATTTACGATAATTATTTAACATCACGTCTAAATTGGCCTTTCCTCGTGTATGATATAAATAAAACCCTTTTGTCAAAGTTAGATGCAAGCGTCATAAAGACATTAAAGTTATGGCTCGGGTTAGCGCACTCAGCGGACTCTTCAACCTTATTTAGAGACCGTAACAACTTTGGATTAAAATTAAAGAAACCATCGGAGCTCTACAAACATCTAAGAGTTACCAAAAGACATATCATCGGAAAATCTAAAGATGATACTGTAACTTCTCTCCCAAAAGACAAAGTTGCCTCAGAGCTCGAGTCACGACTTCAATTCCATAAAAAGTTTATGATAGGTGCTCAAACAAATAAAGTAGGGCTAGGATCAAGTAGGAAAGTTCAAGACATAGACATAACAAAATCTTTTATTCGACAAGACGAAAACGATAATTACCGACTCCACGCGATGAGCCTAGAAATTCAAAACGAATGGGTGACCATAGGAGATTTTTGTATTCCACTAGTTTTGAAGTGGCGCACCTTAATTTATGATTGGTCCCCAGCATTATTAAAATTCTATCTTAATGCATTCCAAATGACTCTCCCAGATCAAAGTAATTTAGTAAGATGGGGCAAAGCCACCGAAAAGTCGTGCAACATCTGTGGGGAGGCAATAGGAACCGCGAAACACCTATTGGTAGGGTGTAGGGTACTTCTAGATAAAGGTCAATACTCGCGTCGCCACGACAAGGTATTAGAAATTATACGGGAAGCGGTTAGTCTTTCAGTAGCAAGAGCGCGGAAGGGTATAACAACCACCGAACGATCTATAGAATTCGTAAAAGAAGGCTCCTCCAAAAAATCAAAAGTGAAGCCTTATTCAATATTAGGCGCGGCTCCTGATTGGATTCTCATGATGGACACGTATGAAAGGCATTACAAAATCCCTGGGGATGTTGGTGTTTCGTCATCCAGACCGGACTTATTCCTGTATTCGAAACATCTGAGGCGCGTGATACTTGTGGAGCTTACTGTTCCTTGGGAAACAAACATCCCAAGGGATCACACATTCAAGCTCAATAAATATTACGAACTAACCAACGAACTGATCAGGAATAAATTTATAGTTAGTTTGTACGCGGTAGAAGTGGGAGCGAGAGGTATAACAGCAAAATCTCTCTATAGCCTACTTAAAGATCTTGGCCTTTCTAGAACAAGCATCGGTTCATTTCTAGAACGTACTTCAAAGGCGGCATTAGTAGGTTCTTTCCAAATTTGGTTAGGTAGGGAGAGGAGTGTGGAGGGTGAAGGTGAGCGTTTTTGCGCATAATAAAGGGGCCCCTTAAACCTACTCCTGGGTCGCAAGTCCCAGGCACTGCTTGCACTCCTCTCCTTGCAACGCGATGGGCCCGGCACCCGCACGGTGAATCCATGGATTGCTAAGAAGCTTCGTCGTCTCATTATATAAGTACTGATTAAATGAGATAAGAAAATGTCGAGGGCTGAGCTGACCTATCTAGGTTACCCCAAAAAGTAATGAAAATTTGTAAATAATTTTAAGAGAATCACGATATGTTATATAAAATACTAGAAAATCCAGCCCGCTTCGCTGGTCTTAATTTAAGTTTCGGAGTTTATCCCGGACATACATACTTTCTCTTTTATAGGTATAGATTTATATTAAAATTAAAATTTGATAGTTTCTATATATACAGCTGTCAATAAATATATTCTCGTTTTCTTTACTTATATTTTATTTGAAAAACTTCGTGGGTCTAAGAATATTGTGTAGGACCCGATCTAATGGACGAAAACTACAAAATATAATTTCCTTTACATTGTGTCGGGGCTATTTATATAATCATCTTTCATTACTCATTGATCATTGCTAAAATCAAAGAATCAAAATCCTGAAAAGACTAACCCGACCTTAAAAGTTATTTTGTCATAGTACCATCATCACATCATGATCAAATTTTTATGATCTTCAAAGTATTATGTTTTGTAAAAGGAAAGTAAATATACAGAAGCCTTGTTACGTGATTGATGATTTTCTTTGTTTAAATAAACAAATGATGAATGCCTTATAACAAGGAAAATGAAATTATATTTGCGAAGCTTTAAAAAACCTTTTAGTAAAAACAAAAGAATTCTCTCTGTAATGTTAGAAGTATGTCACGTTACTGTAATACTTGTATTATTATATGAGTAATGATAAATTTGAATTATATTTGTAAATTTTAATCAATTTGTAAGTGTTCATAATAACTAGCCTAGATCAATAATTTCTCAACTCTAACAAAATTATATAGCTTAAACCTAAAACGAATAATAATAACAAACATCTATTTTCTTAAAATCCAACGGCACAATACTCTAAATGTATTGTAATTATAGGATTACACTTTCCTGTTTGTTGTTACTATTTTAAAACGATAGCCTTCTTTACGGTCTCAACGAGCAGAATAATGGTTTCTATTACAATTAAGGTTATGCAAGAAATAGTCTTTCAATCTTATTAAGATTTAGAAAAATAATTCCATACTATTGATTTGTAAAAAAAATGTAAAAAACTGATTTGTAAAAAACTTTTAAACTATTATAACTTATAACTTTTAAAGCAAAACTAACTTTATTTATAATGTGTGGTCGGCACAATATGGTCTCCTCTTTCATTCTTGCGTATCAGCCGCCATCTCAGCAGTCACTCCTCTTTTACTCATATCAACTTTCACACAATCCATACATATTGTTCTTAATGTTTTTTTTTCATTTATGAAATACCTAAAAGAGTATCATTATTGTCAAAACTCTTGACCATTTAGTCAAATTTGACTTGCTATAATTGTGTAACATTATACTTAACCGTCACATGTAACTTTGTTTGGAGCGTGGAAAACGGTAGTAGCATTAATTTATTCAACGGAAATAAATCTCTATAATTACTGTACATGCTATATAATAATAAAAATCGGAAGAGGATGGTTTTTATTTTGGAATTTAATGTTTTATTTCTAAAATGTAATAGATTCTTGAAAATTTGCCTCTGTCCCGATAAAGACAAACATAGAATGCAATATTCATCGAAGCGGTAAAGTAGCTCAATTCTCATAATCCAGTGGCCGTTTTTCCAGAAGTCGCAAGCTCGAATCTCTTCCGTGTTGATATAATTAATAATATAATTTAATATTTTAATTATCATGGCAAAATATCAATATCTAACACTATTTTTGATTGAATATTTGATTTGAATATATTTACAGTTAAGTTATACTAATAATAAAGGCAAAAAGTTTTTATTAGGTTTGTTGTACCAGCAAACCTTAGAAATTAAGCGAAGATTTGTTTTTTTGAATTTGATATTTATTTAAGGAGGTTTTGATAAGATATTGATTGATAATCTATCACACCATACTGTAAACCAGTATTGTTAGTAGTACCGTATTCATAAAAAGAAATAGCTGACAAAAGCTGACATTTGATCAACTTTCCCATAATGGTTCATTATGTTTGAATTGATGTTGAGGGCACAAAGTCGTAGTTACTAACATTTTATTTTTTTTTACGTCTGTATTATTTTTTTAAAATTTATTCAATCACTTCTTTAATGAAATTAAAGGCGTTTAAAAGCTTAACCTACACAACGAAACTGGCCAATAAGTAACTTTTTTTTCCAAAAGATGCTGTTCTGCCTAATCCAGCCATCAGATCCTTCCAGAAGGCACATTTATTTGCTCAATTCTAAATGAGATCTATGGAAAAAATACATAAAGATCAGTATTTGAATGTTTATCTCCAGTACTCTACCTGAAATAGTCGTGATTTGTATGTTTTATTCCTTTATTTTATTTTAATTGCTATCAACATCACAAAATGTCTATGAGATTATTTTAAACATCAGTTTTCAGCTTAAAAAGTAAAAGTTGTAGTCGATTAATATGGTCTAGATTTATTTGCCTATAAATAATGTATTTTGCAAAATTCAAGATTTAGATTTGGTTAAATTTATTCTATGTCGATAATTTGATGATCTTTTCTTTGTTTTACGTCGGATATAAAAAAAAAAACAAAATTAAAAGAACCCGCATGGAGACTTTTTTGCGACGTGATGGTGATGCTCGGTTTTGTTTAAATAATCAAATGATAAATGTGTCATAACGAGGAAAATGGGGAATATTTGCGTAAGCTATAAAAAACCTTTTAGTAAAAACAGAAGGTTTTTCTTTCTACTGCAGTAAGTACATCATATTCGAGAACACGTTGCTAAAAGCATGTGATTATAAGGGTGATGGTAAATTTAAATATTAGTAAGTTTAAAGCGCACACAATTTATGAAAATATATTTTTTATTTAACAGATCATAGAAAGAAAATATAAGTAAGAAAGAGAGGGATATTAAAGGATTAAAAATGAGTATTTCTGATTTTTGGTTCACACCTATTTACAAAACCTAATTAATTATAAACTTAATTAAAAAGCTCATTAACCTAAAAAAGATATACGATATACCTTAGACTAATAATAAGGTATATAATACAACTTTTCAATAACAACTCGACGGCCCAAAGGCGGGTTAGGATTTGTTATGGTAAGATCGCACTCATTTGCTACTATTTAAAAGTAATGTCTCCCTTCTAGATGATAATTATTATTATTCGAACGTCTAAGCTAGAAATGGAAGCATAAAATCTTTTATTCTTACTATTGTTTTTTACGAGGATGCTTCCGGGGGCGTAGCCTTTGTAGTTCCGCAATGCAACCGTGATCGACAATAATTTTTGTTACCGTTGACACCTTTCTTGAGCCTGCACGTAACTGGTAATTGGTATACGGCTGATTTTGATAGCTTCAAGTTATTTCGCGATACTAAAAGCTTTTCCCTAGCTGAATTGAACGCTTTGTAAAGACGTGCTCCGTTCAGTGATTCTTATATTGACATATTGACTAGTTTTTTCTAAGGAATTTTGTAAACCGAGACATCTAAGATGCTTTTGTTTAGGAAAACGAAAAAATAACTACGTTAAAAAACCGACTTCAATACTAAAAAAAAAATAATAATGAAGATTTAATATTTATTATATACTACCTATTATTTATATGTCCTATTTTCTAATAGGTTTGCAGGAGGTGCCAAGTCTTTAACAAATAATTATATTTGATCACTTAAAAGATTACGAGCAAATTAATTTAATAAAATGCCTACTTTAATGATTAAGATACGTACATATACAGACGTACAAACATATAGATAAACAATCAAAATGAAATAACATTCTTCTGGGTTATCTTGCTTATATAAAGATCGTTCTCTCCCTCTACAGATTTGCATGGTACATATTACGTGTTTGACATAAATTGACGTAACTTTTTTATTTCTTAACCGACATAATTGATTTTTTTATGGTCATGTTATTGTATTTAAATTAACAAGAGCTTAGATCAGAAATATTCTATCAACCCTACTAGAATTCACCCCAAATAAAATGTACTTTTTTGAAATTTTATGAATTTAACAATGGCACCTTTAACCATTTCCATTCGATTTCAGTCACTGGAAAAAACGAAAAGTAGTCATCGATTCCCGCTTCTTTTATAGAACAATGTGCAATGTTAAAAATAAGAAATAAAAGAACGAAATATATATATATCATAACGAAAAAAACTATTTTATTTGTTTGTGAGTTTTACATTACAATTGAAATCATACAAAAATACAATATAAATAATATTTCTGTTTTATTATTTTGTATAACACACATATATATTATCTAATTATATATATCATATTATATATAATATATCTATAGTAGTATAGCCAATATTGTACAGTAGTATAATAGTGGCTATTGAATTCTTCCTACTCGAGGAATTTTAAAGTAAACCTACTTATATATAATATTTTCGCTTTTACAGACTTACTTACAAACAACGGAAACTTCACATCCCGAGAGATTTTGCTGGAGCAATATAATTTAAGTTTCTTATTTCTATAAATTACTTTAACATTTTGTTTCTGTTTTATTCGACTTTTTGTTTAAATATTTAGTTTCAGGAAGACCGAGCATTGCTGTAAGTTATATTAAGTTTCATAAAATGAAAGAAGTTTTTTTAGCACAATTTAATTATAATCTATGTTGACTCAGACGGGATAAAGATAGAAGATGAAATTTTTTTAAGACTTCAGAAAAAAAGAAATTTTTGTATAAGAAATTATTTTTTATAAGAAATCAATCAATATTGAATATAAGTAACTATACACACCATAATTAACTATAAATAATTCATTATTTTATATAAACTGTTAAAGCTTATGTCAAGGATTCTTACCAGTTTGTTAATGATATTCAACAAGTAAAATTAAATAACAACGACATTATGGTTAGTTTCGATGTACAGTAAATATTTACCAGTCTTCCAGTGACTGACGGCATTGAAATTGTCAAGAGAAAGCTGGAGGATAACAACATGCCTGTAGAATATGCAGAATTACTGAAGCATTACTTAACATCTGGCTACTTAATGTGGAAGGATAAATTCTATGTACAAGCTGATGGAGTGGAGCACTTCGAGGACATGGAGCACTTCGGGGCGAGGGCCCTGTCCTCTGCATCGGCTGTACCAAACATCTTTAAACGGTACGTAGATGACACCTTCACAATACTACCTATGAATCAAATATCTGCTTTTATAGAACACCTTAACTCCATTAACAACAAAATACACTTTACAATGGAATTGCAGTCAAATAATACTCTAGCTTTCCTTGATATTCTTATTATCAAGAGTCCTGACAACACATTAAGATAAACTGTTTACAGGAAACCCATACATACAGATAGGTATATCTATGGTAAATCACACCACCACCCTAGCCAGTAGGCTACCGTTGGCAAATAATTGTTTCAGAGAGCACAACACTTCTGTGACGCTGAACACCTACAGTTGCAGCATGTCAAGCATGCCTTGTTCAAAAACCAACTGCCCGTACCTCGCCAGCGTCGTAGAAACCACATCAAGCCACCCTCAGTTGAGCGTCAACTGGCCCTGATACCATATGTGAAATGAGTTACTGAGAGAATCGGCAACATCTTTAAAAAGGTTTCTATAAGAACTATCTACAACCTCCAAGAAAGTGATCTAATTCTTGAGTGACCTAATTAATATTCCTTTACAATGTGGTGGAGTATAAAACTTTTGATTGAAGATTTTTGCTTGTCATACATAGGTCAAACAAAGAGGAGCATCGGTAAACGAGTTAAGGAACACATATCGGATATCAAGCATAGGCGTACATCGAAGTCTTCAGTGTGTGAACATACCATAGACAAGCCCAATCATTATATAAGATATGATAAACCTAAAATCCTCGCTAAAGAACAACGTTACATTCCAAGAATGGTTCGTGAGGCTATTGAAATTAAAAAAACATCCTAATTTTAATAGAGAAGATGGTTGGGGATTATTGACCTGGGACCTACTTTTGAAAAGTATAAAATTCCATGTCTGTGAACGCACTGTAAGACCTCAAGATACTGTTAGTGCGTTTTGTGTGAATCCTGAAATGTACGCCCGGAAGCTTAGAAACCGTTGGAGGTAGATGACTAATTAACTGACTTACTGACAGACATCTCCATCTCGTCTTACCGTGAACACGATTGCTGCAAAGCATTCGAAACGTCGGGTTAGATTTAAAATTTAATTCAATATACCGGAGTTAAATCCGTAAAAATAGTTTTATTTCAATGTGTACTCGTGAAATACTTAGAAAACACTATATTTATATATTTTCGTATGAAAAATGTTATCACAAAATTCTGTACACCTAATGAATAGAGCCGGTCTTGTTTAATATTAATATTTATCATTATTGCGACAACTGGTTAGATTTATAAAGATTATTGAGACATGTATTTTTTTATATAAGCAGCTATTTATACTCAGTGGCGTTCAATCTCGGTTAATGTTTTAGACCTTGGTTTACTTTATTTCTGATAATTAAAACACAGTGCCGTATTTAAAACCAGTAATAAAAGTGCACCTATGTTAGCGAATACACTATCACTGGGGCGAATCTTGCACTATAATATCTCCTGCACATGACTTTTATCTTTTTTATCTAACTATTTTATCGTTCTTTCACATAATACTAATCTACTCATAATAATATATAAATAAACTTAGTCAAGTTGTTATTCCAGACGCCTAACCTATAGCGGAGGATTGGGGATCGGGTTCGGTTCCCGACAGGGACAGGCATGTATGTGATGAACATAGATGTCTGAATTTCTGGATTTGGTTGTTTATTTGCAGTATTTATAATGTGTATTTCTATGTATTTGTATCGTCTAACACCCTTAACACAAGCAAATAATTTGTTCACTTAGGGGTTAGGTCCATTTGTGTGATTTGTCTTGTGATATTATTACATATATTATTATTATTTAAAAACATTCCTATGTTACTTACTGGCTGACTAACTTTTTTCTGTCTAATGCTGATAATCCTAAGTTTTTGATAATGAGAGGTGACGATTACGATTAACAACTAATTATTTTGATAATTTATTTGATAAATGACATTTCTGGATTTATTTTATCAAACGATTTTCACCTTTAATGTCACCGGTCAATATATTGAAAGGAGCACAAGGCTCCAAAAACGTACTCCGACTATAATATAAAAATCCAGTGACAATGAACAGAGATAGTTAAGTCTGATTGAGATATCAATCAGGTTTTGTATGATGTCTGCGCGCATGCGTATCAAATAGATGGTCGCTATACACTACTAGTTAAAAGTATAATCTGTCAGCTCTCTGAGTGACAAAGCAGCCCAGTTCATAATGTTTTGTTTATAAACTCCTTTAAATATTCATATAGTCTAGTATAGTATAAGCGTAAGTTATATTGCAACGACTTGGGTTTCGACTGTGATAATCAAATTTATGTAAATGATCACCTCACAGGTTTAAATAAATCACTCTTACATTCGGTTAAGAAAATTGCAAAGGAAAAATGTTATCAATATGTATGGGTAAAAAAATGCTGTATTATGGTTCGCCGTTCAAATACCAGCCCGGTCATACATATCGCTTCGCCGACTGATTTAAAAAGGATGGTTTAAGAACTACTTTTCTGTTTAAAATAATAATACTCAGTATTTTTATCTCAAATCAATGTATTATTATTAATTTCTTTTTTGTATGTTTACTTGCTATCTTTAATTTAATATTGATTTTGATTTCATTTTTAATTTTTAAAGATATATTCGTTGTGATGTTATTACTTTTAATTTTGGTTTTAATACTCCATTTACATCTAATCGCGGTTATGGTTGGTTGTTTTATTGTTATTTTAAATTTTATTATGATTGTCATTTTGTATTTTACTTTGATTAGGGATATTAATTATTATTATGATTTTAATATTACTTTTACTTTTAAGCACGATTCTGGTTTTTTACTTTATTTTATAATGATTTTGAAGTTTATTTTAGTTATGAATTTAATTTTGATTTATATCTTTATTTTAAAGATTGATATTAAGTGTTTATTAATTTATATTATTTTATTATTGATTATTTTTTACTTTATGAATAAACATATTTTGAAGACTGGGTTAATTATTATAAATTGTACTAGTTTTGGTTCATTCAGTATGGGTGAGTTGAGTAAATTCGTGTGTTTAAGTCCAAATTTGTATAGTTTATATGTACTTGTTATATTTGCCTTCCATTATGGTTAAGACGCTCAATATATATTATCAGAATGTTCGTGGACTTAGAACTAAAACGAATACCATTTATAGAAACCTGATGCAACACGATAACGACATAGTTTGTTTCACTGAGACCTGGCTGCACGCGGGTATTTTTGATACTGAAATAATTGATTCCCGTTACACCGTGTACAGGAGTGACAGGTGTTATGATTCTCGAGGAGATAGCATGGGCGGAGGAGTTTTAATTGCTGTTAAATCTAATCTCTCTGTTTATTCCTCTTCGCAAATTTTGTTAACTAATAGGGCGGCGGACGTAATTAGGGTTTCAATAAGGACTACATCTGGTCCCGTTTTAAGGCTCCTACATGTGTTTTGTTGTTATTTTCCACATTGCAAGTTTCAACACGAAGTTCAAAGTGAATTATATGAAATAATTTCACAGGAGTTTCTGTGTCGTGCCGACGATGCTTTTTTATTAGTAGGTGATTTTAATATTTCTGAAGCTACATGGCTGGCAAAAAATACACATATGACAATTGACAATTATGAATCTGGCAATGATTTAATAAAATGCTTGTACAATTTTCTTCAATTTAATGATTTGAAACAATTTAATAAAATTCCAAATCAAAATGGTAGGTTCTTAGATCTTGTAATTAGTAATTATGACTGCATGGTAGATAAATGTATTGGTCCCATGACGCAAGAAGATGCTCATCATCCGGCTTTGCATATAGGGTTAACGATATCTACGCACAAACGAGGTAATACAGCTTCCCGTTCAATACGCTTATTCCGTCATGCAAACTATGATGCTATTAACCTGATCTTGGAGAGTGTGGATTGGTATGACATATTTAATGACTGTGATATATCCCGGGCAGTTGATATTTTCTATCAGACCATAGATCATGTTATCTCTAATATGATTCCCACTAAGGTATTTAAATCCTTTAATAACTATCCATATTGGTATACCCCGTCCTTAATAAAAATTATTGCTGAAAAGTTAAAATACCACAAAAAGTGGAAAATCTATCATAGGATATCAGACTACGACGCATTTGTTCGTTTACGAGAGCGACAAAAAGCAGTTCAAATTAAGTGCTATGATGATTATATTCATAAGGCTGAAGTCATGATACGGAAAAACAGCAAACACTTTTGGTCTTTTGTTAAGTGTAAAAGATCGTCCTCCGGCCTTCCCGATAGTCTTGTTTTATATGATAGAACTGCCAGTGACGAGGAGGGAGTATGTGCGTTGTTTAACGATTATTTTAAATCAGTTTACAACGATGGATCCGCTAACGTAACATCTAAGAAAGAGACTCATAGCTGCGGTAGTTTGGATATCGGCCATATAGAATTATCAGTATCCACTGTTAAAAAATACTTGAGATCACTAAATACAAATAAAGGATGTGGCCCCGACTATATACCACCAATATTTTTAAAGAATTGCTGTAACTCATTAGCCTATCCGCTCTTTCTTCTTTTTAATAAGTCATTGAGGTCTGGTTCCATGCCAATTATTTGGAAGCGCTCCTTTGTGGTGCCAATATTTAAATCAGGCGACAAACACAATGTTCAGAACTATAGGCCGATATCTAAATTGTGTACTGTAGCTAAAACGTTCGAAAAAATTGTTTATGATAAAATCTATCCTATTATACGGGGTATTCTGATTGATGAGCAACATGGTTTCGTCAGTAGAAGATCAGTAGAAACTAATATGTGTGAGTTGGTTCATCGTGTGCTGGCGATCATTGATGGCGGTGGCCAGGTGGACGTCGTGTATACCGACTTCTCTAAGGCTTTTGATAAAATTTCTCATAACATCCTTTGTAAAAAACTGGAGCAAGTTGGTATACATGGTGACCTACTTAGGTGGTTATCCTCTTATCTTCGTGACAGAAGTCAGGCAGTGACGGTGAAAGGCTTTTGTTCTTCATTTACTCCTGTTTCATCTGGTGTACCACAGGGCTCTCACCTTGGTCCGTTAGTATTTAATATCTATATAAACGATATTGGTAAAGCATTTAAGTACTCTTCGATATTATTATTTGCAGATGATTTGAAAGTTTTTAGAAGGGTGTCCGGGTTGTCGGATTGTTTGCTATTACAAGAAGATCTCCACAGTCTATGCAAGTACTGTGAGGATAATCAGCTCTCTATTAATGTTAAAAAATGTAGTGTTATCTCATTTACACGTAAAAAAAATCCGATTGCTTATGAGTATCATCTTAACGACCAAATTATTGACCGCGTTTCCGAGGTTAGAGATCTGGGTATTTACCTAGATAGTAAATTGACATTTGGGTGTCATATAGACCGAATTGTTTCAAGGGCTTATCGGATGCTTGGCTTTATACTTAGGGTTGGTAAGGAATTTAAGGACTCTTACACACTTACTCTTCTATACAATAGTCTGGTGCGCTCTTTGTTGGAATTTGGGTCCTCTGTCTGGAGCCCTCAATACAAAACATATATTGATTCCATTGAAACTATTCAACTTAAATTCCTGAAACATTTGCAGTATAAGCTTTATCACTCGTGTCAGAGCAGGCCTACAGTGGACTCACTTGAGGTTCGCCGTATGATTAAGGATCAAATTTTTCTATTTAACCTAGTAAATAATTTTATTGATAGCCCTTACTTACTAAGTTGTTTGACCTTCAATATTCCAAATATTCTTAAACGTAATAATAATCTTTTCTATTTACCCCGTACTAAAACTAAATATGCCCAAAACGAATTTATTCATCGTTCCTGTAGAATGTACAATAAAAAAAAATATAATGTAGATATATTTTCATGTTCGCTTTCTAACTTTAAGTGTAATATTAATAAATTAATGAACCAATTTAATTAACATTTTATGTACTTACAAATTATTATCTTTTAACTATTATTTATTTTATTTTATTTTTTACATTTTTTGAATTTTGAATTGCAAAATTGAATATGTATAAGTTTGCATTTGTATTGTATCACTGATTTTGGATGTTTTAATTTTTGATGTTAAATTTTGTTTCTATCTCTTCTGCTTCTTAAATGTATTACTAATTAGTGGAACTTAATTGGTATATGTACTATCTTGTTGTTATTATTATTTTGTGTGATGTTGTACTGTTTGTTTCCCAAATACAAATAAATAAATAAATAAATAAATAATTATAATATATTATATAGAAATATTATATAAGTTAAAATCTCATAACATAATATAACAATTGATAAAGCGTTAAATTCAATACGCATTGAATAAAAACGTATATTGTTTTTATTTGATGAATTACTGTATTGATAATTGCAGAATTCAATTATTTTTCAATCTCTGTTGTTTGTGTTATTTTACTAAATAAAAATGAAACATGCAAGAGACGTTATAAGTGGTATACTAATACTACTTATAAAATATTTGTTTGTAAATATATTGTTTTATAGTAATAATATTTTTAATATTTTTATTACTATCATGTTGTCACATATTTGCTATTAACTATTTACAAAAAGTAAATATTCTTTGTTGTTAAAAATACTTTAATTGGCTATATAAATTTTATAACTTTTATGGATAAAAAAAATCTAAAGTAAATGTTTTCTTTCTTTTTCATTACATGAGGGTTCTTAAGTAATAAAAAAATCTTAATGAAAAAAGCATTGCGATTGAAATGAAATAGATAACATAACATTTTATTTGGTTAAAATAAAAAAAAAAATTAAACACGATGTTTATTTACCCACTACAAAAACGGATAACTTCATACATAGAATTGTGGCACATGATCCTAGTTGCATGCATGGACGTCACACCAGGTATGAATCTATGTGACTTAAATATTTAGTCAAAATATATTTGGGTCTAAAAATAGAACACTCTCCATAATAAATTAATTATGCTAGTTGGTTATATGATAGAAAATATATACTCTGTAAATCTGACTGATGTAGAAGTCGAAGATCTTCAAAACTACTATTCAATAAACTTGAAACTTTATCCACGACGTTGGAAAAGTTTTCTCATGCACTTTAAACGGGTTTACTTTAAAACTTTGTTTTATCATTTAAACTTCAGAAAATATTTATCTAGAATACCTCTCTTTAAGAATACAATATCAAAGTATTATAAACCTTTAATTTATTTGTAGCATTCAAATTAACATAATATCCCCGATTCGATCTCTGGAGATGAAAAAAAACAACATTGTGAGATAACCTTACTTAACTTAGCTTGCAAAGAAGTAGGTTTCAGTTCAAAGATAAAAAAAATATGTGCCGGTTTCAACTGACAAATACCCATTAGACTTTGCAGTATAGATAAATATTGATAAGATGTCACGACCAAAATTATTATTTGAAAATATCTACAAACATGTATACCCATGTTAAGCTTATTGGAATTTTAATATTATATATATATATAAAATTTTAACCCGAGACGGGTAAAAGTTCGATTTCCTAATTTCTAGGCATAAAATCCTTTTATTTATATAGAATAAAGCTGTATCAAAAAGTGCTTTTAGGAAAATGTGGAGACATTTACTTATTTAAATGCGTCTAAGGTTCAAATTTGTGTTGGTAATTGAAATGGGATTTGAATTTTATTATATTACAAACAAAGACAATATATACAATACATAAAGAAATAGAACAATATTTAAAGAAATAGAATTGGTCAGTTCTTAAAATTTGTTCATCTGTATTTTCTTATTACTATTATTATTGACAAAATTAATATTTATTTTCCCATGTATATATGGGCGCAAAACATAATGTAATGATTATATTGTTTTAAAAATTCCATAATTTCCTCGAACCTCAACTTTGGTCGGTACATTGAGACCAGAGCAAGAGCAGCTGCAGGAAAGCTTGCCGTTCTTGCGAAGGTCGGACAGCAATTTACACCGGGACAGCTACTTGTATTATAAAGATCACAGATCCGGTCATGTGTAGAGTAATGTGGTCACATATTTTCTGTTGCAGCAAAGACTCATCTTACGGTTCTGAATTCAACTGAGAGGCCAGCAAAGAGGCTTATTGGCGACCCTGAATTGGTTGACGCCAACCTCCACAGCCTTGAACACAGGCTTAGATTTGCGATCCTCTCAGTATTCTATAGGATAAATATTGGTAGTTACACATATTAAGAAATTATTTTTTCATTATTAAATAATGGACAGGGACGTCGTATATTATTCGTTCATATAGAATCTTTGACATATATTATGATGTAAGATTCGTATCTCGATATTTGAACCTAGGAACCTGATTAACCTGACGATGCGTTTTATTTCTGAAAAGGTCAAAATACATATCGCTGCTTTAAAGTACCTCAAGATGAACAAAACAGCGATCGCAGAACATGTATTTGAAGCGGGCACGAAGCATTTAATAAAATTTCACTGAATCCATTTCGCCACACAATAGCACTTTTATTTAAAAATTTAACGTGAAGAAAGTTAACACAATAAAATTAAAACTTTCCATCGAAAAAATGGATTTAGGTTATCAGCATAGTGGGATCCAGTTATAAGTAGCTCACTTTTTTGCCCATTCCGTTAAGCAAATTAAAAGGAACGCTTCGGTTACCTTACAAAAGAAAGACACTGTGGGTGTTGTATGTTAATAAAATAATAGAATAACGGCTGTAGTAACAAAAACAGAACAAAGTTCTATAGGAAATTTAATTTAAATTATTGAAACGAACATTATGATATTATTCAATTTAAAAGCAGTCAGTTTCCGCGGAATTCACTAACATACTATATTCATATACCTTTCAGAAAATTATTGTTTTTTAATAATTGTTATAACTAATTTGGTATTTTAGAATGACGTTAACTATTTTTATTGCTTTATTTTAATTAGGAAATGATATATTAGATATAAATATTATATATTTTCGCATCACAAACTATCAAGGAGTTTAGAATGTGGAACGGCTTAAATATATGATTACTTAATTACGATAAATTTTCAAATTAATATTTCATTTGTGTGTCTAATTAATAATATGTATGGTTTATCAAAATAAATATTTAAAAAAATCGTTTGTCGAACGAATTTTATTGTATAATATATGCTATTAATTAAAAATATTAAAGTCATATTAAAAGCATTAAATTTTAACTACTTTATTAAAAAAAATCTTAATTTAAAAGAGAAAATTTATATTCTATACTACGTCATAGCTTAAACCTTTAAGGATTCTAGGTTAAGCAATTTAAGGTTAATTTAAAATCGATGTATTCATTTTAGTGTCGAAAGAAACTCCCTTAAAATTTTCGTAAGTTCGATATTTTTATGTAAAATGACCACTTTTCTTTTTTACTTTCTTGATTTCAGTTTTGATACGCGTTTATTTATTTTGGTTGTTTTTATATTTATTTTGTGTTTATTATAGTGCTACAACATATTATTAATTAGGTAACTTAAAGATAAATATTCAAAAAAAATATTAAAAAAAAACATAATGGGGGGGGGGGGCTTTTATAAGAGCAAGAGAACCCAAAACATTGGTTTTTAATTCTGTCTGTTTGTCTGTATGTCTGTATATTTGTGCATGCTAATCTTGGAAACGGCTTAATCAATTTAAATGTGGTTTTCACGAATATATTGTAATTGTCTTTACTTAATATTTAGTGTTTGTTTTATTTAAATCAGTTAAGAAATAAAAAAGTTATGTCAATTAATGTAAATTGATAATGACATAAAAAGATTTGCGTGGCACCCATTGGTACCACGCAAATCTTTTTCCATACAAGTAAAAAAATTGTAGAGGAGTATCTCTGTACATTTAAAAAATAAAAATCCTTTATATAACAAGAGAACCCAAAACAACGCTTTTCATTTCGTCTGTTGGTCTGTATGTTTGTGCACGCTAATCTCAGAAACGGTTTGAATGCAGTTTTCGGGAATATATTTTCATGGGCTTCACTTTACATTTAAAGTTTTTTTTCTATATAAATCGGTTAACAAATAAGGAAGGTAATAATTTCTTATTTTCGTACCGTTGCGGTAAGACATTTTTTCAAAATTAAAACAGTGGTTCTCATCTCAATAATAATACAATTTTCAACAAAAAAAATATTTGTGATTAAAATTACACAAAGATATAAATATTGACAAGAAATACAAGCAAAAACTACTTAACACAGTTTGATGAACCTTTAAAGGGTTATAGTGTATACATTGGGAGGTAGAAACGGTACGTTTTATCGAATTCGAAATCTATGCGTATGAAGTTGCAGGCACAGCTAGTACATAATATGTACTTAAGAAAAATAAGAAAATAAAAATTATAATTAGTGCTTACAGCTTTAAGTTTTGTCAAAAACACTATCAAATGCTTGGTTAGTTATCACGGAAACACCTAACACAACAAAATAACGAGTTCCGGTATAAATCTTATTTTTAAAATCTCTTAAAAACAAGTACTTCACTTATTAATTATTTAAATGGAATTTAATTAAAGTAACACATTTATTTATAAAATGAATTCTAAAATAAATTTAAAACATAAAGGAACATAAGACACAAAAAATAATTAAATAAGACTTTAGATAATTTATATACTACATATAGTTTTTGTAGTACCTACATGCTTTGTTAATGGCAACAGCACATACATTATTACATAATAATATATTTTTAGACATAAATTATATTATTTACAAGCTAATATTAACAGTACATACTTTATTATTTGCCAGCCCCTTGCAAATGTGATATATTTTTTTTCCTTTTACATTCCAACATTTTACTATTTACTTTTCATATTTATATCTAAAGCTGAATAAAAAAACACTGTTAAATTAATGACTCGCATAAGCAAATGACGCACAATGACTAAGAGATTCTCGGTATTGTTTGTTGGTGAATAAATTTGAAGCGCTGACAAACGGACGGACAGGTGGCGAGCAGTTATGTGACGACGGTAGAATTTAGAAACATGCCGTTTTCAGACTGTTATGAAAACATTGCTTTAAATTAAATAATTGTATTTTATTGTAAAATAAGTAATTAATTTAATGGTATGCTATTTCTTTACATATTATTTGTAAATTCATTTTCGATTTATTTGTAAGTATTCCTTATTTTAAAAAAGGCAAATTGTAATTTAAAAGATATATACTTAATAAATTATTAGTTTTAGTAAAGTAACAGCAAGCAAGCAATACGAAAAATATATCTTTTTATATCTGCATTTAATTTAAGGCTGAAACAAAAGGTAATTGTAAAGCTAACAGAGGTTTTAGAAGCCATTTATTACGCTTTGTTCTCGACTTGTTAGGTTGTGGTGTCTTCTTTACCTTTCTTTTATAATTGTGAAAAAATTGAATATTACGAGTTGGTTAATGTTAGGTCTTATAGAACAAGCATTTACAGTTCATATTAAAATGTCAAGAGTATCAGAATGGTGAAATTTAATAATTATTAATATATTATTTAAAGCGTATCTCAGTGTGATGATGTGTGAGATATATATATATATATATATATATATATATATATATATATATAGATCTTTAGGTATGTATGTATATGGATATAATACTAAATCCTGTAATAATATCATTAAAATGAGAAGAGTAAATATATTTTCCACTATTGATTTGATTTACAATTGACAAATTTGACAGGTGGACTGCTTGTGAGAGACATGGGTAAATATTTGGGATAAAAAAGGACTACAGATTGTTCACTCCTTTGTTTTATAAAGAGTTAGTCGTTTATAACCAAAACGACGCGACGGTACGATTTATATTCTATTTGAACTGAAAACACATATACATATGGGCCACTTTTATATTTTTAAATCAACCCTTAAAGGAATTGAAATAAGGGATGAAAAATCTAAACCCCTTTACCTATATATATATTAAACTTTTGTTTGCAATATAAGGTATTCAAAATTGATAAATATATCTAATTATTAAATATAGACCGGCGCACACCAAGCGTGAATGAACCAGATCCGTTTTAGCTCTGACAAAATAGGCTCTGGCAAAAAAGGTTGGATTTTTCAACCGTCATTTTGGAAGTCGGTTTTATAATATTTTTTTTTGCTAATCAAGTTTTAGTAAATTTCTCCATATGGCAAACATTTTATCAATCAGGAAACGTAAAATATTTATACCTATCATTTAAAAAAATTGCTCGATCTTCAGTTCAAATAATCACTTTTAATTAGTTTAATGTCTTGGGAAAAATTCTTGTAATATGGAAATCTATAAACTTATTAAATGACACTAGCTGAAACATCATAAAGTAACTTGGTAAGTGTCTTCTTAAATATACGTCGCAAAATTGGAAAGAACTTTGCATAGCTACATAATTGCACCCAAGGTACTTAACTTTTATGCCGTAGTATATGTATGTTATAAAAGTGTTCATATAACATTTCTAACATTGCGGTTAAAGTTATTTTCAACAAGTTCTACTTAATAACTAGTTTTTTTATTATTTTTATTACAGTCTTATAAATTGTATCAATATTATATAAGTTAATGTAAACTATTGAACATTTACAAAAAGTTATCATTTTTCTACATTTATTCCACTCTAGATGGGTTGGCGATAACAAGTTTATTTTTACTCAGTCATTTTATACGTTATCCTGAATATATTTTATACGCTATCCTGAATCTTTTTATTTTTATGTCATCATTCACACACTCCATTTCTCTTTTTTATTATCCTTCCTGTAATGATTAAAACGTAGCTAAAATAGTAAAATAGTAATTTTACCCCTTTTTCTGTGTAAGTGTTTTACAACGCATATCAAGCAAGCTCGAATGCGAATTGCAATCAAATAAAACAACAGTAGTAATATTGCAGCCTACTGCAGGTACCTACTAGTAGAAGTAGTATAGGTACATATACTACTTCTACTAGTAGGTACCTGCCAGTCAATACTGTATAACCTTTATCCTAATAACAACAACCCTTACTGCTAGGTGGATAGTAGAGAAAGCAGAAATAATGGTATTTTTTACATCCAAATATTAGGATGGTAAAAAAAATGTATAATCTGACAAAATATATAATAAATAAAAAACATAATAATTGAATTCATAATATTTAAAACAAATTTTTGTGAGCCTCGAATAATAAAATCGTTGAATTATAACATTTACACACGACGCAGATAAAAAATGTATGTTTGGAGTACCAAGCTTACATTTTTAAACAGCGTCGTTTATATTTAATAATATATTGCATACAGCAGTATACAATAATATAGTACCCATAGTTTAGAAATGTAGAGGTGGAACTGTGAAACTGCAGCAGCTGAAATTGTAAAACCTTTCAACATTTTTCCGTTACGTTAATTTCACTGAAAGTTAATATAATAATTGCTGTATTCACAGTGCTATTAAAAGCCTCTGTCTTATACATTTCAGTCCTTAAAATAACAATTCATTTTGCTAATTCTGAGATTCTTTTTAAGATTACAACTCTAACGAGCTGCTTTTATACTAGACCTCTTGCTATTTTGATTGTTTAATGAAATGTTTTTCAAATTTTATTTTATTTATTTTTTTTATATTTATTACAAATTAATAAATTAGTTCATTAATTTTTATAACCAAGTAGATTATTTTACCATACCATAAAATGGGAAAAGTTAAAACATGCGACCCGACTGCGACTAGTAGTTCAGCTATATTATAATAGGAAAAAAATACCGTGTTTTTATGTAAAATCTGTCAGATGGGTAAAAATTTACAAGATGCATGAAATAATGAATAAAAAACCAAAATAAATAATATATTGTTTTGAAGTTATGTCATGTGCTGTCATCTTTTATATGATATTAAAACCAAATATTAAAAATTAATTATTAATACAAAAATCCTTTTTATATATTACCTATACCCCATTATCTAGCAATGTAGTAGACTTTTACGTCAAACATTAATTAAGAAATCTATACGTACCTCCGACAATGTTTATCATAATGAGAACCTTCTTCTGCGTAAATTAAAATAGGGTGGCCACCCCAATCTTTTGATGTCTATACCCAATTTACTCTAATTCTATGAAATAAAATGAATATATTTTCATTCATTCTAAATGGTTTATTTCTAACTATTTTTTTACTACCTCGTCAGAAATTATATTTCACGTTTCGATACTTTGCGACAAGTCTTTAAACTAGTAGAACAAGTTGACAGACAGAAGGATTATCGGATTTTCCCTCTTAATAAACCTAAGATAATTCTATGACATCCTATCGTATCTTGCTTACAGCCAGAAGCTTCTAGTAAATCTTAGAAAAGCTTATTTTAAGGCGTCTTCTCCCCTAACCTCCACCACTGCAAACATTGTATATCATTCATTCGTAAAATTTTATTCTTAAATAATGTTGAGATATTTCTCTAAAATATTAGTAAAACTTTCAAGACAAATAATTAATTATGATTACCTAATTCCAGTCATCGATAAATTCAATTCTATTTAAGGTAATATTTAAGTTAAGTCTTCTTTCTTTCGTTAATCTTCGTATTTCTTTTACTGTATTATTCTTTTGTTCAAATATAAATCATTTTAAAGCTTTTGAAGTAGCAATACTAAGTTAAAAGTTTATTACATTCCAATTTTACAATATGACATACTTCTAAACGCAAATCTTATAAAAAAAATTGCATTTATGGAGTTCACACGCTTCATAGTATCATAATTATGTACTTAATAACTAATTAATTATATTCATATAAAATTATCTTATACTTATATCAATCTTAATATTTTATACTATAAAAAATCTTATACTTTTATAAAAAAAAATCCTTACTTAAAAAAAAGAAAACAGACAAAGTTCATACGTCATGTAACGATAGATTTGTGAATTTGTTAAGTTTTTATTTTGAATATAAAATTCCTCTATGTGTTTATTGTTTTTTTTTAATTATGGCTTTTAATTTCTGTAATAATCTCATTTGGTAATTTATTAAAAATACAAGGCAGGATGTTAGACCAAATTCTCTTTCAATATACCATATACTGTAAAATATACCATATTATTGTATTTTAATATTCAACTATAATAATTAGGTTTAACCTTTCGTAAACGTTAATTAGGCTATCATATTTAAATAAATGGTCATAGTTATGTCTAAACTTATATTTATTTTTAGTGGCACTATTGATTTTAACGATTTTAATATTCTTGTTTGTAAGTTATAAACACGTTATATCTGAATTTAATAGGTTGCTTTAGTTTGAGATTTATGGCAATAACTTAGAATAGAATCTCCAAGTGACATGTACAAAAGTCTTAGAATTTTATATGGAAGTTTATATTTATGAAAACAAATTTGTCACAAAATAGCTCAAAGTTTATAACAAACTTCATCTATATGAAGAATCCGTTAAAACGGCGGTCTATTTTTAGACTCAACACATAATATGTTGAATAACCATTTGAAGTTATACATACAAATGGGGTATGCATACAACATCCTTGCATACAACTATGATCTTGCGCCACAATCCTGGTTAGCCGTGTTATGTTGTGAGTGTACATAAACTAAGTTTAGGAATAATTCATATAAAAGTTGACATCAGGATCCAATTTACTCAAATTATCAATATCTGTTTGCATCATATCACTTGCCCATTCTATTTTATGTGCGGTTATTAAGCATCGTCGTAAGCATAAGTGTCGTCAAACAAATTGATATAGTATTTTAAAGAGGTTATTAAGATATCATCAAGGGTAGTGTTAGTAGTTATATTAGTTCTATATTTACATATATTATAAATAATGTTAATTTTGTTTATAACGAACTCAACAATTTCGTTTGGATCCTCGCTGAGCAATTCTGGATGTCAATTTATTAAGTGATAGTTTTAGATGTATTAATACAATCCGGGTTTATGAAAGCAAAACCGGTTATATAGTGGTCCGCCAGTACATTAAGTATGACCGCTGTCTGGATCGAGTGGCTACTACTACTGCCTCGCTCGCAGGTCGCGGATGATCATGTGATATGCCACTATTATTTTTCTCGACTCCAGTGAAATGCAGAGTGATAGCGTGATTTGTTTAACGTTCTCGTTATCCTTCTCAACAATACCACATGTCTTGATATATACTATGATTATGCATCTAATTATTATGCATCTGTACTTGTTCTAGTTAACACCTTTTGTTCATGCACAGCATTTTTTAGATCCAGATTATTGCATATATTATTAAGATAAAAATCTTAGATCTATAATCTCTCTATAATCATAGCACAGTTTTGCATTTTGTAGTCTTTAATTTTCTCCTCGTATTCCTCTAATTTATTACAGTTAAATTTGAAGGTACTTTAAAGTTTATCCCGGATGATTTCCTTCACCGTTTTTTTTCATCTGAAATTTTTTAATTTTATAAATCTAATAGAAGTTTTTGATCTATTAGAAAATTTAGAATATCACAATTTATTTACAGCATTATGTATGTTATTATTTTATAACAAAGTTCCGGAAAGATTCAAATTTCCTGAAAGGAACAGATTCTGGTGTAGTCACAGGTCTAAAGCTTAGAGGCTCTTCTGGAATTCCTCCATAGTGGATTTGAAATGGTTTGTCAGCTCAGAAACAGTGCGTTAAATAAATTTCACGTGTCACGTTGTCTGTCCGCGATGGACTCCTAAACTACTTAACCGATTTTAATCAAATTTGCACACCGTGTGCAGTTTGATTCAACTTGAAACAAAGGACAACTTACATCTTAATTTTTAGTCGCATTATTATTATATTGCAAATTATTTCTTTACAATTATCTGTGAATCCGAACAAGTTTAACAGTACCGTATCGCTGTACGGTAGAATGAAAAATAAACCGTATCGCTGTACGGTAGCTCAGTTGGTAGAGCGACGGGACGGGTTCCCAGTAGTCGCGGGTTCGAATCCCTGCCCATATCGGTTTATTTTTCATTCTTTATTTATATAAATTTTAATAAGCTTAACATGGCTATACATGTTTAAAGAAATTTTCAAACATTAATTTCGGTAGTGGCATCTTTTCAATGTTTATCTATACTGCAAAGTTAGAAACATTGGTTAGGATTTTCGAAAGAAACCTAATAGATGTCACCACCGTCCCGATAAAGACGATTACATATAGAATGCTTAATTCACCGAGACGGACAGCGATACGGTAGCTCAGTTGGTAGAGCGACGGGACGGTTTCCCAGTAGTCGCGGGTTCGAATCCCTGCCCGTATCGGTTTATTTTTCATTCTTTATTTATATAAATTTTATTTTATTTTTTCTAATACCGTGACTTCTTAAATAATTTACTATAATGTAATAGGTATATCCAAAACCTTATCATCCACAGTAAGGCGTGGCCTAGTCTGCTAGTTAAGTATATTTTCTTAAAGAGAAAAAACTATGCCTAAGAGATAAAGTAAAATTTAACTCTTTTAAACTTAACATAAGAATGAAGACTATCAATAAACGATCAATGTTTGTAAAAGATATATTTTAAAGAAAGGAAAAGATAATTATATGTATGTATTATTAATATTGTATATAATATGAAGGAACGACGGATTTGTTAACATCACGCTTATAAAAACATTTTATATCAAGAGTTTACTGTGGTACAACTCGAGTTAGACATAGTTCAGTAGGCAGATATTGTCAAATATTTAAATCATATGTTACAATAGATATAATAAAATAAAGATAACTGGCGTAATACATTGTATATAATCATTTGCATATGGCAGATACCGCACAGGAAATAGTTTTTCCTAAAAAAAACACCACCCATATCTACAGGTGTAATATTAGACAGGTACCAGTACAGTCAAAACATATTGTTGGCTACTAAAAATCTTTCTACTTCTACAAAAAATTTGTTAAATATACTATGCGATTAATTATATGACATTAATGCCGGAGTACCTAAAGGAGGCGTGTACCTTTTCTTTTATCTAACTACATAAATAGTTTAACTCTCTCAATATCTTCTCTTTATTTATTTATTTATTATTTCATTTCATTACATCAATTACAGGAGATTTTACAATTAACTACATAAAATTTTGTGAGAAGTCAGGAGGGATGGTTTGAACGCAATGCAACTTTTATTTATAAAATTGCCTAATCTCATATTATTACATATGGTGACAACATACTTGTAAATAATCTTAAAATAATAATAATAATACGTAATATTAATAATAATAAATAATTATAATAATATAATAAAATAATAATATAATATAAAAAAAAGTATATATAATATTAATAATCATAATGATAATACTAATATAATCAAAACATATAATAAAATCGTCACTGAGCCATTCCTGTACATGGAATCAAAAAAAAAAAAACATCATAGGGGGGCTTTATAAGAGCAAGAGAACCCAAAACAATGGTTTTTCAGTTTGTCTGTTTGTCTGTATGTCTGTATGTCTCTATGTTTGTGCACGCTAATCTCAGAAACGGCTTAACCAATTTGAATGCGTTTTTCATAAATTTATTATCACAGTCTTCACTTAACATTTAGTGTTTATTTCATCTAAATCGGTTAAAAAATAAAAAAGTTATGACTATTTATGTCAATGACCTAATACGTACCATCAAAATCTTATTCTATACATGTAATAAATCTGTGGAGAAGTAGTATTTGTACATTAAAAATATTTAAAAAAATATACCAGGATGTAAAGTAATAACTAACAGAATCCATTTTCAGCATTTTTAAAATCTTTGTCTGTTTAACTGTTTGTCATTTAGTTGTGTACACAACACGAAAAAAAAATATTTTCAATAATTCATACAGGGGGACCTTTATATAAGCAAGAAAACCCAAAACAATGTTTATTTCATTTTGTTCATCTAAATGTCTGTATGTTAGTGCACGCTAATCTCAGAAACGGATTAGTCGATTGGATGCAGTTTTCGGGAATATACAGGGTTATTTGTAATTAGTTGACCACCTCTTGCAGGCAGCCTCTCTACATCAATCCCAACAACATTTGTTCTACGACTTTTTAAAATTAATAGTTTTAAAAATTTTGTTTTTCCCATACAAAATTTATTTACTGTCTCTGAACGTGCATTTAACAACCTTGCAACCTTGAGCAAAAGAGAGGCCACGCACCTTGCGTAGGCAAAATACGTGTCAAGGACACGTGCAGCGGGGCGCGGGGCGCGGGGCGGCGGGTGGCGGGGTGATGCAGCGGCGGCGGTGCACCAGCACGTTTGAACTTAACCTCAGTCGTTTGTCACGGTCTATTAGATAGGCGTGTGCCGCGCGACCCGCTGGCTCCCGTTAATTTCGATTAGTGAAAACACTGCTGTGATGCCATACCACAAATATCGAGTACACCAAGATGGTGCGAGTGCTGGCTAAGTGTGGTATACCGAGTCGCTGAACAGTTGATTTTTAGGTGTAGTCTTTGTGTTGGATATGAAGGGGAATATTCTGCACCGGTATCGACGAGATATAAATTTAAGAGGTAATTTGTAGATATTGAGTCCTTTTGTAAATAACACATTGTATTATTGTAAATAATCTGATTCTACTTCGATTAATTGTTAACAATTTTATACATCATAAGTTTAAAATTTTAATACACAATGCGACAGTTTGGTAATTATTACATACTGTTCGAAATAAAAAAAAAAAAAAATATATATATATATATACAGGGTTATTTTTAATTAGTTGAGCACCTTTTGCAGGCAGCCTCTCTACATCAATCCCAACAACATTTGTTCTACGACTTTTAAAAAATCTTGATAAATAACTCAGAATAAACGAACAAAAAAAATTTTTGCTCCCTCGATTATTTATTACTCTGTACTTTGTAAGCAGTCTAAAGTATAGGTCGCGGCAGGCTAGCGAAAGTCAGAAACTATTAAATGCGCGCGCCAGCTTTTTTCGTATAGCTTCATCTCTTTTACACCATGTTGCTATGGAAATATAAATAATCAAAATGACAAGTATGTGGATTACAAAACACAATTTACATTTAGTTTTATAATTAAATAATGAATTGTAATTACATACTGGACAATACGATTTTATGGACTTGCTATTAAAACTAATAAAAAATTCAAGATTATAACATGAAGAAGAAATTATGAAATATAATTTATAATATTTTTAAAATACATTGATTGTCTGAAATAGAAGAAGTAAGAATGAAAAGAAATACGAGTTTTGGCTGAGAAATGGAGCATTGGGGTCCTGTTCTTTACAAGGTCTGTTTTGCTATACCTAGAACGAACAACAACTCGAAACAGCAGAAACCATGATGAAGAATAATTTTATTTGTGATATAGTGACGATCCAACATGTTAAGAAGCCTAAAGTTATTATGTTTAAAATGGATTGTGTACATTTGTCTGTTTTTATGGTACTTATGTGTTTCTTCTATGAGAATATTATACGTCAGAAACATTCGATTCACTTCTTACGTTTTAATTAATTAATATTAATGAAAATTATGACGTTTTTCTGTTACGCGCCATCTTAAAGAAATTCGTAAGTAACTTATTGTTTTATTTAAGTTCTAACGTGCATAGCCGCCGCTGCGTCACCCCGCCCCCCGCGCCCCGAGGCACATGGCCTTGGCACATATTTTGACAAGTTGCGTGGCCTCTCTTTGCGCAAGTTTAATGCACGTTTAGAGGCAATAAATAAATTTTGTATGAGAAAAACTAAATTTTTAAAACTATTAATTTTAAAAAGTCGTAGAACAAATGTTGTTAGGATTGATGTAGAGGGGCTGCCTGCAAAAGGTGCTCAACTAATTACAAATAACCCTGTATATATATATATATATATATATATATATATATATATATATATATATATATATATATATATATATATATATATATATATATATATATATATATAAGTTATAATAGTATTACGTGCGTGGTACCTTACAAATTTCGTGCAGAGCTAGCCTGCCGCGACCTATACTGTAGACTTCTTACAAAATACAGGGATTTTTTTTGTTTTCTTTGTTCTGAGTTATTTATTCAAGATTTTTGAAAAGTCGTGGAACAAATGTTGTTAGGATTGACGTAGAGACGCTGCCTGCAAGAGGTGGTCAACTAATTACAAATAACCCTGTATAGTCATGGGATTCACTTTATATTTTTTTTAACAATCGGTTAAAAAAAAAACAAAATATAAAGTGAAACAAAAAAAACAAAATATAAGAAAGAAGTTAATAATATCTTATTGTCTTACCATTTCCTCTTACCGGTTGCGTACATTAGTAAGTACAAAGTGTACTTTTTATCAAAATCGAAAATTACGCGTACGAAGTCGCACGCACAGCAAGTTACATATTATAAAGCAAAATCGCTTTTCGCGTCTGTCCCTATGTCTGTATGTATGTATCTTTAAAACTACGCAGTTTTTTTAATAGATAGAGTGATGCAAGAGGAAGGTTTATATGTATTATACCATGCTTAGTATATCAGAGAACCACTGATAATTTCAAGATTTCTAATGCGAAGTCGTAAAGAAACACTTTTGTTTGCGTTTACAGTGCAAACGCTGGTTGAACTCCACGAGATAGATCAAAATAATGTTCTAAGTATTGTATACCTTAAAAAGTTCTACAAGAAAATCCGCGATGGTATATGTTTATCTCTTAGGGATAACCCACAGTAGCAAATATTTATCCTTAACTTTTTTACGAAAAATAATAGGTTATTTACGAAGTGATTTTAAGAAATACAGCTTTAATCCTTATCTAATTAAGTAACTTAAAAACATTTTACATTTAATATGAAACAATATAGTTACTTACAGCATGTAATTTTAATGAATATTTTCGAAGATATTACAGATTTAAAATATAGGGTCTTCGCGTTTGCGGCGGTACGGTCTACCGGCGGACTCTGGTATGGAACCCTGCAAACCGTCTCAAAAATGGCTTTTGTGAATGTTCAGTATTGAAAATTTTGTAAATGCATGTAGCTAATTGAATGTTTATCATTTAAAATAGATTTTTTTAAATAAAACTAGACCTGCAAGTTGATGGTGAAAATAACGTCGGTTGTGTAGCTCAGAATTCCTCAAGTTTACATGGTAATATTTTGATTATGTTCAATGAAAATCTGTAAGTGTGATATATGGTTAGAATGGTTATTAGGTAGGTACTCTGTTTAAGAAGTATTTAAATGGACTTTTAACTAAAAACAAGAGAGGTATAAAAGTAATTACAGTACCTAATATTGTATCCTTATTTAAAACTTTAAATATACTTTTGATAGTGAGTGATGTCTGCCGATGTCGTAGTTTTGATTGTATCACTTAAAATAAATCATATAGAAGCCAATACAAAAAAGGAAGTGGGAATTGTTTTACTACGAATTTAAGGCGTGCGAAGCCGCGGGCAAAAGCTAGTAGATTAATATATTTATATAAACTCAATATAGTTTCGGATATATACGGGGATATAAATCAAATATTACCCATAAAAATGACAAAAAAAAATCTGTGCTATCATAATCTAAAGTTTTTAACCATTTTATTAAGACTTTCTTAATATTTTTTGGACGCATATCTTGAAAGTTTAATATTTTATTCACTTTATTTGCTAAAAATGGTCCAAGAAAAGGAAAGAACTTTTGAGAATATCTTGTTTTAGTTTTTGGAACAGTATAGATTATTCTGTTACGTTTGGAATAACTACTTTTTTATTTTTGTTTTAAATTGCCTTAGAAGAAGCTTTAACATAAATATTTGTCTAACAGACAATACATTACTACAATTATAGAGATCACGAGTTGGGTATCTAAGTGGCTTGAAGTTTATTATTCTAAGTAACATACGCTGGGCCCTTTCAGCAATGAGTAAAACCTTTTTAGTAGCACCACCTCAAGCCAAAATACAATATCGTATTAGAGATTCACACAAAGCGCAGTATATATTATTTATAAACCTTTGGCTACCTAAATGTCTCAAAGTTTTAAAAACTCGCGCCATTGACCTTATACGATAGGCCAGGTTAGTGACGTGAGATTCCCATTTTAAGTATCTATCTACCGTTACTCCCAGATACTTAATTTTGGGAGACTCTTTCTAATGAAATACAATCACTACAAGTTCTAGATGTTTCGCAGTAATCTCTAACACAAGAGTGATCTTTAATTGAAAATGAAGATTTGGGTTAAATTTATAGAAAGCCGATTTCTGTCTAGCCATTGTCGAACGTTGGTAGTACCACTTTCAGAAATACTTTTAGTTTCCTCCCAATCACGCCCCGAGAAGAGTAAAACCGTGTCATCTGCATATGTTATAATATTACAACCAGGCAGTTGTAATAAACAGAGATCGTTTATATAAATGATAAAAAGGGAAGGACCCAAAATACTTCCTTGTGGTACGCCATAATAAATGTCTTTTTCTGAACTTAATGTATTTCCTATCTTTACGCATTGTCGCCTATCAGATAAATAACTTTTAAACAAATCATAAGAAACTCCCCTAAAACCTAGTTTAATTTAAGTAATAATTTTTAAGACGAACATTTATAATTTTTTCAAGAATTTTGGACATAATTGGTAAAATTGAAATTGGCCTATAATTAGTTACACAAGATTTATTTCCGCCTTTAAAAATAGGATGTATGCTCTTTTAAATGATTTTGGAAAAACACCCTTCTTTAAACACAAATTACACACATGAGTTATGGGGGCAACTAATATATCTGAATTTTGTTTAAGTATATCAGCAGATATATTGTCAATACCAGGTGTACATAATCTCAGACTGTTAATTATATTTTTAACCTCCCTTTCATCTGTTAGTAACATTACAAAGGAATTTAATTTGCTTGAAGTAAGAGTAGTATTAAATGCAAGGTAATTTTCAGAACAATTTAGTTTGGCCAATTTATTTTCAGCCAGATTATGACCAAGGGTAGAGTATCTATCAAGATATCTACAGCACTATTAGGATCACAATTTTGTGTAACAAGATTCCAGTTAAATAACTTCAAATCCTGCCTTATGCTATCATAAAGTACTGACGTGCGAGTTGTTACTGTACGGTTGATCTTTTTATTAGTAAAAAACTGCATAAAACATGAGTAATGATCGGTAACATTTGAAGTTATAATGGCAGTCACAGATACATTTTTGAATCCAGTATATGGTCAATGCAGCTATCACCTCTAGTCGGAAACCTGTGGGTAGGTAATAATCCATGAGACGCACACATGTTTAAATAATGTTGTGCATTTACACAAAAGTTACTATTTACGTTTATATTTATATCTCCCATGATTCCATTGAGACTGTATAGAAAGGGATCAATATTTCTTAAAGACGGTGAACGATAAATTGCTAATATTATAGTATCGTTGTTTATTTTAATTTTTAACCCATTAGCCTCAGACAATATTAACTCATCAATGATAACGTCTAGATTTGATTTGTAATACACCACAACCCCGTCATTTTGGTTAGAATTATTTCTTGTAAAATACGATCTATACCCTGCTAAGTAAGGGACATTAGTTTTATTATTTAGCCAACATTCAGTTAACACTACGATATCAACATCTAGACAAAGTCGATGCAACAAAATCTGTAATTCATTAATATTGCAAAAAATACTTCTAATATTTTGGCTTAGGAAGGTAATACAACTATCGGTTTTATCAATTATTCTACTTCTTTATTCCTCCGGAGAGCAACAGAAAGATGTAATGTTCATATTTTCATCAATATTTAGAGTATCGAAATGAGCGGTTTATAAAACATCAAATGTATTGGAAATTAACTTTTGTACGTTAAATGAAAAAGTACAAATAGGTGGGTAAATTAAAATTAAAATATAAGAGAAACGCAAAAAATAACTATTAAATACTATCGTGTCAACAAACATTTCAAACAATAAATGACAATAATTTATACCTTATTAAAATAAAAATAGGGAGGTAGAAGTAAAACTTGAAACAGAGTAATGAATAGCACAGACAATCTTATATGAAATACATATAATGCTTAACACAATATGTTTCATTTTAATATTTGATTTAAATATATATACATACACAAGTATTCTATAGGACATATAATAATATAAATATTCTATTATATATGAATGTTTAATATATATAAATAAGAATAATGTTTTAAAAGTTTATAATATATTATAATATGATAACTTATAGATATATAAGTGAGATATAAGGATTTAGACATTTATTACATGTATGCAGACGACATCCAGATATATACTCAAGCCTCTCTGGAAAACCTTCCAACCGCTGTTTTCGTATTAAATCACGACCTCGAGTTAATATCTGAATGCAGTCAATGTCATGGAATAAAGTTTAACCCGATCAAAAGCAATCAATTATTATTGATAGTCCAAATTTTATTTCAAGAGTTGAATGGCAAAACTTACCACCTACTATATTTAATGGTCATAATTCCATATAGTCAATCTGTTACAACCTTGGTCATTGTCTGGACAATACGTTATCCTGGACTCACCAGGTGAAAGTAGTAAATAAGAGACTTTCTACCCATTCTAACCAAAAGTATGCATGCGGAAACTGTTCTTCTTCCTATACTTAATTAGAAAAGTTACCTTAACCTATCGGAACACCAATTGAATAAACTTGAGAGAATCCAAAATATTGGTATCCGGTTCATATTTGGACTACGAAAATATGACCATGTTTCTCTATTTCGCTCACGACTCAAGTGATTGGCCTATCTGACTTCGCCGGCATCTACACACTTTCATATCCTTCTAACCCTTCCTACTTAAGAGACCTGTTCTTTTTCACTAAATCTGATATAAGACTCTTATTTCTGATATAAGAGTCTTACACTCAAAATTCCTTCTCACAATTTAAAATTTTACAATATTTTACATTTGTCGTTAGAGCTGTCGTTCTGTGGATCGACTTTCTACTGAGCATCATATAATCCCCAACTATTTTTATTTTTTAAAAATCTTTAATATTGTACATTTTTAATCAGAGTAATTAGCTTATTTTTTTGTATAGGTAAATAATAATTTATTTATTACTTATCTAATATGTACAGTTTAAGTTCTAATACAGTTTTAATTTTGCATTGCATGCATTAATATGTGTATTTAATATAAAATTATATATATTATGTATTGACCATAATATGAACTTCGCACCACCCGCCTCATTTCGTGATTTCTTATAACGTAATATAATATACGAATACCTAAGTCTGATTTGGCTAGTATTTATACACGATTTATATTATTCACTTCATAAGTTCTAAGGCTGTAAGTTTTTGTTTTATTCTTCCGAAAATTTGGCTTGCAAGAGGAAACTAGCTAACAAACATAGGAATATTTCTTGACTGTTTATTAAATACTTAACAATAATGTAACCACCCGGTTTTACTTATCAACTAGAGTACAGTTAACTAGAGTGATGAAAGTAGTATATAAAAATTTACACTTTAAAAATTAAAATAAACTTTTCCAACAATATTATATTCTTTTATTTTCTTAATACTACTTAATTTAAGTAATTATGCCACCTCCCTATATATAAAGATCTAATCGCAATCTTGCTTAGTTGATCAATGAAGTCTTATTAAATTTATTATAAGCTATTTATTTTCATACGTATTAATTTAATAAGTATGAAAATAAATAGCTTATAATAAATTTAATAATAATAATTAATAAAGTAATTTAAAGATTTTTTTAAAACGATTGTTACATTTAGTAGGATTATATTTTTTTATTATAAATATACATTTGTTTATAAAATATTCTATATTAATTAAGGATTTAGACATTAATTTCCAACAAGCAGACATAAAGCTTTTAAGTTATAGACTTAACTTGCTATTATCTGAGGCTTTTAAGCTAAATAAGTTAACTCGTGAAGCAAACGCTACTACTAATTATTTAATACGATGCAAAAGTCTAAGCAATTATCTGATCTAAGATACCTGTATCCATTTAAATAATTGCATAAAAAGAGACACTTTTTCTGCTCCACTTTAGAAAAATTGTTATGTAATTACTTAGGTTTAGAATGTATAGTAAATTTTATTGAATTCAATAAAAGATTTGATTTCCGTATTTCCGTATTTCAAGCAGTTCTCTAGGTATATATGCCATCCAGTGTGCGGTCGCTAGTGCCGCCATCTTGCGCGTCCCCCGGCTTGCGGATAGGGGGGTCTTCACCGGCTTCGTCGGCCGGCGCGGACAGCTACTAGCATATGTGGCTGCTTGCTTTTCGGAGCGAGCATTGCACGGTCACAAGATCTCGGAAGCCCGTACTGAGCGGAAACGAGGGCTGGATTGACGGAGCTTGCTCTGATCGTCCGGCTGCGAGGAAGAAAACCTCTATAAAAAATCACCCTTTTTTTGTGTTTTGTCTTGTCCTGTTTTGTTGTTTTCTTCTGCGTGTCTCTTTGTCCCCTTTTAGATGTTTTGTGTCGGTCCGGCGGTTCGGCGTTTGCCAAAGGATCGGGTAAGGACGAGAGCGCCCCAACAAGAAATGGATAAAAACGATTCCAAAATGAGTCCCCAGGCGGGTGCTGAATCCCGCACGGCCGCTGCTGTCGTCTGCCCCTCGTACTCTGGGGGGGGGCAAGAATCGTTTACGAGCAGGAGTCCCTGCACAGGTCGACACCACACCGACCTGTTCAACTAAACTGCTTGTGAGGTGTGGACAAGGTGCGCCCAAAGGACGCGGGAGTGGGGTCGTCCAGGCGAAAGCCGTTTTGCGAGCCATGGAGGAGGAGGCGGAGGAGGCCGAGTTCGAGCGCGCACTGAGCGCTCGGACCCTCCGCTGGAAGAAGAAGAAGGCTCTGGTGGTGAGTGCGCCGGTTTCCGAGGACGATCTGTTTTCGGAGGCGCTTCCCACCATTGAGCCGACTTCTTCTTTGGATGCGCAGCAGCTGCATGCAGTTGCGCGGAAGTATGCTGCCTCTATCCAAGAGGTGTGCAAAAAGAGCACTAACTTGAAGGGCACTATGGTTAAGGCTCTGAAGGGGGCTGCGAGCAGCCTTCTAGAGGTCGTCGAGGTTCTGGCCTACAGGGGGGAACCTGAGGAATAGCGGCAATTGCGGGCGGATAACGCCCGTCTTTGTCGCGAGGTGTCCTTCCTCAGGGAGGAGATCGTCAAGGTTCGCAAGGATTTTGACGATCTTAAGTCCTCTGTCGGTCAGCCTCCGATCTCGTCGGGGGGTCCAGACGCGGTTGAGGAGTTGAGACGCTCCGTATTGTCCTCGGTGGGAGTTTTAATTAGCTCCCGCTTTGAAGGACTCGAAGAGCGTCTCCTCCAGGCGGGGATCCACCGTCCGCCACTCGCGGCGGAGAGGAGACAGTCGCCGCGACTGCGGCCGACTGCCTGGCGCCACGGTGAGTGCGAAAGCGATCCCGTGGCGTCCCATTGTAGCGTCGTGGGCAGCCGTTGGTTTTTTAGTGGGGTGCCTTAAAAATGGCAGTCGCCGGGTGCCGCACATACCGCCCGGCCATCGCCTTCCTGGCCTGGGTGAAGATGCGAAAACGCATTTTTCCAAAGAAAAAAAAAAAAAAAAGGTATATAGGCCATAACTATTAAGAAATATCCTGAAAGAATCGTATTGTCGGTAAAGTTTAAGGAATATATGAATTTGAATATTTATTGCTTATCCAAAACAAAAATAAAAAAAGAACATGCTCTGTGGAGGTGTTTGGCGTAAAATGGTTTTAATATTAATTTTTTTTTTCGCAGTCGGTATATTCATAACGTAGCAGTAAGTTATCAATATATTTAATATTTATCTCAAAATGATCACTACGGTAAATATAACATTAATTTATATTTCAGAGAAGATACTTAATGTGAGTACCGCATTCACTTCAGATGAAATTGTATGTTGCGGTAAAATATATATGCATGTTAAATTGTGGGCATTTGTAGTGAATATTTTATTTTTATTTGTCAACCACTTTTTGACTTTCTAATATATCATTGATAACAGATTTTTATGTACTTACATTTAGGTAAATACAATTATCTCAATCGGCATCGCTAATTGAAAAAAAAATAGGTAGTAGAGCTCGGACGGAAGCCGAACTTCTACTTGAATGCTTGGTTTAAGACATGCTCTTCCATGGCGAACAAGGTGGCGAAATACCCGGTGATAGTGTAAATTGAGACAGTTTCCCTGGGAGCCTGGTCTCAATTGCTGTTAATCGTTGGCTTGCGAGTATCACCATGTGGCCTGTTATTGGAGTACCGCGCATATAATAAAAGCCCTGAGGCTTTAACGTGTTTATGTTACATTATCGTTTTTATTATCTGAATCTAAAGAAGTTATCTGAATAATAAAAACGATAATGTTACAACATCAGAACATCACGTATCCTATAACTCAAATAATTTCATATTTTAATGATCAATCAATTTATTTTTATAAACCTGTATTTATATCTTTATTTATTATACATTGCATCGTTTAATTATTGTTACTTTTTCTTTCTGTGCAATCCTATATATGCAAACATTGTACAGAATCAGTTTAACAACGCCTTTACTCAATATGTTTGAAACGAAGTCAGTTTTTTGTTTTTTTTTAATTTTTTTGTGTTTGGTTTTCTTTTTTTTTATTTTTTGTTAATTGTGTTTGCATACCGCGGCTTAGCACGAGACGTGAACTGAAAAGCAGCTTTAAGCTAAGATCATGTCCTTTTCAGTAGCATCTTTTTTTATAATAAGTGTAATAGTTTATCATTGGTATTCTTACTCGTATATGCTACTTGAATAAAGCTCAAATTATTATTATCATTATTATTATATGCGTAAGCGATTCTCGTGGCGCTCATGGTTGTGGACCGTCTAGTTTAGCGGGTGTGAGTCCCAGGCAACTAGAAAGAAAAAGAATATATATATATATATATATATATATATATATATATATATATATATATATATATATATATATATATATATATATATATATATCTATGACATATATATATAATATCGCGATAATTTAAAGAGTTAAAGTCCGGACCCCCCAAACGGGACTGGTGGTTCACGCAACTCTGATAATTATATACCTGCTAAGTAATTTGTGATGATTGATTACCTACATTTAATACAAGAATTGTCCTATTGTATCTATGTTTAGGTTTAATTGCCTGAGACCTACGCCTCGGATCCTGTACCAGAGGACTCCATCAAGAACGAGCAAGTCACTAATATGCCTCTATCTCCGAAATATATATATATATACATACATATATACAGGGTTACTTGTAATTAATTGTCCACCTCTTGCAGATAGTCTCTCTACATCAATCCCAACAACATTTGTTTTACGACGTTTTACTATTAACAGTTTTAAGAATTTTGTTTTTCCTATACTTAATTTATTTACTTGAGCATAGGGAGGAGGCCACGCATCTTGCGTAAGGAAAATACGTGGTAAGGCCTCTTGCATCGGGGTGCGGGTTTATGGGGTGACGCAGCGGCGGCGATGCACGTTTTGAACTTGACCTTAGTCGTTTGTCATGGTCACGGTTTATCGAGTACACCAAAATGGTGCGAATGATGGCTAAGTGTGGTAAGACGAGTTGGCGAACAGTTTAATTTTAGGTGCGGTCTTTGTGTGGAATGTGGAGGGCATAATTTTGCTCCGTTATCCACGACATATAAATTTAAGAGGTAATCTGTAAAACATTGAATCCTTTTGTAAATAAGACTTTGTTCACAAAAGGATTCAATGTTTACCTACCAGTATTTCATATTGTTTTTTTAATTTCCTAACCCTAAGGGCGTCTGGAAGAAATCCGTGAGGCGATAAGGCCGCTTTTTGTACTTTACAATGTATTTTCTTTATATGTATTACTTTTTTTTTTCCTCATGTATTGTGGTGTGGAATAAAGAGTATAAATAAATAAATACTTATATATACCTAAATATATACCTACCTATCAGTCTTGTAATCGCGTCCTTAAAATATAAAAGTTTTAGTAACTTCTTTTAAAGGAATAATGTAGTCGAGTCATCATACTTAATCAGTTAGCCTGATTAAGTATGAAAGGAAACTTGATTCAGAGATAGATAAATTATCATTTCGCTTTAATTAATTGTAGGTACTTAGTAGGTAGGACTCGCGAAGTGAACTGAGTTGCGGAGTTCACGTCGCGAGTCCGCCATGCTTCGAGCTCATGAATAGAAATCCCGAATGGGTTCAAAACTACTCGGGCAAATTGCGATTAAAATTACATGATTATAGCCGGGTAAATATATATATTTAAAAAATGATTCACGAAAGTTATAATAGTATTAGGTGCTTGGTACCTTATAAATTTTGTGCAGCGCTAGACTGCCGCGATCTATACTTTAGAGTAATGAATAACAAGCAAACATTTTTTTGTTTCGTTTCTTCTGTGTTATTTATCAAGATTTCTAAAAGTCGGAAAACAAATGTTGTTGGGATTGATTGAGAGAGGCTGCCTACAAGAGGTGATCAACTAATTACAAATGACCTTGTACTTATTACTCTGTATTTTGTAAGAAGTAATTAAAAGGTCAACGCCCGGGCGCCATACCTACGCGACGCTCAGAGTTAATGCCAGATCAGAGACAAGAAATAAATTTTGTATGGGAAAATTTAAATTTAAAAAACTATTAAATTTGAAAAGTTGTAGAACAAATTTTGTGGGGATTGATGTAAAGAGGCTGCCTGCAAGAGGTGGTCAACTAATTACAAATAACCCAGTATATTCAAGTTTTTTATATGTAGTCATAGTTAAATACTGTTAGACTAAATACTATAAAAATAACTAAAAATAAAAGAGTCAAGCCGTAATAACATCTGTTATTTAATTGCAATAGCGGTATATTAAATAAAATAATTTAATCAATACATATTAATGCTATCTTTTTACAACCTGTTTCATTAAAACATATACATGACATACGTATCGTATACCAATTTATTAGTGAAATGGTTCATTGTTGGTGGAGAAACAATTTAAATAAGCATTAACGTAGGTAAATCTCGAATAAAATAACAGGAAAGTTGGTTTGATTCTGCGAAAAAATACACAGTGTTTATCTACTGAAACGTTTAAGTGAACGTTATCCATAAAACAACAAAGGATTGAGAAAATATTAATGTTATTCCAATTCAATCCAGTTGGTAAATTTGAATGAATATGTAGATAAGTAATAGGTTTTTCAAAACAGTTACCATTTATTTCCTAAGTGGTTTAAATGGAAAAAAATTAAGAAATTTACTGGTAAAAAGCGGTGTAAGCTTACAAGTTGGTGTTTATTTCAATTGATATTTACGTAGTGAGCAATATATATATCGGCGCGAAGGCTTTATAAAACAAAATCATGATCGAAAGAGTAACATTGGATTATAATTTATTAGATTAACTAGCTATTGCTTGTAACAGAATCAATTTATAGTGAGAAGTGATCAAAATACATTGTTAAAACAACAATTATGATGTTACTAGACTTGTTTATGTCAGTCGTCATTATGGTATTAATACGGGCGGTCGACAGTCCGAGAGTTAGTCTTGCTCAAGTCGTCGGACCGTTCGGATCTCTATATCCTTATAGACTATATAGAACAGTATCTACCTTACTATTACGCTGTCCGTTGAATAAACGAAACTATAATTATTTGGGCAGTTTTATTTTGAAAACGTCAATATGAACCACCATCACAACGACTTTAACACAGTGACGGCAGCAATGCTGACGAAAACACATACAAAGGTCTTCACTCCGTTATCAGAATTGGGATGGAACTTAATGCGACTTTTCGTCAATATTGAAAGTTAATGAAGTTCTAATGAATCTAAAATGAAGTTGGTTCATAGCGCTCTGGTTTAGCCACCAATGGCATCGAATCAGAGAGCATTAAAACCAAAATTTGGAGGTTTCACCCACAAGCCTGACTCGATTCTGATCATGCATGGATCAGTCCTCAACAGACTGAGTTGTGGAGATAATCAATAAACGCCTTGGGACGGGGCGCAATTTTCAATAATAACCGAGAGTAAGCTGCCCAAACCGACCATCGCGCTGACCTTTCTGCCCACTAGTAAGGTGGAGAATGTGGAGTAGGCTCTGCTAGTCCTGCCCAAGCAGAACAAGGGTCTGAATGTCAAGCTGTGGAGGGTTCTGCACAGTCTGGCTATGGGTAATGGACAGTATGCAAGTATATAACTGATTTTTTTGAAGGATTGCTTTACATAACTTAATAAAACTGTTTCATAATTGCACCGACTGAGATTTTGTAAAATCTTCATAACAATTTACGATTCCGAAGGCGATGTAACTGCTAGATTGATTCGACCGTCGACCACGGAAATGTAAGCAAGGTACAACGCCAGAGGTATTGGCAGTATGAGTTGCGTTCTTTGTGTAAGGAGACAATGTTTGACGGTGATGACATCTATTAGGTTTCTTTCGAAAATCCTAACCAATGTTTCTAACTTTGCAGTATAGATAAACATTGAAAAGATGCCACTACCGAAATTAATGTTTGAAAATATATATAAACATGTATAGCCATGTTAAGCTTATTTAAATTTACTTAATTTATTTAAGGTTACCCAAAATACATAATCAGAATGTCCCACTACGTCCCATAGTCAGCCAGATTGGTACAACAACATATAAATAGGCTAAACACGTTGCTAGGATACTGACACCTCTCCGGGGACATACAATATCTTATGTCAAGGATTCTTACCAGTTTGTTAATGATATTCAACAAGTAAAATTAATAACAACTACATTATGGTTAGTTTCGATGTACAGTCACTATTTACCAGCCTTCCATTGATTGACTGCATTGAAATTGTCAAGAGAAAGCTGGAGGATAACAACATGCCTGTAGAATATGCAGAATTAATGAAGCATTGCTTAACATCTGACTATTTGATGTGGAAGGATGAATTCTATGTACAAGCTGATTGAGTGGCAATGGGTTCCCCGGTTTTCCCCGTTGTTGCCAACATCTACATGGAGCACTTTGAGGCGAGGGCTCTGTCCTCTGCACCTGCTATACCGAACATCTTTAAACGGTACGTAGATGACACCTTCACAATACTACCTATGAATCAAACATCTAGTTTTCTAGAACACCTTAATTCCATTAACAACAAAATACAATTTACAATGGAATTGCAGTCAAATAATACTTTAGCTTTCCTTGATATTCTTATTATAAAGAATCCTGACAATACATTAGGACAAACTATTTATAGGAAACCCACACATACAGATAGGTACTTCAATGGTAAATCACACCACCACCCTAGTCAGTTAGCTACCGTTGGCAAATCTTTGTTTCAGAGAGGAACACATCTGTGACGCTGAACACCTAGAGGGCGAGCTGCAGCATGTCAAGCATGCCTTGTTCAACAACCACCTGCTCGTACCTTGCTAGCGTTGCAGAAACCAAATCAAGCCACCCACAGTTGAGCGTCAACCGGCTCTACTACCATATGTGAAAGGAGTTACTGACAGAATCGGCAACATTTTAAAAAAGGCTTTGTAATTTTTCTACAAACCTCAAAGGAAAATAAGCAAATTCTTGAGACCTATCAAAAGTAATGTTCCTTTACAATGTGCTGGAGTATAAAACTTTTGATTGAAGATTTTTGCTTGTCATACATAGGTCAAACAAAGAGGAGCATCGGTAAAAGAGTTAAGGAATACATATCGGATATCAAGCATAGGCGTACATCGAAGTCTTCAGTGTGTGAACATACCATAGACAAGCCCAATCATTATATAAGATATGATAAACCTAAAATCCTCGCTAAAGAACAACGTTACATTCCAAGAATGGTTCGTGAGGCTGTTGAAATTAAAAAACTTCCTAATTTTAATAGAGAAGATGGTTGGGGATTATTTACCTGGGACCTACTTTTGAAAAATATAAAATCCCATGTCTGTGACCGCACTGTAAGACTTTAGATACTGTTAGTGCGTTTTGTGTGTATCCTGAATTGTACGCCCGGAAGCTTAGAAACCGTTGGAGGTAGATGACTAATTAACTGACTTACTGAAAGACACCTCCATCTCGTCTTACCGTGAACACGATTGCTGCAAAGCATTCGAAACGTCGGGTTAGATTTAAAATTTAATTCAATATACGCGAGTTAAATCCGTAAAAATAGTTTTATTTCAATGTTTAGTATCGTAATCGTGAAAACCTTAAAAAACTATATTTGTATTCTATTTTTGTATGATATTTCGCCGATAATTTATAATAAATGTTAATAAAATGAATAACTAAATTAAAAAGTGTTAATCAATAAACCCATGACTTATTGTCCCGCCACCTAGCGGTTTCACTTTGTACAGATATGTTTATATAACAGATGTAGTAATGTTTCCCTAAGGTATAAATAGATGGCATTGTTACAAAACATTACGAGTATATTTGATCATAAATTTATAATATTATTTTCATTTAAACTGTGTTAATTGCAAATTGATTCTAATAAAACAAACTCCAATATGAAATAAATAATAAAGAACTACTAAGCAATTTAATATAATACAAGAAATAATAATGATAGAAATGAAAATATCTCGCTTGCTTTCTATAAGAGAGGGAGAGATATAGCAAAACATATTGTGCCAACTTTTGGTAAGAATTTTTACCGTCTAGCCCCTTTTCACAACGCGCGATAAGAAACTACGTTCCAAAAATAATATTATTATATACTTATTGAATTCGTTGCGTCGGAGGACTGTTTAGTAAAGGAAGAAATTAAAATGCAAGTAAGTTAACAAGGCAAATAAAGAAATTACGATATCGAATAGTATAGTCTAAGCTCTCATTGATTGACTACGTAATATACCTGGTGTGATCAATAAATACGGTGAATAATGTTATATTTTAAAAAGTATCACGCTTACATAGAATCTGATTTATTCTCCTTCAAAGTACTCTCCTTGGCTAGCAATGCACTTATTCCAACGTTGACTCCATGACTGGATGCATTTCTGGAAGGCATCTTTTGGAAGGGCTTTCACCTGTCATGTCATTTCAGCTGTCAGCTGAAAGCCCTTCCAAAAGCTGTCATTGAAAGGGCCCTTTCAATGTCAGCAATGGTATCAAAAAGTTTTCCTTTAAGCACACTTTTAATTTTTTGGAAGAGCCAGAAGTCGCACGGTGCTAAATCCGGTGAGTATGGCGGATGTGGACAGACAGGAACATTTTTTTCTGCCAAAAACTCACGAATGAGAAGCGAGGAGTGACACGGCGCATTGTCGTGGTGAAGAAAGAAGCCATTGGCCCATTTTTCTGGCCGCTTTCTTCGTATGTCGTTTCGCAAGCGTTGCAGTACGCCCTTATAAAATTCCGAGTTTACAGTTGTTCCTCTTGGACCGAACTCTGATCGCACTATGCCCTCACTATCGAAGAAAACAATGAGCATGACCTTGATGTTTGATTTTGACTGATGTGCCTTTTTAGGGCGAGGAGATGAACTGGTTTTCCATTGGGAACTCTGCATTTTGGTCTCTGGGTCATAGCCATAGACCCACCTCCCATCTCCAGTCACAATTTTTGCCATAAAGTCTGATTCTGCATGAAGACGATCAATGACAAAGACGATGCATGTTGCGCGACAGACACGATAAACACAACCTCACTCTAGCGGCTCTGACAGCTGACTGACATGTTCAAACGTGATACAACTTGTCCCTGCCTGTGTCAGCGGATCACGCTACTTAACAAATTACAACATATGGCTGTAGCATCAGCTATTGCCGGTATAAAATTCGTTCACCGTACATATTGATCACACCTCGTATACACTATCAACGTACATAATAATATTATTTTTATTCTTTTTGTATCGGGGGTTTTTTAAAATGTTAATTTAATTTTTAATCTATACATATAATAAAATTGCCACTGATCGATTTCTATACATGGATAATTAAAAAAAATAAATAAATAGGGGGCCTTTATAAGAGCAAAAAAAACAAAAGCAATGGTTTTTCATATTGTCTGTTTGACTGTATGTCTGTATGTTAGTGCACGCTAATCTCAGAAACGGCTGAACCAATTTGGATACAGTGTACTCAGTTCATATATTTGGCAGTTTTCATTTCATATAATGTTGCACTCTTCACTTAACATTTTGTGTTTATTTCATTGAAATCGGTTAAGAAATAATAAAGTTATGTCAATTTATATCAATCACCTAACATGTACCATGCAAATCTATAAAGGAGTAGTCTATATAATATAAAAAACTACGTTAATAAGAACCGATTTTAAAACTAAACAGTAAAAAATAATGGAGATTTAATATTTATTATATACTACCTATTTTTTATATTATGTCCTATTTACTAATAGGTTTCAGGTCGGTGCCAAGCCATTTAGTATAGGAACTCGGTTGAATACAATTTCGTATATTTTTTTTGTTATTCTTCGTATCGATTCAAGCTAGTTATCATATTAAGATTTAATTGTTCTTTTATAGCTTTATTTACGTATCTTAATGTTTGAAGTAGGCATTTCATAATTCATATGTCCATTTAGTTTAAGAATTTTGTTGAATATATTTTCATAATTTTAGTTTTTTTTTTCACAATTCTTCGTATTGATTAAGCTGCTTATAATAATAACATTTAATTTTTTTTTATTATGTTTATTTACCTATCATAATTATTAAAGTAGTCATTGCATTGTATTAATTTGCTTGTATTCATTTAACTGGTTAAATATAATTATTTGTTTAAGGCTTGGCACCGACTTCAAACCTATTAGTAAATATGACATAATATAAATAATAGGTAGTATATAATAAATATTAAATCTCTATTATTTTTTACTTCACAGTTTTAAAGTCGGTTTTTTTAACGTAGTTATTTTTATTTAATACTTTTTAGTTTATTGCTACATCATTATGCTATCATCAATTAGCCATGGATAGATCTACAAAAGCACGCCTTAAAAAATACAGATCTCAAGGAACGGGAACAGATAAAAGTAGTCGTCTCCGTAAAAATGCTCTTCGAAACACAATTTCACGTTCTTGTGAGACTATTAAAGATCGTAAAAAACGTTGGTTAGCCATAAAGGCATATATGAAATCACAATTACGTCAAGAAACTGTTGATCAACATAATTCTAGACTCGGTAAGATCCAAGAGCGTCTTGCGAATGAGTATATTGAGCAGAGAGCTAATATGACTATATATGACTTGGTCTTATTAATGACCGTTTCAACGAGTCAACTGAGCAGAAGACTCATAGATTAGAAGTGAAACGAAACCGTACAGCAACCGAGTCTGCTCAGCAACGTGAAAACCGGCTAGCAGCAGCGCGTCAGACTTCACAAAGACTTTTTTCAATGAATGAGCGTAATTTTATAACTGCCATAAATCAATATGCTGAAGTACCATGCACAGTCTGTAAGAAATTATTGTATCCAAAACAACAGATGTCTTTAGTCACAGCACGTTTTGATTTCCTTCCGGAGGAACTAGTACAAAACTTGAACAAAAATGCTCATAAAATAAAAACAAATGGGCCTACCTGATTCAAATTTTTAGGGGACCAACTCGAAACTATTCCGCATCAAACAAAAAAAGAATAACGTAAATCTGTTCTGAAACCTAGGAGAAATCGGTGTACATACATAAAAAAAATATATATACCAGCCCAATTGAGAACCTCCTCCTTTTTGAAGAAGTCGGTTAAAAAATATTAAAAAATATATATAGCCAGGATGTGAAGGGATAACTAATAGAATTCAAATCTAACATTTTTGAAATATTTGTCTTTTAATGTGTTTCTCTTTTGGTTGTAAACGCAACACGAACAAAATATATGCCTAATGTAAATAACTTTTATACAGAGAAATTGAGCGTCACTCTAAGTAACATTTAGTTTTTAACTTTCATTGCACGCATTTCACTCTATCAAAAGATGTATTTCTTTAGAGTGTTTCAGAAATTTATCTTTATACCTATAATAAAACCACTATCTGTACCTACATGAAAAATATTTTCAAAAATTCATAATGGGGGACCTGGTTATAAGCAAGAGAACCCAGAACAATGTCTTTCATTTTGTCTATTCGTCTGTATGTTTGTGCATGTTAATCTCAGAAACAGATTAACTTGTTTCGATGAATTTTTCGGGAATGTATTGTCATGGGCTTCACTTTACATTTAGTGTTTTACTATTTAAATCGGTTAACAAAAAAAGAAATTAATAATATGTTATTTTTATACTATTGCGGTAAGACATTTCAAAAGTGAAATAGTGGTTTTCTATTAGGGAATAATAGTATACTTTCCAAAAAAAAATACGATATTGGACTAACTCCTCTGTAAACAAATATCTGTAATTAAAAAAAAGTTTATAAAAATAAACTAGAAATACTCCTAACGAAATAACTACTTGCCGGAGTTTGATGAAACTTTGAATGGGTACTTTTTATTGAAATCGAAATCTATGCGTACGACGTCACAGTCACAGATAGTAAGCAAATAAATGATTTTTTTATGTTACTTTAGAAGGAAATTTAAACGTTATTTTTGTTCTATTCTTTTTTATTTGTTTGTTTTGTATTAGTCGATTTCAACCATTTGACGATTTGACATGGAATTACCCAGTTGCATTGTGATACAAAAAAAAAGATTTAAAATTATCATTTTGTTTAATATACTTATCTACTTAGTCTCTGAATTTTTGATATAAAAGTTAAGTTTATATTTTTATCAGAAACTAAAAATTCTAACAGTTTAATATTAGACAATATCTCGGCATGCAGTTTCCAGCCAGAAGCAAGGAATGCGGTAATCACATTAAATTACTTCTCCAGAAAGTAAATGTCTTTTTTTTTATTTTCTGCAGCAAATATTTCGTATTCTTTAATAGTTATATTTATAAAAGTTGCTTGCCTTTAATAAAGGTCTCTTTGAACTTATTTGAAATGACGTAGAATAGTATTAAAATGAGAACATTGATGTTTTTATTTTCATATAAAAATCCTGGTAATAAGTGTTTTTTGCTTTTGAGGAAATTTTGCATTTGTCAAAATATTGATAGTCAAAATTACGTAGTACAACCCGTCCAATGCACAATTCTTCGACAATTGAAAGGTAAAAATGTAAACGTCAATACAAACCTCACATGTAAGATTTTACATAATAGGATGATACCCAAGCGCAAAAAACATTTCACTGCATAAATGTCAATTGAATTCAATATCCAAGCTTTTAAATAATTAGACATTTATTAAGAGCTTATAAATGTTTACAACTGGTTTACCCATCTACTCGGGAGAAATCACAAAAGATACTTGCCAGTTTATTTTCGAGAGAGAGAGGCAGGCAGCTATACGGTAGCTCAGTTGGTAGAGTTACAGGAGGGTTTCCGAGTAGTCGCGGGTTCGCATCCCTGCCCGTATCGGTTTATTTTTATTCTATATTTATATAAATTTAAATAAGCTTAACGTGGCTATACATGTTCTAGTGGTGGTGCTATTCGGTAGTGGCATCTTTTCAATGTTTATCTATACTGCAAAGTTGGAAACATTGGTTAGGATTTTAGAAAGGACCTAATAGATGTCACCACTGTCCCGAAAAAGACGATCACATATAGAATACTTAATTCACCGAGGCGGGCAGCGATACGGTAGCTCAGTTGGTAGAGTTACGGGACGGCATTCTATGAGACATTTCTTGCGAGTTACGTGCGATGAGGGCCACGGTTGTCTAGCAAACTTGTCCTTTCTTGAGCTCTTTAAAGTTACCAGGATTCTGGTATCTCCTCTATTATGTCGTTGTATAATAATACAAAAGGTAAAAAGATTTAGGCGTTGGACCTAAATTATACCGGTAACGTATTAGCAATAAGAAACCATCCTTTAAAGAAACAAATTCGACATTTATTATATGCTATGGGATATTTGCTGTCAACATAAAAAAAATATGTATTATGAATTCCTGATTGATATAAACTTGGAGTCGAGGATACAAATTGCTATATTTAAATTTTGATTGTAGTATTATTGAATATATATATATATATATATATACTAGCTGACCCGGCAAACGTTGTTTTGCCATATAAATAATTTCTATGTACTTTCTAGTGCCGACAGAAAATAACTAACCTATTTTAAGTGTGTAAGGATGTGGTATATGCACGAAATAGGTGTGTAATGCTGTGAACGATAAGGGAATATAGAAATAACAAACGCCAAGCACTATATTTATTAATAATTCATTATAATTTATTTCTGTAATATATATATACGTATCATTATTCGATAACAACGGTAACACTATCAAAAAATATCAGTCTCTTAATGCTACAGCGTGAACAATATTTTTTGTTAGCCCATCTTTAGTTAACACAAACAAACTTGATGGTTTACCCACTCGAGAGCATGCCACGTATAATTGTCCGTGTGAAAAACATGGCGTGCTTAAATCTAAGCCACAAACCAACATCGTTTGGCCTTGGGATTTATTGATGGTCATGGCAAATGCCAATCGAATTGGAAACTGAACACGTTTTAATTGAATTAGCACATCCGTAGGTATTATAGGAATCCGTGGTATTAATATGTTTTCACCTCGGAACTTTCCATTTAAAATGCTAGCTTCGATGACGTTCTTCATTAATTTTCGAATGACCAATCGCGTACCGTTGCACAGCCGTGGCGGGTTCAAATTGCGAAGCATGATAATCGGAGATCCAACCTTTAATTGTAAATTATGCGGTGGCACACCTGGCAAATCCAGTGAGTTCAAAAACTCTGTCGGAAAATTTACAGTTTCGCTCGCATCACAAACTGTGTCAATAGATTTATATGATTCCAAGTTCCCTGGCAATAACTGTTGTATCTTCAGATTCAAATTGTCAACGTCTACATTTTTTACCTCTAAAATTGCTCTTTCTGCAAGCCACTCATGATTTAAGTACTGTGTGTGTACATCAGGAAATAGTTTTTCAATGAGAGTGTCTTGTGAGTCAACGATTGTGCAAAAATCTGTCGGTAATTTTACGCATCCAGTCTCATCTATAGTTACTTTTCCATCACCGATATCTAGGAGTTGTTTTGAGAATGTTTCAGCGGATGGATCTTGAAGCATTTGAACGCGCATATTTACTTTCAGCTGTACTTTTTCAACATTACGCCACAGTGATGATTGATATACATATAGATACATTAGATGATTTTAAGCAAGCATTAATCTCATCAGCGTATGTTGAACGTGGAATGACGGGAAGTGTTTGCCTGAAATCACCTGAAAGGACTAACAGAGTGCCGCCAAACAGTTTGTCGTTGTTTTTGATATCTTTTAACGTCCTGTTCAACGTCTCAAGTGAATGTTTGTGCGCCATAGTACATTCATCCCAGATGATAATTTTACATTGTTTCAGCACGGTGGCCATGGACGATTGTTTTTTTATGTTGCACACTCCGTCAGCGTTATTTTGAATATTTAATGGCAGCTTAAATACTGAATGAGCTGTTCTGCCTCCATCCAATAAAGTTGCAGCAATGCCTGACGATGCAACGGCCAATGCGATGCCATTATTTGATAGTATTTCAGCAAGAATTAGCGAAATAAGGAATGTTTTTCCAGTTCCACCTGGTGCATCCAAAAAGAAGAATCCTCCTTGTCCTGCTGAAACTGCGAGCATAATGCGGTCGTAAATGATTTTTTGTTCCTCATTCATTAATGTGACATTTCGAGTAACAATCGCCGCCATTTCTACAGTGTTGTACTGCATTTCACGATTCATTTCCGTGTTCATGAAATCAGATACAGCTCGATCTGGCGAATTCATACCGAAATGACTGAGTGATAAATTAGCAATTATAATGCAGAGATCATCAATAGCAATCAATGCTTCATTGTACATAGCGTCGCTGAACGTTATCGTTACATCGTTGCATCGTGTACGATGTTGATGCAATATATCATCAGTTATTGAATCTTTGTGATTATCCCACAATATCTGTGCTCGAGCTGCAAAACATGTAGTTAACACTATAGCGAATAGTAGATGAATTTGTATTGCTGTACAATTCAATGCTGCTTCAGCAAACATACATTCCCACTGGTTGTCGTCTTCCAGCAAGCCGAGTGCAAGGCACGCATCTTTATACGTTGAATACTGTTGCCCATTCACTTTCCGTATATCTTGAAATGACAATGGGCCAGTAACATTAACCAACAACAATCGAAGATAAAAGCATTCAGTTTGCTTTGGATTGACTGTAAATACTCGCCCCAAAGCGTTTGATTTAAATAAATTGGGACATGCATCAACTGGGGAGCCTTGCTTGCGGGGCATCCATTTTTTTGTTTGAGCCCATGTGAAATAGCATGGTACTTGTGAATAGAGTAACGTTCGTGCAAAGGCACCAAAATCATCCGCACGATTACACAATTCGAAAAATTCAGTGAGTGTAGTTTTAGGTGGATTTACAGCACGATCAATTGCTGTCTCGTTCGTGAAAAATACACGCTGGCCGTTTTCGAGATGGACGGCTAACTGAACAACTGCTGGATCCCGTTCATGAATCGGGAAACCAAAGATACGCCAAGCAGCTTCATTGGAGCTGATGTACCGACCAATTTGATAAAGTGTTATTTCATCGTTTTTATTCACTGGTTGAGCATTCACGTTAGTATTTTCCACTCTAAACACAGCCATATCACTGCCTTTATGGACATACTTGCAAATGTATTTGATGCTCTTCACAGAACTGCAGAACTCAACATTAATATGAGCATTGTATGTCTTGCTCAACAGAGGTGAATATGGTACCACCCAACGATTATCAATGTCAATGTCTGTGTTGTTGATGTTTTTAATAAATGATCGTTCGCCATTATCGGGACTTCTTCGACGATATATTGGATATCCGTCGACATTTGTGATCGCATCGTTCATGAAATCTTTAGGGAAATTTTTAGTGCATTTTCCATCTGCCATGCAAGGCGATGTACGATTAAGAGTACCGCATGGACCATGAATCATGTTCGCTGTAACAATATCAAACAGCAGTTGGTCAGTAGACGGATCTGGAAGTTCTGCAGAAATGATACTATCGATTTCTTCAGGACGGATTTTATCGATTAACCAAACCAAAATGTGAGCATGAGGTAATCCTCGCTTTTGCCACTCAACTGAATACAGCCAGCAACGTGTGCGGCCGAATACATGTAATTTAGTAATGAAACTTATTAAAGACTTCAACTTCTGTTTGAACACACGTGCTGTAACGTCATGACGATGGATTGAATTTTGGCCAGGCAATAGCAAAGATTCAATCTCTGGCCATTTTGGATTACATGTAAACGTGATAAATAAACACGGTCGTCCATATTCGCGCACGAAAGTCAGAGCGTCCTGTATATATTCTTGCATATGACGTGGACTGCCCACATACGATGATGGTAGAATGACAGAGTTACCAATTTCGGCAGCGTCAGCGTTGTTGTTAATAGCGTCCCGCAAGTGAATGTACTCTTCCGCACGCAGCTTGAGTTGATTATATCGTAAGTATCGCAGTCGTTCGCCTTCTATCTTGGCGTACATGTCGACCATGAATTGTTGACAAAGCTCGCGACATCGTAGAATGACGTTGTCCCGGCCGCGTCGAATCATCAATCGGTACGCATAATAATCTTTCGAGCTAACGTTCTTGTTTGTTTCGGCTCCTGTAATAATATATTTTTAAATATTAGATTAAATCAATTACGATAAATAATTTTTTTTTTTTTAATTAGTAATCAAGTTTAAAATGAATGAAGTACCTGATACGGGATCGCGTTGTTTGATATTTATGCAGTATCCGTCTTGTCCCTTCCAGAACATTAGCGGATATTGGAGAGCATCATATGAACGATGTGTATCAGCAATGAACTGAAGATTATTACTCCTTCTACGAACCACAATTTCTCGTGCGCCTGTACAATCGCCAACCATGATTCCCGCAACGTCGTCAACAACAGGTGCATTAAATCTACGAATATGCTCTCCAGCTGATGTTTTATCAGGATTAATGACAATAGCGTGGTTATCGTTTTGTAATTTATGCATGTGTGATTTGAATATTTTCAACAATTCATTGTGCTCATTCAGTAAAGCAAAAAATGAATCAAGGTTGTTATAGTCACAACGTGCATTCACACGATTGGCAAGTGCGCTTCCGGAATCCTCGCCGCCCATAAAGTAGATTTGTAAAAAATTATTTGCTTCGTTTGGCATTGGCAGTAATGAGCCTATTTTATGATAAACTTGGCCTCTAATTTTAAATGTAGAATTGTATTGTTGACCAAGTGAATTAGTATTTCGAACTATTTCTGTTGCTCCGAACGATGTCATTTGAAAGCATGAATTGAATGTTCGAATGGACTTCAAGAACACGTTAGAATCTGGATCCGTGCCGATAAGTAAACCGTTCAATGGTTCCGGTGGTGTTTCAATGTCGGGTAGTTGAACTTTTCCTGACGCGCAACACATCCCAGCTGGCTCGTTTTTAAATTTAAGAGCATGACAATTTGAACATTCGTTGTCCATAGCACCAATCACCACTTTTGTATGGGCATAATATTCCACATCAGGCTCATACTGGAATGCTAGCCGCAGGAATGAATCATATGTAAATGCTCGGTGTATCTGTTGGCGTTGCTGGTTGTTTGTTCTGCGTCTATTGGCTGTGAATCGGCGTGATTGTCGTTGTTGTAATCTTATCACTTTATTGCGTTCAGCTCGTGTATCTTCAGATTGTTCTTGACGCAATTGCGCCATGCTCACACGTGCATCAGTATTTTCTTGCTGGATTTCTTCTTCAGTTCTTTCGGATCTTAAATTTCTCTTGCTTCTGGTTTCACTTGTATTACGGCTCAAATTAGCCCCTTTACGTTTTCGTGGCATTGTTCGCTGTACAAAATACACATAATTAGAACTAACAAAATTACTTTAGAGTGAAAAACATCGTAATTATATTGTTATTAACAACAATTTGAGTATAAAAAAAAATATACTTACAACAACACAAAAGTCGTTGTTGGTAGGAGCCCCTGACACGCGTTGAGTATTTTTAGGTTATAATTAATAATAACAGATATTATTAATATTATCTTATATTATTAATTTACTATTAATTAATTAATTGTATGATTAATTTAAGAGAGTTATTATTAGTATTAATTTATAATTAATAAAGAGAGTTACACTCATATAAAAAAATAACAATTCTAAACGTCACTACTAAGTTTGATACATAAACATTAATGATGGCCGACAACAGTGGAGGGAGTGAGAGAAACAGGAGACCGGCTTCGGTCTCATCCCTACTCCGCGTTGTTCACTGGGTAGTTACACCGATGTAGTCTGGCCAATGAGTATCCAGAGTAAAAGCGCTGAAAATTTTAAAAATTAATTAAATTACTAAAATAATTATTAAAAAATAGGGGTTGGTGATAGAAGGGCAAAAACTTAGGATTGTATGTATTTTTGAATATCGTATCATAAAAAAAATAAAAAAATAAAATTGTCAAAAAAATGAAAAAAAAAAATTGAGGGGTGGACTACCCTTATTATTTAGGGGTGTGAAAAATAGATGTTAGCCAATTCTCAGACCTACCCAATAGGCTTACCAAATTTCAGAGGAATCGGTCGAGCCGTTTCGGAGGAGTATCGAGACTAACATTGTGACACGAGAATTTTATATATAAGATATATAGCTAAATATTGGTAGGTATATATATATATATATATATATATATATATATATACCTACCAATATTTATGTAGATTAATTTTGTAATTTTACACGACTAGTTCTGGACCCATATAGGGTTTTTATCCATGATCTCGAAGCATGGCACACTTGTGGCTGTGGTGGTGGTGGTTTCGGGAAGATGAAATGTCGTCTACTAAATGTTTAATTAAAAAAAAAATTGTTTCCATTTTCTTTTATTATAACACTTGTTATATAATCATATTAATAAAAAAAAGTGGACGGAGAACCACGAAATTTGGCACACCTTAAAACTATATGTAAAAAGGTGCAGAAGCAACCAAAAATATACTTATAGATGTTGGTCAGAACTCTCATATTTTCCTCAAGTCACCACCAATTATTGAAAAGAAATCCTAAGATGGAAAGAAGTAAAGTAAAATAAAAATAAACGATACTGTTGTGTATTAATTTAAAAAAAAAACTTGGAAATCATTTCAATTCTACGTTTAAGTAATTAATAAGTAATAATTGGGTGAATATAATGTCAATGTACGGAATTCTACGAATATTCTATTTAATTCACAACCACTATAGACCGTCTTATGTATTGACATTACAAACATTCTATAACAAAACATTATATTATAATTTATCTCTCAAAAGTTTTCACTTTGTTCTAAAAAACCCAGATAAAAAATTGTCAAAAATAGTTATCAGAATAAAATATTTATTTATTGAGATTGAATAATATAACTAAATTATTTAGCCACTAAAGAAAAATACCTTCTGTTTTGAGTGAAGTTCTTGTGTAAATATATTACATATTATCATATAATATAGTTATTTTTTGGAGTAGGTGAATAAAAAGTTTTGAAGCTTTATAAGCTTCATTTACAAGAAGAGTAGTAAAATAAATAAATACTCTGCCTCAACTTTTATACCTACACAACTTACATGATAGTGTAAGGGTAAGCAAATTATTATCTCTTAGTTTCATAAATATAATGCGTTGACATATATGTAACTATTATAACGGTTAATGGTTAACCAACAATTAATCTTATTGCGCTTAGTATAAGATACTTTGTAAGAAGAATCGATCCAAAAATGCAATATTTGCAATAAACATTTTGCAATTGTGACACTATAAAATAAGTTACCAAGAATCGATATTTCGGTCTAGCTAAGGCCATAAAGAATTCACTCAAATAGGGACTTCATAATGACATTGTTCGAAACTGCGAACTATATTGACAGAAATAAGTATTATAAAATTAATGTCCGATACTACCTAAAACTACATATGAGAGGCTAAAGTGTAATTAATATGACTTCAACAGCTATTGTAGTTCATTTAAAATATATATGGACATAAAACAAATATAAAATTTAGAAACGACGGTAAAAAAAGCTTTTATGTAAAATTGCCCCAGAAACTTAAATTGAATGTAAATTACGAAATAAATAAACAATAAATCGTTCTTCTAATGAAAGAAATGGAAAAACTATGCCTTTTTATCTAAATCTTTTCCATATTTAATAATATTTTCTAGATAAGTAACGAATCAACAAGAAAAATAACCAACAAAAACAAAAAAATACGTGCAAATATTTTATAAATATCGTATTCCAAGGCTCTTCAACTATCTGCCGTTGAACGTACGTAAGCTGACTGACTACATAACTATCGAAAATGGACTCAAATATAAAACGATTGCTAAAAAAAAATAATTAAAAATTTAACCCCCGAAACAAAAAGAATAAAAATAATATTATTATATACTTTTTGAAGACGTTGCGTCGGGGGGCCGTTGTACGTACGTTGACGATGGTGTCTATTTTACGAAATTACGAGGGCTCTTAGTATATACGATCTATATACGATCCGATATCTTGATTTCTTCCTTTATTAAGAGGTAACCTTACAACACCCCTCTTTTTGAGTCGAGGATTAAAAAGTAATGTCCCGACTTCAATAAATACAAGTAAAATGTTGTATAAATCGCTCCTTGAATACAAAAGGGACACAAATCGAAATCCATAAATTTTACAGGACAGCCAAAACAATTTTTGAAACTGTTTTTTTATAATATTTCATATATTTATTAATTAAATATAAGATGTAATTATATCATTACATGCGTATTTTTTAGCTCTATCTATCTACAATATAAACTTTGTAATAGCTGTTACCTATTAAGAAAAAAAAAACATATAAGTCCCTTTTGCATTCAAAATTTGAACCAATATTATAAAAAATATGTCAAAAATTAAACCCAATTTTACAAATAAAAATGATTTATTGTACCTTTTTGTTAAAAAATCATATCAAAAGTTTAATATAGCAAGACATAGCAAGTGTATTCATAAAGAATAACTTGCAAAGTCGAATGCGTTGATCGATTTTCGTGAAATAATATGCGTGGTTAAGTTTTGGCGGGTACTACGAACATGGATGTAACGATACTTTGGCTCAAAGTTTGTCATAGGGTTGTATATAAATTGCCTCTGAACGTTTAAATCACCAGTGTCCCAATAGGCATTATATATGGCTAATCAATCCTCAAATGAAAATACGTTTTGACATTTAAATTTACACTAATCGCCCCGTTGGTCGAGCAGTTAGCGCAGACGTTTAACGTGTCACGGCGCAATGAGGCTCGGGTTCGATTCCCGGCAGAGACAGGCGTTTATGTGATGAGCATAGATATCTGTATTTCTGGGTTTGGTCGTTTATTAAATATATTCTCAGTATTTATATGTGTATTTCTTTGTATTTGTATCGTTGTCTAACACCCTTAACACAAGCAAATAATTTGCTTTCTTAGGGGTTAGATCAATGCGTGTAATTTGTCCGGACATTATTATTATTACTTATCTGTAGGAACAGGTCCCATATTTTTGGCAGTAATCATTTTTTTGATTTAGACTTAATTGTGTGTGTCTTCCTGCTATTGATCAGAGTCTTGGTTTTGTTTCTTATCCATGATTCTGGATTAGCTTTTCTTTTCCGACTAAAACGCTGAGGATCCACGCTAGCTGTTTGACTGCCAATGTTGGGTGACTAAATATTCACACTAGGTGACTAATTATGACTGATGGATGGGTGTGTTTCTATAATAGGCCTCTGAGTATCCAAATTGACTGGCAGATTATCATAGATGTGAAAGTGAGGTTCTACACGAGAAGGGCCCGGTTGGGGTGAAATACAAAATGGTTTGGCAATTACTTTTGACTGTATTTACCTTTCGGAATCAGAAGATCTTTTATGACTTCAAAACTGTCATCTGAAGAAAAATCTGCAATTGATGAACTACTGAATGTTGATGATCACTGCTACTCGAGTCACTCTGTTCAACAACTATTTTTGACCTATTTATGTCTTTGGTATTCGTAACACAGCTTACTTCACTGTCTTCATCCTCCAATATTGGTAGGTTAAGGTCAGGTTGACTGTCTGCTATAGAACTTGTATCTGAAGAATCAATGGGTAACGTGACCGGTAGACTGAGTGCAGCTGGAGTATTAAAGAAAGTTATATTTTGCACATTATTATTGTGGCCAGGTAATGCTTGAACTTTTTCGATTCTTAAACGGAGGTTGCCATATTCAACATTTATCGTACTCTATTCATTTTTTCAATCTGTAAAAAAAATACATCTTTAACGTTTTATAACTAAAAAATATAAAATACCCACAGTTCTATACATATATTATACAGTCCTTAGTATATACACACGAAACATACATACACTAAAACATACACACAATCAAATACATAACAATCCTTAATACGACATTTTCAATACTAATTTGCCAGGAATAACACCTTAATTATATTTAACAAATTTAAGCTACCACCTCATATTTAACATTTAAATTCACAGAAAATATGGGGCAATGAATTTAAGTCATATATTTTAACATTTAGGAATATTTACCCATATTATTATAGTTCCCTATAAACACTCACTGATATTATTTAAAAAACTTTAAATTAGTCTCGAAAGCTACAGCTAAATTAATTTAGTTAATATTATTAATTTTCAAACAAACAAATACATTTGAATGATTTTTAAGTTAAAAATTACTGAAGTAATAAGAATATAATAAAATTAACATCAAAATGGTAATTTTTATTTTTAAAATTATAACGAAAACTAAAATTATTATCATGCAAAACGGCCATATTTCTGGCCTTCCCATTCTAGCACGCTAAAAATAATTATTTATTCTAATATTATTTAAAGCAAAAGGGACGTATTTCAAAATATGCTACTGTTGTATTATAAAATATAATTATACTTAACTAATATTGGATTACAAAAAGGACGCATTTCTAATATGGCAATTTTGTATTACAAAATATTATAACAAATACTTATGTTACAATGCAAAACGGACGTTTTCCAAAATATGGCACTTTTGTATTTTATATTATGGTTACAAATACTAATGTTAGAATGCAAAACGGACGTTTTCCAAAATATGGCACTTTTGTATTGTAAAATTTAATCACACTTACCTGAAATTTTGAATCCAACACAGAAGTATTTTGGATTGTGGCAGTTTTTCACGCAACCAAAGTGCGTTTGCGTTGAATCTCCGGGCGCAACTCACAAAATAGCGGTTTTGCACTGACATTAGCTGTCAAAATGAGCTAATGCAAAAATGGCGGTAAGTCAATGCACCCATAATATAAGCAAAAATGATGGGAGTTTTTTTTTCACTATAAAATATAGTCAGTTCAGGTGTCATTTTTGCAATAAAACGATTTTCATTTTTTTTAATTGTGGCCCTTTTGTATTCAAGGAGCGAAATATAAATAAAGAAAATAATTAGAGAAATAAAATTTGTTCATACTGTACATACTGTGATACTCATCGATTTCTACAACAGGTATATTTAGCTTCTTTTGATGTAACTAAAGCGTTTGCATTTTTCTCCTCTTTTTAAACATGTTTTTTTTTTGAACTAAAAAAATAAATTTGCAAATCGTTATATTAACAATGAAACATTTCAGTTGTTAAGAATATAGTTTTGATGATTTTAATATGTTAAAAGTACACTGTATTTATAAGTATAGTTTCATAACGTAAAGACAAACTAATATGAAGTTTCAGGATATGAACTATAAATAATTTTATATTTTCTATCGTTTAAATTAGAAAAAAAAAGTCGCAGGAAATAAAATAATCCTGTAGTCCTATAGTAACTCTCCTGAGTAAATTAAATAAGGCCTAAAAGCTTTGTGTTTATTGCCGATACATAGGATGTCTTTAATAATACATACTAATACATTTAAAATGGATCAAACACTATGACTCTGGTTTCTACATTCTTGAAAAAGAGTCAATATTATCCTTTTACTAATTAAAAAAAATCACAAATAAATGTAATCCAAGCTATATAACAAAGTATTTAATCAGTTTTTAAAATAATCACAAAACTTCATGTTTTCAAAAATAGAGTGAACTTTTTGTTAAAAATAAAAACATCACTCGACGTCAATATTTCGGGTTTGATAAGAGCTAAGAACTGACCCTCGTTTTGCCAGATTTGAATCCCTAATCCATTATACTTATTATGATCAGTTGTCAGTCATAATTGAGTCTTTTAAAAATTATATTGTCAAGGATTCATTACATTTTCTATGAAAACTGTGCTAGGTTAAATCTATAAATTCCTAGTCAGACAGACTACAGGCTTGTATCAAATTTAAATTTAATTTTTTAATACGTAGATAAGTCATAAAAAAAACTTTCAATAATTGAATAATTAATACATTTTTCTTATTATATTAATAACATTTCGTTATTCACTCACTGTCAAATTTATCTTTTCTTAAATCAACACAAAATTTAGCAACATAAAATAAATTTCAGCATGAATATGGTTCAATGTTGATGATGAAATAATTAAAATTTGCTTTATGTATGTAAATTTCGTAAATACCAACAGGAAAATAATGTATATTCTGGGAACAAGTACAGAGTATTTATTTACTTTCACATTTAACTGAATGTAATCCATAAACCAAAAAGGATTTAGAAGACATAGTTTTTTTTTAATTCTTTTATTCATAATTTTTAAAATATCAATGAAGTGAAGTGGTTGTTTCGAAAAAGTGACTATTTCATTTACATTTTTTTTAAAAGAAAAAGAAATCCATAGTAAGCGGTTTCAAGAGCAGTGAATATAAATTATTGAAGCAACCTTACATATTATTTATTCCATATTTTTTGTTACCTTTTTTATAAATTCAAATTCAAATTCAAAATATCTTTATTCAAGTAGGCATTAACACGCACTTTTGAATCGTCAATTACATTAAATTGGTCAGTATAGTCAGTCTGTGAGTAAGCTACCACCAGCTCGGAAGGGTGTTCTGCTGAGAAGAGCTGGCCAGAAACTCAACAGTTGCTCTTTTTAAATGAAATTTAATAATGTTTGACTTATACATTATAACATCAACTCTGCAAATGAGTCAATGACCCAAGTTCCACACATTTCGATCAACCAAAAACTCTTGAATGTTATAGTAAGATTTATTTAATAATATACCTTTAATTTTAGATTTAAAACCCAGAAAAGGAATATCTAAGATATCTTGTGGAACCTTATTATATATGCGTATACTCAAGCCCATGAAGGATTTCTTTACTTTTTGAAGTCGAAATTTAGGCGTTACGAGCCTATTTTTATTTCTTGTATTGATAGTATGTCTGTCGCTGTTTTTTTATACTCATTTAAATTTTAGCGTATATATAGTAAGTTATTAAAAATGTATTGAGAAGCGATCGTAAGAATACCGATTTCTTTAAAAACTTCTCTTAGGGAGTCTCTAGCTTTTAAGTTACAAATAGCCCGTATAGCTCGTTTTTGTGAAATATATATAGAATTAATTTCGGCTTCGCTGCCCCATAGTAAGATACCGTAAGATAATATACTGTGAAAATAACTAAAATAAACGAGTCGAGCCGTATTAATGTCTGTTAATTGTCTTACTTTTTTAATTGCAAAGACGGCTGAGCTAAGTTTGCTTGCGAGTGTCGAGAGATGTGGGTTCCACTGGAGCTTTTTATCTAAAGTTATACCTAAGAAAGTTGTCGAGTCAGTCAGTTCTAACACTTCATTGTTAAGGAATAAACTACAATCTTGACTTTTTACATTAGGAAGTGTAAATTCCATGCATTTAGTTTTCTTAGTATTTAATACCAAATTATTAATTTCAAACCAATGAAGAACTGATAGAACTGAAAAAGATATAACTGTGTTCTTTTGCGAATTCTATTTTCTAAGATTATTTTTATGATTCGAATTTGGAGAAGATTTGCTTTGTATCGGCGATAAAATGGTATGTGTTGAATTAAATGATATAGTGATACGTCTAATATTATAAGATCAAACCTATGGTTATATATTTTATAAAATTGGTACAATTTTAATAATAAGTACACTTTACATTTTCTGATTTTGACCCTTATATATAATTTTGTTTAACAATTAGGCAATTTATTATCTTTATTTAATATATTTAAGCAAACAACGATACATAATTGTCTATCTTGCTCGATAAAGCAACGCCAACATTATTTAATTAACTCTCAGTCTATACAAACAGCGTTTTGCTTTGTGGTAAGTAATCAAGTAATAAAGCTGAAATTTGGCTTCGGTTGTCTGTGGTCTGAAAAAAAAAATTGCGTAATAAATAATTAAAGTAAAACTTTAACTAGATAAAACTATTATTGCCGAAAAACACAGTCAATTTTAAATAATATAAATGTAGGTACTAGTAGCCCTCTATTTCTTCTCTATAAACAAATATATTTATTACATTATATTAAGTAAGATTCTAGAAAAAATCCTAATATAAATACTATAATTTTATAAAATGTTACTTAATGTTAAGAGTTTTTTATCTTAAACAAAGCAAGACTAAAAAAAAACCATGTGCTAATTAGATTTTTAAAGACTCCAATATATGTATATATTTTTGATTAATATGTATTATTTGTAACTATAGTGATTTAATACCTTGAAATTGACGAAAAAAAATAACGATGATTAGGGAAAGGATTATGTCCGCTGAAATTACAGAACATGTTTAAAAACACATATTTTTTTGAAAATTTCCAGGTCTGCTATGGACTACATCAACATCATCACCGACAAGAACAATGTTATCAACAAAAACCTTGCCTTCTCTTATTTTCCAATGTCACAAGTCACAACGACCTCACTATTATGAATTCTCGAATATAACTTAAATTTTACAAAGCCAACTCATAAATTTCCTGAAAAATTTCGTAATCAACAAATGTGGTTTCCCTAATTATAGTTCCTTGAAGTTTAAAAGTGATCTATATTTTGTTTGGAAAAAAGCGTGGGCAAGTTCAATAGTCATAAGTCAATAGTCATGAAACGAATTCAATCCGCATCGATGGGCAATGTTGTATACTAGGTGTTCATTCGTGTGATAATATAATGGGGAAAAGTCACCCATTATATAAAACTACGTACGTTAAAATGATTGATTTCTTTATTAAAAAAAATAATAATAATACACCATTTATGGTCATGAACATTAAGACTAGGTATATTTTTTATATTTTTATTAATTATTATTATTTTTTCATTACTATCTGCAGAAATCGTAAAAAACAATATTCCTTAATGGATTTAAGTAAAGGTTGAAGTTACAGTTTATATCGATAATTGACTTTTTTTTCTTGCGAACGGTCAAAAAATTCGTTAATTGCTTTTATATTATTTTGAAAATCGACATTTCACTAATAATCTAACCGCAATTTATGAACGGAGTACATATTCCTCGTGACGGAATATTTTTTTTTGAGCCTGTGAGATTTTTGATACTAATATCATTGTGCTACAATCTATATTTTTTTCAGATATTCAAGGTACTAGATATTTAAATAAAACAATTGATAAAGAAACTTACTTCCGTAAAACTGAAGTAACATTTTAAGTTTTAATAAACTATTTAACCCGAATTGCTTTTAACAACTGAACTTACGAAAGAAGTCAGTGAGTCAGTTACTTATGCAACTACTTTCCACTGTTACTATCCGGGCATAATGCTCAAAATGACTACAAAACTCATTAACTTCTTGTTGTGTGGTAACAGAAAGGACATTTAGCACGGATGCATGTTTTTTCAAAGGCCTCACTTATTATTATCGATCATCGTATTAGATTATTAAATCAGGCTGGTCCAAACTATACTCATATAATGCTGACTTTATGCTGGGTATAATATATTATTATGGAATGCAGATATTCTTGGATGGCAAATAATTGATTACTAGGTATAGAGAAGAAATATCATGTGTATTTCATTTAAAGTTCTTCAGTGTAAGGGTTATAGAACAAAAGACTCTATGTTCGAAGTTCTTCATATAGATGATAGTAATAATGAAAAGATTGGGGAACACATGCCACTTCCATTTAATTTTATGTAGAACAAGACAAGACTCGAACCGTTTCGTTTTCTCCGAATGTTTTCTCAGTTCTCCCTCCATGGATCTGTCGAGTGGCTACCCATTGTGATGAAAATTAAAATCGTATTTTTAAAATTATACAGTAGAAAATATTATCTTCCGTACTATATGATTACTGTAAATCATTCAAAATAACGAAATGAAAATTAAATTAAAGTTTAAAATGTAGTATTTGTTTTAGTATTCCATTACAGCCAACAGAACGCACCTGCTTTTATTCAAAGCACTTTTTTACAGTTTATTTTGTAAAAACTTTTTAAATTACTTTTTAGTTATTTATTTTAAACAATGTGTTTTTATATTTATATAAATATAGAATGAAAAATAAACCGATACAGGTAGGGATTCGAACCCGCGACTACTGGGAACTCAACTGGGCTCTACCAACTGAGCTACCGTATCGCTGTCCGCCTCGGTGAATTAAGCATTCTATATGTGATCGTCTTTATCGGGACGGTGGAAACCTAACATCTATTAGGTTTCTTTCGAAAATCCTTAATCATTCTATATTTATATAAATTTAAATAAGCTTAACATGGCTATACATGTTTATAGTTATTTTTTAAACAATGTGTTTTTATGTTTAGAATGTCCATAATAGTTAAAGATGATGATGACAACGATGTATATAATATAAGAACCGAAATCAATTTTTTATCCTCGACCCAAAAAGAGGGGTGTTATAAATTTGACCTGTGTATCTGTGTGTCTGTCTGTGCTAATATAGCAGCCAAACTCATGGACGAATTTGAATGTAGTTTTTTTTAATCGAAAGCTTGGTTTGTCGAGATGGTTCATAGCTATGTTTGGTCGAAATAGAAGCAGTCGTCTCCAATATATGGAGCTTTTATTGGTGAAGATGAAAGTTGATTATGCAATACTGATAGTATAACCTAAACAAGTGAAATTAATTTGTTCGTAGATCCATTTGGTACAATATATAAAAAAGTAAAATATTAAAAAAATCAGAAAAAAAAATAATTAAATAACCTCTGATACAAAAAGACGTCTAAAAGGATAAAAATAATGTTAATGTTAAACTTATTTCAGTCGTTGCATCAGGGGACCGCTAAATAAAGGAAGAATTCAAAATGCAAGTAAGTTACCAATGCAACAATAACTTAGGAATATATGAAGTGTAGTATTATTTTACAGACTTTATAATTATAATATATAACATGGCCTGTCTCACACATACCACATCTTATAGATTAGTTGCATTTCCGATCACTCGGATTTGACATCTATTATTTCATTTATTTCTTTAATAGATCATTTAATCCCTTATATATATATATATATATATATATACATATATATATATTTACGAAAAAAATCAATGATATACGTCTTTAAATAACAAATAACCTTAGTAATTTGTTATCTAAGCTGGTGCATTGTGCTACATGTGATTTTCAAGCTGAATGAAGACAGGAATGCTGTATATACATATTATAGCGCTTATTTTAAATCCTCCTTTAAGTTAACTAACGCGGAGTTGGAAATATCTTAATTTATTTATTTGGTCAAAGCTGCTAAACCTTACTTACGCTCCTGCAGACCGCTTAAAATAATAATTTTAACTTGGTTTTTAATTTATACAACAAAATTTAAGCCTTTTGCTACATTAAATTTACCTAAATAATCTTTAATTGTGGTTTCCAAATTAACATTTATTACTGAATAAATATTCAGAAAATAAATATATATATATATATATATATATAGAAGGATGTTTGTTCGAGCAAGTTCGTCGAGGAGGGGGGCACTTTGCTACTGATATCCGCAGACGGCACGCGTGTACGCAAACGAGCCTACTGCGACCATTTTGGTTAAACTTTGTATCAAATGTTGTTAATGTTTATTAAAGTTTATAATATACAGTCCGTTGCTTCTTTTTAAAGGTCCTTAAATAGTCAGGTCCTAAACAATGTTTGTATATATGAAATCGATGAACTCAGAAACTATTGAACCGATGATTATGAAAATTGGTATGTATATGTATTTTTCCACGGAAAAAATTTATATGGTATGCTCATTGATGTAACTCGCCACCAGGCGGCGCTGTCAAATATAGACTTCCGCCCCGTTCAACCGATTGTCATAAAAGTTGGTATGACCATGTATGTTTTCTCGAAGAAAACGAATATGCTATGTCCATTGATGTAACTCGCCACCAGGCGGCGCTGTCAAATATCGACTTCCGCCCCGTTCAACCGATTGTCATAAAAATTGGTATGACCATGTATTTTTCATCGAAGAAAACGAGTATGCTATGCCCATTGATGTAACTCGCCACCAGGTAAAGTAAGAGTTAGCCCAGCGAAGCGGGCTGGGTTCGCTAGTGTTTATATAAAAATGTATATAAAACGAATAATTATATTTATTCAAATCGTAAAAAAACAGTAGGTACTTCATTAAAGCCGTCTAAGGAGGCTTTAAAAATTAATCATTATAATAACATGATTTTTGCGATCATAATTTAATATTTTCTATTTTTAAATGTTAGGTTCGTATACAAACTCCCAACATGATTTCGTTATTCGTTCATTACCGTTAAAGTGCCTATCTGATATCTTTTAACCTCAAGTAGTTAAGTGTGTAAAAGATAACTACATTCATAGTTTATACAAACTGTTCCGAGGGAGAAGAGGAAGAGGGAGAGTTCTCTAAGTTAAAATGAAATAAATAGTTGACTACTTGGATATACAAGAGAGAGACAGGTAGTGGTAATCTCTACAACTTGATTAACTCATAATTTGTTGAATAAAATAAATATTTCGGTACGTGTTCAGGTTAAAAATACACCAAATAAAATGTAATTTTTTTTTTAAGTACATTGCGATGGAAAGAATATATATATACCGATAAAACAAGGTACATATATTATTATTATTATTGTTAACAAAGATAGCCACTACACTATATTTGCTGTAACAAATGAAAATTAAGAAGTAGTTCAGTATCAAAAGGGTAGCTACATAAACCCCATAAATGTATCATCAAAGTAATTTTGGAGTCTCTAACAAGAAACACCAGTTGATGGACACCCAAATGTATTTACTTGACACGTTCTAGGCCGCATCTACACAAGCATCAGCATCCAAATAAGGATGAATGTCATTATTTTCGATTATTGTAAATCGATGTTTGTGTCTAAAATCGTTTCAACAACTAACAATTTTTATCTGCGATATAGCGTGAGTCATGACATCTACAAGAGTTACTCGAGAACGATTGTTGGCTTAACGAGCAATAATAGCTGTCAACCAAGATGTCGTTGATGATTTAATTCAGAATTATATTCGAGGAGAGTTATTTGGTTTTGAAACAATTAACACGATTATAAACCATGACAGCGTAGACAAAGTTAAAAACCATCACCTCTGTATAAATGTATACAGCAAAAAACAATGTATATCAGAAATCTTTAAATTTACTATTTTTTTTTATAAATATGTTTAGGTGATACGAAGTTCACCAGGTCATCTAGTATAAATATAAAAGTTAACAATCACGTAACAATACTTTTATTCTTATACCTACTTAGGTTACATAATTCAACATAACAAATTACAGAAACAAAACAAAATTATATAAGTTCTTAGGTGGATTGGACATTGGGTATAAAGGAGACATAGTACGTAAAAGGTATTATATTATGAAATAGTTTATAATAGACCTACAATTTTATTACGTTATATCACTTTATTATCTTATTTTAAATATTTTTTCTTACTAAACGGTGTGATACACATTTGAGTTTATGTAGTCGTTGAGGTTAAAACTAATAAAATGTAAAAAAAACGTATAAGCGCTCTCCAGTGTTTTTATTTCCAATGATTTTCAAGAGATTTATTCAGCAATTTATCTACACATAAAACTATTTATTTATAAACAATATATTTGCAATATTTTTTAAGGTTCTATAACTTAGAAGTGTCATATAATGTTATAGTTTGATGGTAGTCCTTTACGCAGCTTCATTGTGGGTTGGAAAGATATAAATTTATTTCCAAGATATGCAGCTTTCTTTTGGCTTAATAATTCTCTATTCAATATATCAGATACTAGATAAAGGGTTTCAAATATTTTATCTCAACATTAAATTGATACACGATATTAATTTTGTTGATAGGTTAAAGCAAGCAATAATATTGAACTATTTTATCATGGCTTAAAAAATACGCGCACCCTCTAATATTTTCTCTATATTATGTTTCGAGAATGTTAAAACATATTTGAGTGACCCATAACAAACTCCGCAAAGATATGGTACGAATAAAGTCAACAACCTACATGAGGATGTCTTGTTAAGAATACAGAAATAAACATTGTCCAGTTTTTTATTTTTCCATTTTATAGGATTAATTTGAATACAAACACTTTTTTTACATTTAAATATGAAATTTAAACATAAATGAAAAGTAATATTTAACATTACATAACGCAAAAAAATAGTATTTTTTGCTACAACAATTTAAAAGGATGTTTCTAGTAACTAGTATAGACCTTTGCCTATTATTAAATAATTAACTTACATAGTTGCCTTATGAATTTATTTATTTACTTTAAAAGCTTTATACTATAATAAGTAGATGCCTTAAAGTCTTTAATACTCTCATCACTTTACGTCTAGACAAGATAGTGGAAGCCTTACGAGAGGACAAAGTGGTAGATAATGTTTTGTCAAAACATGTGTTCTTTTACTCAAGTTTACGACATGGTAAATAGCGGTTTATAAGTATTGTGTTAGTGGTGCTTCTGGCTCGTCAAGTATTTTTTAGAACTATAAAGTTCTGAGATTAATTTGTTTTATATTGAGGACACAAGATGAAAACTTTCCTTTGGTAAAAAACGAAAAAACCCAAATGGGTAAAAAATAGTAAAAAATCAAATATTTTTATTAATTGTGAGCCCTTTTGTGCTTTTGCTATTGAAAGACTAATGTCTCTCCAAAAAAAAAAATATAATACTTTATCGTGGCAACGCGAGTATTGACCTATATTTAGAAGTACCAAACATCCTACTTTTAATTGTTTCGGTGTTCCTACCACCTGCCCAAAAAAAGTTTAGGTTGTATTTATTCAGCATTGAATTAAACTCAATAGTTGAAAAGCATTTGTTTATAATTAAGTTCTAACTGAGTTCTGACTAACTCGGCGTTGTGTGTCTTGTTTTTGATTTGTAGTTACAATCATAAAATATCGTAAACAAGGTGCGGTGGATCGTACCTTTCATTCTTGCATTAAAACCGGTTTGTTGGTTTACTAATAATGCTACTACTAATAATTACTTTTCTATTTGTTTATTAGTTGCTGGATTTTTAAATATATTACGGTATAGTATAGTCAATAATAGTTATTATTGTTATCATCTTTATCTTAATTTTTACTTTACTATTATGATTCATTTTTTTTTAACCTTTTTATTTTAAAATATTTTTTTTTTGTGTTATGATGCCATTGTTTCCTGTTATATATATTTTTTTTTATGTACATTTTTTTTTTTGTGTTTTTGTACTTGTATATCCGTCATTAGCGTTCGAAATGTCACTAAACGGCGGTCACTGAAAATCAGCGTAGGGGACTGTTTCCTCTACAATAGCTGAGTGGCTTTCCGATTTGGGCATCATTTTTTATAACTTTCTTTGTTATTGTATTAATATTGTTTTTTTTTCTCTTATGTATTGTTTTTTTTTTTTCTTTTGTTTTATAAAATAGATTTATTATTTTATGTCAGTTTTGATTAATGTGTGATGACCAAATAAAGACATTTTGATTTGATTTGATTTAATTAATATTGTGTATTTGATTATTGTTAAATATTATTTATTTGGTTGTCTTTAGTCTTTATATCTAACTAGAATATGGGGTTATTTTTAATAAGTTGATCACCTCTTGCAGACAGCCACTCTACATCAATCCTAACAACATTTGTTCTACGACTTTTTAAAGTTAATAGTTTTTATAATTTGAGTTTTTTCATACAATATTTATTTGTTGCCTCTGAACTGACATTAATTCTGAGCGTATGTATGGCACCCGGGTATGGATCTATTAAGCACTTCTTACAAAATACAGAGTCATAAGTTAAAGAGGGAGCAAATTTTTTTTTGTTTCGTTTTTTTGTGTTGTTTATCAAGATTTTTAAAAAGTCGTAGAACAAATGTTGTTAGGACTGATGCACCAACCAACCAAACAACTACGGACTTACATATTTTCAGTCAAGAATTTGAATAAGAATCCGGTCTAATTATACCGGACTTATACCTATTGAAAGAGTTATATTAAATTATTATTATTATCTAAATGAAGTTATCGTAACTTTGTTGATAGTTTAAAAAATATACATTAATAAAACTTACCTTACTAACTAAAGAAACTACTAAAAAGAACTTACTATAATAAAATATAAATTGCCAATGCATATAATTTAACACCCGCAACATGCAATTTCCGCAACACGCAACATGAAATTTCAACTGAAGTGAAATGCAGTAGTCACATTAACTGACTTCTCTAGAAAATAATTTATTTTTTTATTTATCCGAGAGCCTTTCGAGAAAAATATAAAAGATCAGTTTAATGCCTTTGTTGGAACCTAATAAATATCTCTTTAAGTTTATTTCAAATGACGTAAAATACATAAAATAAGAAATATCCAGCTCGAAATTGAATTCAGCTTGAAATATATGTGTATATTTGATTATAAAGTAGTAATATTATTTGAGGAGTTTAGAATTTTGGCGGACGTTTTATTGTTTTTCGTTGATTATGCTGAGATATGATATCAATTTTATTTAACTTGCAGGACATTACAAGATCTGCCGGGCCCGCTCATTTAATAATAAAGAACAGAAAACAAGACTTAAAATAAAAATGACGAAATTGTAACGTAGACTGATTTCTTGTACATAAAGCTACAAAAAAGTGTAGTGTTTTCTAAGGTTTTCACGAGTACTAAACATTGAAATAAAACTATTTTTAACTCGCGTATATTGTATAAAAATAGTTTTATTACCATAAAAAATTTATACCAAAGGTCCAAAACACACACAAATGAAAAATACAATCACACTTGTACAAATACTTGACTCAAAAACAAAACTGCTACCCAAAGAAACTATCTAATGTTGATGTCCAAAGTCACTGGTAAAAACTAGTATGTTAAACATTATTTATTATTGTATGTTATATATACTTATGATGGTGAATATCTATGCTGTAGGTACTATACAAATAAAAAAATCAATAACTAAACATTACCTGTAGTGACCATAAAAAAATATATATATGGGTTGGTCTCGTATTTTAATATAATTTGGTATGATTATCATTTATTACCCTTGTCATCAATTTTTTACCTCGAAAATATTCATAGTAAAACGCAAATACTAAAGAAAGCCATATTTAGAATTAAAAAAAATACCTTATAACATTTTTAGGATATGTTTTTATAGTGTAGTCATCGTGTGAAATTGTTATCACTCTGGAATATTAAAGAATAGAGCATCGTTCGACTTCTATATTTTATTCTTCTAAATACTAGCAAAGGCATCTTTTAAAAGTATACAAATCATTAGGACATGATATATATTAATAAAATAAATAAAACAAATAAAAAATACATAAAATCTTTCAAATCATTACAGCAACTCTCGGTACAGGATATGAAAAATGCAAATACATTAGTTAGTGGTAAAATATACATCGAAAATATATATGGAAACTAACTTTCATGGCAATAGCTTGAACGGGATATAAGATAATTGAGCGTTAGACTTCAAGACTATCTGGTTACAAGAATACTAAAGTGGATAGCATGAATACAGTTTTAAATTTCCTTAAACATTCTATCCTTAGTTGAGCGATATAGAATTTCACATGCAATTTCGTCTGGTAGCTACTAAAAAATTAGGAAAGAAGAAAGCTTATAAAATGTGTAGGTGACATAGTAAAAATGTTAAAACTAGATCAAAAACCACCGGAATCTGATGGAACCTTCTATTTTATGTTTAATTGTGTATTTAAACCATACTATTTCAATAAACAACAAAAATCACCAAAATGGTAAAAGAATTATTAAACGAGTTCGGTGTAAATAAACAAATATATTTTAATAATATAAGTTACAATAAATTCCCAGCAATTGGTAAGTTCGAAAATGTTAAAAATATTCCAGTGCCCTTTCCTAAAATATACCTCAATAATATTACCAGGACAAAGTCTACTTCCTAAAAATCTTGTAAAGAATATTACCTTCATACACTCTAAATATAACAAAATATTTTTTCTGTTTTATAACATTTATCTAGATCTATACTAATATTATAAGGCTGAAGAGTTTGTTTGTTTGAACGCACAAATCTCTGGAACTACTGGCCCGAATTGAAAAATATTTTTGTGTTGAATAGTCCGTTTATTGAGGAAGGATATAAGGTATATGTCATCTCGCTGTGACTTATAAAGTCAAGCAGTTAAAATTCCACCCTTAAGGGTATTAAATAGATTGATAGATGGATTTTGCAATTTTGTATGAAACTCAGCGGCAACATTAAAAACGGCGCGGACGAAGTCGCGAGCGACCCCTATACAAAATAAAATGGTTATCTTGGTTATAGTTTCCTCAATTAATTTAAATAGACTTTTGCATCTTGCCTAATAATTAATGCCGTTTGCTTCACTAATTTACTAAAACATTAAAAATACATAGTTGATATAATCTGATAACAAGAAATTAAATCCTGGGTTATTTGTTTGTGCCCATGAATGTTTTAGTATCGTCTCAATGCGAGACTCTACAATAATGGTTAGATCGCTAGTGGTTCTTGTGTTTGAGCGACAGATAATTGTGGGAATATACAAGTTTTTTTTTTTTTTTAAGGAATACTCCAACTAATAATAATTCCTTTGGTTCATGTTTCTAACTTTCTAAATTATGAGAAAACATTTTAAAATATTGTTTAATGACTATAGTACAGGGCCACTTTATAGTACCCTTTATAGTAAGTAAACTTTTAACTAGTATCTACTAGGCGTATTAGCTAAAATACGTTTTATTTAAATTCAAAAAATACAGGATATAAACGTTGGTAGTAATGAGCGTCTCAAGTATCTTAGCTCAATGGTTGAAAACGGCAGTGTAAAAGTAGTTCTGGCAAAGTTTCTCGTGCCTTGAGCAGCGTCAGCTGTAAACAATATTGTACGCCGTACGATAATAAACTCTTATGTAGAGCGTTATAATATAATTTCCTTTTTATTTCTCTCACTCAAGTCTTTAACTTAAAATCTTTAACACTTTCATGACTTTTCGTCTAGACAAGCTAGTGGAAGCCTTACGAGAGGAAAATGTTTTACTTAAACTCAGGTTTAGGTTATTGTAAATCTACGTTTTCGTTTCTATTCTTCATTGATTTTTCTATAAAATATGTCTAATTATTTAAACATATTCTCAGTAAGTCAAAATATAACAAAATTGAAAATATATTCCACCCATAGTTTAAGTTAGTATTACTGAAATTTAAGCATTAAGAGTGAATGAGACCTAGGAAATTAATAGGTAGGTATAGGAATGCATATTGATTCATTTCTACCGAGATTCCCGTAAATTAAATTAAATATGCGTTATAAATAAAATAACTCGATAATTTTAGATGACTGATCAACTCAAATTAATCAAAGGATTAAAATCCTGTTTGTTAACTCCGATAAAAAGCAAAAACCGCAAATTTCATTAAGACTTCTTCCTTACTTTCATTGTAATCTTATTATAAGCCCAGATTTTTTGATTTTGACATGAAAATTAAAATTATTGTTAAAAGTATTATATATGTTGATTGCTGACTGTGGCAATTAACTATAACCAAACGTAATTTCATTCAAAGGCTTCTTCAAAGGCTTCATTCAAAGGCTTCAAAGTAGAGAAACAAAGAAACAGATAACCACTAAAAATTCAAAACCATTGTTTTTGTTTTATTTGCAACTCTCTCAAAAAATAAATTAATATACATGAAAATAGTATAAAGTGTAATAAAACTTGTAAAAACACTCATCGTCGTCATTTTAATAATAAACACTAATATCCATTAGTTTCGCTCAACAAATGTTATAATAAAGAACTCTCCCGAAATCATTTAGACCATGATAATCTGTATCGAGAATATTTTAAACTCTCAGAGGTCGTTAACTGTCTGTAGCTTACGTTATTTTGTATTTAGAAACATGATAATAAATACAGAACGTTAACCACCAATTGTAAGTTAACGAAAAGTAATCCGAGGTTTAAGTTTGGTGAACTGAATATTTGCCTCGCTTTCACTTTAGCAATTCTATTCAATTAAATAATGTTTCATCGTATGAATTTATTCATTAAATAGATTGCCAACAAGTTCCTTAATGCGGCTTGCGAGGGAATAGTTTGGTAGAAATCATCACGTTACGAAATATTATATGCTGAAGACATGTGTGCGTGCAAGTATAGAGTGGACTACAACGTTATGTTTCACGTATTTAATTTATATTATAATCCTATTTTAGGAAATTTCGAAGCGGTTACACGCTCCATGGTCACGAGTAGACTGAGTAGACTGAGTCTACTCGTGACCATGGAGCGTGTAACCGCTTCGAAATATCGAGGCAATAATAATAATATAACTGACCGTGGCAATAATCCCGTTTCTGTACATAATTCTAGTGAAAATAACCACGTTAATCTCAAAACTTACAACGATAACTACCTACTGCACGCGATGAGCCTAGAAATTTAAAACGAATGGGTAATTAACGGAGATTTTTGTATTCCACTAGCTTTGAAGTGGCGCACCTTGCTTTATGATTGGCCCCCAGCATTATTAAAATTTTAGCTTATTACATTCCAAATGACTCTCTCAAATCAAAGTCATCGAGTAAGATAGGGCAAATCCGCCAAAAAGTCTTTCATTGTTATTTAGATTGTTTGAACTGTGATTAAAAAGTCGAACGTTATTTCATTTCCTCAAGTTATTTTTAAATATTATAGAATATAGAAGTGGGATTTTCCAGACATATATTAATATTTAAATAAATTTTATTAAATGAAAACAAAAATACACTCATTCTTTATATTTTTTTTAATTATCTGATATATTACTTCCTAAGAAACATTCAAACCATTGACTAGAGCCAGTCTGTACGTACGAGCTTGCTTTACGACATTGTAGTATCATTCATACATATCCTCGGTTTTTCAAAATTGGTTCATTAATTATCGAGATATTGATGAAAGAGTGTCCCAGCAAAATCCTATGGGGATAGTGCACGTGATAACATCGAACTTCGTTCTTAGAACTAGATCAGAAGAATAACTACGCTCCTCGTTTAAAACACTTTTTGACATAGTTTAACCTACTTAAGACATATTACGTAAGTAAACATAAGATGTTCAAGATCATTTTAAGTATATGAACCTTATAATAAAATTATGTCTTGTATCATTTATGTTTGATTAAGTCAAATTCTAAAAGGACGATTTTATTAAGGCTTGATTAAATGTTATTTTCAAAATAACTAATATTTTAATGACCTTGCTGATCCTTAAGGCAAATTTGCGGGATCTATAAAAGTATATACAAAAACATTGTTGTAAAATACATAAGTGTAATGAATCGTCAATGATTACATGAAAAGTTATATTTTCAACAACAGTAACTATTGCTGGAAGTGTTTTTACTAGAATCTCTGTATAATTGATTGAGATCATGCTTGTGTGTTATCGATAAGCACTACACTCAAGTTTCGTTTTATAATACGTAAAAAATACTAGCGGATTTTTTATATAGATCGGAGTTTAGATTTTTTAATTGGATTTCTTGTTATCGACCACAAAACGAATATTATTAGTGACTTTAATAAATATAGCTTAATAAGTTTTTATAGGTTAATCAGGTTTATTTTATTTTTATTTAAAATTATAATAAGCTTTACATGTATAAAGCAATTAAAAAAACATTAATTTTGTTTGCGGCATCTTTTCAATGTTATAAAAGTAAGACACTTTACGGAAATTAATATGGCTTGACTCGTTTATTTTATTTTATTATTTTTAATTAGAACAGTAAAATTTGATTGAATCACTTCAATCATGAGGATAGTTAGCAGTATTTAATTAATTACAAAACTGAATCAAGGTTATTTTCAAAAAATATATAAAGTTTTCCTCTGCAACGTATTTAAATTAGTGTCAGGTTATATTGAATGTTAATTTTCAATTTTATTTGTAAAGAATTATAGTTTATATGAATATTGTAAATAAATCAAAAGATTTTTTTTAATAATGAATAATTTATCTCATATGTATGTAGTTTTCTAAATGTTTCAGAAGTGTAAGTTATTCCAATTGCTTATCTAAATTATTATTTTCTTTTTTTATAAGATATAATACAGTAATATTTATTACTCCTGTATTTATTGGTCGGGACGTAGTTGTATGAAATTTTAGAAAGCCCATAATTTGAAAACTTTTATAAGTGAAGTGAAGTGAAGGTTTACTGCACGATGTATGAGGGTTTTCCTCTTCGAACTGTTGATCTTCCTGGGATTGAAAAACTTTGTCGAGATTTTAAATAACTTTACGGGATATCTTTCAGCCTTTACTATATACAGAAACCTTGAAAGAACTTAAGAAATAACATATTAATGTTAAACATATGTTAAAATAAGATATGTCTTTGGTGTCAACTATAATTTTAAGAAACTTTCTTAATATTTAACGAATTACTAATACAAATTTTCTTAAAAAACCAACGAAATAGAATTCAATGAAAGTGTTTTCTTTAAATTTAGGTCGCTTGTTAGCTGGCGAGGTTACTTACAACTCACGAAAATCATGTGTTTATTTGCTGAATAAAAAAGGTAATATTTGTAAGTATACATTTTGTTTAATGTTTTTTTAAGTGTTTATTTTAATAATTTATAAAATATTTTTTCGTTATAAATTATAATTATTTTATTTCTACTTACTAAATGCAGTTATATCGTTTGTTGTTCATAAAGGTTATAATCGTATGAGTATGTAATGCTACGACTAAGAGAATTCTCAGTATTTCAACTATAACGAAGAACAATACAATAGGTAAACAATACTGTTATTTCAAGTTTGTCTATAAATTATTCATACCTATATATACTTTATATAAAATATATTATTATATTAAGATAAACTTTTAAGTAATATAAGCAAATTAAATAAAATAATTAACAAAAGGTGAGAGGGAAATTAGCTAAGGTACTCTTTATTAAATAACAAATATTTGTTTATATAAAATATATACGAATAATATCGTATCGTTCTCGTTGAAAGTAAACTTCAGTTTTATCCGGATTACGTTAAGAAATACATCTAGATTAAAAACAAAAGACAAAACATAATAATAGACCATTTATAAAGATGAATTCCTGGTCTTTATAATTGGATTTTTCTCAGGTGAGCGTCACACTAACTTTATGAACTGTTAAAATTTAAGTAAAATATTATATATAATTAAAATATAACAGATATTTTTAATTAAGATATCTAGATAGATATCTGATAGATTGTGATCAGCAAGTCTCTGGAGAAAAAAGTTACTTGCGCTGCCAAAGCATTTATACTATTTTTAGCATGAAATGTAAAACGGTCCTTAGTCAGATAATCTTATGTATTTATTTAACTTTTTTGTTCCATGAATTTTGTAACAAATCTTAACTCTCAATAGCACTCTCTAAGAGTCAAATTTGGGAATGTGCAAATATTTAAAAGACTGTACAATAAAACGATCAATTCCAGAAAATATTATAAACTTGAAAAAAAATATATAAACATGTATAACATATTCTAAAACAAATACATAATGAATAATGATTAACTTTTCGTATAATATCGGCATGTATTTCTTACAAAGATTTATTTGGTTTCGCTCCTTGATTCACTTATTTTTTAAGATTCTTATAGTATAGTAAACAATCCGGCTTTCGAAAATTAATTGCTATTAATATAAGGACCTAGCGCAACCTTGACAGTATTAAGTGTAAAGAATTTTACACATTGTATCCATTTTGATCAATATGATAATAAGTTTACATTTACGATGGTTAAATTTCTAAATTTAACCATCGTAAATTATTAATTATATAATGTTATATTTAACATAATATAAATTAAGTTATTGTGTTATAACACAATATCTATTTTATAAAATAGCTCGTCTCTACATAATACTGTAAATATTTAAATAACTTTTATACTTATACGGGTTTGTAGGTTACTACTGGAAAGCCTATGAACTTTTACTTTTCATCTGGGATTACCTTACTTTAGGATTTAAACCAAATTTCACAAAGATCATAAGGGTCGAAATTAGTTACAAACTGGTTCTTTTTAGAAAAAATTTTTACTTCTTTTTATAAAACATGTAGAATAAAACCTCTCCTAATGATTATTAGTATTTACAGAATATTTTTGATATAATTAAAAGGGTATTTTTTAAATGTTTAAAATATTAAATTAAAACTGTTACATATAAATGAATTTATTTCATGTTTCGAAAAATACCCAAAAATAATAAGTATAAACACTATATGTACGAAGATCAGTTCAAAGGTCCTGTTAAAGGAACAACTCATTTAGTAAATGTTTCAAATACTAGTCCACATATGACGAAAACTTTACGACCGTATTACTGGTGAGAATGAAAGCATTTAAATTCTAAAATTGTGTAATTGAATACGTCAATTAATGTTTTAGCTTAAAATTTGAATCTCATTGTAGCAGTACATATAATAAAATTGTCACTGATCCATTTCTGTACATGGAAAATGTAAAAAAAAAACATCATAGAGGGCCTTCATTAGAGCAAGAAAACCCAAAACAATGGTTTTTCAGTTTGTCTGTTTGTCTGTATGTTTGTATGTTTGTGCACGCTACTCTTAGAAACGGTTTAACCAATTTGAATGCGGTTTTTAGGAATATATTTAACATTTAGTGTTTATTTCATCTCAATCGGTTGAGAAATAAATGAGCAATGTCAATTTATGTCCATCACATAATAGGTACCATGCAAATTTTACTCTATACATGTAATACATCTGTAGAGGAGTAGTCTTTGTATGGAAATTATTAAAAAATAATACCAGTATGTGAAGTGATAACTAACAGAATCCGTTTTAAAATCTTTGTCTTTAATTGTGGCCACATAACGAAAAAAATATATATCCAAAAATTCATACCTTTAAGCAAAAGAACCAAAATAATGTTTTTTTCATTTTGTCTGTTCGTCTGTATGTTTGTGCACGTTAATCTCAGAAACGGCTTAATCGATTTAGACGCAGTTTTCGGGAATATATTGTCATGGAAGAAGATAAAAACCATCTTACAAGTATTGTAAAATACCGGAATGCAAAAATAGTATTAGAAATACATCCGGCAAAGTGTTTTTTTTTATATTCCATTCCGAAAATACAAAAACAATGGTCTATGGTAATAAAAAGGGATAATATATGTCCTAAATCGTGTTTATATTGTTGTGAAGATCAATTTAACGTAAGTATACTTTATTTATAATAAGTTTAATTTAATAGTTTAAATTTATAGTAAGTTACATTAGCTATTACTTATGACGGAGCACAAGCTCCATTTCACGTCTGCCCGAAATACCGCCGCCGGTATCCGCGTTCAAACCGCGTCTTCGTCGGACCACCGTGGACTGACTCGTCTACTCCGCGAACGTGGTTATGGATACCACACTTACGCGCTAGAGGATGAATGCCGCTTAACGGTGGTCATCCGAGGGCTCCCCGTGGAGCTCACTACTGAGCGGATTTTCGAGGACCTTAAGTCCCAATCGTTCCCCGTCATCTCTGTGCACCGCATGTACCGAGCGACCACTAGGGTCCCGTTCGATCTCGTTCTCTTCCATCTCGAGCTTTCCCCGGAAGGAAAGCAAATTTTTAACGTCAAGGCAGTCTGCCAACTCTCCGGCCTTAGGGTCGAACCTCCACGCGGTCGCGGTTTTCCTGGTCAGTGTCATCGCTGCCAGCTCTATGGGCAATCCCAACGTTTTTGTCACGCGCGTCCAAGGTGCGTTAAGTGCCTGGACGACCACGCGACAGCCGACTGCTCGCGGAAGGGACCGATCCCTGAGGATCCTCCCAGCTGCGTCCTGTGCGGACAGTAGGGCCATCCCGCGAATTATAGCGGGTGCCCCAAAGCGCCGCGCAGGACACAGCCGGCAAGGCATCCTCCTCGGTTCGCCCAGCCTCCATGGGCTCCTCTAGCCCCTAGGAGGCCCGCGGCCCCTCAGGCATCCCAGGCCCCTCAGGCACCCGCGAACGCTATCGCGAATGCTTGGGTGAAGCCTCCGAAGATTATCCCACAGCCCGCCCCCCGGTCGTTGCCGCCACCGCCGGTTCGTAAGTCCACCGACGGAGTTGCGAGTTCGCTCGCGTGCGTCACGAGCCTCTTCGGTGTAATAAACATCGAAGAGCTCCTAGTCTTTTCGAATGAAATGAGGGATTCGGCGCGGAACCCTCCCGCGAGGATGGAAGTGCTCCTCAAGCACGCCGTCCTAATCAAATCGATATACGAACACACAATGTCCACATGATGACATCGCGTGGAAGGATAAAACCTCGCTCTCTGACTGTCGCTACATTCAACGCGAACGGGCTACTTAAGCAGATAGATCTAGTGCGCGACTTCGTGGTCACGTACCAGATAGACGTCCTGTTAGTACAAGAGACCTTTCTGAAGCCGTGTAATCGTGATCCGCGCATCGCGAATTACCGTCTCGTTAGGAACGATAGGGCAACCGCGAAGGGGGGAACCATCATCTACTACAGAAGGTCTCTTCATTGCACTCCGCTCGATCCGCCCCAATTAGTTAACGTAGAAGCGTCATTATGTCAGGTGGGTATGACCGGCCATCAGTCGATCGTACTAGCATCCGTCTATCTTTCTCCCAATAAAGCCTTAGTTGAGAGGGACCTTAAGTCCTTACTCCTATTAGGTAACGCAACCATTCTGGCCGGCGACCTAAATTGCAAACATCCCCGCTGGAACTCTACTGTCGCAAACAGTAGAGGAAATCTCCTTGATAGGCTAAGCTACAAGGCTGGTCTCGACTTCGAGATCACCGCGCCTTTGAGTCCCACGCGATACTGCGACACAGACTTCCGACATGACAGACCCGACGTGCTCGACATAGTACTCTTGAAGGGCGTGACACTCCAGTTACGTTCTATCGAGACGCTATCCGAGCTAGACTCTGAACATCGACCGGTCCTATTTCAGCTAGGACTTCCTCCCTTTAGGGAACCCGCTACAAAAACAATTATTAACTGGACGAAGCTTCGAGAGCAACTCCATTGCCCCGTATCAGCGCACCTGGACAAAATTCCTGACCAGCTTACATCGGTCGAGGACGCTGTCTCAGCCGCGACTAACTTCACAGAACATTTGGTAGACAGCATAGGAAAGTCCTCGAGGGAGGTCCGAGTGAACTTCGAGGGTTACCGAGCACTCCCTCCGGACATTAGACTTCTAATCACCCGTAAAAACGCCGCGATTAGAGCCCACCACCGATACCCGACAGATGACAACCGACGGAGGGTGCGCCGTCTCCAGAGGGAGTCGAGACAAGCTCTCGACGACTTCAGAGATAGCGGCTGGGATAGGACGTTTGCGACGCTCTCTCCAACACACCAGGCATTCTGGCGGTTGCAGAGAGCGTTGAAGGCGGACACTGTCTCAGATATGCCTCCCTTGGTTGCACCTAACTCCACCATCGCGTTTGACGACCCTGACAAAGCTGAGTGCTTAGCCGACAGTCTAGAGAGCCAGTGCCGTCTGTCTGCTCAATCGGTTGATCGCGATCATGTCGAAATAGTCGACAAATCGGTCAATATAATGTGTTCTCAGCCACGGGTCAGTCCGCCAATCAAGGAAACGAACCTAGACGAGGTGACGTCCATAGTTAGGGCGCTTCACGCCAAGAAATCGCCAGGTCCCGATAGGATCACTAACAAAGTGATGAAGCTTCTTCCGCCTCCTTTAATTTACCTATTGGTTACCATTATTAACGCTCTACTGGGCGGTTGCTCGTTGCCGACCCAGTGGAAAGAGGCCATAGTGATAGGGTTCCATAAGCCGGGCAAACCCCGGCATCTGCCTAGTAGCTACCGTCCCATTAGTCCTCTTAGTTCCTTAGGGAAAGTATACGAGAGAATCATCCTCTGTAGACTTAGATCGGAAGTCGAGAGACTCAAAATCATTCCAAATGAGCAGTTCGGCTTTAGAGCCAACCCTTCATGTTCCCATCAGATGCAACGCCTCACGGAGCACATACTGATAGGGGCCACTGTGAGGGCCAAGAAGCATAGGACAGGAGCGCTCTTCCTCGATGTAGCTAAGGCGTTCGACAGGGTCTGGCACAATGGACTGGTGTACAAGTTATACCAGTTCAAGGTGTCGGACAGACTCGTACTCATCATACGGGACTACCTGTCGAATCGCTCCTTTCGCTACAGAGTGGAAGGCGTCTTGTCAACCCCCCGCCCCATCAGGGCGGGTGTTCCCCAGGGTTCAGTTCTCTCGCCCATCCTCATCCTCTATTCCATCTAAGCTAGCGATATGGATATGGCGAAAGCCTTTGATCGTGTATGGCACAGGGTGCTTCTTTCGAAGCTACCTTCCTATGGGCTTCCCGAGAGTTTATGCCATGGTGCCATGCCCGAGAGTTTCTTGGTGGTAGACCATAACATCGGGTCGCCGGCAAAGTTACCACCCATCGGGCAAAGTCGTGCCGCAAAGCGACCTAGTCGTGTTCCGGCACGTTGCTCGATGAAGCCGTATATGGGAAATGGGTCTGAACAGCTGCGGTACGTTGGCGAACCGGTTGACGTCGAGTTAGAGTTTGTTTTGTCGGGTGTCTAGTCGAGGAGGGTAGCGGGATCCGAAGCGACGGCTTTCCGCTGGCCGCCCGCAGATAGTTGGGGGCCCAATTAGTGGGTTAGCCACCCACGAAAGGCTGCCCCGCCAGCTGCGAAAAATCCCAGGGTGGCTCCATCGTGCTGGTTGGCGACCAGACGAGGAGGCCCGATGGCGATCCCTGGGGGGGTTCGGGCGTCCCCGCAGTCTCCAGGCTAGCCTCCCAGTGGCATGACTTAACCAACTTCGACGTTGGGTTCGATACGTACCGCCTCGTTCAACTGCCATTTCCCATCCCTATTCACTTTTATTTATTTTATATTATGAAAAAGGTAAAAAAAAGAAACAAGTTAACACAGCGGTTGCACTCCTCCTCATACAAAGTGCACCTCACTAATATAAGGGGTTTGCACTCAAATCTTTTAGCTGTCCACCACCACCTGGAGACAGAGCAGCCGCACTTGCTCTTTTTGACGGAGACGCAGATACAATGTCCTTTGAGCGCTACATACTTGGATTATCCCGGTTACTCGTTGGAGCACAACTTTCGCTCACGGGCCGGAGTCAGTATGTACGCGCGGAACGACCTCTGTATTCAGCGTCTCCGTCACCTTGAAGACCCCACTTTTTCTTCCCTATGGGTTTTAGTGGACACAGGAAACGAAAAAATCCTGTATTCCTGTGTCTACCGTTCGCACAGCGGTGACCAGGAGACAACTCGTTTATTTGAGTATCTTAGTGAGGCTGCAGATATGGCTCTGTATCAGTACCCTTCGGCGCAGCTCGTCTTTCTGGGGGACTTTAATGCCTGTCATCAGGACTGGCTGTTCCCGTACCAGAAGACCGACCATGCTGGAAGAGAAGCGCGGAAATTTGCGTTGTCCTTGGACCTCTTTCAGCTGGTGAAGCAAGCGACAAGGGTACCAGATGTGGTAGGCCATACAGCCAATTGCCTGGACCTTCTGCTGACAACTGATCCGGACAGGTATCGTGTAGAAGTCACCTCCCCCTTGGGAACCTCCGATCACTGTCTGGTGAAATCTGTGTTTACATATTCCCCACCAGCTTTCGAACCTCATGGTGTTAGGCGAGTATGGAAATACAAGTCAGCAGATTGGGATGAGATGCGACACTTTTTTGCGTCTTATCCTTGGCGGCAGGTCTGCTTCTCTTCTTTGGATCCGTCGAGTTGCGCGGATGCTATAACCGATGTGGTGCATCAGGCAATGGAGTATTTTATTCCTTTTGCTGACGTACCCATCGGTGGCAAAGCTCGCCCATGGTTTAATGCCGAATGTGGTCATGCCCAAGACCGAAAACATTCGGCATATCTCATTTGGGCTGATGCTCGAACCCGCAAAACTCCGGATGTAAGTTTGAAGAAGAGAGCCTTTAACCAAGCTGCCAAGTCCTACAAGAAGGCATTGCGGAAGGCTCGTCTCGATCGAATCGCTAAGAATGGCGTAAAGCTCTCTGTCAGACCAACTGGCAGTCGAGATTTCTGGTCTCTTGCCAAAGCGATCGAGTCGAACTTCTGCCAACCCTCACTGTCTGCTCTGCTGAAGCCGGATGGATCCCTGGCCCACACAGCAATAGAGAAAGCGAATGTATTTGCTTCTCTGTTTGCTGATAATTCGCATCTAGACACTGGCAATGCTTCTCCAGCACATCTTCCTCACTGCGGTATTTCGATGCCTGAAATCCGCATCACTAACAAAGAGGTGTGGAGAACATTGTGTCGTTTAGATGTGAATAAAGCCAGTGGTCCTGATGGTATACCAGCCATTCTGCTCAAGACATGCGCAGGTGAGTTGTCTCCTGTACTGACACGTCTGTATCGCCTCTCTTTCATGACTGGAATAGTGCCGAAATCCTGGAAGCTTGCTAATGTGTAACCCGTGCCCAAAAAAGGCAGCCGTGCCGACCCAGTCAATTACAGACCGATTTCAATCACCTCCATACTCTGCAAGATTATGGAGCGTGTATTGAACTCGCGCCTACTAGCTTACCTAGAAGGTAACGATCTCCTCAGTGACCGACAGTACGGGTTTCGCCGTAATAGGTCTACTGGGGACCTCCTAGTGTATGCTACTCACATTTTAGGCGAGGCCATCGAGAAGAACGGAGAAGGGGTCGCCGTCTCTCTGGACGTCTCGAGGGCATTTGACAAGGTCTGGCATGTGAGCCTTATTTGCAAGCTTTCAGCGTAAGGTATATCTCCTGCTCTGATCGGCTGGGTAACGGACTTTCTGAGCCACAGATCTCTCCGAGTAGTTGTCGACGGGTGTTCCTCGGAACCCTTGACAATAAATGCCGGAGTGCCTCAGTGGTCCGTTCTTTCTGCAACTCTGTTTCTGCTGCACATTAATGATCTGTTGAAGCCCGGTATCTATGGGTATGCAGACGACAGCACAGTTGTAGAAAGATATCTGCCGAGTACTCGGGCTAGTCGAGATCAAGTACAGTCTGAAAGAGAAGCCATGGTGCAACGTTTGAATGACAAACTTCAGGCAGTCTCCGCATGGAGCAATGCCAATCTTGTCAAGTTCAACGCCACCAAAACGCAGACGTGTCTATTCACCGCCAAAAGGAGCCCTTTCACCTTGGCTCCTACTTTCCAGAATGTATCCTTGGAATACAGTGACCGGCTTCAGTTGTTAGGCTTAGAGATTTCCTCGAACCTCAACTTTGGTCGGTTCATTGAGTCCAGAGCCAGAGCAGCAGCAGCAAAGCTTGCCGTTCTTGCGAAGGTTCGGCAGTACTTTACACCGGGACAGATTCTTGTTTTATACAAAGCACAGATCCGGTCGTGTGTAGAGTACTGTGGACACATATTTGCTGGTGCCGCAAAGTCTCATCTTGCGGTTCTGGACTCAATTGAGAGGCGAGCAAAGAGGCTCATAGGCGATCCCGAATTGGTCGAAGCCGACCTCCAAAGCCTTGAACACAGGCGTAAAATTGCTAGCCTCTCAGTATTCTATAGGATACATTTTGGTGAGTGTGCGCAGGAATTACACGAGTTATTTCCCCCGTCCCCATTCCATCACCGGACGTCCCGACGCACGGCGGGTATCCATCCTTTTGTTGTGGACATTCCACCAGTCCGAACGAAGCGCTTTGCTTCCTCATTTTTAGTGCGTACAGCGAAGGACTGGAACAACTTGCCTGCGTCGGTATTTCCGGCCAAATATAATGTGGTTGTCTTCAAGAGAAGAGTGAATAGGTTGCTAGGGCAATGCGACTTACCATCTAAGACTAAATTTCACTTACCATCAGGTGGAATGTAGTCAAGCATTGCCCTAGATCTTATAAAAAAACAAAAAAAATGCAAGTGGATCACCAGCTTCCTCACTGGGCGGAGCATACAGGTCGTTATCGACGGTTTTTGCTCGGACCCTAAGCCCGTGAACGCTGGTGTACCCCAAGGCTGAGTGCTATCCCCAACTCTGTTCCTCCTGCACATCAATGATATGCTGGATATCTCCAACATACATTGTTATGCGGATGACACCACTGGGGATGCGGTATATTCCGGCCGTGCATTTCTCTCTCGGGAAAACGTCGACGAGTGCCGAAAGAAACTTGTGTCTTCTATAGAGACTTCCTTGGGGCTGATCTCTGAGTGGGGTGAACTGAACCACGTACAGTTCAATCCTCTGAAGACACAAGCTTGCGCGTTTACCACTATGAAAACTCCATTTGTCGTATCACCGCTCTTCGAGAGCACTCCCCTCATTGCCTCGCCAAGTATCAGAATACTGGGTCTCGACATTTCGAGCGATTGTCAGTTTCGTGGTCATCTGGAGAGCAAGGCCAAGTTGGCCTCGAAGAAATTGGGAGTGATTAATAGAGCGAGGCAGTATTTCAAACCAATGGCCAAAAACTTGCGCTCTATAAGGCGCAGGTCCGGCCACACATGGAGTACTGTTTTCATCTCTGGTCCAGATCACCCCAATATCAGCTTCTACCATTTGACCGCGTACAACGGAGAGCTGTTCGGATTGTCGGGGACCCGGTGCTCTGCGAACGGCTGGACTCTTTGGCATTGCGTAGAGACGTGGCTTCTTTGTGCGTCTTCTACCGCATTTACAACGGGGAATGTTCCGAAGAACTATTCGATCTGATGCCTGCCGCCGAATTTCATCACCGCACAGCGCGCCATCGCCTCCAATATCATCCTTACCACCTGGATGCGTGGCGATTCTCTACTGTGAGGTTTTCAAGGACATTTTTCCCACGTTCCACTCGCTTGTGGAACGAACTCCCTTCGGTGGTATTTCCAGATCGGTACGACATGGATACCTTCAAAAAAGGCGTTTACTCCTACCTACATGGCCGGCAACACTCTTGTAAATCCTCGGATGTTGCAAGAGTTCATGGGCGGCGTTGATCACAAGTCATCTGTGACCCGCCAGCTCGTTTGCCCTCCTCTTACATAAAAAAAAAAAAAAAAGATATTCCTAGACCGCGATAAAGTACACCTTGCCATGTACGCGGACGATACCGCGCTTTACACATCCTCTAAGGATCACTGGGAGATATACCAACGTCTCCAATCCGCAGTCGACTCCCTCGAGAGTTGGCTGCGGAAATGGCGGATCGAGGTAAACCCTGAGAAGAGCGTTTCGGTGCTCTTCGAACGGGGCCCCCCAAGGATCCTCCCGCGAATCAAACTCTTTGATAAACCGATACCTTGGAAAGACGAGGCAAAATACCTAGGAGTAACGTTAGATAGAAAGTTAGTTTTCACTGCGCATATTAGGACCGTTCGTAGCAGAGCGGCCTACATATTAGGTCGTTTATATCCGCTGTTAGGCAAGCGGAGTAAAATGTCCCTTCGCAATAAGGTGACACTTTACAAAGCTTGCATACGTTCTGTCATGTCCTATGCGAGTCCCGCTTTTGCGCACGCTAATCTGAAACCCCTTCAGGTGATTCAGAACAGGTTTACACGGATTGCAACCGGGGCGCCGTGGTTCATACGCAACATCGATCTCCATAGAGATTTAGACCTTCCGACCATCGCTCAGTACTTCAAGGGGCTTTCCCAAAAGTACTTTGAACGTGCTGAGCGACACCCGAACCCACTGGTGGCTGACGCCGCAGAGTATAGACCACGTAAGACTACTTTAGTCAGAAAAAGAAGACCCAAGTCGGTACTCGTTGACCCCGACGTTGCGTTCACAGTAGGTAATAACGTGTACGCGTAGGCATAAGTGACACCACACAACACACAGACACACACCGTCTGTACCGGTATAGACGAGGTCCCAACTGAGTAAGTGCTCCGTTGCTCCGGCGTTCTGCCGTCGGAGGACGCTAGTGTCCAAATTTCATTAACTTCCCTCCTGACTAACGACGCCCCGAGCCGAGGTCCGTGTCTCAATCTGAGACGCCCTCGGCACGTCGTTCCCCATGGGGGCCCATCTGGCCCCTCCTTGTTAAGGGTGGGTCTCCAGACCCACCCGCTCCCCCGGTGACGCTGTAATAGCCAACAGGGCTAACAGTATAGACAAACAAAAAAAAAATACATTAGCTATTGAACATTAGAAAATTTGAGTTTAAAATTAACCTAACCTAGCTTACAAAAGTTCAGTATAACTTTCTATAAAAAACGTATTCTTTTTTTGGTTTTACGAAATTTTTATGGTTGTCGATTTATTTCGGGTTAAGGAAGATAAGATACAGCTAATAATATTGAATATAATATCTATAAGGAAACAACAAAGAGAAAAGTGTAATCTAAGTTTGAAGATAGGAGTTGTTACTCATATATTTTTGTGGCAAAAACACCAGCTGATAGAATGAGAATGTGCATGTGCAAGTCAAAAGGCAAAGATTGATATCGGTTAATGAAGCCTTTTCAGAATTAGCTATCAAAAGTTTAAAAAAATTATTGACCTTTACAAAGAAGTCATATACTAAGTAAGTCCTAGTACTGCCCATACAAATGTCTGTGATATTAAACAGCCAAGACAATATTAAATGTGATCACCAGGCAGAGCCTTGCTTTTCGCATATTAAAGATAAATTACCAAGTGACTAAGCTGTGCAAGTTAATATTAAACCGAAGTACAGAAGTAAAGGTGTCAATGTAAATATACCCGCTGAAAAACAAAATGTAGCATTGTTACCATTTCCTCATTCAATACACAATACTTTTACTTTACCAGTAAAACTATTTTACATACTTTTACTTTACCAGTAAAACTATGTTTTAAAAAGAAAATTGTTTACTGAAAACACAGCTGATAATACTTCTATAGCATCTTATATCTTCTATATCTGCTGATTATCAACAAAGTTATTGATCCGAGTCAAGTGAAGTGTGAAGTGTGAAGTGTGTGAAGTGTGTGTGTGAAGTGTGTGAAGTGAAGTGGAAAATGATTACCTAAACAATCGTATCATTTAATAAAACCTTTAAGCACGAAAATATAGATTTAAATTATTTATTTTTCTCAGTAACACTAATACGCGTATGAACTTCGACGCTGATAATTTGAATGGCGTGGCAAATGACGTCACATTTCTTTTCGACCAATGGTGGCCCGTTTTGGAAGTTTGAATTTCGCTCCCTTAATTTACACTTTACACAAATTATTTTATGACCAAATGATTAGTAAATAAAAAAAAATGTCTTCATTATAATAAGATAATAATAAGTATCCGAAAAAAAAGTATTTGAGACCATTTTAAAATTTATGCATATTCCCTATTCCTTCAATAATTAATCGAAATGAACTTCGTTCCATCCGGGTGTCCCTTGACACCTCTTAGTTTTTTGTAACAATCTGTTAACAAAGAAAGAAGTTAATAATCTCTTATTGTCGTACCATTGCTGCTTATCAGTTTGAAGGTCTATAGTTTTTACATACATTAGTAGGCACAAAGGGTACGTTTTATAAAAAATCGAAATCTACGCGTACGAAGTCGTAGGCACAGCTAGTATTGAATCGCGGTCCATAACTGGTCATAGCAAATACGTTATTGCATACAATTTTTAATTTCACATCTTGCCGCGTTTATGTATCGCTTTTAAGTTTACAGCGCGTTGTGAAGTCACGCGTTATTGGTAAGAAATCTCGTGTATCATACAAAATCAGGGCCCAGTTTGATATCGTAGCAATGTAATGACTATATATATAAAATTGCCACGGGAATATGATGGGATAGAATTAACTATAAATATATTAAAAGTCTAGATAATTGTAGTTACAGATGATACAGATTACGCGAAAATCGAACTACACGCGGGCGGAGCCTCGGACAACAGCTTTTTTTTATAATAAAGTACTGTGTAATATAAGACTAAATACGATTGTCTAATCAACAAACATATACTTAATCAAACCGTTCAGGATTTTTCAAAACAAGAAAATATTACGGTTACCTCAATTCTGTTCTGATATTATTTGAATATGGAAACTAATCAAGTCAATATCTGTAGAAAATATAACGATTTTATATTAAAACATCATCTGATACAATATTTACTCTAATTTTAGACAAAAGTATATAAATATCTGATTATTTGTTTATTTCTTCGCTCTTCACGCAAAATCTACTACGCGGTTTTTAATAAAATTTTGTACGGTTATACGGTATTGACCTAGTCAACGCAAGGCTGTTTATTCAGGATAATCTTCTTATTTTCAAGCGAAAACATAAAAGTTGTATATTTCATAAATGATTAGATATTAATAATTCAGTGTGCGCTCAAAATATTAAAAACACTGAATTTGGGTTGACTTAAATGACCTATAATTATTTTCTTGTCGTTTGTTCCATTTTCACTTATTTACGAAATACTGTAAAATGAAAATCATGTAATATGTAATGTAGTAGATGTAACTTAATTAATTTAGAATTGTACCGTTTAATTCAAAGTGAATTTATGTTAAGAAGTTATTCATTTTAACTATTGTTACTTGATTTATTCACTAATTAACCTATTTACGAGGGTTTACAATAACTTTTAGAGTAAATACATATTTACAATGTCTTTTAATTAAAAGTTAGTAATGTCTACATTTTACAAACTTTTTATATACAAATATAACATTATTCAATAACCTAATGGTCTATAAACTATTGGTAAAGTGGTTTTTTAAATGGTAACATTTGGTATTTTACTACATTTTACAATTGTAAACTTTCTATCAGAACACAAAATACTGTTGAGTTTTCTATGGTTTTGATCATCTTTTATTAACTTAACTTATAAGTATAATACTTATTAATAATTTAAGCAGGTCTAAAAACTAAAACTTGTAAGATTATATTAATTCTTGTAAAATGTTTAGTTTAACCGTGTAGTTTAACAAATTTAAACTACACTAACTAACATTTTGTTCAGAATAAAAGTTGGTAGTCATAAAGTAAACTAGAAACAACAAAGAAGTATAAAACTATTAAATTTTCACGTTAATATTGCTTCCTGTTCAGAAAATGTAGTAGAAAATAGGTATATTAACTTTATTATTCTATAATTTAGTTTAAGAACTAGCTTAATTGTAATATTAATAGTTGGTTTGAATATAATATAATGCTGACTAAATTTCCCAACATTCGAGCTGACTGTGTTGGGTGATGTTGTCGGTTTTTTTTATTTTGCCATTTAAATTAAATATTTTATAAACATATATTTATATTATAATTTATATATAAAATATAATCACATTATGAATGATTTAAAAATTTTAAATTTTGTAAATTTTAAAATGATATTTACTACACTTTACAATATTTTGTATTATTTATCAAATGTATTTAAATATCAATAACTCTAATCAATTATATCAAAGCTTTTATAAATCAAAAGAATTATATTATTATTATTATACTTAATAGTGGTAATTACAATCGAAAACTTTAAAAAAGCTTAAAAAACTTAAAAAATGGTAATTTAAATACTAAAACATTATAAAGCTACCTGCACTTAGATTTGGCCTGTATTGCAGGAAATTTATTTGTTAAAATTTAACCATGTATACTATTTACCCCATGAATACCAGGTTTTATTTGTATGTTCAAATAAAACCTGGTTATTATGTAATGTTAATGTTAATATTAACAGACACCGTGTAATAAGAACAGTAACAATAAAAATAATATTATGTTAATTATTGAGATAATGTGTTTATGATAATTTAATATAAACTTTACAAATAATAATAATAATAATAATAATAATAACAACGAACAACTATCGGAAATACATAATAAAGGATGGCACTGTTGATATATGTCATGCGTGCCACCAATCTGGAGAATACATGTTATTTCCGGTTGTTTTCATCTTGCCAATGGAGAGTATTTGCACAGGCACAACCAAGTAGCCAAGATTATTCACCAACAACTTGCTCTTCGATATGGTCTTGTACCTTATGAAGTGCCATATTATAAGTACATACCGGAGCCAGGTTCGGAAAATGGTCATGCTAAGCTCTATTGGGACCGATCTATCATCACGGACAGGACTATTGTAGCCAATAAGCCTGATATCGTGCTGGTAGATCGGTTAGAGCGCCGGGCATTTCTTGTTGACATCAGCGTCCCGTGTGACGCTAATCTTGTGAAAGCTGAGAAGGACAAACTATCAAAATACTCGGTCTTAGCTCACGAGATTACCGACATGTGGGATGTTGAGTCAACAAATTATTGTCCCGATGGTAGTTTCCGTAAATGGTCTTATAGCGAAGAGTCTCGATCATCTTCTCAAGAGGCTCTCACTAAACAACTGGATCAAGGGTCGGATGCAAAGAGCAGCAGTTTTGGGTACGGCACGCATTGTGAGGAAGTTTCTTTCGCTGTCGCCCTAACCACCGACGGACTGGTCGTAAGGCCCACGTCGGCGGCATACTATTTTTTATATTTATATTTATAAAGTTGTTTTTTTATGTTATATGTATAAATGTAAATAATAAGATAAAAATTAAATAAATAATAATAATAATAATAAACACAATATCCTAAAGTTATAGGTACGAGTATAATATAAACTTTTTCAAGGGTTAGGTCTAAAATGATGCTCAATTTCTTTTTGCTTTTCTCTAGAAGAGAGATAATATTTTCCATTACCTCAGATACTGCAGCTACGTTACTTTTCTCCGATCAAAAACCAAATTATGAATTAGTGAATATTTTATTACTTTCTAAGAAGTCAGTTGTATATTTAATATTTATTATAATATTTTAGAGAAGAACGAAAATATCGAGATATTTGTATAGTTCTTAGAAGATATTTTTGAAGAAGGATGTTCTCTAAAATTATTAAAAAAATAATCAACATCTTTGTCTTGAGATACTTCTGGAATTTATACAGTAAGTCTTAGATAATATATAACTTATTGTCGGCAAGCAACAACAAATCTTCATTACTTAAAAAAGTGTATTAGGTATGGTCCCAGCTATATTTAATAAAATACCAAAATCAGTCCAAGAATTACCAGCAGTTAAATAAAAAAAAAAACAACTTATCTTATTCCTCATTCATAAGTGCTTTTATTCTGTTACCGAGTTTCTTATAGATAATTTATTTCTAAAGCTGTTTGTTACGACAATTTGCAAATTTTATGGTGATGTTTAAAAATTTGTGAAATTTTAAATATCAAAATTGTATTTGCAAGCCTATTGGTTGAATAAATATGGATACTGATCTAAATATTTATATTTTCTTTATTGTTTCTTTATTATTGTGTGCGTTTTCTAGAAGTTAGCTACAAAAAAATTTGACTTTAAAGAGTTTGACTTTGACTTTTAAGAGATGACAAGCTGTCCAGTTTTAATTTACACTTAGTAGTCGCGTCAATGAAGCCGTAAAACAGGCAATCTTCGAAAGTCCTCAGAAACAGCACCGATTTTGATGTTTTTTTTTTAATTTTTGTTTTTTTATATTATTCAAAATCAGAAACCTTTCAGAGGGGGGAAATAATTATTTTTATTGTTTAAACAATATGGAAGGTTTTTGTATAAAAAAAAAATTTAGTTTTATTATTTTTTATTAACACTAACAAAATAATATTAAACGAGTAATTTTTTTTAATTTTTGTTTTTATTTAAAAAAAAATAATTAATTTTCAACATTACTTTCGGTATTGAAAACTTCAACTTCTTCAAGTGGTGGGTGATTATATTATCCATAGCATGATTGGTGTTAATAATTCGTGGATCAATTTTCTTTTCTACTGTATTTTCCTGTTTTATGATGTTTGCATAACAAGAACGATGGTATCTTGCACTTACAGATCTTTAATCATTTACAGAATTGATCCTCAAAAGAAGAGATCGAGAGAACTCATCTCTTGTATTTTTTATGGCATTAATTAATTTCTGTTTTGTATGATAAGAAGTAACAGCTGATATATTTTGACGCTGTTTAACTTTCTTTTGTTCAAATAATAGTTGACTACAAATAAAACAATTGTGATTCCAATCAAAAGAGGGATCTGAAGATTTTCTCAACTTCAATTTAGGTGGGCTGAGCGATAATTTTTCACAAAATTCCATTCGTTTTATTTCAGCTGAAACAGTTTTACGCTCAGTAAATCGTTTCCGACAACTCGAATGAACAAATACTTTTCTTCCACTATTAAGGAAACCCACGAGCTGATTATTTTTTAAATTGGTAGCAACTGCTTTCAAATTTGGCAGTCCCCGAGTCACTTCCGTTAATTTTTCTTTAACTTGAGTTGAAGTACTAGCAGCATTAATATTTCCACCTTCTTGACAGATGCAACATACATTCTCTGTCGAATCTACGTCACTTTCTTCGTGGTCCTATAACATATGAGGATTGAAACAATTACTAATTGAAGTAATTTGTAAAGAAAAAAGTACTGTATCTGACAATGTTTAAATATAATGGCATAAAAATTTCAAAATATTTTAAATATTATTAAAATAATTTACTATACCCTATCCATTATACGAAAATATAAAAGGTAAACAAAGAAACCTATGGTTCTTAAACTTTTTTCGTAAACCGATTGCACTTTCAAAGAGGTATATTGTGTGGGCGTTTTATGAGGGAATTAATTGAAAATACTTGTTTTATCTACATATTATGTTCAGTTATATCTTTGACAATAAGAAATGAGTAAAAAATTAAACAAGTAGATATTTTATTAAAAAATATTTATTCAGTCTCCTTGTTCACGGAATGCATCACTGTCCTCTTAGACCGCTTTTTCTTCGGCGAAGTAAAAGTGCAAATATTGCTCGGCCCAGCTTCACTCATGTTACAAAAATAACAACAACACGAGTAACAGAACAGACAAACTTAACAAATACAACTACTTTAACGAATAACTATTAAAACGCAATGATGAATACTGAGCGACGTGAGCGGTAAAAACAGGAAGGCTCCGAACATCTAGCGTTAGACCTTGCATTCTTTTACCAGGTAGAGAGTACCCAAACAAGAAAACAATTAAATATAATAATTAAACATGTTTTGTTTTAACGAAAATCATGCGAAAACTTGTTTTCTTCTATAAGTAGCATCAATATTGTTTAAACAATAAAAATAATTATTTCCCCCCTTTAAAAGGTTTCTGATTTTAAATAATATAAAAAAACAAAAATTAAAAAAAAAAGATGGAAATCGGAGCTGTTTCTGAGGACTTTCGACGAAAAGGCTTCATTGACGCGACTATAGTGGAGCGAAAGAAACGAAAAAACAGCAAACTGAAAAGAACAAGAAACTAAGTAGTCATATTTCATTTCTATAATAGCGACTTTATATTAGGAAATTAAAGATCTTTTGAAATATTTGTTTGATTAAATTTTGAATACACAAAACAGGCAGGATTATGAATACCCACCGTTCATTTAACTAAACTGAAATAAAACCATCCTATACAGTAAAATGATTGATGCGATGCTTTTGAATTAAGAAATGACAAATATTAAGATGAATGTTCCAAAACGAAAAAAATTAATGAATACATGCGTTAGATTCTTTAGCTTAAATACGTACTGAAATACACCATCATTTTTGTCATACATCTCCCCAAACAATTATTCAATAACAACTGTATGAATCTAAATATTATTTATTAAATGTTACTTTTGGTTTGCATGTGCCAAATTTTATTTCAAGACAAAGAAAATAAATATCCTGATTTGATCCTTAACCTTTTTGAAGTCCGATAACCCATAATAATTAACCATTAACACAATATCACTCTTTTAAAAATATCCATGGTTAATGTTAGTTACTATTTACTCGCATAACATACATACATAACATGGTATTACTTAAAAATGGTAATTTACCGTTCCAAAAATATATGACATAGAATTAAAAAATCAGAATTTAATGAGTATTAACTAACTGATTAAGCTCCGATAATTTCTTTATGAAAATATTTATGTTACCTAAAAATAAAAAATATGTTAATAAACATGCAGCAGGATATAAAACACCAAACAAGACATTATCAAGATGAAAGAAGATATTAAAGGTAATTAACAGCCTCAACGAGAAATTCATTACCTTGGAACTAAACCATGAGAATTTAGATAAAAACAAAATTGAAGAACAATGAAATAAAACTAGTAACCTAGAAAGACAGTGTAGACGCAGCCATTTAATCTTGTTTGGCGTTAAAGAGATACAAAAAATCGTATAATGAACTGGAAGGAATGGTGATAAACATAATGAATACACAAGTAAAAACTGCATGCGATACTAACAACATTGAGACTGTTAGAAGATTGGGGAAGACCGTTTGTAATAACATTCGGCACTTTAGGTTTGAAAATAAAAATAACAAAAAAATAAACACAACTTTCAAAATACACCCTATTACTTAAAAGAATTCACAAATTACCATACACCATACACCCTATTACTTAAAAGAATTCACCCAATCAAAGTCTTAATTAAACGTAAAGAATTACAAGTCCAACTACACAAAGAAAAAAAGGCAGGTAACACGGCTTATTAAATATTATAAAATTATTATACTAAACAACAAAAAACCCCTACTAATACAGGGCAAAAGAAACCTTTCAGAATCCCCGGACACATCTTGCTCTGGCAGTCAAAATATTCACCTAACTACTAGTAAACAACCACCTAAGAGAAATAAAGGAGACATAAAAAATTACATTTCACAAAAGCCCAAACTGATCATCGCAAATTCAATTCAGACTTAAATCAACGCCAAACGAAGACATTAGAGCACAATACAGCATAGCAATCAAAAGCGGACCCCCACCAACCCCTACTCTCCCAGTACGGCCGGTCACGGCGGGAAAGTTTGACCAAAATCCCTCAAGAACAATTTACGGACTTGGCTTCAACTTCATCATCTGAAGTTCGACGTTTCAATAAAAAAGAAAAAGCCTATCAAAATGTGTCATGCCCAAAGGCAGTCACGGTTTATAAGAGACATATGGGTGGTGTTGACTTGTTAGACGCTCTTCTAGGCTATTATAGAATACAGATTAGATCGAAGAAGTTCCATAACCGTATATTTTTTAACTCCCGACTAAAAAGAGGGTTGTTATAAGCTTGACCTGTCGATCTGTCAAGATAGATATCTGTGTATCTGTCTGTGGCAAATTTGCGGCCAAACGCGTGGACGGATTTGAATGCGGTTTTTTTCTAATCGAAAACTATGCTCGTCGAGATGGTTCTTATTCATGTTTGGTTGAAATAGAAATAGTCGTCTTTATTATGCGCAAAAACGCTTCGCCTTCACCCTCTACACTCCTCTCCCTACCTAACCAAATTTGGAAAGAACCTACTAATGCCGCCTTCGAAATACGTTTTAGAAATGAATCGGTGTTGGTTCTAGAAAGGCCAAGGTATTTAAATAGGTTATAGAGAGATTTTGCTGTTATACCTCTCGCTGTTATACTTCTACCGCGTACAAACTAACTATAAATTTATTCCTGATCAGTTCGTTGGTCAGTTCGTAATACTTATTGAGCTTGAATGTGTGATCCCTTGGGATGTTTGTTTCCCAGGGAACAGTAAGATCCACAAGTATCACGCGCCTCAGATGTTTCAAATACAGGAATAAGTCGGGTCTGGATGACGAAACACCAACATCCCCAGGGATATTGTAGTGCCAGTAATCAGGAGCCGCGCCTAATATTGAATAAGGCTTCGCTTTTGATTTTTGGAGGAGCCTTCTTTTACAAACTCCACAAACATTTGGTGGTTGTTATACCCTTCCGCACTCTTGCTACTGAAAGACTAACCGCTTCCCGTATAATTTCTAATACCTTATCGTGGCGATGCGAGTATTAACCTTTATCTAGAAGTACCCTACAACCTACTAATAAGTGTTTCACGGTTCCTACTGCCTCCTCATAGATGTTCTAAGACTTTTCGGTGTCTTTGCCCCATCTTACTAAATTACTTTGATCTGGGAGACTCATTTGGAATGCATTAAGATAGAATTTTAATAATGCTGGGCGACCAATCATAAATTAAGGTGCGCCACTTTAAAGCTAGTGGAATACAAAAATAATAATAATAATATTAACGTTCCGGAAAAATGTTGAAATGTTTTACAATTTTAGTTATTATAGTTATACTAGATTTATAAGTATGATTTCTGTATTATAGTAACCAATAATCTATACACATAATTAAAATGTCACTGATCAAAAACTGTACATGAAACATATTTATAAAAATCATGATGGGGGGACCTTATAAGAGAACAGAAGAAGAAGAATCCAAAACAATTGTTTTTCATTTTGTTTGTTTGTCTGTGTGTCTGTATGTTTGTGCACGCTAATATCAGAAACAGATTAACCGTCATGGGCTTCACTTTATTTTGTTTTCTTTTTTATTATTAATAAATCGGTTAACAAACAAAGTTTATAAAGACTTATTTTTGATATTTTTACAAAATTGATATAGTGGTAATCCCTTCAAGGAATAATAATACGCTTTCCAAAAAATATACGAAATTAAACTTCCTACTGTATATATATATATGTATACGTGCTAGTAACCAATATAACATTCATTAATTACATTGATTAACATAACAATAATAATCATAATAATCCGGCTGCCAAATTAGTGTACCTATCGTGTGTGTAATTAAAACCAATTGTTTACGTTTGCTTATGATTATGAAAATAATTATATAACAGGTTGCCCTTCTAAATGTGGTTTTATTTATTTTAGTATTTATAGTATTTCTCATTTAAAAAAAAAAACTTGTATTGTAATTAAAATATAGGTAGGTATAGTTCACTGCTTTGAACAACTTTTGAATACTAAGTGCACGACCACTAGGTTTTATTGTACCTAGGAGATGCAGTTTTAAAAATTCCATTTGCCTTTTTATCTCCTTTGTGTGACATTATCATATCTATTCGGTTATCTTCATCATCTTACTCTATTTCAATGTAACAAAAATACTCAACACTCATTAGGGCGAAAATAAAAAAGGCAATAGAAATTTCAATTTAAAAGAATGTTATGTAAGTAGTGGACTTTATAAATAATAAGACAGACTGGTGGAGAGTACGAGTCTTAATATGATTGCACAGTTGTGAGTATGCAGAAAGAATAGCGGAGCATCAGAGGACAAAGTCTTGGAACCCCTACGGCCGCCAGGCGCCCGCTGCCCGGATTCCGGTTTTCGTGAAGACCGAATAATTTATTATATAATACATGTTTCATGTTTAATGTCTATAATATTAAACCCATAGTATAAGTACAGTTTTAGTATTTATATTCTTTATAAACATTTTAAGTAAATATATATTTTTTTTATTCCTCATTATAACCTATACCTATTTTTATATACGAGTAAGTATTGTTCAATAAGCAAATGGTTGTACGTTATTATAATGGAAGCCAAAAGGTTTTCGTTGTTTTAAAAAATAACAGTCTTTATAATCAGCTTACTAGCGTGGTACTCGGTAAGCTATAAACATGCTTTTATTGGCAATTTGTATATAGATATGGTTGTTGTGTTGATAACGTTCTCTATAATAGAGTGGTTACAACTAGTAACCAATACCCTGTTTATATTGTTTTACAGTAAAGTTTTTAAATAAATAATATAAAAAATTTTTGAATTCTTAATTAAGGAGTGTCTTAAAAAGAAAAACCATGCAACCAATTCCTTTACAAGTGTTATTGTTACCTTAAACATAATGAATGCTTGCTTTAAGATATGCTTATTTTAGATGTCAGAGAAAATAATTATTTAGATACTAATAAATTACAAATGTATCATAAATTATTTGTTTTGATCGAAAATTACTTAAAATAATTGACATAGTTTTTAAACTATTAAGAATAAAATGAAATTTCTAAACCAATCAATTAACTACGATACAATTATTTAATATGAACGCTGAAAGATGTAACGCTTTATATTCAAATTTAGGATGATAAAATGAAAAGAGGCATTAATGTTATATATTTCTATGTATGCATGCATTCATGTATATAATTTAATAATAAATATTTATATTTTTGATTACTTTCAAAAACTCTACGATAAGAAAAAATATATAACTTTCGTGAAAAATATTTTCACGGGTTTTTATTCTATATTATATGAAATTAAAATAAAAATGAACATTTATGTCAGTCAGGAAACTTATATCTTATGTGTTAATAATAATTAACTAAGAAATAACAATTTCTAATCAATGTAACCATGATATTTATTTAATTAAAAATAATGAAAATTAATTAGAAATAATTAGGCTATCATGATAAGACAGACATTGATATAATGCAGGAAATGTGCATAAGCAAGTTAGGTTAGATTTCTGTGCACTACACCAGTTTCCACGGAAAAAAAAAATATACTCTATACCATGAGGTGCCTTCCTTACGAGAATATTAACACTTTTATATAAGACTTAAAAGCAAAAAAAAGATTATAAAAGTATTATATGTACATAAAATAGTTTACCTGCTGTTATTGTAGTTATAGTAAAACAATATTGTTTATGTTAATGTGAAAACAAACAAAAAAAACAAGCACAAAATAGGGTAACATTACAATAAAATAATTATAATCTCGAGCTAAGATCTTGTAAATAATATCATTTAATATTTGTATTTACATAATATAATATTAAAGCTAAGAGTAGTTTAGTGTCGCTAAAAATATGGAATTTAAAATAGCATAAACTTTACATATTTTACTAATGTACCTACCTCTTTTACCTAATGCACGGGCTTTTAAACTAGGACTGGTTAAATAAATAATAATAAAACAAATCGAAGTTTTTGTATAGTTAAAAGAAAACTTTAATAATATAAATATTAACTCACAACCGGTAATCTAGTCCGGAATGAATCAATCCGAAATCGGCTTTACTATGACAGACGATCGGAAAATACGCAGTATTACTAGAAGCTAGTCAAAACTGATACAATGACTATTAATTAAAATATGTTTAATTTAATTGAAAAGACATTTTAGTAGTACCGAAAATCCCACTTTGTGGATTATAAAGACTTAAAAGTTTAATCTTGATTCCACTTTTAAAAAAAATGATCTTGAATCAACCAGCTGATGTAAACTTGTAAAGATATGTAATTTGACTCTTCGTTTTCTCGTGTCTACATTTCTGTTAATACTTATTTGTTTCCAATTGTACTGTATATACATTTTTAATGATTTACTATTTCCTATAGATTTTATTAGAACTTCTTCATCATCATTCAATAAAAAAAAATATTTAAATGATAAAAATGGTTACAGACTAATCGTATTTCAATGTTTAGAGAATCTCGAAATTTGACGACGGACTTACACGAGAATAATAAAAGAATATGTTATTTAAAAAGCTTTAAATAACATATTCACACTAAGGTTGTAAATTAAAACCGCAATAATAATATAAACGTTTAATAAGGGTCTAGATAATTAATGTCCTTTGCTGAAATTAAAGGTAAATAAGAATTCTTTTGTGATGTTTGCATATTATTATATTTATAAGAGTAGGTAGTATAACAAAATTACATGTGAGCTTCTCAACACCGCCGTCGTGTCAGTCGGCCAATATACGCTGTACTATAGTTACATTGTTTTATTACCGCACAACTACTTGTAAAAGTTTCATCCCGAACAAGCAGCACATGCTAAGTTGAAGGCACATTCGACAAACTTTCTTGTTTTGTTATATCAAATAAGGGTTTAAATACATAATAAGACATCACACCGCGTCGCCTTCCTCTCGTCCTCTAAAACCGGTCTTTCAGCGCTGACGTCACTAAGAGGGTGGGAGACGTGTATTGTGCATGTTTATTTAATATTGTTATTGCTTTTTTATTTTTTTATTGTATTTAGTGTTATGTTTTTTGTAAACTATATAATTCTTTAAGATATTTTTGGTTTGTTTATTTTATAGTTTTTATTTTAATGGTTTACAACGCCCGAATGAAAGTTTTCTTTCTTTCTTTCTTTCTAATGACATTATTATAATACGAGTATAACAATATTATTATTATTTAAGAGTTTTATGAGGCTTAAGAAAACAGCTGACAATCTTTATCATCTGAAGGTTTTTGATTACTATCGTATCCAATACTGGCAGGAAATCTAAATCAGTAGTATATAAATTTAGGCATATTATTTTAATGATGTACAGTATTTAGTAGTTTTGATGTATACAGGATTATTTGTGATTAATTAGCCACCTCTTGCAGGCAGCCTCTCAACATCAATCCAACAACTTAAATAGCTTAAATATTTAGACAAATTTATACATAATAATAAAATTCAGTAAAATTCACAGTTGTGTAACTCACGACATTCAAAAATGGACTGTAAACGCACATTCCTTAAGTCCTAATATTAACCAACGTGCAATATTCAATTTTATTTTCCATAATTTTAAAAGAAAAGTAATGAAGACACAAAAATCGTAACAAGTCGAGAACAAAGTGTAATAAATGACCTCAAAAACCTCTGTTAGCTATACAATTACCTTTTGTTTCAACCTTAAATTAAGGGCTTATGCAGATACAAAATAGATATAAAATATATCTATTTTGTATCTATATTCTTTCCTTTTTGAAATTTAAGATTTTTTAATTATAAGATATTTTTTAAAATACAATTTCCTTTTCTGACCTTTAAGAATACTTGTTATTCGGAAATAAAATTCTTACATTACAAATAATATTTAAACGAATAGCATACATACCATTAAATCTATTAGCTATCTATACATACAGCAAAATGGTCACTGATTGATTTCTGTACATGGAAAATAATAAAAAAGACATAATGCTTTATAAGAGCAAGAGAACCCAAAACAATGGTTTTTCATTTTGTTTGTTTGTTTGTATGTCTGTATATCTGTATATCTGCATGTCTACATGTCTGTATGTTTGTGCATGCTAATTTCAGAAACGGCTAAACCAATTTCAATGCAGCTTTCAGGATTATATTGAAACAGTGTTCACTTAACATTTAGTTTTTATTTTATTTGAATTGGTTAAATAATAAAAAAGTTATGTCAATTTATGTCAACCATGTAATAAATACGATTCAAATCTTCTGGTATAATAAAATTGTCACTAATCTATTTCTGAACATGGAAAATATTAAAAAAAAACATCATAGGGGGGCTTTATAAGAGAACACAAAACAATGGTTTTTCAGTTTGTCTGTCTGTATGTCTGTATGTTTATGCACGCTAATCTCAGAAACAGCTTAACCGATTTGAATGAGGTTTTCAGAAATATATCATAAAAGTCTTCACTTAGAATTTAGTGTTTATTTCATCTAAATCGGTTAAGTAATAAAAAAGTTATGTCAATTTATGTTAATCACGTAATAGGCACCATGGAAATCTAATTATATACATGTAATAAATATAAAAATAAATCTTTGTCTGTTTATTTGTTTGTCTTTTGGTTGTGCACACAACACGAAAAAAAAATATTTTCAATAATTCATACCGGGGGACCTTTATAAAAGGAAGATAACCCAAAATAATGTTTTTTTCATTTTGTCTGTTCGTATGTATGTCTGTATGTTTGTGCACGCTAATCTCAGAAACGGATTAATCGATTTGGATGCAGTTTTCGGGAATATGTTGTCATGGGATTTACTGTAGATTTAGTTTTTTTTAACAATCGGTTAATAAATAAAGAAGTTAATAATCTATTATTGTCGTACCATTGTTGCTTACTAGTTTGAAGGTTTATAGATTTACGTTTTATCAAAATCGAAATCTACGCGTACGAAGTCGCAGGCACAGCTAGTTTTACAATGAATATACAATTATTTAATTAAAAGCAATGTTTTCATAATAGTCTGAAAACGGCATGTTTCTAAATTCTACCGTCGTCACATAACTGCTCGCCACCTGTCCGTCCGTTTGTCAGCGCTTCAAATTTATTCAGCAACAAACAATACAGAGAATCTCTTAGTCATTGTGTGAATTTATTTTGCTTATGGGGAGTCATTAATTTAACAATATTTTTTTATTGAACTTTAAATAAGGTATAAATATATTATGATTAATGGTAAAAACTGCTTTTTATGATTATTAAACAGCTTTATAGAAGTTTTGATTTTAATAACTTGAACTGCAGTTGATCCTGTTTTGACCAAACTATGGATTGGTTGTCATATATATATATATATATTTATACATAAGAACTAATAATTTATTTTTCTTAAGTACATATTGTTTATTTTAGAATTATCAATATTAGGACATATATCTATAAATTACTAAGTATATAATATTTGTTATAATTATAATAAAATATAATATCGATCGAAAGACATAAATTCAAAACTTAAAAAAATATATAAATAAAAAACCAACAGTGCTCACTGACCATTTTTCGAAAAAAATTAAGTAAAAACATTTTTAGTTAGTTTCTTTTCGCAATGAAATAAATACAGCGGTTTTAAATGGACCTTAAATCTTTTGCTACACTTTTAAGTTACAACATGGTATTTAAAACGATTTTCCTCTTATAAATGAAGATCTTTCAAAATAAAGAAGTGACACTTTAAAATGTGTAAACAATATAAAGTGTAATTAGTTCTACAAATCTAATTTTATATGTTTTAATAAATAATGATTAATATTAAATAAATCACCAATAAAATATCAAGTTTGAAATTCTTCATAACTAAGTCTAAATAAGTAATCTAATATATCGGCGTAAAGACGAAAATCATTCAATAGATACTCAGTTTAGGAATTTTCTTATTTAAAATTTTATTGTTGTTTAGAATGTCCTTTAAGCTTACATTTGAAAAATTACTTACTTATAATGTAAGTAAGAATGTAGAAGTAAGTAATGTAAGAACACTAAAAATGTCTCTGAAAAGTTGTAACGCAACTCGTTTATTAAACGAGGCTTTAATTAATAATAAATTAAGAATAATTAGTTGCGAAGATTTATTTTGAAGAAGAAATAATGAACCACCATCACGAGGACTACGATAATGACGGCAGAAATGCTGATGTTACACTTTTTAAAAACACTATTAGGTCTTTTCTCCGACATATATGATCACATAATCAAATAGTTGAGTAAGGCGTTCTAGGTTAAAAGAACTTAAAAGTTGAAACGTAATTGTTAAAACCAGATTTATTATAATAATAATATAGTAAGGAAATAAAAAAGTATTTTTTTTAATATATTAGTTAAATCCGGTTTTTCAATTTATTATATAATAACAATAAGTTAAATACAAATAGGGAACATATTCAAGTGACGTTATTTCATAAATGAGTAGAACTCAATTATAAAGTAACGTAACGTCAATTGGGTTTGTGTTATAGATGGAGCATTCCGAAATCTAGAAATTGTTATTAAAATGCTTGAAACGTTGAATAATTTTAAATATAATACTATAGTTTTAGTTTTTTTTTTTTAATTAAAGTTACAGTAAATATTGATTATGGTTTTGTAACTACTAACGTGTTATTTTATGATTTTTTAAATTAAAAATTTTGCCCGTGGTAAAATTGTTCCACTTATCTTTTAGTTGCTTGACGTCTCGTCTAGGTTACACTAGCGATTGTCAGTCTTTTTGTCGTCGAATCGGTAATGTTAACATTTCTTCGATATCATTAATGTTGCCTTCTCTCCATGCACATTCCACACAACATTCACAGTGTATTTCTTTTCTATGTTAACTAAAACATTATCTTTTTTTTTTTTTTAACGTCTGGAATCCTCATGGATACATACCTCCATCCAGGGGAAGATGGAAGCGGTTATGTGAGACTCTTACTCACTAAACCAGACGGTCAACACCTCTCCGTCATAATGGAGAGCCACGGGAACGCTTGCGCACACATCCGCGTTGCTCCGACGGAAGGCCGCGTGAGCGACCACCACCTACATGGAGTGACGCACCCGGTTGACTTGAGCGCGTCCCACTCCGGTGGCCGGCTTGTTGAATCGCGAAGGGCTCCCCTGCCCTCCACCCAAGCCGGCCGAGCCAAATCAGGACTCCCTCAACGAAGAAGGTGTCCCGATCCGACTCAACCTCCCGGGGCCGGACCCCGTCCGAAAACGGTCGTGGTCCGAACCCGAAGCCGTCACCAGCGGCTGGTGTGCATCGCAGGCGACCCTCCGAAGAAGACCACCCCGACACACGGGGCCGGAAGAGGTAAACACATCTGCGCCGCAATTTAAACTGCCACCTGCAGACGACGCAGAATATGCGACCTCGACCGTCCCGCCACCCCGCCAACGAAGCCCTCCCTAGGAAGAGCTCCGCCGCCACCTCGCCCGGACTAATTATCGTCAAGCGCTATTGTACCTGACGATGACTATTCCGGGCCATCACCCTATCAGCGCAACGGCGAGACCGCCACGTACCCCCCACACTACCACGGGACCGCCCCACAGTCCACTCTGCGCACAGAGAAGCGCACAGGGGCGACCCCGCTGCTGTCCCCGGTAGAGAGGGCCTGCGCCCTCCCACCCTCAGTGTTCAGGTCAAAAGGCCCGAGCCCACCCCGCAGACAGACCACCCCGAAAGGCAGCCTGCCCGCCAGCCAGCCATGAACCGGGCACAAACCCCCATAGCCGACCCACCCCGCGCCGAGTATTAGCCAACGGCTAATGTAAACCCGAAGGATCACATTAACCGTTGTTGCCCAGGGAGCACCGGCCCGTACCGCTTCCGATGCCACCGGACGAATCCGAGCAACAAGGGAAACAGACGGGCACACGAGGAGGTTCCTGGCGATGACGCCCACCTAAAACTAAAACATTATCTAAGTTAACTAAAACATATTATTTTAAGTACTAATTTCATATTTTTAAATATAAATTGCATAAAACGATCTTAGCCTTTGCGTGGCTCCTTCACGTAGGCTACAAGAGATTTTACACGTTCAGATAACTCTTTTAGAAGTAATATATCGAAGCAAGGGACACAATATTGATATTCGTATTTGCATTTTCGTGTAAAGGTACTTGTAATATTTATATATATTTGTTATTATTTATTAAATACCCTTGTATTAAACAAATGAAGATGAATGATGTAACAGTCATAAGTTAGTTGTGTTGTTCTCAAACCAAATATCTGCACCTCAATTTACTTATATGTTATATAATATTATAAATTAGTTCATCTTTCTTCGTTGCTGTTTAGTGTTGTTAATTATTAAAAAAACAAAATTGTAATACTTAGAAAGCGAATAATGAGATCACTTTTTATACTGTGCAATAATTTAAGAACTAAGGCATTAATAATCTTCTCAATAGACTCAATGCGCTTTAAATACAAATAATAGGAGTTTTGTATATAGGATGTTACTTTTTTGTCTGATCTACAACCAAACAAGAAAATAATACCTTATTTTATCCCAACAACATGGTGGGGTTGTTGAGAAAAATATTTGAAAACCAGCCACTAAATATTTTTCTCTGTAATCGTAATTTACCAAAATTTTAATTATATCGGGCGTTCGGTTTAAGCAATTATTAAAAAATAATAAGTCCATCGTAGACCAGTTTTGCTACGTTTTCTAATAAAATTATAGACTATATTTTTTTAGATAGGTTAGTTAATAATTAAGATAATACTCTTAGATTGCTAAACTCTGTTAATAATAAGAACAGGAACAGAAAGGGAATGTATGCCCACTTATTCCAATGTTGGATGATCATAGACGATAATATATATACATTATCTAAGGAAATCCATAAGCTGGAACAGAAAAGCAAAATTCTCTTGATTTTATACGTACATTAAACACACCTCCTTTTATACTTAGCAAAATGGATCATGATTTAATATTAAAAAAAACTAAGGATTTTATATTAAAAAATGATTATTATGATATTACACAAACATTTTTGTATTTAAACTTTTTTTAACAAAAGCAACCTATACGTCCCAGCATACAAAGTTATATAGGAGAAACTCTTCAATATGTCAATATAAGGATCACTGAACAGATCACATCTTGACAAAACGTTCATGTCAGCTAAGGAAAAGCTTTTAGTACCGCGTAAAGTACATTAAGCTATCGACATCAGACGTAAACCCATTACTAGTATTTTTAACCGACTTAAGGAAATTAAACCAAATGCAATAAAAACTAAAACTAAACATTAAAAATTAGTAACTTGTAATTAACGTATAATATATTCTAGTTGTACTCATAAAGTATTTATTTATATTATTATTTTAATAGGAAGTCACTGTTATACACAATGTAAAACATTAGTATTACATAAAGTCTACACTCGAGTCCTTGCATTCTACATTGCAATGAGTTATCTCTAAAGAAACATGATTTTAAAGAACTAGATCACTGTTAAGGGTTGCCAGTGTTAATACAACCAAATTCGAGAAGTCACTTTTTGTGTAGTAACTTACCTTACTTAGAAATACCTTAGTATCTTTATAATCTAGCTCCTAAATTACATATTCATAGGAGACAGAATATCAAGAATGAGATGCAAAAACTATTTTGTAACTAACTAATAAGTGGCAACACTTAATTTGAAGTGGATAATATCAAATAAAATCTGTAGAGATATGTACATTTTTTTAACACCTACCGGTATAAATTGTGGCGGGGTGGAATTGTAAATAAGTAAATTCCATCTACAAACCTATACCATACTTCATCTAAGCGCAGTCTTGTTTGCTTGGCATATCATCTAACATACCTACGTTCTTGTCATCCCTCCACGAAATCTACATAGAGTTGACAGTCGACTAGATGTTAAGTGATGCCATAGTTCTTTTAGAAAAGGTATTATAATTACAAAATATAAAGTATATTTTATAGTACTTTTATAATATAGCCTTTTGAGTGGAAAATGTAATATTTTTATATAATAAATAGATAATGTTGTAGTGAGGTGAGGTGAGGTGAGAAAGTAGAGTATAAAGTTTTATTCGAAACATGCAATAAATAATGTTAATTGACCAACGAAGCAAAACAACATACCTTTTATTGTTTTTTTTTAACCTTTATTATAAAATGTAAGTAACTTGTGTAACTGCAGTTGTAGATAAATCTAAATTCCAGCTTATAGCAATACGCTATTACTAAAATAAATGTTTGTATTTGGTAAATACAAGGTGGGGCAGAGGAATTTGCTTATTTGAATTGGGCGCCATAAAGCGAAAGTTGCGCTTATGCAAATGAGATCGGCAGATATCAAGAGGGCAGTGCATAATGTTTTTTTCCCGCGTAAATTAGTCCCCATCATGGGGTGAACCAAGATGGAGCGAGCTTTCGCAGTCGAAGCGTATTTTTCTAATGGTCACTCAATCATTGCCACGCAACCCGCATTTCGTAAATAAGCAGAACATGCGCTACTGGAGCTCTGAAAACCTCAGACAACTTCACGAGCGGCCTTTACATTCTCAACGTCTCAATATTTGGTGTGCTTAATCGCGTGGTGGCATAATTTGTCCATATTTTTTTGAAGAGTACACTCGTACAGTTTCAGTGAATTCTGAACGTTATGTCCGCATGATTCAGGAATTGTTCCTGCGAAAACCCAAAGAAATGAATGTGGGAGATGTGTGGTTCCAACAGGACGGCGCGACGGCACACACAGGGGAAGTTTCAATGAATGTTTTGCGGCAACATTTTCCCCTACGTCTTATCTCCTTGAGAGGTGATCTGCAGTAGCCAGCACAGTCGCCTGATTTTGCCTCCTGTGATACTTTTTTATGGGGTTATCTCAAATCAACTGTTTACAACGATCGTCCTAAGACCCTGGCTCACCTTAAAAACAATATTCGTCAAGCTATTACCAACATACCCGTCGTTGTGTTAGAGAAAGTTATAAAAATTTCAAAAAGTGATTAACCCAGTGCATTGAGTATAATGGACGCCATCTGCCTGACATTATTTTTAAAACTACGTAAACATAAAATTTAAATGTTGCACTTGTTGTGGAAACGTAAGTTAATAAATATTTGAAGTACTTATTTTTAAATTTAATTTTTAATTTAGTAAGTTCCTCTGCCCCACCCTGTTTTATACCAAGATAAAGAACTTACATTAATTGTGATAGTGTCGCGCGATCGGCTGTGTGTATGTGTGTTGTATAATAAGTTCATGTTTTTTTTGTATATGAATGAATTTATAATCAACAACTATTTATTTATTAAGTTCATCAATATTTTTTAGGAGTGACTCAGTGTTAAAATACGAAATGTTTTGCAGGTAATTCATTATTTTACGTAATTGTATTCGCCTTGATTTGGTTTGGAATTTCAGTATAGTGCAAATATATTCCAGGCTGGCTCATTGTACTGTGAAACGAGAACCAACTTGATTGAAGGTCATGATGCCGATGGTATATATTATTAATTTGGGTTATATTAATTGCTTAGATTTTAAACAATTGCTTAGTTTTTGGAACAAAATTTTGGAAACTATTTCTTTTATCTACTGTACAATAATGGCGTAAATATACATTTTTAAATTGTATTAAGTTCTCTTGGGCATCCAAATGGACTTGGCAATACTCAAATAAATTAATAAAATTTTTCATTAGCTCTTCAGAACTATAATGTGTATTAAAACATTTATTTCTTTTATTTGATTAATGTCAAAGTATTCAATAATAAGAAATCAGATATTTTGCATTAGTATAAAAAATAGAGGATATTAAAGATAAACATTATGTTATTTGTTATAATAACTTAGGGTGTTTTTGTAATTAAAAAAAAGCGTTTTTACGTACTGTTTTTTGTTTTCCTCGAGTTTTAAAAGTGAATAAATACGCAAAATATATTATTACTACGTCGTATGTTTTATGTACCTAATGGATATTAGGATATTTTAAAAAAATAAAAAAAATATTGATCAAATAAATAAAAAAAATATTGATCTAAGTTCACAAAAGTTTTACGAATCAAGTCTGCAGACTAAAAAATATTCTTAGCTCATTTATGATTATGTTATAAATTTTGGATTGCTACCTCTCATTAGCAGAATAACGAGACGATTTCCCTACGGTCGCAGGCTAGTTCCGTAGTTATTTAAAGTTATTATTTCTCAATAATATTAATATAATTCTAATACTTGGGTCTTGGTAATCAGGAAAATTTCAACTCGGTAATTTATGTTTCTGGAGCTCTTCTTAGTTACTAGGACCCTGGGAGCTCATTTTGATTATAATGGAATTCTATATTGTCGTACAGAAGAAATTACAGAAAATTTAAATCTAAAAATTGGTTGAGAATTATTTATATGCTAATCTCAGTTGAAAGTATGAGTGACAGGATAATGATTAATTCCCAGTCGTCACCACTTGAGACTATCGTTAATTTGTGCCTAAGTTGAAATAAATATAAAATGCAGAATAAGCTTTAAATATTTTTTAAAAAATTAACTTTTAAATTGGTGAGAATTTAAAGTTCTTAAAAGAGTAAAAAAGTAAGTACATGATTAAACAGAGTAAAAAGAAAATATTTACTCTATCCTCTTTGGTTTACGGATCACGTTTACTTAAGCGTGAAATGGATAGACACTTTGTTTGTTCTCAAAATTAACACGTTTTTCCTTATTTTGCATTTATTTAGGCAAATAATAATTCGAATTATTATTCCATCAAAACAAAATCTAAAATGATTGTACTAAATAGCTTATGCTCCTGAAAAGTAACTAAAACTGTAAAAGGAATACATTAATTAATAAGCTGTTTCATGTTTCTTTAGTCATTACGTAATTTCCTTTGTACAACCTAAGGAGTTAATAATAATGTATAGGATACGATGTATAGTATTAGTAATTTATAGGATACGATGACTTATTTTTTTTTTTAATATTGGTAGCAATAACTTTCTCAAAATCAAATATATTCAATGGACCAGTGAAGATTGGCGTCTACAATAAATCCAAAAATAGTACTTGCATACTTATTTCTTTGTAAAAGCCTTCATATTGTTAACACGTGTACATATTTGACTATCAGCAATTACGTTACGTTTGAAATTGTTTATAAACGTTATTGGTCACTTCAAGTTAATGTAAATGTTGAATTAGTACAAAATAGGCTTAAGATGTTGTAATAAATTAGTAAGGAGAAGTGCTACTAATATTTAAATTTGTCTATTGCTAAACTAATTAGTTTCTTAAACTTATTAACAAATTTCTTAGAATTCTTACAAAGGCAAACTTTTTCAATTTGTTTATTTTGAAACATTATATTTTCTATTTAACATAATTTCACTTAAACACATTTGTACAGTAACATTTCGTCACAAGCTTACATGAAATGTATGAGAGCGATATTTATTGTAACAATATCGTATATTATTTACACTATTTGAGAAATGTTTGTGATTTATTACATAGCAACTCCGGGTTTTAGGAAATGTATGTTTGTTAAAAGACGTGGTAGTATAGTGATTCTAGTAATTCTAAATATATATTTTTTTGTCAATTGTTGATTGAATTAAACTTGTTCATGTAACGAAATCGACTTTTTTATTATTTTCCAGTTGCACAAATATTTACCTAACAGATACGAATCTCAAAAACTGAAAAAGTGATTTTTTCCATGTTACTTTTATTCTATTTTAAGAGTTATCGCTCGAGAGCAAAATGAGTTAGTAACCTGCATGTAACATAAAACACGTGTGAAAACTCTTACGAAGCGTCTATGCCGATAAAAGTAGAAAAATATTAGTATTTACAATGGAAAATATTTTATATTTATTTACATATACAGGGTTATTTGTAATTAATTGGCCACCTCTTGCCTTTTTATATCAATCCCAACAACATTTGTTTAACAAATTTTTAAAATTAATGGTTTTAAAATTTTAGTTTAGTTTTAGCCATCCCACGCCGCACACTCCTCCAGGGTGTGACACAGTGGTGATAGCAGGGGGTCGCCTCTTTCCTCTTCACCTTGTGCAGATACCGGACAGGGCGTAACATTAGCCTTCTACGCCGACGCGACGTTCCAGCGCTCCTGACCCGATCGGTCTGCACCCGCCACGCCACAACAAAATTCCGCCTTTACTACTCGGCATAAGATCAGCATGGGCTCGCAGGATAACCTACCTGGGCGTCATCATGCACAGATAATTGTCCATGTCGGCCCAGGTAAAACACGCCAAGGTCAGGGCACAAACGTCTCCAAACAGCTCAGAACAAACCATCGCTCGAAACTACCAACAAAAACCAAACCAAACATTCAAAAGTGCTACGTGCACCCGCATCTTTCTGACATGGCACTAGTGACACTCTTTAGCCACCTCACAGCGCTATCAACAAATACAAACCACTTACAATAAATATATAATAAGACCAGCGGTCGGGCCGCCTTGGTGCGTGTGAATTACGAAACTATCGCGTGATACCCACACCGTGAGCCCCGATCAGCACATCATCACTACCGCCGAGAAGTTATTCCGCCGAGCCAATACCCCGGATCAAATCCAGATCACCCTCGCAACCCGGCATGCTGATTCCTCTACCATATTTTACCTTTTCCATAATAATCAACCCAATGTAGACTCATAATACTACTAAACACACATTTTTAATTATAGGTATTTAAAATAACATTTAGCGATACAAGTATACCTGAATATAATTATAGCCTGATCATTATGCAAAATCATTTTTTTTTATTATACACTAATTCATTATACAGAGACCCAAACTAGAAATTACAATTTCTGTCACTGGATTATGAAAACAATAATTATCACCAAATTTAACAAATAGAAAGAAGCTTTAAAATAATGTAGTAAGTAATATAAACCTATACTTGTTAAAAAAATGTATTTTTTTAAGTAATTATATTCAAGTATTTTGTTTTCTTAGGCCAAATTAAATAGAGGCAGTGAATATTAAAATGGCATAAAAGATTTAGTTTTAAATTGATTGCATACTCTTACTATAATTATATTTTTTTTATTCTATATATTTTTTTGTTTTATTTTATATTTGTTTGATACTCTCTGTTATTATGATAAATATAACAATTAAATAGTATAAATAATGAAGATAAGCTTACATTAAATTTACCCAGATTTTTACCCATTCCTAAATCCAGAGATTTCCAATTTCTAAATTCTACATTTGTAAATCTAGAGATATCTCAAAACCTTGACGGTTCACCAAAATACCAATTAAAAAGGAGGTTTGTGGCCAAGATCAGCTTGGCGGAGACCACAGGGATTTGTGGATGGTTATTCCTTTGATGTTGCGTAGGAAAGTCGTACCTTTGTAAGAAATTTATAACGTGAATATTTCAAGAAGCTATTTTATACGATCCTTGTAACCCATTTTAATTTATCGAGCCCCATAAGGTATCTTGACACATGCACGATGTTCTACAACAGTCTTCGTTACTTTATTACAGAAACTTTAATTTGATGAATCGTCGTCATATGAAATTGACCTTTTAAAAAATAAATTAAAGTTAATCTGTTAGATTATTAAATTGATAAACAATAGTATGTTTTATTTTATACGAACAGACAATAATTTATATTTAATTAAAATATTGCACTAAGTTACAGTCAGAGCTTATGTTCCTGGACTTTAATAAGTCTAATTACAATTGTTATCACTATGTTCATTGTATCGAATCTGATTTTAAACGTTATCAATATGTTATGTTAAATTTAATTTTAAATAATTTAATTTCAGAAAGAAACTATTAATTTACCAATAGTCTGTCTAAGAATACCTGTTAAGACTCTAAAAACGCAGTCAACTTATGTAAGTTCATTAAAAAAATTGTTAACGCTACTTATTTATTTGAAAATATTTTGATGAATAATAAATAGTATATTTTTTATATTCTAGAGGCTTTGAAAATGTAAACGCCACGTCACCGTCTGCCAATCTACTTCTGGAAGCAACTGCGAACATCTCTGAAGCGTTCATACACTAGCTTGTTTAGATAGAAATAGATTTTATTTAATTTTATTTAATCTAAATTTTATGTAATCTTTTTTAGCAGTTCAGGTTTTTAGATTTAAATAAAATGGAACTTGGATTTATTTCTGAGCAGTTTTTTATATATGAAATTACAATGCAATGATTCAGTTTAGTTTTCCTATTGATATATGACAACTTGGTGAAAGTGTAAATATATAGAATATCAGTAACTTGTAACAGCACTTGTTTGGAAAATAGCTTAAATCTTTGCTAAGTAATCGTAGCCGAAGTCTGTCGACTCGCTTCATTAGAGTTGATTTATTACTCACCTCTTGATTGTTGACGTGCGGTCAGCTGATGGAAGTTTGGATTAATATATTATTAAGAATAGGAAATATTTACTTATTTTAGCTTGATTTCTTTATTTGTATAAAAAAGTTATATTCAAACATATTGCAGGAGCATCACACTATAACTAGTATTATATGGTTATTTAAATATTTATTCCGGAAAGTAAGTATTCCATGGCGCCCTCTGTATTGTATAACTTGTACTTAATAAACACATAAATTAATGATACAGTATATAATATGAGTCACAGGACGTTTATATAACATGCTAAAATATAACCTTAATAAAATGAAACTCATGACCATTACGTCATGAGTTTCGTTTTATGTCTTATGTTATATTCATATCTAACTTTATACGTTTAGCAGACATTCATACATTAAATAAATGTCGACTCGCTATGAAACTTTCAAGATCCTTGAATAAATATAAAATCACAAATAATATTAGTAAAAATAATACTAATAAAATAAGTACTTACATATTGTTAAATTAAAATAAATATTTTTGTGATCGATTTGTTTGGATATGTGTCGTGAATTTTACATATTATTGATTATTTTTCGATTTGTGTTAAGCTTAGAGAAAAAAATATTTTTTATTTTTTAACTTCAACTACTGCTTCCTATTTACCCGGTTTTATCTTTAATCACCAACGTAGTGTAAATGATGAAGAAGGACATAGACATGTATTTCAAAAATGTATACTAAATTCATTTAGAGAGAAAGAGCTAGTTTAAAAAATTCAAGATTTGTCTGTAAATCTCTATTGTGAAAAAAAATATGGACCTTTCATGGATCTGCCCTATAACTTAGACCTAGGAAACAAATATTGACAAAAACACTTCTAGAGTGAACAGGGAATGATTAATTGAATGTAACGATGCAATGTTCTCTTGTTTATTTCAGTTTTACTCAACTTAACGGTGAACGAGATTGTTGTTTGTTTGTCTCTTTTACCTTTTATACGATTTTCCTGCTTTTGGAGATTTATAAGTAATTCCACTGAGTATAAATGGTAACAAATCATACAAGCTGGGAATTTTTCTCTTAATTCTTACTATATAGTACTTAAGAAATAATATATTTAGATTTACTAATCGTTTATCGGTTACTATTGTTATGTTTGAATTATAGATTACTGTAATAAAAATGGATCAGACGAACAAATATCGTATTCTTTTATGGTGATGGACTTTGATATTGTGACAGTTATGGAAAGGTTGTTCTGACAGCTTTATACATTAACGATATACTCGCGTATCCGATATGAGTAAAAAGATGTACATATTGATAACATGCCTAAGGCTGAATTGTAATGCATGCAACTACTACTTTTTATAGTATACTCATTTCTTCATTATAAACTTTATTTAATATATATATACAATAAATGTGATAAAATGTATTTTTTTCTAGTAAAATTCAAAATATCTTTATTCAAGTAGCCATTTACATGCACTTTTGAATTGTCAATTACATTAAATTGGCCAGTATAGTCTGTCTGTGAATAAGCTATCACCAGCTTGGAATGCTAAACTGCTGAACTGCTGTAGAGCTATCCAGAAACTCAACAGTTGCTCTTTTTAAATGAAATTTAACAAAGTTTGACTTATACTTTACTATATTAACCCTGCAAATGAGTCAATGACCCTTGTTCCACACATTTCAATCAACCAAACTCTTGAATGCTATAGTAAGAATTTATTTAATAAAATACTTTTGATAACAGATTTAAAACTTAAAAAAGGGAGATCTAAGACATCTTGTAGAATTTTATTATATTTGCGTACACTCAAGCTCATGAAGGATTTGTTGACTTTTTGAAGTCGAAATGTAAGCGTTACGAACCTATTTTAATTTCTTGTATTGATCGTATGTCTGTCGCTGTTTTTTATATAAGCATTTAAATTTTGGTATATATAGAAAGTTATTAAAAATGTATTGAGAAGCGACTGTAAGAATACCAATTTCTTTAAAAACATGTTTTAGGAAATCTTTAGCTTTGAAGTTACAAATATTCCGTATAGCTCTTTTTTGGAAAATAAATATATAATTAATTTTGGCAGCGCCGCCCCATAGTAAAATACCGAAAAACAAAATACTGTGAAAATAACTAAAATAAACGAGTCGAGCCGGATTAAGGTCTGTTATTTGTCTTATTTTTTAATCGCAAAGACGGCTGAGCTGAGTTTGCCTGCCAGTGTTGAGAGATGGGGGTTCCACTGGAGCTTTCTATGTAAAGTTGTTGAGTCAGTCAGTTCTCACACTTCAGTCTCAAAGAATAAACTACAATTTTGACTTTGTAAATTAGGAAGTGTAAATTCCATACATTTAGTTTTCTTAGTACTTAAGACCAAATTATTAATTTCTAATAAATAAAGAACACGTGACAGAGTACTGTTTACTTTGTCAAAATTAGCTTTATTATGATCAATTTAAAAAATAAGCGAGGTATTATCAGCAAAAAGTACAATGTCACATAGTTCTTTTACGTAAAAGGGTAAATCATTAATAAAGAGTAAGAATAAGAAAGGGCCTAGAATATATCCTTGTGGAACACCCATTTTTAGGTGAGATCTAACCGATTTACAATTATTTACATCAACCGTTTGAACTCTTTGATTCAAGTAAGAGGCAATAAGATCAAGTGCAGCACTACGCACACCATAGTGATTAAGTTTTTATAGTAATGTTTGATGGTCCACGGAATCAAAGGCTTTAGATAAATCAAAAAACACCCCGATTGCATTCTGTGACTTCTCCCATGCGTCGTAAATATGCTTAAGAAGCGCCGCACCCGCATCAGTTGTTGATTTGCCTTTGGTGAAACCATATTGTTTGCTTTGCATGATTTCATTGCTATGAACCAATTCTGACATTTGGTTTAGAATATTTTTTTCGAAGATTTTACTTAAAGTAGGTAAAATAGAGATAGGTCTATAATTTCGGGGTTCTAGTCTATCTCCACTTTTGAACAAGGGAACTACTTTACTATTATTCATTAAATTTGGGAAAGTACCCGTTTCAATACATTTGTTAAAAATTAAGGGTAATTGTGGAGCGATATCATTTATAATACTTATTAGTAATTTTACTGACATACCCCAAAGGTCACCGGTTTTTTTCATATTTAGATTTCTAAAAGTTTTAACAATTTCATATGATGTAACAGATTTAAAAACAAAACATTTATTACTGACTCTTACGTTATTCATTAATTCGACGATTGCATCAAATAGTGAACATTTTAAATTATGCATGACTGATACAGGAATTTCGTTAAAAAAAAATAAAAATAGGCGCCACATTTAAATCTGAATTTATTTCAATGTTATCATTTTGTTTAATTAGTAGGCTTAGGAATTAGCATCCCTAGTTTTTCCAGAAACACTAGACAAAACATCCTAAGTTGCCTTTATTTTATTTTCTGAGTTTAAGATTTTATTTCTTATATAAATAGACTTGTACGCAAACGTTTTCCTAACGAAAGAGAAATTCCTAACTTTATTCAAGAACATCGATCTTGATTTCATTGCCTCTCACCATATAAATCAAATAAATTATCTCTTCTGTTATATATTCCCAGTCACTAATTTTAAGTTTTGGGTATGTATTTTGTTATAGTTTTTGGTTTAAAAATATTATTAAATCCTTGTAACAAAAAATAAAAAACGTTATTATATAAATAATTTGGATTATCATCGGTCATGTCTACTTTACCCACTTTTTGTTCAACAGCATTCTTAAATGAACTTAAATTCATCATTACCGTTTCTTAATAAATATTACAGCGGCATCAACACAAGTCGCGGAAATACTAGTAATGCGAGTAGGTTCAGAAAAGATGTTCAATAAGTTAAGAGGCTTACACAAATTTAATAAACGTACACTAGACGAAGTTACTTGTAATAGATCTACATCGAAATTATAACACACCATCATGGACTTGTTTCTTGACAAAGCTTAGTTAAAATATCCTCCATTTTGTTTTCAAATTCATCAAAGTTACCATAGGAGGATCATAAATCCATTATAAAGACCAAAACATTGTCATTATATTGCTGTATTTTTAAATCCTGTCGTGTGTCCTCTAGACGCGATCCCGATATTACTTTTCAAAAAATATGATTTATATTTAACAAACACTATACGATATTATTATTTTAATGTCATGGTTTTTCATTATTTATTAGAGATATATTTTTGGTTGCACATATTAAATCCAGAATACTTTAGAAAACAATCTGTTCTATACGACGATGGATGGTAAAAATTAAACATCATAATAGCTTTTAACAAATAAAGCTATTATAATAACGTTAAGCTTCCAAAACTTCAAAAAATAAAATCACTCACCTAGTAAGCAATGTTACGACGAAAGCAATTTTATCATTTGAGCTTTGATAGATGGCAGCGGAGTGCAAAAATATAGCTTTTGTCAATGTCGTCGTTCATTTGGAGTAGAAGAAAAAACACAATATAACTTAACTCTTAAATCAGCCTCTAGTTAAATCGTAATCAAAAATTATTCATTCCATGAAAAAGTTTTACACTTATTTAAACCCGTCAAAATGAAACAGATATTGCAACAAAAATATAACAATTTTACCTTTGCCACTCTTTTTATCTGTAAATTAAAGATTTTTTATTACAGAACAGAGACCAGGTCTTATGATAATGTATATAATCCTTAATCGTATATGTAGTAGGCCTTATCGTGCAGTTTATTCTTTACATACAACTCGAATTTTTAAAGTGAAAGTTTTATGTTTAATTGAATTTTAAAGTAATTAATAAACTTGAATTTTTTAAAGTATAAGTTTGTCTTTATGAAAAAATAAAGCCAATATTCTTCCAATCCACACCAGGTCAGCAAAGGTTCATAAGGCATTTTAGGTACGATGGATCCATTTCCCTGCAGAAATTCAAAAACTTTCACTTTCAAAATTTGGTTTTTGTCAGGTGCCAGAGTGCACATAACTATTATAATAATAATAATAATAATATCACAGGACAAATTACGAACATTGATCTAATCCCTAAGTAAGCAAATTATTTGCTTGTGTTAAGGGAGTTAGACAACGATACAAATACATAGAAATACACATTATAAATACTGAAGATATAAAAGCGACCAAACCCAGTAATACAGACATATATGCTCGACACATACATGCCTGTCCCTATTGGGAACCGAACCGAGAACATTAGGCCGCTATACGTTAGGCGTCTGCGCTAACCAGACGACCAACGGTCGTATTTTTTTAAAAATTTGTCAAAGTTTTTGAGAATGTACTTTAAATTATCAAATCAAATTATTAATAATTGTTAACTTAAGATTGATAGTTAAATACTTTATTGCATTTTAAAATAATAAACAGATAAAATAATTTATATAATTAATCTATATACTTTATGCAATAGGTGGTGCGATATTGCTAATAGCATTATTAAGGAATTCTTTAGGAAGATTATTTAGCAGTAGCAGCAAGAAGATAGAGTAAATGCTTATATCTACTAGTTATATATGATACAATAATATTATAAATTTTATACATAGCTACGGTAATATATAAGTAATAATATTATTAAGAAAATAAAATAACAGACATCATAATTGATATGTGATTTTTTTAAATTTTAAAATTCAAGGACTCTACTTTTTTATATTTTGCTTTGAATCCAATAAGGACAATTGCGATAATATATGTTTTACTAAATAATGTATCCTCTGTATAAAAATATTGTTATTTATATTAATAAACGTGATTTTTTTCAGTATATATGTTACCTGAAAATATTTTTTTCATCGTTAAAATGGTCACATGATTTATCTATAAAGAAATGTTGCATCGATTCCTAGCATTTTGGTAGAGTTAAGGATTTTGTCATTGAGATTTACACTTAGACTTGGCTGCGTATGTATTACTTCTTTTGAGTTGCATTTATTGAATTTTTTTATTGAGCCAAGAGGCTAAAAGCAGATGATATAAATGTACAAGCTAAATTAGTGTATGCCCATCATAAATGTAATAATTTGATTTAAAACCATATAAAAAATATATATTTTTAATAAATGCTATAAATTGAATAGTTTTAAAATATAAACATGAACATATTATGTTATATATAAACGTACATATTATATCATATTCTCCTAAAATTTTATTTTTTTTTATTCTTTATCTTTAGTTTACAAAAATACAGTATTCAAAATATAAATCATCTTAGAGGAATTAAGTATACTAAGATACTCCTTGTAAAATACAAGTATACGAAAGAAAAAATGTATATTCAATATTCGACACCGGAGCTCTACTTGTCACTTCAGTTGTCGTTTAGTATTTCGTTTCCTTTTTACACGAGCTATGCTATGGATAAAAACTGTGTTTGTATATATTTTTTTTCTATAATGTTAGTAAATATAAATATACAACATTCTTTGGTATTATAACAAACATTGTTTATTTTTTAAAGTAAGAAAATAATCTCATTTACTTTTTTAAAATTAATATCAGTATCGTATTGAGTTTGCATCGTATGTGGTAAATAACTTCACCAACTAACAAAAGTCTGAACTGTCTGCCTGAACGTTCTAGTCTTACTGAAAAAGCTACGCCTATACCTAGCATTAGATTTAAACTCTGGAGCTTAACGGTTTTAAGGGTTAGCCCTTTTTTAGCAGAAAATAGACATCTGCAAAGAAAACAATCGTAACTCACTTTTTCAGACTTGACATAGGAGCTCAACATTTTTTTAAATCACATTGATTTTGTCTTAAGTCCAAACGCTACCAATCTTGAAAATATAAATTATGATGAACAATTATTTTTTTATAATTATTTTTTTTGACTCAAATAACGTTTCACGATATAAACTTTATATAACGATCATGTTACCTACTTAAATAATTGTGTGTATACAGTTAATATTTGTATATTCTTCAAATCACACTTTATCACTGTGCCAAAATAAGCCTTATATTGTTATAAGCATGTAATATGAACCTTGTTAAAGTTATTTATTGACCCTCTGAAATGTTATTTTTTATCATGAGAAACACCCCTCCGAAAGCGTCAGATTATTCTATCGTTTTTTGTTCAAATGCTGTTTTTTTTTGTTTCCAAAATTAAACTGAACTAGGATTATAATATTATCGGATTATAATATTCTCTTTTTGGTTGCAAAAAAAATATAATTTATAAATGTTACGATATTCCGAAATATTACAATATTTTCTTCACAAGTTTTAAAATGCCGTTTTCACGATTATGCCTATTAAACGGTCAACTAAATATTTTGTAATTTGAACGACTAAGTCTTACAATTCTGTAGTCTAGCGCCTTACTAACTAACGAAATAAATTTAAGATTCAATTTCAACTTATTAATTAGCTTTCAAATAGTGCACATATTCCTAATTATGATTTTTGTTGTCGTTGTATATATTATGGCGTAGTTAGGGTATGATTATTGGCGCAATGCGCTATCATACTGATGTATATCAAGTCAAAAGACTTTATAAAACACACTTTACAGTATAAATGGCTAGATACATGTAAAACAGCCATTTATGTATCAAAAAAAATCAAAATTTTGAATTTGAGTTTCAGAATAATACACATAAAACTTTATAAAAAGTAATACTCCTTTATCTATCATGTGGTAGTAATTGACTAATTAAAGCAGTACGCATTAATTTCATTGTTTATTATAAAACAAATGAAATGATTAGTATTGTTGAAACAATGATTTTTAATATTACTTCGATCTTTAATTTTCAATCTTTATTTAATTTTAAAGTTTTTTCATTTTTTTGTTTCTAATAAATAAAATAATTTGCATTGTAGCAAAAAAAAATAATAATTTTCTTTTTATGTTTATTGTTTAGTTCTATTACAAATATTTTTTTATTTACTTTGTTTTAGTACCGTATCCACTTTACCCGGTATATTCGGCAAAGCGGATATTAATGCCTATATTAGTTTAATTAGTATTATAAACAACTGTTATTGCATTAAGTAAATTCATAAAATGAAAATTATTTATAAACATTTGTTTTAATTTTTCCACTTATAACTAATCAACAATAATCAAGAAAAGTTACTCAATAAGAGGCGCAAGACTTGATGTAATACAATAAAAACCAAAAAATAGAATTGCTAGCATCTCTGTATTCTATAGGATAAGTGTGCGTAGGAATTAAATCATCTAATTCCCCCGTTCCCCTTCCATCGCCAGACGTTCCGACTCACGGCAGGTATCCATCCTTAAGTTGTGGACATTCCACCTGTCCGAACGAAGCGCTTTGCTTCGTCTTTCATAGTTCGTACAGGGAAGGACTGGAACAGCTTGAATGCGGCGGTATCTCCGTCTGATTATAACGTAGGGATTTTGAAGAGAAGAGTGAACAGGATACTAAGTTAATGCGCCATACCACCACACTACATCTACAGATCCCATCAGGTGGGATGTGGTCAAGCGTGAATTTAGACAGTGTAAAAAATATGTATCTATATATTATATATGTAGGTCCGAAAACTCAAAATATTACACTTAAAGTAAACCAAAAATTTCGGACAACCCTTAGTAACAATAAATAAGTATTCTTAAGAGAGAAAGATTGTAAAGTAAAATATAAATAAAAGTGACTTTCCTTAAACTTTAGAAACTCACGAACGGAATTAAGTGAATGTGATGTTTTATTTTCTTCTTTATTCCCGACCATTCACCGTCTCATGTATTGTTTACACAAACATTAAATACCGAGACATTATCTTAAACTCTGTTTCTTAAAGGCTTTTAAGTGAAAGTCGTCAAAAAAGACTGATAGACGTGATAAAGTTGTACCTGGTTATTAAATTATGCGTATATTATATATTCATAAATTAATATTATTTTAAGTTGTGACATAATTACACTATTATTCTACACTAAAAAAGTTACTTACATTAGACAAATTATAAATAAGGAATACGGCCAACAATTCTTCAATCTCGTGTAAACTTGTAAAAATTAATGTCTTATTTCTAAAGGAATATTATTTATTTTATAGATAGAAATATAATAAACATTCTAAAAATAAATTGTGAATACTGTTAAATGGTATTGTCATGTTATGAAATCGAACAAATTACAATAAAAATTATTATCATTTATTGTATTATAAAATATTCTAAGGTTTTGTTAATTTCTTGGAGAATGTTTTAAATTTTAGTAGTTCTAGTTTGACTTCCGGAAATAGTAAAAAATATCATTCTGTTTTGCCATTGGAGGATTTGGTAAATTAGAACTTAAATAAAACGGAGGTCTAAGATTGATATAAAAGCAATAGCAATCTTCATTTCAGTTTGGGGAAAACGAGTATGTGATCACACCTCTATGTTATGGAAAGTGACCAAAGTTAATTTAGACAAGTCATAATTATAACATAAAGAGAATATAAAGTTGACAAAATTGAGTTTAATTCGTAAAAGTGTGAATTGATTACACTCGGATAAACCCTAAGCGTTTTTGTTAATATTGAGTTAGTATTATATTGTAAATTTCTTTGATAAATAAATGTTTGAAAAAAAATAAGCAATTTCAAATAATATTAAAACCCCCAATACAAATAGAACCCTTAAAATAATAAAGATCATATTATTATGTACTTGTTGAAGTCATTGCGTCGGGGGACCGTTGCATCTGTTGCTAATTAACTAAGTTTTCTAAGATTTGATATCTTTCTTTAGTTATTTCCTCGTTAATCTACTTGAATTTCGTTTTGTATCCTTATTTAGGGGTTCCTTTGAAAAAACGACTTCAACAATTACATAATAATATTATTTTTATTCTTTTTAGACTTTTTTTTTGTATCAAGGGTCTTTGTAAAAATAAAAACAATTCAAAAATTAAGTATATTTTTCTGATTTTATAGTTATGTAACTTGTTTCTATATCATACTAATTGTTTCTATGAACACACCAATTTTCACTTGTGTAAGTTTTAATATCAATTTTTACTAGCACCAATAAAAGCTCACTATCTTAGAAATGACTGCTTTTTTTTCGACCAAACTTGCTAAGAGCCATCTCGACGGACAAGGCTTTTGAATAAAAAACTGCAATTAAATCCGTTGACGCGTTTGATTGCTACGTTGCCACAGATAGACACACAGATACACAGGGCAATTTTATAACACTCCTATTTTTGAGTCAAGGGGTTAAAAATATATACCTGCTAAAATATCAGCAACTGAAAATATTTTTATTGTTGTATAGTAATAAGAAAGTAAATATTTAATATTTTTTGTATTATCTTTAACATTTAGGAATTTAAGATATTAACGGGCTTAACGAACGAGTTTGTTTATAGGAATCTTACCATAGACCAGTAAGAGCAAGATCACATTTTAATTTTAAAAAACAACGGTACAGGCAATTCAATAAAAAACTTAAAAAACAAGCAACAATAACAACAATATATTAATTGTAAATCAATAAAAGGAAAATAAAAGCAAGGCCAAACCCTCATGAAAAACAAAGATATTAATTGCTGAAACTCCAAGTACACAAATGTGTACAGAAGCTTACAGAACCGCTGATAAAAAAAAATAATCTACCGCAACAGTAGATCCAAAATTAAATTGAACACCATTGGCGAAATATTCAGATCAGAGAAAGGCGTCGAACAAAGCGATCTCTTTTCCCCAATCCTATTTACAGCAGTACTCCGAGAAATGTTCAAGAAGCTTCCAACTACGTGCTTCCAACAACAAAAAGTATCAACGCTGGTGGCAAACGCCTAAACAATTTGCGTTTTGCGGATGAAATTGTCCTTTTCGCCCTAACAGCAGAAGAGCTTCAGGCTAAGGGAATTGAGTGCAGCGAGTCTTAAGGTTGAACTTTAAACGAAGAAGGCTAAAACCATAATCATATCAAATAACAAAGAGCAGAGTCGAGGAAGATGGGCAAATCATACAATATGTCGATAAATATATATTTTTACGCACTCGGTGGACTCGTTTGAGTCGACACCAACATAACACCAAGCGTAACACCAAGCTGCGTTCACGCACCGGAATCATGGATATTAACACCAAGACCGCACGGTTCAAGTAGGAGTGGGCTCAGTAGGTCCCGGAAAGAGCACAACGGCGTGACGCGGCGCGGGATTATCTAATCTCCTTTGACAGGGGATGATGGGAGGCCGCAAAGGACAGGGACGTCTTGAGAAGTTTGGGAGAGATCTTTGCCCAGTCATTCGAGCCCAGGAACAATAAAGTTTAAGGAAAATAAAATAAAAAATATACATTTACGTTAAGAAAAAATATAGCTTCATTTAAAACTTATATAACCGTATCCAACATGATGGGCTAGGTAAAACTCAGTTCTAAATATAAAATATGGACTTTTTTAATATTAGGTCATTACTTACTCATATTGCGGATCATATCACATTCCAATAAGGAAAATTTGACCAAAAATGGCTATCAATTTTTTTTTGCCATACAAGTAACTACAAAAATAAATAACGTTTGCGTCAGAAGATATAGAAAATATTTCGTTTCACCGTTAATATTCTTTGAACTTCTGTAAAGAGTTTAGTGATATATAGAATTGCACTTGACATTTATGCGGCCCGTAAAATGTTTTTCACTTGAGTTTCTGCCAAATTGTAGTGAATGGTATTGCGAGGTTGCTGATGATGTTTAATTGAATTATAACACGGTTGAGCTGTTGGACAGCTTTCACATCATTTATGTGTAAATACGATAGCTTTTGTCGCAACAGAATTTCAATATTTTTATTATTTATAGGTATAGAATTACAGATAGCGGCGGCATCATCCTCATTATTATTTAGCTTCACTGTAGATATACTGTTTGAAAATGTCTATGAACATATATAGCTTACTGAACTCCGAATTAAATGAAAAATCTATCGATAAGAGCACCACGATACGGTATTATGTTAGAATGGTATATTTAATAAAAGGGCAGTGTTTTTCATTATTTATTCTTGGAAAATTTAATTTGTATTGAAATTTAACGTGAAGTGAATTGAAATTGTAAAAGTTGTATTGTAACTAAACAAAATATATATCTAACACTTGTTTATTAGTCATTATGTTTATTGAATATCCTGTAGTAAGTTCAATATATATTTTTTCATTGTCAAAGTTATGCCAGGTGTGAAAATGGTTTACCTCAATGTTATGTTATTTTTAAACCCATATTTAAATACTCATACACAAATAACAAAAATACATTATATTTATTCTGGAAGTAGCCTGGCAGCGATCATCTCATATAGAATGTGCATCATCCTCTAAATATTTATAAATTCTGTTTTATCAATTAGCACACAAACAAAGAGTAATACTTGCAGTAAAATTCTATTGCCTCCTAAGAAAGATGGGTACTCATTTTTTCAGTTCACTAACAGGTAGCGCGTGCTTTCTCCTAGGTCATAAAATAACTATATGTCCTTTTACTCAAGTGAAGTTAAGTCTATAATTTGAAAAGCCTTAATAATCTCATCAATTATTTTATTGATGTTGTAATTGTATTTTATTTAAGAAATTATCTGCATTAGAAATTATACTATCCCTGTGTTACGTGGGCTTCACAAACATATAAATAACGGATACAAAGTACACCTACACTCGGAACAACAAACTTTGAAACACACTAGGAATTGACCCGTGTAAGAGTCAAAACTGGTTTAGCAGTGAAACATACTACCACTACACTAACAGGTCATAATTTTATTTTTTCTTATTATTTATATTCTATATTAATTATCGCTTTTTTATAAAAATCTCAAAAAAATGGTATTGACTTACAATTTATTAAATATCGAAATAATTAATTCAAACCAAAAATATTCTGCACAAAGTTGAGAACAGTTGCACTAATTTCATGTCATATAAAGTAGATAATTTCATGAAATTCTAGGAATGACCTAGTTATTATAATAAATTAAACGGACACATGTTTTGCTACATATTAGTCTGGAAAGGAGCACAAGGTAAGTGAAATTAGAATAGTTATGTTAGAAGTTAATATTATTAGGATGAAATAGTTTATGACCAGTTTAGCGCAAATACTTTGACCATAAATAAATTTACAATAGAAAAAAATCTGAATATGTTTATAAAGACTGAGAGTTTATTAAATATGGTTAGTGTTACTTTATAGAATGATAGAAAATCAATTATGTCTTTATTATATAAAATTTAGTGAACACAATAATAAATTATTATTACAGTTATGTAAACATAACTGTTAAACAATTTGAGCGTTTGAAATACTGTTTAATCATAAGCAAGACATCTTAATATATCTATAATTATTTCATAATGTTTCGGTATGATAGATTTGGTTTAATAATCTTACTAATATACAGGGTTATTTGTAATTAGTTGAGCACCTTTTGCAGGCAGCCCCTCTACATCAATCCTAACAACATTTGTTCTACGACTTTTTAAAATTAATAGTTTTAAAAATTTAGTTTTTCCCATACAAAATTTATTTATTGCCTCTGAACGTGCATTAAACTTGAGCAAAGAAAGGCCACGCAACTTGTCAAAATATGTACCAAGGCCACGTGCATAGGGGCGCGGGGTGGCGGCGTGACGCAGCGGCGGCTATGCACGTTAGAACTTGATCATTTTCTAAGGTGTAATAAAAAATAGCAACGTTTTCCACTTTTATTTATTAAAATATTTTCCACAATAGTCGAAACACATACCTATTATCTAACTGTTTAAGAATCTAATGAAAAACCAAAATCTCCAATAGAAGTTGTCCACAAGTTGAATGTCTCAATATTTTTATTTGGTTTATGGAATAAGGGCACTGTAACGAAATCAAATAAATATTATTTTTACAAAACAATAACTTCTCTTTAACTTACTTTATACATATCATATTATCTCGTTTGTTGATATTTATATCATGACAATAAAACAATAAGTTACTTACGAATTTCTTTACGAAGTTCCTAGAAACTGCAGTCAGTCACAAATAGAAGCGTCGGTATACAAAAACAATCCAGGTAGTTAATATAAAATATCAGTAATACTACACACTTTCATCACCATAAATCTCAAGAGACAAATGAAATATCAATTATCAAATAACAAAGATAATAATATCAAATTACAAATTACTTGACATTTGGTTGGTATTGACACCATCTGTTGGTGTTACCATTAATTAAAAACATCACCGTAAAATAGTAACAGTATTTAAAATGGCTCCATCTTGTGATCCCAAGCATAAACTTCATTCAGATATCCGACAAAATAAAATATTAAGAATCACCAGGAGGAATAATAGGAAGTTTATTTAAATTACGTCTAAATTGGCCTTTCCTCGTTTATGATATTAATAAAACTGAAAAAACGAAAACTTTAGTTTTTGTTAAATATGTGTGTGTGTGTATTAATGTACACATATAAGAAGTGAAACTTCTTAATGACATGTAAATATAATTCACATTTTCTTTTAAATGTGACTTAGAAATAAAGATGGCGCGTAACAGAAAAACGTCATAATTTTGATTAATATTAATTAATTAAAACGTAAGAAGTGAATCGACTGTTTCTGACGTATAATAATCTCATAGAAGAAACACATAAGTACCTTAAAAACAGACAAATGTACACAATCCACTTTAAAAATAATAACTTTAGGCTTCTTAACATGTCGGATCGTCACTATATCACAAATAAAATTATTCTTCATCATGGTTTCTGCTGTTTCGAGTTGTTGTTCGTTCTAGGTATAGCAAAACAGACCTTGTAAAGATCCGGCCCCAATGCTCCATTTCTCAGCCAAAACTCGTATTTCTTTTCATTCTATTTCAGACAATCAATGTATTTTAAAAATATTATAAATTACATTTCATAATTTCTTCTTCATGTTATAATCTTGAATTTATTTATTAGTTTCAATAGCAAGTCCATAAAATCGTATTGTCCAGTATGTAATTACAATTCATTATTTAATTATAAAACTCTAATCCGATAATTTTATTTTTGGTTAATGTAAATTGTGTTTTGTAATCCATATACTTGTCATTTTGATTATTTAGTATTTCCATAGCAACATGGTGTAAAAGAGATGAAGCTATACGAAAAAAGCTGGCGCGCGCGTTTAACAGTTTCTGACTTTCGCTAGACTGCCACGACCTATACTTAAGACTGCTTACAAAATACAGAGTAATAAATAATCGAGGGAGCAAAAATTTTTTTGTTTCGTTTATTCTGAGTTATTTATCAAGATTTTTTAAAAGTCGTAGAACAAATGTTGTCGGGATTGATGTAGAGAGACTGCCTGCAAAAGGTGCTCAACTAATTAAAAATAACCCTGTATAAATGCGACTGTTTGGATGTTTGGATGGATGGATGTCTGTTACTCAATCACGCCAAAACTACTCAATGGATTTTAATGAAACTTAGCAATATTGTAGCTTTTGTTCCAAAATAACACATAGGCTATAGAAATACTAACTTTTGCACGTGGTTTTATTTGAATCGAAGATAATATTTTTATGGCTTATGTTTCTAGCCATAAAAAAAAATATTTATACAATCTACGTGGACTAAGTCACCGGAAACAGCTAGTAATAATATATATCCGTCTCAGATCTCCGTCTTTACATATTTGTATGTGTATATATATGTATATATATATATATATATATATATATATATATATATATATATATATATATATATATATATATATATATATATATATATATATATATATATATATGTATGTATTGCATATAAAACCCTCAGTATAACTAAGGTGGACTTGAAAATATCCTAATTAAGTTATATGGTCAAAGCTCCTAAGCCTTAGTTACGGTCTTGCAGTCCGCTTAAAACTAAAGTAAAGAAAAAAAATAACTGGGTTTCTAATACATCCAACAAAACTAAAATAATTGCTTACTATATAAAACTACCCTTTATATAGTTTAAATGCTCTTTCTAAATTCTTAAAAAATATAAATATCAACAAAAAAATATATTAATTTAGAACCTTAATTTAAGGCTATTTAATCGCTTTCATATCATAATGCTAGTTACATTTTGTTTTATAAATTATAGGGACTTTTAAAGACTACAAATACAATCACATTATTTTGTTTATTCACGTAAAAGTGTCTGGGTTTCTGAAAGGTTTTACGTTTTTTCTATAGCGCACGTTGTTATTTGCAAGTTACTGAAATCTAAACACGCCTTGTAAAAATGTTTATCTACCTCTCTGTTTATTCGAGCTAACCTCAAAATCGACTAAACCGAGTTTGTAGAGATTTATATTGAAATTTCTGGACTTTTCAGAGTAAATTATTGACTTACATTTTATTTCCTACAAACGTTTGGTGTCTTCTAATTTATTTGTAAATTGTAAAAGTTAGCTTAACTTTGCAAGGGACTTGGATACATAACGTTAGAATAAAATTATATCACGGTATGGTTCTTTATTATCTGATAATTAAGAATTTGCATAATTTTTAGTATCTATATTGTTTTGGTACATGTGTTTTGTTTGTGTTAACAAAGAACCAGTTTTTGTTTTGTTTGACCAGCGACGTTTGTTTCTCTGTGGATTATTTCACTGCTATCACTTCTACGTCACAAAATATAACTCCTTAATTCATTACACATTAACAGCATAAATAGTTCAGTAGTAAATTTTATGTATATTTCTAATTTAAATTGTGAATTTTTGTTTTTGTACTTAATTTAATAGTTTATTTAACCGCCCCGTTGGTCGAGTGGTTATCGCAGACGCCTAACGTGTCACGGCGCAACGGGGCTCGGGTTCGATTCCCGGCAGAGCACAGGCATTTATGTGATGAGCATAGATGTCTGTGTTTCTGGGTTTGGTCGTTTATTAAATATATTCTCAGTATTTATTTGTGTATTTCTATGTATTAGTATCGTTGTCTAACACCCTTTAACACAAGCAAATAATTTGCTTACTTAGGGGTTAGATCAATGTGTGGAATTTGTCCTGATATTATGATATTATTATTATTTTGGCTTCGTTCGTGACAGGTAGGAAAGATACAATTAGAGAGACAAAAAAATTGCCATGATCATAATTTGGATTCGCTATTACAATAAGGAAATCTCAAGGATTTTAATATAGAACTGGCATATAAGGCATACTGGCTGGTATAAGACTGCTATATGTACGAAGGTTAGAGTAAAATACTTCGAGCACCATTGTCCCAGAAAATGGTTATCACACACCCAATCTGTAGTAAAACGAACAGAAACAATGTAAATATAATATTTAAATAAAACCGTCCAGTAACGATAAAGTATTATCTATGTACGTTTAATAGTTTCCGTTAATACAATTCCCACCCATTAAAGCTGGTTAAATGTCCTTAAGTAAATATTTTATGTACTTTTAACAAGGATGAAGTTTCGGGCAGTTTTTTTTCTTCAGTTGTCGGTTTATTTGTGAACGCGTTTTCTATAATATAAAAATCATTCTAATTTTATAAGAAAAGACATTTTGAAAATAAATTAGACCTGGGGCCCACTCATGAAACATACAAAATACACAAGTATCAGTAGATGGACAAACATATTACAAATATGTTTATTTGACGAAGTATTTATTACTTAAATTAATAACTCGTAATAGATCAAAAATTGTATAATGTATCATTACCTAATTCTAATATTTTAAATATTTTTTCTACTGTAGGGTTTGATACAATCCCAGTTTAAGCAGTCGTAGAGGATATTATTAAAAGGTCTCTCCATAGAGAAAATAAAAGTTGGAAATAAATATATCTATTTTCAAATCTCTTAAACCTAATTTATGTTCTCATAGAATCTGAATACGAGTTACTTAAAGTATATGGTTGAAATTCTATTAATATTTATATAACTTAATATCTACATATTGTTTCTCATTATTATTAACATAATTTTATCAAATTATTGACACTTCGTTAACTTTATTTTTAAAAGACGAAGTCCCATAAAACAAAACTTAACTTAACTTAAAAAAATGCTGTGAAGCAGTAGCTTTATTTTGTACTATTATTTTTTAAGATTCAAATAAAATTTCGAATTTATTTAATATATAATATTAAATATTATAAAGCTGAAGAGTTTGTTTGTTTGAACGCACTAATCTCTGGGACTACTGGCCCGAATTGAAAATTCTTTTTTTGTTGAATAGTCCGTTTATTGAGGAAGTCTATAGAGTATATATCATCTCGCTGTGACTAATAGAAGTTAAGCAGCAATGAAAAATGCTGCAAATTTAATATAATCTAATAGGTTCTGACTGACTTAGTTATAGCATACAGTCTAAACCGCAGGTCGTAGAGATAGTAAAATTGGAGGATACATTTGTTTTTCTACGTAGTGGTGTACTAAGAAAAGATTTTTAAATCCCACCCTTAAGGGTTTTAAATATCAATTTTGTATGGAACTCGGCGGAAACACTAAAAACCACGCGGATGAAGTCGCGAGCGACCCCTAGTTTATTATAAGATCCGATGTGAAAACTATCTTGCTCTATAACGTGTTGAGATCTTATAACGTATACAAAAAAAGAAAATTAGGAGAAAAGAAATAATATAATTTTCGATCAGAAAGGAACGACGATACTTGTGCGAGAATACAATTTAAGATGATATTAAAGTTTATTAGAGAGGTACAACGGTTAGCTGTTAGCTTAGTAAAAAAAAACATTCTTATTTTAATAGAAAACTTCAAGATCTTGATAATTGGTATATTTCCAAGACTATTAAGATGTCTTCATTAAGTGAGGTAGTATTTTATTTCCCTTCCTAATTACGTAAATCTATGGAGCCATTAATAAAGACAATATCAGTCATCAATAATATAAAAAACACAAAGATGATCTGAACTTGATTTATTATCGTGGTATATTAAAGCTCTCATATTCAAATATATTAATTACGGTACCAAAAGGAAAACTTTTATTTTTTTAAAAATAGTTTATATTAAAAATTAAGAATAATTACATAACGTTATATAAAAGAAATAATATATCGATAACTTAATTGCATATGCAAAAATATTTTAAACATTTTATTTTTACAAGAAAAAGTTATCCTAAATTGTCCATTCTAAACAACTAAATTTAATTCTGTTTTAGAATATACAGTAGAAGTTTACGTCGGCAATGTTTCAAATCTTAGACCTTGAGCAGCGTCAGTTATAAACAATAAAGTACGTATTGTGTTACTTATTTATTGAATTGCAAAATACATAAGATATGTATAAATATATAAACACTGGGCAAATGGCCCTTACTGCTGAGTTGATCACAGACGGATTCTTAAAAAAAAATACATAACATTTTGTTCATTATTCATGGTAAATTCTGATGATACAGCGTAAAATGTCCTCTTTTAATGCTCTTATGGGTTCATTGGCTTTTGAATTTAAACAACCTTATAAAACAGCGTCTCGCCAGGCGTAGTGTAGGATCCGCATCCGCTAGCTGGTCCGATGACTTGAAAAGGTCGATAGTGGACGCGAATAACTGGCGCAGAATGGGGGAGACCTATGTCCGGCAATAGGTTGAAGCTAACCCCATAAAATGTTCAATGATGGTATAAAACACGACCTAAGTGAGCATTCCTTATCTTTAAAATGAGAGAGTATGTGTAGAGTCTGTGACAATTATTAGGTAAGACCACTTGACAACCGAAAATTGTAATTCAATTAGGGCGGAAAAAAATATTTAATCTTGTCTCAAAATTGATCACCATTCACATTTTACACATCAACAAGTATGATCCAGTGACGTCTTCAGCCCAACCTTTACCAAGCAGTAATTATCTAATTTCACTAAATCTAAGATATGAATCACCAAGGTGTCTTTTTTGCACGCAAAATCTTGCTATAGTTTTGGAATACCCTTTACCTAAGAAATATTTGAAAACAACTTGTTATTTATTTAGGATCTGTCTATTTATTGTATACTTTTTCTTAGTTTAATGAAGCTAAAAATATCTATAATAAAATTAATAAAAGCTCGAATCTACCCAACGTGAGAGATAAGTGTCATTTATAAAATTGGTTGATTGAAAACTCTATTACAATTGAAAATCCGAACTGACTGGCAGTTATGAATTAAAACCATTTTAAACTCCCCCAAATACAGACAAAAAAATCTTCAAAAACTGTCTAGCCCTTTGCTTGCGAGGATTTTAGTGACAAACATAAATAGAATAGATTTGTATATATAAAGACCATTTTTCTAGCGATTTCTTCTGATTATCCCAAACTTAAGTAATAATCCATTCATAATCACTTGAAAGTAGATATTGCCCAAACATTTTATTTTGAATTTTGTTTGATTATAGGGAAATTCATAGAACGGAAAAAAATTATCTCAAATATAATTTGAATTATAATATCCTTTCAATACTTTTACTTTAACGTAATTATGAATAAAATATTTTTTGAGTGTTCCCATGAAAGTAAAAAAGGTTTGTTGGGTTAGAAGTATTATCTAGACTGTTGATTTCATAACATATAACAAGCTTTTTCTCTGCTCTTTATAGATATTAGTATCAGCTTACGTGGAGTGTTAATTGTAAAAGTTATTTAGTGATTGGTTTATCTTATATGGCTTATCATATATAGCTCATCTTATGTAGTTTTTTAAATTTCTCAATAAGTATTTCAATTTAAACTTATCTTTCTACATTAATTTTAATATGTTTTTATATCGTACATTACAATAATAATTGTCACTCTAGTGTAGTCTGGCTAAAGCGTGGTCGTATGTAGCTTCAGGAAACCTATAAATTGAAAACTTATTACAAATGTGAACAGTTTTCTGCTCGACCTACAACAGTTCCTCTTTTCTAACTGTTGACTTTCGCTTTTTGCGGGATAGAAAAACTATTTCGAAATTTTAAACAAATTTACCAAAATAATTTTTGACCTAATATCAAGTATATTAGCAGTTTTGTAAGGTGTCTCTAGACACTTGTGTGTAATAACTAATAAATTTTTCTATTGTATTTATTATGTATTATATTCATTAATACCCAAATACTAACTTTGAATCCTTCATATCATTACACATATCTACCCTTTGCCATGGATGGTTTATCCTTCAGAATTATAATAATTTTAAACAGCAATTTATATTACTGGTTTTTAATAAGTGTAATAATTTCAAAATAAACATTTTTAAAAAGAATTTCGCATTAAAGTTATATATTGCTTAAAGAAATATACAGATGTAGTAGTTTAAATTCAAATTATAATATTTAATGGATGCAAAAATAAACGTCAGGCAAATAAAAGGTATGTGATACCTATTCCGGACGCATTAATTCCCGATTTTTTAAATAATTATGTAATAATAATGTAATGAAACGTGATAATTTCAAAGTTATTAATTTTTTTCTATTTCAAATTTCAAAAATAGTCCCTAATAGCCAATTCGCAATAAGCTAGCGTAGTATTCATTGCTCGTCCCATCTCCATATCAGATAATTCCTTTGCACAGCAGTGGGACTACAAGCCGCTACTAATACTCACTTTTAAAAACTTAAAGCATAATATCTATTTAAAAATTTTTTTTCATCGACATTGAAGAAACTTATGAAGTTTATAAACGAATAAACTTTATAATGTCTGAAAGTATATTCAGTTAACTGTTAATTAAAAAATAGCCAACAGCTAAATAATTTTGTAATACATAAAATAATTAAAAAACCTTAGTAGGGTTTTTATTTGAAATAAAAAAGTTTAAATTTTTTAATTGTAGCAAGTTTACCGATTTACGGTAGTAATAGAACCTGTAGTCTTACTTTGAGTCGATTCATCAAAATTCTTCAACATTCTTAGTTGTTTCTTTGTAAAATTGCTTCAGAAGCATTTACTGGCATTTAATGTTACGTGCTCCTACAAAAAATATCTCTCCATTGAAAACTTATAAAGGTTAGTAGTTTATTACTGTTAGGCTGTACAGAGAACCTCTTATATTGTACTTTTAATCTACATCCGGAATTATCTTACTTTAAAATCTTGTTGTTTAAAATCATAGAGGCAAAAAACTAACATACGTGTCGTTGTTAGTCTTTTAGTCTTATTATTTTTATTATATGTGTAGATTAAAACGCATCTTTAGAAAGAAATGTTTACTTACAGAATGTTATTGGTATCAACAAAACGATTAAATTCATAATATGTGAAATTAAATTAATTGTTATTTTATTGCAATAACTCTGTGAAACTACGAAAATGTTTAAATTAGTCCCTAAAAAAATCATTCAAATATATTGTGTGTGAGTGTATTATATATACAAAGGCCAAGGGTTCTGCTAAACGAACAACTCATTTACTGGATGTTTGAGATACTTGAGTCTACAAACGACGAACACTTTCCCCACGAACTTATTGTCGGAGATAATAAATGCTTTAAAATTATAAAACTTTGTTAGTGTGTTGGATTTTATATTTAGATAAGATTCTGCAAGCAATACTAATATAATATAATCTAAGGTATCCAATTAAGCTACTTCATACTACAAAATAAAAACATATTAATTCAATATTAAAAGTTTAAAGATATGAAAGAACTAAATAAAAAAAATATTTAATTTGACAAAATTAATCCCGGTACATGAATCTAATAAAAACAGTCATATCTAAATTACTGTTTACTTGTGAAGACATAATATGTGAGTATAAAAATCACCTTTCTTGCCAATTGTCTCTGAGCCTCTGCCTGAAACCATATTAATAACAAAGAAAAAGCGATTGAAGCGCCAAGAGCAGCTTTTAGAGATTGGTCATATTGATAACTTTAAACATCATTATGTCTTATATTAACAATTTAATAGTACGAAACGATTTTAAATTCCTGAATATATTTGTAACAATATTATTTCACAGATTTATGGCTTACAGAATTAGATATGTAAATATAATAATTGAATATCTTAAGGACAGATTCTGATAGATTGTCAAATCAATAATTTTTACTACTATGAATTTACAAGTAATAACAATGATATACAGGGTTATTTTTAATTAGTTGAGCACCTTTTGCAGGCAGCCTCTCTACATCAATCCCAACAACATTTGTTCTACGACTTTTAAAAAATCTTGATAAATAACTCAGAATAAACGAACAAAAAAAATTTTTGCTCCCTCGATTATTTATTACTCTGTATTTTGTAAGCAGTCTAAAGTATAGGTCGCGGCAGGCTAGCAAAAGTCAGAAACTGTTAAATGCGCGCGCCAGCTTTTTTCGTATAGCTTCATCTCTTTTACACCATGTTGCTATGGAAATACTAAATAATCAAAATGACAAGTATGTGGATTACAAAACACAATTTACATTAACCAAAAATAAAATTATCGGATTAGAGTTTTATAATTAAATAATGAATTGTAATTACATACTGGACAATGCGATTTTATGGACTTGCTATTAAAACTAATAAATAAATTCAAGATTATAACATGAAGAAGAAATTATGAAATGTAATTTATAATATTTTTAAAATACATTGATTGTCTGAAATAGAAGAAGTAAGAATGAAAAGAATTACGAGTTTTGGCTGAGAAATGGAGCATTGGGGTCCTGATCTTTACAAGGTCTGTTTTGCTATACCTAGAACGAACAACAACTCGAAACAGCAGAAACCATGATGAAGAATAATTTTATTTGTGATATAGTGACGATCCAACATGTTAAGAAGCCTAAAGTTATTATTTTTAAAGTGTATTGTGTACATTTGTCTGTTTTTATGGTACTTATGTGTTTCTTCTATGGGAATATTATACGTCAGAAACAGTCGATTCACTTCTTACTTTTCAATTAATTAATATTAATGAAAATTATGACGTTTTTCTGTTACGCGCCATCGTAAAAAAATTCGTAAGTAACTTATTGTTTTATTGTCATGATATAAATATCAACAAACGAGATAATATGATATGTATAAAGTAGGTTAAAGAGAAGGTATTGTTTTGTAAAAATAATATTTATTTGGTTTCGTTACAGTGCCCTTATTTCATAAACCAAATAAAAATATTGAGACATTCAACTTGTGGACAACTTCTATTGGAGATTTTGTTTTTTCATTAGATTCTTAAACAGTTAGACAATATGTGTTTCGACTATTGTAGAAAATATTTTAATAAATAAAAGTGGAAAACGATGCTATTTTTTATTACACCTTAGAAAATGATCAAGTTCTAACGTGCATAGCCGCCGCTGCGTCACCCCGCCATCCCGCGCCCCGATGCACGTGGCCTTGGCACATATTTTGACAAGTTACGTGGCCTCTCCTTGCTCAAGTTTAATGCACGTTTAGAGGCAATAAATAAATTTTGTATGGGAAAAACTAAATTTTTAAAACTATTAATTTTAAAAAGTCGTAGAACAAATGTTGTTAGGATTGATGTAGAGGGGCTGCCTGCAAAAGGTGCTCAACTAATTACAAATAACCCTGTATATGTCGCGAGAATACAGAGAATACAGAAGGCAACGAGCCCGTCATCATTCTGGTTGTGTGGTAACGAGTCCATGACAGATAAACGCGATGTCCAATTTACAACACACTTTAATAATTTCAAATTAAGATAACTTTAACTAAATCTAAACAAATTGTTATCTGTACCTACGGGTCGACCGACAGTATCGTGCTGGAGATGTCGTTCAGACGAGCTTTCATGTAGAAGTGTGCAGCTCTCTGCCAACTCCCACACTGTGAGTCCGTCCACGTGATCTGTGACGTAGCGGCGTCTACCAAGTTATTGCTATTACGACTGTCAAACAGTGACTTATTCTACGTTCTTAAATCTAATTGTAACAGCCATTTATGTTCAATGGAATTACGTAGTTACATAAATAATGTAATCTTTATTTTACCTACACACCAAATTACTAATTACTAATTACAGCCGTAGTCTCTAGGTGGGAGGGGAGGTTGACCCTCTCACATATCATAGACCTACGTCGTGAGGGTGAGGGAAATATTGTACGCGAGTATTTAGATGACTGCTTCCCCAGTTCATGGATCGGAAGGCGTGGCCCAATTGAATGACCCACACGTTCCCCAGACGTAGCACCGCTCGATTTTTATATCTGGGGACGTACTAAAGAGTTGGTGTATGAGGTCGAAATCACAACAAAAGAAGAATTGATGGCAAGAATTAACGAAGTATTTGCAATAAAAGCAGAAATGACTCTTTACATCACCACAAAAAATACGTCATAAGTGCCGTGCGTGTATTCGTAACAGAGGGGCTGTATTCGAACAGGATTTGAAATAAAAATAATTTTGATTAATTTATTTTGTTTGTATTTTTGCTGGTTCCTCATTTATTGAACAAAAAGATAAGTATTATAGCATTTTTGATGTGGTTGTAATAAGTGCTAAATGGAGAACTTTTTTAATGCATACTTCCTCCAGAATTGGTAGTGGTTTTTTTTTAAATCATTGTGAAAGTTGAACTTAGATGTCAAACTTAAACTTATTTTTTCACTTTATGAGTTCTACATCAGTTAGGTAGTTCAGATTGTATCTAATTTTGCTTTTCGTGGCTTGAGCATGCATTTGAGACTAAAGTTACATGAAAACATCCGGTCTAAAACGGATTTTAGAAATGTTATTTAAGTGATCAGGTACAACTTCGGAGCAAAACTAAAAATTTACAAAAAAAAATCTTAAAAAAAAAATAGGACATCTAGGGTTTTTATTGGCCAACTTGTATTCTCTAAATAGGTACCTGAACACGCTCACTTGGTTTGTCGGACCCTCTACAAAACACCTTGTATATCAATTTCTTGTAAGTGTTCTTTTCACATGTGTTCTGAATAATTTAGCATAATTTTTGGTTTATTCGTCAGTTCTGAATAATTTACTTTGTCTCACTTCCATTGGCCTACATATTATACGATCGGAAATGTCGAAGGCGATTGAAATGCTTTCAACCACGATGCTTGAAGACGAATTGTTTTGAGATTAACTTCAATTTATTTTGCTTGAACGTTTGTAAATATATTCTCAGTATTTATATGTGTATTTCTATGTGTTTGTATCGTTGTCTAGCACCCTTAACACAAGCAAATAATTTTGCTTACTTAGGGGTTAGATCAATGTGTGTAATTTGTCCTGATATTATTATTATTATTATTAATATTACTTATTCTGAGTTTCAACATCTGTCGTCGTATCATTGCTGCTTAACAGTTTGAAGGTTTATAGTTTTTACATACATATGTAAGTACAAAGAGTACGTTTTATCAAAATTGAAATCTAGCGTACGAAGTCGCAGGCACAGCTAGTAAGACAATATATCTAACATGTCAGAGTAACATACATTTAAGCCCTCTGTAACAATAGTCTAAATGCCATAAATGTCTTTTTGAACTCGTAAACTAAAAAACTAAAAAGTTCTGATAATTCCAGCGTCAAGAATAATTCTAATTATAAATCAGTAGGTACTCAGCAATCTCTTGATTCAACATAAAACTTTATCGATAAAAATAGGTTATATCTGTCTGTATAAATTAAGTAGTGTCCGAAATTCAGGGTTTCATCTAGTAAAAGCTCCAATTTAATTTCTTCGGCTGCCCTTGCAATTGAATATTATTGTTAGAAACGTTTTAATTTAAGGTGTATATTTTAATTACGTTTTACTTTATATGATTATAAATCTAAAATAAGTCATATCATAAGTCTTAAAATGAGTCATAGGCTTAGCAATATTAAACTTATTAACATTAAAAAGGCATATAAATAAATTATTAAATATTGAATAATTACATCTTATATTTAATATAAATTATAAATGAATAATTTATCTACACGTTACGACCAAAAACCTGCGACCTTTTAGAAACCGTCCCGTCTCCCTGAAATTGAAACTATTGGATCACAAACGATCTTGATAAATGTAGTATTAGGTATATATATCGTAATGTAGGGGACCTCAATTCAATCTCTGTATTAAATAAGTCTAAAGTAACTACACATGTGTATAAGCTAACAATATGAGTTATTTTAAATTCAACATATTATCTAATAGTTTTTTCTCAAGGTTTGCTTCATATATATACACTAATAGAATATTAATATTTTATTTTTATAAATGTATAAAATTATATTTGTTTAGATGATGAACTTTAATAATGTCCTTTTAATTTGTATATGCACTTGTTTATCATTATAATATAATTTAAACAATGCAAACTTATAGAAAATTGGTTTACTTAAATTTTCGGAGTGGCCTCTATAATTTGTATCGATAGCTCGATAAAACCAACCTGAAAATAATGAAGTTTTTCATATTTTCGATATACCTACAATATACCTACCTATTTATACCGCAAAATATAATAGGAAGAGAATTTAAGTAAGTAACCACAATAAATCGACCAAGGATCCGTTATACCCATACCTTTTAAATGTGTGTAACGAAATAGAGGAGCTGTATTGACTAAGGAAATAATAAGATGGCGGCGAGGAGTTACGTGCTGTGGTTTATATTGTGGAGGGGAGAGAAGTGGAGAGGAGAGGCTATATATAACGAGTGTCTTGAGTTTAATTGGATTATTGTTATTAATTACACTGAAGAAATTGTTAATAAGCAAAGTGATTCAAAGAAGCTATACGTAGTCTTATTAAGTAATTACTCAACTGTTCTTTGTTCGTTATAATCAGAAGTGGGATAACCCTCAAAATAAAAAGTTAAAAAAAAATAAATAAATAATAACAGCCGAAAATGAAGAGGAGCGGAGGACATCAAGGCCTTTATGTACAAGTAAAAAGGAATAAAGATCTGCAAGTAAGTGGCAACTGTTCTCCATCTATAAAAGGATTAATTGATAAAAAAGTTAGTGAAGCAGTTAAAAAATGTTTAAATAATGATCGGGAAGTGGTACAATGTAAAACCACAAAATTACAAAATACTGAAAAGTTAATTCCCGATTTTGATCCAGATAATCGTGATTTGAATGTAAAGAATTGGATAAAGAAAATTGAACAATTAGGTATTATTTACAATTGGAATGATGAAACTAAATCTTTTATTTTACAATCAAAGTTGCAAGGTCAAGCTAGAATTTGGTTCAATAGATTAGATTCTTATGAGCATGCATGGGAAGAATGGAAATCCATGATTATTAGAGCTTTTCCTCGACATCACGACTATGCCTCTTTATTAGATGAATTGATGACAAGAAGGAAAGTTTCATCGGAATCTATGACTAAATATTTTCAAGAAAAATTAGCTATGTGTTACAGATGTCAGCTAAGTGATCAAGCTGCAGTATCCTGTATTGTGCGAGGGTTACCTAACGAGCTCCGTGCTAATGCCCAAGCTTTTCAATGTTCTACTCCAGATGAATTATATGAAGGATTTTTGTCGGCTTTTGATTCATACCTACCCTCTAAATCGAACAATATACCTAAAGCTTTTGAGACCTCAACCAGCCTTACCCAAAAGAATTTATATTTCAGAAAAACGCCAATTTGTTACCGCTGTAATGAAACTGGGCACGTGGCGACAACATGTAAACTACCCGATAAACGAAAGTGTTTCATATGCGGTAAACTAGGTCACGTAGCAAACGATTGTAAATCAGTAGGGGCAGAACAAAATCCAGTAAGAAAAGTTCAGCTAATTTCAGAGTTAAATGACGTGTACAAAAAAAAAGTGAAGATAAATGAGGTATTTATACAAGCTTATTTAGATACCGGAAGCGAGCTTAACATATTATACAAAGGAGCTTCAGAGGCACTTAAACTTAAACTTAGCCCTTCGAATGCACTGTTAAAAGGTTTTAATGGTGTTTCAGTTCGCGCATTAGGCGAGGTTTATTTTGATTTATTAATCGATGAGGTACAGGTAAATACATCAGCTGTAGTGACAGATGTAGATCTGGGTGGCATAGCCTTAATAATAGGTCAAGCTGTTATAAATAGAAAAGATATAACGCTAAATGTATCTCAGCGTGGTGCCTACTTATCTCAAGTTATAAGTACCCCCAATGATTTATACAATATAGATGTGTGTGATGACGCAAGTTGTTTCAGAGTACAATTGGTCGAAGATACTTCTGTGCCGATCGGAGACAATTTGGTTCAAGTAACAATACCTAACGCTGATTCCGGAGACTACTGTACGAATCCTAGACAATTCAGTATGGGCAACGTTGTGTACGCCGTGGCCAGCTCCGTGTTACGAAGTGGAAACGGCTTCGTGAGAGTCTGCAACATCGGTTCCAGCACCATTGATTGGAAGAAAGGGGCGACGATCACCAGAGCTGAAAGGTGCACACCGGACCTACAAGTAAGTTCAAACTGTTTTACTGTGAGGAGAGGAGCGTGTTCGGATAGTAATAATGAATTTGTAGATATTGATATTGGTGATATTGGGAATAAAAACGTAAAAACATTGGTAGATCTTTTAAAGTCATATAGAGATTGTTTTGCTACAAATATTACCGAAATAGGGTGTACAAATTTAGGCAAAATGGCCATAGAAGTTGAAACGAATAAACCTATAGTCCGGAAACCATATAGATTAGCATTTACAGAAAGAGAAATAGTAAAAAAAATGGTAAATGATTTAATTATCGGGGGTATAATTAGAGAATCTTCTTCACAATATGCATCTCCTATTATATTAGTGCGAAAAAAAAATGGCGAATATAGACTGTGTGTCGATTACAGAGATTTAAATAAGATAACCGTCAAAGATAGATTCCCTATGCCTCATATAGATGATCAATTAAGTAAGTTGTCGGGTAAAAATTATTTCACAAATTTAGACCTTTTTTCCGGATACCATCACTTGTTGATTAAACCAGATTCCATACACAAAACCGCGTTTATTACCCCTGATGGTCTTTATGAATATTTAAGAGTACCATTCGGTTTAGCCAATGCGCCATCAGTATTCATGAGAGTAATCCAAAAATTAGTTAAACTTGTGGGTAGTAATGAAATAGTGACTTTTATGGATGATATGTTACTCTCAACATCAAGTGTAGCGGACGGTTTACGATTATTAGAGAAAGTGCTTTCTCAATTACGAAAAGCGGATTTAAAACTAAACCTTAAAAAATGTTCATTTCTTAAAACAAAAGTTTCATTTCTGGGTCATGAGATTAGTTCAAATGGTGTAAGACCTGGTAATCTTAAAATACTAGCAGTTGAGAATTTTCCCAAGCCAATAAATTTACATCAATTGCGACAGTTTTTAGGGCTATGCAGTTATTTCAGGAAGTTTATAAATAAATTTGCAATAATAGCAAAACCGTTAACCGACTTAACAAAAAAGAGTTCTAATTGGGTATGGGACTGTAAACACGATGATTGTTTCAATAAATTAAAACAAAAATTATGTTCACGACCTGTATTAGCTTTATATGATCCTACGTTACCGTGTGAGATACATACCGATGCAAGTAAATTAGGAGTCGCGGGTATTTTATTTCAATTGCAAACTGATAGCGCGTTAAAACCAGTGTTTTATTATAGTCGAGTAACTTCACGTGAAGAAAGTATGTATCACAGTTATGAACTTGAAACCTTAGCTGTTGTTGATTCTTTAAAGAAATTTCGTATATATGTCTATGGACATTCAATTAAAGTTGTAACCGATTGTTCCGCTGTAAGGTATACGTTACTCAAAAAAGATTTAGTTCCCCGTATAGCACGGTGGTGGCTTGCAATTCAGGATTTCAATATTCAGATTGAGTATAGACCAGGAGATCGTATGAAACACGTGGATGCCCTGAGTCGTAATCCATCGACAAAAGATATTAATTCAAATAATAATATTCAGTTTTCTAAGGTGTCCGATAACATTGTAAATATAAATATGATATCATCCGACGATTGGTATTTGACGATTCAGTTACAGGACGACAAACTCAATAGCATAATTAAGCAATTATCGGAAGATCAGGCGTGTAGTGAAGTTAAAAATAATTACAAAATCAAAAATAATCGATTATATAGAAAAGTTTTGAATGGTGATAGATTAGTAGTACCCTCTTTTGCTAGATGGAAACTTATGCAAAAATTCCATGATCAAATAGGTCATATAGGTTTTAAACGATGTGAAGAACTTATCAAATCAGATTTCTGGTTTCCTAAAATGACTCGTTTTATTAAAAAATATGTAAGTAGTTGTTTAGAATGTTCTTATGCTAAAGGAAATTACGGCAAGAAAAGTGGTGAACTTCACCCTATTTCTAAGCCATCTATCCCAATGGAAGTAGTTCACATTGACCATATTGGGCCTTTTAGTAAAACAAAAAAGGGACACCAATATATTTTGATGATAGTCGATTCCTTTTCTAAGTTTTTGATAGCGCGTCCCTCTAGATCGATTAATTCTGTAGAAACAGTTACAATTTTAAAAGACATGTTTAGTTTGTTCGGTTATCCTAAGAGAGTAGTGTCAGATAGAAATTTAGCTTTTACTAGTAGGGTTTTTAAAGAGTTTCCGACAAATAATAATTTTCGCCATACATTAAATGCCATAGCATGTCCGCGTGCAAATGGACAAGTCGAACGGTACAATCGCACATTATTAGATGCTATGCGTACTCGCATTATAGACCCTAACATGTGGACAGAGTGTATATCAGATACCGTTTGGGGAATGAATAACACAATTAATGAAAGCATAGGCTATCATCCCTATGAGATTATGTTTAGTCATAGGGGTCGACTTATGCCGGAATTAGTTAACAATATAGAGAAATCACCCACTGTAAATGAAAAGAGAAAAAATGCTTCCAAGCGATTAGTACGTAAAGCAGAAATAATGAAACGAAATTATGACAAGCATCGTAAACCCGAGAAAAAATTTAAGAAGGGCGAATTAGTTCTCTGGAAACAATCTCCCACAGGCGGTGAAGTTAAAAATGTAAATACCAAGTTGCAGGTATTGTATTCCGGACCCTACATAGTGCAAAAGGTTTTTAATAACGGTCGGTATGAAATTCGTAGCATCAAGGGTATGAGGGGTTATAAAAAGTTTTCAGGGATAGTGGCGGCAGATTCTCTTAGATTATATCGCAGTGCCCCGGAATGTAGCGAGACTAGTAGCGATGATGATGTAGTCACTAAAGATGATCTTATTGATTTATTGGAAAGCTAATAATCTATGTATGCACCAATTGCGGTGCAATTGTTTCAGGATGGCCGACTGTAACGAAATAGAGGAGCTGTATTGACTAAGGAAATAATAAGATGGCGGCGAGGAGTTACGTGCTGTGGTTTATATTGTGGAGGGGAGAGAAGTGGAGAGGAGAGGCTATATATAACGAGTGTCTTGAGTTTAATTGGATTATTGTTATTAATTAAACTGAAGAAATTGTTAATAAACAAAGTGATTCAAAGAAGCTATACGTAGTCTTATTAAGTAATTACTCAACTGTTCTTTGTTCGTTATATGTGTCAAGTGACAAGTATTACATTACTTACTTACACACTTACAACGGTTTTAATTTAAATGCTTAACTAAATATTGGCTTTGGACCCTGATTTTTGAGGATATGGTTTTGTTAATAAATGATGCAGTAATCAGTAATCTTCCTTTAACGGAGTTTCTTTTAATTAATTAAGATTATCATTTTTTTTGTGATTGTATTATTCTATATTATTTGTATTTAATCTATAATAGTAATATATAACTAATACTTACTAATAGTTTAATTCTATTAATTGCCAAAGTGTTTCGATAAATCACACTCACGGTCTAATTAATTCCAAATTAAAAGTTGAATTCAGATTTCCATATCATATAATAATGTAATTAATTTCAGTGTCTGTGTTATTACGGTCTATGCCAAGAACATTTTTATGAGTTTTAGGAACCAAACTAAAAATATTGTAACTTCCTTCCTGTGTAAAAAATTAAAACATACATTGTAATTTAATAAAATGATTCCAATGTAAACTTTTGTAGCCTGCTAGTTTTTGAAATAATTTATGATTCACAACAAAGTTTTGAAAAGATTAATGATTGTATATCGTAAAGAAACAAAGTTTTCTAATAAAAATATCAATTTATATTTATAGGTTTACAAATTTTTAATTGGTTTTAAAAATATAAGTAATAGAATGGAATAACAGTTACCCATATACTTTCTATGTATTAAATAAAATTATACCACATGGAGTACACTAATATTGGTTATGGTTATTATAACCAACTTCAACAACAACTGAAATAAAATAAAAAACCGGGATTGCTTGAGACCAGACAATTAAAATATAGCTTTTATAATCAATTTATATTTCTAGAAATATTTAAAATTTAAGTTTAATTGGACCAGATAAAGCGGATATATTACCTGCAATTACAAACACATCATCACAAGTCTGCAACTTATGAATATGGTTTATTATAATATCATTTGGAGTATTTATAGATAAAGAAATATATGGATTTTTTTATTTAAGTTTCTCTATTGGATATGTCTTCTTTAGAGCAAGGTTAAGTGGTAGTCCTTTGGAAATTTCTGGGCATGTGTGTGAAAAATGTACAAAAGTTACAAATTAATAAACCGCAATAAAATTTAACGGGTAGGTAATAGTGGTCATTTGAGTTGTTTTACTATTTTTTAAATGATCGTTTTTAGTTTGATTTAAAATGATAAAACTCTCAGATATAAATTGCAAAAAAAATTGTCTTTGAAAGAATGTTTAAGTATATAGAAAATTAATTACAACAATAAATAATAACTAAAATTTTCGACTTACCGCCGTAACCATCAAGGCAAAAATTTGATCAGAACAACCGAAAACAAAGAAACGCGCTTCACCAGCTCGTGATAATATGTCACTGCTTCTTATCAAATCCCAACCCCGCGCCTGAGGTAACAGATTAAGATTCTGTCGTTTGTTTTTATTCAGTTATAGAGAGGCATTACCTGGTGAGCGCCAATGCCCCTTTAACCCAATAATAAGGCTGATCAACTGACCTATTAAGTTACATCTGAAAGGAATCTAATTCAAGTATATCCTGTTTATTTTAATTGCATTCAATTGATAAACCGTCATTGTTTATAAATTGTATGAAATCAGAATTAATTAAAGAAGGGCTTTTTTTAACTGATATTGCTGGTCAAATTTAAGTCAAATCTGTAAGCAGCATGCAAAAAATATCATATTCTAATTTAAGATACTCTAGAACCCTTTATTATATGGTAAAAGTAAAAAAAAATATGCTAAAAAAATACATTTAATACAACAGTTATTATGTAAAGTTATCTCCGAAGTTCTACTATTGAAAGCTAGGCTTATAAATAATATATTTACAAATATTCCATGATTCCACAGTAGGAGAAACAAATAATAGATTTTTTATAGATTTGTTTAGTTGCATAGTTCTATATTTAATTATAGTTTTGAGTTGAGGAAATTCGTGGAATTTCGAGTAAAATGTTTGGTTCACATAAATTTATTTGAAATTAATAAAATTATTTTTGGTACAAATATTTGGGACGCAATAATTTGATAAAGTAATTAGTAGTATTGGCGGTATATTACTAAACATTATGCTTACCTCTAAAAGATTGTATACACTGATCGTTATGAAGTCCATAATAATTACCTTCTTTATCTAGTAATTATCTATGCCCGCAGCGAACGGCTTTATTAAGACCGATAATAATAGGTGAAAAAGGAAAACATTAGCATTCTACCCAAGGTATCTAAAATTTAAGAAAATAGTTCACAGAAAATATAGTAGTCAATAAACAGGCTGGCTTTGGAATAGGTTTTTGATACAAAAAAACAGTTCCTAACGTCTGAGTAAAATAGTATAAAATTACCAGACAGGCAATATGACTTTTCTTACATCTACAATACAAAAAAAAACGAATGGCGGAAATCATAAATGTGGTTACAGACAAAAAGTATCTGTATAATATATACCTTTTCGATTTATACCTTTTAGTCAAAAATATTATGTAAGGGTAGATAGTGGATAAAAATCTCATATTATTCCGACACCTAGTAATTTTACAAACCGACAGGTTTATATATGTCGGCCTACTAAAAGCCCTAAATGAATTATTTCGTTTACCCTTGCAATTTAATATTGTTGATTAATACGTTTCCATTTAATGTTGTTGATTAAGACGTTTAAATTTAATATTGTGGGTTAAACCGCTTCAACATGTCTAACTTTATTCAGTGTTCTTACAATAGAATATATCTTTACTTTTGTATAGTTTTATTTTAATCTCATATAAAAAGTTTTAACAGCCGCCACGGAAAAAGTTGAGTTTGATCCAAGTAAAAATAGTTTCACTTGTAATAAAAGTATTTAGTGTGCAAAAACTATTCCAGTCAGAAGAAATGTAAAGTGAAACATAAAACTTTATGATAAGTAAAATCCTACCTAAATTGATTGATGTATATAGGGAAATGCTTTAAATATCGTTGTTATTTTTTTAAATAGATTCAGATCTTAAATGCTTAACAAACTTTGTATATATATCAAGTTTATTTTTATAAATCACAGTAACTCCGATAATCATACTTTATTACCTTTGTAAATGAATATGTTTATTTACGCAAATTTATTTTATTAGTCGTTTTATTAATTTGGAAGCTTGCCGTTCTTGCGACGGTCCGACAGTACTTTATACCGGCATACCTACTGGTATTATACAAAGCGGAGTACTGTGGTCACATATTTGCTAGTGCCGCAAAAGTCTCATCTTGTGGTTCTGGGCTTCATTGAGAGCCGAGCAAAGAGGCTTATAGGCGACCCCAAATTGGTTGAAGTCAATCTCCACAGCCTTGAACACTGGCGTAGAATTGCTAGTCTCTCAGTATTCTTTCATGGTTCCCGCATTAATGTCTCGTGCCTCATGCTTTTTGTTTACAATTACCGAATCCAATATCTCATTACATTTGTACACTTAATACATGTAGTTATAGTATACCAATTTTTAAATAAAAAATCATCGTAAAGATATGCATTATGGATTTTATATATACCTAAATACCAACGAAAATGGAAAAAATGTTAACGATTTCCAAGTTAAATCTAACTTTATATTCTATTAACTCTTCTCTTGAAGGGTTACATTGTATTCGGACGGAAATACTGACGCAGGCAAGTTGTTCCAGTCCTTTGCTGTACGAACTAAAAAGACGAAGAAAAGCAATTTTTTAGAATATGTGAAATGTTCACAACGTAAGGATAGATAGATACCTGCCGTGCTTTGGAACGTCCGGTGATGGAAGGGGACGGTGGAATTAACTCGTGTATTTACCTACTTGTATCAAAAACATAAGAGGAACTTTAGGGAAATAAAAGATATGAGTAAACTAAATAGATGATGTTTAAACATCTTATGTACGTACATGGATCTAATGAGGGTGGTTTTCTACGTATTACAATTATAATAATAATAATATTTTTTTCGAAGGCCAATCGATCTCTTTCGTTTCTTTAATTTTCAAATGAACTAAATACAAAATACACCAATCACCACTCCGTTCGAGTAGTTGTGTTTCCTTGTGCTCTTATAGTTAAATTAATAAGAGATGGTTTTGGTACAAAATCCAATAAAAGTTTTGAATATTTGACGAAAAAACTAAACTTAGAGGTTTTATCACCTAAATTAAAGACGCATTCAAAATTATGACGAAGGATCCAGAACATCGGACTGCAATTTTTAATTTAACACACACAAATTTGTCACAGTTGTAATAAAAGAAAAAAATATGTTTTAAAAAATAATGGGAGTATTCGACAAACCATAGTACCTAATATCAAATAGTGCCTTGACCAACAAAAGGAAAATATATCTAAGAGAATCTTTTTGGTACAGTTACAGTTTTACAGCTACGGTTTTTTTGGGTTCAAAATGGCGAAACAGTTTTGTGTCAAAAGGATGGTGGTACACTAATTAGGATAAATAATTATAGCGACTTAATAGAGATATAAAAAATTACTAAATGTCATAAAAAGAACAGAACTATATTAGTTATATATTTTTCAATTCTAATTATAATATCTTCTTCGTTTTGTGCATCACGTTTAGAACTCAAATTTTAATTACAGTATTTTGTAATTCAGTACTTAAAAATCTATATCACAGACACAAACGCACACTTAAACACTTAACAAACCTAGACAAAGTAACATTCGAATCCATTTAACAATTAGGTTTATTAGAAATAAAACATAACTATGAATAAAGATACTCAACTCGTGTATCTTTTTAAGCCCCGACTCAAAGAGAAGGTAGTTATAAGTTTTACCTGTGTATTTGTGTATCTACCTATGTGTCTATCTATGGCAACGTAGTCACCAAACGCGTGGACGGATTTGAATGCGGTTCTTTTAATCGAAATCTTGTTTCGTCGAGATAGTTCTTATTTTATTTATTTATACACTTTATTGCACACCACAATATATTAGAAAAAAAAGTAATACATATAAAGAAAATGCATTGTAAAGTACAAAATGCGGCCTTATAGCCTAACGGCGATTTCTTCCAGATGACCTTAGGGTTAGGAAAATTAAGTAAAAAATAAAAACAATATGAAATACTGTTAGTTGGTGTGGTTATAATAAACATACTTACCAATAGCTACGCACTAATAATTATTTAGATATGTTTTGTTAAAATAGAAGTAGTTGTCTCCAAGATATTGAGGTTTTATTGGTGGGGGTGAAAGGTTTTCATAGAATATTGATACTAATACTTAAATAAGTGAAAATTTGTTGGTTCATAAAATCATTTAGTACAATAAAGAAACCAATAACATAACTTTAAGAGCAGAAAAAAAAATGTGTATGTCAGCTCCCACGCACGACTAGAGTTTACTCGTTTAGTACGATTGTCTAAACAGACGCAAAAAAAGCTTATTTAACTGAAAAAAAGATTGATACCTTATGAAAGGTACGTGTTTGATAAATGTACCGGCAATATTATCTACACCCCTTTCTGCCATAGTTTATTTCAAAATACTTGCATTTCACTTTAGCAAAATATAATGATAAATATTATAACTTCACAATAATAATATTAATTATTGATATTTATAACAATAAGACACTGTTAACCAAACTGTCTAGCAGTTGCATACAATAGGTTGCGCACCAAAAATTTAACGAGGTCACTCGTTCAGTAGATTTTACACTTCACATTTTGTCATAACGGGCGCCTTATATCAAAATCGATTCTTAAGAAGTAAACTGTAAAAAATATTAAAACCCCGATTCAAAAAATCTTCTACCTCTAAGAAGGATAAAAATAATACTGTTCTGAACTTATTAAAGTCGTTGCTTCATGGGAACGCTTAATAAAGGAAGAAATCAAAATGCAAGTAATTTACCAAGGAAAATAATGAAATAACAATATAAAATCGTATAGTCAAAGTCTTCAATTATTAGTACCGAGAATTTCGTAAAATAGACACCATCGTCAAAGTATATATAACGGTCTCCCGACGAAACCACTTCAATAAGTATGTAATAGTATTATTTTTATCCTTTTTAGAGGTTTTGTGTCGGGGATTTGTTAATTTTTTTATTGTTTTTTTTAGTTACACTAGAGTTAATGTGTTTAATAAAAAGCAATTAAGATCTACAGTATTCATTAATTAGTTTTTTCTAGATTTCTAACATGGATGATATTGAAACTGTCCCAAAAAACATTGCTAATTACACTCTTTCCGACTCTAAAAGTTGTACCCTTACTTGTTGATATAATATTTTTTTTTTTTTATTTATGCTGTAATCATGCAATCAGTCGTGGACTATGAGCAGATATGTGGAGAGCGGATTGGTATGTAGAGCTCATCCCCTTCAGGACGTAACTCTTTAAGTTTCTTTTGAAGCCTACGGCATGAGGCTATCCAGTTCCATGATTATACGCCGCTTTAGTCGACCCTTGCCTTCAGAGATTGTAAGTTTTGCTGCTAACTGATTTGGGTGCCCTTTCAGCCTCTTTTTATATTTTGAGCTGTGGTATCTGATTTCCTCCTTCACTGTGTTAACTTTAAGGTACCCATGCAATTCGTTGATCCTAATAAACCATGGGGCATTCGCTATGTGCTTTAAGATGCCATTTTGAGCTCTTTGTATCAACATGATGTTAGAGTCACAGGCTGACCCCCACAGTTGGATGCCGTAGGTCCACACTGGTTTAAGTACAGTCTTGTAAATTAAAAGTTTGTTGTCCAAAGACAGTCGTGAATTTCGACCGAGCAGCCACTGTAGCTTTCTAGATTTCAGGTTTAGCTCGTCTCTTTTGGTGGATATGTGTTTCTTCCAGGTTAGATTGCGATCCAAGTGCATACCGAGATATTTCACTGAGTACTGGTGAGGGAGTTGGTTACCGCCCAGGGTCACTGGTGGGCAATCCTCTTTTCTCAAAGTGAATGTTACGTGCGTTGATTTTGTTGAGCTGGTTTTAATCCTCCACTTCTTAAGCCATTTATTGATGCTGTTCAGACCTTATTAAAGTCGTTGCTTCATGGGAACGCTTAATAAAGGAAGAAATCAAAATGCAAGTAATTTACCAAGGAAAATAATGAAATAACAATATAAAATCGTATAGTCAAAGTCCTCAATTATTAGTACCGAGAATTTCGTAAAATAGACACCATCGTCAAAGTATATATAACGGTCTCCCGACGAAACCACTTCAATAAGTATGTAATAGTATTATTTTTATCCTTTTTAGAGGTTTTGTGTCGGGGATTTGTTAATTTTTTTATTGTTTTTTTTAGTTACACTAGAGTTAATGTGTTTAATAAAAAGCAATTAAGATCTACAGTATTCATTAATTAGTTTTTTCTAGATTTCTAACATGGATGATATTGAAACTGTCCCAAAAAACATTGCTAATTACACTCTTTCCGACTCTAAAAGTTGTACCCTTACTTGTTGATATAATATTTTTTTTTTTTTATTTATGCTGTAATCATGCAATCAGTCGTGGACTATGAGCAGATATGTGGAGAGCGGATTGGTATGTAGAGCTCATCCCCTTCAGGACGTAACTCTTTAAGTTTCTTTTGAAGCCTACGGCATGAGGCTATCCAGTTCCATGATTATACGCCGCTTTAGTCGACCCTTGCCTTCAGAGATTGTAAGTTTTGCTGCTAACTGATTTGGGTGCCCTTTCAGCCTCTTTTTATATTTTGAGCTGTGGTATCTGATTTCCTCCTTCACTGTGTTAACTTTAAGGTACCCATGCAATTCGTTGATCCTAATAAACCATGGGGCATTCGCTATGTGCTTTAAGATGCCATTTTGAGCTCTTTGTATCAACATGATGTTAGAGTCACAGGCTGACCCCCACAGTTGGATGCCGTAGGTCCACACTGGTTTAAGTACAGTCTTGTAAATTAAAAGTTTGTTGTCCAAAGACAGTCGTGAATTTCGACCGAGCAGCCACTGTAGCTTTCTAGATTTCAGGTTTAGCTCGTCTCTTTTGGTGGATATGTGTTTCTTCCAGGTTAGATTGCGATCCAAGTGCATACCGAGATATTTCACTGAGTACTGGTGAGGGAGTTGGTTACCGCCCAGGGTCACTGGTGGGCAATCCTCTTTTCTCAAAGTGAATGTTACGTGCGTTGATTTTGTTGAGCTGGTTTTAATCCTCCACTTCTTAAGCCATTTATTGATGCTGTTCAGACCAGATTGCAGGCATTTTGACGCTTGTATAGGGCATATTGTATGTTCACAGCGAGAAGTGCCGTATCATCTGCATAAGTGGCTGTGGTAACTCCTGTGGTCTGTGGTATATCCGATGTAAATATTGAGTATAGTATGGGCCCAAGGACTGAGCCTTGTGGTACTCCGGCTTGAATGGGATGGAATTTAGAAGTGATGTCATCTACCTTTACCTGGAATATTCTTTCTGCTAGGTATGAGTTAAGTACACTGTAGTGTGTGAGGCAGCAATGATTTAATCTTGCACATGAGACCCTTGTGCCAAACCCTGTCAAATGCCTGTTGAACATCAAGGAAGGCTGAGGAGCAGTATTGTTTTAGTTCCAGTGATGTTCTTATGACATGGCACACTCTGTGTATTTGCTCTATAGTTGCATGTTCTTGTCTGAATCCAAATTGATGATCAGGGATTATTTTTTTTTCAAAAAGAGCATTGAGCAGTCGTTTTTGTAGGACCTTTTCAAACAGTTTGGATATCACTGGCAGCAAACTTATCGGCCTGTATGAAGATACTTCGTATGGTGGCTTGCCTGGCTTTAGTATCATTATGATTTGGGAAACTTTCCATAGTGCTGGAAAGTAACCAACTCTCAGGATTGCATTACAGAGGATAGTTATAAATAGTATTCCTTTTCTAGGAAGTTTTGTGAGGATTTTTTTGTCAATAAGATCAAAGCCAGGAGCTTTTTTACTGTCCATATCTTTGATTAACCTACTGATTTCTAAAGGTGAAGCAGATTTTAAGGGCATGTCAAGTTGAAAGTCTTGTTTTAGGATGTCGTCTATTTCACTTTCATCAATGGGCGGTTCAGCAACATTATCAACAAATACCGTGGCTAGATGGTTTGCGAAGAGCTCTGCTTTTTCAGATCTTGATTTGGCCCACATGTTGTCTTCTGTCCTGAGTGGAGGGTTGGAGCTTTGTGGCTGGTTAAAGTTTTTACAGGCACGCCACAGTGAGTAATCAGTTGCTTTAGCGGCAGTAAGTGACTCTAGGTAGATTTCAAGTGTAGCATTTTGATTTGCCTTCAGGATGTCTTTCAACTCCCGTATGGCTGTGTTAAGAGCTCTTTTGTCTTCTGGATGCCGGGTGTTGTGCCAAACTCGTCGCAGTCTTCTTTTATTTAGTATTTTTTGTCTAATATTCCAAGGTACAGTATTTTGTCTTGGTGTCTGATTGGAGTTTTCTAATGTGGACTGCCAGCATGCCATTTGAATTGTTTGTGTTAGTTCTTGAGTAGCGCGGTCTATATCATTTGGTGATTTCAAGGGAATTTGTGTATTTAGTGTCTTGTCCACTACTTCCCGAAATGATTCCCAGTGCGTGTGCTTGTTGTATAGTCTCGGGCTTTTTTCCATATTAAGAACAGTGGTGCTGACAGTCAGTATGACTGAAACATGATTCGTGGAGCTATCTAAGCAGGATTCTATCGACATAAATAGTCTAGACAGTCCCTTCATAATAAAAAAGTCCAGGACATCTGGCAATCGGTTGGGGTCACTAGGCCAATGTGTGGGTTCGGGTGTAGCAATAGTAGTCAGACAGTTAGTATCTATGCTTTTCTTAAGTTCTTTGCCTCTGGTAGTGGATAATCTGCTACCCCACTGAGCATGCTTTGCGTTCCAGTCTCCTCCGGCAATAAATCGGTCTCCCAAGGTTCGCACATACTCTGTGAACTGTTCTGCTGTTATTTTGTGTTTCGGGGGACTATAAACAGAGGAAATATTAAAATCACCATTTTTATCCTGTATAGTAACAGTGGTAGCTTGAATGTGTACTGTCCTAAACTGTGGTAGTTCATGATGTCTGATCGATGATTTGATAATGATTGCTGATCCTGCATGGGCGGTTCCGTCAGGATGGTTTGTCTTATAGATTTTATAGTTTTTTATTCTAACATCACTCCTAGCAGTGAAGTGTGTTTCAGATATGAGAAGTATGTCTAACTGGTGTAATTTTATTAGTGTTTCGACTTCATGTGTTTTGGGGGATAAGCCATCTAGGTTCCAAGCTGCTATCTTCAGTGCACTCATTTTGTTAATCGGTTTAGCATTGTAGTTATGAGGTTCAATAGTGTGCTCATTTGTTGTAAGATGATTTCTAACTTTTCTGATTGCTTCGAAAAGATTTCTTCAATAGATTTCATAGTGGTTGAGGGTGGATCTATGTTGAGAGTGGTATGTTTGTTTTTATGCTCTACAGCTTCAGCATAAGTTATGTTATCTGCTCTAGTAAGTTTTCCATCCTCGAGCTGTTTTGGCTGAACCGAAGCTTCTACATTCATATTTCTGTTGTTGTTTTTCGTTATTCTCCTATTTGTGGTGTCAGGCAATGGTTGTGATGGGCCATTTACTTGTTGCATGAATGCTGGTTGGTTTTTTCTTTGATTTCGGAATTGGTCGTTTGTTTTTCTGGCTAAGATTTCCCTGAACACTTCACAACCTTTGTAATTGGCTGGATGGGGCCCATGGCATAAGGCGCATAGGGCAGGTGTTTGTCTGTCTTTTTTCTGGCATTCTGACGTTTTATGGGACTTTGAGCACTTAACGCAACGGTAGGGCCTCATGCAGTAATTTTTAGAATGTCCGTACTGCTGACATCTTTGACATTGAACCACAGAGTTTCTTAAGATGTTGTTGATATAATATAAACCTAAAATGCAAAATGTACAGGAGCCTTTTAAGGCCTTATCGTTTTGTTAAATAGGATTCAATTGCAAGTAGATCATCTTTTCAGAATGCAGACTAAACAGATCTCCAAATTACTAACTTATCAAGTTAATGCTACTGTTTCTAATTTTGTTTTACAAAATAATAGGGTGGTAGCTTGTATCAGAATGAGTTAGATATTGTCATCAAACATACCTAACTAACAATAAAATTTCTTGCACCTAATTATTAATTTTAAAAAAATTGAGATTATTTAATATCACATATGGACTTTGCAACCAGTATTAGAAAATACTTTGCGTACACCACCCGCCCAACGTAGAAGAATCATATAAATCGTAATAAAACCAATTAATTGTTAATATTTTACTGCCGATATCTTTGTTTATAATATTATCGTATTTGCAATGGCACCGACAGAGTACCAAGATGTAGCAAGTTAGATATCGTGGAACATAGATGTATTATAATATAACAATATAGATGTATTATAATATGAAATTCCACAAATTAATTTGCTATGTATCTTAAGGTTAAGCCATCTTTTATGATTTAAGAGAACAAAAATATGTTTGTTGCAACATCAGATTACAAACTTCTGAATTCTTCGGCTTGTCTTTACTAAAATATATATGTATTATGCATTTATACCTTCTTCTTGAATCACTCTATATAAAAAAAAAACCTCATCCAAATCCGTTTGGTAGTTTTAGATCTAAGCATACATAGAGACAGACAACGGAAAGCGACTTTGCACTTTACTATGTAAAGATATGGCTCCTTTAGCACTTTTTGGACGTTTGTTACAACTGCGACATTTACAACAACTGTACAACAATGCGATACATTTAAATAGCATCTATAAAAAAAGTCTTCTTAGAAATTAAAGAAAAAACAAGTTATTGAAGCTATTGAAGGTGATAAGCAAAATTTTAAGTGAAAAGCCACTTTTAGAGAACACACATAATAAAAAAGAAAAGAAGACCGCTAGTCGATATGAGTTACTAAAATCTGTCAGTTTCCGAATTCCGTAATTTAATAAAAATACCGGTAGTCCAAAAAATATATTTGTAGACTTACCAATTCTATAGTCTTAATCGCTGCTGATGAATTAGAGACATTAATCTGGATCAGCAACTTAACCCTAGATATTTTACGAACGGTAATACTAATCATTAGTCGTTCTGACTATTTCTATAATAATTTATAGATCGTAAATATATCAACTTAATATTGGTTTATTTCCATAGTTTATTTTATTTATTTATTAGAAATGAAAATCGGAGTAATTTTATAGAATTAAATAATGCACTGCCACCAGATTTAAGATCGGCATCACCGATCCTCTTCATTCAAATATCTGACCACATTTTCCTCAGTTTATTACAACTACCTCTTGGTCAGAAAGAAGTCAATTTAAGTCTAAAAAAAAATAAAATATTATAAAAAAAAACAAATATCGCAAAATAACCATTCATACAGATTATTAAAATTCACACTAATACTAATCATTAGTTAAATTGACAAAGAGTAGGTAATATTTTAAAAATGGCGGCATTTTCCGGGTAGACACTGCCGCTACTGTAAACATCCGGTCGACGACTAAGTTTACACGAAGAATCAAGATATTCAGTACACGTTTGAGAAAGAAAGAGTAATATCTGAGGATGCTAATAGTTAAAATGACTAACATTAGTACTACAGGTTTAAAAAATGTTTCTTCTATGGGATACGATATAATCCTAATGACATAAGATATGATTTTGGCTTTTTGAAAAAGCAGATATGCTCTTGGTTGAATATATTTTTGTTAAAATAATATTTAATATGTAAAATGAGGGATTGGGTTTTTTTCGAGTTTATATTTTTACAACTGTATAATATGTATGTATACGCTACGAAAATTAATATTTTTGCTTATATTATCGTTCTGTAACGTATATTGCGGTAATTTACATGCGTATTATGAAGAATACAACTTTTTCAACATTTTTCATCGCTGTATCTCTGAAGTGGTGAATTTTTATAGATAATTGCATAATGAATAATTTTTGCCTTACCTATTTTTTTATAAAACTTACCGTTTAGCTGGAAAACTCAAAAAATCGCTTTTTGCAACATTTGACCTTGAATATTTTTTTTCCACACTTCGTATGGATGGATCGTATGGATGGATATGGATGGATTTGTACGAATTGTGTATAATAGGGTTTCCAACATTCATGCCAATTTTTAGCAAGGAGCGAATTAATGTAACTAAATCCCTATTTTTGATGCTAGCTTGACCGGACTATAATTTGTTTTATATAGTTAAATTGTTCTAATCTAGCTGACAGCGTTGGGTGGGTCAGCGCTGGGTCAGCTCAAATAATAAAACTCTAAATTAGTCAACACTATATATTCAAATTAACTTATAATTTTACAATTAACCTGATTCTTTAACTAAATTTTAGAATAATAATGTTAATATGCCTATTTTCTACTACATAATATTTTGTACAGGAAGCACTATTAATGTAAAATTTGAATAGGTTTATAGTTTATTGTTGTTTATCGTTTATTTTAACAGTTAATTTTATTTGGAGCAAAATGTTAGTTAGGTTAGGATAAATTTGTTAAATTAATTATCAGGAAAATTTTACGGCAATGAATTAGCCTAAAAATGTTTGAATAAAGACCTGCATAAATTATTAATAAGTGACTATATTTAATAAGTTAATTTAATAAAAAAACCTCAAAACCATTTTTTTTGTGTTGTGATGGAAAGGTTACAATTGAGGATTACAGTAAATCAAATTGCGGATAATATTATTTATAGATATATTAATATTATATATTTGAAATAATTTCTAGGAATGGTAGTTCCGGTGCTTGTTCCAGAAAGGGCAAGTTCTTTAAGTAGGTTATAGAGAGATTTTGCTGTTATATCTCTCGCTCTCACTTCTACCACGTACAAACTAACTATAAATTTATTCCTGGTCAGTTCGTTGGTCAGTTCTTAATACTTATTGTAGCTTGAATGTGTGATCCCTTGGGATGTTTGTTTTCCAAGGAACATTAAGCTCCACAAGTATCACGCGCCTCAGATGTTTAGAATACAGGAATTAGTCCGGTCTAGAAGACGAAACACCAACATCCCCAGGGATTTGGTAATGCTTTTCATACCATCATGAGAGTCCAATCAGGAGCCGCGCCTAAAATTGAATAAGGCTTCGGTTTTGATTTTTTGAAAGAGCCTTCTTTTAGAAATTCTACAGATCGTTTGGTGGTTGTTATACACTTCCGCGCTCTTGCTACTGAAGGACTAACCGCTTCCCGTATAATTTCTAATACCTTTAGTTGCCTCGGGGGACTGTTGTATGTACGTTGACGATGGTGTCTATTTTACGAAGTTACTTATTGAGGACCTAGACTATACGATTCGATATCGTAATTTCTTTAATTGCCTTGTTAACATACTTGCATTTTAATTTGTTGCTTTATAAAACGTTCCCCCATCCAATGACAATAAATACATAATAAATACATAATAATATTATTTTTATTCTTTTTAGAGGTATTTTTGTATAGAGGGTTTTTAATTTTTATTTATTTTTTCTTCTTTTTAAAGTTATGTTACTGGTGTCTAAATTGTACTAAATGAACTCACAGACATACAAATTTTCAGTTGTTTAAGTATTTCTATTAATTTATCCTAATATTATAAAGAGGAAAGATTTGTTTCTCTGTTTGAATTGAATAGGCTCCGATACTACTGGACCGATTTATTAAAATATTTTACCTTTAGAATCCTACATTATCCCTTTGATGAACATCGACTATATTTATTTAATAAGAATAAAAAGGATGTTAAAATGAAATTGTCAAAAATATATTTTTAAATACTCTTTCTATTCTCAACAGTCAATGAAATTTCAGTGTTTGAATGTTTCTTAAGACATACATACATCAGATAACGTTTAAAAAAATATTATAGATCAGTGTATTTTTCTTTGCATCTAAAAAACTTGAATTAAAAAATAATATAGCTCTTGATAATGGTACTTCTTAAATCCAAAATATTATTAAATAACTTTAGGAAATGAAATCATCTTCGACTTTAAAAATCACAACATACACCACGTTAACATTTAATATTTAATTGTATAAAAATTGTGTAACATTAAAATATAACGATCAGTAATATATAATAATAATAATAATAATAATAATAATAATAATAATATCGGGACAAATTACACACATTGATCTAACCCCTAAAAGTAAGCAAATTATTTGCTTGTGTTAAGGGTGTTAGACAACGATACTAATACATAGAAATACACATATAAATACTGAGAATATATTTAATAAACGACCAAACCCAGAAACACAGACATCTATGCTCATCACATAAACGCCTGTGCTCTGCCGGGAATCGAACCCGAGCCCCGTTGCGCCGTGACACGTTAGGCGTCTGCGCTAACCACTCGACCAACGGGGCGGTAAGATATATATTAAGAATTACCTTTAAATTCCAGTAGCTAAATTATATGACATAAATATTAATACTTCTTTTGTAAAATTTTATAATATTGTATTTGTATATAATAACATTGTATATGTTTATAATTTTTACTTTATTTTATTACCTCACATTTTAAACATTTCTGGGCAGGTTTGGACGGTAATTCCAAACCTTTTTATAATAATGTAAGGAATGGAATCGAATCAGAAGGTACGACTTAGTATTTTTGTCAAAAAAATATTATATGTATGTACATTTATTTTCATATATATATTATATATATATATAAAGAAATTACACCCCCGCAAGCCGTGTTACGAAAATTATACTTGTTTTTTGTTCAAAAAACTCGTTGACAATACTTAATCAAATATAATTGAACAAGTAATGTCGTGGCAGATAATCAGTCCACCGACCATAATCGTTACATTACTTTTCGTTTATTTACAATTAACATTTAACGATTATTATTTTTTAACATGTTTCTAAATACAAAATAATGTAAGTTACAGACAGTCAACGACCGTCAAGAGTTTGAAATAATCTCGTTACAGATATTCATGATCTGAATGATTTCGAAAGAGTTCGTTATTATAATATTTGTTAAGCAAAACTAATAGATATTAGTGTTTATTATTAAAATACCGACTATAAGTGTGTATTTTTAAGTGTTATTAAATTTAATTCCATTAAAGATATTTAAAATATTTTTGAGAGGTTTTTAAATTAAAGCAAAACTATTTTGAAACTTCAATATTCAAATTAATAATTTGTTATCTGTTTGTCTATGTTTCTATACGTTTCACAACTCCTAGAAGACTTTTAATAAAAATCATTTTGGTTATGCCTAATTGCAACAGTCAACAATCATAATATTCCAACTCAATAAATATTTTCATTCTCATGAGAACACAAAAAATATTTTCCTTATACATTACAATGAAAGTACTAAACAGATTTTAATGAAATTTGTGATTTTGTCTCAGTAACAAGTAGAATGTTTAACCTTTTGAATACTTTGAGTTTAACAGTTATCTAAATTTATGGAGTTATTTTATTTATAACACAATATAAATTAACTGTACAGGACTCTAGGTAGAGAAATTAATCTGAGTACATACCAATACCTATACCTATACCTACCAATTTCCTAAGCCTTACGATCTCACAATGCTTAAATTACAGAAATGTTAATTTAAGCTCGCAAATATATACATATTTTTTCATCATATATTTTTTTAATTATATAATTTGTTAAATTTTCACTTACCTATATGCTTAAACAATGTTATATATTTTATACAAAATTATAAATGAAGAATTGAAACGAAAACGTGGATTTATAATAACATATAGGTACTAGAGTATAAGAACACTTGTCTTAACGAGACATTATTCAACACTGTCCTCTCGGCTAAGGCATTCACTAGCTTGTCTAGACGAAGAATAATGAAAGTATTAAAGCTTTTAAGTTAAAAACTTTGCTGAAGTGAGATAAGTAAAAAGGAAATTATATTGTAATACTTAACATAAGTATGTATTATCGTACGGTGTACAATATTGTTTACAGCTGGCGCTGCTGTAAACAATATTGTACATCATAGGAAACGTTGCCAGAACTGCATTTACACTGCCGTTTTCAGCCACTGTGCTTCAGATGCTAAGATACTTGAGACGTTCACTACACAGACGTACACAGTACGGACATTTATATCCTGTATATTCTGATTCAGAATAAAAAGTAATTTGGATAATATATTAATATTCCTAAAAAGTAAGTACCAAAAAGTAGCCCTGTACTATCGTTATTCAAAAGTATCCTTTAAAACATATTACAATAATTGCATTGGATACCTCTCAATTAACTGTCTCTGAAAAACGAAAGCCATTAGCAACGTTATCATTATTGTAGGGTTTCGCATTGAACCGATATTTAAACACCCATTAGCACAAAGATTTAATTTCTTCTTCTTCAATTATATCAACTATTTTTAATGTTTTTGTAAATTAGTGGAGCAAACGCTGTTAGTTAATTATTAAGTTTTAAACTTATATTTAATTATTAAGATATATAAAAGTCTATATAAACCAAAAAAATAAAACCATAAAAAAAAATTGAGGAAACCCTTTATGTTATTGTATGCTAGGAAACTTTCATTGTCTGCTTCAAATTAAATTTATTATTATCTATACACTAATAGTATCTAGAATAATGTTATAAATTAGAAAAATATTTTGTTATATTAGGAGTGTATTAAAAATAATGTTCTTTCGTTTTATTTAATCATTTTTGTCCTTGTTATATCATTGGCTATTTTTTTGTTTAAATGATACTGAAATATTTTTAAACAATTTTTAACTTACCATTTACTAAGACTTTATTGTAACTAATACTGTCAATAATATTTGTTAATTTGTACCGATCTAGCTTATTTATTCTTCTACTATTTGGGTGATTGTTATTTTACCTTTGGCTGTAAGGAATGTGTAAATTCACAATGAGACACAATATAGAAGGTTCCATCGGATTCAGGTTGCTTTTTTTCTAGTTTTGAGATTTTGACTATCTAACCTACAAGTTTTATAAACTTTTTATTTTCCCAATTTGTTAGTAGAAACCAGACAACATTTTATGTGAAATTCCATATTGTTCAAATAAGTGCTATAAAAAAGATAAAATGTTTTTGGAAATTTCAAACTATATTTATTCTATCCACTTTACTATATTTGTTACCGGATATTCTTATAGCCCTACACTCTGTTATTGAATTGAATGCCAATTAATTTTACTAACTTCATTTTGGGGACCAAAATTTTTCTTAAGCGGAAATGTTATTTCTTAGGTATCATTACTCATTGGTAGTAATATTTATTCAATAAATATATATTTGGGTTAAAAAAAAACAAAATCACGGCGCCGTGTAGTCGGCTCCCGGGATAGTGTGTGGCCAGTACACGGCGCCGTGTTATGGTAAATCGTAACTATTATTGCTATTACATTAAAATGAAACGAACATTATTTAAAAAACTGTTTTACTAAAAATATGTCAAATTTAAAAAAAAGAAATCAAATTGTTGTTATTCTATTTAAGAAGAAACCCTATTTTCTAACATACTAATGAAATGCAAAACAACGTTCAAATCATATACGAAATCATAAACAAAAGCCACGCTATTCATCGCATGCTTTGTTTATTTAGTTTACTACGCAACTCTTTGTTTATTTAATACTACTATTTCAATCATTACTGTCCCTGTCCTCCTCTTCAGCACATTGCCAGTACACAGATTCCTCGCTGGAGTACCTATTCATCCTCCTCTGTACTATCGTTCTCGCTGATTATTCGGCGTTTTTTAATAAGCGAAGTCTTAATTAATTCGTTACAAGAACGTTTAGAAAGTCCAGGCTTTTCACTAATTTTAAAGGAAAAAACGACATTTTTGATGTATTAATACACTCAACCACATGCGAGAATTTAAATCCAACAATTATTTTTAAATATTTAATCATTGTCCGTATGGCCACGCAAGAAACGTGTCTGTATCGCAGGAGCCGACTAAAAAATAACGCTTTGAAATTGTATGGTTCAAAAACACGGCGCCGTGTGCTTGGCACTCAATGTAATTATGGCCACGGAAATAAGTGCTTACATATAATTTAACATATAGAAGGTTTTTACAGAAATAAATATTTTTGATGTGTATTTTTCGATCTACTAAAAAAGAATATTTTTTTAGAACATTATATCAGGTGGAACATTATAAAGGTGATACGATATAAACATTTATTAGACCTATGAATAAATTTTTCTAAACCGTTATAAAAATATTGTTCACGCTATTTCGTAAATATTATTTTCTTACATCTAAGTTATATCTAATTACATCTAATTTAAAAATTTGTATAAGCAACGTTCGCATCCTTACCTATCCTTTAACCTATCAACATACCTCAATCACCGCAAGAATCGAAGATGGCTCCATCTAGAGAAGTATATCTTTTATTGAATGCAAAGATATATAAGCCCTTACCCTCGCATAAGAAATATAGAAACCACGAACTACGAACCCGCTTGGAGCTCAGCAAATCATTAGTTATCATCAAGTCATTACCGTGACTCCTATAGTCACTACGAACTTATTGCTGCAAGTGTATAAAACTGGACCTATCAAGATTATATTATAGTGCAGTGTTTATGGTGTATCTATATTGTGACCAGTGCGCTTAGTCTCCGGTAACCATCGTAGGAAGAAGAACGACGTTGAAACCACATTAAGTCCTCCCTATACTTTTACCTATCCCCGCGACGTTGCTTTAGCTGATTTATACTCAAATAACTAGGTACATAACCGCCACTGGCACTCGTCTGTAAAACGCTTCCCCAAATATGTTTATCTTTTCCGTCAAATGAGCTGAAATTGACTCCTTTACCTTATTGTCGTCGGAAAATTTCCTTCCCCTTAAGTCTTTTTTATAAATTGGGTATTAAAAAAAGTCACTTGGAGCCAAGTCTGGACTATAGAGTGGGCAAACTCATGCGTGCACAAAGCAACCATTGCAATTCTGCTCTTGTGAACCGGCGCGTTGTCTTGCAACCGCAACACACGCTTTGTCCTGTCCTGACTTTTATCATACCCAGGTGATCATGTAGGATTCGCAAAATGGTGGTATCTAATACCCCAACTAATGCCTATAGTTGTTTTTTCTTCAAACAGGCATCTTCTTGTACAATTTTCTCCACTTTTTCGAGGATGTCCGATGTGGTAGCCTCAACTGTCCTTCCTGAACGGGGGTCGTCTTCGATTGACTCTCGACCATGTTTATAAAGACCATGCCACTTGTAAATCATTGATTTATTATGGCACTTTTATATATATTTATATAAAAGTGCCATAATATATGTTTTATATATACCCTATAAACGACTTCCATTTCATTCAAAATGGTTTGAGCGTTCTTTCCTTACTTGGTAAGGAATTTTATCACAGCACGGTGTTCAATTTTCTCCATAGTTTCTGTTTTTTTCAGGATTGACTTGTTCAGCAGCCGACTATTCGTAAACGAATAATGCAATCAGGTTTAAACTCGGTATATATACTAACAATGAGTCTTCAATACGTATGGCACCAAGCGAGCGCCCCTTCCGGTTTTCACACTATGAATTACGGAGACATCATTGAAAATGCGTCTCTTGTTGGTTAAAATAAGGTTTATCTCATTTTTGACCATACCGTTGGGGCTCTTTCAGGTTCAGGTTCTCTGAGGTGGCTTCTGATAAAAGGAATTCATCATAAGGAGTCCTTTCTTTTCCAGAAAGTCGACTAGCGTCTGACCCCTGTGGTTCCTATGTCTATATCCAAATTACCCCACTTTCAACTCTGAATCACCTCTATTGCCGAGATTCGCGTTAAAGTCCCCCATAACTATAGTGATGTTGTTTACAAGTTGTTAACAAGAGATTTGTGGACAAAAAGTCCGACACCACCTTGGGATTTATGTTAACCCATTTTTTTATTTTTTTTAGTATCTGGAATCCTCATAGGATATGTGTATCCTATGAGGTGTGCCTCAATCAAGGGGAAGATGGAGGCGGTTATGTGAGACTTCTACTTACTAAATCAGACGGTCAAAATATTACCGTCATAATTTAGCGCCACGGGAACGCTTGCGCACGCATCCGCGTCGGAGCAATGACGACAGGCCGCGAGCAGTCATCCCCCCCAAGGCGTGAAGCGACTAATTGACTGGATTGCGTCCCACTCCGGTAGCCGACTTATTGGGATAGAGTGCTTCCTTTCCCCCACCAAGTTGACCTCAGATCCTTCACCGAGACGACAGCAAGCTGCACTCAGAATCAAGGAGTCTCGATCCGACCACCCCCACTTGGGCTAGGTCGGATGACCTTTTAACGAATGCTTGAAATGTGTATTTTGAAATATGGAATAAAACAGGTTTATTATATTATTATTATTAAGACTAAATCATTCTGGAATTGTAAAACTTTTAACGTAAAAAAAATGTAAATAATAAACGTGATATTTCATAAGTTTTAATATTAAACCTTAACTCTGAATATAGCATTTACTTTTCTTCATAAAATAAATGTCTATTACATATTTTCTGCAGCAAATAATACTGGGCAAATATTATAGTGAAGTTAAATATGTTGCTTGAGTTTAATAAAGTATTTTTTTATCTTACTTGACAGGAAGTAGAATAGAAATAAAAAAAAGCATTGATTTAGAATTTTTATGTAAAACTCTAAGTTTTCAGAAATATTATATATTTTATTTATTATTGGATACAAAATAAATATCGTACGTAAGAAAAGTGTTAGACACTTTTTTAAAGTGATAAGAATACAAGAATAATTAATTTTTAATAATAATAAATCAAGAACCTTTTCATTGAACACATACCGAAGAGATTATGAGTTCCACCGTGGCACTATTGCTGCCGAAACGACTCGTACGATTAATGATGTGTATGGCGTTCGTGTTGCAAAAGAAAACACACATTGTTTTTGGTTCCAACGTTTTCGTTCTGGAAATTTCGACCTGTTAAACAAGCGTGGAGGGCGGAAACCCAAGTTTATAATAAAGAATGGAAGTCTATTCTGGAAACGGATCCATCGCAAACCACGTCCGAGTAAGCTACAGAATGCGGTATTAGTGACATAAATGTTTTATTCCAATTGAAGCACACAGGGAAGAATAAAATCTTGAAAGGTTGTTACCTCATAAATTGACTGAAGCAAACCGGCAAACTCGCGTCGACTACTGCGTTACATTACTGAACCGGCACAATTAATACCTGTGATATAAAAAGGATTTTCTACGATAATCGGAAGCATTCATTTCAATGATTCCATCCTGGTCACCCAGTCAAATTCCGGCCTGCCCCAAGCGAAAATTTACCCAAAAAAAATACTTGTAAGCATTTGGTGGACTAGTGCCAGTATGGTACATTACAGTTTTCTCAAATCTGGCCAGACTATTACGGCAGATGTCTTTTATTAGCAATTGAAAACCATGATGACAAAGCTAGCTGCTGCACAATTTAGGCTAGTCAATCAATTCACACCACTGCTGCTTCACGACAACGCTAGACCACACACTGCACAACAGACGGCTACCAAATTAGAAGAGCTTCAGTTAGGTCGTCTAAGACATCCACTGTACTCCCCGGACCTTGTTTTAACAGATTACCTTTTTTCTGAAATTTGGATAATTTCTTGCAAGGGAAAAAGTTTAACTCCAATGGGACAGTCCAAATTGCCTTCAAATATTTTATTGATTCCCGTCCGACTGTTTTTTTAGTAAAATAATTAAAAAAATACCTTTAGGATGTCAAAAGTGCATAAAAAATAATGGTTCATAAATTGATTGTTTAAATACATTTTTCAAAAATATATTTTACTTTTTCTCTTTTGTAAAGACCTAATAATAAAAAACCGCGACCGGTAAGACGAACAGTCATAGCAAACAACACCAGATCACAAGTATAACGCGAGGGTCAGCAATGACCTCTGCGCCATATTTGAGGAATAAATTAAATATTTTAGCCTTGGAATTTTATAAAAAAACATGATATGCCAGAAGTACCACTAACGCCTAAATATATTTATCTACACTTATAAACTACTATTCAAGATGTCCTTAACTTGAGTATAAGAGCATATGTTTTAACAAAACATTATCTGCCACTTTGTCCTCTCCTAAGGCTATCTCGACTATATGTATATAGTGATGAGAGTATTAAGGATCTTAAGGCATACCTAATATATTTATTATAACATAAGGCTAAAAACTTAGTAAATAAAATCAGGAACATACACTATTTAACTAATATTTAAGTTACTACAGGCAACCATTTATATTATTGCAACACATTTTTTACGTCATATTAGATTAAATATAAATATTACCTTATATGTAAATTCAAATTCACATTTACATATATTCATTTATGCATATTAATAATTAAATAAAATTTAAAAAAACTGCCAAGTGCAAGTCGGACTGTCGCACGAAGGTTTCTGTACATAACAACACATTTGTTGTATGGGGCTCCCTTAAATATTTATTTTATTGAAATTGATTTATGTAATTTTACAGTAAATATATAGTGTAACATTCTGTGAATATAACAAGAGTCTACCTGTTGCCGTTATTAAAATCGAGCAAAAGTACCACGTTTGTTTTATTGGAGTCCTTCTTAAATATATATTTTCATTTATTTTTAGTATTTAATGTTAGAGCGGCAAACCACAACATCTGTGAAAGTTTCAACTTTTACCGTTCATTCAACACAGCCTAGAGATAGACAGGGTACCGCTTTTACTCTCTTGGTACGGAACCCTAAAAATGTTTGTATTCAAATTAATGCTAAAATACGAAAAATTATAGGACTATGTTTGTTTCTGTATTCTTAGTAAACCGCCCGCATTTAGGATGTTGACTTTATGTCTACCATATCTTTCCGGTGTTTGTTAAAAAGGGTTACTGAAATAAGTTTCAACATTTTCTAACCATAATAAAAACGTTTTGATACTAAGGTATTTTTAAAGCGACGATAAGATAAATGTATCAAATTAATGTTGTGTTAAAATATTGTAAATCATTTATTTCATATCTGATATATTGAATAGAGAATTATTAAGCCAAAAGAAAGCTGCATATCTTGTAATTAAATTTATACTTATAAATAAAAAGTTTTTTGGATGAAAATTGCTGAATAATTATCTTATCTCGAAAATTATTGGAGATTAAAACACTGAAAAGAACTAACACTTAATATTTTTTTTTTTAGTTTTAGTGTAACTTATATTTGTATCAAACCGTATAGTAAGAAAGAATATTTAAAAATAAGAGAATAATATGTTATTACATAATCAGTTTGTAGACCTATTTCAAATTATTTCATAACATAATACCTACTATATGCAATGTCTCAATACCAAATGTCCAATCTACCTAAATACTAATATAATTAAGTTGTTTCTGTAATTTGACATCATTGAGTGAAGCGAAACTCTTATGGTTTTGCACAGTGACACTACTACTCCTAGACCAATGAAAATAGAGCATTCAAAATTAGTATGGCCATCAAGAAAAATGAGAGGGTGGTATAGATCTTTCTGGTAACATTCGCAATGGTATATAATTTTTGAGATAATTTATTAAATGTCTATCAATGGGACATTGTATAGAATATGTAACGACTTTTTTTAATTCTTCATGATATTCAAATGAGAAACCTGTAAAAAGTTCTTATGAACATAAATTTTCAAATATTCTTCTTAAATTTTAAACGTATGTTTCACATCTAATTACTTCCATCGGACTGTGGTTCACTCGCTGAGCTGGGCTTAGTTAAGTATGTAACCCAAACATTTTTAAACCTTGCTTAGATCATTTCTGTGTGATTTTTTTTATTTTTATATTAAATAACCTTTTGAACTTTGTATCATCTGAATATATTTGTGATAACTATAGTCTCATCTCAAAACAAAATGTTAATATACATTTAAAGTATAACAATATTAATTTATATATATATATATATATATATATATATATATATATATATATATATATATATATATATATATATATATATATATATATATAATATCTATACTTAATCAATTGTCAAAGGATACTTACATTTAAGAATAATGTTAAGCAAAAAGTGGGTAAAGTAGACGTAACCGATGCTAATCCAAATAATTTAAATAATTACATTTTCGATTTTGAAAGTATGACAAAAACTATGACAAAATACCTAAAAGTTAAATTTAGTGATTGGACTACCGTGGGAATATCTAAAAGTAGTGATAATTAATATCATTTATATGGTGAGAGGCAATGGAATCAAGACCCGGTATTCTTGAATAAAGTAAGAAATTTTTCTAAAATATTTAAGAACGTTTGCGAACAAGCTAAGTCGATTTATATAAGAAATAAAATAACTCAGAAAATAAAGTAAAGGCAACTTGGGATATTTTATGTAGAGTTTTTGGGAAAACTATGGCTGCTAATGGACCTATTAGGTTAAAAACTGATAATATTGAAATAAATTCAGATTTAAATGTGGAGACTATTTATGAGACTTTTTAATGAAATTCCTTTAACAGTCACGCGTAATTTAAATTCTTCACCATGTGATTCAATCGTCGAATTCACGAATAACGTAAGAGTCATTAATAAATGTTTTGTTTTTAAACCTGTTACATCATATGAAATCGTTAAAACTCTTAGAAATCTAAATTAAAAAAAAAACCGGTGATCTTTGGGTATGTCAGTAAACTTACTAATATGCTCCACAATTATCCTTATTTTTTAACAAATGTATTATAACCGATAAATTCCCACCTTTAATGAAAAAAAGTTAAGTTCCCTTGTTCATAAGTGGCGATAGACTAAAAACCGGAAATTATAGGCCTATATCTATTTTACCTACTTTAAGTAAAATTTTCGAAAAGACTATTCTAAACCAAATGTCAGAATTTCTTTAAAACTATGAAATCATACATAGTGAACAATATGGTTTCACCAAAGGCAAATCAACAACTGATGCGGGTGCCGTCGTACTTTTTGCTGATGATACCTCGCTTATTTTAAAAGACTCAACAATTTTCTTAGGTATAACTTTAGATAAAAAGCTCCAGTGGAACCCCCATCTCTCGACACTCGCAAGCAAACTTACCTCAGCCGTCTTTGCAATTAAAAAATTAAGACAATTAACAGACGTTAATACGGCTCGACTCGTTTGTTTTAGTTATTCTCAATACATTTTTAATAACTTACTTTATATACGCCAAAATTTAAATGACTATTGTTACGACTTGTTTTAGTAATACACAGTACTTGCACTTCAATGTTTAATATCCAATCATTTGTAATGGAATGGGCGAGAGCAGCCTTTACAACTGTTTTTATAAAATTTTAACACTATAAAATTTAGGTGAGGGTAATTTACAATTTCATAACCAACTAACAGATGCTATTATTTATACCTTATAATAAGTTCTAATAATTAAAAAAAGATTAAACATTATGTTAAAATATCATGTGCTTCTAATTCTTAAAACATTTAACAGTAAATACTAAATAACATTCCATAATTCATTGCGTAGGTGGAGCTACTGTTGAAACTTATGAACTAAAACATGTAAATTCCAATGTATTTACCATTTAAATTATTATAAATAAATATCACTAAAACTATATTCAAAACAGCGGCAGACATACGATAAATACAAGAAATAAAAATAGGCTCTTAAATTTCGACTTCAAAAAGTTAAGAAATTTTTCATGGGCTTGAGGACACGCATATATAAAAAGTTTCACAAAATATCTTAAATCTTCCTTTTCTTGGTTTTAAATCTAATATTGAAGGTATATTATTAAAAAAATCTTATTACCTATAATATTCAAGAGTTTTTGGTTGATCGAAATATGTGGAACTTGGGTCATTGACTCATTTGCAGGGTTAATGTTATAATGTATAAGTCAAACATTGTTAAATGATGTTGATCTTATAATGTATAAGTCAGACACTGTTTCATTTAAAAAGAGCAACTGTTAAGTTTCTGGCCAGCTCTTCTCAGCAGAACAGCATTCCGAGCTGGTGGTAGCTTACTCACAGACAGACTATACTGACCAATGTAATGTAATTGATAAATGCCAACTTGAATAATTATAATTTGAATTTTGAATTGACAGCTTTTTGATGTACATTGTTTTTTGTTTTATGATTTTATAAGAAGGTGATGGTTTTCTACTCTATAAGATAGTTATCTACGTTATCATAGTTTGTATCTGTGTCAACAGACAAGATCAAGTTAGATTTGATTTCTTAGAAATCGGAAACAAATCTCCTGGAAGAGATTTCTAAAAAGTCGCATTATCAACATCTTTGTTTTTGACCGCTTATATTGCACGTTAACCAGCAATATCTATCGTTCTCGATTAACAGTAGTAGTAGCACATTGCTCACGGTAAAATAACTGTTGATCAAGACTTCTCAGTTTTTGAAACAATTTTTGGCCAAGAACATTCTACAACAACTAGCAACAAATAAAGATACTGACACATTTTATGTTTATCACCGTTTAAAACTTTTCCGAACAATATTACTGAATTTTTACAGATCAAAATTAGTCAAATCGGTCCAGACGATTGAACGAGACAAACAAATGGAAATTTTATTATATATAACATATTCAATATGAAATATGTACTGATAATGGAAAACTGAAAGTATAAAAAAATAGTTATAAAACTTATATTTCAAAATTGCTACAAAATTTAACATATACTATAGATTTATGTATATTCTAGTAGTTAAAAGATTATTTATATATTAAAGTCATAAAAGAATACTAAAATCGGTACTAAATTTTAATTCGAATTCGTTATTTTGAATGCAGCAACTATAATATACCGAAGATATTATCATATTCGTGGTATAAGAAAGGAATATTAAATTACAAAATGTATTTGAAACAGGACTTTCATAGTCTACGATGCGGTTTAAGACATTTATAGTAGGGTTTAAGACATATATACTTTTTATTCTATATAAATATATTTACAGAACATAGATTTAAAATTTTATAGTGTTCATGATTGTTTCTCAGGGCTTAGATATTAACACAATTTTTGAAAGGTAATACATATTTAGTCAAGCATTGCCTAATATCTGACTGCAAAATGTGGATTGATAAATTCCATGTAAAATGTTTGAAATGCTTATTAAAATTTTTACGTTAGGTTCATTTGTATTTAAAATATTAATTATATTCTACAATATGACAAACATAGATTACGGTTTTTGTTTTTATCATGACGGGCAGCTCAATTGGGAGACAACTGAGATAGAATTAGGAGGTTCTAGTCTTGTCTTGTTCTACATACGAGTTAATGGCAGAGGTATTGGTTCTCCAGCAGCACTTCCACAACCACGGGAATAACTGACTCACTGAGAGCTATTTTATATTATGCTTTGTCTTCTCGTAACTTCAGTTGTTGAAAGAAAGCAATTGAACCGTCGCGTCGGGTTAAAATTTTAATTAAAACTTAGAATGTTAATAGCACAATTTATAGCACAATACTTAGAGCCTTCAGGAAAAACTTAAAAAATATGTATTTATGGAAAAATTCTCCGAGGCTCGGAAAAATTTGTTCCGTCCCGTAAAACATGAAGAAATTGCGTCTTGATAACTTAGATAGATTGCAATATTGGTTAAATCCCGATTTTCTGAGTAACATAAAATATTGGTACCAATTAACGTATTTAAATAAATATGAATGAAAAAAATAATGAAAATTGCGCTAAAAAATTAAGTGAAATAAAAATTGTATTTTCAATCAGAACTTAAAACAATTAAAAAAGATGTTTTAACGATTTCGACAGATGAAAAACAATGTATTTTTGAAGAATTGAAGCATATAATTTTTTATTACATTAATGTTAACGTCCGTTACCATAGATGTTGTATTATTAGGAGTTCTATAATTAAAACGAAGGTACTTTTATATAATGGGTGACTTTACCCCATACATTATCACACGAGTGAACATCTAGTACGAAACATTGCCAATCGATGCAGATGTAAGATGGTTATTTCATAGAACATGGTCATGCTATTTTTAAAACAAAATATGAAGCATCTATAAACTATAAAATAGTATAACAAGAGAAAACCCATTTCTCAGGAAATTTGTGACTGTGCAAGAAGTTCTGTAAAACTAAGTAATATTATAGTAAAAAATAGTAAAATTGTTATAATTTGTTATGTTGGAAATACAAGAGTATACAACCCTTTTTTTTTTTTAACGTCTGGAATCCTCATGGATACACACCTCCATCCAGGGGAAGATGGAAGTGGTTATGTGAGACTCTTACTCACTAAACCAGACGGTCAACACCTCTCCGTCATAATGGAGCGCCACGGGAACGCTTGCGCACATATCCGCGTTGCTCCGACGGAAGGCCGCGAGAGCGACCACCACCTCCATGGAGTGACGCGCTCGGTTGACTTGAGCGCGTCCCACTCCGGTGGCCGGCTTGTTGAATCGCGAAGGGCTCCCCTGCCCTCCACCCAAGCCGGCCGAGCCAAATCAGGACTCCCTCAACGAAGAAGCTGTCCCGATCCGACTCAACCTCCCGGGGCCGGACCACGTCCGAAAAAGGTCGTGGTCCGAACCCGAAGCCGCCACCAGCGGCTGGTGTGCGTCGCGGGTGACCCTCCGAAGAAGACCACCCCGACACACGGGGCCGGAAGAGGTACACACATCTGCGCCGCAATTTAAACTGCCACCTGCAGACGACGCAGAATATGCGACCTCGACCGTCCCGCCACCCCGCTAACGGAGCCCTCCCTAGGAAGAGCTCCGTAGCCACCTCACCCGGTCTAATCATCGTCAGGTTCTATTGTACCTGATGATGACTATTCCGGGCCACCACTCTATCAGCGCAACGGCCTCTACCTCAGCAAGGAAGAGACCGCTACGTACCCCCCACACAACCACGGGACCGCCCCACAGTCCACTCTGCGCACAGAGAAGTACCAGGGGCGACCCCGCTGCTGTCCCCGGTAGAGAGGGCCTGCGCCCTCCCACCCTCAGTGCCCAGGCCAAAAGGCCCGAGCCCACCCCGCAGACAGACCACCCCGAAAGGCAGCCTGTCCGCCGGCCAGCCATGAACCGGGCACAAACCCCCATGACCGACCTCCACCGTGCCAGGTATCAGCCAGCGGGAGAAACCGAAGGTTCTCAGTAACCGCTGTTGCCCAGGGTGCACCACGAGGAGGTTCCCGGCATCGCACCCCAAGAGTATACAACCCTGGTACAAGATTTTGGTGATGACTTCGTTCTTATCAGTGAAAATATTGTTATAGTTCAGTACCCATATGATTACTATAAATTATACTAAATAATCAAAGATAAATATAATTTTTAACAGATTTTTAAAAATATGTCAATCAATTCGGAAACTGTTGGTTTCGTAACGTCAAAATTCAGACAGAGCAGACAAGAAAATTGTCAAAAAAATGTAAATACAGGCGTATGTTGTTAATACAGGCGAATTGATTTTAAATAAAAGTAGAAAAAATATATACGACATGAAAACAAAAGTTTTCGAATTTTATTTTATTTAAATTTATACATATAATAAAATTGTCACTGATCGATTTCTGTACATGGAAAATATTTTAAAAAACATGCCTTTATAAGAGCAAGAGAACCCAAAACAATGGTTTTTCATTTTGTCTGTTTGTCTGTATGTTTGTGCACTCTAATTTCAAAAACGGCTGAACCAATTTGGATGCAGTTTTCGACAATATGTTGTAATGAGTTTCACTTAACATTTTGTTCTTTTTAACAATGTGGTAACAAATAAAAAAAGTGGATAATCTCGTCTTTTCGTACCATTGCTACTAACCAGCGATTGACCATTAAAAAATAAACATATATAAACTAGAAATATTTCTATGGTATGGAAAGGTATCCTAAGGTATGCAAAAACTACTTAGTTGAGTTCGAATGAAACTTTGAAGGTTTATGGTTTTTGCATACATTGGTATGTGTACAGGGTACGTTTTATCGAAGTCGAAATCTACGCGTACAAAATCGCAGCCACAGCTAGTATAACATACATTTGTCAACATAATAAGAGAAATTAACATTTTCTTTTCTCCAATGTGTTTTCAATGTTTGTTATCTTTATTTTATTCCTGGTCTTTGTACCTCTTTGTATTTTTTTTCTGATAGCTAGTCTATCAAAAATTATTGCTAACAACTTTTGGATCGATTTTTCTTACACAAGTATCTTATAAAAGCAATAAGATTATTTTTTGACCTAACATTCACCGGTCAAAATACTTACAAGTATTTAACCACATTATATCTATCGAACAGAGAGATAATATTTTTTTTATCTTTAAACCATCATGTCGTATGTATTGATATAAAAATTGAGGCTATTTTTTTTTTCGATTTACCACTATACCACTACCAGATAGTACCACTTGATAAACTCATATAAAGTTTTAATTCAAACATTATACGTTAATTTCTTACAAAAAATTAAACTATGCAAACAAATGTCACTTAGAACAAAAGGGATTTTTCATTAGTGGTTGAATATGTTAGCTTTTATACATGTAGTAGTTTGATTTTGACTAAAAATAAAGATATAAGTTGTTGATTTGACTAAAACAATTGAATTTCTGTATAGAAGTTTAATTGATAAAATAAATGTAATATTGGATACTGATTTGACTAAGAATAAGAAGTATATAAATCGCAGCTCGGTTAAGAGAAGGCATTGTGAAATTGGGAGTACAAGTTGTGTGGTGGTACTATTGTGATAAAAGTGTAACAGTTATAATAAACCGCTGAGTATGTGATCGAGAGACTAAGTTGTGTAACAGTGATAATTGAGAGTTTAAATGATAAACAGTTTAGTGTATTTGTGAACAGTGTTATAAAGTGCTATAAAGAATAGAACGACCGTCGTTGGCGATTCTTTGCGGTAAGAGAGTTCTATTAAATAATTTAGTGAATTTAGAAATAAGTGAAATTATTAAATCTCAAAATAAAAATTACAAACAACATAAGTATAATAGATTATTGTTTTTTTTTCCTGGGCTTTTAAACCAGATTATAAAGATTTGAGAGACAGACTGTAAGATAATGTCTTGGTAGGTATATAATATTTGTGAAGTCAAAACCTAAGACGGTGAATAATGGTTGTGAATAAGATGTACTATAACGACATTATATTCATACAATTCCGTACTTTACTTTAAAATTGAAATAGAGTATAGTTTTTATTTTTTAATATAACATAAAGTTACGTTTATTTAAAAATATAAAAAAACCTAACTTTATTAATACGTTTAAGTAAAATTACTTAAACGTATAAGCATTTTAAGTATTATTTTAATTTCTTATTACTAGTGGTAACTTGGGGATCAAAATGAGGGTTTGAACCACAAATTGTAAGCATATATAGTTTTGGATTTTATCTGTTATGGCAGACAAGATAAGACGAAGCTTCTTAGCATTCCATGGATTCACCGTGCGGGTGCCGGGCCCATCGCGTTGCAGGGAGAGGAGTGCAAGCAGTGCCTGGGACTTGCGACCCAGGAGTAGGTTTAAGGGGCCCCTTTTTTATGCGCAAAAACGCTCACCTTCACTCTCCACACTCCTCTCCCTACCTAACCAAATTTGGAAAGAACCTACTAATGCCGCCTTTGAAATACGTTCTAGAAATGAACCGATGCTTGTTCTAGAAAGGCCAAGGTCTTTAAGTAGGCTATAGAGAGATTTTGCTGTTATACCTCTCGCTCCCACTTCTACCGCGTACAAACTAACTATAAATTTATTCCTGATCAGTTCGTTGGTCAGTTCGTAATACTTATTGAGCTTGGATGTGTGATCCTTTGGGATGTTTGTTTCCCAAGGAACAGTAAGCTCCACAAGTATCACGCGCCTCAGATGTTTCGAATACAGGAATAAGTCAGGTCTGGATGACGAAACACCAACATCCCCAGGGATTTTGTAATGCTTTTCATACGTGTCCATCATGAGAGTCCAATCAGGAGCCGCGCCTAATATTGAATAAGGCTTCGCTTTTGATTTTTTGGAGGAGCCTTCTTTTACGAATTCTACAGATCGTTTGGTGGTTGTTATACCCTTCCGCGCTCTTGCTACTGAAAGACTAACCGCTTCCCGTATAATTTCTAATACCTTATCGTGGCGACGCGAGTATTGACCTTTATCTAGAAGTACCCTACACCCTACTAATAGGTGCTTCGCAGTTCCCACTGCCTCCCCACAGATGCTGCAAGACTTTTCGGTGGCTTTGCCCCATCTTACTAAATTACTTTGGTCTGGGAGAGTCATTTGAAATGCATTAAGATAGAATTTTAATAATGCTGGGGACCAATCATAAATTAAGGTGCGCCACTTTAAAGCTAGTGGAATACAAAAATCTCCTATGGTCACCCATTCGTTTTGAATTTCTAGGCTCATCGCGTGGAGTCGGTAATTATCGTTTTCGTCTTGTCGAATAAAAGATTTTGTTATGTCTATGTCTTGAACTTTCCTACTTGATCCTAGCCCTACTTTATTTGTTTGAGCACCTATCATAAATTTTTTATGGAATTGAAGTCGTGACTCGAGCTCTGAGGCAACTTTGTCTTTTGGGAGAGAAGTTACAGTATCATCCTTAGATTTTCCGATGATATGTCTTTTGGTAACTCTTAGATGTTTGTAGAGTTCCGATGGTTTCTTTAATTTTAATCCAAAATTGTTTCGGTCTCTAAATAAGGTTGAAGAGTCCGCTGAGTGCGCTAACCCGAGCCATAACTTCAATGTCTTTATGACGCTTGCATCTAACTTTGACAAAAGGGTTTTATTAAGATCATAAACGAGGAAAGGCCAATTTAGACGTGATGTTAAAAAAATATCGTAAATCCAAGCTTTTTGACGTTACTTATTGGTTGGTTGTCTACCTTTTTGAGATCATTTAAAAAGCTATCGACTATTACTTCCAACGATGGAGTACGGCCTTGGTAATCGATTTCTTTACCTAAAAATTTAAACGTTTAAAATAAATAAATATGAAATAAAATAGTTTCATAAATATGATGTATTTGTAATGTATTGTTATTTAAAAAAATTGCTTTCTGCATATTTGTATATAAACTTGAACTGTGCCTAATTTCATGCTCCCCCGTCCCATTGTTTTTATTTAATATAACGAATATACAATAATTGTACACTATAATATATTTATTCTTTAATTAAATTTTTAGTAGACAACACTACACAAACTACCTACACCGTCATGATTCGAGCTCAACAACAGAAACCTCGTATCGTTATTTTACCCGACTAGTTTGGGTTAAAAACTAGTCGGGGTAAAATAACGATTAATTTACGTAATTATAGCCAGGTAAATAAATTAAATAATACTACAATTAAATTTGTGTAATCTTTAACACAACAATTACAATAAAAATATTGCGACCTAAAAAAACGACATAATAAAAACAATTCCAGAACAAATTTTCGAGTAATATTTTATTTAAATAAAATAGTTACTAAACCTTTTTTGATAAATTTGTCAGCTTTAGCACAGAATAAAAAAATCTACGGTTCTATTACTGTTGGTCGCTAAGAAAAGAAAGCGCCACCCACACATTAGCAACCTAACATTATTTTCGAGTCTCACATTAAGACAATACTTAAACACTCGTTATTTCTTTGCAGAAGATTTAACCCAGTGGTAAGTTTAATATTTTCACAAACTCGCTTAAGTTATCGAAATAAACACTTTATAAGATTAAATACATATTATAGTGCAGTTAAAGTAAATTGAAAGCATAAGTCTTGCTACTTATTAAATTAAATTAACTTTATTTGTACATTCACATACATTATTATACAATAATAACAAAAATACAAAACATTAAAACAAAGGAAATGAAATGAAGTAAATAACTACTAGTAGGAATAAATAGTAACTGCGACATCGAAAACGGAGGACCACTCAGCTGTTGCTGAAATATATGACTCCAGCGCTGGTTTTTAATGACCGCTGTGCCATGACGTAACTAACACCAGTGACCTATCGGTCACTGGTGTTAGTTACGTCATTGGTAACTTGTAACTTGGTAACTTGGTTAATTATCATTAACCTAACAAAATTTATTAAAATAACAATGTACAATGAAAATGTGACAATAAAATTCTATATAATTACAAATTTATTAGACTCTTAATCATAATTAAATTGTTTAATAATAATATTGTAAATTGAAGTAAATATTTGTTTGAATATATTTTGTTTACTTTCTCATAAATGTTAAATGTATACCTGCGGTATCTTAGCGTTGATTTCTATAAATGTCAAATAAGTCCTGTGATGCTTAGGAACCATAGTAAAAATTATAAGCATTTATGGTGTTTGCCTTAGATGAAACTACATGAAAATTAGATACCCACGAGTTGGTGTTTTATATTGTATGTAAAAATCCAAACAAACCTTCAAGGAAGGCACATATTCGGGCTCGGATTATCCTGACTGAATGTCACGGATTCGATTTCTTAATTGATGCAGCGGTATTAACGAAATATATTTCTTTATTTCCTATGTTCAAATTTTATACTATAAGTAAAATTAAAATTTTATATTGTAGGTAGAAAGAAGGCATGCGTCAGTGAATATTTTATTTATATATTATTCACTTACTGTTATATGTTAATTAAACTAACAACAAGAAATATTCAGGTAAATTTGAAAAAGTATTGTTGTAAAGGCGACGGATACCCTTTCATACATTCTTGGCCCAAGCTGTAATAAGATGAAAGTTCCGTCAATTAATTCTCATTATAATAATATACTATCACTAAAAATTTCGTCTTTTTTATAATCGGAGAAGAGATTTTGATATCTTGTTACAAAACTAATTCTGTATTTCATATACTTTATAAAGACTATATAATTTAGTTACAAAGTATAAAGAAGGTATATCTTTAGATCGAAATTATCTAATTTATTGTTTTAAATTATTTTATAAAAAAGAACAATGAAATCCAATTACCGTAGCACTGCACGGTAAGTCTAAGGTAACCAGTCTTTGATGCTTCATCGTTGATGATGTAGATGCAGTGTAAATATAGTTCTGGCAACGTTTCAAATCTTGGACCTTGAGCAGCGACTATAGTAAACAATAGGGTGCTCTGTACTATAATATAATTTTATGTAGAAAACAATTTTATGTTGTTACTTATCATATCATATTTCTGTGACGGAAATTTGTGGCACTCGTGTTAGTGTATTTCTCGCTGTACTCTTACTTAAGAATTGCAGTTCCCCACATCAATAATCTATGGTGATTTTATATTTAACTTGCAAATAAATAACATGCATATAACTCCGAGTAGTCTCATGGTATCCTATTGTTGGACTGATCAAGAAATCATAAAATATTCAGTTGTGTCTGGGCAACAGAAAAGCTAACAAAATTTTAAGAATAACTTGTGATTTGCATATTAATGAGTTCAAAAAAAAATAACTTTTGTCCAATCAAATAATATTTTGAAAATTTAAGTATAGGCAGAAGCCTAAATAATTTTAATACATTTTACATTTGTTTTCAGTTTCATAATGTTTTTTTAGTTTCCAAAAATAAAATTTATGCCTGAAAATATTTATAATCATAAAAGCCATGTTAAGCTTATTTAAATTTTAAATAAATATAGAATGTAAATTAAACCGATACCAGCTTGTAGTTTTCATTCTATGTTTATTTAAAAACTAGCTATTGCCCGCGGCTCCGCCCGCGTGTAGGTCGCTTTTTGAGTAATCTGTGGAAACTACAATTATCCATACCTATAATAGACTTATAGTTAATTCTATAGTATCCTATTCCCGTGGAAAATTTATATATATAGGCATTACATTGCTACGATATCAAACTGAAAATAATAACATACTTCCACATCACACACACACGACCAGGACATTATTCAGATCATTATTCGTATTAAAGCATATGGATTCGAAATATTATGTTTTTGAGACATTAATATTAGAATATTCAAGTTTTAGTAATCATCCCTAATTTTTTGAAAATGAAACATAACCTATGTCACTCGGGAATAGTGTAGCTTGCCAACGGTGAAAGAATTTTTGAAATCGGTCCAGTAGTTTCGGAGCCTATTCATTTCAAACATACAAAAAAATAATCAAACCTTTCCTCTTTATAATATTAGTATAGATAAGATTCATTTTAAACTAGTTAGGAACCATATAATGCTACAAAGATATTTCGTAAAATGAATACAGCAGAATTGTACGATTGTGTCGACTGTGATTCGGAACCATTCAATTTCAAGTACAACAATCTGCTAAATACTTGCGGTGAAGTCTAAATGCAGGTCCTGTTGGTTCTCAATTTGTTCACTAAACATTCAGCAAAGTTTCATAAATTAATAGAAAAAACAAATTGAACCATTGCATTAATATTTATTATTTAAAATACTGCTCAGAAATTGAAGTATTTTTTATTTTTCTTAGAAAAGCTTATCTTGAAAAAAAACCTGTTTTCTTACTATTGTTAGTTAACACAATATTTATAATTTAATATTGTAAAAACTAGAGGTTTATAATTAATAGTCGGTAAAAAAAAACTTTCATAGGTATCTTAAGAAAAAATCTTCCTTGCCTTCTTCCTTTTACAAAATTTCAGACATGTTCACGCTACCGCTTTCAAAAGTAGAGTAGTTGACTGTAAAGCGGCATTTTAATCTTAGTGGCATTAATAAGTATAAATTAAAATATATTTCTTATATATAAATAAATAAAGTTCACGCTTTTATTGCGCATTACTGCGTTTCGAGAACCCTTAGAGATAAGTCTTCACAGATTAGTTTTGTTTTCTGTAATGCTTCATTAATAAGATTTATTTTAATACAATTTGGAGTGATAATTTGAATAAACCAGATATATGCATTATATCTTAAGACCACTTCACACTTAAATATGTGCAAATGATTGAATGATGAAGAAATGATACACAAAATAACTCTAAATAATGTAGCTTTTCAATGAGTAACTTCTAGCTTCTAACTTCTAGTAACTAGAGTATAGTGGTAAGCTTGGTAACATTATTTTGTTGAACAATTTTCGTGGTTTTATTATTATTAAACCCGGTTCTAAAGAATTGCTGTTCAATTAAACGTATATATGGCTTTTAGATGTTTTATCGTTTGTAAAGAATTATCTTATGTAGTATAAATTATTGTTAGTCATATTTATTTATAATAATTTAAATGGTAAATACATTGGAATTTGCATGTTTTAGTTCATAAGTTTCAACAGTAGCGCCACCTACATAATTAATTATGGAATATTATTTAATATTTACTGTTAAATGTTTTAAGAATTAGAAGCATAGAATATTTTAACATAATGTTTAATCTTTTATTAATTATTAGAACTTATTATAAGGTACAAATAATATCATCTGTAAGTTGGTTATGAAATTGTAAATTACCCTCGCCTAAATATTATAGTGTTAAAATATTATAAAACGAGTTGTAAGGGCTGCTCTCGCCCATTCTATTACAAATGGTTGGATATTAAACATTAAAGTGCAAGTACTGTGTATTACTAAAACAAGTCTTAACAAGTCAGAAGTGTTCGACCGCTGTAGTATTACGCGCCACGTGTCGATATACACCGTTCGCAAGATATCCTGTCCAAGAATGCTGATGAAGATGATGTGCTGCCACTGCCGTTGAAAAGCCACGAAAATAAGAGACGACGTTAAAGTTAGTATTTGGGCCTTCTCCGAGTGCTGCTGTAGTAACCTCAAGCGACAAGGAGTCGTAGATTTAAAATGATATTGCAAGTACGTAAGTTTTTTTTTTTTCTTAATACCCACGTTTTGCCATCTGCTTAGCAGGCTAATTATCTAGCTGGTTATTTGGCAGCATGCTCAATATAGAATATTAATAACTTTGTAGCTTGAAGTTAATAGCACTACTATTAAATTCTATTCATCATATATATCATATTCACTATTAACCATATCCTGTTAAAGTTCAATCATATGCGAAATACAATAAGAGCCTGAATATTTACCAAAACTTTACAGTGTTATTAATACAATATCTCTCCATACATGTTTACATCGCTTGGAGTCTTTGGTGAAGACGTACGTCGGAGATGGAAAACTCTATACTACTACTTGACTGCTAATCTGGAAGGGAATTCGTTGCTATGTTATGAAAATCAACAACATATCAACATCAACTGGAAGAAACGGTCAACCAAGTACTTTCTTCCTGATCGCGGGATGACAGTGCAAGCAAGCAGCACTATACAACGATGGACCTGAATACAACGACAAGGTGACAGACAAAACTTTATTATAAGAAACTAGCCCTAGAAAAGTTTTGCATAATTAAGTGACCATGTGATTTATAATATTATTGTTACTACGTATACCAACTTTCAAAGCTTTTAAGACCCAGTTGTAGGTTAGAGACGCGATTTTTTTTTTCTTTGCTTTTATTAAGTTACTAGCTGTAGGCCGCGGCTCCGCCCGCGTGTAGGTCGCTTTTCGCGTAATCTGTGGAAACTACAATTATCCAGACCTATAATAGACTTATAGTTAATTCTATAGTATCCTATTCAAGTGGAAATTTTATCTATATAGGCATTACATTGCTACGATATCAAACTGAAAATAATAACATACATCTACATCACACACACACGACCAGGAGATTATTCAGATATACGTATTAAAGCATTTGGATTCGAAATATTATGTTTTGACAATATAAGTATAGACATAGATATAGAAAATCAAATGCTGTTTAGAGCAAGGTTGTTCATAATTGAATGTCTGTGATATTTAAATAATTTATTTGGATAAGGAATAATATCGTAATTATTAAAACACCTTCGAAAGTGTATATTATTTTAGAACTAATTTCATAACCATAGAAAACGTTATAGTGAGTCAACCTTAAAAGCTAGATATATCTTGTCGCGGACTTCTTTTTAAAACATTTAAAGAGAAACAATTTCATAGAACATCATTTTTGCGTAACTTTCACCGTTTTCGCAGCGCACGCAGTTTTTTGTTTATTTTTTTACACCTTGCGTTAGAATATTCAAGTTTTAGTAATCATCCCTAATTTTTTGAAAATGAAACATAGCCTATGTCACTCGGGAATAGTGTAGCTTGCCAACGGTGAAAGAATTATTAAAATCGGTCCAGTAGTTTCGGAGCCTATTCATTTCAAACATACAAAAAAATAAACAAACCTTTCCTCTTTTTAATATTAGTATAGATATAACTGACGCCGTAGTTGAGACTTTGAGACTTGCAATATAAAAATAATGTTAGTATTTTAGATTACGATTTAGGCTTTAATGTCTTTATATATGACATAGAAGTCAACACTCTCAATGAAGGGGTAATATTCGGTTTACAAAATGTATGTAGGTTATTTAAAGAACGATTTCTTAAAAAAAAGAGTATATTCAGTTGTAAATGATTAAAATATAAAACCCAATATTAAACAAAAAGAAAAGGAATAACGTTAGATATTTATATATATATATTTTTTAAGTAGCACTTAACATCATAAAACAATTTTCAAATCGTAATGATCCTTTTGTTTAAGATAGTAAATAGTAAGTAGTTCCTTATAGTATATGGATATATATTTACACAATATGAATAGATGAAGTATAATTTTAATTTATACAGATTAAAATTTAGACTTGTCTCCTTTCAGAGAAATTAAAATTCTAGAATATCTTATAGATAGACTTAAATAAATATGACTCGGTAAATATTACACTCCATAAATTTGGTAGGGTCAGATCTAAATGGCCTTGAGGACCGTATGGAAATATTTTGCCAATGCTTTGACGCTATAAGGGGTAGATTTAGATATGATATTATTTTATTACTTCTGCAACTATATTTTATTTTGTTTTGCTAAAACTACTCCATAGATCTTAAAATATTTATATTTAATTTTGAATTTGTAAGTTTAGCATCAGGTTTCGATAGACGGTTTCGTTTTTAAAACCAAGTTGGATACTTGGTTATCCACGAGGATAGGGTTATGCCATATCAAGTGGAGAAATTAAATTTTATGAAACCCAATAATATCTGTTTTGAGAAGTTTCATTGGTTACTTTCATAAATCAAATTTGCTTTAAAAAACCATTTTTAGGTGGGTAAAAATAAAGTTTAAAAACGTTTAAAATCTGAACCGTTACTGTCTAAATATAATCCCGAACTAAACAGACTAATTCAATAATAACGCGTATGAATATGAAGCAATGATACTGGTATTTATTACTAAAACATATTTCTATTATCTTTTATTTGACCGTTCAAATTATTTACTGAGTGTTAAGTTCTCAGTAGTAGGTATCTGTACGAATTTATGATCTTAAATTTTGAATCGATTATTGAAAAGGTAAAACGCAATAGCTATTCCGAAATAAATTCGTTAGAATCGATAAATTATTTCAGAATGATGATAATATAGGTTTAACATTTAGATCGATTTTAAACTACACCAATAAACGCGTACTTTTCGTATTAAATTGTAAAAAAAATAAAGCAAGCAATTAGGTCTTCTAAATCCCTATTAAAAAAAAAACTTTAAACGATATGCGTGGCACTCGATTATTTAATTGCCGATAGTATGTTAAATAAGAAAAGAAATAACTACGATGAATTATCTTACACGCGTTTTTGAACTGTCAAATCGAGGAATTATATAAATCCACAGTAGTTTTACTAAACAAGAAATAATTTCATACCTAAACAATATACCATAATTGACAGTTCAGACAGTTCAAATTAGGTATTTCAAATTAATGAACTTTAAAAAAATATATATAATTTTCTAGATTATGACTGTTTATTACTTAAAAATAGAATTATTATAAAACATGCCTCCTAAATATTCTTATTAGCAATATGAAACATAAACACGTTAGACTTAAAGACTCTGGTAACTTGAACTCTAGACAAGACAAACATAAGAAAATTAGCAAGGAATATATATTGTCGTATCTTAGGGTATAAGAAGTAATATTATATATGGCACGGCCTCCTAAACCCCAAGCCCCAACCCCCTAAATTTCCAAGAATCGTATTATTTTCAGTATAACGTTTGTAAAATTTAATGCAGTTGAATTCTATTAAATAATTTATACTGTAGATAATAATAAAACAAAAAATAAAATACGTTTTGAATAATTGTATCATTCATTGTTTCGATTATATAGTAAACTAGATGTAGGTATACAATGTACAAAATTACGATTTCAAACTCGGAATAAAATTAATAACACTTTTATAACAAATGATTGAAAATTTAATGGACTTACGTTTTAATGCTTTATAAATAAATTAGTTAATCATTAGTTATTGATTTAGTGCAAATTAGAACAATTGGAAATAATAATATAGGTAAATAGTAAACTTCTAAGGAAATATGCTTGGTTTTATAATGTTCTCCAATTGTATGAAAAGTATCGTTACATCTTCAAAATAAAAAAGAGGACTATAAAAATGTTCTATTCCCACTAATGATTATTTTTTTTTAGTTAAGAATATTTTCAATATTGATACGGACAGAGTAAATAAAGAATGTAAAAATGTAAAAAAAAAAAATATATTTATTTATAAAATCTTTATTATACAAAGAAATTTATACAATTGGCGGACTTAATGCTATAGTATTTGACACCTACTAATTATCTAGAAGTACCCTCGACCTCTAACAATATATTACAATTTCTTAAATAAAAAGAAATATTTATTTTATTTATTTTTATTTTATTTTAAAAACTTATTGAACATACAATTATTACAAAAAATTACAGTAGTAGGATGTTGATACAGTAAGAAATTTTTGTGCAAAGGCGGTCTTATCGCTTAAAAGCGATCTCTTACAGACAACCCTTGATGAGTAATGAATATTTGCAAGGTCATAGGATAGTGCACGCATACTACGAGAATAAGAATTTATACATAAGGACACAATAAAAATAAAAACTATCGTTTTTAATTTTATAAGTAATTAAATAATGATTATATATAAATATACACATACGCACATACATATACATACATATATCCGTATATATAAATAAATAGAATAAAATAGATAACCTATATAATATATGATATACATACTTATGATAAAAATATATATTGCGTAGATAAATAATATTGCTTCAAACGATTTTTCAAAATTGACAGTGATTTAGAAGTTTGAATTTCTAACGGTAGGTCATTCCAGAGTAATATAGAGAAATATATATAAATATTACAATTGTCGTGTCTTGAATCGTGTTATGGTTAATAACTAAATGTAGCTTCCTTATTAACTACCTTTAAAGTATTAAAATTTTCTAAATTCGGGTGAATGAACATTTTCTTAAGATGATGATAAAATTTAAAACTGTTTCGATAAAATACGAAATCATTTAAAATTCATTTTTCTTTAAAAAAATATAAAGAAACTAAACAAATATAACAATACAAACGTAATAAAAAGTAAAAACAACCTGCTACTTCCAACAAAACCCATGCATAGTATGAATTTCAAAGTCATATATCTCTGTAGTCTGATCATTAATATAGCCTAACAAAATGAGCTTGGTTTGCTTTTATTAGTGAAAGATTTATTTGCTTAGAATGAGTTTTAAAAAGTTAAAATTAAATATATGTTCATAACAATGATATTAATAAGTAAATTATTGAATAATGTGTTGAGTACCAAGTTGGTGTGTTACGTGGTAAAAATAAATGTAAAGTACCATGTTGGTGTAAAAATGATAACGTCATAACATGTTTGTGTGTCCCGTAGTAAAAATAAGAAATTGATGCCATGTTGGTGTGTCGTCCAATAGTAAAGGTAAGTATGAAATACCATCAATGGGTGCGTCCCGTGGTATAAAAAAAATAAGAATAAACTACCATCTGTGTGTGTTCCGTTGGTATATAAAAAAAAATATATAAGAATAAACTACCATCTGTGTGTGTTCCGTTGGTAGTAGTAAAAGTATAAGAAATACCATCTGTGTGTGTTCCGTTGGTATATAAAAAAAAAGAATAAGAATAAACTACCATCTGTCTGTGTTCCGTTGGTAGTAGTAAAAGTATAAGAAATACCATCTGTGTGTGTTCCGGTGGTAATAGTAAAATTGAGATATATCCCATGTTGATGATGTGTGTCCATGGGCACCAGATCATAACGGCATGTCCGTTGATCTGGCTTTTTGTAAGCAGCCTGGTTTGTCCGGTGCAAAGAGAACAAGTATTTATGATAAAAACGATTATTATTATATATTATTATTATATTAACGAGTTTATGATAAAAATTATAATTATATTACGAGGACGTAATAAGATGTCAAAACGGCCGATAGTAAAGTTATATGTTGTATAAATGTTATGTAATTTCGCACATTAAAAGTATAATTGGATGTTTTTTTCTTGATGCATTGTATTTTTAATAATTTGTTTTTCTCTATAACATTGTAAGATCCTGAATTCAGATGACCATTTGGTCTACTGGTTTCCAGAATGTTTATTAAATTAGAAATTAGTCATTTAATATATGATGGTTGGTAATTAAAGAAATTAATGATACAATTACGAAGTCGTAAGATTACAAATCAGGAAAGGCCGAGTGTTAGTCATATTTATTTATAATAATTTAAATGGTAAATACAATTTAAATTTCATCACCGCACAGCGCGCCATCGCCTCCAATACCATCCTTACCACCTGGATGCGTGGCGATCCTCTACTGTGCGGTTTTCAAGGACATTTTTCCCACGTTCCACTCGCTTGTGGAACGAACTCCCCTCGGTGGTATTTCCAGATCGGTACGACATGGATACCTTCAAAAAAGGCATTTACTCCTACCTACATGGCCGGCAACACTCTTGTAAATCCTCGGATGTTGCAAGAGTTCATGGGCGGCGGTGATCACAAGTCATCTGTGACCCGCCAGCTCGTTTGCCCTCCTCTTACATAAAAAAAAAAAAAAAAAAAAATACATTGGAATTTACATGTTTTAGTTCATAAGTTTCAACAGTAGCGCCACCTACATAATTAATTATGGAATAATTTTTAATATTTACTGTTAAATGTTTTAAGAATTAGAAGCATAGAATATTTCGGGGGTAGGTGCTTAAAAAGTTAACAACAGTTTTTAGATGCTTTATTGATTTAAATATATTAAAAAGTAATTTTACAGGAAAAGTGCTTAGTTTTCTTATATTCAGGTCCTTATCAACAATTCGGCTTATAATTTTAATGTAATAATAACAATAATTTTACCTGCCCTACCCCATCAGCTTAACCTAAAACAACATTTTTGAAACATTGAAACCACTGTTTCTATTTTTATTTTTATCAACATTCACTTCACTATGGCTAATATTAATGAACTTGAAGCATGCTGGACACAAAGAATGGCTGATTTTGATAAACGCCTTGAAGCCGCATCAATTCCTTTCAATCCAACTTTACTGCAATTAGCTGATGAGTTTAAAGCTTTCAGAGAGATTGTGCATAATATGCTTAATTTATTGCATCAGCAATCTCGTGACTGCGCTAAAGTTTTGGATGCCTTGGACATGAGACAGCGGCAAAAGGTACTGCTATTTAACGGTATCTCTGAGGATATAAATTCAGATGCTCAAACCAAATCAAGTCAATTTGGGGTCCTAAATCTCATCCATAAGAAGCTGGGACTGTTACATGTCACGAATGACTCCATCAAACGTTGTCATAGACTTGGTGTCCCAAATAGTGCGCTGTGCAGACCTGTACTTGTTCACTTCCGGAATCATGATACTAAAGCTGAAGTATGGAGATCCAAAGCTAAACTGAAAGGTTCTGGATTTGTAGTCACTGAGTTTCTCACTAAGGTACGACAGGCTATTCACAAGAAAGCCAGGCAGCATTTTGGTATGAAGAATGTCTGGACTCTCGATGGGGTGATACATATCAAGTCACCCGATGGGTGCCATGAGAAAGTCGTCTGTGAGCAGGATCTTGATCGGTTGACCTTAAAGTACCCGGAAAGTGTTCAGACTTCAGAGCCTCCTGCTTCCTCAAGTGGTGCACAGAATCAGGCTGTTCAAAATCAAGATACTCGTCGCAAGCCTCCGATCACTGTTGTTCCAGGTGATGATTTAAAGAGGGCACGGCGCATGGTATCGAAGAAATAACTTCTTTAATGTATGTAAAACTTCTTGGTCTGTACTGTACAACTATACCGCTCTTACACTTTTAATGTTATATATAACCATATCAAGTTTACGAAAGTTTATTTTACTTTTCCTATATTTGTGCTGCTTATTATATTATCGCAATAACGTATTTTAAATTAGCATTTAGCATTGATTAATATTTTTATGTAAAGTGTCAGTTCTGTAAACTAACTAGTGACAAGTGACAGCAACTTTATATGTCAATATGACATTTGTCTTTATCGATCACTAACCACTATCCTACCTCTTACCATAGAGTTATGTATAATAATTCTATGAAAAGTACAGACCTGCGTGTGTGAAGTTGTTTTTCTTTTTAATTTTATATTTCAATCTTTCTACATTGTTTCTCATTTTTTATTTTGCTTAATTTGTTTAATGTTGTTGTAATGTACTGTTTATCACAAAATGACTATGTAAACAGTTGGCTGATGGGAAGGTGATAAATTATTGTACTTTGGTATCTTATTAGATTAGTACAAGTGTAATTTACTTTTGATAATTGTTATTTATTATTATTTTTTATTATCATTATTTATTTTTATTCACTTAATATTTATTTGTACACATAATGTCTGATGGCGATTCTTTACAATCAAACGATGAAACATTTTATTCGCTGCATGACTCCAGTAGCTCCTTTAATAGTTGTGACTCTGGGAAGAATGATAGCTTAACTTCATTAAGTGGGCAGTTGGATAGTGTATTTTCTGATCATTATAACTTTTTAAATATCTGCCATTTAAACTCGCAAAGTATTCCGAGTCACTATTCGGAACTAGAGGCTACTTTCGCACAGAGTATTTCTTTTCATGCGTTACTTATCTCCGAAACTTGGCTTAAACCATCATTGCACTCCGCACTTTACCCATTACCTGGTTTTGTGCTCATAAGAAATGATAGGACAGACAAACGGGGGGGTGGCGTAGCCATATATTTGAAAGCATCAATTAGTTATAAAATAATCTTAGCTTCTCCTTCTTCTTATTCTGCCACCTGTGAGTACTTGTTTCTTGAGCTGGCATTAAACGGTGTTAAAGCTCTTCTGGGAGTAGTATACTGTCCTCCAGCCACCGATTATCATACTGATTTAGAAGCAGCTTTGGATCACTTCTCGTCTAGTTATAAACATTTTGTAATAATGGGTGACTTCAATACTGATCTCTTAAAATCTTGCTCTCGTTCTTTCAGACTCCGTGAGATTATTGAGTCAGCCAATCTTTCAATTCTTCCTTTAAATGCAACTCATCACAATGTTGACTGTGAAGACTCATTATTAGATCTTATAATCACTGGAGCCCCTAACTTGGCTAAGCAGGCTGGACAGCTATCTGCTCCTGGATTTTCACGACATGATCTTATTTATTTATCGTATAAATTGAGACCACCTAAACCTAAATCAACTGTTTTAAAAATTCGAAATTTTGCACGTTTAAACTTAGATCATTTGAGGAGTGATGCTGAGAAACTTGATTTATCTCTGGTGAATGCAGCATCTACTATCGACGACAAAGTATCTTTTCTTAACTTTACTGTTCTCACACTGTATGACGCTCACGCACCAATACATGCTGTAAAATTAAAGCGACCTCCAGCGCCATGGATGACCGAGTCAACTCGCGCTGCTATGACTAGACGAGATCGTTTGTTTAGAGTTTTCAAAAAAACTCGGAATGAACACAGCTGGTCAGCTTATAAGATTGCGAGGAATCGGTGTAATCAGGTGATACGAATAGCTAAGCGCTGCTATATTCATAATAGTATTAGTAACTCTTCTTCTCCTGAAATATGGAAGTTTCTTTACTCTATTGGCGTATGCACACCATCCACCTTAGGTCATACTTCTCCTCTATCATTGGATCAGCTAAACAGTCACTTTGTCTCTGTCTCTCAGTTAAGCCCCACAATCCGTACCCAAACGCTAACTCATATTTCTACAATGCCGAGTCCTGATATACCATCTTTTGATTTCATACCTGTACATGAGGATGAAATTAAAAAATCTATTTATTCTATTAAGTCTAATGCTGTTGGTTGTGACCATATAAGTAGATCTATGATACTAAATCTATTAGATTCCCTCTTACCTTTAATCACTCATATTATAAATTTCTCTTTAAATTCCGGCGATTATCCAAATACTTGGAAAAACGCTTTTGTTCATCCATTACCAAAAATCTCTCAACCCACTCTTCCTAACCACTACAGACCTATCTCCATATTGCCATTCCTTTCAAAAATCTTAGAAACCTGTGTATTTAAGCAAATCTCTTCTCATATATTTAAATTTAATCTACTTAGTCGGTACCAGTCCGGTTTCCGCCCAGGTCACAGCACCAATACTGCTCTTATCAAAGTGTCCGATGATATTCGAGGTGGAATGGACAACAAGAAATTAACAGTGTTGGTGCTTGTCGATTTTTCAAACGCATTTAATACAGTTAATCACGAAATCCTTCTTGCTATACTATCTTTATTTAAATTCAGTCCTTTAGTCCTTAAGTGGTTTAATTCTTATCTTTGCGGCCGCCAGCAATCAGTTTGCTCCGGGGATTCCTCCTCAGTGTGGGCCAACATACTTGCTGGTGTGCCGCAAGGCGGAATACTTTCTCCCATCCTGTTCTCTCTATTTATAAATACATTAATACCTAACTTCGACTGCTCGTACCACTTATATGCTGATGACCTTCAGCTTTATGTGCAAACAAGAATGGATGATCTTCCAAACGCCATTTGCACTATTAACCGAAACCTACGTCAATTGAGTCATCAAAATTTGGTATTTCCGTTAATCCCGAAAAATGTAAGGCTATGATTGTTGGTAGTACAAGACTGTTAGTTAAAACTAATTTAGATAGTATGCCAACAATTATATACAACGCTAATATCATACCACTATCGAATTCGGTAAGAAACCTGGGGTTGCATATGGACAATGGAATGAGTTGGCACCTGCACATTAAAGAAATTTGCCGTAAAGTCACTGCCACATTACAGACCTTATATCGGACTAAACATTTTCTCCCACTTAAGACGAAGATAATGTTGGTTAACAGTCTTATTTTACCTATTATTGATTATGCAGATGTTTGCTACCCCGATTTAAGTAACGACCTACTCAATAAGTTAGAGCGCCTCCTTAATAACTGCATCCGTTACATCTTCGGTCTGCGTAAGTACGATCACGTCTCTCACTTTCGCACTCAACTTAAATGGCTCACTATTCGTCAGAGGCGTAGCTCTAGAATACTTTGTCTCCTTTATTCAATCTTAAATGATCCAAATTCACCTTCTTATCTAAAGGAAAAATTCCAGTATCTCCATGAAACTCACGGCAAAATGCTTCGTTCATCTTCTAACCTTAAAACGGTAATTCCACCGCATAGAAGTGATTTCTTTCACAAATCTTTCATAATTCAAGCTTCACTACTCTGGAACGAACTACCTGAAAAGATCAGAAAAGCTCCCACAAAGACTTCTTTTAAAAGACTGGTTAAAAAACATTTCTTAGAGTCATCTTGATAAATAATTCTAATTTCTATTATGTGTTATATAATGTTTATATAGATAATTATATATATATATATTATGTGTGTATATGTATATAGGTATATGTGTATGTTAATAATTATATTTATTATATTATTTGAAACATGTATTTAATATCTATTGTTTATATTTAGTAAATTATATTCATGCTTTAATAATGCATGCAAAAAAATAAGGACTTATAAATAGATTTTTAGTTGCCTACCGCAATTTCTCACCATTCGCTGAGGTTAACTGGTAGAGAATGCCAATAGGCATTAAGTTCGCCTTTTGTAATAATCAATAAAGGGTAAATAAATAAAAAATAAATAAAATAAATATTTTAACATAATGTTTAATCTTTTATTAATTATTACAACTTATTATAAGGTATAAATAATATCATCTGTAAGTTGGTTATGAAATTGTAAATTACCCTCGCCTAAATATTATAGTGTTAAAATATTATAAAACTAGTTGTAAGGGCTGCTCTCGCCCATTCTATTTCAAATGGTTGGATATTAAACATTGAAGTGCAAGTACTGTGTATTACTAAAACAAGTCTTAACATTATGTGCCCGAGCTATAAATTTGATTTATTTCTTAGGAATATATGTTTTCAAAATGTTCAGTTTGTATACGCGCAACTGACATATTCAACAGATAGAGTTATTTATTTAATAGAATACTCTGTTTACGTATAACACACTATTTTTTCATTCCTAATGAGTGCGTGAGAATTTTTCAATACAGGTACTTTATTAAAATGTTATGAAGACTAATGTTAAAAGAGATATTTCTAGGATTTCCTTAAAATTTATTAAGATCTGGACTATGATATTTTATGTATTCTTATCTAATTAGTATATATGTCAATAGGTTTTCTAACAATAAAATAATATATGTCCCGACAAAACAAATATGAAATGAAAACCAATTCAAAACCATTATAAAATAAAATCATTTATTTATCATTACCGAATATAAAGTATGTTTATTTATTTAATCGAAAAAAAATATTTTAGTATTTTATAAAACAAAAAAATATATATTACGGTAAATAATATTTATATGCGAAGATTTGTGTTTTGTAAGTAATGTTAAATTCTAATGTAATTAGAAATGATATGTTATAGTATAGGAGCTAACAATGTTCTCGAGGAAGAATTTCAGGTCAGCTGATTTTTTGATATGTCGTCCTTCTTGCTCTTTCGGTTAGAGTCTGAGCCATCTGGCTGACGGAAGCTGTTACATTCATTAGTGAGCATTTTGCCTGTATAGGTAACAATCCCAAACTTTAAAAATATTTTTCGTTGCGTCGGGGGACCGTTGTAAGTACGTTGAAGATGGTGTCTAATTTACAATTTTTTTGAAGCTATTGAATGAGGACTTAGACTACGATTTATAATGTTATTTCGTTATTTGCCTTGGTAACTTAGTTGCATTTTGAATTTTTCCTTTATTTAACGATCCCCCGACGCAACCACTTAAATAAGTACATGATAATGTTATTTTTATCCTTTTTAGACGTCTTTTTGTAACAGGGGTTTTTAAAATATTTAATTCAATTTATGTTTTGGTTTTTAGAATTATTTTACTTTTTTCTATGTAAAGAAACCTACGAACACACTATTTCACTTATTTAGGTATTTACTATCAATATTGTGTAAGAACCTTTCACCAGCACCAATAAAAGCTCCTTATCTTGGAGACGACTGCATCTATTTCAACCAAAAAAGCTAAGATCTATCTCGACGAACCAAGCATTCGATTAAAAAAAACTGCGTTTACACGTCCGACCACACGTTTGGTTGCTACGTTGCCACAGACAGACACACAGATACACAGGTCAAACTTATAATATTCCTCATTTTAGGTAGGGGGTTAAAAATGTTTTTTTTTGTTTTCGTGAGTCTGAATTTAGGAACTATTATTTTAGGATTAATGAGTATTATTTGGACTATCTCATATTGATACAATCACATTTTTTCGAAAATAGATTACATTTTCCAAGATATAGAGTGATGGTAAAATTAGAAATTAGTATAGCAGCATTTTAGAAAATAGTTTTAAAGAACTCCCGAGCAGCCATGTAGTATATAGCTCGAACAGCTTTTTTTTGTAACATAACAAAATATTTTACAATATTACTTAAATTTCAAAGTTCTGTACATAAGGATATCTATTTATTAGAATGAATTATAGGACGCCTAGTCATTTAGAATATTTGAAGTCAGAAGCTGCTATCGGAAAATGTAGGTAGTAACATAAAATTGGAATTCTACACTCGGAAAGTATATATCTTGTATATAAATGCAAGTAAAGTATAAACCTATTATTTTTTTGTTTAATTATGTGTTTAGCGTTTCCTAGACTTATTAAAAAAATACTATTTAAGTGTCCGGATACCTTTTCTCCTATTATGAATTATAAGAAAATCACTATATTATATAATTTCGCATTTTAAGACAAATATATTTCTTTTCAGTCGGATTTTTTCCTTAAAATTAAGTATTAGTAATTATTATGTATTTACTATACACCTACTTCTTTTATTTGGAATTCGAAATGAGTAAAATGTACGTTGTAATTTATGTAAATGCAATTTACAGCAGTTTATACAGGAATCACAGATTTAGATCGCGTTCGTTTTTATATCTTATTATTATTTCATGTTATTATTTAGATACAATAATACACGGATCATAGTTATGATACAAGAATGTTAAAAAAAACCTAAATCGTTATTTCATATCAATAAAGTTATAAATAAACTACCGAATGTTTTAGAATAGAGCAAAAACTAAACAACTTCAAAAATATTTTTGAAGGTTTATAACAAAAAGGTTTTATCTATTGAAATAAAACTATTTTTACGGATTTAACTCGCTTATATTGAATTAAATTTTAAATTTACATGTTAAATCTAACCCGACGTTTCCAATGCTTTGCAGCAATCGTATTCACGGTAAGACGAGATGGAGGTGTCTGTCAGTAAGTCAGTTAATTAGTCATCTACCTCCAACGGTTTCTAAGCTTCCGGGCGTACAGTTCAGGATGCACACAAAACGCACTAACAGTATCTTGAGGTCTTACAGTGCGGTCACAGACATGGGATTTTATATTTTTCAAAAGTGGGTTCCAGGTGTTAGATAATCCCCAACCATCTTCTGTATTAAAATTAGGATGTTTTTAATTTCAATAGCCTCACGAACCATTCTTGGAATGTAACGTTGTTCTTTAGCGAGGATTTTAGGTTTATCAAATCTTATATAATTATTGGGCTTGTCTATGATATGTTCACACACTGCAGACTTCGATGTACGCCTATGCTTGATATCCGATATGTGTTCCTTAACTCTTTTACCAATGCTCCTCTTTGTTTGACGTACGTATGACAAGCCACAATCGCAGTCAAGTTTGTATACTCCAGCACATTGTAAAGGAATATTACTTTTAATAGGTCTCAAGAATTGGCTCACTTTCCTTTGAGGTTTGTAGATAGTTCTAATAGAAACCTTTTTTAAGATGTTGCCGATTCTGTCAGTAACTCCTTTCACATATGGTAGTAGGGCTGGTTGACGCTCAACTATTGGTGGCTTGATGTGGTTTCTGCGACGAGGTGTTCTAGAAAAGCAGATGTTTGATTCATAGGTAATATTGTGTTTAAAGATCTTCAAGGTAGGGCCCTCGCCTTGAAGTGCTCCATGTAGATATCGGCAACAAGGGGGGAGACCGGGGAACCTATTGCCACTCCATCAACGTGGATGGGTGAATTCTATGTACAACATAGAATTCATCCTTCCACATCAAGTAGTCAGATGCTAAGCAATGCTTCAGTAATTCATATTCTACAGGCATGTTGTTATTCTCCAGCTTTCTCTTGACAATTTCAATGCAGTCAATCACTTGAAGTCTGGTAAATAGTGACTGTACATCGAAACTAACCAGAATGTCGTTGTTATTTAATTTCACTTGTTGAATATCATTAACAAACTGATAAGAATCCTTGACATAAGCTTGTGTATGTCCCCGGAGAGGTGTCAGTATTCTAGCAACGTGTTTTGTCAGTTTATATGTTGGTGTATCAATCTGGCAGACAATGGAACGTAGTGGGACACTTTGTTTATGTATTTTGGGTAACCCATACAATTTTGGTGGTTTTCCATCTCGTGTTACCGTGAAAACGATTGCTGCAAAGCATTCGAAACGTCGGGTTAGATTTAAAATGAAAATTAACAATTTAATTTAATATACGCGAGCTAAATTTGTAAAAAAATGTTTTATTTCAATGTGTAATATTTGTGAAAGCCTTAGAAAACATGACATGGTTTTATCTTAAAAGAAAAAAAAATAAAAAAATGCAAAAACATAATTTTACTAAGTCTTTTTAAAACCTAAATACCTTTCTCAGAACCAGAGTTGCAATGCAATAAATCACAAACATTCCTCAGATACTGAATATTATTTATGGCGCTATGAAAACAAATATAAAATATTTGATATAAGCGCTGCTGACGAAATGGCGTGTTTAATTCAAATTATATTTAATACAAAATATAATAATATTTAAGGTTTTCCAATACTCATTTGTTTATCAGCAGACGCATTTAAAATACATTCGTAGAAATTTATGTAGTTCGTAGTAAATTTTCCAAATTTCATAATTAATGTAAGAATACACCACGTGTAATAATGCCTTGCTGATAGTTTCGAAATGTGAGTGTGTCGATAAATTAATATATTTTTTACATATTAATTGTTAATTCAAAATTTGAATACGCCTAACTGGGCTAATAATGTTCATAACTAGCAATTTCAATAATATAGTTGCTGATAGTCGCTAACATGTACGTGATAACAATAGGAATAGTTTCATAAGTTGTGTAATTATATTATGGGTGACCATAGGAGATTTTTGTATTCCACTAGCTTTGAAGTGGCGCACCTTAATTTATGATTGGTCCCCAGCATTATTAAAATTCTATCTTAATGCATTCCAAATGACTCTTCCAGATCAAAGTAATTTAGTAAGATGGGGCAAAGCCACCGAAAAATCTTGCAACATCTGTGGGGAGGCAATAGGATCCGCGAAACACCTATTAGTAGGGTGTAGGGTACTTCTAGATAAAGGTTAATACTCGCGTCGCCACGACAAGGTATTAGAAATTATACGGGAAGCGGTTAGTCTTTCAGTAGCAAGAGCGCGGAAGGGTATAACAACCACCAAACGATCTATAGAATTCGTAAAAGAAGGCTCCTCCAAAAAATCAAAAGCGAAGCCTTATTCAATATTAGGCGCGGCTCCTGGTTGGATTCTCATGATGGGCACGTATGAAAAGCATTACAAAATCCCTGGGAATGTTGGTGTTTCGTCATCCAGACCGGACTTATTCTTGTATTCGAAACATCTGAGACGCGTGATACTTGTGGAGCTTACTGTTCCTTGGGAAACAAACATCCCAAGGGATCACACATTCAAGCTCAATAAGTATTACGAACTAACCAACGAACTGATCAGGAATAAATTTATAGTTAGTTTGTACGAGGTAGAAGTGGGAGCGAGAGGTATAACAGCAAAATCTCTCTATAGTCTACTTAAAGATCTTGGCCTTTCTAGAACAAGCATCGGTTCATTTCTAGAACGTACTTCAAAGGCGGCATTAGTAGGTTCTTTCCAAATTTGGTTAGGTAGGGAGAGGAGTGTGGAGGGTGAAGGTGAGCGTTTTTGCGCATAATAAAGGGGCCCCTTAAACTTACTCCTGGGTCGCAAGTCCCAGGCACTGCTTGCACTCCTCTCCTTGCAACGCGATGGGCCCGGCACCCGCACGGTGAATCCATGGATTGCTAAGAAGCTTCGTCTGTCTATAAAATCTGCACTGGTTTTACTTACAATATATGACTTATGTTGATAGTTGTATTATATTTTTCTTAAGAGAAAGCAGATGAAGTCAAAATCTAGCTACAAAAACAATAAGCAACAGATAGTCACAAATTACACATTAACAATTTATCTTAGGCCGTACAAACCTAGTTAGATAATAAATAATGTAAGTCTCAAAATAATATATTGTAAGATTTTGTTTTGATAGTGCAATCCTTGAAACTAACTCTTAAGTAAATAAACGCAGAACAAAAAAAAACGCGTTAAAGTTGAAAACAAACACAGTGTCTATCCATTTCACGTTTTAGTAAACTTGCTCTGTAAACCAAAGAGGATCGAGTAAATATTTATGTAATTTTTTGTCTGCTTATCTTTTTCCTTGTTAACTTTAAATTCAAAACAATATGAATATTTAGTTTATGGTTTCACGAAGATCATTTCGCATTTTGAAATATATTAAATTAAACTAAGACAAACAGGAATGATTGTCTTAAATGTCTCCGATTGGGGATTAATCACTCTCTTTTTCCTCGTGATTTGCGACTTACGATCAGCAAATGGAAGATTTTCAGTCAGTTTTTAGATTATTAAATTTTAAAAGTCTTTGAAATTCTTAAATATAACATGTATTACCTGTTCATCTAAGGTATGAAAAATATGTAGTATCTGTGCATTTCCATTTCATTTCTAATCTATTCCCAACTCACTCTTAACAACTCTTAACAACATAGTACAAAATATCATGGTACAACTTGGAACCGTGAGTTCAAGCTTGCTAGATAACCCTTATCGCACAAAACCCATGTGTCATGTGTAAATTGGAAAGGACTCATGTTGTGTGTTTTATAATTTATATCAGAAAATCCATTATTATATTTTTATTCTTGCTTCAAAATTTCTATTTAAATTATAACAATGTTAAAAGTAAGATGCCTTAAATAAACTGTAAAAAAATATGACAAAATCACTAGAACAATAATAATCTTTTCATAAATTGTGCTTTAATTTAATATTAAAATTAAAAATATCATACTAAGGTATCGATAGCTATAAGAAATAACAACATTTTAAAACCTTTTGATTTATCCCGTAAAAAAACTTCACACTGTTATGTTATTTGTGACACATTAAATAGTGTAATATAATTTTATGTTGGAATCTTAATTAATATCAAAGCACTTCTACTTTCTAATCTGTTCAAATTTTTCTATTCTTTTATTTTACTATGAAACTATATTATTACATATCTTAACATATATCGGAGTGACTCAATTCAATAGAAGGGAATATTCTATTGTATGGAATATTATATTATATTATAATATGGTACGTTCTAATATTCTGTATATTAGAACGTACCATATTATTGTTTTAATAGTTTAAATTACAATTGCTTTTAAAATTATTTATTTAATTTTACTTGTTTTGTTACAATGCCTTATAATTTAAAAAAAGGTTATAAGTTTATTAAAAGTTATTAATATTGTAATTTTCGAAACAACTTATCATAGTAGAAGACGCGTCTCAGCCGGCGTCGAGGCGCCATGTTTGAAAAGTGAGATGCTGACGACGCTTATAACATTTGAGTTTTCTCTGTATATTGAAGTGATAAGATATTGATGTAGAAATTGAGTTGGTATATTGTAAAGTAAACTTAAATAAAAGACGATACTAAGATCGGTGTCCCGAACCGCTGCTCGGTTGAAAATTAATAGTGAACAATTGTGATTTATAAATAAACTTGTAAAATAGTGATCTTGTGTTTTGTGCTCACATTTTATCCCAATAACGCCCACAAAGACTATAACAAATGACGCTTCTCCGAAATAAATATTTTTTTTGTTCGAAAATTGTACTGATCTTTTGTCTCTGATGTGTCTCTGCACTTCTCTAATAAGCGGCAAGGATAATTTTTATTAATTTTTTGAAGTGAATTTTTTTATTAGTACACTAGGCATTTGTGGCTTGAAGGTAAAACCGAAATCTCGGGTCACGCTAATATAGACACGTAGCCGGAAGTTGAGCATTGGTAGTAGTGTGTCCATGAATCCAACCTTGCCTAGTACAGAACGAAATAACCGCATGAAACGTAGTTTATATAGAACGTTATTCATACTGATTTATTATTTATTTGATTTTACTAATTCAGTTAAGCCATTTCATTTATTTATTAATTCAGTTTTGACTGATTGAGATCCTTTGTAATATTTATATTACATATTGAACTTTTATTCTTGTGGGGTCTTCAACAAAAAAAATTCATGATGGAAGACTATATTTTTTATTGTATATATGTTTTTGAAATAATACCTTACATTATATATTATAACAAGTGACTCATTGTGAATTGTCTGTTTTGAATGATCTTTCTTATTTTCATTATAGAAATTTAGGAAGTACATAAATTATTAATATTATTATTTTATTTTATTTTTTATTAAATGAATATAATGTTTTACTCTGTGTCAATTACAAGCTGAATGTTCTAAATATTTACTGAAATAAATAAAATTTTTGCCATAATTTATAAATTGATATCTCAAATGGTAATACATAGATATTTTAAAATAGGGCTGTGAAAAACTTTTTAATATTTTGCTACTTACACTATAAATTTAAAAACAATGCATAATGGTATGGATTTTCAAAAAAAGCTTAATATTTCTAATAAGGTCGAACAAATGTAGAATGGTTACATCACCGAAACGAGTAGCAATACTAGCTTTTTTTGGTAGAGCGACGGAAAGATTGCCCAGAAATCGCAGGTTCGTTGATTTTCACTGAAACTGTGAAAATAAATATTGTAATAATAAATGTTTAATTATCAAAGAACCTAGAGATCTATTGAAATGGACTTGATATTTATGCTATAAAATGTTTCTTGCATATGAGCGTTAGTTAAACTATAGTGTATGGTAATTTGAGGTTGGTGATGACGTTTAATTGAATAATAACACGGTAAGGCTTTGGCAGACGCTACATACGATACGGTATATACGATAGTTTTGTTAATAGCTTGAAACAGGATATCAGTCTACGTGTTAAGCTTATTTCAAAATATGTAGGTATTTTCAGATATCAGTCGATACGTTGGGTATTGCTAAAGACAAATATTTTTTGAAGTCAACAAAATAAAAATCAACGATATCACCTTCTTGAAGTACAAAAGGACTAACTAACTAACTAAGCTAACTTTAGGATACTTTCACAAATATTATTCGAATCTAAGAAAAAACCAACACTATTTACCTACTACATCATTTATAATAGTCAAAGAAAAATAACGTTGATAATATTGTAGTAAATAGTTTTTACCATCAATATCAGGAAAAATGCAAAAAATCCTCAAATAAAATAATACATACATAAACTAATTACCGGGAATTATGCATAAAAATAATAAGATCTATGTTTTCATTTTCAATATTAATTATACTACGTCGTGTAAAACAAGTTCAAAGAGACCTTTATTAAACTCAAGCAACTTACTTAAATATTACTATTGAATAGAATAGAATATTTGCTGCAGAAAGTAAGTAATTAAAATTTATTTTCTCTAAAGAAGTTATTTAATATGACTACCATATTCCTCGCTTCTAGCTGAAAACTGAATGAACTGCATGCAGAGGTAGTGTGTAATGTTAAACTGTTGGAATTTATTTATATTTTATTCATTCATTATTCATTTTTTAACCAACGGGTTCACGCATTTATGATAATCATATTAAGGCTTCATTTTTATTTAAAAGTTTCCAACATTATGTGCTACGTTAAATATATAAGTATATTACTTACACTTTACTTATAATAATTATATATGCATATAAGTGTGCAAATAAGCTTTAAATGTCAAAATAGCCTAATCGAAATAATAATTTTAAAACATTTTTTTCATTAGGACTTATTGGACCAAAACTTATGTAATTATTGTATTCATTGACTATTATAAAGTACGCATCTCTAACAATTTCTCAAAAATAACTACTCTTCTTAATAATCTTTGATGAAATGTGAATATATAATGTGAATTATCGGTCAGTATTCGGCATCAGTTATTGTTTAGTAGAGAGTAGGCAAAGTTACCACAAAGTCATATTATCATTTTAACAAATCAACTCAAAGTCATGAATAAAAAGCGTCGTTTTATTTTAAAAATAATTAAAAATTAATAAATAATTTCATTGGTGGTATAGTGCAAATAACATCACTTACTGAATCACGATTTTCAGAATAGTTCCAGAAGTTATTCTGGGTTAGGTTATAGATTTATAATATTAATGCAAATCATTACCAAAAAGTAAAATAATATAATAATACTCAATAGACAGAGAAGGTACAAGGTTCATTATTTGATGTAACCGTATAGTGATAAACACCTAAAACATAAACTCTATGTATATAGAGTTTATTTATTAGAGTTATTATATAGAGTTTATTAAATTCCAACTACATAGAAAAAAAGGTTCAACTTAATTGTAAGATGAATTCAATTAAACAAAGTTGTTTTCAGGATTTCCACAAATAAAGAATAAAGACTGGAAAGATTATAAGTTATCGTTATCGTCCATGGCTATGAAGGATTTGAAAAATAATGGTTTAATTCACAACTGTATAATTATGAAGATATTAATATATTTATATATATATGTGAGACAGTCATTTTTTATAAGCGTTCCTCATCCAAAGGGTAAAAACGGATCTATAGGGAACTTATATTCTCTTCCCAATCTTTTTTTTAATTTATATAGACAACAGGCGAAGTTACTTAGCATTCCATGGATTCACCGAGCGGGTGCCGGGCCCATTGCGTTGCAAGGAGAGGAGTACAAGCAGTGCCTGGGACTTGCGACCCAGGAGTAAGTTTAGGGGCCCCTTTATTATGCGCAAAAACGCTCGCAATCACCCTGTACACTTGTCATCCTACCTAACCAAATTTGGAAAGAACTTACTAATGAAATACGTTCTAGATATGAACTGGTATTTATTCTAGAAAGGCTGAGGTAGGTTATAGAGAGATTTTGCTTTTATACCTCTCGCTCCCACTTCTACCGCGTACAATATGAAGTTATGTACGCGGTAGAAGAATAATAAGATGTATAATATGAAGTTCCGTAATTGTTACGTTTAAAACCACTGTAAACAAATGCAATGCTTTATGGACACTACCTATGCTAGTTTTAAAATATACTTCTTCTATTTTATAAAGATGCTATGTAGAGACAAAAAAAGCCTTTTATTTGGTGGTGTCACTTAATATGATAGTGAAGATATTCGCAAAACAATAAAAAAAACACTAGTATAATTCAGTTGAGTTTTATCTCTTTAACTTTGCTTATATTTACAAGTACTTGTAGGGATACTTAGACCACTTTTTAGAATTCTGTTTAATTCGAATTTAGTTTTTGTTTAATTATATTTTATTCCTTTTACATTTATTGTTATTAAACAATTTCATCATCATTTTAAATTTTACTGAATTTATGTATGTATCTAGGTACTTTTTTATCATTTACATTTTCTATTGTTTCTTTGCTTTGTCTTGTTTTAATTATTTGAGAATTATTGTGTATTATTGTTCGGTAGGTTCCATTAAGTAATTAAATAAATTAACTTATTAATATTACTTTATATTATTAGTTTATTTTTGGTCTTTTCTTTTATATTTAATTTGTTTTATCATCATTGTCATTATTATTTTATTATTAAATTTAAGCTTAATTATCTGTTATTAGTACATTTGTGTCATTAATATCAAAAAAGTACTCACTTGAATCAGCGTGGGACTCAAAATCTTCTATCCCATAATTTGAATCCCAATCTTATATTCTTCGTTGAGATAAATATATTTTGCAGCGTTTTGGTCAATTCTACTCTTTTTCCTATTCTACTCTTCACGCTATTCTCATATCGGAGTGTTGGCTCAAGACATTCTTATCTTTCGACTGTTTGCACTATATCTAAACCTGACTTTTTTTTAAAATCAGATCTGATCGCGGTGAGAGGAGTTGGGGTGTAGTTTATAAAGGGGTGTGACAAATGGATCAACAAACTGTCCAGATACACATTTTGTAGTTCACTTGTACGCTGTAGAAATGGAAATGAGACGTTAAACAATAATAAGTTAATATTAAATTAGAGAGAAGAATATATATAATTAAGGTTAAGGTGTTAAAATAGATTCTAAATTCTCTTGGACCTATCATATAGAATACATCTGTAACAAATTAAGATTGCTCCTGTGTAAATTTTATCATTTAAGTTTTAAAAAAATAAATACTGTAACGGTTCTATAGCCGTTACGGAGATATAACAGAGCAATAGTTAGCATAGCGGGTGCTGCGTTGTGTGCGTACGCGCTTGTAACCGGTCTGGCCGACAAGGGGGCTTCGCGGGGTGCACCGCCGCGCCGCCGCGCAACTCAACCTGGCCTCCCGCAGTCAGAGGACCTACTAAAGCGGCTGCTATTAGCCGTATCGTGCATATCGTACTCATATACAATTGCTAAGGTCATTAGAGGTCTTAAAACGTTGCGACGTTTTCTATTGTTTTTAAATATTTTTATTAACTATAAAACCCCATTTCGGGTGAGTGTTTTTATTATGCATTTTGTTGTTTTATAGTTTTTAATAAGTGAATATGTAATGTAAGTACATTCGATTTTTCATTTAATTTTGCTTCGGTATTCTTCTTATACCATTTTAAATATATGTTCACTTTAGTATAAATTTAATTTTCCTCAACGATATACCTTCAATGCAGTGGTTATATATTGTAGTGTAGTCAATAGAACTTGTATTATTGTACTAGATTATAGCATGACGCAGCTTCTGTGGCTTACCCTCTTAAGCGTAGTATTTATATTTGTACTTTACATAAGTTTTTATATTGTTTTTTGCTACATAAGACGTTACCCGGCTACTATTTAAAAAGGAGGGTAACGTTTTAAAAATTACTTTGTACAAAGTTTGACTGCCTCATCCTTGAAAACTATTGCTTGCATAGAAACACCGCTTCGGCTTTCATTAGCGTTCCGGCTGGTGGCAGTCAAACTGAGTTTTGAGTGCACATAATAAAATACCCGATAAACGGGATTTCAGGGTTTCTGGCTTAGGCCTAACGGCGGGTTAAGGACAATTGGCGCTTCCTTTTCTACTCTACCTACTACAGTGCTGAACAATTGCTGTCTAACCGCCAAAATTCCCACGGCATCGTACTTCACTGCATTCAACAAATACAAGGCCAGTGGTTGTAGTCTATACGGAGTTCTGCACATCCTCGGTCATCGGACGAACCCACGACCCTCTATTTACTTAAAATATATAATTAACTTTCTCAGCTTTTTTTATTTTCATTCCCTGGTATCCACCAGGTTAAGAGACGGGGAAGTGTGACAGACGGTTCAACACAATAGCGGTACACGGTCGGTGTCCGAGGGTAAATATGAGGTGCCTAAAGTAAAAAATTACTTTGGTGACAGAACTCTTAAAAAGCGTATACCTCATCTTCTGAATGGCCTACCTAAAGAAATCCAACAGGAGACCAATAAAAATAAATTTAACAATAAATTACGTGAATATGTTATATGTTCACAATATGTTAATTGTGGAATAATTATCATTTGTAGCTTTTAGAGACTCCCAATTCCGCAGTCAAACTGATCTATCAGTTTTGCGGAACAATGTTTATTTGTAAGTTGTATTTAAGTATGATATAATAATAAATTAAAAAAAAAATAAAATAAAGGTGCACCTGGGTTAGAAGTACCAAGTATCAGTTTCTGGCTTGCGCTCTTCCTCCTGCTATATGATGACGTAGGCACCCGCGCGGTTAGTTTATGCATGATAAGAAGTTTTTTCTAGTCTTGATAATTTTATTTGAAAAACCCACATAAATTCATTAGTTCATGCTTGCAATCCAACAGCGATTGTATAGTAGTATAGTCCATATATGCAGGATAGATGTGTCACCGAAGAATGTTTGTTGACAATTATATAATTTGCTGTTCTGTTGTTCTGCGTTTCTACTCTTTTATGTGGTTAGAAATGCAACAGACAGTAACATTGAATAAAACATTCCTAATTCTCTCAAAATAAAACAGCACGTCAAGTCATAGGGAGTTTCCACGTTAGAAGCTTTTAAGCCTTCTGCATAACGTACCTACTTGTAGAATGAAAAACCGCTATATACTTTACCAGCTTTAAGCACAAACTAAAAACTGGTGAAGTTTATACAGGTTAGTAATAAGTTGTTGTAATCGCTGAACGTATTTTCATTTTATTGATAATATGTTTCATTTAGATAAATACAAACAAATTTTTGTTGCCAATATTTCTGTTTGCTTTGAACTTTAAAGCTCCAATCACCGATAAGAAAATATCATTATTAAAAAACTTACTCAAGCACACCTCCTGGTGTCTGTCTTTCATAACATATTTTTCATGGAAACCTTAAAAGTTATTTAATACATTTTATATAAGTCATAAACTAGCAAACATATATTATTTTACTAGCTGTGGAAATCATCAAAACAGATTTCTGCAATTAAATTGGATTGAACAGTATTATTAGTAGTATTACAGTTTAAATAGTTTAATGATGTCACTTCTACAGTTAACAATAGCTTGTCAACGGGAGGTTATTTTGCAAATTACAATATTTTTAAAAATATAGTTATTATGTGCCTTTCATGAACATATAATGTCATATTTTAAACTACAATGTTATGCGAGTAGATAGTATTTAATATTTATAATAGTTGGTGATAAAACAGAGTCTTACAATATTCACCCTTATTTTGTAGAATTATAAAAATATCTTATAAAAAAAAACCATAAAGATTAATTTTCTTTTTACCAATATTATGTGAGTGTGAACCAGAAATTATCTTTCCTAAACTAATATTTGGATTCACCGAGATCTTGTTGAGTTGGATAAGATTCGACTACGATGATATTATTTATGTAGGGTTTTAGGAATCTTCAAGTTCAATTTGAAAAGGTCTTTGCCAGCGTGATACACCTTAACCCATATCACATAAATACATTATTATAAGAATAACATCTTAATAACCAGCGGGTTCAGTACAGGCCATACTTTCATAAAAATAGTTAAGTAAAAACTGACCCACATTTAAACTTGAATCTACTCGATACCTGCCATAATATTTTTGTTATACGAGATCTTAAAGAGAGTATTATTTTAAATATTCTTAATTTTCTTAATTTATCTAAGTATCTGTTTACATGCATTAGCTACTTTGTTTTGAAACACGAGCACACAGTTTAACAAATAACCTAATTATTAAACTAAATTATAACATAAAATATTTAAAACACAAAATTTCTGTTACATATTAGACACGAAGCATAATTAACTTGAAATAGGCAGTTTTATAGGTCATTGTCCTGTCTGATTTACGTAAGGAGTTCATTTAATTTGGAGCAAAACGTTTGTTGGTTTGTTGCTCGGGCTCATTTAGTAAAATTAACAGGAATTAATTATTCTATTACTTGTTAAATTAGGACCTTTATAGTTTATTTATAATGTTCATCTTATCTGATGGAAGATTTATAAATAATTAAGGACAATAGTTAAAAACTATAATAATTAAGTTTGTCGTCCTTGACATTTGTGACCGGGTTCTTTTCTTTGTTGAACCGTATGTAATATTTTTATCTTCTTAACTATTGTAGCGTCACAGGGTATCTCCTAAATTCATAGTGAAAAAACTTTATAAACTGTATAAAGAGTTTCTGTTACATTAAGATTTTGTATTATCTTTTTGGCTTTAAATAGTTTCACAATAAGATATCATTTTAGAAAAGAAAAAAAATATATACTTTATATACAAAGTACTCTCTGCGAAAGCAGAACTCCCCTGAAAAAAAAATTGGCCGGCGCCCTTTAATTATTTTTATTTCTTTACTCTTTATTGAGTTCGTTGCACAAAGAACGAACTTAATGCCTAATAGCGTTTTCTCCTAGCGAACTTCTGCGTATGATGAATAATATAATTTATGATAAATATATATAATTTATGATAAATATATATAATTATTGTTTTATTATTATTATACCTTTATTATTTACCTTTATTATTATTTGTTATATATGTGAAGTTAGGTTCCCAATAGAAGTATCACAAGTATCAAAACACCCGCTTGTGTCGTATAGACCTAATTTCATAGAATGATACATTTATATCAATGCATTAGCATTATATATAAATAAAATAATATACATTATATAATAAGAAAAATACAAATACAAAATAATTAACTATAAAACAAAGCCTTCAGAAATAAAATATAATAAACCGTACATAAATATACTTATATAACACCAACCCAGCAGTTTACTGCTTACCTACATGTATATAAAAACCGAAATGTTGTATGGATTTATTATGAAGAGCCTGTGAATATTTAGTGAGGAACTCTGAGATACCAGAACTTTTAAATCTCTATACCTCGACTTTGATGTGATGATGTCTGAACTAAACCAATACATGTCAGGATTGATTAATTCATTTGAAACCAGTAAGATGCCTTGTTTGTTCTGAATTTTATTGTGACCTCTGGCTCAATATTTATATCTACATTCTGAGGAATTCTGTATAATAAAAATAACTACGTTAAAAAAAACCGACTTTAAAACTAAAAAGTAATAAATAATGAAGATTTAATATTTATTAGGTATTTCTACCTATTATTTATATTATGTCCTATTTACTAATAGGTTTCAAATCGGTGCCAAGACATTTAGTATTAGAATTCGGTTGAATATATTGTTATTTATTATGTTTAATTACGTATCTTAATCATTAAAGTAGGAATTTCATTGTATTAATTTGCACCGACTTCAAACCTATTAGTAAATAGGACATATAAATAATAGGTAGTATATACCTAATAAATATTAAATCTTCATTATTTATTACTTTTTAGTTTTAAAGTCGGTTTTTTTTAAAGTAGTTATTTTTATTTAATACTTTTTAGTTTATTGCTACATTATCAATTAGCAATGGGTAGTCCTACAAAAGGTGCTGCGCGCCTTAAAAAATACAGATCTCAAGAAACGGGAACGGATAAAAGTAGTCTTCTCCGTAAAAAATCTCTTCGAAACACTATTTCACGTTCTTGTGAGACCTACAGATGTCATTAGTCACAGGACATTCTGATTTCCTTCCGGAGGAGTTAGTTCAAAACTTGGACAAAAATGCTCTTAAAATAAAAACTAATGGGCCTACCTGAATCAAATTTTTACGGGACCAATTCGAAACTATTCCGCATCAAACAAAAAAAAACCGGCCAAATTGAGAACCACCTCCTTTTTGAAGAAGTCGGTTAAAAAGATGAAGCATTAACTACTATGGCACAGATTGACCATATTGCGTAAAATATTTTAATTGTTTTTACAGATACTGTAAGGGGGGTTCAGATTGGTTCCAGCATGTTTCATATCTTATATTAAATAAATGTTCACCATAGTTAAGAATGTATGAATGTTCATAAATCAAATTAGCTGAAGTGTTCTTTCCAAAAAAAGTTGCACTTATAAGGATTAGCTACTAGTATAAAGAAAACTCCTTGAATATACTCAGCATGTATAATTTTACTTCACTCTTTATCACAATTTACAGAAGGAGATTATAAAGATAGACCCTAAACTGATTATACTTAATTTAGACTGAATTTAACTTTTATAACTTAGAACGGCTTGACTTTGAAGTTTAACTAAAAGTGAGTTAAAATAATGACTCGCCCTGAACGTTTAATTTGATTAAAGAGATATTCAATTGATTCATGTCAAAGTCAAATAAGTTACTTTTTTTGACAAGAGATAATAACAATTAAAATACCCACATAATTTTTAACGTCATAATAACATTAAAATAAATATAATCCATAACAGTAGGGTGCAGCTAAAGTTGTTTTTTATCATGTTTGGTACCTAGTATTGTTACAAGTTAAAATTTAGTCAGAAAACTGTTTGAATCCCATTAAACTAATAATTTTTGAACATCAAATTAAATTAAAGAGCGCCTAATAACCGTTGTTGACCTTTTACCAGCTACGGCAAATATATATATATATATATATACATACCTACATCGTGTTAGCAATTATTACTCCTATTTCAAATTTATTCAATCTAACTTTTCAATTTAAAACCTGCTCCTCCCATGCAGACGGCGCGAGGCTGTCAACTACAAACTCCGTTTAAAGTATGAGAGTGTATTTCACATACCGTTACATTATTTACACAACATTTAAGAGAATATAATATAGTTTTATTTTGTCCTTTTAATAAAAAAATATTGTTTTAATTTTAAGTAGGTACTTATAAAGTTTGTTAACTTTCATATATTCAAATGAATATTGAAAATATTTTGAGAATTAGTTATAAGCAATATTTCATCAGAATGATATTTTTACAACTGATATTATGAAACATATAAATATTTGTTAAATTTGTAAGCTGTGTGTCAGAACAATTTCAGTTTTGGTTAGGTTGTTAATAAAATAATTATATTTTTTGTCTACCACTTATTAATACGATGAATAAGCGTAAACCATTAGAGCTATCCATTTAATTAATTCCTTATAAAAAAATATATCTTTTCTCCTACACTTAAGACTTATTTTTATATATAACCAGAAGCATTTCGCCGAAGCCTTTTAAATTAAATATAGAAAATATTTTTATTTAAATTTGTATTAGGTACAAACACAATTAAACGGTATTTTTTTTGTTCTAGACATTTTATTTTATTATGAAAGGGTAAAGGGAAGATATTCAAGAGATGATTTAAGATCTTCATTACTCCTTGTTGAAATAAATTGAGTACAATGAATGTTTTGTAGTATTAATAATCGTTTTTAAACAATTTGTCCATTAAAGATTCAATTAAAATATGTGATACAACAACTCTAATTTTTAATAACAAATCATTTGGAGTAATGGAAAATTTATTATAATATTAATTTCGAATATTAAACTTGTTAGATCTTTTATATTATTTGTTAAAATGGAAATAGCAATCGTACAACTGTTAAATTCATAGTGTGAGATTGTCTAAAAGATTTGAGTTCCACATTTCAAGCAGATTTGTATTTGTTATATTCTTACTTGTGTGTGCTACTTGAATAAAGCTCCTATTATGTGTTAAATGTTAAATTATTATTTTAACAATAATAAATACCGTAGAACGGGGTGGATAGATAGGGTTTCAATCTTTAGTGACGATTTTCGTAGTGTTACAGATTCGATACCAAATTTTCTTAGCATTTATTTAATGAGTCTTAGGGCAAAGTAACGATATATACTAATTTCTATTGAGATATGTTTCAATTTATTATCAAATAATCATAAAATATCGGTGATTTCTATTTACCTTCCATCAGGGGATAATAAACACGCCTGAGGGGTAAAAAGAAAAATACCGCAGGGTTGCTCCTTTGTAGATGTTTTTATTAGGTGTGGCTTAGTAACACAAGATTATTTAAAAAAAAAATATTTTATTGAATAAAACAAAATTAGGCTTGAAACGTAAAAACAAAGTAAAACGAATATTCTTTCTTTACACATTCTTACAAAATAATTATGGTATAATCAACAACCAACAAAAATAAACATATTCCAAAAAAAAAAGTTAAAACAAGGTAACAAAATCCAACTTGCTTATATTATTTATCAAGTCCTTTATCAAAATCAGTCTTAATCAACTTCTTCTTCGGTCAAAATCAATACCTATGTAGGTAGATGCCTACATAATATAACTTACAAAATCAGACTTCAAAACCAAACTAATCAATTTCACTTTTACATTTAATATACATAAACTATAATTGTAGGTAGGTAGGTAGGTAACAAAATAGTTTAATATTCTTTTGATAGACACATATTTAACTTGTTCCATTGTCAAATTATATTATCATCAGTCAGATCTTTAAAAATATCAGCATCATTTTTGTAATATCTTGGTCGTTGTATAGTAACTGGCTTCGAGTTATCAGATCGTTTCTCCTTTTTTATTTCAATTACAGTATTCAAAGGTATTTTTTTACATTTACGTAAATTCACACCATGTGTATCTTTCGCTACTTTCTGTATAGAAATAATTTCAATCTTTTTATTTTTGCATATTTCTTCTTTGGTTACTATCGTCTTACTATTATTACTTTTACAAGTCTCTTCCTTAAGCTCATCTATAAACTCACTGAATATAGTTTCTGGTTCTATATTAGATAAGAAATCTTTGCTAGTTTGACTTTGGTCGATATAATTATCAATAAATCGTTCATCTTCATCTTGAAGATCATTGACAACAGAATATTCATCTACACATACTACAGGCAGTAGCTTGATGTCTATTTCTTTATCTTCTCTCAATACATCTTTTTTAGCCTTTACATCATCTTTTTTCGGTAAATCATTCGCTAATTTATCTATAAGTTGCTTCACATCATTTTTTTTCTGGTGTTGTGTCTTGCATTTTGATAATTCAACTTTAGTCTTTTTCTTCACTAGTTTATTTTTTAAATTGTCAGGGTTTATGTTCTCAATATCTTTATTCTCAGGGTCATTACTTTTGGAATCTAAATCAACAGATTTTCCAGGAATCACATTTATCTTCTTTCTCTTGCTACCATTTTTACACGTTTTTGCTATCTTACTCGCAATTTCTTGTTCAGTTTCACTTTCTAAATTATCATCATCTATATTCTTTAAACTTAATCCAGATTCTACGTTTGTTTCTACGATATTTATTGTGCCATATCTCATTTCTTTAAGTATTTCTAAGACTGATTTGTCAACTGCGTATCGTGACTTGTCAGGGTCTTCATTGCCATCTATGGGAAGCCTCGATAAAACTTGCTCACAATCGATAGGACAAATTCCTGACTTTCGAAAGCCTGCTTTTAAATTAGATTCTACGTTTTCTGACAACGAAGTTATTAAAAGTTTTAATAACTTTGGAAAACAGCCTTTCGGCACTGATGATTGGTTTCTACCGTCAGTCTTTTTCCATGTTAGCAATATGTTACGCCAAGCTGTTTTCATGGGTCTAAAAAATGCTATATCAAGAGGCTGGGTTAAGTGGGTTGAGTTAGCCGGTAAAAATACAAAAGAAATGTTTTGTTCTTCACACATTCTAATAACTTCTATAGATAGATGTGATGATAAATTGTCACCAATAAGAACTTTATGCCCAGGTTTATCATTAAAAAATGGAATAACAACAGATTTAACATAATCTTCAAAGGTTGTGCTATCTATCCATCCAGAAGCGGTTCTATTGTAGCGTGTACCTTTAGGCCCTCCTGTTGTCCAAGTATCATAAACATTATTTGCCTTATAAATAACATATGGAGGTAAAAGCTCACCCGCAGCGGTACCAGCCATCATAATTGAAATAGATGACTTAGATTGATTAAGCACCCTTTCAGGATACTTAGTACCTCTTTTGACTATTACCTTTTTGCGTCCGGGATCATCGCATAGGTTAGTTTCGTCATAGTTTACTATGTTTCTGGGTTCAATGTCTTTCAATGATTCCTCTAGCTCTTCAAAATACTCTTTGATTGTAACGGGGGAAACTTGAGCCCTCGACTTTTTGATGTTTTGACACATTCTTAAAGAAATAGCATCCTTATACCTTTTTAAGAATCGTGTGGCATAATCTGGTCCTGGCATATTATTATTAAAACGCTTATGAATAATACCTAAATTATCCAAATATGATTTAACTATAATTCTCAAATCATAAGTATCCAATGGATAACCCCAGCTGCTTAATGTATTTAAATATTGAACTATATGACGTTCTGTATCTTCATCTAGTGAATTTTGTCCCCCTTGTTTTTTCATAGTCCTTCTATTATGTCGATACAGAACCGATTTGTTGATGTTATACTTATCTGCGATATGCGCCAATGAGCATCTTGGCGTTAGTTTGTACTCTTCCAACGCTTCTTTAATTATATCGATGTCGTATTTGCGATAACGCCTACTTCTTGGATCTGGTTTATAGTTGCGAGGCATTTTTGACCTGAGGATGAAATAATAAAAAAAAACAATAATTACCATGTATTTGGATGTACTTAAAAAATTTAGATGCCGTAACCGTTTTTATTGCTAATGTTTAGGTACCGCATTATCCGTTACGCAAGTTCAGTTAGTTAATGTCAATCAGTTATTTTCTTATATATTCCTACAAAATACCTATCAAATAAATCACTGTTCATAACCGAAATTAAATTCAACTTTAAACTAACTGTAGGTAAAAAACTACCTATAGTGGTAATTAAGCTTAGCGACAACCCTGTCGTAATCATAACTAATCACCCCTCTCTCGTGGCCATTGTCCCCTTTGCTGTGTCTATTAAACATATTGGCGTGTCTATTATCCCCACAGGCGTGTCTAATCACCACTCTCCCGTATCTATTCACCTCGTTTTTTTTTGAAAATTAACACTAGCTAGAAAAATAACGATTTAACATAATAAAACATGTTCTTACCTTAATTTATACTGCTAAATATATCAATGAATGAACACACAATCACATAAAACCAAATTTGCATAAATTTAGCGCCCACGTATTTTTTTTTACTTGAAGTCACTTTAGGCTATGTAAACCGCCTGTTTTCTTTTCAACTTTGACGTTCAGTTTTGACAATTTTTCTCGATGTTGCCATAAATACGATGTTACCAGACTAAGGAACAAAACAGTAATAATTTGGTAGTTTTTCGGGTTTTTTGCAAGAAATAACGAAATGACAAAGAAATAGTTTGAAATTATACCAAATGCTTATATCTATTCCCCCCGCGAGTTCTATTGACCCCGTTCTACGGTACCCCGTAAGTACCATATTGTAGATAAAGGTTAAAGAGAATATATGAATTTGAAGATTTATTGCTTATCCGAAACAAAGATAAAATATATACTTACCCAGAGTTTAATATAAAATAATTTAAATATATATATGTTTTTATAGTGTATATTCAAAATGTATTTAGTATGCTTTATTAGTGTTCTTATTTGTAATGTTTTATATGTGAAGAGAAATATTTACAAACATTTATTAAAAAACATTAATTAAATTACAGCAACGAAAAAAACTGAACTGTAATATCTCGAAATGTTCACTACGGTAAATATAACATTGAATTATATTTCAGAGAAGATACTTAATGTGAATACCGCATTCACTTCAGATGAAATTGTATGTTTCGGTAAAATATATGTGTTTGTTAAATTGTTGGAATTTGTAGTGAGTATTAAATTACTTTAAATTCAACTATATTTTTATTTATTTTATTAGTCAACAACTTTCAAGCGTTTCAAAGTATTATTTAATATAGTTTTTATTTCTCCTCAATACATTTAGAGAAATACAATTATCTCAATCGGTATCGCTTGTCTGCAAAAATGTTAATCCGGCCGGATGGTAATCAAAAATTTTCCTCGAATGCTGCTCGGCCGAAGATATGCTCTTTCATACATACATACAATATGACGCACCATCCTGTGTGATATAAGCTGAAAAAGTGTCCTTAGGATCTTGTTCTCAATTGCCGTTGATCATTGGCGTGCGAGTGCTACCATGGTATACCTATATTTGCCACTAAACCATTTAAAGATTTTCGAATAACTACATGTCAGCAGCAACGGGGTATGTCACCTTCACAACAATAACTATTAATTTTTAACTAGTGTTCTTAATTTATAAACCTACAATGGGAGAAGTTGAAAATTATAAATAAACTATTAAGATCCTAATTTAACAAATAATAGAATAATTAATTCCTGTTAATTTTACTAAATGAGTCCGAGCAATGAACAACAACAAACGTTTTGCTCCAAATTAAATTAACTCCTAACGTAAATTAGACAGGACAATGACCTATAAAACTATGCCTATTTCAAGTTAATTATGCTTCGTGTCTAATATGTAACAGAAAGGTTGTCTTTTAAATATTTTATGTTATAATTTAGTTTAATAATTAGGTTATTTGTAAAACTGTTTGCTCGTGTGAATATGTAATACTTACTTGTTCTGAATAGAAAAGTTTGAAAACTACGTTGCTGTTGCACGTAAACAGACTCTTAGAGAAACGCATATTTAAAATAATACTCTCTTTAAGATCTCGTATAACAAAAATATTATGGCAGCTATCGGGTAGATTCAATTTTAAATGAACAACAATCAACAATTTTTATGAAAGTATGGCCTCTACTGAACCCGCTGGTTATTAAGATGTTGTTCATATAATATATTTTATAATTCTGCAAAATTTTAAAGCAAAAGCTTAGCTAACATTTGCACAAATTAAGTTTTTTTAAATAAGAAAATATTGAACTTATGAAACGTCAAACTATAGTTGCGCTATTACAAAGAGTAAGTTTAAGAATAAAAACTGATAAAAACTCCATGAATAATCTTATTTTTATTAGTTTTGTTTTATAATGTTGACTATTAAATTATTGTCAGAGTAGATATTTAAAAATATTTTTATTTCAATTAAGCGAAAGTTTCGAAAAGATAACTAGAACAACTAACTACACTAATTCCACCATACTCTCATACTGGGGTATCTCAGGGTGTCGTTCTATCTCCTTTACTATTTGCTATTTTTATTAACTCTATCACTCAAAGTATCTCTTCTCCCTCCCTCCCTCTCACATGTATGTAAATGATATCCAAATTTACACTACTCCCTATCCACTATCCACTATCAAGCTTGAAAATCTTTGTTTTTCGGTGACCGCTATTAACAATGACCTAATTTCTATTTGTAATTGGAGTAAACAATGTGGTTTAAAAATAAATCCTGCCAAGCCCCAAGTTATGATAATTGGCAGTAGCGGTATGATAGCAAGAGTTGATTAGCGAAATTTAGAACCTATAATATTTAACGGCGTCACTATTCCTTATTGTTCATCAGCTACAGACTTGGCTGTTTACTTAGATCAGACACTGCCGTGGTCTTTTTAGGTTAGTGACATCAGTGGGATACTTTTGCTGCATTAAGGTGTTTACATCGAATTGCGATTTTTTTTACCAATCCAAATTTATGTTGGCACATTCTTTTATTCTATCCATCCTCGATTATGCAGACCCAAGTTTTATTGATTTAACTGAAGACAATTTAAACGAACTTGAGAGACTTCAGAACCTTGCTATACGATTCATATTTAGCCTACGCAAATATGACCACATTTCCCATTTTCGTCAAAAACTCAAATGGCTTCCCATACAACGACGTCGGGATTTGAATATACTTTCTCTTTTTTACTGTGTATTATTCCACCCAAAAAAACCTTCATATCTGAAGGAAAAATTTAAATTCCTGGGTATCCCAGATACTGCACGAGCATCACAAAAACTTATTATAAAAATGCCTGTCATGCTACCAAGCTATGGAATGAGCTTCTTTTATATATACGATTCTCGAAATGTTTGGAAATATTTAAAAAATCCGTTAAAGAATACTACTTATCTGAAATTAACCAGTTATTTTGCTTTTTTTATCACTTTTGCTATGGCAGTTCTTTTTTATGTATTTCTGTATTTACTAGTGTATTTTTGTTATATATTATATATAATGATATATATGTATTACTAGTAAGTATTTGTGTGTAGTTATTAGTAAGTATGTCTATTATAACCACACCACCTACCAGTATTTCGTATTTCATATTGTTTTTTTTTTTTTATTTTCCTAACCCTAAGGTCGTCGGGAAGAAATCTCCGGTAGGCAATAAGACTGGCTTTTGTACTTTTTTTTCTCGTGTATTGTGGTGTGCAATAAAGAGTATAAATAAATAATTAAATAAAATAGGGTTCAAAGGATTCTTCTTATAAATATTCAAAATAATAGTAATTATAAAAAGTAATATCTTGCAAAATAAGTGTCGTTAGTTAAAAAGTAATAGTTAAATGTTGTAAGACTCTGTTTTATTACCAACTTTTATCAAATTTAAATACTATTTACTGGCATAATATTGTAGTTTAAAACATGACATTATATGTCCTCTCCCCTCCGGACCTCTGCAGAGTGTAGACGTGCTATTTGTGTTTGTTTGTTTAGTGCTTGTTATAAATATACCAACATTTTACGTATATTTCAATAAAAAAATAGGAGTACATAAATGCGCAGGAGTTCACCGGTAAGCAATTCTTAGTTTATCGCCTCTTTGACCCTTGACGCCGCCCTAGTTTGCTTGTCGCCTTACACTACGAACTAGCTATAACCACGCCCATTTTTGACTACTATTGGGTGTGTAATCTAAAGGGCGTACACGTGAAGCACAATTTGCTACATTGAGCTACAGACTAACTCCGCTGCATTTTTGTGGCCCTGGTACTTGCAGCTGTATAAACCAAGTTTTAAAATGTACCGCACGCCGGAAAAATCTAACTCCGAGTCCAATCTGCGTAACTTTGATAACACAGAGACAACGCCATCTACAAGTTTTATAAGCATACGTAGTAAAAGGAAGCGGTCCGAAGAAATTTTATCCGATCTCTCCGAATTTAAGATTGAAATCAAAGACATGATTTCTTCGTGGATGACTCAACAAACTAATGAAACTGCACAAATATCATCATCATTAAGAACAATTGAAAATTCATTGTCCTTTCTATCGTCTAAATACGAAGAAATGAGTAAAAAAGTAGAATATATTGAGCAAGAGGGAAAAAAGGACAGGGATTATATAATTATTTTGGAGAATAAAATCGAGTCACTTTTAAGATCATAGCGCAAGAACTGTTTGGAACTCAAAAACGTCCCAAAAATGGAAGGTGAATCAAAAACAACGCTAATAAACATGGTGAATAAACTATCCTCATCAATTAAAATTGGCCTACAACCGAGTGACATCAAGGATATTTATAGAACAACTTCAAAGGGTGACAAAAAACCAATTGTGATAGAGATGTCATCATATATTCAAAAAACAAATATAATTAGTGCTATAAAAAACCATAATTCCCATAATAAAAATGATAAATTAAATACACAACACTTGGGATTAAAAGGAAATAATACGCCTATCTTCTGCTCGGAACATTTAACGCCAAACGGAAACAGGCTTTACTACTTAGCGAGGGAAATGTCAAGAGCTGTAAAATATAAATTTTGTTGGACCTCACTTGAAGAAGTACTAGTAAGAAAGGATGAAAATTCACCAATCATCAAACTTGTCAACGAGTCACAAATTAAGAGGTTGTATGAGGGCAACATTTGACTAACATTGTCAATTCTTGCGCACGTTTTGTTGTTTCTAGAAATTTACTTATCTAATCATTGTCTTTTTTTAATTTTTATTTATAAAATACTAAATGTAATACTCACACATACATTTACACACTTACATTCACCTTCAATACTTGCACACATTTTACATCAAACTTTTACTGTACTTCAATATTCAATGGAAACTACTTATAAACCTAAAGAGCTTAGGCTGCTTTTCGGTCTTCCTTTTGCAAGAATCAATCTAATATTATCAAAGCACTGCAAATGCGAAGTTTTAATACTAAACATAAAATGGATTATATCCCATATCTTACAAATCAACATCAACGTTTTTAAATTGATTAATCGGATATATGAAATATTTAAGATTTTATGACCGAGTGTCACTTGTCAAAGAATAAACCTATCCCTAACTTAAATAATGACTATAACACGTATTACACTAAAAATAACATTAATCAATGTGATGGAGTCATTTTTTATGTAAAAAAGAACTTAAAGTATAAGGTAATAGAACCATACATTAGAAATGCATCTTGTTTATTACTTACTCTTCCCGATACTGTGATCATGGGTATATATCGTACTCCTTCTATTAAAAATACTGAAGACTTTACTTCCTCCCTTCAAACTATTTTAAGTGGCTATAAAAAATATCACAATATCGTTATAACAGGAGATATAAATATTGACATAAAAATCGACAGTAAGGATCCCAATTGTCCCAATTATCTAACATCGTTGGCTTACCATGGCTTACTACCAGCACAAAGACTCCTAACACGTGATAAAATGTGTTATGATCACATGATGCTGAAAACGACCCACGCTGCAAAATCGCTTGTTCTTTTAAATTCACCAACTGATCACTGCACAGTACTACTGGGTTTTTCTTACTTTCCCACAAGACCTAAAATGTCTAAGACCAAAATATCGGTAAATTATGTTGCTAGCTTGATGGAATTAAAAACAAAAATTACAAATATTTTTAAATTGACAGACCCAAATCTTGCTACTGAAGCTTTAGTTACCAGTATTTCTGAAGCAATGAAAAAAATCGTACCGTCACTACAATCCCAAAAAGAAACGGTCCCATCCAACCATGGATAACACCCGGTATCCTTCGTTGTCTTCGAAATCGCGATAAACTTCACCTTAAAACCAAAAAATACCCTAATAATCAAATCTTAAAAATATCGTACACTCGTTATAGGAACTATTGTAATAAAATGATCCGAAAACTTAAAAATATATATGAAAAAAACTTATTAACTAGTGCCAACAAAAACCCAAAATCCACATGGGAAGCCATTAAGTCTATATGTCACATGAACGTTAAAAAAATAAATGACTCAGATAAATTGCAGTCGCTTATGTCTACCCCTATTGATTCTGCTAACTACGTCAACTCATATTTTTCTAACTTAGGAAAACAAATGTCGGAAAGAGTAAAATGTTCTCTTAAAAATGAAAATAACCTATTTTATACTTCTAGTTCCGTCAAGTCATTCGTCCTCTTAAAAACCGATCCTAGTGAAATAAATTCAATTATTAAAAACTTTTCTAATGGCTCTGCATCTGGGTGGGATAATATCAACACTGCATTTGTCAAATTCAGCAGTGCAGTTCTTAGCCCAATAATTAGTCACATCTATAACCTTTGTTTTGAAAAAGGTAGATTTCCCACTATACTCAAAAGATCAATAGTAACGCTTATTCATAAAAGTGGAAGTAAAGACATCGTTGACAATTACAGGCCCATTTCAGTTCTACCTATCTTCGCAAAAATTCTTGAAAAACTTATCAACAATCGTCTAAAAAAATAGTTAGTTGACAATAACTTCATATCTACCCAACAATTTGGTTTTAGAAATGGATTATCCACAGAAGACGCCGTATTGGCCTTAGTCAACACCATTAGCAATCATTTAGATTCCGGTAACAAGTGCGTGGGAGTGTTTTTAGATCTTGCAAAGGCATTTGACACTGTGTCCGTTCCCATCCTTCTAAACAAAATGTATAACATCGGCATAAGAGGCACCCCTTATGAACTATTTTCAGATTACCTTACAGATCGCACCCAACAACTAAAACTTGGCGAGTACATTAGTGAGCCGTCTTCCATCACATACGGTGTCCCCCAAGGTAGTGTCCTCGGTCCTACTCTATTTTTAATATATGTGAACGATCTTTGTAATCTTATACTCCCTAATTGTAATATTTATACATATGCCGATGACACCGCTCTTATTTTCCATGAAAAGTCCTGGAACACTCTTAAAATTACTACAGAATATGGAATCCATCAAATTTCAAATTGGTTAAAGCAAAATCTGCTAAGCTTAAATATAAATAAATCTAAATACATACCATTCTCCATTCGGAAATCCAACTTACCTCTTTCGAGTTTTAATCTTAAAGTACAACCTACCTGTCTTAACCCTGTTTTAAATACATGTAAATGTGATAATATTGATTATTCTAAAGAAATTAAATACCTCGGTGTAATAATAGATCAACACTTATCGTGGAAGCAACACATCCAGAGCACCGCAGACAGAATACGCAAACTCATGTATATTTTTCTAAAACTTAGATATGTGGCAAAGGAAAATCTCCTAGTCTCTACATACAAGGCTTTGGTGCAATCCGTTCTAGGGTACTGCGTTTCTGCCTGGGGTGGAGCTGCCAAAACTCATCTATAATTCTTGAAAGGGCCCAGAGAGCGCTCCTTAAAGTGATGTTTTTCAAACCACCTCGCTTTACGACATATGAACTTTTTTCTTCCCACAAATTACTTACAATTCGTCAAATCTATATCCTAAATATAATACTAAAAACACACAAAAAATTACCTTTTATACCAAACCAGCAAAATAGACGCAGACCTGCCCCTGCTTGTAAAATACCCCGTTGCAACACTGTATTTAAAAAATCCCAATTTGGCGTAAAATCTATAAAAGTCTATAATAAACTTAACAACACGCTGAACATCTATCCCTTATCGTACACTGAAGTAAAAATTATAGTAACCTCCTTCCTCCTCAAACATACTTACGAATATACAGAACAACTATTCAATATAATATAAAGTATTGAAATGAATAATCATTTCATTTACTTCGATAACAATTACGCCTGATAGATATACACACACACACGCACGCACACACACACACACACACACACACACACACACACACACACACACACACACACACACACACACACACACACACACACACACACACACACACGCGTACACACGCGCACACACACACACACACACACTTTTGCAAATACTTACACTCACACAAAATATTTGTTACTTGTTTAATTCATAATGTTTAAATTTCCTTTTTTGTATATTTTAGAGATATTTTTTGTATATTTTAAAACCTATGTAAAAGTCTCTGAAGATGTCTAGATGGATGAGCGGGGCACCCAGTAATACAGGTCACCAACCTAGTACAGGGGCCCTTGCGACTTACTATGTATACACTTTTTGACTGAATAAAAATATTATTATTATTATTCATTTATTTTATTTTAATCTTATTATTTACATTTATACATATAACATTTCAAAAAACAACATTTTAAATATAAATATAAAAAACAGTATCCCGCCGACGTGGGCCTTACGACCAGTCCGTCGGTGGTTAGGGCGACAGCGAAAGAAACTTCCTCACAATGCGTGCCGTACCCAAAACTGCTGCTCTTTGCATCCGACCCTTGATCCAGTTTTTTAGTGAGAGCCTCTTGAGATGATGATCGAAACTCTTCGCTATAAGACCATTGACGGAAACTACCATCGGGACAATTATTGTTGAGTCAACAGACCACATGTCGGTAATCTCGTGAGCTAAGTCCAAGTATTTTGACAGTTTGTCCTTCTCAGCTTTCACAAGATTAGCGTCACACGGGACACTGATATCAACAAGAAATGCCCGGCGCTCTAACCAATCTACCAGCACGATATCAGGCTTATTGGCTACAATAGTCCTGTCCGTTATGATAGATCGGCCCCAATAGAGCTTAGCATGACCATTTTCCAAAACTGGCTCCGGTGAGTACTTATAATAGGGCACTTCAAAAGGTACAAGACCGTATCGAAGAGCAAGTTCTTGGTGGATAATCTTGGCTACTTGGTTGTGCCTGTGCAAATACTCTCCATTGGCAAGATGACAACAACCGGAAATAACATGTCTGATGAATTCTCCTGGTTGGTGGCACGCACGACATATGTCAACAGTGCCATCCTTTATTATGTATTTCCGATAGTTGTTCGTCTTGACAACTTCGTCAGCAATTGCACAAGCAAAACCTTCGGTTTCACCAAAGAGATCACCAAAGCGTAGCCAAGCCACGGACGCCAGAAGGTCTACATCAGGTCCATAAAGTGCCTGGTGGAACCGTCCATGAAGCTCCGTACTCTTCCATATACTTATACGGTCGTCAGTGCTAAGTACTACCGGTTTATGCCAGTTATCTTTGGCTAAGGAGAGCGGTGTAAGACCATTATCTACTGCAACAATGTCCCGATGCATTCCACACTCAGCATGAAGGAAATATTCCCTAAGATTGCATACCTCACGGTTGTGTAAGTTTTTGGCATTAAGGAAGCCACGACCCCCACACTTCCGTGGAATATACAATCTCATCACTGATGAGCGCGGATGATGCATGCGATACATTGTCAATAGTTTTCGGGCCTTTCGGTCCAGGGCATCTAATTCAGTCTGAGTCCACCTTAATATGCCGAAAGTATACATCAGCACGGGCATTACCCAACTGTTGAATGCACGCACTTTGTTACCTCCTGACAAAAGACTTTTTAGAACTTTTGTCAAGCGGTTAAAGAAGCGTTCCTTCACTAGCTGTTTAATGTCCCCACTTAGTATGCCTAAGCATTCCGACATACCAAGGTATTTGTAGCACTCGGTTTCGGAGAGGGATCTGAGGGACGTTGTCTCCGAGAGTTGTAAATATTCTCTATTTACAACTCGGCCACTCTGCACATGTGCAACCGCGCATTTATCTACACCAAACTCCATCCTAATGTCATTACTAAACGTTTGCGTAACGCTTAGTAATGATACCAGATCTGCTTTATTTGGTGCAAATAATTAGAGATCGTCCATATACAGAAGATGAGAAATGATCTCACCCCCTCTGCGAAAGCGAAAGCCCAGCTTTGAGTCCCTAAGCAACGCGCTTAAGGGGTTCAAAGCTAGGCAAAACCACAAAGGACTCAAACTATCACCCTGGAAAATACCTCGCTCAATCCTTACAGGTTCGGAAGTAAGAAGATTTCCTCCGCCCCCTGGAAGACAAAGGACCGTTGTCCATTGCCTCATACATGAATCAAGAAAAGCGCATATATCTGTGTCAATCTTATACACTTCTAGTACTCGTCTCAACCATGTATGAGGCACCGAATCATAGGCCTTTTTATAATCAATCCAGGCGGCGGAGAGACTCTTCTTACCTCGGCGAACCTTTTCATTAATGGCCATGTCAATAAGGAGGAGCTCCTTAGTACCACGAGACCCAATCTTACATCCATTTTGAGCGGGATCTAAAATGCTATTTGCATACAAATGTGTGTTTAATTTTGAAGTCAAAATGGATGTAAGAAGCTTATAAATTGTTGGTAAGCACGTGATAGGTCGAAAGTTCTTTGGATCCGTGATACTACCAGACTTGTGGAGCAGAAAGGTGATTCCTGTTGTCATAAAAGATGGTAGGGATCCGGACACGATGGCTTCCTGGAATTGCCCAGCCAAACGTTCGTGTGAAGACCGCAGCCATTTGAGCCAAAAGTTATGTAATCCGTCCGGCCCAGGACTTTTCCAGTTATGGGTCTAACGGATCGCATCCCTGACATTGTCTGAGCTTATAAATATAGCCTCCATTGGCTGCAGGTGTTCACACGCGCGCTCAACAACACACATCCAGCCACCATCGTTTTGATTAATAGGCACCGACCAAATATTTTTCCAAAATGTGAACATTTCTTCCATATTTGGTAACTGCCCATCAATCACATTCGTAGCAGATTCCTCCCAGCTTCTATAAACCTTTCTTTGGTCACTTTGGAATATGCGATTCTGTTTATTCCTATTTGCACGTTGTTTATAACGACGAATACGATTTGCCCACGCACAAACTTTCTGCTTCAGGTAGTCTATATGTTCTGTTACATAGGCCATGTAATCCTGAGGTCTAATGCCAGTACCGGCAAAGGCCTGTGTAACATAACGCATGACTCTCGGCCGGATGTTTCCCGATCTGAAGCAGATTAACTTGCCAATAATGACCCTAGCTGCGCTGATACGCCGTTCAATCCTCATCTGCCATTTATTATTATTAGAAGATATATTTATTATTTATTATTATTATTATTATGTTATTGAATGGCGCATAATAACTTTATTTTTAAAAATATTGTTATTTTTAAAATAACCTCTCCTTGTCAAGCAATTGTTAGCTGTTGAAGTGACATTCATTTAAGTATTTAAACTGTAGTATTAACTCGTAGTATAAGCTGTAACCTCCTTCATTTAATAACTTCGTTTTGAGCTCTGTTTTGGCTGAGAAGTGATTATGAGTGCAATGTTTAAATAAGGAAAATAAAAGTGTTTTTGTATGAGGGCTCAGGTAACTTAAGATCTTAAATTGTTAAGAATCAAAATCCATGAAATTTTTATGATTTTAAGTAGAGTTAAAAACGCGTGTCCTGTTTTTCAATCTATTTTCTACGTTTATTTTTTTAATTTTAGAGAGTTGTAACACGAAAAGAAGTTAATCTAATGGAAAGGAGTGGTTATCATTACAACACATCTAGACACATGAGCTTTATTTAGAATTCTAAAAATCTTCAGCCATCTCTGGAATGTGCCAAAGATGTTCCATATGATTCAAGGAATCCCTCTTTACATGCCATCAGAAAAATTAACGAGCTAATGTAATTCACTTAATACTGACAATTGCGGTCTGTTTTAAAAAAGCAACAGTGATAATATACACACGTCATAACAAATATCTTAAAAAATTATGTGTTTCTTTTAAGAACATTAACATTTTTTACAATTACATTAAAAACGTTCTCAGATTAAATTCAAATACGTTAGCTCAAATCCGTGCCCGTAATGGTTTCTTTTTCATTCTATATTTATATAAATTAAAAAAATAATAATACAGATCGCACCCAACAACTAAAACTTGGCGAGTACATTAGTGAGCCGTCTTCCATCACATACGGTGTCCCCCAAGGTAGTGTCCTCGGTCCTACCCTATTTTTAATATATGTGAACGATCTTTGTAATCTTATACTCCCTAATTGTAATATTTATACATATGCCGATGACACCGCTCTTATTTTCCATGAAAAGTCCTGGAACACTCTTAAAATTACTACAGAATATGGAATCCATCAAATTTCAAATTGGTTAAAGCAAAATCTGCTAAGCTTAAATATAAATAAATCTAAATACATACCATTCTCCATTCGGAAATCCAACTTACCTCTTTCGAATTTTAATCTTAAAGTACACTCCTGTCTTAACCCTGTTTTAAATACATGTAAATGTGATAATATTGATTATTCTAAAGAAATTAAATACCTCGGTGTAATAATAGATCAACACTTATCGTGGAAGCAACACATCCAGAGCACCGCAGACAGAATACGCAAACTCATGTATATTTTTCTAAAACTTAGATATGTGGCAAAGGAAAATCTCCTAGTCTCTACATACAAGGCTTTGGTGCAATCCGTTCTAGGGTACTGCGTTTCTGCCTGGGGTGGAGCTGCCAAAACTCATCTATAATTCTTGAAAGGGCCCAGAGAGCGCTCCTTAAAGTGATGTTTTTCAAACCACCTCGCTTTACGACATATGAACTTTTTTCTTCCCACAAATTACTTACAATTCGTCAAATCTATATCCTAAATATAATACTAAAAACACACAAAAAATTACCTTTTATACCAAACCAGCAAAATAGACGCAGACCTGCCCCTGCTTGTAAAATACCCCGTTGCAACACTGTATTTAATAAATCCCAATTTGGCGTAAAATCTATAAAACTCTATAATAAACTTAACAACACGCTGAACATCTATCCCTTATCGTACACTGAAGTAAAAATTATAGTAACCTCCTTCCTCCTCAAACATACTTACGAATATACAGAACAACTATTCAATATAATATAAAGTATTGAAATGAATAATCATTTCATTTACTTCGATAACAATTACGCCTGATAGATATACACACACACACGCACGCACACACACACACACACACACACACACACACACACACACACACACACACACACGCGTACACACGCGCACACACACACACACACACACTTTTGCAAATACTTACACTCACACAAAATATTTGTTACTTGTTTAATTCATAATGTTTAAATTTCCTTTTTTGTATATTTTAGAGATATTTTTTGTATATTTTAAAACCTATGTAAAAGTCTCTGAAGATGTCTAGATGGATGAGCGGGGCACCCAGTAATACAGGTCACCAACCTAGTACAGGGGCCCTTGCGACTTACTATGTATACACTTTTTGACTGAATAAAAATATTATAATTATTATTCATTTATTTTATTTTAATCTTATTATTTACATTTATACATATAACATTTCAAAAAACAACATTTTAAATATAAATATAAAAACAGTATCCCGCCGACGTGGGCCTTACGACCAGTCCGTCGGTGGTTAGGGCGACAGCGAAAGAAACTTCCTCACAATGCGTGCCGTACCCAAAACTGCTGCTCTTTGCATCCGACCCTTGATCCAGTTTTTTAGTGAGAGCCTCTTGAGATGATGATCGAAACTTTTCGCTATAAGACCATTGACGGAAACTACCATCGGGACAATTATTGTTGAGTCAACAGACCACATGTCGGTAATCTCGTGAGCTAAGTCCAAGTATTTTGACAGTTTGTCCTTCTCAGCTTTCACAAGATTAGCGTCACACGGGACACTGATATCAACAAGAAATGCCCGGCGCTCTAACCAATCTACCAGCACGATATCAGGCTTATTGGCTACAATAGTCCTGTCCGTTATGATAGATCGGTCCCAATAGAGCTTAGCATGACCATTTTCCAAAACTGGCTCCGGTGAGTACTTATAATAGGGCACTTCAAAAGGTACAAGACCGTATCGAAGAGCAAGTTCTTGGTGGATAATCTTGGCTACTTGGTTGTGCCTGTGCAAATACTCTCCATTGGCAAGATGACAACAACCGGAAATAACATGTCTGATGAATTCTCCTGGTTGGTGGCACGCACGACATATGTCAACAGTGCCATCCTTTATTATGTATTTCCGATAGTTGTTCGTCTTGACAACTTCGTCAGCAATTGCACAAGCAAAACCTTCGGTTTCACCAAAGAGATCACCAAAGCGTAGCCAAGCCACGGACGCCAGAAGGTCTACATCAGGTCCATAAAGTGCCTGGTGGAACCGTCCATGAAGCTCCGTACTCTTCCATATACTTATACGGTCGTCAGTGCTAAGTACTACCGGTTTATGCCAGTTATCTTTGGCTAAGGAGAGCGGTGTAAGACCATTATCTACTGCAACAATGTCCCGATGCATTCCACACTCAGCATGAAGGAAATATTCCCTAAGATTGCATACCTCACGGTTGTGTAAGTTTTTGGCATTAAGGAAGCCACGACCCCCACACTTCCGTGGAATATACAATCTCATCACTGATGAGCGCGGATGATGCATGCGATACATTGTCAATAGTTTTCGGGCCTTTCGGTCCAGGGCATCTAATTCAGTCTGAGTCCACCTTAATATGCCGAAAGTATACATCAGCACGGGCATTACCCAACTGTTGAATGCACGCACTTTGTTACCTCCTGACAAAAGACTTTTTAGAACTTTTGTCAAGCGGTTAAAGAAGCGTTCCTTCACTAGCTGTTTAATGTCCCCACTTAGTATGCCTAAGCATTCCGACATACCAAGGTATTTGTAGCACTCGGTTTCGGAGAGGGATCTGAGGGACGTTGTCTCCGAGAGTTGTAAATATTCTCTATTTACAACTCGGCCACTCTGCACATGTGCAACCGCGCATTTATCTACACCAAACTCCATCCTAATGTCATTACTAAACGTTTGCGTAACGCTTAGTAATGATACCAGATCTGCTTTATTTGGTGCAAATAATTAGAGATCGTCCATATACAGAAGATGAGAAATGATCTCACCCCCTCTGCGAAAGCGAAAGCCCAGCTTTGAGTCCCTAAGCAACGCGCTTAAGGGGTTCAAAGCTAGGCAAAACCACAAAGGACTCAAACTGTCACCCTGGAAAATACCTCGCTCAATCCTTACAGGTTCGGAAGTAAGAAGATTTCCTCCGCCCCCTGGAAGACAAAGGACCGTTGTCCATTGCCTCATACATGAATCAAGAAAAGCGCATATATCTGTGTCAATCTTATACACTTCTAGTACTCGTCTCAACCATGTATGAGGCACCGAATCATAGGCCTTTTTATAATCAATCCAGGCGGCGGAGAGACTCTTCTTACCTCGGCGAACCTTTTCATTAATGGCCATGTCAATAAGGAGGAGCTCCTTAGTACCACGAGACCCAATCTTACATCCATTTTGAGCGGGATCTAAAATGCTATTTGCATACAAATGTGTGTTTAATTTTGAAGTCAAAATGGATGTAAGAAGCTTATAAATTGTTGGTAAGCATGTGATAGGTCGAAAGTTCTTTGGATCCGTGATACTACCAGACTTGTGGAGCAGAAAGGTGATTCCTGTTGTCATAAAAGATGGTAGGGATCCGGACACGATGGCTTCCTGGAATTGCCCAGCCAAACGTTCGTGTGAAGACCGCAGCCATTTGAGCCAAAAGTTATGTAATCCGTCCGGCCCAGGACTTTTCCAGTTATGGGTCTAACGGATCGCATCCCTGACATTGTCTGAGCTTATAAATATAGCCTCCATTGGCTGCAGGTGTTCACACGCGCGCTCAACAACACACATCCAGCCACCATCGTTTTGATTAATAGGCACCGACCAAATATTTTTCCAAAATGTGAACATTTCTTCCATATTTGGTAACTGCCCATCAATCACATTCGTAGCAGATTCCTCCCAGCTTCTATAAACCTTTCTTTGGTCACTTTGGAATATGCGATTCTGTTTATTCCTATTTGCACGTTGTTTATAACGACGAATACGATTTGCCCACGCACAAACTTTCTGCTTCAGGTAGTCTATATGTTCTGTTACATAGGCCATGTAATCCTGAGGTCTAATGCCAGTACCGGCAAAGGCCTGTGTAACATAACGCATGACTCTCGGCCGGATGTTTCCCGATCTGAAGCAGATTAACTTGCCAATAATGACCCTAGCTGCGCTGATACGCCGTTCAATCCTCATCTGCCATTTATTATTATTAGAAGATATATTTATTATTTATTATTATTATTATTATGTTATTGAATGGCGCATAATAACTTTATTTTTAAAAATATTGTTATTTTTAAAATAACCTCTCCTTGTCAAGCAATTGTTAGCTGTTGAAGTGACATTCATTTAAGTATTTAAACTGTAGTATTAACTCGTAGTATAAGCTGTAACCTCCTTCATTTAATAACTTCGTTTTGAGCTCTGTTTTGGCTGAGAAGTGATTATGAGTGCAATGTTTAAATAAGGAAAATAAAAGTGTTTTTGTATGAGGGCTCAGGTAACTTAAGATCTTAAATTGTTAAGAATCAAAATCCATGAAATTTTTATGATTTTAAGTAGAGTTAAAAACGCGTGTCCTGTTTTTCAATCTATTTTCTACGTTTATTTTTTTAATTTTAGAGAGTTGTAACACGAAAAGAAGTTAATCTAATGGAAAGGAGTGGTTATCATTACAACACATCTAGACACATGAGCTTTATTTAGAATTCTAAAAATCTTCAGCCATCTCTGGAATGTGCCAAAGATGTTCCATATGATTCAAGGAATCCCTCTTTACATGCCATCAGAAAAATTAACGAGCTAATGTAATTCACTTAATACTGACAATTGCGGTCTGTTTTAAAAAAGCAACAGTGATAATATACACACGTCATAACAAATATCTTAAAAAATTATGTGTTTCTTTTAAGAACATTAACATTTTTTACAATTACATTAAAAACGTTCTCAGATTAAATTCAAATACGTTAGCTCAAATCCGTGCCCGTAATGGTTTCTTTTTCATTCTATATTTATATAAATTAAAAAAAAAATAATACAGATCGCACCCAACAACTAAAACTTGGCGAGTACATTAGTGAGCCGTCTTCCATCACATACGGTGTCCCCCAAGGTAGTGTCCTCGGTCCTACCCTATTTTTAATATATGTGAACGATCTTTGTAATCTTATACTCCCTAATTGTAATATTTATACATATGCCGATGACACCGCTCTTATTTTCCATGAAAAGTCCTGGAACACTCTTAAAATTACTACAGAATATGGAATCCATCAAATTTCAAATTGGTTAAAGCAAAATCTGCTAAGCTTAAATATAAATAAATCTAAATACATACCATTCTCCATTCGGAAATCCAACTTACCTCTTTCGAATTTTAATCTTAAAGTACACTCCTGTCTTAACCCTGTTTTAAATACATGTAAATGTGATAATATTGATTATTCTAAAGAAATTAAATACCTCGGTGTAATAATAGATCAACACTTATCGTGGAAGCAACACATCCAGAGCACCGCAGACAGAATACGCAAACTCATGTATATTTTTCTAAAACTTAGATATGTGGCAAAGGAAAATCTCCTAGTCTCTACATACAAGGCTTTGGTGCAATCCGTTCTAGGGTACTGCGTTTCTGCCTGGGGTGGAGCTGCCAAAACTCATCTATAATTCTTGAAAGGGCCCAGAGAGCGCTCCTTAAAGTGATGTTTTTCAAACCACCTCGCTTTACGACATATGAACTTTTTTCTTCCCACAAATTACTTACAATTCGTCAAATCTATATCCTAAATATAATACTAAAAACACACAAAAAATTACCTTTTATACCAAACCAGCAAAATAGACGCAGACCTGCCCCTGCTTGTAAAATACCCCGTTGCAACACTGTATTTAATAAATCCCAATTTGGCGTAAAATCTATAAAACTCTATAATAAACTTAACAACACGCTGAACATCTATCCCTTATCGTACACTGAAGTAAAAATTATAGTAACCTCCTTCCTCCTCAAACATACTTACGAATATACAGAACAACTATTCAATATAATATAAAGTATTGAAATGAATAATCATTTCATTTACTTCGATAACAATTACGCCTGATAGATATACACACACACACGCACGCACACACACACACACACACACACACACACACACACACACACACACACACACACACACGCGTACACACGCGCACACACACACACACACACACTTTTGCAAATACTTACACTCACACAAAATATTTGTTACTTGTTTAATTCATAATGTTTAAATTTCCTTTTTTGTATATTTTAGAGATATTTTTTGTATATTTTAAAACCTATGTAAAAGTCTCTGAAGATGTCTAGATGGATGAGCGGGGCACCCAGTAATACAGGTCACCAACCTAGTACAGGGGCCCTTGCGACTTACTATGTATACACTTTTTGACTGAATAAAAATATTATAATTATTATTCATTTATTTTATTTTAATCTTATTATTTACATTTATACATATAACATTTCAAAAAACAACATTTTAAATATAAATATAAAAACAGTATCCCGCCGACGTGGGCCTTACGACCAGTCCGTCGGTGGTTAGGGCGACAGCGAAAGAAACTTCCTCACAATGCGTGCCGTACCCAAAACTGCTGCTCTTTGCATCCGACCCTTGATCCAGTTTTTTAGTGAGAGCCTCTTGAGATGATGATCGAAACTTTTCGCTATAAGACCATTGACGGAAACTACCATCGGGACAATTATTGTTGAGTCAACAGACCACATGTCGGTAATCTCGTGAGCTAAGTCCAAGTATTTTGACAGTTTGTCCTTCTCAGCTTTCACAAGATTAGCGTCACACGGGACACTGATATCAACAAGAAATGCCCGGCGCTCTAACCAATCTACCAGCACGATATCAGGCTTATTGGCTACAATAGTCCTGTCCGTTATGATAGATCGGTCCCAATAGAGCTTAGCATGACCATTTTCCAAAACTGGCTCCGGTGAGTACTTATAATAGGGCACTTCAAAAGGTACAAGACCGTATCGAGAAGAGAGTTCTTGGTGGATAATCTTGGCTACTTGGTTGTGCCTGTGCAAATACTCTCCATTGGCAAGATGACAACAACCGGAAATAACATGTCTGATGAATTCTCCTGGTTGGTGGCACGCACGACATATGTCAACAGTGCCATCCTTTATTATGTATTTCCGATAGTTGTTCGTCTTGACAACTTCGTCAGCAATTGCACAAGCAAAACCTTCGGTTTCACCAAAGAGATCACCAAAGCGTAGCCAAGCCACGGACGCCAGAAGGTCTACATCAGGTCCATAAGGTCGTCAGTGCTAAGTACTACCGGTTTAAGCCAGTTATCTTTGGCTAAGGAGAGCGGTGTAAGACCATTATCTACTGCAACAATGTCCCGATGCATTCCACACTCAGCATGAAGGAAATATTCCCTAAGATTGCATACCTCACGGTTGTGTAAGTTTTTGGCATTAAGGAAGCCACGACCCCCACACTTCCGTGGAATATACAATCTCATCACTGATGAACGCGGATGATGCATGCGATACATTGTCAATAGTTTTCGGGCCTTTCGGTCCAGGGCATCTAATTCAGTCTGAGTCCACCTTAATATGCCGAAAGTATACATCAGCACGGGCATTACCCAACTGTTGAATGCACGCACTTTGTTACCTCCTGACAAAAGACTTTTTAGAACTTTTGTCAAGCGGTTAAAGAAGCGTTCCTTCACTAGCTGTTTAATGTCCCCACTTAGTATGCCTAAGCATTCCGACATACCAAGGTATTTGTAGCACTCGGTTTCGGAGAGGGATCTGAGGGACGTTGTCTCCGAGAGTTGTAAATATTCTCTATTTACAACTCGGCCACTCTGCACATGTGCAACCGCGCATTTATCTACACCAAACTCCATCCTAATGTCATTACTAAACGTTTGCGTAACGCTTAGTAATGATACCAGATCTGCTTTATTTGGTGCAAATAATTAGAGATCGTCCATATACAGAAGATGAGAAATGATCTCACCCCCTCTGCGAAAGCGAAAGCCCAGCTTTGAGTCCCTAAGCAACGCGCTTAAGGGGTTCAAAGCTAGGCAAAACCACAAAGGACTCAAACTGTCACCCTGGAAAATACCTCGCTCAATCCTTACAGGTTCGGAAGTAAGAAGATTTCCTCCGCCCCCTGGAAGACAAAGGACCGTTGTCCATTGCCTCATACATGAATCAAGAAAAGCGCATATATCTGTGTCAATCTTATACACTTCTAGTACTCGTCTCAACCATGTATGAGGCACCGAATCATAGGCCTTTTTATAATCAATCCAGGCGGCGGAGAGACTCTTCTTACCTCGGCGAACCTTTTCATTAATGGCCATGTCAATAAGGAGGAGCTCCTTAGTACCACGAGACCCAATCTTACATCCATTTTGAGCGGGATCTAAAATGCTATTTGCATACAAATGTGTGTTTAATTTTGAAGTCAAAATGGATGTAAGAAGCTTATAAATTGTTGGTAAGCATGTGATAGGTCGAAAGTTCTTTGGATCCGTGATACTACCAGACTTGTGGAGCAGAAAGGTGATTCCTGTTGTCATAAAAGATGGTAGGGATCCGGACACGATGGCTTCCTGGAATTGCCCAGCCAAACGTTCGTGTGAAGACCGCAGCCATTTGAGCCAAAAGTTATGTAATCCGTCCGGCCCAGGACTTTTCCAGTTATGGGTCTAACGGATCGCATCCCTGACATTGTCTGAGCTTATAAATATAGCCTCCATTGGCTGCAGGTGTTCACACGCGCGCTCAACAACACACATCCAGCCACCATCGTTTTGATTAATAGGCACCGACCAAATATTTTTCCAAAATGTGAACATTTCTTCCATATTTGGTAACTGCCCATCAATCACATTCGTAGCAGATTCCTCCCAGCTTCTATAAACCTTTCTTTGGTCACTTTGGAATATGCGATTCTGTTTATTCCTATTTGCACGTTGTTTATAACGACGAATACGATTTGCCCACGCACAAACTTTCTGCTTCAGGTAGTCTATATGTTCTGTTACATAGGCCATGTAATCCTGAGGTCTAATGCCAGTACCGGCAAAGGCCTGTGTAACATAACGCATGACTCTCGGCCGGATGTTTCCCGATCTGAAGCAGATTAACTTGCCAATAATGACCCTAGCTGCGCTGATACGCCGTTCAATCCTCATCTGCCATTTATTATTAATAGAAGATATATTTATTATTTATTATTATTATTATTATGTTATTGAATGGCGCATAATAACTTTATTTTTAAAAATATTGTTATTTTTAAAATAACCTCTCCTTGTCAAGCAATTGTTAGCTGTTGAAGTGACATTCATTTAAGTATTTAAACTGTAGTATTAACTCGTAGTATAAGCTGTAACCTCCTTCATTTAATAACTTCGTTTTGAGCTCTGTTTTGGCTGAGAAGTGATTATGAGTGCAATGTTTAAATAAGGAAAATAAAAGTGTTTTTGTATGAGGGCTCAGGTAACTTAAGATCTTAAATTGTTAAGAATCAAAATCCATGAAATTTTTATGATTTTAAGTAGAGTTAAAAATGCGTGTCCTGTTTTTCAATCTATTTTCTACGTTTATTTTTTTAATTTTAGAGAGTTGTAACACGAAAAGAAGTTAATCTAATGGAAAGGAGTGGTTATCACTACAACACATCTAGACACATGAGCTTTATTTAGAATTCTAAAAATCTTCAGCCATCTCTGGAATGTGCCAAAGATGTTCCATATGATTCAAGGAATCCCTCTTTACATGCCATCAGAAAAATTAACGAGCTAATGTAATTCACTTAATACTGACAATTGCGGTCTGTTTTAAAAAAGCAACAGTGATAATATACACACGTCATAACAAATATCTTAAAAAATTATGTGTTTCTTTTAAGAACATTAACATTTTTTACAATTACATTAAAAACGTTCTCAGATTAAATTCAAATACGTTAGCTCAAATCCGTGCCCGTAATGGTTTCTTTTTCATTCTATATTTATATAAATTTAAAAAAAAATAATACAATTTTAAAAAATATAGTTTAAAATATTAAATAAATACTGTAGAAATATTTCTAAATTGGAGTAATCGTCGTCTAACTGGTCTCGGCTCGCATCATTAGAGGCTATCAATCATTCGCCGCTCGCCTTCGAGATGAATGTTCTTGAGCTGTTTGGTCAGTCTGCTATAATATATATTATATATACCTATATATATATATTTTTTTTTTTTCGGGTAGGTGTTAAAAACCTAACAAGTTTGCTCTAAAAAGTAAATATTGAAAATTAATAATTCTACTTAATTTTGTAGTCTAAAAGTCAAATATTTGATATTAATAGGTGATAATCTTGTTACTGTTAAAGTGGTTTGTGTTTTTATGCTCTGCTAAATTTAATCAAGTACCTACCGAGCGACACACATACATAACGTTTTTAGTGTTCCAATTAAAGTGCTGTTTGTCTTATTTCACTTCACTATGTCTAAGACCGTTGAATTACTGGAATCACAGAGGTCTCTAGAATCCACTATTGCACAAAAGATGGAGGATTTTGAAGCCCGCCTCACTAACATCAGTCCACGTACATCCAACATAGAAAACTTATCCAAGGATTTTGTGGCCTTCCGTACATTTGTTCATTCTATGCTCCATCTGCTTCGTCAACAAATTACTGAGGTGAGCCTTGAGGTGGATTCCATAGAGATGCGATACAGGAAAAAGTTCCTCTTGCTGGGCGGTGTTGTTGAAAAGGATAATGAAGATGTTCCCAAAATAACATCTGCTGTGCTCAGTAAGTACATGGGATTAAGCATCACTCCTTCTGACTTAGCTTTGGCTCACAGGCTAGGTAGACCAGGCAATGGACGTCCACGTCCTATTTTATTCCGTCCCTGTGACCCAATGTTAAAAATGACTATTTGGAGGAAAAAAACTTCACTTAAAGGATCTCCGCATATCTTATCCGAATTCCTCACGAAATATCGTCAGACACTATTTATGGAAGCACGGAAACACTTTTCTATGAAAAATGTCTGGACCAGCGAAGGAGTTGTTCACATTAAATTAACTGATGGTAGGTTGAAGAAAGTTAAAAGCAATGATGACCTCTCCACCTTCATTTCTCTTCACTGCAGCTCTCGTAATGATCCCCATCCTGAGTCTCCAGGAGGGGTCTCAATAAAATCAGCAACTACTTCGGCTCCGGCTCCCAGTCTATCGAAACCAGAGTTAACCTTAAGAGCCAAACGTACAATCAAGCACAAATAAGAGCTATTATGCTTTATTACCACTCAGTGAAGGTCTCCTTTGTTATATTATTCATTATTTTATCCATTTAAATATTCCAATGCTTCTCCTATAATGCTTAACTAAAATTCTTGACTACCTTGAATGGCTTTATATACATTTAGTTTTGTATGCTTACTTGCTTTTATTCACACTCATTATCTTAATATTCTGATTGTATTGCTATTTTTAACATTCCTTTAATGTTTCTATTACTTCCTTGTTACTTTCTCAGTCAGCATTCTATTATCTCAATAATATTTATTTAATACTACTGCTCTGTTGTTTTCACTAAATTGTCTTACTTATACTTTGGATTTTATTACTTATAGTATGTTTATACTTAAATTAGAGTTTTGTCTGACATAAAATAACCTTGAATCTTCAAGCCTCAACAGGAATTAATATTATTATAATTACAGTAAACTGTCATATTGCCGTCAAACTGACATTTACAGATTAATTATAGCAATTCAATCTTATTTTCTCTGTTTCAATTTAGTTGCAGTGCCATCTATTGGACTTACGTTACATTTACTATCTGTTTATTTTAGTCCGTCCTTATTGGGTTTGGTTTTTTATTACTCTTATTTTTTTTGTTTTATTGTTATCAATACATTTTTTTTAGTTTATATAGTTTTTATTTTGTTTATTTTTTTTTTTTTAAGCATTTCATGACCTTTGTTAGTTATTTTTTATACAATTATATAATGGTTTTAACTTTCACTGTGTGTGTATGTAGTTTGTTATTTTTTTTTTTATCATTTACAATTATTTTATCGTTTGTTTGCTTTGGTACCTAACACTTTTTACTATTCTGTAAGTGTTTTGTGTATATCGTTCGGTAGGTTTCTACTAAGTAAATTAAATTAATTAACTTGTGTATGTTACCTTAGTTTAGTGGTTTTAAGATTATTATTATTTTTTTTGTTTGTTATTTTTTCTTATATTTGGCTTGTTTTTTTTTCATCATTATTGTTTTTTATTTTATTTAAGTATATTTATATTATTATTTTTTGCAAACATATGTCGGTAAATAATGACTCTTTTGAATCAGCCTGCGACTCAGAATCTTCACTTCCTTATTTTGACTCCCAGTCTAATATTCCTAGTACAAAAGAATTTATAACGCGGCGTTTCGCTCAATATCCTAAGCATTTTAATGTGTGTCACATAAACGCTCAAAGTATACCGCAACATTTTTCCGATATTCTTGATACTTTTTCATCAACTAGTCTTCATGCTATTCTTGTATCGGAAAGTTGGCTCAAGCGTTCTTATCCTTCAACTTACTGCAGTATACCAGGCTTTATCTTGATCAGAAATGATCGCGAAGATAAGGGTGGTGGTGGTGTTGCGATATACTTGCGAAGTAACATCCCTTTCAAAAAAGTTGCGGCCTCACCTTCTTCTTACTCAGGATCTATTGAATTTTTATTTCTTGAAATATTCGTGAATAGGGTAAAAGTTTTACTCGGAGTTATCTATTGTCCCCCTGTTGTTAACTATTTCTCAGACTTAGAGTCCCTTCTTTTCTCCTCTTGTGCAGAGTACACACACCACATAGTCATGGGCGATTTCAATACTGATCTATTGAAAGATAGTGTAAGGTCGAGACAGCTTCTTTCTATTGTAACTGCTGTTAACTTTTCTGTACTCCCTTTGAACCCAACTCACCTAAACACAGACACTGCAGACTCATGGATCGACCTTATGCTTGTCTCTTCATCTGCAAGTGTTGTTGACTATGGGCAGGTCTCTGCACCTGCCTTTTCTAGACACGATTTGATCTTCCTTTCTTACAATTTAAATCCACCTAAAACGCTCACTAAGGTCGTTCTTATGCGGAATTTTGCTAAATTAAACAATGATCGCCTCTCATATGACGCTGCTTTAATCGACTGGTCCTGCATAAACGACGAACACAGCCTTGACACTAAAGTTAATATATTCAATGATTTGATTATTAGTTTATATAATAAACATGCACCTGTTCGTGAAGTTAAAGTGAAACGTCCACCTGCTCCATGGATAACACCAGAAATTCGGAAGGCGATGAACCATAGAGATCGGGCATTTAATAGATATAAGGGTAATCGCTGTGATGAATACTGGAGTTCTTTTAAGAAAGCTAGAAACCGATGCAATCAGATGGTAAGAGCAGCCAAACGCCGCTATATTCACAATAACATAAGTAAATTATCTTCTCCTGATATTTGGAAATTTTTAACTAACATTGGCATTTGTCCGATATCCTCGGTTACTCCTTCGTTTTCTAATACGCCTGATGAATTTAATCTTCATTTCTCTAATGTTCCAATTTTAGATACTTCTTCTAAACAATATACTTTGTCACTTTTAAATTCTTTAATCCCAAATACCTCCTGCACATTTCGTTTTTCTCTCGTTTCTGTTGATGAAATTCGCAAAATTATCCACTCCATTAAATCTAAGGCAATTGGTAGTGATAAGGTGAGCAGTGATATGTTATTTCGTATCATAGATCATGTTCTACCTGTCATTACTCACATTATCAATTTCTCCCTTTCCACTGGTTCCTTTCCTTCTGCCTGGCGTAATGCGCTTGTCATACCTATCCCCAAAGTATCTAATCCTTCTTCGTGTGCTCATTACAGACCCATCTCTATTCTCCCATTCTTGTCTAAAATACTTGAAGGTGTTGTACATAAACAATTCTCATCCTACATTTACAACAACAATTTCCTCAGCCCATTCCAATCTGGTTTTAGACCTGGTCATAGTACCTCCACCGCTCTCCTTAAAGTGGTTGAAGATGCTAGGGCAGCTATGGAGGAGTCACGTCTGACAGTCCTTGTCTTAATTGATTTCTCCAATGCCTTCAACTCTGTCGATCATGACATCCTTTTGGCCATCCTTTGTCAACTGGGTATTTCTACAACAGAACGAGACTGGTTCTCTTCTTATCTTCGGGGTCGTCGGCAGGCTGTTCGCATTGATGGCAATTCGTCTGATTGGTGCGACATACCTGCCGGTGTTCCCCAAGGCGGCATACTTTCCCCATTGTTGTTTTCGATTTTCATAAACCTCATCACCTGTAATCTTAATTGCTCTTACCATTTGTACGCGGATGATCTTCAACTGTATACGCAAGCTGACTGTGGTAATATAAATGCCGCAGTGGTTGAGTTGAATGATGCCTTAAAGTATATTGCTGATTGGTCTCACAAATTTGGAGTGGCTGTAAATCCGAAAAAATGCCAAGGGATTATAATTGGTAGTTCTCGCAGAATAAGTACGATTGATCTAAAAACAATTTCTCCTTTAGTCTTCAATAATTCTCAAATTCCTTTCCTTTGTCGAGTTAAAAACTTAGGCCTGCATATTGACTGTGCGTTATCTTGGGAACCCCAAGTAGACGAAGTATGCAAGAAAGTTAACTCTGGACTACGAACTCTTTATCGACATAAAAACTTTCTCCCTACAAACACCAAACTACTTCTGGTGCAAACCTTATTATTACCGATTATTGACTATGCGGATGTGTGTTACTCTGACATCAATGTTTCACTGCTAAATAAACTTGATCGTCTTCTCAATAATTGTATACGTTTTATTTTTGGTCTTCGCAAATACGATCACATCTCCAACTATCGTTCTAAACTTAAATGGCTTTCTGTCAAACATCGCCGAAGTTTAAGAATTTTGTGCACTCTCTTTTCTCTTTTATATGATCCATGTTCTCCTAATTATTTAAAATCTCGTTTTCATTTTCTTGGTGATACCCATAGCCGTCAACTTCGCTCCACTGAAAATTTAACACTTCGAATGCCTCTCTGTCGCACTGACTTTCAATTCAACTCATTCACTACACAAGCTATTAAACTCTGGAATGCATTACCTACCGACATTAGGAAAGCTCCTAACAGAAATATTTTTAAATGCCTTGTCAAAAACCATTTGTTATCTGAAGCTATTCCTTTGTAAAAATTTCTCATTTAACTTTATGTTTTATCCTATTTTTCCTTAGAATATTTTGTTAGTAGATTAGTATTTTTTTTTTATTTATTTCTAATTTTTTTTTTTTTTTTTTATTTTTTTTTCATTTTTATATATAACTACTATTTATTTTGGTTTTGTTATGCACCTTGATGTATTTACTGTTTTTTTAAGGGCTTGCTGGAAGAGAATGCTTGTGGCATTATGCTTGCCTTTGCAGGATATGTGCAAAAATTTTTAAATAAATAAAATAAATAAATAAATATATTAAAATAGTAATGGGATAAAAAAATATTCTTTTTAACTAATTTAATCTATTTTATTTTATTAATAGAAATATTTTTGTTGAGTAACTTAAATTATTTTGTAATAAGTTTATTACATGACACAATACTCAAAATAATTGTTTTTTCATATACCAATACCTAGTATTGCGATAAATATATTAATAAAGTAAAATATATATTTTTTAATTGCAAATAACATTTATTACTTTTACAGTGTGTTAGTTTAATACACAAATATAAAACAATTAAAAGTATAAAGAGCTTATTCGAAGTGATGTCCATTGTCTGCAATACAGTCCTAAACGTCGAGGCCAGTTATCAATAAGAAGCACGCACTCTTTCCATGGGGAAATTCATTGCCAATCGTATGGATTGTTTTAGGGACTCCCAATTACCACGGCGATTAGAGCAAGATGTACTCTCTAAAACTGACCATAAATCATAATCCAGCGGATTAAGATCGGGTCTAGACGACAGCCAGTCTTCAGCCCCGATGAAGTCCGAGCCGTTCGAAACCATCACTGAAGTCGGATAATGCCTACGTTATAAATACGGTCATTTTGTTTGTTAAAATGTTGCTCAGTTGTAAAAAAAATTTCATCCGTAAACAATTTTTTTCCGTGACTTCCTTTTTCGTACCGATTCAGTATTTTTTTCGATTTTACCACCCTATTCATCTTTAATTTATTAGTTAAGAAATGACCAGTATGTCTCTTATAGGCTGCAAGTCCTAAGTCTTCTCCTAAATTACGCGATGTGGTTCTAGGTGCTAACTTCATTTCCCGACATAAAATCTTTTGCTTTCTGATAGGATTTCTTCAAATTCTTTCCCTTACTGTTTTGACCACCTTTTTCGTACGAACACTATGTGGACGGCCAGATCTTTCTCTGTCACAAACAGAGGATTTCTCATTGTACCTATTAATAACCCGGTACACAAACATTTGATACCTTCCATACCACGTGTATGGAAAGTTTTAAAAATTGTATTTGGCTCCATATTTACTTTGTGTAATGTAATCACAGCGATTCTGTTCTCTTTATCACCTCATTCCATTTTAATAACGCAAAATATTGTACATTGCATTGGCGTCAAAATGAGAAAACATTATGAACAATCGTATAAAAATGACAGATTCGAAATTCAAATGTAATTTTTGTATTTAAACTTTCGTTAACCATGATGATTATGAAATATATATATATTTACCTGGTTATAATCATGAAATATTAATCAGAAATTACCCGACTAGTTTCAAACCCATTCGGGGTTTCGGAACAGTTCACGCCGCGAGTCCGCCATGCTTCAAGGACATGAATAGGAACCCCGAATGGGGTTAACATACAGAATTATTGTTGTTCATAAGACATATTTTATCGTTTATGAAATAGAGCACAAACCTCAAATGTCTGGATGTAGTGGAAAAGTGTAAAATAAAAATTCTAAATTAAAAAAATCCCTAACGATAACTAAAATATTACCTAAAATTCTTACAAAATACAATACAATACACGTACAAAGTATGTTAAGCGTTTAAAATCTGTATATAAAAAATAACGTTTGAGCACTCGCCTACATGCATCAATCAATTTAGATTTTAGGTTGCGTTTTAGTTTTCATAATATTTTTGTTCCACGTTACAGTTCGTCGCGCTAGAATAGTTTTTGCATACTAAATACTTTTATAACGAGATGAAACTAATTTTAGTTGGATCAAACTCTACTTTTTACCGTGGCGGCATATAAAACCTTTTATACGAGTTTAAAGAAAAACTATACAAAAGTAAAGATAATATATTTTTATTTATAAGTATCTATGTTACTTATTTAAACCAAATTAAATTGTCAGATGACCATACGTATATATGAAAATCTAGAGTAAGGGTATTAAATTAACTGAAATAGGGAGATTTGATACAGCTTTGGCTAAGACCACTCTAATTTTCAAATATTAAAATCATCTAAATATGCACTATTTTGGAAATTGCTTTTCAATACAACAAGGACAACACAAATAAGAAATATAAATTAAATTGAGAAAAGATGTAGTTAATTTTTTTTTGGTTAAAAATCAATATTTTAAAACCGATAAACGGATGTTATTTGTTAGTTTCCTAAAGTAACTCGTGGTATATTGTGTATTAGTAGCAGTATCAGTAGTTTGTCCATAAACTAAAAGTCAGTACCACTATTTTCTTAAATCTATTTCGTATCAACTATGTTATTTATTATATATTGTATGTATAACTGCCACAACCAAACACTTCTTTTAGGGTTCCGTACCTCGAAAGGAAGAAACGGAACCCTTATAGGATACTTTTGTTGTCCGTCCCCGCGTCGGTCTATCAAGATCCTTTTTCTCAGGAACGCGTGAAATTGTATCTAGCTGAAACTTATATCAAATACTCAAGTCTATTGTGGAGCTGTGAAAAAATCTAACTTCTAAACCAACGCAATCAACAGATACAGCTGTTTATGCAGCATTTTTTTTTAAATCGTAAGGCAATCAAAATGTACAGGGTCTTCCCGTAAGCTCTGAATCTTGAAATTTAGTACTAAGCAAAGTCTTATAGCAGAGATAAAGGAAAACTTGCGAAAACCATACATTTTTAGTTACATTATATAATCAAAATATTAACAATTTTAAAGTTACTTACCCTTTCCTTATGAACATGTAGATGTATTAAATTGAAATTCATATAATACCTTAAAGCTGTAACAAAATCAATATTTTATGTCGACGAACATAAAATCATCATCATTTTATTATTATTATTACGATTATATTTTTATATTGCAAAAAATTGTCATGTTAATAGCTACTATAATATATCTAAGTTGTATTCATTCTTCTTGCATAATTTGTTTTCATTGACAAGTAGTTTGGTAGCCACTACTCAGGTAAATAATATCTACAAAAGTCACGCTAATAAAAAATAGGCACATTTTATTTCAATATTTTTGTTATACTGTCACAGTTGTTACAGACTAATATCTGTAATCGTTTTATTATAGATTTAACATAAAGTTGTATGTAATTAATATACTCATTTTGATTGAGCCAGAAGTCTTAATTTCCTAATTTTCGCTTTGTATTTAAATGTAGATAATTTAACAATCACGCATAATTATAATTGTCTCTTCTGATACGCTGTGAAACATTTCGGTCAAATAAATTAAAAGTTGACCGAATATAAGATTTTCGTCTACTAAAAACTCCAAATTAATTTTCTTTTGGGTATTTTGCAATAATTTTGTTGATTAAAATGTTTAAATCAAAAGTTTATATTTTATACAGATTATATTTTTTATCTATAACCACTTAATTATTTTTTTTTGGATTCGATAGTAAGTTATTATGGTAGGATCATTAAGAGATGTGATCATCTCAAGGCAGTACCCCATTTATGATTGCCAACATTCGTATTTTTGTGATGTAGTTAACTATGACACAAACATGTTGACTGTATAGTAAATGTATAAATTACTTAGATATAAAGAGCGTTTCTTTTTGTATCAATAGCATATTTTAAAGCCGGCCTGCATATTGAATTCTATATATTCGGTGTTCTAAACTTTAGATAACCTCAGTCAAATTCTAATATTATTCTTGATTAATCCTATAATAAAAGATTATAGGTATTAGTAAGCTTCGCGGCAGGCATGGATAATCTCTAGTGCCGTTTGAGGTATTTATTATGGACGTAATATCAATCAGTGTATACAATCCTTTAAAGGTAAGCACAATGTCCAGTGAAATACTGTCAATACCAACAACTACCTTATTAAATTATTGCATCCGAAACGTTTATACAATCATTAACTTTATTAATTTTACTAAATTGACAGGTACCAAATTGAGATCGTTTAACCGTTCATTTTAGAGGTCTTTTTGTATCGGGGGATTTTAATTTTCTTTTTCTGCTTTTTCAAGTTATGTAACTGGTTTCTGAATTGTACTAAATGTCGTCTCCAAGATATTGACGATTTATTCGTGCGGTGGAGAGGTTCTTATACAATAATTAGCTGTATGCGGCCAAACGTGTGAACGGATTTGAATGCGGTTTTTTTAATCGACAGCTATGCTTGTCGAGATGGTATTTATTTATGTTTGATTGAAATAGAAATAGTCGTCTCCAAGATATTGACGTTTTCTTCGTGTGGTGGAGAGGTTCTGATACAATAATTAGCTGTATGCGGCCAAACGCGTGAACGGATTTGAATGCGGTTTTTTTAATCGACAGCTATGTTTGTCGAGTTGGTTATTTTGTTCGAAATAGAAACAAACGTCTACAAGATATTGACGTTTTATTGGTGAAAGGTTTCCAGCGGCTTCACCGACGCTATATTTTTTATGTTATCGATTTGTCATGATCCCATCATATCGGCAGCTCATGTTAATGAAGTGAATAAGCGGCTTCACCATTCCTTACATTTAATAGAGCGATTGTTCTGTATAATAAATTAAAACTATACTGGCAGAATCATTCTCTCTCCCGCTTATTGGCGCTGACGTTTGCTAACTGTATGTGACCGATAAGCCTCGATAAATTAGGTTTTATATTCGTTTCCGAAGAGGGCCGTGAGTTAAAGTCACACCCCATGTCTTTCTCAGGAATATGCATGTATTGCAATGCATGCAACATAATTTTTTAAGATGTCAGAGTCTATATATTAATAAGCATTATTCATTTCAATACATTATATTCATATGTTTATTTGTTCGTATGTATGTATTTTGTATTAATTTAAATTTGTATATATATAAACCAATATATATATATTTGAGTTCAGTCTATGATTAATATTGTTTGATATGTACCATGAATATGTCAATGACTAATAAATATTCTTTAACCAAGGGTTTCTGGTGGTATCTCTTGTAAGACACAAGTCATTCTTTAAATAAATTGTCTTTAACACTATATCATTGTAATTATTTTATGGTACAAAAATAAATAAATATAATATGGATTATGACTATTTGTTGTTTAAACCATTAATGCATTTTTTTAATAATTTGAATGTTACAATATTATTATTAGGTATAATACTTTAATATTACAATTACAAAATACCGCGCAAGTATCTCTGCAGCACTCTCTTTGCCTCTTTAACATTGGCGGTTCATGAACTCAAAATTCAAGTGAGATATAAAAGAAAATAATAATAATAATATGAAAACTTATAGTCTTAGTTTTAATTTATTAGCTCGGCAAACTTCATAATATAACCAACGGTCTCCCGAAGCAACGACTTCAATAAGTACAAAATTATATTATATTTATACTTTTTAACCCCCAACCCAAAAAGAGCGGTATTTAAAATTTGACATGTGTATTTGTGTGTCTGTCTTAGGCCTTGTACCAGCAAAATACAACCCAGTGGATGGATTTGATTGCGGTTTCTTTTAATCGAAAGACTGGGCCGTCGAGATAGATCTTATCTATGTTTAGTCGAAATGGCAGCAGTCATATCCAAGATATTGAGCTTTTATTGGTGCTGGTGAAAGGTTCTTATGCAATATTTGATAGTAAATACTTAAACAAGTGAAAATTTGTGTGTTCGAACGTTCGGTTAATTTAATATAAAAACGACTAACATAACTTTAAAAAGATAAAAAAATACCAAAAAAACCCCTGATACAAAAATACATCTAAAAAAAAGAAAAAATATTATTATTATGTACTTATTTTAGTCATTGCGTCGGGGGACCGCTAAATTAAGGAATAATTCAATATGCAATTAATTTACCAAGGCAATTAACGGAATAACAATATCAAATAGTATAGTCTAAGTCCTCATTCATTAGTTCTAACATTTTTGTAAAATAAACACCATTGTCAGAGTATGTGCAACGGTCAAGTACATTATAATATTATTTTTATCCTTTATCTTATATTATATTTTTGTATCGGGTTGTTTACATTTTTAATTTAATTTTGTATTATATTAAGAAGTAAAAGGTAAAAGTTTAATAAAAATAATTTCTGTCTATAAAATACTTTACAAAATAAGGAAAAATTAATAATGTACGTAAAGGGCTTGAACTGAAATGGAATACAGTAACGTTATTTGTAAGACTTTATGGGCGACGATTTTTCAGTATGACTAGAACGTAGTTCGGTCGCTTGTTAGTTGGTGAAGTGATTTACAACCTACGATAGAGACGCAATACGATATTATTATAATTTAAAAACATATCTCGAAAATAAAAAAAAACAAGTGACTTTCTTTTGAAGTGGCTTAATTTTTAGACTTTTGCATTTTGATGATTTTATTATGTTGCATTTTGATGATTTTATTATAAATTTACAAGTAAAAAATATTTTTTTATTAAACATAACTTCAGAATGCTAGTATTAAAAAAAAGCAAAGTCTCCCATATTTCAAAATATTGTTTTAGTGTAGCAAAAGTACAGATTTTCATAAAAAAAAATAAAATATTAATGACATTTTAGCTGTTAAATTAACATGCCTGGTCAGTTGAAATGATTTCAGATATTGGTAGATAAAATATTAATAAAATAAAAAGCTATTTTTGACAACGTTAACTGTGCTCTGTCACGTGTTCTTCATTGGTTCTAAATTAATAATTTGGTATTAAATATTAAGAAAACTAAATGCATGGAATTTACACTTCCGAATGTAAAAAGTCAAAATTGTAGTTTATTCCTTAACAATGAAGTTTTAGAACTGACTGATTCGACCACTTTCTTAGGTATATATATAACTTTAGATAGAAAGCTCCATTGGAACCCCCATCTCTCGACACTCGCAAGCAAACTTAGCTCAGCCGTCTTTGCAATTAAAAAAGTAAGACAATTAACAGACGTTAATACGGCACGACTCGTTTATTTTAGATATTTTCAAAGTACCGCCCCGTTGGTTGAGTGGTTAGCGCAGACGCCTAACGTGTCACGGCGCAACGGGGCTCGGGTTCGATTCCCGGCAGAGCACAGGCATTTATGTGATGAGCATAGATGTCTGTGTTTCTGGGTTTGGTCGTTTATTAAATATATTCTCAATATTTATATGTGTATTTCTATGTATTAGTATCGTTGTCTAACACCCTTAACACAAGCAAATAATTTGCTTACTTAGGGGTTAGAACAATGTGTGTCATTTGTCCCGATATTATTATTATTATTATTATTATATTGTCTTACGGTATTTTACTATAGGGCAACGCTGTCAAAATTAATTCTATATTTATTTTACTTTAACTTAAAAGCTAGAGACTCCCTAAGACATGTTTTTAAAGAAATCGGTATTCTTACGGTCGCTTCTCAATACATTTTTAATAACTTACTATATATACGCCGAAATTTAAATGACTATAATAAAAACAGCGACAGACATACGATCAATACAAGAAATAAAAATAAGCCTAAATTTCGACTTCAAAAGTTAAGAAATCCTTCATGGGCTTGAGTATACGCATTTATAATAAAGTTCCACAAGATATCTTATATCTTCCTTTTCTTCATCTTAAATCTAAAATTAAAGGTCTAAAATTAAATAAATCTAAAATTAAATAAATCTTACTATGACATTCAAGAGTTTTTGGTTGATCGAAATGTGTGAAACTTGGGTCATTGACTCATTTGATGTTATAATGTATAAGTCAAACCTGGGTTAATTTCATTTAAAAAGAGCAACTGTTGAGTTTCTGGCCAGCTCTATTCAGCAGAACAGAATTCCGAGCTGGTCGTAGCTCACAGACTGGCTATACTGACCAATTTAATGTAATTGACCATTCTAAAGTGCGTGTAAACGCCTACTTGAATAAAGATATTTTGAATTTGAATTTCTTCGAAATATATAAAATGACTCGAGATATTGAATTTTTATTGATGCTGGTTAAAGGATCTTATGCAATATTGATAGTAGACTAAAACAAGTTAAAAATTGTGTATTCGTATTTGTGTGTTAGTAAAATATAAAAACTAGAAAGATAATTTTAAAAAGCAGAAAAAAAATATATATACAAAATATCTAAATATATAAAGGAAAAAATAATATTATATACTAAATAATAATATTATGTAGTTATTGTAGTCATTAGTCTACTAAATAATAATATTATGTACTTATTGAAGTCATTGCGTTGAGGTACCTCTAGATAAAGGATGAAATTATAATGCAAGTAACTTACCAAGGCAAATAAAGAAAAAAAATATCTGATCTTATATTCTAAGTCCTCATTTAAAAGCTCGGAAAATTTTGTAAAACAGATACCATCCTCAACGTACGTATAATGTCCCCTGATGCAACGACATCAACAAATACATAAAAATATTATTTTTATAATTTTTGTAGGTCTTTTTGTATCAGGGGTTTTTTAATTTTATTTTTTGTTTTTTTAAATAAATTTTAGTTTATTAAAAAAAACAATTATGAATTAATATTATTAACAACTAGGTAATGTTTCAAAATGAAAATTGTATTGTATATTTAAAGTTGTAAGGCTTTATTTTTCCCCCCATTTTCATCCATTAAAACTCAAATACTCAAATTACTTTCCTTCGTAACATGACATACAATGTGTGCGATCCATCATCCATTATTATGAACATTTTGAATAATAAATAAAATAATTTGCGTTTTGTTTAATTTAATGTCAAAAAAAGTTTTTTTTTTTTAATAAGGAATACTCCGTTTATTATTTTAGTTATCAAAATTGGATGTTTAATTGATCAACATATCTATATAAACATTTCATTTGTCATATTTGAAACAACAAGATTTTAAAACTATTATAACATTTTTAATTAATTATCAAGATATCGTATCGTTTCCGTTGAGTTGTAATACCAGTCTTTGAAGGATTTTATTCAAGATGGCGTCTAGAGGACACACGACAGGATTTCAAATTACAAAAATAATAATAGCTATGTTTTGGTCTTTATTTAATGAAGTATTTTAAGTTTCATCTTATCTTTAATTAAATTAGTTACGTATTAGTTAGAAATTAAGTATTTTCTTTATATGAACTATAACTTTGACTTTAAGTTTTTACAAACTGAATATTAATTTAAAGAATATATTATTTATAGATATATAGATTATTTATTCTAGTATTTGTTTATTTTGTTTAGTAACGTTAACCATAATAATAACTGAATTTAAATATTATATAAAAAAGTTTTTCTTTTGCCAGGTACTATTCTGATAAAGAGTAGTTTGAACATATTAATTTAAAGTAAAGGATAAATAATATATTATTAATGTTAGCAGTAAGTATGAGAATAGTTGAAGAAGGAAATTTCCTGCTTCTGAAGATTTATAGGAATTTTCACTCAGTAAAATTACAAATAAATCTCCAAAAGATGGAAAATCGAGTGTAATCTTCACGGAACAAATAAACACTCTTTTTATTTAACTCAAAGGTAAGTGGATCTAAAACTAATAACTTTTATGAAAAAAATAACTATTTGTTAATTATTACCCTAATATTACATTTTTTAAAAGTTAATCCAGGCCTCAACTTGTGCTAACAGAGATTATTAATCACGCGTCGCTCTATATGGAGGTTATTGGTCTATAATATTTCGCGATCCATTAAAGTATTTATAATACACGTTTGCAAGGAATTATAAATAAAATATATCAACGCCAACGGTAATATCTAAAACATGCTAGAAAAGGATCAAAAAAATACCTAGGTAGTTGTAGGAGATATGTATCAACTTTACAAATAACATGCATAATCAATATAGCTAGGTACCTATTATTAGAACTCTCTTACCACAAAGGATCGCCAACGACAGTCGTCCTATTCTTTAAAACACTTTATGACACTGTTCACAAATACACTAAACTGTTTACTATTTAAACTCTTAACTGTCACTGTTACACAACTTAGTCTCTCGATCTCACACTCAGCGGTTTATTATAATTGTTACACTTTTATCACCATAGTACCACCCCACAACTTGTACTACCAATTACACAATGCCTTCTTTTAACCGAGCTGCGGTTTATATACTTCTTATTCTTAGTCAAATCAGTATCCAATATTACATTTATTTTATCAATTAAACTTTTATACAGAGATTCAATTGTTTTAGTCAAATCAACAACTTATTTATATCTTTATTTTTAGTCAAAACTAAACTACTACATATACATGTAGTAGTTTAGTTTTTATACAAAAGCTAACACTATGTTGATTATGCATGTTATACAATTATGAATATATTCGTTCCTCAAAACTAAATCTCTTTATTACTACATACTATACTTTATAACGTAAATATAAAAAGATGTATAATAAAATGAAAGAATATTTTGTCCGTTATTCGATATATATTATGTAACAAAAGTGTATACTGGAGAATTGACATAGTTGACAACTACCTTAATAATAGTTAAATAATATACCTTATTAACATAAAACTTAATAAAAGTTTAAAAAAATTTATATACTGATAAAAATATATCTCTAGTTGAACCCCAATATTTTATTGTGTTCATAATAAAATATTATTATATCAATTGAACAAATATTAAAAAACGGAAAAATAATCTATACATATAATAAAATGGTCACTGATCCATTTCTGTACATGAAAAATATAACATCATAAGGGGCCTTTATAAGAGCAGGAGTACCCAAAACAATGGTTTTTCAGTTTGTCTGTTTGTCTGTATGTCTGTATGTTTGTGCACGCTAATCTCAGAAACGGCTTAACCAATCTGTTAATAAATAAAAAAAGTTATGTCAATTTATGTCAGTCGCGTAATAGGTAGCATGCATATCTTATTCTATACATGTAATAAATCTGTAGAAGAGTAGTCTTTGTACATTAAAATTATTTAAAAAAATATACTAGGATGTGAAGTGATAACTATCAGAATCCATTTTCAGCATTTTTAAATCTTTGTCTGTTTATCTGTTTGTGCACACATTAGGAAAAAAAAAGATTTTCAAAAATTCATACAGGAGGACCTTTATATAAGCAAGAGAACCCAAAACAATGTTTTTTCATATTGTTTGTTCTTGGGTATGTCTGTATGTTAGTGCACGCTAATCTCTGAAACGGATTAATCGATTTGGATGCAGTTTTCGGGAATATAGTGTTTTTACATTTTGTTTTTTTTTGTTAACAATCGGTTAACAAATAAAGAAGTTAATTATCTCTTATTGTCGTACCATTGCTGCTTACCAGTATGAAGGTTTGTAGTTTTTACATACATTGATGAGTACAAAGGGTACGTTTTACCAAAATCGAAATCTAAGCGTATGAAGTCGCAGGTTATCAAGTTAAAAAATATAATTACTTAGGTAGAAGAATATACTGTTTAGTATATTCTTCTACCTAGGTACTGACAAATGTCAGTGGATATAATTGTAGAGACTGAAAAAAACCAACTTCATAACACATAGAATTTCTCAACTATATATAGAGTTGTCATTTGTTTCTCCGCGTAATTAAACAAAGGAACAAAACAAACAAGAGACAAAATTTTTGTTCCTCTTAATCTAAATCTTAATTGGGATGCCCACATCATTTAGCAATAATGTAAATGTTTGAAAATCAGAAACATAGCCCAAAATACTCTAACAGCTATTATTCGTAGCAGCACAACGGGGATAATGTTTTGATTACTATTCAATCCATTAGACAATACTGTCGTCGGGGTTGCCTTTCTAGTTCAAAAGGTTGTAATTTCCATTAAAAATTTCTTAGTCCTTAGCTAGTCTTAGTCTTAGTCTTAGTCTTAGTTCTTAGCTATTAACAAAGTCCAATTCCAGATTTTGCTGGTGTACACTTAAAACTCTGTAGAAAGATCTATTCTCTACAAGCAAATAGCAAATTTTGCAGAAAATGGGATATTTTTCACCGACAATTCAGACCAGAAACCTGTCGCCTTATGAACTCATATTTTTATCATTGATCCATCATATCACTATTTACTAATGTAAAACTCTAATTACAAGCAAACAAACTATCCTATATATTCTAACAGACGGATTTTTATAAAGTTTAATATGGCTTTATTTGATAAATATATTTAAAGACAAAAAATATTGTTATACAACCAAAGTACCAAATAAATTTAAACAAAGTGTACGTAAGTCAACATATAACGTTACCTTGAAAAATTCTCGGATAGAGAAAATCTAGGCAGGGCCTTAAATATCTAACAATAATTTTTACTTATATGAATGGACAGGACACTTTTACACTGTTTTATTTATTTATTAATTTAATTAGTAATAAATAAATAAAACACGTTATACAAATAATATTTTTCGTAATTCATTATTTTCACCATATTATTTACGCCACGGCACATCTATTTCGAAAAGTTAACTGAATTCCATTCCGCTTTAAGCTTGCAATCCGTGAGTAAATGCGGTCGTAGCTCGGCATTCGCATTTATGTCTCGCCGCAAGCTCTTTGTTTACAATTACCGCATCCAAGAAACAGGTAGATTTGTATAAATTGTTTAAAAAAATCGCCCAACCCTTGTTTTATAGACTTTGAAAACACGATGAGAAATAGAAAGAATAATAACTTACCTGGATTTGGTCTTTCTGACTGGATTTATTTGGATTCGAGATATAATATATTCATTTTAGTACTTTGCCCTGGGCTTGGACGTCTTAGTAGACCTATTTTAAAAGAAGTAGTAAACGTTTTTATTAAGAGTAATCTTTAAAATAGATCATTAATTTATGTAGGGTTTTACTACTGGTTGCTGTTAATATTTTATGACAAATTTATTTATTTGTGCAGTCTCTTACCATGACTTAATCTACCTCTCCTATAAATTACGTGCCCATAAGCGTAATGCTATAGTACTACAGCCATGGAAGCATGGCATGATTTTGCTGGTATGTCAAGTGATAGCTTGCACCGAGATGCCCTTGCAACTGACTGGTTACTTGTAATGGATGCTTCTTCGATCGACAACAAGTTTGACATTTTCAATTCCTTTTTTATAAATTAATACAGCATGTATGTTCCTATAAAATAAAGATAAATCAGATATTCACCGAAATAAATATAATAAGATTAGAAATCGCTTTAGTTCATTGTGTAGACATGCTTAACGAAACTATTTTCATAAGAAAGTCGAAAACAGCGACACAGCCAGAGTTAAGATTTTTTTTTAATTAGATGTTGGAAAACCGTCTCATGATACTTTAATATCTAAAGTTCACGTTATTAGTGATTGACTTGTTTCAAAATGATTTTATATTTATATATTATCTCCGGTAAACTGATTGATAAGTGATTGTACTTTAAGAAAACGTTTTGTTACCTTTACTCTTTTCCTCATTCATAAATATTACAGCCCCGTATCTGTATTGAATCACGAGCTTGAGTTAATATTTAAACGGAGTAAATGTTATGGAATAAAGGGTTGACCTGATTAAAAATTAATCAATTATTATTAGTATTATAAACTTTTGTAAAGAGTTGATTAACAAAAGTTTACCACCTACTATATTTAATGTTAAAATAATACCATATAGTCAGAATGTTAAAAACCTTGTTCTTATTTATACATTACGTTGTCCCGGCCTTATCAGGCGAACTTTTGTGACTATTAATTCTTTAAAATTTTGACCAAAAATATGCTTTCGAAAACTTTTCTTCTTTCTATACTAGATAACACTGACGAGATTTACCCTAACCTATCTGAAAAACCATTGAATAAACATGAAAGTTTTTAAAATAATTTCGCATCTGGTTCATATTTGTATTACAAAAGTATGACAATGTTTCTCTATTTAGCAACCGACTCGTGTGATTACCTATTCGATTTCGCCGTAACCTATACACTCCTTCACTTTTGTACTATTTTTATTTAATCTTTCTAGCCCTTCTTATTAAAAAAAAAACATTTTTTCTCTGAATCCGACAGCGCAATTCCAAATTTAAAAATCGCTTATTTTTCGTTAGAACTATCGTACTGAGGAATGTCTCACCATCGAACATAACAATCCCCAACTATTTTTATGCCTAAAAAATCCAAGTTGGGTTGTTTCTAAGCGTGATCAATATACAGGATTTCTTAAGTTTCATTGTCCAATTTTTATTCCTTAAGTAAAAGGCTATACTGACATTAAATTATAATCATAATACATTTTAACAAGTAGAACCGGTTTTAATCGTTAATGTTGCAAAAGTTAAAGCTTCCTTTAAAAAGAGCACCTAATTCGTCCATAAAGGATCAAACAATCTTGTGCATTGTATAATATTACAAGAAACCACCGCACCGCTAGCTGAAGATCGGCAAGCTTGTTTGTTTGTCATTCAATAAATAGTATAAAACAACCTCAATATTGTCTGAAACTATATTATGTAAATAGGTTTAAGCAACGAACTATTTTAAGTTATAAATAAGTATAGAATTAAAAATTAACGGTCACGGCCACGATTTGATGACGAACTGGTTTTTTTTTATTTATTAAGTGAATTATTATATATATATATATATGATAGAATGTAATTTTCCGGTATACTGCCCCGTAAGTTGAATTAAGCTCCTACCATTGCAATCACGTAGTTTTCGCGACGAAGTCAAGGTTTAGCAACTGTTATGATACCCGGCGTCATGGACTGCTAGCTCTTTGGTTTGCCGTTAGAATACAATACGTGAGTTATATTTATTGATTGTTTATTTAAAATTGGATAATGTAATATTAATATGAGATGTTTTTTACTCGTACATAGCTTACGCCATTATCCCACAAGAGTATCATCTTTAACTGACTTTAAACCAGGGGCAAGACCAAATGTATTTGTATTTGATAATTTTAAATAAATCAATGTTATTAGCCGGTTACGTTATTTTTAAACTCTAAATATGTACCGACATAAGAAAAATACTAGACAGCTTCTCTTGTAACTTGATAAGATAACCTAAATAACAATCTCGATATTAAATATTTAATGTCTCACTTTAAATATATTCCTTCGTAATAGAGACTGGCTGTATTGCTATAAAGAGTTTATCAATATGTGGGTTAGAACATAAATCAACCAAAGTGTGCTTATTTCTGCTTTATAGCATTTTTATCGTTTTAAAGAGTAGCGTTATAAATAGTTCACACTGTAAAATTAGAAATATGTTGTATATCAATTTGATATTGTTATTTCGTTATTTTGTAATTTACTTGCATTTTATTTCGTTCCTTTATTTAGCAGTCCTCCGTCGCAATGACTTCAACAAGTATTATTTATTTATCCTATTAGACGTCTTTTTGTATCAGAGATTTTTTATTTTATTTTTTTCGCCTTTATAAAATTATTTTAGGTTTGTCTACTAAATGAACCTACAAACACAGTAATATCACTTTTTCAGGTTTCTACTATTAATATTGTAAAATAACATTTCACCAGCACTAATAAAAGCTGAGACAAGTAAAAAAGAGACGATTGCTTCTACTTCGATCAAACATAGCTAAAAACCATTTCCATGAACATAGCTTTCGATTAAAAAAAAACCGCATTCATATTCGTCCACGCGTTTGGCCGGTACATTGCCACAAACAGACACACAGATACACAGTTACACAGATCGACAGGTCAAACTTATAACACCCCTCTTTTGGGGAGGAGAGAGGGTAGGTGGGGGGGTCTAAAAATATTTATAATAATAATAACTTTCTACATTCTCAAATTAAGAAATTCGCTTTGTAAAATTTCTTATATTTATATATCATATAGGAGTAATATGTATAGTATGATGTGTAATTACATATAAAGTATTTATTAGTGTATATTCAATAATATATATGTAGCATATGTATATATTAGTATGTATGTGTATGTAATATTGTAAAAGTTATGAACGTAATAGGTAATATGTTTTGGTTAATTATTTTATGCACTAAATACTGCCTTATATAATAAAATTGTCCTTTTACTTGTGGGTTGCCTATAAGAGATCACTTTTAGTGATAAAGCCGCCTTTGTACCAAATGTTTTTCATTTTTCCACTAATTTGTTGTTTTTGTTTTATACTTACCTATTTGTCTACAATAAAGTGTTATAAATTAATTAATTAATTAATTAATAGTTAAACTATAAGTCATGTGTATGATTTCTATACTCTACAATTAACATTAGGTATTTATTATCCACTGATTTTTAATCCGAGTTGTATATTATGTATATTTGTGAGATAATCTATCTGAATGTGAAAAATGTTTTATTTTGTAAATTACATTATAAAATATAAATTCTCGGTAACTTTATTAATTTACGAATTGACATATAATAGTTACGACTTACTTAAATATTACATAAAGATTAAGACTTACGTATGTTGGTAGATCGTAATCGACGGTCGTCTAGTCGTAATCTATTATGAGGATGGATAAATCTGAGTAAGGTCTCAATAGTTGCAATTTTTTATGTAATATTTTTATATCATAGTGTAACAGTGATTATTGGCTTCCTATCGCTTATTTGGTATTCTTAAGTTAAAAATTTTAACCATTGAAAATCATTATCATAAATTTTTGGTCTACGACGTAAATATACATAAATGATATGATTTTATGATAGTTTACATAATAAAAAAAAATCCGAGGTGCTTCATGTAATATCCAACGTCGGTATCTAATTCTACTTTTTATTATATCAAGCTGTCGTAAAAGTATTATTGCTACGAGGTTTGACTACAACTACAACTAGTTGATAAAGTGGAAATGTTTGTTTTTGATAAAAAGTATGAACAACGATAAAATTATTCTTCTATATTAATAGAAAATTGAATATGAAGTATATCTAAAACTCTATTAATTATTATATTATTTGTATTGCTTGTGACTCAAAATAAAAAAAAAGAGTACAAAGAATAAGAAATTTAAATCGGCTTAGCGGTATTACTTTGACTTTCCCTGTCATTTAATATCTCTTTTTGTACACAAATTTATTATGTTAATATTACGGATAAAATTAATTATTTCATGCTTAATCGTTAGACAAATATTAATTAGAAATAGTTTGTTAAACTTAATCTGATTTTACCTAATGCAAAGGTTCAGTAGCCTCACTCCTGAAGTTTACTACGGTCTGACTGCCATCTGAAATCCATTACGTAGTATCTGAATTAAACTAAATTATATTAAATAAGTAACACTTATGAAAGAGATTTTGATTTCTCACTAACGCTTCTTCCATAAGATCTTCTTCTTATGTTATTACTTTTAAAATCTTTTTCTTATGTTATTACTTTTAAGTTTGTCGTCTTATTAGCTTCATGGACAAATAAAACGTCTCATAAATGAAAAACCTTGAATTTAACAAATGCAGCAAAAATTTGGATTGGCAGCTTTTTAAACATACTTTTAGTTTCTCACTTTTTCTTGAGTTTTCGAATTAAAATAGAAAAATTATAGTCAGACAGAATAATGTTCATTAATAGTAATAAAAAAATACTCTTTCTGTATATATGTATTCTCTAATAAATTATTATTTAGAACCATAGTTTGGTAATTTGATATCACAAAAATTTTATGGAATATTTACATTTGTACGTAAATTTTATATTTTATTTTCTTTAAACCTGAACTTTTTGACCTTAAATGTGGACTGGTTGTTATTTTATAACAACACATTATTAAACGGGAAATAACGTATTACGAAACAAATTCACATACTTATTAAAGGCTTTTATATAGCGTCGCGTAGAAAATAATAAATATATGAGAGATAACAATCGTAAGAACAATTCCGTTTTATTGTGTTTAAGTCATCAATATGTATCCTATAATTTAAATTGTTAAAGAAGTATTGTTTCTGATGTACCTTCAAATTCCTACCTAAATAAAAATATTAAAATATTAGAATATGAAGATCACATTTAAAAAAAAATGTACACTCAAAATATTCAATCAGAACATTGCACTAAAATTTACTTTTTACTTTTAAAACTACTAAAAAAAGTTTATATATGATTATACAACATGGATTTATAAAAGTATATTATTAAAACACTTCATTATATTCAAACTCATAATACCTTCAAGTCAATAGGTGGAATTGAATTAATATTAAAATCTTAAATTTTGTCAAACAATAAAGAAGTTGCTTAAATTCATGAAAATGTTCAAATGACTTCATTAAAAGTTAAATATTAAAAGAAAATTACTTCTTAGGGAAGATTGATATAAAAAGATTGTAAACTTACATAAAGTTGCTAAAATATCAAAATATAATTGATTTATGTTTTGTAAGCATAAATAATTATACTCTTAGTAAGATTGTGTTTTGAAACTTAATTAGATTTAGAGTAAAGTATTTAATAAATTAGTAATGATAGTATTATTTAAAGACGATAAGACCTCGTCAATAGTAGTACTGAAACAGTTTTACAAATCTCAAATTCTCTCGAACTTAGATCAAATAAAATAAAACCAAAATGTTCATGAGGAGCCAGTTTCATACAAAAAAAAATAATTATTGCCCAAAAATATTGATACCTGAGATAAGTTGGCGACAGAATCAACGGTGCATCATCATCTAAATATTATGAAATATTTTAGTATTGTATAGAACACAAACTGAAGTTACCTTTTGAAATTTTTCAACCTACTTAAACCTCTGCTGAGAGCTTGTTGTAAAACAATATACAGAAAACAATTACTCATATTTTTAAATCGATTACCTCTTAAAGCGAACTGTGGTTGTTCCTTGTATTTTTACTGTTTGAAAAAAAAATTCAACGGCGACCGTAAGTACATTATTTTTTTATATTTATCTCGTAAGTAATCTCTAAGATCCAGAAAGAAAATTTCACGCAGAGTTTTTTGTAAAATAAAAATGGTATTTATATCAGCAGCACTACTCCATACCATGATACTATAGGATTTTTTTTTTTTTTTTTATGTTAGAGGAGGGCAAACGAGCTGGCGGGTCACAGATGGCTTGTGATCACCGCCGCCCATGAACTCTTGCAACATCCGAGGATTTACAAGAGTGTTGCCGGCCATGTAGGTAGGAGTAAACGCCTTTTTTGAAGGTACCCATGTCGTATCGATCTGGAAATACCACCGAAGGGAGTTCGTTCCACAAGCGAGTGGAACGTGGGAAAAATGTCCTTGAAAACCGCACAGTAGAGGATCGCCACGCATCCAGGTGGTAAGGATGATATTGGAGGCGATGGCGCGCTGTGCGGTGATGAAATTCGGCGGCAGGCATCAGATCGAATAGTTCTTCGGAACATTCCCCGTTGTAAATGCGGTAGAAGACGCACAAGGAAGCCACGTCTCTACGCAATGCCAAAGAGTCTAGCCGTTCGCAGAGCACCGGGTCCCCGACAATCCGAACGGCTCTCCGTTGTACGCGGTCAAATGGTAGAAGCTGATATTGGGGTGATCCTGACCAGAGATGAGAACAGTACTCCATGTGTGGCCGGACCTGCGCCTTATAGAGCGCAAGTCTTTGGCCAGGTTTGAAATACTGCCTCGCTCTATTAATCACTCCCAATTTCTTCGAGGCCAACTTGGCCTTGCTCTCCAGATGACCGCGAAACTGACAATCGCTCGAAATGTCGAGACCCAGTATTCTGATACTTGGCGAGGCAATGAGGGGAGTGCTCTCGAAGAGCGGTGATACGACGAATGGGGTTTTTTTAGTGGTAAACGCGCAAACTTGTGTCTTCAGGGGATTGAACTGTACGTGGTTCAGTTCACCCCACTCAGAGATCAACCCCAAGGAAGTCTCTATAGAAGACACAAGTTTCTTTCGACACTCGTCGACGTTTTCCCGAGAGAGACCTGCACGGCCGGAATATACCGCATCCCCAGTGCTGTCATCCGCATAACAATGTATGTTGGAGATATCCAGCATATCATTGATGTGCAGGAGGAACAGAGTTGGGGATAGCACGCAGCCTTGGGGTACACCAGCGTTCACGGGCTTAGGGTCCGAGCAAAAACCATCTATAACGACCTGTATGCTCCGCCCAGTGAGGAAGCTGGTGATCCACTTGCATAAACTCTCGGGAAGCCCATAGGAAGGTAGCTTCGAAAGAAGCCCCCTGTGCCATACACGATCGAAGGCTTTCGCCATATCCAGACTAACTGCCAGACCTTCTCTCTTGCTTTCAATAACAGCTCCCCAACGGTGTGTAAGATACAACAGAAGATCACCAGCCGATCGACCATGGCGAAAGCCATATTGCCGGTCATTGACCAACTGGTGATCGTCGAGGTAGGTTAGGAGCTGTTTATTGATGATGCTCTCCATTACTTTGGAGAGAAGAGAGGTAATGGCGATGGGTCTGTAGTTAGCTGGGTCCGAGCTATCGCCTTTTTTAGGGATCGGATGGACAAGGGCACGCTTCCATGAGACCGGGACTACGCCTTTCAAGTAAGAGTACCAAAATAGACGCGTTAGCACTGGTGTCAACTCAGGGGCACATGTTCGTAGCACAACTGGAGAGATACCATCTGGCCCACTCGACTTATGAACTTCCAAGGAAAGGAGGGTTTTTCGGATGAGTTTTTGCCGAAAAACTATTTCCGGCATAAAGCTCGGACACCGCGGGATGATAGGCGGTGCCCTCCCCTGGTCGTCCAAAGTCGAGTTTGAGGCAAAAAGAGTGCCCAAGAGATCGGCTTTCTCTTTTGCCGTGTGGGCCAAAGAGTCGTTCCCAGTGTGCAATGGCGGCACGGACGGGCGACAGAAGTTTCCCAGACTGGCTTTGGAAAGCGCCCAGAACTTACGCGTGCCAGGTGGGTACTTTGCCAACTGATCCCCGATTTTGACGACATGCTTGAACTTTGCTCTAGCGATTTTCCGTTTGAAGAATCTGGAGGCACGATTATATTTCCTCTTCAGAACTTTAGAGTTCGGATCCTTAGTGACTAACGCATTAGCCCAAGCCTGATAAGCCTGCCGTTTGTCAGCTGCTGCAGCCCTGACAGACGCATCAAACCAAGGCCGTGATCTGCCACCAAGTGGTACCACAGAGCTTGGTACAAATAGTTCCATGCCCTGAAGTATCACATCAGCTACAGCCGCAGCGCAGTCACTAGGATCATTGGAAGGGAAACAAATCGGCCCCCATGGGTAGGATGCAAAAAAGGATCGCATTCCATCCCAATCCGCTGACTTGTAGTGCCAAACACGTCGAGTCGCAGGTCTTGTGCGAGCTGGGCGTTCCATGGGCACTACACTCCGTACCAAGCAATGATCAGAGGACCCTAAGGGAGCCTCGACAGTGACTTGGTACTTTCCGGGATGTGTAGTCAGCAGAAGATCCAACAAAGAGGGTATATGGCTGTCCACGTCCGGTAGACGGGTGTGCGTATTTACCAATTGGGACAGACCATTTGCCAGAGCAAAGTCAAACACAGATCTCCCAGCGTAGTCGGTGGCACGTGACCCTAGCCAATCGGTATGGTGCGCATTGAAGTCCCCGAGGACTACGACTTCGGCGGAGGGAGTCTGTGAAAGCAGATCGTCAATCTTCGCCTGAACATGGCCTAAGAGTTGATCCGTTTCTGCATTACCACTATGGGACCTGTAGAGGCACGCGTAGACTCTGACATGGTCGTCCATGTCCACGCGCAGCCAGAGTACAGACCGGTCCCGACCTTCAAAAACCTGAAGGCGACGGTAGCAGATATCGTCCCTTACGAACACAGATACCCCGGCGTGTGGTATAAAATGATGTTCTAGTTTATACCCGGGGTATGATAGGTACGCTGTGTCGCTAGGTTGAGATATCTGCGTCTCCGTCAGAAACAACAAGGCCGGCTGCGCCGTCTCTAGATGATGGTGGACGGCGTTCAAGTTGGAATGAAGTCCCCGGATGTTGCAAAAGTCCACAGTTAAAGTGGATCGGGGTGCCACTGCGTTGACTCGTCGTTTGCCCTCTAAAAACACAAAAGGCGATACTTTGCCCGCCCCAGATACGACGGGCAGCCCGAGCAAAATCCGAGAATCATTTCCCCGATTTTGCTCGGGGAGGGGGTCCCCGGCTTCAACAAAGCCGGTACCCTCCTGGGGTATTTTTCTTTTAGGCATCGCTTTCATGTTTGGCGTGGGGGGGGGGGGGGGGGTTGGGCTTCCGGATTCTCTCACTCACCGACGAAACATAACCAAATGAATTTGGTTACTACACGTCGGTCTTCTGTGAGAGGGTGGTCCTTCCTCGATCGAGCCAGCCCAATACGAGCTGCAGCCAGATAACTACAGCTAGGCTCTACCACCTGAAAAATGGATTTACTTTCATAGTATAACTATAGAATGTTCTACTATGAAAGTAAATATAATATTGTTTTAGAAATAACAAGGATTCCTAAAAAAATTGTGTATGCTTTATCCAGCGCTTCTTCATTAAAAGAACGTTAGTTAACATTTCGTAAAAAGTCTTTGTAACATTTTACAAAATCGCAACAGGTGCACCAAAACTTAGGCAACGTCGTAAAGTTGACTTCTTGAGCAAGTGCAAGGGCATTATGAGAAGTGATAGAAAAAGGGATATCACAGAACTGTCAATTCGTTCTGTTATATTAAAATAACTGCCATGTTCTGTTCTGTTCTGCCACGTTCTGTTAAATTAAAATAAAATGGCCCCATATAATGTCAGATACAAAAAATTATCAGATCTTGACAAATATGACAATTTGATAAATACAATTGTCTTTCATATCATTCACATATGATCCATATCATCAGCAAATAAAAGGGTTACTTTATGAATTGTGCATCCAGGACAAAGAATAAGTAATACTGCCGTTGAGAGATTTGAAAAATATTTTGCGTAGTTGTTAACGAAATTACTTTTGTATGATATAAAAATATTTTTATCAAAAATAGTTAAGTGGACTTTCATACCCTATTCGCCCGGTATCATATATATTTTGAATATTATTATGACAGTTTCTTCGCAGTGTTTTCTTCCGCCGATAAGATATCCAGACATAATACATCTAAAATGTCATAGTTGGGGAACAACTAATTATACGCAAAGAATTGGTACAATTTGTTGTGCCCCAACCGGCTTTCTCACATAATTTTATCATTCACATTGTTTCAAGTTTTTTTAATTGGAGTTACCACTTACCATAATTAAAATTTTAAATTTAATCTATTGGTAACTAAATTATATTAAGATAAAACTTATTTGGTAAAAAAAAAACACAATATTTGATATTTTATAACACAACGTAACATCAATGATTTCATTATTCAAAGAAATAAGCGTATGAGTCGCTTGTAATGCGTGTGATAGTTCTTTTACGTAATTAAACTTACGTGTCCGAGACTTGTTGGTAAAGAAAGTACTAATAATATATACCCCACCATCCCATAGTGAATCAGCGTGTTTGATACATAAGGGTAAATTCTATTGTATATGTAAATACCGTGTTTTTATTTGTGATACAAGCATTATAGTTTTATTAAAAAATGATTACTATTCGTAATTTTTTTATACTTCTTGTGTATACAATTTTACCAAAATGTATTGATTATAAGAGCATAGAGATTCAGAGCACGAATCCATTTATTACGTATTAATTATTTTAAAACCACAACATTTTGTTGCTGTCGAAAATTATATTAATGATTAATTTTATTAACATTTATATATATAGCCGAAAATTATGTAATGATTACATTAATAATTATATTTAGGTCCAAGGCATTGAATTGGAAAATAGGAATGAGGGAGTTTTCATGAAGAACTCATTTAGATAAACTAAATAAGTTTAAGTTTTTAACATGAATATATAAAATCAATTTAAATAAAAAGATTTAAATACAATGTTCTCTCAAATAATTCCTAATGATATTGCCATTTATTTCAAATTTAAAGAAAATCTTATTGTAATAATTCTAATTATAAAGATTATTATTAGTATATTATTAGTTTCAGGCTTAATTAAGGATTATGGTGTTAGCCGTCTTCTCAGTGTAGAAAGGCTACAACTCAACAGAAGATTCCAAAACTTAAAAGAATCATGATATTGTGATATGTAGGAATAAAAATATATTTATCTGGTACGGTATATTCAAGTACGGCATTATAAAAATTTTCATGGAAAGAACCAATTAGTATAAAGCTAAAAACATTGTAACAATAAGTTAATTCACTTCGGCTATTTTGGTAGATTAGTTATGAATTTTAATATTTAATGAATTAATTGTAAAGAAAATAGAATTTAAAGCTCGAATATTCTGAGGTTATCAAAAACCGTTCATCTTTGTCATCCCAGTCACTCCTTATATACCCAAAACATTGGTATTGAGGCGATTTATGGCAACTACAAATTCTTATTCTTCGTAATTGTCACTGAGTGGTCCCGAATTTAGTAAATCAATATTTTTTTGTCTTTTATATTACTTAAATGGACCTTTTAAATGGATTATTAGAACATGTAGAAATTTAGAAAATATTGAGATTGATCGAATAGAAATTTATTGATAACTATTTTTATTCAATTATTTTTAGGTCGCATTGTAATTTGTAAATAAATCTGTTTTTTTTTTTTATAAATAATATATTAATTTGGAGCTACCATAGCAACACAGCGCGGTAATGTCATACTATTCCACTGTAATAGTAAATGCAATACTAAAGTAGAAATGACGCCTCTACTAACGCATCTTATCATCCGATGATGATGATTTAGCGTTAGTAGAGTAAATAGGCGTTTGCTTGAATGTAAGTTATAGGGCTTAGAAGCATGCTAAAGGCATCCCGATAGCTTTTTCAAGTGGAGTACTAGTTTTCTTATTATCGGAGCACAATAATTGTTCTAGATGGATTTTTATTGGACAGGAAGTCTGTAAACGCTGGTTTTATTGTTCAAGAAAAATTGCTTATTGATGATATGTTGAGCTGCTCCAACATTCATTGTTATGCCGATGACAGCAATGGGATGTTATTCTGATCGTGTAGAACTATCTAGAAAAAACATTGACCGGAGCAAAAAAAATACTTCTATCTTATTTTGAGAACTCCCAAGGTTTCTCGGTGAAGTAAAGTTTAATTCCAAAAGTATATAATTTGGCGCGTTCACTATTTATCGTATTATCGTTGTTACTAATTGTCTTACTCTCGGACACCAGAAAAAAAAAACAAAATAATAATAATAATATCGTACATAATATAATTACTATATTTCAACTATTATTTTTAATTGTATCGAAAATATTTACTTGTCAACCGTTGTTTCCTTCTTTTACCAAAATTCGAGTAAAATGACTGATTCAGTCCAATTGAAAAGTAGATCTAACGATTTAATATATTAAATAGGATGGCATACGAGCACATGAGTTATATGGTAGAAGGTGATCACTGCTGTCCACAAACTCTTAAAAGCTAATATAAAAAAATGTTTACGATTGAAAAAAGCAATTAGCGTTTTTCAAAGGTAGAAAAAAAGAAAGAAGTAAACGAAAAGAGTCTCGAATTCTAAACCATAAACAACCTACTATATGTGCATCCATGCTAGTGTTATACATGATAGCATGTTATTTCCACCTTTGAAACCCTTAATCGCCTTTTACGATATCATGAGGTCAGGAGGCCTTATTCTTCGGCGGGATCCTACAGGCCTTTTTCTTATCAGGGCCTTATCTTATATGATTTTTGAACTTGTCGAAGACCATAGGTAAATAAAATGGTGATGGGCACGTTCATGACGATTTATTTTTTATTATAAAAATACAATGAGCCTTAGTAAAATTTACATCACTATATATATAATAAAGGTTTAAACTGCTAAGCCGTGTCGCAGCCGTCGATTGACATTCTATAATTAATTAATTCGAATAAACTATGTCATAATAGCCAGGTAAATATAAATTTTGTAATCATCATGGCTCGCTAAAGTTTAATTACTAAAAACTACTTCACTACTTTTTTAAGAAAAATAAGAGGAATGTGAAAAATAGAGTGAGCCAAAACTATTTTCATACGATGAGACGCTGAATATTGATAGTACATAAACACACACATACATATTACGTACATACACACATACTTATAAAACGTAAATTAATTCACTGCTAGCAATATATGAAGGAAGAATATAAATTTTTTAAGTATTATTATGGTTTTACTAATTTTATAAAAAAATGTTAGCCAATTTTCCTTAATAAATGTAATATTTTTAATTATATAAAAAATAATAATTAAAATGTTTATTTTCTAGTTAATAAATGGTACAACAATAATCTCAGAAACAGAAAGCGCGTTTTAAGAGATTTACCCTACTTAAGAGGTTCTCGAGAATAAATCTTGCCGACGATGACATAGGAGTTCTTGAGGATTCGTAATATGTACTTCACCAAATTGTAAGAAAATAAAACGTGAGGGTTTTTGTATCATTTATGATTTTCGATTTCTGAAATCAATTGCCGAAATAAGCTATAAGAGCTTAAATAGGGGATTTTTATAGGTAAGATTAGATAAACTTCATCGGTAAGATTAACAAAAACATATTTTATTGAAACTTTCTGCTGTTTTCAAGTGGCATAAGGTTTTATTATGTATCATGGTAACTAAAACGGTAATATAAACAATGTCAAGCATACACCGCATTTCGGGATTACAATGCTTGTACACTAATTAACAAACACAGAAGGAAGAAACAAAAGCCGAGCATAATAAAATAATTAGTAGCAGGTGAGCAGAAACAATTAACATAATTAAAAGGGTAAATATACTTAAACAGCAGAGTATGTTATAATGGAAAGAGACGTGAGCTTCGCGTGTTAAGCCTAATAACGACGGATGGTCAGTAGAACCGATAGCGGATAGCGGTCATGCATCGACCGTTAACCAGCTTCTACGTGTCTATTTGATGATCTTACACATAACATCTTTAACTATAGCTTATAACATTGGAACGGAAATATTGGCTTGGAGATTTTATAGAATTATAGGTTTTGTGTAATTCATATTTATTTTTTTACTAGTAAATGTAATTATATACAAAAAAAGGTTTTTAATAAATATAAAGGGATAGCAGACAAACTATGCACTCCACCAAACTCATAGCACGCTAATCCAATGCGATTCTGTTATCCGAACTAAACTGATTGCCGCTCCAAGAAGTAATGTCGGGTGTTGTTGAGCTAGCGCTCAGTCTTGTGTCAGAGTAAACGACAGTGATAACTGATACCTCCCGAAGTGAGCGATAAGTGACTCGTTTATCAAGCAAACCGTCATATACAATAAAAGGTTGTATATACAATAAAAAAATATTAAATGAGCTAATATATTTAAATATATATCAGATTACCCACAGAGATTAATGTGCACATAGATTTAATGTGCAACCATAACAGGGTGGCTATTTGCCTGGAATGGAATTTGTATTTACGTCGGTCTTTTTGAATATAATGGTGTAATAATGGTGTATTTATAAAATACATAACTATAACCTTAGTCTATTTCAAATAAATATAAATTCATGACATAAATTACATAATTATAGCCGAGCAAACATATATTAAATAATACAAAAATATAAATTCATAAAATAAAAAATAAATGATCTTCGCCATTTATCATGTAACAATTGATTAAAGTAGATAGGTACTAAGGACTCTCTTATTTTATAAGAGGGAGATTATATTTTATTAAAGTACAGGACAAAAGCAGATACTAAGAAAATCGTTACATTTCATTTTAAGAATAGTAGAAACTGCTCTATTGTTATATGGCTTTACAGCTAACACATGGCTTTACTTTATTTTAAGTATTTTTATATCGATTGTAATGATAAACGTATACACATTGCAATTTACTAATCTAAAATTAAAAAAAAAACATAAAACTCAGGACTTTTAAAAAATAAAATATTTATTACTAGATGTTCCCGGGACTCTATGAAATGTGGTGTAAAAGCTTGAAACAAAAAATATAGCATATATATTATACAAAGGTCTTCGGGAAAATGTTGGATATTTTACTTACTTTCTACAGACAGACAATGCATTTTATTTAGTGAATATCTATTTAACATCCAAAACTTTTACATTTATAAAATTAGTGTAGATTGTGTAACTCATCTCTGTACCATAAAATATTATTCTAATACTTTGTTACAATTGTATTCTCTTCATTAAAATGTTACATAAATTGTTACGATGGTTTTAAAATATTACGTAACAAGACTTAGCATTGGATACGAGTCGCTCTTTAAGGATATATTTACAGTTAGGCCGAAAGTGATAAATTAGTTACATAATCAAACTTAATGGAATGAAACCAGTAAATGTAACAGATGAAACGTTTGTTTAACATATCCCTTGATTTATTTTTTATTTAGTTTATTAAAATAAATAGTTTTGCATTAAAGTTTATATTTATAGTTTTGCATTAAGTTCGATAAGTGATAATTAGTACCAAAACCGTCAGAAGAAGAATGAAGGCAGCTGGTATAGGGGCGTACTTGCCTGCCAGAGGTCCACAGCTCACCGCAGGTCATCGAGTGGCTCGGGCCAGCTTTGCTCGTTACCACCTAAATTGGAATAATGATGCTTGGAGAAAAGTTCTTTTTAGTGATGAGTCCAGATTTTGTCTCAAACCAGATGATGGAAGGACCAAAGTATGGCGACGACCCGGAGAAAGATACGCTCAGTGTAACATTATTGGGAGAGAGCCGTATGGTGGAGGGTCAGTAATGGTATGGGGCGGTATTTGCTTAGGAGCACGCACGGAGCTACACATCGTAGAAAACGGCTCCCTGACTGCGGCAAAATACGGAACCGACATTTTAGAGCAGATTGTGATGCCTTTTGCCCCTTTCATTGGAGACAATTTTCTTCTAATGCATGACAACGCTCGACCTCACATTGCGGCATTAGTTTCGGAATATCTTAATGAGGTCGGAATCCAGGTTTTGGGGTGGCCGGCACGCTCGCCAGACCTAAATCCAATAGAACACGTTTGGGACAAACTGGGAAGACAAATTAAACAAAGAAATCCATCACCTGTCAACGTAAGAGACCTCAAAACCGCGTTGGTTGAAGAATGGAACTCAATGCCGCAAATGGGCATGCTCTCTATTAAATTGACAATTTAATAGAGAGCATGCCCAGACGCATGCAGGCAGTTTTAACAGCAAGAGGTGGCAACACTAAATACTGATTGTATCACCCATCGCGAAAAAACCAGTCATTTGGACAATATTAACTTTTCTTTAGTTTTCATTGTGTTAGGTCAAAACTCTTCAGAATTAAGTCACTGACCTTATTGTCTTTAATTTCGTTTCTTTCGCTTTAATTTTGTGATTTTTTATGTTCAAAAATGTTAATTTAATTAATTCAGAATAATAATCAAATGTATTGTACAACAAAAATGTGTTTTCATATGATCTTGCAGTCTGTTTTTTGCGTTCCGCTAAATATGTCCACCGGTTTATTATATATTTTTTTTATTATTTGATTATTATATTGCTATTTTTTTGCAACATTTGTTTATTTTGACGAGTCCAAATAAATGTAAAACATTTTCATGGAATAAAGAATTTTTGACTTTGAAACAAATCTTATTATAACATTCAAGAATTTTTGGTTGATAAAAATGTGTGCAACTTGGGTCATTGACTCATTTGATGTTATAGTGTATAGTTTATACATTGTTAAATTTCACTTAAAAGGAGAAACTGTTGAGTTTCTGGCCAGCTCTTCTCAGCTGAACAGCATTTCGAGCTAGTAGTAGCTTACTCACAAAATGACTATATTATATTAACCAATTTAATGTAATTGAAGATTCAAGAGTGCGTATAAATGCCTACTAGAATAAAGAAATTTTGAATTTGAATTTGATAAAAAATCATAGTTTCGGCTTATTAGGTATATTTTTGCCATATATGTGGTTTTTAATCAATGTATAATCCGTCAGGACAAAACTTATGTTTTAAAACAAAAGACGTTTTATTTAATGCTAATTATATTTCACTAATATTATTGCATATAAATTTAATAAACACTTATCTTTAAATCCATTAAATTGTAATTATTCATTACGGGTATTTCAAAACCTATTTTACTACTTAAATTCTGACACGACGTGCAGCTCAAATGTTTTAGTCGTTATAAATTTAAAGGTTTAATTTTCTGAAAAGGTTGCTGTTCTAACAAAATCAAGAGTCATCTGAGTTTTTAAAATAAATAATTGATCAGAATATGGTATAAAACAAAGTTTTTCTGTTTAAGATAAAATAACACCAGTCGTGAAAGTTCTCATAACCATAAAAGACTTATTGAGGAGAAATGTTTAGAATCTGTTTACTTAGTCTAAAACACTGTAAATGAGTAGAAGTATTATAAATAGTTGTTAATTATGAAGTTATATTAAACTAGAAACTGTAGTGATGCTGTTGACAGCGAATACAGCGGTTGTATCTTGTTGACTACTTAATTTGGCTCTTGTGTTATGCTCGTGAACGGGTGCTGCTTGCGGTGACTGGTTGTGTGGCAGGCCGAAGATTTATATATTATATATTTTTTCTGTTATTATTATTTAATTTTCGTTGCCTGAAATCATTAGGCTTCTTTTCAGATTGATTGCGAAGGTTCTAGTTGTTCCAAAATTGCACTTAAGCTTGACGTTTGTGAAACAGTGATCACAATAACAAAAAATATATCTGGCTGAGTTTGTTGTGTGGTTCTTCTCAGACCAGGACGCGTTTGGAACCCTCATAGCTTTAACATTAAGATGGAAAGTGCTTTTTCAGAAGGGCTTATTTCGATAAATCTAGTATCGTAATAGGCCCTCCTGACATTTCCATGTTGACGTACACAAGTGATCACTGATTATGATTCTAAGTGGAAAAGATATAAATAAATAAATAAAATAAATAAATTAGGATTTAATCATAAAATAGTTTGGCAATAGGACAATTTATTTTTGTAAATTAACTTTATATTTTTTTTTTCTATAAATTTGGATGCCTACGATATTTTTTCAAAGATAAATGATTCCTTACAATAATTATTCCTGACAGTTGGATTAAACTGAATAAAAATAAAAATCAGATTTAACATTGTTCTATCTCTTGCGTGGAGTTTATATTCCGAGTATGCTACAACACTTCAATTCTTTTTAGAAATTTTGGGGAAATTGTTAAGTGGATTTACCTGCTAACGAGATTCTCTTAAAGATTTGACGATTTTCCTTTGTGATTAATCGTATAGGTGAAGAAAGTCTGAAAATAATTTTCCTTGAATGTTATAATATAAAAACAAGTACATAAAAATATTGTGATTTTAAAGTTTCATTCTAATTTTTGTACTAGACAGTATGAAACAAATAATCTTATGTAATTTGTCTACTTTTTTTTTGCGAGTAGTTTTCTATTTTAGAAAATGCTATAATTCTTTAAAATCTTTGTTGTATAATGTAATATTTTAAAGAAATGTAAAAATCTCTTTTTCACTGTTAATGAGAAAGATAGATCTCTTCAGATTTGGTTTAATTAAAAAACTAAGATTTCTCCATTGCTGTAGTAAACTTCTTGGCGACAACGTTTACATATGCTTTACCTTATTATCTTATAATTAACAATTATCGCTATGTAATGCAAATAACCAAATATCATGGTATAGCCACTGTTACGTTTTGTCTTCTACGTGAATCTCTGGCATGGGCAATGCCGGTTATTATCGAACATTAAGATATCTAACAAAAACAATGGCTAAGATAATATTAAAATCCTGTTCTTCAAATAGTTAAACTATAAATTTTAGGTGCCATGTTCGTTTGGAAACATATTTTCAGTTTTATCATATCATTTTTGTATCAGTTTATTATTCATTCAGAAATTAGTTTAAATATGAATATAATACATTATTTTTTTTTATAATTTTAACTTTTAAGTGTGCTTCATTTAATAAAATTAAATTTTATTTCTTTTAATGACATTTTACATTTGCATTGTTCAAGTAATAGATATTTAGGTGCATGTAGATTATATATAAAAACTTAAACTTGGGTAAAAAATTTTAGTTAATGTTATAATTAAAAACTTTGCTATTGGTTTTTTTATAATGTTGGGAAAACTACAGTTTCTTTTTAATATTTTAATAACATATCAAACAATTTATCTAGGCAAGCGCTATCTCTCTCAATAATTTTTTGCCTTAAGTAGAAAAATCTTTACATTTTTATTTCGTATTATATGTGAGTGTCTTGTCAACTTATAGTGTATATCTATAAACCATAGACAGTAAACAGTTTTTGATGTATTATTTATTTTTTATTACCAAATTAGTACCTAAAGTTATTGTTTTTCTTTTTCTCGATACATTATTATTTTATCTAGTGCAATCTCAACCACTTTCTATAATATAATATATTATTCAGCATGTGACCTTACTTTTATAATGCCCAAGATGTAGTAAACTGTGTTTTATTTGTTGCGGAACTACTATAAATAATACTACTACATGAACTTGTATTGTTTTTTCTATTTTAAATATTTAAAACAACATGAATCGATTCCTTATTATATTCCCTTCGAGTGGAATACAGACGAATAATTCATGTGCGAATAGAACATTAGTTTGGAATAACTCATAGTATTTATCCTCGAAATATATAATGCAATTTCATATGATATGGAAGTGTTGATTTGTACGGTAGTTTTAGCACATGCTAATACTAATAATACAGTATTGGCAATTAGAAATCTTCAATTATTTATCGTAAAGCCAGAATTAAACAAATGGGTATTATTGAAATTACTTCACCACTTAAATATATTATTATTTGTAGGGTTAATATATTAGCTTTTACGGAAACTTTCGTGTGCTAGTCCGACTGTAACTTGGTCGGTTTTAGTTACTATATATATGATTTTTTATTTAAATAATTAGTTACTGTAAAACCAAATATCGCTTCATGTTTTGTAATGTTTTTTAAAGTTTTATAAATAATAATATTTTGAACTAGATAGATTATTATTCATGGCGATATACAATGTTTTTGATTGTTGGTTAAACCTTATATTTCTACCCTAGAATAGAATATTGTATTGCAATATTTAAAAAAATAAATATTTTATGAAGTGATCTATAATACTAGGAGTAGTATACTGTCTCACTTACCAGTAACGTTTTATGAAATTTGTTACTGTTGTGTAAATGTTGTAATAACACCTCATCTTAATTTATGAAAGAAAAAAATATAAATTCCTTACAAGGACCAATGCACTTCGACTTTTTTTGAAGTGTGTAGTTTTAAGGGTATAAGGTATAACTGCTTCAGGTGGAATTTAGATAAAAGGTGAAAAAGTGCTAAGACAATAATGTGCTAATTACAATAATACCTATGCTTGGAAATTATTTAAAAATGCAAATTCAGTTACACACACCATTTATATTAGGTTAAATAACCATTTCGGCGTTATTTAACCTAATATAAATGGTGAAATCTAATTATAGTAAATAATTAGATTTCTGCTTATGGACTATGACTAATTTTCATTTGCGAAACGTGTGTAATGTTATAATTATATAGCCGGTGGTTTAAAGTAATATTTTTAAAATAGTTATGAAAATGATTATGATTCTTTTAATCCTTTATTATAATATATGCAAATATTTTTATTTTGTTGAACATTTATCACATATTTCCTAATAGACAGTCTTCGCAAGGTCAAGGTTAAAAAATAAATAGTTATAAATATCCTAAAACTAATACATAACCATATGCTCTTTTAAGAAAAATAAATGTTATGAAAATGTCCTTTTATGTATAACAAAAAGTAACAAGGAAGTTTTACCTTGAATTTAATTTAGTTTAGTTATAGTTTTTTTAATTTAATAATTATTACGCCTCAAGTACCCAAAAAAAGAAAGAAGTGAAATCGAAATTATTTCGACTCTTGATCCTGATTTTTTTATCATTTTCACAAGAAAAGGTAAAATTTAAATGGGGCGGCAGAACTTATATAAAACATAAAGCAATTACAAAAATCTCAAGGTTTAATTTGGTGCCTGACGAAATCAAATTAGATAATAAATATTTATTACCTATTCTTGCCATAAATATTTATTATCTATATAACATAAAACAAAGAAAAAAAATTTTTTTTAATTGCAAATAACATTTATTACTTTTACAGTGTAGTTAAATATACAAATATAAAACAATTAAAAATATAAAAAGCTAATTCGAAGTGATGTCCTTCAGCTGCAATATCGTATGGATTGTTTTAGGGACTTTAAGTTATCATGGCGTTAAGAGCAAGCTGATACCTTTTTCACAAAAATATGGCTCAGTCACTCCTTCATAGCTAACACCCCACCAAACCATAAGTGAAGTCGGATAATGTCCACGTTACACTCTGTCGACTAATTAGGATGCTTCCTTAGAGCTTTGACCATAAATACGGTCATTTTGTTTGTTAAAAATTTTCTCAATTGTATTTTTTTTCTGATTTGTAAATATTTTTTTTCTATGACCTCCCTTTTCCTACTCCTTCAGTAGTTGTTTCGATTTCATCACCCTATGCATCTTTAATTTATCAGTTAAAAAATGATCAGTGCTTCTCTTATAGGTTGCAAGTCCTAAGTCTTATCTTAAATTACTCGATATGGTTTTCGGTGCTAACTTCATTTTCCGACATAAAATCTTTTGCTTTTAGGCAGGGTTTCTTCGACCTCTTTTCCTTACTGCTTTGACCACCTTTTTCGTACGAACACTATGTGGACGGCCAGATCTTTCTCTGTCACAAACAGAGGATTTCTCATTGTAGCTCATAGCCCGGTACACAAACATTTGACTAATACCACGTTTATGGAAAGTTTTAAAAATTGCATTTTGCTCCATATTTACCTTGTGTAATGCAATCACAGCGATTCTGTTCTCTTTATCACCCCACTCTATTTTAAAATTGCAAAATATTCTACAATGTATTGGTGCCAAAATGAGAAAACACAATGAACAATCGTATAAAAATGACAGATTCCAAATGCAAATGTAATATTATTTTATTTTTAATTGTAACAGTACTTATGGCCAGACTAAGTATATTTGATTATTTGTAACTAAATCTGGAAATTGTAAATTAAAATTACAATTCAAAATTCAAATTCAATATCTTTATTCAATTAGGCATTAGTAATGTTTGATGGTCTACGCTATCAAAGGCTTTAGATAAATCACAAAACACTCCGATTGCATTCTGTGACTTAAGAAGCGTGGCAAAGGCAAGCATGGTAAAGGTTAATCAACAACTGATGCGGGTCATTAGTTGTTGATTTGCTTTTGGTGAAACCAAATTGCTTACCATGCATGATTTTATTGCTGTAAACGAATTCTGTCATTTGATCTAGAATAATTTTTTCGAAGATTTTACTTAAGATAGGTAAAATAGCGATAAGTCTATAATTTCCCGGTTCTAGTCTATCGCCACTTTTAACCCTGCAGTGGTCGCTTATCTAAACGAGACAACAGTGGTCGCGCGGACTACATACGTAGTCCATTTTTAAATTGAAATAACTTTTGTTTTTTATTATATGACTTCTTTATTTTACTTATGGAAATATAATAAACAATATACTTTACTATTCAAAATTAACAGAACTTAGTTATTATCAATCTTTTATAGCTATTGAACAAAAACAAAAATACTTCACTAAATTGTCATAAAAATCACAGGTTTTATTTTTATTGAGATCACAATTAAATATAATTATTAAAAATAATTATTTATAACATTTTCTGCACAGGAAAGACACATAATCTTGGAATGATCCCCACAAATAAACTTTTTGCAGGTAGTGCACGACTTTCGTGTGTTTTTATTGCGTGCTCTTCCACAGTCGTGGCAATGACGCACTACATTATTCGACGTCGACTCTAAGCTGGTGCTTTTTTTTCTTGGTCTGTAAAACCTAGAAATTTTTAAATTTTTATTGTCAAAGACCTTTGCAACGATTTCGTGTCAATTCTTTTCTGACCCAATGGTTTCATCCAAGCCAGGGACAAGTCGATCAGGAAGTCACGACGGCATAAATTATCATTCAGTTTTTGTTAGCTGTGTAAATGCATAATGCATTTAGTGCACTCAAGTTTAGCAAATCGAAGAATACTGTTAAAGACCACCTTCTAGAGTTTTTCGAAACGTCATACAAAGAACTCATTTTATCAACCAAGTCAACGTGGTTCGTCATATTTAGAGCTTTCGCCGGACCCCTCGAAATTGATATCTTGCTCCTGCTCTAATCCAGATCCGTGGTTCTGTTCTTCTAATTGATCTACTTCCTCGTCCGAGCTAGACTCAGCTTGACAGTCTCTGTGTCGGCATCAGCTTCTCTCAACCACGCCTCTGTCTGTGCAGCTTGTCAATCACCAATTTTATTCTAAAACACACGCTAAATTAATCTCCAATAAAGTAACAAAACAAAAAATATTTTAATTTCATATTTATGACAAATTTAACATAAAATAAATAAAAACAAAAAAAAATATAAGTGGAAAAATACATACGTAATTGGTCCCGCGGACTACGGGTGTAGTCCCTAAACTTTGCGGAGCTTCTAATAATGCGAGCCCTCGTAACCAAGGCCTGCGATGCATTGAATAGGTCCCTTGGTTAGTGATTTGAAAGTACCTAACGGCACAAGAAACTAACGCTTACCGTTTAAGAAATAAATCGGATTTTCTATCAGTGGACTACATATGTAGTCCACGCGACCACTGCAGGGTTAAACAAACTACTTTACTATTTTTCATTAAATCTGGGAGAGTATCGGAGCCAATACATGTTAAAAATTAAGGATAATTGGGGAGGAATATCATTTATAATAGCTATAAGTAATTTTACTGACTTACCAGAAAGATCACCAGTTTTTCTCATATTTAAATTTTTAAAAGTTTTAACATTTTATTCGTCAATTCGACGATTGCATCACATGGTGAAGAATTTAATTTACGCGTGACTGTTAAAGGAATTTCGTTAAAAATGTCTCAAAATAGCCGCCAGAGTTGAATCTGAATTTATTCAAATAAAATCAATTTTTAACTTAAGCTTTAAGGTTCATTAGCAGCCCTAGTTTTCCCAGAAACCGATTCTTAAATATTTTATAAAAATTCCTAACTTTATTCAAGATCTTGTTTCCATTGACTCTGACCATATAAATCATATAATTTTTCTCTACTTTTATATATTCCCACAGTTGCCCAATCACTAAATTTAAGTTTTTGGTTTTTCGTCATAGTTTTTGGCTTAAAAACATTATAAATTTCTTGTAACAAAAAATTGAAAATGTTATTATATAAATTATTTGCATTATCATCGGTCATGTCTACTTTACCCATTTTTTGCACAACAATATTCTTAAATGTTAGGATCCGGTTTTTTGTAATTGGTCTACAAATGAAGTTTTGGGGATTTTCACTTTCGTGATAATTTATTACAGAAAATTTTAGACCACAGTGGTCTGAAATCTAATTCGTCATTACTGTTTCTTCATAAATGTTACAGCGACAGAACACATTATCAATACAAGTCGCGGAAAGACTAGTGATGCGAGTAGGTTCAAAAACTACGTTCAGTAAGTAAAAAGATTTAAACAAATTTAATAAACGTACACTAGACGAAGTTACTTGTAATATATCTACTGTTAGTCATATTTATTTATAATAATTTAAATGGTAAATACATTGGAATTTACATGTTTTAGTTCATAAGTTTCAACAGTAGCGCCACCTACATAATTAATTATGAAATATTATTTAGTATTTACTGTTAAATGTTTTAAGAAATAGAAGCATAGAATATTTTAACATAATGTTTAATCTTTTATTAATTATTAGAACTTATTATAAGGTATAAATAATATCATCTGTAAGTTGGTTATGAAATTGTAAATTACCCTCGCCTAAATATTATAGTGTTAAAATATTATAAAACGAGTTGTAAGGGCTGCTCTCGCCCATTCTATTACAAATGGTTGGATATTAAACATTGAAGTGCAAGTACTGTGTATTACTCAAACAAGTCTTAACAAGTAAGAAGTGTTCGACCGCTGTAGTATTACGCGCCACGTGTCTATATACACCGTTCGCAAGATATCCTGTCCAAGAATGCTGATGAAGATGGAGTGCTGCCACTGCCGTTGAAAAGCCACGAAAATAAGAGACGACGTTAAAGTTACGTCTAAGAATGCTGATGAAGATGGAGTGCTGCTGCCACTGCTGTTGAAAAGCCACGAAAATAAGAGACGACGTTAAAGTTACGTCTAAGAATGCTGATGAAGATGGAGTGCTGCTGCTGCCACTGCTGTTGAAAAACCACGAAAATAAGAGACGACGTTAAAGTTACTATTTGGGCCTTCTCCGAGTGCTGCTGTAGTAACCTCAAGCGACAACGAGTCGTAGATTTAAAATGATATTGCAAGTGCGTAAGTTTTTTTTTTTTTTTTTTTTTCTTAATACCCACGTTTTGCCATCTGCTTAGCAGGCTAATTATCTAGCTGGTTATTCGGCAGCATGCTTAATATAGAATATTAATAACTTTGTAGCTTGAAGTTAATAGCACTACTATTAAATTCTATTCATCATATATATCATATTCACTATTAACCATATCCTGTTAAAGTTCAATCATATGCGAAATACAATAAGAGCCTGAATATTTACCAAAACTTTACAGTGTTATTAATACAATATCTCTCCATACATGTTTACATCGCTTGGAGTCTTTGGTGAAGACGTACGTCGGAGATGGAAAACTCTATACTACTACTTGACTGCTAATCTGGAAGGGAATTCGTTGCTATGTTATGAAAATCAACAACATATCAACATCTACTGGAAGAAGCGGTCAACCAAGTACTTTCTTCCTGATCGCGGGATGGCAGTGCAAGCAAGCAGCACTATACAACGATGGGTCTGAATACAACGACAAGGTGACAGACAAAACTTTATTATAAGAAACTAGCCCTAGAAAAGCTTTGCATAATTAAGTGACCATGTAATTTATAATATTATTGTTACTACGTATACCAACTTTCAAAGCTTTTAAGACCCAGTTGTAGGTTAGAGACGAGATTTTTTTTTTTCTTTGCTTTTATTAAGTTACTAGCTGTAGGCCGCGGCTCCGCCCGCGTGTAGGTCGCTTTTCGCGTAATCTGTGGAAACTACAATTATCCAGACCTATAATAGACTTATAGTTAATTCTATAGTATCCTATTCAAGTGGAAATTTTATCTATATAGGCATTACATTGCTACGATATCAAACTGAAAATAATAACATACATCTACATCACACACGACCAGGAGATTATTCAGATATACGTATTAAAGCATATGGATTCGAAATATTATGTTTTTGACAATATAAGTATAGATATAACTGACGCGGTAGTTGAGACTTTGAGACTTGCAATATAAAAGTAATGTTAGTATTTTAGATAACGATTTAGGCTTTATATATGACATAGAAGTGAACACTCTCAATGAAGGGGTAATATTCGGTTTACAAAATGTATGTAGGTTATTTAAAGAACGATTTCTTAAAAAAAAGAGTATATTCAGTTGTAAATGATTAAAATATAAAACCCAACATTAAACAAAAAGAAAAGGAATAACGTTAAATTTTTATATATATATTTTTTTTAAAGTAGCACTTAACATCATAAAACTATTTTCAAATCGTAATGATCCTTTTGTTTAAGATAGTAAATAGTAAGTAGTTCCTTATAGTATATGGATATATATTTACACAATATGAATAGATGAAGTATAATTTTAATTTATACAGATTAAAATATAGACTTGTCTCCTTTCAGAGAAATTAAAATTCTAGAATATCTTATAGATAGACTTAAATAAATATGACTCGGTAAATATTACACTCCATAAATTTGGTAGGGTCAGATCTAAATGGCCTTGAGGACCGTATGGAAATATTTTGCCAATGCTTTGACGCTATAAGGGGTAGATTTAGATATGTTTACATATATTAAATAGGTAAAGATTTGAATTCACGATATTATTTTATTACTTCTGCAACTATATTTTATTTTGTTTTGCTAAAACTACTCCATAGATCTTAAAATATTTATATTTAATTTTGAATTTGTAAGTTTAGCATCAGGTTTCGATAGACGTTCGTTTTTAAAACCAAGTTGGATACTTGGTTATCCACGAGGATAGGGTTATGCCATATCAAGTGGAGAAATTAAATTTTATGGAACCCAATAATATCTGTTTTGAGAAGTTTCATTGGTTACTTTCATAAATCAAATTTGCTTTAAAAAACCATTTTTTAGGTGGGTAAAAATAAAGTTTAAAAACGTTTAAAATCTGAACCGGTACTGTCTAAATATAATCCCGAACTATTAACAGACTAATTCAATAATAACGCGTATGAATATGAAGCAATGATACTGGTATTTATTACTAAAACATATTTCTATTATCTTTTATTTGACCGTTCAAATTATTTACTGAGTGTTAAGTTCTCAGTAGTAGGTATCTGTACGAATTTATGATCTTAAATTTTGAATCGATTATTGAAAAGGTAAAACGCAATAGGTATTGCGAAATAAATTCGTTAGAATCGATAAATTATTTCAGAATGATGATAATATAGGTTTAACATTTAGATCGATTTTAAACTACACCAATAAACGCGTACATTTCGTATTAAATTGTAAAAAAATAAAGCAAGCAATTAGGTCTTCTAAATCCCTATTTAAAAAAAAATAAAAAAAACTTTAAACGATATGCGTGGCACTCGATTATTTAATTTCCGATAGTATGTTAAAGAAGAAAAGAAATAACTACGATGACTTATCTTACACGCGTTTTTGAACTGTCAAATCGAGGAATTATATAAATCCACAGTAAAAGTTTTACTAAACAAGAAATAATTGCATACCTAAACAATATACCATAATTGACAGTTCAGACAGTTCAAATTAGGTATTTCAAATTGATGATTTTAAAAAAATATATAATTTTCTAGGTTATGACTATTTATTAATTAAAAATAGAATTATTATAAAACATGCCTCCTAAATATTCTTATTAGCAATATGAAACATAAACACGTTAGACTTAAAGACTCTGGTAACTTGAACTCTAGACAAGACAAACATAAGAAAATTAGCAAGGTATATATATTGTCGTACCTTAGGGTATAAGAAGTAATATTATATATGGCACGGCCTCCTAAACCCCAAGCCCCAACCCCCTAAATTTCCAAGAATCGTATTATTTTCAGTATAACGTTTGTAAAATTTAATGCAGTTGAGTTCTATTAAATAATTTATACTGTAGATAATAATAAAACAAAAAATAAAATACGTTTTGAATAATTGTATCATTCATTGTTTAGATTATATAGTAAACTAGATGTAGGTATACAATGTACAAAATTACGATCTCAGACTCGGAATAAAATTAATAACACTTTTATAACAAGTGATTGAAAATTTAATTGACTTACGTTTTAATGCTTTATAAATAAATTAGTTAATCATTAGTTATTGATTTAGTGCAAATTAGAACAATTGGAAATAATAATATAAATAGTAAACTTCTAAAGAAATATGCTTGGTTTTATAATGTTCTCCAATTGTATGAAAAGTATCGTTACATCTTCAAAATAAAAAAGAGGACTATAAAAATGTTCTATTCCCACTAATGATTATTTTTTTTTAGTTATATTATATATATTGATACGGACAGAGTAAATAAAGAATGTAAAAATGTAAAAAAAATATATATATATTTATTTATAAAATCTTTATTATACAAAGAAATTTATACACTTGGCGGACTTAATGCTATAGTACTTGACACCTACTAATTATCTAGAAGTACCCTCGACCCCTAACAATATATTACAATTTCTTAAATAAAAAGAAATATTTATTTTATTTATTTTATTTTAAAAACTTATTGCACATACAATTATTACAAAAAATTACAGTAGTAGGATGTTGATACAGTAAGAAATTTTTGTGCAAAGGCGGTCTTATCGCTTAAAAGCGATCTCTTACAGACAACCCTTGATGAGTAATGAATATTTGCAAGGTCATAGGATATAGTGCACGCATACTACGAGAATAAGAATTTATACATAAGGACACAATATAAATAAAAACTATCGTTTTTAATTATATAAGTAATTAAATAATGATTATATATAAATATACACATACGCACATACATATACATACATATATGCGTATATATAAATAGAATAAAATAGATAACCTATATAATATATGGTATACATACTTATGATAAAAATATATATTGCGTAGATAAATAATATTGCTTCAAACGATTTTTGAAAATTGACAGTGATTTAGAAGTTTGAATTTCTAACGGTAGGTCATTCCAGAGTAATATAGAGAAATATATATAAATATTACAATTGTTGTGAATCTTGAATCGTGTTATGGTTAATAACTAAATGTAGCCTCCTTATTAACTACCTTTAAAGTATTTAAATTTTCTAAATTCGGGTGAATGAACATTTTCTTAAGATGTAAAATTTAAAATTGTTTCGATAAAATACGAAATCATTTAAAATTCATTTTTCTTTAAAAAAAAAATATCAAGAAACTAACCAAATATAACAATACAAACGTAATACAAAGTAAAAACAACCTGCTACTTCCAACAAAACCCATGCATAGTATGAATTTCAAAGTCATATATCTCTGTAGTCTGGTCATTAATATAGCCTAACAAAATGAGCTTGGTTTGCTTTTATTAGTGAAAGATTTATTTGCTTAGAATGAGTTTTAAAAAGTTAAAATTAAATATATGTTCATAACAATGATATTAATAAGTAAATTATTGAATAATGTGTTGAGTACCAAGTTGGTGTGTTACGTGGTAAAAATAAATGTAAAGTACCATGTTGGTGTAAAAATGATAACGTAATAACATGTTTGTGTGTCCCGTAGTAAAAATAAGAAATTGATGCCATGTTGGTGTGTCCAATAGTAAAGATAAGTATGAAATACCATCAATGGGTGCGTCCCGTGGTATAAAAAAATAAGAATAAACTACCATCTGTGTGTGTTCCGTTGGTAGTAGTAAAAGTATAAGAAATACCATCTGTGTGTGTTCCGTTGGTATATAAAAAAAAAAAATAATAAGAATAAACTACCATCTGTGTGTGTTCCGTTGGTAGTAGTAAAAGTATAAGAAATACCATCTGTGTGTGTTCCGTTGGTATATAAAAAAAAAAATAATAAGAATAAACTACCATCTGTGTGTGTTCCGTTGGTAGTAGTAAAAGTATAAGAAATACCATCTGTGTGTGTTCCGTTGGTATATATAAAAATAAAATAATAAGAATAAACTACCATCTGTCTGTGTTCCGTTGGTAGTAGTAAAAGTATAAGAAATACCATCTGTGTGTGTTCCGGTGGTAATAGTAAAATTGAGATATATCCCATGTTGATGATGTGTGTCCATGGGCACCAGATCATAACGGCATGTCCGTTGATCTGGCTTTTTGTAAGCAGCCTGGTTTGTCCGGTGCAAAGAGAACAAGTATTTATGATAAAAACGATTATTATTATATATTATTATTATATTAACGAGTTTATGATAAAAATTATAATTATATTACGAGGACGTAATAAGATGTCAAAACGGCCGATAGTAAAGTTATATGTTGTATAAATGTTATGTAATTTCGCACTTTAAAAGTATAATTGGATGTTTTTTCTTGATGCATTGTATTTTTAATAAATTGTTTTTCTCTATAACATTGTAAGATCCTGAATTCAGATGACCATTTGGTCTACTGGTTTCCAGAATGTTTATTAAATTAGAAATTAGTCATTTAATATATGATGGTTGGTAATTAAAGAAATTAATGATACAATTACGAGGTCGTAAGATTACAAATCAGGAAAGGCCGAGTGTTAGTCATATTTATTTATAATAATTTAAATGGTAAATACATTGGAATTTACATGTTTTAGTTCATAAGTTTCAACAGTAGCGCCACCTACATAATTAATTATAAAATATTATTTAGTATTTACTGTTAAATGTTTTAAGAAATAGAAGCATAGAATATTTTAACATAATGTTTAATCTTTTATTAATTATTAGAACTTATTATAAGGTATAAATAATATCATCTGTAAGTTGGTTATGAAATTGTAAATTACCCTCGCCTAAATATTATAGTGTTAAAATATTATAAAACGAGTTGTAAGGGCTGCTCTCGCCCATTCTATTACAAATGGTTGGATATTAAACATTGAAGTGCAAGTACTGTGTATTACTCAAACAAGTCTTAACACTACATTAAAGTCACCGCACACAATCACGGACTTATTTTTATGACAAAATTTAGCTAAAATATCCTCCATTTTGTGTTTGAATTCATAAAAATCACCAGAGGAGGGTCGGTACACGCATAAAATAATATGTTAATTAAGCTCAATGCAGGATAGTTCAATAATTCGCTTGACAGAGCACTACTATGTCTGCTCGAGACTTTAACACTACATCGTTACGAGCTAAGATAAGTGAGCCACCGCGAATAGCTTTCTCTCTCCAGAAAAAACTTGAGAATTTATAATTGTGTACAATTATAATATTGTTATTCTTTGATAACCCGTGCTCTGTAATGCACAATGTCATATTTTTGAACAAGGAGTTCCACTTCCAATTCCTTGCCACCGAAGCCTTGTATATTTGATGGACAATTTTAAACAAGTTAGGCTTTGTCTTATCCATTAGTTTAAAGTGGAACGCTTATGTTCTTTCAGTAATACATTATTTAAAGTACATTTACTTTTCGTTATATCCCTTATTACGAAGTTTTTAAATTAAATGCTACTAAAGTAGCAATTTGTTTTTTTATAATATAGAGGCATTTTTTTATAATATACATTGTACCTTTTGTCATACTAAACCTATTATGAATAAGTTTATTAACATCAAAGTAAAAGAATGCATCACTATGACGGTATTCAGATGTCGATATGTAACCATTTATTATGTTCAAATTGTATGAAATAATAAATAGATTTTTATTTCAGTATAGAGAGTCAACAATGTCGCCTGTGTGGGTGCAATTCAATATATTTTCTGTAATTAATCTGAATTAAGCAAATTATATATATATATATATATATATATATATATATATATATATATATATATATATATATAATTTATATTATATGTATATATATATATATACACCAGCCAAAATGATGAAAGTTCTTAGAATCAAATTAATTAAAGGGCTTCAATTTTATATCCCTAATGTAACAAAGTTTTCTCGTATACTCAGAACACATCTTATGAAACTGTAGAGCGTTGTTCCATATTTTATTATTATTTACTTTGATGGACTTTAAAAACATGTTAACTATATTTAAATTGTCACTTTAAAAATAACATTAAATAGCTGACTGTGAGCATTTTTTATGTGCATATATGTATATGAAGGCATTAATATTTTATTTGTATATATTTTATTTAATTCTTTTTTGTACATGGTAAAAAAAGAATTATATAAAATATATACAAATAAAATATTTATTCATTCATAATCAGCAAATCTTTAACTCATCTAAATAAAATCTAAAATCCCAAAAATACTTCAAAAAATATCTTTATTTTTTCTAAAAATACCTATTAGAGGTTGCCTCGGTATTATTAATAACTATTAAATGTATTTAATGCTAAAATCCTAGAAACGGGTAAGGAAATAGTGGTACTCAGTTGATAAAGTGACTTATCCCAGAGCATGTTAGAGGATTTTATAGCCTTTATTTGTATAAAAATGTATAAATGATAGTGGTTTTGTAGAGGTTTTATTGTGTATTTGGTGCTATTGATATTATATTTTCAAAAGATACAAATTATTCTCGTAATGTTTAGGTCTTTTTCTTAAATTATTAAACATATTTGAAAGATTATGAATTAGTCATAAATATAAAAATGGTAAAAATTTCATGCTATATCTTATCTCAGTATGTAATCCTCGTTTTTATTATATCAAGAAGTCGTAAAACCATTTTTACTATTGCTACAACTAGTTCATAAAGTTTAATGTTAGTTTAGGATAAGAAATACGAGCCCTAGTAAACAAAAATAACATATAACTTATAAATTAAATAAATATTTCAGAAGAATATAGATAAAAACCTTTGAAAAAATGGAGCTCTAATAAGCTCATTTCTTTTAATTGATTGAACTTGTAATAGGCTTTTTTAATTATTAATAAATAAATAGGTCCTATATGGGATGCATATTATAACATTATTTTATGTACCTACTGCCTGTTGCCCGTGACTTCGTCCACTTGGTTATGATGTATTACTATTAAGTTGTCACACTATTTAATTTTTTTTATTCATCAATTTAAAAAAAAATGGCCAATATTTTTAAAACTTTCTATGCACTATATTTTTAATATCTATTATTTTTAGGCTTCAGTATAAATAAACTATCAGGCAAACCTAATCTGTAACATTATTTTTTATATATTATAGATTAAAAAAATGGCATTTTTGAGATTATCTCAATTGATTTTGATGTATAAATTTATTAGTTCTTGTGTCATTATTGGTTGATTGATTAGTGTATTGTGAATACAATTAGTGAGTATATGGGAGTTATGGTCCTCTATTTGAATGGGGATATATTAATTGAAATAACCTTTCGAGCCAATCTTGATATATAATTACATTCTTTAGCAAATATCGACTTATACAATTTATTATAATAAATGGGATTGTCTCTGGTGCGCTAGATTATTTTTTAAGTCCGAAATGTGTTTTCTGACTTTCCTTACTGTAGTTCTATTTTTATCAATGTCTGATAATATTGTAGCATTATCAGTTTTAATTAAACCTGATTGAAAGCTAAATGGAATTGACATGTCTAAAAACGGTTAAAGCCTGACAAATTTAGTTGGTTTATTAATAGTTAAAGAATTAAAAAATAAATAGGGAAATCAATGGCTTAAAATATTTGAAAATCAACTCATTTGTATTATTATAAATATTACCTGTCACAAGTTTTATCTTTTTAAAATTAATATTTCATATAACAAACAAAACAAACCAATGTGTTAAGAGATAAATTTAATTTTTATTGGATAAATTGGTAGTGTTTTTTTTCTGAAATGGATGATTACTCATATAATTGCAAAAAAAAAGTTCCATTGCTTTTTCATTTTTTTTAATGTTTACAAAATAAAAATCTTATATGCACCAAATTTTAAAGTGTTATAAGTAATATTTTTTTTTTCTTTGTTTATTTTGAAACTAACCTAGATTTATTTAGATTTAATAATATCATGTTGGTAAATATTTACTCCACTATTAACTATTTAGGTTTATTTTAGAAATAATTATAACATTGATGCACCGCTTCCGCTAAGTTTGTGAGACTGATCGGTCTCCTGCATAGAGTGAAGACTCATAGATCTAGTTAGTGTTGCGGCGTAAAACAAGGCTTGCTCGCACAACAAATTCAAGACAAAGAGTTGAATTTTGTGTTACAATCCTTACTCGTGGATAAAATTTTTGTCTCCGTCCGATAGTGGTTGTATCACCAATTTGATTTGACAAGAATGAAAGCGTACACTAAAGTATCTCAAACGACTATAACTGAATTGATATATGCAGATCATTTATGTCTTATTGCGGAATCAACAGAGGATCTTCAAAATCTAAGTCGAGCCTTGACGAGATATTTCGCATTAGAATTAGTATGAAGAAGACTGAAGTGATGTCTCTCGATACTTCGCTATTAAATATTGAACAAGGTAGTGACTCGCTGAAGCAGATATATCAATTTAAATATCTTTGATCAAACAGGCTCTTATTGGCTTAAAGTCATTTGCTATGACCATAATATTATTATTTCTGATGCTAAACCGATCAATGTCATTGTAATTAGTTTCAGTATATTCTTAGAATTTGTGATTATAATAATGGTAGGTTCATATGATTCAGATGATTATAATAATATTCATTGTAAAACCCAAATAATAGATAGTAAAAATAAATATTCATAACAATCTTCAAAATAACAAAAAACATGTGAAACTCTTATCTTGTAATAATAAAATGTTTCTCCCCGAGAATTTGTTTTAGGTAAGAAATTCTTAGCGTATAAATCTTCCCGGCGATGACACACGTGAATTCTTGAGAAATCTGTAGCAAGCACTCTACCCAATTGTTATATTATAAAAGTCCTTTATTTTATCCTTTGCTTTTCTTTTATTTATGATATTTATAAGAAATTACAAAAAAATCCAAGAATTCATTAAATAAATCACTAAGATATGTGATTAACTCTTTGAGGAAAGTTTATGTCGCACTGGTACAATCTCTAATAGAAAATTGCATCCCGTTACGGGGGGACAAGATCAAAACATTTGTTTTGTATCCTAAAAAAAAACAACGTTCTCTTATGAAGGTAATTCTCTTCAAATCTTATAGATTTCCCACCAATACCCTCTACACTACTACCAAAGTTAATATTGAACTTTCATAAAAGATTACCGTATGACCCGACCCTCAAAATAAGAGACGAAAGGAAAGAGTCGCTCCTTCTAACCGTGCCCGTTCTGTTATGGCACAGCGACAATACGCATCCCAATCCCCTGTACTTAATCTTTACTTTACCTTACTGTACTAAAAATTACTATTAAAATTACTACTAAATCTTTACTTTACCTTTACTTTACTAAAAATTAAACTAAATATTAAAAAAATACCCGATACTTGTAAAATCCTGTAAACTGGCTCTAATAAAATGGCTCCTTATATAAGCGTACAAGAAAATTGAAGGACTATAAAAACGAATTTATAATTTTAAGTTTTGGTTATTACAGAATAAGTTCAAGGATTTTGTTAATGTTCTATATATATCAAAGTATATTTGGTTATTTATTATTTAATAGAAATAGTAGTACAAAACTAGACCGTTTCTATTAAAATAAAAAAATTACATTCCATATCACAGCTAATTAAAGCTCATGTACGAATTTTACACACGATTATTATTTATCTATTTAGGTACATAGTATCTTATAAAACTTCTAGGGTCATGATCCTATGATGAAATGTTATGGATAGTTAACAATAGACTATTTCATCTTAATAGCCATCACTAATAGTAGATATTGAAGAGTGAAGATTTTCAAGCTTTGAAAATGGCGGTCATTTTAAAAACATCTACATATATGAAATAAAGTATTATAGTAAAACAAACATTACAGCGTAAAAGGTTTTTAGACAAAAATATGGTATTCAGTACATAAATTAATTGTTTGGTAATAAATTTCTAGGCAATAGATATGCGTTAATAAATGCTCTTAATAAAAGGCAGGTGCTGCCTTATAATCGTGTCACGAACACAAGAGGCGGTCAATTATTGGATTTCTCTATAGAAACGAGAACTTCTGACAAGGAACTAAGAGATCGTATTTAATAAAATATAATATTTTATAACATATATTTTATTTTGATTATTACATATTATGCACTTTTAAAGTTAAAACTTTTGATAAAGTAAAGTGATTTTTCATTTTTTTTGTAACACGTTAGCTTTTTGTAAGTAAAATATTTTCAACGTAGTAATGTATTATTGTGTATAATATCGTTGCTTGGTATTGTAAAAAAAGATAAGAAAGTGGACGATAGAAGTAAAATCTTACTGAAAAATATTTTTATAATTATTAAAAGCATCTTTATCGGTTGATAACTGTAGATAAACCATAGATTACTTCTTAATAAATTATTTAAATTAAAAAATGGAAAGAAAACCAAATTTTAAAGCAATGTATATTTTCACACGACCTACTAAATAATGTAAATTAAAATACAGATGAAATTAACTTTATGTAGATATGTATATTCTTTTATTAATGTAGATGTATCTTAACGCCGAAAAATATGTACTAAAATATTTTTAATAGATATTAGGTTATCAGTTTGAGAGATGTGACTGATAAGATTAATTCCTAAGCCCGTGTTGTCTGCGGTCATTACGAGACTCAACAAATACAAAAATAATGTAAAAACCCATTTCACACTTACTAGGTCTTTAACTAAAATTACTCTTATTATTACTTTATAAAACTTTTTAACTCACTACAAAAGTCGTCTATTTTACACCGAAAAAAGATGAGCTCATGATGGACACGTATGAAAGGCATTAAAAAATCCCTGGGGATGTTGGTGTTTCGTCATCCAGACCGTACTTATTCCTGTATTCGAAACATCTAAGGCGCGTGATACTTGTGGAGCTTACTGTTCCTTGGGAAACAAACATCCCAAGGGATCACACATTCAAGCTCAATAAGTATTACTAACTGACCAACAAACTGATCAGGAATAAATTTATAGTTAGTTTGTACACGGTAGAAGTGGGAGCGAGAGATATAACAGCAAAATCTCTCTATAGCCTACTTAAAGACCTTGGCCTTTCTAGAACAAGCATCGGTTCATTTCTAGAACGTATTTCAAAAGCGGCATTAGTAGGTTCTTTCCAAATTTGGTAAGGCAGGGAGAGGAGTGTGGAGGGTGAAGGTGAGCGTTTTTGCGCATAATAAAGGGACCCCTTAAACCTACTCCTGGGTCGCAATTCCCAGGCACTGCTTGCACTCCTCTCCTTGCAACGCGATGGGCCCGGCACCCGCACGGTGAATCCATTGAATGCTAAGAAGCTTCGTCTCAACTACCAATTTCCTGGAGCTTTAGAAAGCCGTTAGTAGTAGTAGTAGTGCTATGCAACTATTACAATTAGTAAGATACTAGCAGCAATGTTGACGAAAAAAACACGAGAAATACTACATTAACACAGTGATCTATTTCTCTAGGGTAGTAATATCGTGGAAGATCTACCGCACTTGCAAACGGTAGCCAAATAGCTACACTCTTTTTTAAATTATAAATATTAAATAAATGTAAATATTTTGTTAAAAATTATATAAAAATTAGGTAAGTAGATATATACTTATTGTTATTGGAATATATTATAATTGAAAATTGTTCACGTAAATTATTTAAAATTTCGATATTTCAATATTTTATCTAAATATAATAAATCATATCATGTAATAGTTATCACGGTTCACGAAAGTTTAAGTACACAAATAAAATACCATGTAAATAAGGCATACCATAAAAATGCAAGTTTTAAAATGCTTTTAAATTACTTTCAACCACTTCCTATGCAAATTGTTAGAAGCTACTTCACAATGTTTAACGAGGGATGTATCTGTATTTAAGTGAATTCAAACACTGATTTAAGTACTTAAGCCTTTTTTTTTACACACGCTTTAGAAAGTTTTATAGGTACAATAATCATATTGTAAAATTATATTCATTTAAAAAATTATATTCATTTTATAAATCATTTTGTAAATGAAGGGAGTTAGTTACATATTTTTAAAGATTAACTAATTTATTACTTAATTATACTGGTTTTAATTAAATAAAAATGAATTAAACATTAACAGAATCTCATTGAATCTCTTTGAATCAACGTTAACGTGAATACTGTTTATTTTTCTTTTTATCAATTTATAACAAGAAGACTTAGCAGTCTTCTTGCTATAAATTGATAAAAATAAGTACACTAGTGTGTACTTAGTACTTATAATTTTAAGTACTTATCATCTTTTTAACCCCCGACTAAAAAAAGGGGTGTTATAAGTTTGACCTGTCGATCTGTGTATCTGTGTATCTGTGTATATGTGTATCTGTGTATCTGTCTGTGACAATTTATCGGCCAAACGCGTAAACGGGTTTGAATGCGATTTTTTAAATCGAAACCTATGTTTATCGAGATGGTTCTAAGCTATGTTTGATCGCAATAGAAACAGTCGTGTCCAAGATATTGACGTTTAATTGGTGCGGGTGAAAGGTTCTTATGCAATATATAGACCTGTTCCCAGCGGCTTTGCTCGCAATATATAGACCTTTTTATGTAGGCCAAAAGGTTTTTACACTTGCTTATTCAGGTAAAGTACTTTATTAGGGATAGCTATTACACGTGACTGCGTCCACTTAGACTGTAAAATGATATTTATATGGCCTACTACCATAGCCGTAAAGAGTTACGGGTAATAGTGTTATTAGTGATTGTTAATTATTTTAACTCTAATTTATATTTATTTTATTTATATTTAATTTTATTTATATTTTATTTATATTATTTATATATTATATTCGTTTATACCTATATGAAAAAGTCTTAAATCATGTTACTTAATCATTTATAATTTATTAAATTGTCAATTAATTGTTGTTCAATTCAAACAAATCTTTCCTCTTTATAATATTAGGATAGATTGATAGAAATACTTAAACACCTGAAAATTTGTGTGTCCGTAGGTACATTTAGTACAATAAAGAGACCAGTAACATAACCTTAATAAGCAAAAAATAAATTAAAAACTAAAAAAAACCCCACATACAAAAAGACTTTAAAAAGAACAAAAATAATATTATTATGTACTTACTGAATTCGTTGCGTCAGGGGACCGTTTAATAAAGTAACCAAGGCTAATAAAGAAATTAATTAATAAACGAATCGTATAGTCTAAGTCCTCAATGATTAACTTCGTAATATAGACACCATCTCCAACGTACGTACAACGGCAAAGATAGTTAAGAAAAACTTATTTTCTCATTTTCAAGGATTATTGTTCAGATTTTTTTGTGCGTTGACTTGACTTTTTGCATCGGTGGTATGATTAAAATCTACTTATTTTTCAAATGACTTCTGCTAAGAAAGTATTACTGTCATCAATTTGAAATGTTTTACGTGTCGTGTAAGTCTAAGATAATATCAACTTAACCTTTTTACAGTAACTTCGGTTAAAGTAGCTAGCTAATATGGCTAGCTAGTAACCATATTTTTTGGGTAAGTGAAAGAAATATGCTTAAAATTTTTCTCTTTTCCTATCAACTTCTCTTCTTTCATCATTGCCAGTTGACGGTTGTAGAAGTGATAATATACACGTACTATTGCTTAAAAAAAATATTGACAAACTATTTAATTTAAAAAAATCATTTACTATTTATTACCACAATCTTAACTTGAGTATAAGAACATATGTCTCAACAAGATATTATATTACATTCTGGCCTCTCGTAAAGTTTATACTAGTTTAGACTAAGAGCGATGAAAGTGTTAAAGCTTTTAAATTCTATAATTTAAAAGCTTTAATACTTTCATCGCTCCTAGTCTAAACTAGTATAAACTATATATATAACAAAGTCTATACTTTGCTTAAGTAAAATAAGTAAAATGCAACAGGATCATATGAAGCCCACCTAAGTGTGTACTGCATACCCTACTGTTTACAGCTGACGCTGTTTAAAGCCTAAGGTTTGAAACCTTGCCAGAACCACATTTACATTGCCGGCCACATTTACATTGCCAGCCATTAAGCCATAAATGCTAATATGTGTGAGTAGGTCACTACTACTGACGTAAACAAATACTGTATATTGAAGGGAATTAAAATGTATTTAAAACAATATACTAAACATAGCACTAAGAGTGGTCCTGTAGGGGAGAGTGGAGGTGGTTGTGACAGGGTTACAGTTACAATAGCGTCGGAACAGAGAATGCTATAGTGACTTTAAAATGGGGTAAAAAAATGCCGCAACTATCAGCTAACCTACCGCAAGAGCCTGTAGCGTCAGGCTATTGAAATTAAAAAACATTCTAATTTTAATAGAGAAGATGGTTGGGGACCATCTAACACATGGGACCCACTCTTGGAAAATATAAAATCCCATGTCTGTGACCACACTGTAATATCTCAAGATAATGTTAGTGAGTTTTGTGTGAATTCTGACAGACACCTCCATCTCGTCTTACCGTGAACACGATTGCTGCAAAGCATTCGAAACGTTCGTTGAATTTAAAATGTAAATTTAAAATTTAATTAATTATACGCGAGTTAAATCCGTAAAAATATTTTTATTTCAATGTGTAGTACTCGTGAAAGTCTTAGAAATTACTATGGTACAGAACCTGTTTTTGAAATAATCAGAGATGTGTTTGGTGTTATTTGTGAATCCTAATGCTGTATTTTGCTATAAAACTACGTTATTACAGTTATATAAATTTGTATTTTTGTAAACTTAAGTTAAAAGATAAATTTAGGCGTTGGAGCTAAAAGTAACATTAGCTTGCATCAGGTAGTGACGTGTGATATGGTTGTTTTTTTCTTTAACTAATAGCAGAAATGATTAACTCAATCATAGAAAATTGTCAAGTCCTAACACAGAAGATGGAGACTGAAAATCCAGTTCACAAATCAACATTCACCCATAAGGAGTACCATTTCATATTACAATAGCCCCATTTACTTAATTAACCCATTGCTAGAAATTCTATGGTTTTTGACAATTTATCCATCCATATTATATTCATTTCCTAGCAGCTGCTTTCGGATAAAGCCTATATTTATAATATAGGCTTTATCCGAAAGCAGCTGCTAGGAAATTAATATAACACGTAAAATTTTGCAAATCAGCTACCAAGACTGACACGCCGGAAAAAATACTTTGTCTTTAGTTTTTCTTCGACTGTTCAATCGAAGAAGAAAGATATTACATCTAAAATAATAAAGTTAACTAAAAAGTTTAATAATAAATCATGTTCAGGAAATATAGTATTAAATATCAAGAAAACAATTGTAGCAACTAACAAAACTGCTAATTTTCCAGCAGTTAAATAGAATGATGTTACATAAAGATGACTAAGAAAGCTTAGAAGATGAATATTTTTGTCTGATATGTTGTAAACCATTTCATTTAAACAAATCTGGTGCCGAATGGATAGAAGTTTTTTTTTTATTTAAAGGTCATTTTGTAATATTTATTTGTGTTTTAGGGATATGATTGCAATACAAACCGTTACATACATACCTACAAATACATATATACACATAAAGCACCTCTTTTTTAACATACTGCTTTACGTTTGTCCGAGATTAAAGAATTGCAATTGCGCTGGCAAAGTTGAGATGCCTTAAATTTTCTGCATATATAATTTTTACAAATATAATAAATAACTTTTAATATTCCATAAAATATGATAATTTTGAAAGCGCACTTAAATAATATTCAACTAAACTTTGTTTAGTAAACATATAAGTTTAGTTAGTTTAGTTAGTCTTGGTGGTAGACCATAACATCCGGTCGCCGGCAAAGTTACCACCCATCGGGCAGAGTCGTGCCGCAAAGCGACCTAGTCGTGTTCCGGCACGTTGCTCGATGAAGCCGTTTATGGGAAATGGGTCTGAACAGTTGCGGTGCGTTGGCGAACCGGTCTGACGTCGGGTTGGTGTTTGTTTTGTCGGGTGTCTAGTCGAGGAGGGTAGCGGGATCCGAAGCGACGGCTTTCCGCTGGCCGCCCGCAGATAGTTGGGGGCCCAATTAGTGGGATAGCCAACCACGAAAGGCTGCCCCGCCAGCTGTGAAAAATCCCAGGGTGGCTCCATCGTGCTGGTTGGCGACCAGACGAGGAGGCCCGATGGCGATCCCTGGGGGGGTTCGGGCGTCCCCGCAGTCTCCAGACTAGCCCCCCAGTGGCAAGACATCACCAATTTCGACGTCGGGTTCGATACGTACCGTCTCGTTCAACTGCCATTTCCCATCCCTATTCACTTTTATATTTATTTATTTTTTTTATGAAAAAGTTAAGAAAAAAGAACAAGTTTACACAGCGGTTGCACTCCTCCTCATATAAAGTGCACCTTACTAATATCAGGGGTTTGCACTCAAATCTTTTAGCTGTCCACCACCACCTGGAGACAGAGCAGCCGCACTTGCTCTTTTTGACGGAGACGCAGATACAATGTCCTTTGAGCGCTGCATACTTGGATTATCCCGGTTACTCGTTAGAGCACAACTTTCGCTCACGGGCCGGAGTCAGTGTGTACGCGCGGAACGACCTCTGTGTTCAGCGTCTCCGTCACCTTGAAGACCCCACTTTTTCTTCCCTATGGGTTTTAGTGGACACAGGAAACGAAAAAATCCTGTATTCCTGTGTCTACCGTTCGCACAGCGGTGACCAGGAGACAACTCGTTTATTTGAGTATCTCAGTGAGGCTGCAGATATGGCTCTGTATCAGTACCCTTCGGCGCAGCTCGTCTTTCTGGGGGACTTTAATGCCTGTCATCAGGACTGGCTGTTCCCGTACCAGAAGACCGACCATGCTGGAAGAGAAGCGCGGAACTTTGCGTTGTCCTTGGACCTCTTTCAGCTGGTGAGGCAAGCGACAAGGGTACCAGATGTGGTAGGCCATACAGCCAATTGCCTGGACCTTCTGCTGACAACTGATCCGGACAGATATCGTGTAGAGGTCACGTCCCCCTTGGGAACCTCCGATCACTGTCTGGTGAAATCTGTATTTACATATTCCCCACCAGCTTTCGAACCACATGGTGTTAGGCGAGTATGGAAATACAAGTCAGCAGATTGGGATGAGATGCGGCACTTTTTTGCGTCTTATCCTTGGCGGCAGGTCTGCTTCTCTTCTTTGGATCCGTCGAGTTGCGCGGATGCTATAACCGATGTGGTGCATCAGGCAATGGAGTATTTTATTCCTTTTGCTGACGTACCCATCGGTGGCAAAGCTCGCCCATGGTTTAATGCCGAATGTCGTCATGCACATGACCGTAAACATTCGGCATACCTCATTTGGGCTGATGCTCGAAGCCGCAAAACTCCGGATGTAAGTACAAAGAAGAGAGCCTTTAACCAAGCTGCCAAGTCCTATAAAAAGGCATTGCGGAAGGCTCGTCTTGATCGGATCGTTAAGAATGGCGAAAAGCTCTCTGTCAGACCAACTGGCAGTCGAGCTTTCTGGTCTCTTGCCAAAGCGATCGAGTCGAACTTCTGCCAACCCTCACTGCCTGCTCTGCTGAAGCCTGATGGATCCCTGGCCCACACAGCAACAGAGAAAGCGAATGTATTTGCTTCTCTGTTTGCTGAGAATTCGCATCTAGACACTGGCAATGCTTCTCCAGAACATCTTCCTCACTGCGGTATTTCGATGCCTGAAATCCGCATCACAAACAAAGAGGTATGGAGAACATTGTGTCGTTTAGATGTGAATAAAGCCAGTGGTCCTGATGGTATACCAGCCATTCTGCTCAAGACATGCGCAGGTGAGTTGTCTCCTGTATTGACACGTCTGTATCGCCTCTCTTTCAAGACTGGAAAAGTGCCGGAATCCTGGAAGCTTGCCAACGTGCAACCCGTGCCCAAAAAAGGCAGCCGTGCCGATCCTGCCAATTATAGGCCCATTTCAATCACCTCCATACTCTGCAAGATTATGGAGCGTGTATTGAACTCGCGGCTTCTAGCGTACGTAGAAGGTAACGATCTCCTCAGTGACCGACAGTACGGATTTCGCCGAAATAGGTCCACTGGGGACCTTCTAGCGTACGCAACACACATTTTAGGCGAAGCCATCGAGAGGAACGGAGAAGCGGTCGCCGTCTCTCTGGACGTCTCGAAGGCTTTTGACAGGGTCTGGCATGTGAGCCTTTTAAGCAAGCTTTCAGCTTACGGTATATCTCCTGGTCTGATTGGCTGGATAACGGACTTTTTGAGCCAGAGATCTCTGCGTGTTGTTGTCGACGGGTGTTCTTCGGAACCCTTGACAATAAATGCCGGAGTACCTCAGGGGTCCGTTCTTTCTGCAACTCTTTTTCTGCTGCACATTAACGATCTGCTGAAGCCCGGTATCTATGGGTATGCAGACGACAGCACAGTTGTAGAAAGATATCTGCCAAGTTCTCGGGCTAGTAGAGATGAAGTACAGTCTGAAAGAGAAGCCATGGTGCAACGTTTGAATGACAAACTTCAGGCAGTCTCCGCATGGGGCAATGCCAATCTTGTCAAATTCAACGCCACCAAAACGCAGACGTGTTTGTTCACCGCCAAAAGGAGCCCCTTCACCTTGGCTCCTACTTTCCAGAATGTATCCTTGGAATACAGTGACTGGCTTCAGTTGTTAGGCTTAGAGATCTCCTCGAACCTCAACTTTGGTCGGTACATTGAGTCCAGAGCAAGAGCAGCTGCGGGAAAGCTTGCTGTACTTGCGAAGGTGCGACAGTACTTTACACCGGGACAGCTTCTTGTATTATACAAAGCACAGATCCGGTCGTGTGTAGAGTACTGTGGCCATATATTTGCTGGTGCCGCAAAGACTCATCTTGCGGTTCTGGACTCAATTGAGAGGCGAGCAAAGAGGCTTATTGGCGACCCTAAATTGGTTGACGCCAAACTCCACAGCCTTGAACACAGGCGTAGAATTGCTAGCCTCTCAGTATTCTATAGGATACATTTTGGTGAGTGTGCGCAGGAATTGCACGACCTAATTCCCCCATCCCCGTTCCTTTGCCGGACGTCCCGACGCACGGCGGGTATCCATCCCTACGTTGTGGACACTCCACCTGTCCGAACGAAGCGCTATGCTTCATCTTTTTTAGTGCGTACAGCGAAGGAGTGGAACAATCTGCCTGCGTCGGTATTTCCGGCAAAATATAATGTGGGTGTCTTCAAGAGGAGAGTGAATAGGCTGCTAGGTTAATGCGCTTTACCACCTAAGACTACATTTCACTTTCCATCAGGTGTAATGTAGTCAAGCATTAACCTAGTTTTGTATAAAAAAAAAAAAAAAAAAAAAAGAAATTAGAAACTGAATTGAAATCATTATTTGAAGCGGTTTGCAGCAGCGCCAGTAGAGCTTTGACCGAATAAATAAATTAACGTATTTCAAACACCGAATTATTAACTAAATAGTTAACTAGTTCCAGTTAAGATTTTACAAACACATATATATATTGTGAATGTCAAATGGAGGACATGGAGGATCCCCTTTCACTACATATTTATTTCATACTAGCTGTGCCTGCGACTTCGTACGCTTAGATTTTGATTTCGATAAAACGTACCCTTTGTACATACCAATTTATGTAAAAACTGTAAGCCTTCAAAGATTTCATAGAACTCAATCAAGTAGTATTTGCTTACTTATAGGAGTATATCTAGTTTTTTTATATATATTTTTTTATGTTTTTATGTTTAATAACTGGTTTAATAACTGGTAAGCAGCAATGGTATATATTATTTAAATTACTAAGATACATTTCTTGAACACCTTAAATACGTATATCTTTTGATAAAATGAAGAGTGTGCAATGAAAGTCAAAAACTTAATGTTAAAGTTCTGTATTTTTATAAAAATTGTAATTTCATTATTTTAAAACTCAAGTTGAAAATATCGTTAAGTTTTATTTTGATGTTCATTAAATCATTTAATAGTAGTCATATTTTATCTCCTATATATATGCCAAAAACATTTTAGTAATAATGATTTTTTTTTTTGGATTAAAAATTCCACCTCCAGCTTCTTTTTTTCAGATCTGTTAGCCCTTCCATGGCACTGAAATATTATTTTTATTTATTAATATTAATACGTATTTGTTTAACTTATTCTTTCTTGTTGTTGTTCATAAATTTAGTTTTGTGTATTTTAATGTTTGAAAAAGTTTTTAATATCAAGAACTTGATACTGTTATTCAGTCCATGGGACTGTACATTTTTAGAGGTTTTACATGTAGCATCTTTTGTACATGTTTGTACAGGTAGCATCTTTTACATTTTAGTAGAGATTTTTATATAATTATTAGTTTAATACTGGATCTTTTTGGTTTTACAATATTATTACTCTTAAAATGATATAGCTATAGATATGCATCTTATAAGTTTAATTGTTAGTCAAAAAACATCTTAATGGACAGTAGACAGAGAAGTAAACGATATATATTGATACTAGAATATAAAAATTAAAGTGAGAAAGAAGATAACAACATTTACAACGAGACATTTGAAATACACCGACTTGTCTTTAGTAAAACCCTAGTTATTATGTGAATGAGAAGAAAGCTCGCGCTGTCTGTTTCCTTTTTTATAAAACAATACACTTTTTCAACAAGTAAGCGTTCAAGTTTGTTCAAGTTCCTTTGTTTATGATGTTCCTTTGTTCCTTAACAGATATTAGAGAAAGTATTTCAAGGACGATGGACCGTGGCTTTGCATCGCACTACTTTAATATTATTATAATGTGATTATGTAATGTAGACTTTAACTATTTCATCTAGTCATTGAAATTTTCAAGTGAAACTATGAATTTAATATATTTATCATAAATTATTAATGCTAAAAGTTTAATATTAAACATTACCTCTGCATACCAGAAGAGAGGAATGCCGTAGTCACATTAAAATTCTGGCTATAAAATAAATTTCAGTTTCTTATTTTCAGCAGCGAATATTTGAAGAAAAATATAACAGAGAAGTTCCTAGGATGGGTCTCCGTACCCGCCTGCTCCCCCGGTGAAGTTGTCATCCAATACGGCTGTCAGTAAGGACAAAAACAAAAAAAAAATATGAAGTTAATACCTTGCTTGAATTTAATAGAGGCCCCTTTGACCTGTATTTACTTTTGTCTTTTATTTTGAGAAATATTACATACTAGCCCTTACCCGCGATTTCGTCTGCATTAAATAGTTTTTTTGGACAGCAGTTTTATTTTTTACCTCAAGTAAGTATTTTTTTATTATTTGTGAAATGTGAATTGGATGTTAAAACAGTTTAAAACAATTATCTCTCCTATTTAATAAAGGATAAAAGCCATTTTTATTGTTCGAATCAATTAAAAAATTGATATTTATATTTTTACGATTTAAGAATATTTATTTATTATTAACCACGTTTATTGCGATAAAAGATAGTCTATGTCTGTTTTGAAGGTCTAGGCTTACGTACTCATATTATTAGTGGTATTGGTAATAAAGTCATATTATATATATATATATATATATATATATATATATATATATATATATATATATATATATATATATATATATATATATATATATATATATTTCAATGCCTTGTTAAATTATAATGTTTAAAAATAACTGTTATTATTTATTTTACATAAAATGACTTATTTTGGATTTCCTAGCAAACAGAGATGTATGAGCTTACTTTAGATCTAATAAATCTAATAAAGAAAAACACATTTAATCAATAAATCACCTACTATGAGGTGAGTGCATCCAAAAAGGCAATGCAACGATGCTTTTATCCGATATATGTTTCCCGTGGAAATTAAACATTTTCCTGCTGTAAAAAGTAGCCTATGTCCTATCTTAGAATCTTGTCTATGTTTGCGGCAAATTTTATGAACATCGGTATAGTGGCTTAGACGTGAAAGTGTAACAGACTAACAGACAGAGTTACTTTCGAATTTAAAATATTAAAATGGATTTATATGAAATCAAATAACTAAAACCTTTGTACAAAATAATAACATAGAACTTACTTAGCTAACTACTTTCCTTAAAATATACGAATCAAAAGGTAGGTGTCTACTTTCATTAATAAAGCATTTTTTTTTTAATATTAATTAATTAATTAATTAATTAGTATTACTCACATTTTTATACTGTCATATAGATACAACATTATTAAATTGTAAAGTTTCGTTCCACGCAGCTCTTTAAGCAATCGATTTTTTTTAATAAAAAGACTAAATATTACAAGAGGTAAAGAAATCTACATAAATCATTAGGGTTTGGTTTTGATCAAATTAATATACTATTTTTGAGGGTATCACATATTAAAGTGTACAAATAGTAGTACTTATGTTGTATTTTTGTCATGTATATTTAAGTGTTTTTATAATAAAATTTTGACCATTTACACAATCAAAAACAATTTTATAAGTGTAAATAATATTTTTTAGCAAAATAGTTCATATACTGTGTAAAATATTTAATCATGATCTCAAAAAACTAGTTATTTTTTTGTCTTTCTAGTTTATGATTATGGCAACCAAACAACCAAACTATTACTGAAATACAGAAATCACTAAGTGCATATTACTAATTAAACCCTTGAATAATAAAAAAAATATTTTGGATACAACATATTCTACCTTTGGGTGATTAGCCTACTACACTGAACCTGAGACTGACATCTTGGTACTGACATCTTAGAATTGGTGTTGGACAAAATATGTCGTTTTCTTAATAAAAGACATGTATCAATTTGTTCCATGGTGTGGATGGTAAAAAAATATGTTTTTAATTAAAGACTTAAATGCTAAAGAATGCATTCAAATGATTGATGTTTGATTTGATTGTATTCAAAGTACAACCTTGTAAGACTTAAATTTTAACTTATATACTACTTTTAAATGGGAATTATAAAATATAATTTAGGAGAAAAGTTGGACCAATTCTATGCCTTTGATTTGATTGAAATTATATTGATTTGATATTTATATAGGTAAGTCCGGAACTAATCGGTAAAAGTAAAGTGTGAATAAGTTTTCACAACATGTAATAAAAAAAGTAAATTACAAAAGTTATTATGACATCTAAGGTTTCTTATGATATGAAAGGCCTTTAAGCGCCATTTTGACGATATAATATTACCACATTTTAAATGCATCGAATGAATTTGACTTTGTTGAATTCTTATCACTGTGTTTGCAATTAAAGCAATATAATTTGATTGTATCATTGTTATTAATAAGACATTTATTTTATTAAGGTTACGGTATAAAATCAAAGATTGTTTAATTTACAGAACTTTTTATGTCTTCTCAATATTATATTTTTTTTATTATTACTGCATTTAAGTACAATAACTGTTTATATTATAGTTATTTTTATAGATTTATTGGAATTTAAAAATAAGGATGCTCTGCGTAATTTTAAGATATTCAATTACCCAATTAAATTTATAATTACTGCCTAGAGATACCTGTTGATTTTAAAAAGCATTTTCGTTATAATTATAATAAGATGAAATAAATTTTAGTTAATTTGTATACTTTGGTATCTCTTTCTTATTATATAGATAATCGTCTTAACTTTCGCACTGTATTTGAACCGACAGTTTGTAGCGTGTATGTGAGATCAAGAGATCAAGAGATAGTGCGGCCATTTTTCAAAATAACTAATCATTTTATACTTGTCAGCGAAATCTGTCTAAATAGAAAATAGGCATCATTCGATATCCAAAATACGTATCTCAGTATAAAAAGAAGAACGGATAGCAAAGACAATTTAAAATGAGAAGATTGCAAAAATTAAATTATATATATATTTGTAGCGGAGTCAAATATTATTTTATATAAATAATACTAGCGATCCGCCTCAGTTTCCCACGGGTGCAATGTAGATATTGGTCATATAAGATGTGCAATGTAGATATTGGTCATAGATATTGGTCATGGAAGATATATTGATATTGAGTTTTTACTACAGGATATCTTTGTATACAATATTTACAATATGTCTCCAATTTATTAGTCTTGTAGATCCATACTGCATGTAATGTACTACATATGTAATGCATTTTTTTAGGTAAGAAATAATATATTTTGTGAAACATCTTTGTAAATAATACATTATTTTGTTATATATTAAAAATGGTTACTTTGGGTTATATTTTGGAGATAAATATAAACCATTTTCAACTTTCATTTTGATGTTATGCATTTCCGAAGTTCATTAATTTGCTATATATCTTAAGATTAAGCCATCTTTTGCGATTAAGGAGCACAAAAATATGTTTGTTGCAATTTTACATTGATCTCTGAATTGTCTCGCTTTTATTTACTAAAATATATATGTATTATACATATAAAACTTTCTCTTGAATCAATCTATCGTAAACCTTTCACATTGCAAAAGTCGTCAGATGTCACATTATAACAGATGTCGCGGGTTCGAATCCCTGCCCGCGTCGTGTTAAATTTTCATTCCATATTTCAATTTAAATAAACTTAACATGGATATACAAGTGACAAAAATAATTTCACACATTATACCATTTGTGTTAAAATCGTATTGGGATTTGTTTACACAACTTATTTTAAACTATTTTTATTTTGTTACTAGCAGTGCCTGCGACTTCGTAAGCATAAATTTCACTTTCGATAAAACGTACCTATTCAAAGTTTTGTCAAAATCCGGCTAATCCTTTTGCGTGTAGTAGTTAGTATTTCTAGTTTATTTTTGTATAGTTATTATATTTAATCACATATATCTTTTTGCAGAGGTTGTCCTCCAATTTGGTTTTTGTTTTTATGGAAAGGAGGAGGAGGATTTTTTATTTTTTTTCTAATTTCTTACTGCAATATTACGAAAATAAGAGATTATTAACTTCTTTATTTCTTAACCGATTTGAATAACCAAAACACAAATTATAACAAAACAAGTATATATATAATTTAAATTTGACATTGTATAATTTGACATACCGTCATAGTGACGCATTCTTTTACTTTGATGTAAATAAATTTATTTATAATAGGTTTAGGATGACAAAAGGTACAATGTATCTGCCTGTATATTATAAAAAACAGATTGCTACTTTAGTAGCATTTAATTTAAAAAACTTCGTTATAAGAGATATAACGAAAAATGATTGTAATTTAAATAGTGTAGTACTGACAAAACATAATCGTTCCACTTTAAACTAAATTTTAAGATAAAGCCTAAGCTGTTTACTATTGTCCATCAAAATATACAAGGCTTAGGTGGCAAGGAATCGGAAGTGGAACTGTTTGTTCAAAAATATAACATTAGTTTATTATGCATTACAGAGCACTGGTTGTTAAAGAATAACAATATTATAAATGTACAAAATTATAAATTGTCAAGTTCGTTCTGTAGAGAGAAAGCTATTCGCGGTGGCTCACTTATCTTAGCTCGTAACGATGTAGTGTTTAAGTCTCGATCAGACATAGTGGCGCTCTCTGTCGAGCGAATTATTGAACTATCCTGCATTGAGCTCAATGAACATATTATTTTATGCGTGTACCGACCTCCCTCTGGTGATTTTGATGAATTTGAAAACAAAATGGAGGATATTTTAACTAAACTTTGTCATAAAAACAAGTCCGTGATTGTGTGCGGTGACTTTAATGTAGATATATTACAAGTAACTTCGTCTAGTGTACGTTTATTAAATTTGTTTAAATCTTTTAACTTATTGAACGTATTTTTTGAACCTACTCGCATTACTAGTGTTTCCTCGACTTGTATTGATAATGTGTTCTGTCGCTGTAACATTTATGAAGAGACGATAATGACAAATTTAAGTTCAGACCACTGTGGTCAAAAATTTTCTATATTAATCAATCGTGAAAATGAAAAGCCCCAAAAATTTACTTGCAGACCGATAACAAAAAACCGAACTAATACTTTTAAGAATATTGTTGCGCAAAAACTGCATAAAGTAGACATGAGCGATGGCAATCCCAATAATTTATATAATAAAGTTTTCGATTTTTTGTTACAAGAATTCCCAATAATTTATATAATAAAGTTTTCGATTTTTTGTTACAAGAATTCAATAATATTTTTAAACCAAAAACTATAACTAAATACCTAAAACTTAAATTTAGTGATTGGGCTACCCCGGGAATATACAAAAGTAGAGAAAAATTATATGATTTGTATGGTGAGAGGCAATGGAATCATGATCCCGTGTTCTTTAATAAAGTTAGTAATTTCTCTAAAATATTTAAAAACGTTTGCGTACATGCCAAGTCGATTTATATTAGAAATAAAATTTTAAACTCTGATGATAAGATAAAAGCAACGTGGGATGTTATATCTAGTGTTTCTGGGAAAACTAGGGCTGTTCATGGACCTATTAAGCTAAAAATTGATAACATTGAAATAAATACAGATTCAAATGTTGCGGCTACTTTTGAGACTTTTTTTAAAGAAATTCCTGTAACAGTCACGCGGAATCTAAATTCTTCACCATTTGATGCAATTGCGGAACTGACGAATAACGTAAGAGTCAGTGACAAATGTTTTGTTTTTAAACCTGTTTCATCAAATGAAATTGTTAAAACGTTTAGAAACCTAAATATGAAAAAAACAGGGGATCTCTGGGGTATGTCAGTTAAATTACTTACCACTGTTATAAATGACATTGCTCCCCAATTATCCTTAATTTTTAACAAATGTATTGAAACCCATTCCCAGATTTAATGAAAAATAGTAAAGTAGTTCCTTTGTTTAAAAGCGGCGATAGACTTGAACCGGGAAATTATAGGCCAATATCTATTTTGCCTACCTTAAGTAAAATCTTCGAAAAAAATATTCTCAACCAAATGACAGAATTCGTTTACAGCAATAAAATCATGCATAGTAAACAATTTGGTTTCACCAAAGGCAAGTCAACAACTGATGCGGGTGCCACGCTTCTTAAGCACATTTACGACGCATGGGAGAAGTCACAGAATGCAATCGGGGTATTTTGTGATTTATCTAAAGCCTTTGATTGCGTAGACCATCAAACATTACTATGCAAACTTAACCACTATGGTGTGCGTAGTGCTGCGCTTGATCTTATTGCCTCTTACCTAAATCAAAGAGTTCAGACGGTTGATGTAAATAATTGTAAATCGGCTGGTTCTCACCTAAAGATGGGTGTTCCACAAGGATCTATTCTTGGCCCCTTTTTATTTTTACTATATATTAATGATTTGCCCTTTTATGTAAAAGGACTATGTGACATTGTACTTTTTGCTGATGATACCTCGCTTATTTTCAATGTTGATCGTAATAAAGCTAATTATGACAAAGTAAACAGTGCTCTGTCACGTATTCTTCATTGGTTCGAAATTAATAATTTGGTCTTAAATACTAAAAAAACTAAATGCATGGAATTTGCACTTCCTAATGTCAAAAGTCAAAATTGTAGTTTACGCCTTAACAATGAAGTGTTAGAACTGACTGACACAACAATTTTCTTAGGTATAACTTTAGATAAAAAGCTCCAGTGGAACCCCTATCTCTCAACTCTCGCTGGCAAACTCAGCTCAGCCGTCTTTGCAATTAAAAAAATAAGACAATTAACAGATGTTAATACGGCTCGACTCGTTTATTTTAGTTATTTTCATAGTATTTTGTCTTACGGTATTTTATTATGGGGCAGTGCTGCCGAAATGAATTCTATATTTTTTTTACAAAAAAGAGCTATACGGGCTATTTGTAATCAAAGAGCTAGAGACTCCCTAAGAGATTAAATATAGAATGTAAAAAACCGATACGGGCAGGGATTCGAACCCGCGACTACTGGGAAACCGTCCCGTCGCTCTACCAACTGAGCTACCGTATCGCTGTCCGTCTCGGTGAATTAAGCATTCTATATGTGATCGTCTTTATCGGGACGGTGGTGACATCTATTAGGTTTCTTTCGAAAATCCTAACCAATGTTTCACAACTTTGCAGTATAGATAAACACTGAAAAGATGCCACTACCGAAATCAATTTTTGAAAATATCTTTAAACATGTATAGCCATGTTAAGCTTATTTAAATTTATATAAATATAGAATGTAAAAAACCGATACGGGCAGGGATTCGAACCCGCGACTACTGGGAAACCGTCCCGTCGCTCTACCAACTGAGCTACCGTATCGCTGTCCGTCTCGGTGAATTAAGCATTCTATATATGATCGTCTTTATCGGGACGGTGGTGACATCTATTAGGTTTCTTTCGAAAATCCTAACCAATGTTTCTAACTTTGCAGTATAGATAAACACCACCTATCTGATTTACTGACATACCCCAAAAATCACCGGTTTTTTTTTCATATTTATATTTCTAAAAGTTTTAACAATTTCATATGATGTAACAGGTTTAAAAACAAAACCTTTATTACTGACTTTCACGTTATTCGTCAATTCAAAACATTATTAAATTTTTGTAACAAATAATCGAATCCCTGAAGACTAACTATTTTCCCTGGGATTCCCAGGGAAAATACTTCACCGTGTTAAAGTATGTAGACTACATATATACATACAAATAGCGTATGTACAAAGGTTGAGGGTTTTGTAAAACGAACAACTCATTTACTGAATGTTTGAGATACTTGAGTTCACAAATGACGAACACTTTCCCAGCGGGCTTATTGCCGGAGATAATAAATGCTTTCAATTTGCATAATTGTGTAAGTTTATACCTCAATTAATATATCAGCTTTAATTGGAATATTGTATTTGTAATAAAGTACTATATAATTACAAATCAAACACTATTGTATAATCACCTGTTGTAACAGATTATATCTATTCAAACCTTCAGTTTCGATTTTCTCAGTAGATAGACAGATAATTAGACAGAATTAGATATTATTAGATATTGACAGATAGATATATAGATAGATGAATGTAGGTGTAGCTTGTCCTTTTCAACCGCGGTATGTGAATATATTTTAGGAATTAAATTTGTTTTATTAAAATTTGTTCGTTTGTAATGTCCTAGTCAATATATAAAATTGTTAACTTAGAAAAAAATATCTTTATGAAGAAAATATACAAAAATTATTGCATAAATTATTATTTTGTTGTCGTTGATAATTAACACTGATTTTGGGGTGACTAAAATTATTCATAATTATTATCATAATATTATATAGTGTCGCTCGTTGAATATTTACTGATTTACGAAATATCAAATGTCAATAACACAATAGCAAAAACAAGAGTTTTATATTAATAATAAATTCAATCGGAATTCTGTTGTTTCATCATTGCGGCCGTCACTGTCGTAGTCATTGTGATGGCGGTTTATTATTTGGTATTCACTTAATAAAACTTTAGAACGAATTATAGCTTCGTTTATTCAACGGTCCCCATTACAACTTTTCAGAGAGATTTGTACTATTCGACTTCTCGAAGCAAAGGTATTGCAATTATATTGGTTCTATTATTTTATTTCAAGCAAAATTGTATTTTTATATAAATTTACAGTACATTTATAGTAAGTATTACTACAAATGCTATTAGTTTTTTTTTTTGAAGTCTTACTGGTTTTTATCACTGTAGTTAAATCCACAATCTAGTAAACTAACATGGGGCATATGTTACTTATTTGAAAAAGTAAACAATTCAAGTAATGTTAAATCAAAATGAAAAATATTTTTTGAATGATATTTTTTTAAGCAAAAGATTCTTTCATTGTTTAACCACTAGATTGAAAAAAATCTCACAGACCTGGAGACAGAAATTTAAATTCTAAATTACCTAAGTACATTGCAATAATAGGTAAATACCCTGAATAATATTTGAAGTATTAAGCGACAGGTTCTTAACACTAAATCAATGCACTATTCGAAAGTCTTGTTTAAATCGTCATACATAACCTGGTGCCGTTTTAAGTATTATCAGCAAATAATACTATATTATTATGTTTGTCTACTAAGTTAGGTAGATCATTTATATAAACAAGGAAGAGGAATAGGCCTAAGATTCAATTTTCCCAATTCAATCTTGAGATTGAAACCTCCATATCAACAGAGCCCTAGGGAAATCTAAATATCACTATGAAAATTATTAAAGCAATGATTTAATAATACTTTAACGAGGTTTGTAGTCGACAGCCGCAAGCCGTCTGCATGGGAGGAGCAGGTTTTAAATTAAAAAGTTAAGATTGAATAATTTCATAATAGGAGTATTATTTTTTACATGAACATAAAAAAATATGGACCCTGGACATTTTTTTGCCAAAGGGGTGCTTCCGCGTGTGCCACATACACTATACTATATATACAATTTATCTAATGTAAAATGATGATTTCTTGAAATACTTCTTACAGTAAGGATAGAAAAACTTTTTTTACAAAGTTTATAAGAATTTCTTGAACAATATATGCTCTAGTGGTACTATAACTGTTAAAAGATTTGTTTTAGGGTCCATTTGATGTTAAATGGTAATTAGTACCTAAAAAATTAAAAATATGGAGAAGCATTGTCGCCTTTGAATTTTGGATAGGAAAAAGGGGAGTAGGATACTGCTAAAGAAATTTGAGGATCGGATTCACGTTTTGTCTTTCTCTCCGTAATTTACGTCCGTATAAATTACGTGATGTCTAAATTTAAGACTTTCGTCTCTTAAAACCTCCAAATTAATTGCTTCGTTTACTCTTGCTTTTAAATACCTGGTGATAGAAACTTTTTAATCTAAAGTGTATATTTTATTCAAGTTGTATCTCGTAATACCGGGTATTGTTTTTTCATTCAATATGTAAGTATTGTCATTTGAGCAGTAAAATATGCAAATATCAAAAGGACCTTATTCATGATTTCTAAAAAGTTAAGTTTTTATTATTAAGCCACAAGTTGTTCACACTAAATCAATGCACTATTCGAAAGACCGGCATAAAGGCCGCATGGTAATTTCTTAATTACTTACAATTAAAAAATAACATATTATTATTTAAGAAACCGGCCGTGGTCACAGGTTGACGGCCGGCCTGGTCGAAATCAAACCTCAGGCAAATAAAGATATTCCCGATTTCTTAAAGAATAATATATAATGAAGCGCGATAGTTTAAAAGTGTAAAAATAATAATTTGAAATTTATTACTTATTCAATTTAACGTTGAAAAAAAGCTTCTGTAATCAAATCATAAGCAATCCTATTAGTAATAATTTTCTTTAAGATTCTTTATTCTACATACATTATAAAAACGAGTACACAAATTCACTAACAGCAGAAAGTTTGTATTAGCTTCCTGCCCATATGATCTTTGTAAGTCTTTAAAATCCCAAAGTAAGAGAATCCCAGACGTAGATCAAAAAGAAAGAGAGTATAAACTTTGAACTTTATAAGTTTTCAATTGAGATATATTTCTTGCAGTTGTAAATGCTTTTGAAGTCACTTTACTAAGAAACTAAGAATGTAAAAGAATTTATTTTCGTTCTTTGTGGCTAGTGATGAATCGACTTTAACGAAGTAAAACTAAACAAGCTGTCGGTAAACTTGCTACGATTAAAAAAACTTAAACTTGTTTGAAAGAAAAAGCTTAAGAAGGTTGTTTGTTGTTTTCTAAAACATAGATATTTAGGTAAGGTAGCTTTTTTAACACTATTTTAATTAAACTTGCGGATATTGCATACTTTATTTGGTTATAATATTCGCTATTTCTGCAATATCGATGAAAGAAATTTGTCGAAGTAGAGACTTTAGATGCCTACCTCGCCTCAACATAATGCCAATGTTTTTCATTATCTATATTGAAATACTGGTCCTACTAGCACATCTATCAATACACAGTCCGTTAGTAATTTGAGAATTTGAATATTGATTTTTATTTTCCATCACTAAGAGAATAATAAAAAAGCTATTTTTAGTTTTATTTAAATATATAAATGTTAATGAGCAACGTAAGAAGCTACTTTTAACAATTCTAATTCTCTTACCATTTGGGGTGAGCTAGGTAAGTTCACATGGTGCTATGAATAGCTTGACTCATGAGTTTTATATTATTGTTAAATGTTGTTACCTCAAGACAATGTTTGGTAACTAATAAGATACGAGGCATTGTGCGTCTTATTCCTAAGATATAAACCAAAATGAATGTTATAGAATTCTATACTTGGTAAGTCTCTCTGAGGTCCTAATATTAATAACTATATTTATTTATGTTAAAGTTAGTGAAGATAATAAATAAATAACTAACTTGTTTCTGAATGAAAAATATACATTTATATTTTACATGTATATTGCCTAAAATGTCTTTCTTTTTTTACAAAGATAATGTAAAACTCTCCTGAGAAGAATAAGGACAATAAATTCATCTTTATTAATGTCGTATTGGTATTACCTTCTTGAACCTAATTCTGATAAAAACTTAAAATTACTTCATTACAACTTAAATTTAGATTCATTTCAATGTATGTAATGCTTCGAAACATGCAATTTATAATTTAATTTGAATTTCATATTATTAGGACTTGTTTTAATAATACACAGTACTTGCACTTCAATGTTTAATATGTCCACAATTTGTAATAGAATGGGCGAGAGCAACTCGTTTTATAATATTTTAACACTATAATATTTAGCTGAGGGTAATTTACAATTTAATAACCAACTTACAGATGCCATTTGCTTAATTTATTTATACCTTATAATAAGTTCTAATAATTAATAAAAGATTAAACATTATGTTAAAATATCCTATGCTTCTTATTCTTAACACATTTAACAGTAAATACTATATAACATTCCATAATTACGTAGGTGGCGCTGGCCGTATACTATTTCGAAACTTATGAACTAAGGTATTTTAATAGTTTAGGTTTTTTATCTAAAAAAAAGTATTAATTCTAATATCATATATGTATATTCATTCTAATATCATATATATGTTATATTTTATATGAATGAAGAAGATGGTTTTTCTAAAGTGTTTGTAAGTAGTATAAAACGAAAGGAATTCCGTAAATATGTTTAAAATTTCGAAAAAGTTTTTCAATCCCGCGAAGATCAACAGTTTAAAAAGAGGAACTCTCATAGATTGAGCAGTAAACTGTTTAAAGTTTTAAGAAGTTTTCATATTATGTATAGGTTTCCTAAAGCTGCATGCCAACACCCTATATAGTCCAGTCATACTATACTAAAGTGGAAAATATTATTGTAATGTACCAAATAAAACACCGAAATATTAATTTAGATAATTAAATTGGAACATCAGTTGAACTTGAAATGCTTCTTGCGAAATTAAAAAAGTAAATGTAACATTAACCAATAAATTGGTTTTGGGTTTATTTCAATAATAGATTTCACATTTTTAACACTAATACTAAATTGAACCTCGTACTAATTTGTTTATTTATTTATATGTTACAAAAACTTCTTTAAGTTTTATAATTATACAATAGGTTGACTGTTTCTACAGTGTCCTTAAAATCGCTTGATGGCTAATTTTATACTTCTTTGATTTTAAGTTTTAAATATCATATGAATTTACTTACCTCATTTTTAGGAAAACAAAGAATAGCTTCTTATTAAGTCCTGATTTTGATACGATTAAAGTTCAATAACGTAGACAAAAGCTGAATTACAACCCTGGATACCAACCCGGTCGCGCTACCAAAACGTCCTACTGTGACGATATTCGCATTGACGTAGTTAGGACTGTATTTATAATCGTCTTTATCGGTACGTTGATGGCATCTTTTAGTGCTTTTGCAAATCCTATTAAACGTTTGAAAACTTTTAGTAAGGAATATACACATCAATATATATATAGTTCTCTAAACAAAAAAGCTAGCCCATCAGATTCAGTATATAAAATATAAGCGTATGCTATTTGTTTAAGGACGTTTATCCTTGTGTTCACAAATTCTTATAAATATTTATTCCACTTTATATGAAGTATATATATATATACTCATAAGAAGGGCAGAAAATATCTGAAGAAATATGATACGATAAATAAAGAAATCCTGGATATTTAATAAGTTGTCAAATATTATTTAGAATTCCCAGAATTAACGCTAGATTTGAAATTGAAGTTATTCATTTAGGTTGACTTATTTATCTTATATTTTAAAGGTTAATTACATTATTTACGGTATTATATAATATTATGAAATAAAGTAAATGGTTTGTGTTGGTGAAAGTGTCACCAGCATTTAAACACGTTCATATCTACACTAACAAACCTCTGTTTATTATAACGGAAACTTGAGTATAAGAAGATATTAAAACTAGACATTATCTAACACTCTATCCTCTCGTAAGGCTTCCACTAACTTGTCTAGACTAAGAGTGATGAAAGTGTAAACGCTTAAATTATAGACTAAGCTTAAGAGAGATAAGTAAAATGCATCACGATAATATGAAGCTCAACATAAGTGTGTATTATCGTAGAGTGTACCCTACTGTTTACAACTGACGCTGCTCAAGGCCCAAGATTTGAAACGTTACCAGAACTACATTTACATTGCCGTTTCCAGCCATTGAGCCATAGATGACAATATAAAAGCGTGATTCAAGATCTACTTGCCTGGAAATAAGAAATTTGCCAACCCTACAATCTGACATTAAATCATCATTAGTAAATACACTTATGGATATAGGAAAAGTACTTAATTTGGAGATTCAATCATCTGAAATTAAAGACGCATTCAAAATTAAGTCTAAGGATCCAGAACGTAAAACTGCTATTGTCAATTTCACCACAGTAAGAACGAAAGAAAAAATTATCAGCTCTTATAAGAAATACATAAAAGAAAGCGGTAAACTAACCACCGAAACTTTAAAATTGTCTGGATCAACAAAACCAATATTTATCTCAGAAAACCTTACCTCAAAACTGAAAAAACTATTCTTTCACTCACGGGAATATGCAAAGGCAAATAATTACAGATTTTGTTGGGTCTCAAATGGTAAAATATTTCTGCGTAAAAAGGACGGCGGTACACTGATCAGGATAAATAATGATAGCGACTTAAGTCACCTTTCAAATAAAATATGACTAGTCACCTCGGAAATACCAATATTATATTACAATTACTATTATTATTATAATTATTGTTCAGTTCTTTTTATAAATTCTTTTTTGTTTTGTATGTTATGTTTGGAACTATCTTTTAATTATTATTTTACTATTGTTATGTACTTAAATTTTAATAACGTAACTTGTGATGTAAACATACGCTTAAACCCCTATTTCGCATACACACACTCACACTTACACATTAACACATCTACACAAAGTAACTTTCAAATTAATTTTACAACCAGGTTTTTCGGAAATATAAAATATACCCATATTTTCTTTCAACTCATGTATCTTTTAATGATGCTAAAATTAATGTGGCAAATGAAAATAATAATACCGACTGTTATGGTTCATTCGTTTATTTTACAGTTCGATTATGGATGACATTAAAACTGTTGTGAATGATATCGAAAATTATTCCCTTTCCGACTCTAATACTTGTACCCCTGAGGATATTATTGTTAAGACGCAACACATTCGTGAGTCTTTTAAAGTCCTTCACTTAAACATTCGAAGTATTAAATGTAATTTTGAAGGCCTTCTGGTCTTGTTAAACAGGATTCGACTACAAGCTGACATTATCATCCTTTCAGAATGCTGGCTCAGCAAATCTCCCATTTTACCTTTACTACCAGGTTACAATCCTACGGCTTCTAATTTCGTTACACAAAATGATGGGGTTGTAGCCTATATCAGAGAGGAGCTAGATTTTGTTGTCACTCTACCTGAATTTAAAGATGCCAACTGCGTACTTATTAAATTTAACCAAAAAATCGCTGTTGTTGCTCTTTATCGTTCTCCATTATACACGAATATGAATCCCTTCATAAGCAGTTTGGATAATGTATTGACTTCATTATCTAGTTTTCCAACAGTTATATTAGTCGGTGATATAAACATTAATATTGCTGCCGATAATGTTGATCAGCATTCAGATGATTATTTAAATCTTTTAGCCTCACACTCCATGACTCCAGCTCACCTAATACCTACTCGACTATTAAATTGTTTGGATCATGTAATTATAAAAACCCGCTATCGCTCTGTTTCCTTAATTCTGGACTCTTATATTACCGACCATTCACCGATATTTTTCTGTACTGCTACAAAACCTAATCCAACAAATCTTAAGGGTAGTATAGTCAAGTTGGACACCACCTCTATTATAAAAGAATTAAATAATACAGATTTTTCTAGGGTTCTTTCTTCAACTGATCCTAATTCTGCCGCCTCGATGTTTGTCGAAACCATTTCGAATATTATTAAGAAATATAGAAGTATAACAAAAATATCTAGCCGAACATTTATTATTAAACCGTGGATAACACCTGGACTCTTGAAATGTATCGGGCATCGAGACAAACTCTATACCAAACTAAAAAGGGACCCTAACAATGATTTAATTAAGATAACTTTTAATAGGTACCGTAATTTTTGTAACAATTTATTAAAAAAAGTTAAACGGCAGTATGAACAGAACGAATTTGAAAAAAAGAAAAATGACCCCATAGCTACTTGGAAGCTCATAAAACAAATAGCTAACCTCAGACCTAAAAAAATACTTCTGAAAAATTGCTCAGCATTGCTCCGAATCCTGTTACGTCTGTAAACGTTGTTAATAGCTTTTTTTCAAATGTTGGAGTGCGCTTAGCATCTGAAATTAATAAAAATACAAACGCTTCAACTTTCACTGACCCTTCTAGTATGTCTTCCTCCCTTCTCATGTCTAAACACACAAATTCAAGCTCCTTGGTATGGTTTTCAATAGACAATATTGAATTAAACGAAACCATTTCGGGTCTTAAGGATAACTGCGCTGTAGGCTGGGATGATATTCCCGTATCAATTATCAAATTAGCTAGAAACTCTCTCATACCCATCCTCAATTTCCTATTTAATTTATGTCTAACCTCTGGTGTTTTTCCTGAAGTTTTTAAGAAAGCTGTAGTACATCCCATCTACAAGACTGGAGATAAGAATTGTATTAGCAATTATAGACCAATATCAGTACTCAGCTCATTATCTAAAATCTTTGAAAAAATTCTAAATAAGAGACTTCAAGCTTATTTAGAAACATTTAATATCTTATCACCGCAACAATACGGTTTTAGATCGCGAAGATCAACTGAAGATGCTGTTATTGATCTTACTACCACAATTGTTAAATGTCTTGATCAACAGATGAAAACATTATGTATTTTTCTTGACATTACTAAGGCATTTGATACTGTGTCTGTGTCCTCATTGCTTATAAAGTTAAATGATATTGGCATCCGGGGTGTGGCTTTCAATTTGTTGAAGGATTATTTGACTGGTAGATGCCAAGTAGTAAAAATTAACGATTACGTAAGCGCTGAGGAGGAAATTACTTTTGGTGTCCCACAAGGTAGTGTTCTTGGCCCTACTCTCTTTCTTATTTATGTAAACGAGCTGTGTGATTTGGCAATGGATAATATTAAAACGATAATGTACGCCGATGATACGGCTTTAATAATCTCTAGTAAAACTTGGTCTGAAACCTTTTTGAAAGCTGAAACTGCATTGGCTACCATTTCCAAATGGCTAACTATTAATTTACTAACGATAAATTACACTAAAACTCGCTTTGTATGCTTCACTAACCGCACTCAAGATCTTCCATCTGGTTCTCTCACTCTACGGATCCATAATTGTGTTCAAACTTATAATGCCGTCTCTTGTCAATGTCCCAAAATAGACTATAGCTCTAATATTAAGTATCTTGGTGTGTGGCTTGACTGTACTCTTTCTTGGAAGTCACACATCAAATGTACGGTTTCCAGAGTTAGAAAACTGATTGTTGCTTTTAAGTCTCTAAGAAATTCTGCTGACTTTCAATGTCTCAAGTTTGTTTATTATGCACTCGCGCAGTCAGTTCTCTCATATTGCATCACATCATGGGGTGGTGCTGTTAAAACCCATATACTAAGTCTAGAAAGAGCTCAACGTGCAGTTTTGAAAGTTATGACACATAAAAGCATTCTTTTTTCAACGAAAACCCTTTTTTCACAGTGCCAAGTTTTGACAGTCAGGCAGCTTTTTATTTTGGCGACCATAATGCGGAAACACTCACAACTTCACTATGATCCTGAGCTATCGGAACGTCGAACAAATAGAATATGTGACATAGAGCAACGACGTTCTGTTTTAGCAAGTCGTCATTTCTACCACCTGAGTTCTTCACTATATAATAAAATAAATAAAACATTAGAAATTTATCCCCTAACCAAATATAAATGTAAATCCAAGTGTACCTCATGGCTATTAAGCCTATCTTATGAAGAAACCGAGACTTTGATTTTGAATTTCTCTAAATAACCTGGACACACACACACACACACACATACACACACACATACACACACACACACACACACACACACACACACACACACACACACACACACACACACACGCACGCACGCACGCACGCACGCATACACGTACCCACGCACACACACACACATACACGTTGTTTTTGTGTTATATAATTTTGGAGCAATATTACACATCATGAAGTGGGCGTTGGCGCTGCGCCGCAGTTTTTAACTTTTGCAGTTGTCAACATGCATCTTGTTAATGTAATACTTGTATTTTGTTTCAAATTAAAACATTTTTATTTTTTTTTTTTTTAATATCTGAGACGATCACTGCTACCGAAGTAAACATGTATTGTTTATTCTGAAACAGAATTAAACTTAGTTCTTACTAACAGCAATATAGTTTAGAAGTGGTAATTTGGGATATTTTGTTCTTGCATCCAGATTAATGTTATAATAATACAGAATAATATTTGCATTATTTTATGAGTAAAAAAAAATATTCATACAAAGCGTTGTTATAATAAAAGCGTCGCTGAAATATGATTCGGCATTTTCTAACCTACATAAATTTTTATATAAATCTGTCAATGGTTTACAAACGAATTAGCAACCCCTGAAGTTGCCTTTGGTGCTTTGACCAAAGCCTGCTGGTATTTATATAAATGTACACACGAAGCAACATATACATGATGCTCTACTTTTTGTCTGTTTTCAATTTTACCCTAGTGAAAAGCATTCTATATGTTTTTCCGTGAAAAATAATAAAAAACCGAAATGAATAGTCTTAACTAAACATGAATTATGATGAATTCATACCAAATTTGTTGATATTATTTACTATTAAACCAAAAAAATCTTTTGGTTTGATTATCATGTACGGACCAAAAGGATTTTTTTTTAATTAATTACCTACAGCCTTTGCTTCGTTACCATCTTTTTATATTGTTATGTATTTAAATATGATGAATGATTCATTAGTTTCTTTATGTATTATGTACTGTATTAAAAATTTTGTATTAAGATTATATTTGTAAGATGATTTTAAATAATGCTTTGATATAATATACCAAACCCTCTATTTAGTATAGATAAAGTATGTGTCGCGGTCGGGGGCTGCGGTCTTAGAAGACCGGAGCGGCGTTACGCCGAGGTCGCTAGATTGGACCTCAGCTACCGCACCCTTCCGCTTTTGTAGGGCGAAACGAACCCTGTCCGCAGGAGTGACGTCAAGTCGGGTGACTAATGATCACTCCTAACGGGCGCCGGTGATTCGTTTCTCATGGATATAAGGGTCTCGACTCGAAGGGGTAATTAAAACGAGCATGTAAGGACACTCAATTAACCTAGTCACGAGTAGCGTTTTCGATCGGGCTCTTCTACGATCCTCCCGTGCAATATTAGGGCTCTTCTACGATAATCCCTCACGATGTTAAGATTCAGGGCTCTTCTACGATCCTCCCTGTTCTTCTTTCTTCAATGTTGCGGTCCGAGGCGAATGGAATACCTCATCCCTGCGCTAGCCGTTTATTAACTAGCCGGATTTACCGTAAAGAGAGCCGCTGAATAACAACGCATTTTACGCGTATTTTTACTATGCCCCCGTGACTAAGTTTCATATAACTTTATTCGTTTTATATACACAGACATTACAATGCAATATTAAAAAAGGTTACAAAATTATCTTTATATACACATATCATGGTTAATGAAAACTATATAAATACAAAAGTTACAAAGAATGAAATAGTAAAAATATAAGAAATTCTATACAATATAAATCGCTTTAAAGTCTTATTTCTTATAAACTATTATTCTTTCACATAAAGTGTAATACCATATTACGTTCGTCCCGTTATGTACTATCTATTTATTTCACTTTAAACAAGTTTTACATAATTTTCTATTCATTCGGGGTATATTGAGAGCGAAAGAGATAGCCTTCGAATGCTATCTCTCTCTTTCTTAGTGTTGCACAAAAGAATGCTCCGTAGCGAGTGCGACAAACGCTTACTATTTAATGTTTCTAAGTGATTTTAAATTTCTAACAAGTTATATGAATTAATGAATTATGATCAAAACAATGAAATATTATTAATTAATTAATATTGAGAATTGTCGCCGACATCCTCCCCCTCGTGCGAAGCACCATTTCTCAGCTAGGCGACCCGATGTTCCCTCCCGACGTTGCGCTCCTACGAAGCCGTCGTCTCGTCCGGTGGCGTCCCGTTGCACGTCGTCTGGTGCGGGACCAACAACACCACCTTGGAGCTAGGCCTCTTCAAGAGACCTCCGGCCGTGCGCACGTCAACCACGCGCGTGCGGCCGTCGGGTCCCGGGTAGATTTGCACGATCTCTCCGCGCGGCCAGGTATTCCGTGGCAGCGTAGAGTCGACGATGAGGACCACGTCCCCCCGCCGCAGGTCTGGAGCGTCTCTTCTGCCGTCGAGTTTCCTCGGGATGAGCGTGGGCAGGTACTCCTTGACCCACCTCGCCCAAAAGCGGTCGGCCAGATGCTGCACCGCCTTCCAAGTGTGTCGCCTTATTTCACTGTCGTTGAAGGCCCCGACCCTCGGGGCCCCACACGACCTACCTATTAGGAAATGATTAGGGGTGAGGGACTCTCCCTCTTCGGTCTCGACTAAGGGTCGAGAGTTTACAATGTGCTCTGCCTCTAATAGCAGTGTATGTAACGTTTCTTCCTTCGGCTGTTTCTCCTTAAGGGTTACCGCCAGGGCCGTCTTAATGGAGCCCACTAGCCGCTCCCATGCGCCTCCCATATTGGGCGCTCCTGGCGGTATAAATTTCCATCGCATGCCTATAACTTGCGCCTCTGCAGCCAGTTTCTCTTGCTCGCGCGTGTCCCAAGCATCTTGTAGCTCCTTATTCGCCTTCACGAAGTTAGTGCCGTTGTCGCTGAACATTATCCGCGGCGTCCCCCTGCGTGCGACCATACGTCGCAACGCGAGGATCATGGAGTCCGCCGTCAATGAGGTGACTAGCTCCAGATGAACTGCTCTGGTGGTTAAACAAGTAAATAGCGCCCCCCATCTCTTCTCGTTACGGCGGCCTACAGTGACGGTCATGGGTCCGAAGTAGTCCACCGCGGCGCAAGTGAACGGTGGTTCACCAAACTTCAGTCTCTCATGTGGTAGGTCTCCTGTAGGCGGCGTCTTCGGGGTGCCCTTGCGCACCTTGCACCACTGGCACTCGTGGGCCGTCGCTCGCACGGCCGATCGTAGTCCTAATATCCAGAACCGCTGCTTCAGTTCGTTCATGACAGTCGCGTGGTTCCCGTGGTTGAAGGTATCGTGATAGTGCTTGATGATCAACCTAGTGATCCTGTCCTTTGCATCCAACACTATTGGTTGCTTCATGTCGCCGTCTATACCTCTCGCCGCGTTAATCCTTCCTCGGACCCTTAGTAGTCCGTCTCCTATGGTGAGATCCAGCCTTCTAAGCTTGCTAGTTCTGTCAAGTTGCCTTTTCTCCGATGTGTTCTTGATCTCGTTCTTGAAGCACTCTTGACTCCTTCGTAGCAGCAATTGTTCCGCCCTCAACAGGAGGTCGGGCCCTAATGGCCGCGCGCACGCCCGTTCGTCGGGCGTTGAAGACGAGGGCAACTTCACCCTTGCCTTCTTAGCGTATCTTCTCCAGGCTGGATCCTTTCTACGTGTGATTAACGTCTTCTCAGTCTTTCTTCGGCACAAGTCGATGAATTGCAGTACCCGCGCCGTTGTTCTCCATAGCCTCACCCACCTAGAGAACCTAGCAGGTTCTGGCGTGGACGAGTCGCTGGCGGTCGTCGCGGTCACTGTGTGCTTCACTTCTCTGTCTTCGACTGTAGGCTGCGACTTGAAGCTTCGGTGCTCGGGCCATTTCTCCTCGTTCATACTGAGGAACTCAGGCCCCGTGAACCATCTGTGGCCCTCCGCGAACTGTCTCGGTGCTCCCCGGGTCGCGTCGTCCGCCGGGTTCTGACTCGTCGGTACCCAACGCCACTCGTTTGGACGCGTCGTGTCTTCTATCTCCGCCAACCTGTGCGCCACGAACGGTTTGAACGTCCGGGGATCCGAACGTATCCACGATAATACTGTACTTGAGTCCGTCCAGTAAGTCTTCTTCTTCGGGGCGATGTCCAACTCTTCTATGGCCGATTGCGCCAGCCTCGTCCCTAGCAGCGCGGCCTGCAGCTCTAACCGCGGGATGGATATTGGCTTGAGCGGCGCCACGCGCGCCTTCCCAGTCAATAAGTTTACCGTCCAACGGTCGCCTTGACGCTGCCTCCAGTACACCGCGCACGCGTAGGCCGTCTCACTGGCATCTGTGAAGATGTGTAGTTCTCCTTCTTCTCGAGACGGCGCAAAGCACCTCGGTATCCTCAGGTCCTTTAACAACTCTACGTTCTGTAGATAAGATCGCCAAGCCTCTTCGCACCCGGGCGTTATCGCTTCATCCCAACCGATGCCGCTACGCCACAAGTCTTGAATCAACCTCTTTCCTTGTACGAGGACTGGAGACGCGAGACCCAGGGGGTCGAATGTAGACATCACTGCACTCGTCACCTGCCTCTTCGTCGGCGTCATCTCCGCGTAGACTACGTCTTCGTCTAAGTTCCGAAAACAAGTTCTAAAACCCAAGTGGTCGTCCCGCGTGAACCAACGGAGACCCAGCGTCTTCTCTTCCTTCGACCCCAGTTCTACCTCCGAACTCGCCTCTCTCTCGTCGGAGATCGCCTGGAGTACCGCAGGTTGGTTTGAGGCCCATCCCCTCAACTCGAAGCCGGCCTTCTTGTGAACCTGGAACACTTCGCGGGCGACCTTCTTAGCTTCTTCTTCCGTGTAGAAGCTGTGCAGGTAGTCGTCCATGTAGTGGTTAGCCCTAATGGCCTCTGCGGCCGCGGGGAACTCCCCCTCGTGTTCAGCAGCATTTGAGTTCTTCACGTGGATGGCCACGCTGGGCGAAGAACAAACACCAAATGTCACTGAAGTCATGCGATAATGCTTCGGAGGCTTCTCTCGCTCATCTCCGCGCCACAAGAAGCGTAGACTGTCCCGGTCTTCAGGCCTCACCTTTATCTGCAGAAACATCTCTTTTATGTCGGCCACCACGGCCACTGGCCGCTGACGGAAGCGTAACAGGACGCCGAACAACGGTTGAAGTAGATCTGGCCCAGGTAGTAGCATGTCGTTCAGGCTTTTACCCCCGAACTTAGCTGCGGCGTCGAACACTAGCCTCATCTTCTTCTTAGTCGGATGAGTCACGGCGAAATGAGGCAGATACCATCTCCTTGCAGACGTGGATTCCTGCTGAGCCTCCTCCGCGTAGCCGCTGTCCAACAGGTGCTGCACCTGTTCTCCGTACTCCTTCTTGAGTGCCGGGTCCTTATCCAACTTCTTCTCGATATTCCGCAGCCTGTTCTCAGCCGACTTTAAGTTATCGAGTGTTTCTTCGTTTTCGTTCTTCCACAGGAGCCCAGTCTCGAACCGGCCATCTTCCATTCTCCTTGTGGTTCTTAGGAGTTGCTCTAGCGCCTTACCTTCCGCATCGGTAGAGGGTCGGCGCGGTTGGACCCCGAGCGACTCGATCGCGAAGTGGTCCTTCATCAGCTGCTCCAGTTCATCTTCTGAGGCAGCGGTGTGCGCGCACGTCATCACGTTCATTGGTCTCGACGCTCCGCCGTCGGAGCCGTGCAGCACCCACCCCAGCTGAGTCAATGATGCTACAGGTTGATTCCTTTTTCCTCTTCTTATGACCCGCGTTATGATGATGTGCCAGTTGTCTTGACCGATGAGCAATCGAGGCTTCTCCTCGTCGTATACTAAACGCTCTAACATGCGTTTAAGGTGCGTGCACTTCTTCAATCTTGTTTTATCTAACCTCTGAGGTGTAGATCTTTTATCGTTCTCACTCCTTCGAGTGTCTGCCGCCGCGAGTGATGTACACCCTTCAGCTTGAGGTTGACGCGCATGGAATCTTCACTTCCCAAGATCTTGCCTCCGACCGTCTCCAAACGTAGAGGCTCCTTCGGCCCCTTCAGGCCGATCTCATGTGCCACTGAAGCATCAAGTAAAGTCACTGTGGACCCTTCGTCCAATAACGCCAATATGGTAGCAGCCCCCTTCGGGCCGTACACCTCTACCGGTACCATCTTCAAGTACGCCCTCGGCGCGGTCAATGCGTTCACCGGTAGCACTACGTTGTTTGACTTTTCTTTTTCTTCTTGCTTCTGGCCTTCTTTCTTGTAGTAGTGAAGCAGGTTATGATGCGTCCTCTTGCAGTCCTTGCAAGGCGGCTTCTTACAATTTTCTTTTCTATGCTTGCCTTGCAGGCAATTAAAGCACCCTCCATGCTTTATCACTATGTCCCATCTCTCTTTGACGGACGCCTGCAAGAACTTCTTACATCCCGCTAACGGGTGTTCCCCTTGACAGTGCGGACATGAGGGCTTCTTCTCAACACTAATATCGACCGCGGCGTGCGCGGCTTGTTGTCTGTACGTACCTTGTCTCCTTATCGTAGGTTCCAGAAGTGCGTACGGCCCGCACCGATCCGCCTCTCTATTGAGGAAGTCGGCCACTGTCACCAGGTCGCTTTCTTCATGATCGGCGGCGTAATCGAACCACCGATACTTCAACACCGCAGGTAGCTTCTCCACTATTGTCTTCATTATCTCTGGAGACTGTAGATACTGCGGTTTTCTTAATCCTTTCACTGTTGCTACGACGTTGTTCACTTGACTCGCGAATATGCAGACGTCGCGCGCATTCTCGCCGATCTTCGACAGCCCCTTCAGCTTGTCCATCTCGGCGAGCACCAACACATCCGGCCTCCCGAAGCGACGCCTCAAGGCGTCTATAACATCTTCGGGTGGACACTCCGAATACAAGAGGCTCTTCACCGCCTCCCTTGCTGTTCCCTTGATGGCCTTCCTAAGCCTGGCCATGTTCTGAGGGGGTGTAAACAGCCCTCCCGTGTCCTCATACACGGTCCTAAAAGCGATCCATTCGCCTATCGCGCCGTCGAACAGGGGCAGCTCCGTCATGTAACTCGGCGCCGCCGTCCCCGCCTTCGGCACCGCTTGTATGGCCCTGATGATCGCCTCAGCCAAATCTTTGTTCCCCGAGACCGATGAGTGCACTTCTGGTTTGACTACCGCCGGCGAAATAGCTTGGATACTCGGCGGCTCCTCTAGGCTCTTCCTAGGCGCGTCGCCGGCCCCATGCCCCTTCCTGGGCACGACACTGGCAGCCTCTTCCAACCATTGATGCACTTCCGCTTCTTTATCTTGAATCTCTTCGTCGTCCGAATCAGCCAACCGCGACAGCTCTAGGTTGGCCCTGGCCACAGCGGCCCGAGCCTGCGCCTCGCGGAGCTCTAGCTCCGCTAGTTCGGCGCGTGCCTCTAGCTGTTTCTTCTTAGAAGCGGTGCTTCTGACCGACGACGCTCTTTCGCGTACGGTGGCGGCTGTCGGCGCGTTCTTCGTGTTGTCGGGTTTCGCAATCACTTCTGTACTCGTAGTTTCGTAGCTCGTTGTGGTCGCTTCCGTCGTCAGCTCCGTGGATGGCTCCGTACTACTTTCCCGTCCCGGAGTACGGGGAGGGGTACGGGTGACTCCCGGCGTTACGGCCCGCACCGCGCTCGACGCGGGCGCTTCTTCTACCGACGGTCGTTCTACAGTTTCGGACCCCTTGTGGCTCCTCGTGACCGGCATGGTTGCTTCGAAACCACTTAATATACACCCTTAATGAATCTAAACCCTTTAGATCCGGCTCGAAGGACCAGATGTCGCGGTCGGGGGCTGCGGTCTTAGAAGACCGGAGCGGCGTTACGCCGAGGTCGCTAGATTGGACCTCAGCTACCGCACCCTTCCGCTTTTGTAGGGCGAAACGAACCCTGTCCGCAGGAGTGACGTCAAGTCGGGTGACTAATGATCACTCCTAACGGGCGCCGGTGATTCGTTTCTCATGGATATAAGGGTCTCGACTCGAAGGGGTAATTAAAACGAGCATGTAAGGACACTCAATTAACCTAGTCACGAGTAGCGTTTTCGATCGGGCTCTTCTACGATCCTCCCGTGCAATATTAGGGCTCTTCTACGATAATCCCTCACGATGTTAAGATTCAGGGCTCTTCTACGATCCTCCCTGTTCTTCTTTCTTCAATGTTGCGGTCCGAGGCGAATGGAATACCTCATCCCTGCGCTAGCCGTTTATTAACTAGCCGGATTTACCGTAAAGAGAGCCGCTGAATAACAACGCATTTTACGCGTATTTTTACTATGCCCCCGTGACTAAGTTTCATATAACTTTATTCGTTTTATATACACAGACATTACAATGCAATATTAAAAAAGGTTACAAAATTATCTTTATATACACATATCATGGTTAATGAAAACTATATAAATACAAAAGTTACAAAGAATGAAATAGTAAAAATATAAGAAATTCTATACAATATAAATCGCTTTAAAGTCTTATTTCTTATAAACTATTATTCTTTCACATAAAGTGTAATACCATATTACGTTCGTCCCGTTATGTACTATCTATTTATTTCACTTTAAACAAGTTTTACATAATTTTCTATTCATTCGGGGTATATTGAGAGCGAAAGAGATAGCCTTCGAATGCTATCTCTCTCTTTCTTAGTGTTGCACAAAAGAATGCTCCGTAGCGAGTGCGACAAACGCTTACTGTTTAATGTTTCTAAGTGATTTTAAATTTCTAACAAGTTATATGAATTAATGAATTATGATCAAAACAATGAAATATTATTAATTAATTAATATTGAGAATTGTCGCCGACAGTATGTATATAGTCTTTAGTAAAATTATATTACCCTTAGACACTTTATAAAATACTTATGTACTTATGTATATACTGTTACATAGAAATTTCATTACTGTAGATAATTAAATATTTATAATTTTAATATTATCGATTTCTTATTATCTGTTAAATTCGTAGACAAGGTAAATAATTTATCTGTTGACAGCTAATTACAAACTCTTAATTAGTCTGTGACATTTCTTTTTGTTTAAAATATTGAATGTTGTCAGCTTAAGCTAACTTTATAATCACCAAAATGTTAGTGAAAATTTAAACATTTTATTAATAATTACTATTTTAAATTTCATTTATTAATCACTAGCTGTAGCCCGCGGCTCCGCCCGCGTGTAGGTTGCTTTTCGCGTAATCTGTGGAAACTACAATTATCCAAACCTATAATAGACTTATAGTTAATTCTATAGTATTCTATTCCCGTGGAAATTTTATATATATAGGCATTACATTGCTACGATATCAAACTGAAAATAATAACATACATCTACATCACACACACGACCAGGAGATTATTCAGATATACGTATTAAAGCATATGGATTCGAAATATTATGTTTTTGAGAATATTAGTATAGATATAGATATAGAAAATCAAATGCTGTTTAGAGCAAGGTTGTTCATAATTTATTTGGATAAGGAATTATATCGTAATTATTAAAACACCTTCGAAAGTGTATATTATTTTAGAACTAATTTCATAACCATAGAAAACGTTATAGTGAGTCAACCTTAAAAGCTAGATATATCTTGTCGCGGACTTCTTTTTAAAACTTTTAAAGAGAAAGAATTTCATAGAACATCATTTTTGCGTAACTTTCAAACATACAAAAAAATAATTGATGACTGATGACTTCGGAGGTCAGACCTGCCGTATAAGGGTCCATGTGACAGGGGTAAACCTTGACCACATAAATAGCGGCTCAATCCTTTATAACCAGAGGGTTGACAAGGTTGAGATGCTATAAACATAAACAATAGGACAGAAGGAGGCGAGGACGTGTGTGGCCGCCCGCAGATAGTTGGGGGCCCAATTAGTGGGTTAGCCAACCACGAAAGGCTGCCCCACCAGCTGCGCCAGTGTGTACGCGCGGAACGACCTCTGTATTCAGCGTCTCCGTCACCTTGAAGACCCCACTTTTTCTTCCCTATGGGTTTTAGTGGACACAGGAAACGAAAAAATCATGTATTCCTGTGTCTACCGTTCGCACAGCGGTGACTAGGAGACAACTCGTTTATTTGAGTATCTCAGTGAGGCTGCAGATATAGCTCTGTATCAGTACCCTTCGGCGCAGTTCGTCTTTCTGGGGGACTTTAATGCCTGTCATCAGGACTGGCTGTTCCCGTACCAGAAAACCGACCATGCTGGAAGAGAAGCGCGGAACTTTGCGTTGTCCTTGGACCTCTTTCAGCTGGTGAGGCAAGCGACCAGGGTACCAGATGTGGTAGGCCATACAGCCAATTGCCTGGACCTTCTGCTGACAACTGATCCGGACAGGTATCGTGTAGAGGTCACTTCCCCCTTGGGAACCTCCGATCACTGTCTGGTGAAATCTGTATTTACATATTCCCCACCAGCTTTCGAACCACATGGTGTTAGGCAAGTATGCAGGCAGGCAGTAAATACAAGTCAGCAGATTGGGATGAGATGCGGCACTTTTTTGCGTCTTAACCTTGGCGGCAGGTCTGCTTCTCTTCTTTGGATCCGTCGAGTTGCGCGGATGCTATAACCGATGTGGTGCACCAGGCAATGGAGTATTTTATTCCTTTTGCCGAAGTACCCATCGGTGGCAAAGCTCACCCATGGTTTAATGCAGAATGTGGTCATGCTCAAGACCGAAAACATTCGGCATATCTCATTTGGGCTGATGCTCGAACCCGCAAAACTCCGGATGTAAGTTCGAAGAAGAGAGCCTTTAACCAAGCTGCCAAGTCCTACAAAAAGGCATTGCGGAAGGCTCGTCTCGATCGAACTGCTAAGAATGGCGAAAAGCTCTTTGTCAGACCAACTGGCAGTCGAGCTTTCTGGTCTCTTGCCAAAGCGATCGAGTCAAACTTCTGCCAACCCTCACTGCCTGCTCTGCTGAAGCCGGATGGATCCCTGGCCGACACAGCAACAGAGAAAGTGAATGTATTTGCTTCTTTATTTGCTAAGAATTCGCATCTAGACACTGGCAATGCTTCTCCAGCACATCTTCCTCACTGCGGTATTTCGATGCCTGAAATCCGTATCAAGAACAAAGAGGTGTGGAGAACATTGTATCGTTTAGAAGTAAATAAAGCCAGTGGTCCTGATAGTAAACAAGCCATTCTGCCCAAGACTTGCGCAGGTGAGTTGTCTCCTGTATTGACACGTCTGTATCGCCTCTCTTTCCAGACTGGAAAAGTGCCGGAATCCTTGAAGCTTGCCAGCGTGCAAACCGTGCCCAAAAAAGGCAGCCGTGCCGATCCTGCCAATTATAGGCCCATTTCAATCACCTTCATACTCTGCAATATTATGGAGCGTGTATAGAACTCGCGGCTTCTAGCTTACGTAGACGGTAACGATCTCCTCAGTGACCGACAGTACGAGTTTCGACGAAAAAGGTCCACGGAGGACCTTCTAGCGTGCGCTCCACACATTTTAGGCGAGGCCATCGAGAGGAACGGAGAAGCGGTCGCCGTCTCTCTGGACGTCTCGAAGGATTTTGACAGGATCTGGCATGTGAGCCTTTTAAGCAAGCTTTCAGCGTACCGTATATCTCCTGGTCTGATTGGCTGGATAACGGATTTTCTGAGCCAGAGATCTCTCTCTGTGTAGTTATCGACGGGTGTTCTTCGGAACTCTTGACAATAAGTGCCGGAGTACCTCAGGGGTCCGTTCTTTCTGCAACTCTTTTTCTGCTGCACATTAACGATCTGCTGAAGCCCAGGTATCTATGGGTATGCAGACGACAGCACAGTTGTAGAAAGATATTGGCAGATATCTTTCTACAACGGTTCTCGGACTAGTAGAGATCAAGTACAATCTGAAAGAGAAGCCATGGTGCAACGTTTGAATGACAAACTTCAGGCAGTCTCCGCATGGGGCAATGCCAATTTTGTCTAATTCAACGCCACCAAAACGCAGACGTGTCTGTTCACCGCCAAAGGGAGCCCTTTCACCTTGGCTCCTACTTTCCAGAATGTATCCTTGGAATACAGTGACCGGCTTCAGTTGTTAGGCTTAGAGATCTCCTCGAACCTGAACTTTGATCGGTACTTTGAGTCCAGAGCAAGAGCAGCTGCAGGACAGCTTGCCGTTCTTGCCAAGGTGTGACAGTACTTTACACTGGGACAGCTTCTTATATTGTATAAAGCACACATCCGGTCGTGTGTAGAGTACTGTGGCCACATATTTGCTGGTGCCGCAAAGACTCATCTTGTGGTTCTGGACTCAATTGAGAGGCGAGCAAAGAGGCTTATTGGCGACCCTAAATTGGTTGACGCCAACCTCCACAGCCTTGAACATAGGCGTAGAATTGCTAGTCTCTAAGATACATTTTGGTGAGTGTGCGCAGGAATTACACGATTTAATTCCCCCATCCTCGTTCCGTTACCGGACGTCCCGACGCACGGCGGGTATCCATCCCTACGTTGTGGACACTCCACCTGTCCGACCGAATCGCTATGCTTCGTCTTTTTTAATGTGTACAGCGAAGGACTGGAAGAATTTGCCTGCCTCGGTATTTCCGGCCAAATATAATGTGGGTGTCTTTAAGAGATGAGTGAATAGGTTGCTAGGTTAATGCGCGTTACCACCTAAGACTACATTTCACTCACCATCAGATTCAATGTAGTAAAGCATTAACCTAGTTTTGTATATAAAAAAAAAAGTAATTTGAATCTTTACTCTGAATTAGAAGATGTTTCATAGGTTTTGAGACTTTATCTAATGTTATTACGTGGTAAAATTTAAGTATTTGTCCTGATTCGACCCTTGGAGTCGACATAGGCTAATGTTTATAGCTTGCGAGGCCTTTTTCCTCCATAAGGTATTATAAATTATTGTTATTTGAGTAGATGAATGTGAGATTAGTGTTATTATGTAGTTTAACCTGTAATTTAATCATAACAGGAGGTTTTATTTTATATACCTATACCTAGCTATAACTGTGTTTTATTCATTTTAATATAAATGTTGTATATTGAACCTTTTTATTATATAGTGCCAATTAGAAATTTAAATGTCAATTGGCAGTTGCTACAATTGTTAAATTCAGAATGTATTAAAAGAGTTGAGTTCTATATTTCAATCAGATATGTTCTAGTAATCAAATAAAACAAAACTAAGATATTCTGGTGTGTTTTCATTGTGAAGATGAAATTGTAAACACAAATACCCCGGCGTATCATCAACGTATACCATAGCTTTCTTTACAGTAGCTATCTTTATTTTTAAATTTATGTTTTTCCTTCGTTTTATATTGTTTTGATGGTTGAATTGTTATACTTTTTATATAATAAAGAATTTTATTATTAGTATTCTTTTCTCCATGATTGAGTGATACAATTACATGTTAAATCGTAAAAAAAATATGGTTTCAATATTATGCATAAGATATATGAACACATTTTAAATATAAGTATCTGCATATACAGATTGACATCAATAAATTTAAGCAATATTTTGTGACTCCATCTTATTGTAGTTTAAATGGCAGGAAAGAATTTTTAACCATTGATTGATTGATTTACCTGTGTATAACGAGTACCTACTTATAAATGTGAAAACAAGAGTGATAAAGATAACTATGTTAACTAACAAATTGGTGTTATATCATTCAGATTATATATTTTTTCCTTGTTCTAAGACCTGTAATATTGAAAGAAAATATAATTGATCTGTGATCTCTTCTGATTATACAAAGGCAATATACAAAGGTCTGTTGAGGGTAACATTCAAGTTGTACGTCATCAATAAAAACGAAAATTCAATTACAATATTTAAGAGATTTATTCTCAAAAAGATATACGTGATATAAGAAGACTAGCAATATATATTCATCCTTAACAGGTATGTATCCATTTAAGGCATGGTTTATTTTTTACAGTAAGTTTTCTATTCATAATCAGGCAACTTGGTCTTAAATACATGAAATGAGAGTAATTAGGTATGTGCAGGTATTTTAAAGTTATACTCTCTCAAATGTAAGGATTTTAAGCTGTAAATTGTCCTAGTTTTCGGTAAAACAAGATAACTAGCTATTTGATGACTTCGTTAACTATGGTCTATTATTTTAGTAAAACATATATTACTATAGATCTATCTGTTGAGAGATTTTTAAATAAATAATAAGCATGTTTTGTGTATGTAAAATTAACAAATAATCATTATTTCAGTTTAATTATAAATTTTAAAGTTTTAAAGGTATAACCGAAGTGAATTTTAATTATTTTGTTTTGTGCTGCTTGAGCGATACCTAGTTTTGTTTTAGTGGAACTTCCCCAGTCTTCAATGGAATATAGTATAAGGGGTTAGACTAGAAACTAAATGCGGCGTGATAGTCTCTATTTATTGCAGTATTCTTGGGAAGATAATCCATACACAAAATTCCTTTACAATTCCAAAAAACAGTGGATCCAATTCCAAGAAACAGTGAGCTTGGATATTGATCTTTTCACTTTGAACTTCCGTTGCGGATTTTTTCTTTTTTCTATCCACTTGAATAACTTTTTGACTCTAGATCAAAGTATCGAATCCATGTTTTATCGACAGTAATAATGCGACAAAAATATGTCAGGATTATCGCCACAGATGTCCAAAAACTCCTGTAAAGTTGTGACTCAATGCTGCTTGTCTTTCGGCATGAGCATTTTCGACACTCATCACGCGGATTTTTTTCATGTGCAGGTGATTAAGAAAATGTTCCTTAGCATTTTTCGCTGATGTTCTTAGCTTCAGCTACCTGCCACAACTTAATTCGCCAATCTTCAAAAGAAGTTTTTACACTTTTTCAATGTGTTCTTCGCTTCGGTAGCTGCAGTATATGGGTGCTTCGACCTGGGATCATCTTCTAGCGACTCCTTGTACTGTTTGAACACTCGGTTCTAATGATTTACGGTCGCAAATGAAGGTGCCCCATAGACCGAAGACTGCCCATTAACTGCTGACATCTCTTCAAATATTTCAGTCAGCGTTTTGTTCTTTTTTGAAAACATTTTATAACAGCTCTGTACTCTAATTTTGTGTAAAGTGCACATGACTCAGGAATGGTAACATTTACCGTTCTATCATTACAAAAAACGTAATGATGCTAGTTACATGACACTTGATTTATATACTCCTTATGATACCCGCACTTAGTAGTGTGTTGCACGAGTCATTAGTAATACTCAAAGGTACTTTGACTGAAAAAATTATCTAGGTGTCTAGGTATGGTAATGGAATTCCGTCCTATAATAGCCGAGGCAGGGTCGTAAAATATTTTTTTGTACAATTGTCCTTTACAAATTAATTATCATGGCCTGCGATTTATTAGTATTAAGTAATAAACCGTAATCCTCCGTCCACCAGTGTATCTTTTGAAGGTCGTCATTCACGGCATCGATAACATCTGCAAGCCCAGATAAAGTGACGTGTGGATAGAGCTGAAAATCGTCTGCATAGAGATGGTAGCAAAAGATATAACTTTGGAAATTTCATCAATAAAAATTGAGTAGAGTAAGTGAAGTAGAACGCCGCTTTGCGGTACTCCAGCAGACAGATACATAGCTTTCACAATCTGTTGACACCCGCAAAGATATGATTTAAACCAGTCAAAAACGGATGAAGATATTGAGAAAGTTAACAGAATACTAAGTAAAATATCGAAATCCACCGGATTAAAGGCGTTACTGAATTCAAGAAGAACTAGTATAAAAAGATGTTTAGTGTCTATAGCGTATGGAATATCATCTGTAATTTGAAGTAATGTAGTGCTAGTACTGTGGTAAGAACGGAAACCGGATTGAGAAGGACTGAATAGATTATTACTATAGAGGTAATCGGAAAGTTGCTTAAAAATCACGTCTTGAAGAACCTTAGAGAGAATAGGGAGTATAGATATATAGGTCGAAAGTGAGAAGGTGAAGAAGGATTAGATATCTTAGGTAATGGAATTACGTAAGCACTTTTCCAGGCCGTAGGAAACATATTAGTATCTAAGGTTAAGGTTACCCTTATTCTAGCCTTTTGTTAAAAATAGGGATAATTATAAGTAACAGGATTTCAATTAATAAAATGAGAATATCTCTACTAATATTGTCGTGTCTGATTGCTTTGAAAGAAATTGATAGAAGTGACACGTCTCCCTCCGTTATTTTTCAGTTTCAAGCATTTTTCAGTTTCTATAGAGTGCTAAACTTAAATTCTTTAGAAAGTTGCAGTGAAGGAGTAGAGAAATACGTGTGTAATAGTACTATTGATCTTATTTCTAATTAACAAAGGAGTATAGTATTTCCAACTTCCTGAATGTTTACTTTTTATATCAGAAGAACAATAACGAAAACAATCCAATAATAAACAACAAACAATAAATTTATTATTAATTAAATATAAATTCTTCATCGTTATTACCTAATAATGTACAAAAAAATCTTAATAAAAACTTATATACCAAAATACGGATATAACCGTTAAATACTTTATCATCCGAGAATAAAGAAAGCTCTTGGTGGTAGACCATAACATCGGGTCGCCGGCAAAGTTACCACCCATCGGGCAAAGTCGTGCCGCAAAGCGACCTAGTCGTGTTCCGGCACGTTGCTCGATGAAGCCGTATATGGGAAATGGGTCTGAACAGCTGCGGTATGTTGGCGAACCGGTTGACGTCGAGTTGGTGTTTGTTTTGTCGGGTGTCTAGTCGAGGAGGGTAGCGGGATCCGAAGCGACGGCTTTCCGCTGGCCGCCCGCAGATAGTTGGGGGCCCAATTAGTGGGTTAGCCACCCACGAAAGGCTGCCCCGCCAGCTGCGAAAAATCCCAGGGTGGCTCCATCGTGCTGGTTGGCGACCAGGCGAGGAGGCCCGATGGCGATCCCTGGGGGGGTTCGGGCGTCCCCGCAGTCTCCAGGCTAGCCTCCCAGCGGCAAGACATCACCAATTTCGAAGTCAGGTTTGATACGTACCGCCTCGTTCAACTGCCATTTCCCATCCCTATTCACTTTTATTTATTTTTACCATGAAGAAAAACCAAAAAAGAAAAAAGTTTGTACAGCGGTTGCACTCCTCCTCATTTAAAGTGCACCTCAGTAATATTAGGGGTTTGCACTCTAATATCTTACCTGTCCATCACCACCTGGAGACAGAACAACCGCACCTGTTCTTTTTGACGGAGACGCAGATACAATGTCCCTTAAGCGCTGCGCACCTGGATTATCCCGGATACACGTTAGAGCACAACTTTCGCACACGTGCCGGAGTCTGCGTGTATGCGCGGAACGACCTCTGTATCCAGCGTCTCCGTCACCTTGAAGACCCCACTTTTTCTTCTTTATAGGTTTTAGTAGACACAGGAAACGAAAAAATCCTGTATTCTTGTGTTTACCGTTCGCACAGCGGTGACCAGGAGACAACTAGATTATTCGAGTATCTCGGTGAGGCTGCTGATATGGCTCTGCATCAGTTCCCTTCGGCGCTGCTCGTCTTTCTGGGGGATTTTAATGCCTGTCATCAGGACTGGCTGTTCCCGTACCAGAAAACCGACCATGCTGGAAGAGAAGCGTGGAACTTTGCGTTGTCCTTGGACCTCTTTCAGCTGGTGAAGCAAGCGACAAGGGTACCAGATGTGGTAGGCCATACAGCCAATTGCCTGGACCTTCTGCTGACAACTGATCCGGACAGGTATCGGGTAGAGGTTACCTCTCCCTTGGGAACCTCCGATCACTGTCTGGTGAAATCTGTGTTTACATATTCCCCACCAGCTTTCGAACCTCATGGTGTTAGGCGAGTATGGAAATACAAGTCAGCAGATTGGGATGAGATGCGGCACTTTTTTGCGTCTTATCCTTGGCGGCAGGTCTGCTTCTCTTCTTTGGATCCGTCGAGTTGCGCGGATGCTATAACCGATGTGGTGCATCAGGCAATGGAGTATTTTATTCCTTTTGCTGACGTACCCATCGGTGGCAAAGCTCGCCCATGGTTTAATGCCGAATGTGGTCATGCTCAAGACCGAAAACATTCGGCATATCTCATTTGGGCTGATGCTCGAAGCCGCAAAACTCCGGATGTAAGTTCGAAGAAGAGAGCCTTTAACCAAGCTGCCAAGTCCTACAAAAAGGCATTGCGGAAGGCTCGTCTCGATCGAATCGCTAAGAATGGCGAAAAGCTCTCTGCCAGACCAACTGGCAGTCGAGCTTTCTGGTCTCTTGCGAAAGCGATCGAGTCGAATTTCTGCCAACCCTCACTGCCTGCTCTGCTGAAGCCGGATGGATCCCTGGCCCACACAGCAACAGAGAAAGCGAACGTACTTGCTTCTCTGTTTGCTGATAATTCGCATCTAGACACTGGCAATGCTTCTCCAGCACATCTTCCTCACTGCGGTGTTTCGATGCCTGAAATCCGCATCACTAACAAAGAGGTATGGAGAACATTGTGTCGTTTAGACGTGAATAAAGCCAGTGGTCCTGATGGTATACCAGCCATTCTGCTCAAGACATGCACAGCTGAGTTGTCTCCTGTACTGACACGTCTGTATCGTCTCTCTTTCATGACTGGAATAGTGCCGAAATCCTGGAAGCTTGCTAATGTGCAACCCGTGCCCAAAAAAGGCAGCCGTGCCGACCCTGTCAATTACAGACCGATTTCAATCACCTCCATACTCTGCAAGATTATGGAGCGTGTATTGAACTCGCGCCTACTAGCATACCTAGAAGGTAACGATCTCCTCAGTGACCGACAGTACGGGTTTCGCCGTAATAGGTCTACTGGGGACCTCCTAGTGTATGCTACGCACATTTTAGGCGAGGCCATCGAGAAGAACGGAGAAGCGGTCGCCGTCTCTCTGGACGTCTCGAGGGCATTTGACAGGGTCTGGCATGCGAGCCTTATAAGCAAGCTTTCAGCGTACGGTATATCTCCTGGTCTGATCGGCTGGGTAACGGACTTTCTGAGCCACAGATCTCTCCGAGTAGTTGTCGACGGGTGTTCCTCGGAACCCTTGACAATAAATGCCGGAGTGCCTCAGGGGTCCGTTCTTTCTGCAACTCTGTTTCTGCTGCACATTAATGATCTGTTGAAGCCCGGTATCTATGGGTATGCAGACGACAGCACAGTTGTAGAAAGATATCTGCCGAGTACTCGGGCTAGTCGAGATCAAGTACAGTCTGAAAGAGAAGCCATGGTGCAACGTTTGAATGACAAACTTCAGGCAGTCTCCGCATGGAGCAATGCCAATCTTGTCAAGTTCAACGCCACCAAAACGCAGACGTGTCTATTCACCGCCAAAAGGAGCCCTTTCACCTTGGCTCCTACTTTCCAGAATGTATCCTTGGAATACAGTGACCGGCTTCAGTTGTTAGGCTTAGAGATTTCCTCGAACCTCAACTTTGGTCGGTTCATTGAGTCCAGAGCAAGAGCAGCAGCAGCAAAGCTTGCCGTTCTGGCGAAGGTTCGGCAGTACTTTACACCGGGACAGCTTCTTGTTTTATACAAAGCGCAGATCCGGTCGTGTGTAGAGTACTGTTGTCACATATTTGCTGGTGCCGCAAAGTCTCATCTTGCGGTTCTGGACTCAATTGAGAGGCGAGCAAAGAGGCTTATAGGCGATCCCGAATTGGTCGGAGCCGACCTCCAAAGCCTTGAGCACAGGCGTAGAATTGCTAGCCTCTCTGTATTCTATAGGATACATTTTGGTGAGTGTGCGCAGGAATTACACAATTTAATTCCCCCGTCCCCCTTCCATCACCGGACGTCCCGACGCACGGCAGGTTTTCATCCTTTTGTTGTGGACATTCCACCTGTCCGAACGAAGCGCTTTGCTTCCTCATTTTTACTGCGTACAGCAAAGGATTGGAACAGCTTGCCTGCGTCGGTATTTCCGACCGAATACAATGTGGGTGTCTTCAAGAGAAGAGTGAATAGGTTGCTAGGGTAATGCGCCTTACCACCTAAGACTACATTCCACTTACCATCAGGTGGAATGTAGTCAAGCATTGCCCTAGAGAATATAAAAAAAAAAAAAAAAAAAATAAAGAAACAAAGTGTGATTTAATTAGATTCTAACGTCATGTATCGAGGTCACATGAAAACTGACTTTGTCGTAAAATGCGCTATGAAAAGCGGATATATTTTCAATATAAATTTCTGTAAAATAAGGGGTCATTCGATTTCAAAATCGTTCTCAAGATAAGTCCAAACAACAGAAAGAGACACGAATATTTTTACAAGGTGTGTTGAGATTTCAGTAGCGTACATATATTAACGTGAGCTGTAAGAAAAACCTTTAGTTAGGAAACATAGACAGACGTTTACGCCAATAAACCAATAACGGAATTATATTGGAGTTAATAGACCTAAAAATTATACAACAAATATAATAATAAAATTATTGGCAAAAGTTTTGTATTGGATATTTCTAAAACCTACTTTGTTATCTTTAAAAAGGAACTCTTTTTATACGACTTGAATGCTTTTAGTTTTTAATAAGTTTGATATGTGTATCTGTGCGTACAGACGCAGAGAGGTTAGAGAGTACGAGGTAACAAACGCACAGATACACAGTTATGTGCGCGTTTGTGACCTCGTAGCAGCCAAACGAGTGCTAACCGTATTTGATTGCGTATTTTTTTGACCGAAAGTCTGGTCTATCGAGATGCTATGGTTGGCTATGTAAAGTCGGTAGAGAAGCAGTCGTCTCCAAGATATTGAGCTTTTATTGGTGCTGTTGAAAGGTTCTTACGCAATTTTGATAATAAATAGGTAATTATTGAAAGAGAGTGTGTTCGTAAAATCATTTATTACAATATACACTACTAAGTAAAATAACTTTAAATGGCAGAAAACAAAAATAGCTACAAATGCAAAAAAATCCGATCAAAAGGATCTCTAAAAAGAATAAACATAATATTATTATGTACCCATTGAAGTTGTTGCGTCGGGGGACCGGTAAATAAAGAAAGAAATCAATATATTGTGAGTTACCAAGGAAAATAATGAAATAACAATATCTAAACATCGCTTGTATAGTCATTACTTTTCAATTGCTAATATTTAATCTTGTGTATATAACATATTTATGTATTATACATGTATATATATATATATGTATATATATATATATATGTATATATATATACATTATATATATAATATTTATTTGTATATATTTATGTGTGTATGTATTTATATGAATGTTATGTATTTATGTATTGTCTCTATCTAATATAAATATTTGTAACATTGAATACATAAAACTAATTGTATTATTGTAATTATTTAGCTTATTTTTTTTTTCTTGCTTTATCCCGCGTTCTCATTATCTACTCCTTTTCCCAAAAGATTGTAAGAGATTGCTTTAGCAATAAGACCGCCTTTGCACTCTTTTTTAGCTTATTTGTTTTTTTTACCTTTTTTTGTTTATTTTTTGTATTTTGTGTGCAATAAAGATTTTATCTGTCTATCTAATCGTATAATGTAAGTCCTCATACATTAACTCCGAAAACTTCGTAAAACCATCGTCAACGTAAGTACAAAGGGCCTCCGAACTTAAATTTAAAAAGGGTATTAAAATAATATTCACGTAAAATTTATTTAGCAAAAATGTATATTATTTTAAGCGGTCTGCAGAAGCGTAAGTAAGGTTTAGGAGCTTTGACCTACTAAATTAAGTAACGTAATTCCAACTCCATCTTAGTTATCTCCAGTGAGGATTTTACATATTAGCAAAAGATTGATATTTATAGATATAAATATCAATCTTTTGCTTAATATGCATTTTTTTTAATTTTGTACCATTTAGATATAAATAATAGCAGTATTTTTTCGGTAACAAAACTATGGGAAATTGAATAATAAGAAAAGATTGATATTTACCGTTCAAAAACAACTGTTCCGAGAATAAATGTGATCAGCATCTCGGTCTTTTTTCCACCTAGAATTTCAGTATAGGACAATAGTTAGTTTATTTGTTTGCAAATTGAGCATTTCATAACAATATTGTAAATGCACGTAAAAAATGTTTATGCTAATTAATTCGAAACTTGTACTGATATATTTTTATAGTTTGTACTATTACATAGATTCTCTGTTATTTACATTAAAGTTAATGCCACTTTAGAAGTAAAGATTTAGAACAGCTTATTTATAACTTTATGGAAAGCTATAATAAGGCTTTGGTTTCTAAAACTGTTGCGTCCTTACCTATGAACTGATTATAACATTTTACACCAAACCTTATTTCGAAATAAGCAAAATACCTCTAATAAACCCGGTCTGACTTAATCCTAGCATAACGTAGGTGTATAGTATTATATAATATATATAGTATTGTATAACAAAATATATCTCATTCTTATTCCAACCCACACCCTAGTTTTAGTTCGATATAAACATCTTGACCAAACTACTAATAACCGCTTTTTAAATCCTATTATCGTTAAAAATCAGCACTATATTCTAGTTTCAATGAATTTACAAAACTTCATTGCATAGCTGCAATAATACAAAATGAAATAGGTTTTTACTCAAGTCTTTTTTGTTTATTTTAGATACGAGATGATGACGCGTAGGGGAAAATGATCCCTCTAAGGGAAATGAACTGTAAAACAAGTGTATACAGGTATAACTTTTTCTTAAACTTAAAATATTGAAGAGGTAGCTATTCAATGGAACTACAAAATTAGTAAGCGTTGAATTGCATGTGTCATTAGAAATAATTAAATTTTTATAATTTTAATGTTTTTGTGTAAGTCTACTAAAGGATCATTTTGTACACCCCTGTAATTGATCCCCGGACCGTTTTACTCCATACACAATTCTTTTGTGAGAAAAAACACATCCAAAAATATTTTTAGTTGTTTAATTATTAATTAAATCCCAGAAAACATTTGTTATATAAGGTAATCACATTACAGCCGATTCTTAATCCTCATAAATATCATTAATATAATACTTAGCAGTTATTATAGATGTTTCTGAACCATTTAAACATTAGGTAACTATCGTATTCTGAAAAAAATATTTCTTAACAAGTAGTATCACCGGCTTTTCTCCCTATTGCGATAAGAAAGAAAAGGGTGTTTCTCATGTGCTTTTTGTAAATTACTGTAAAATTTGTCAACAACCGGCTTGTTCAAAGCTCGAGCTCGTGCCGCAGACGTTGACTTCGAAGCCCGCAGAGTGATATTAGGATGTCTTTGTCGAAACCCCCTCATCCAGTCTTTATGAAACGTAGAAGAAAATGGATGTTTTATTTGTTTTTTTCAGATATCTCAAAAGCAAATTTAAGAACGTTATCAACCGTAAATCCGTACTTAGTTGCCTTATTATCTTAAATATGTTGTACCAGTTCCATCTTCTGATCATCTGTGAATACTTTTTACATACTCCCTAAAATTTTGGTGCAACCCACAGCTTATTTATTTATTTTATATTCTTTATTGTATACCACATAAAAAATACATTTAAACAATTACAAATAAAAACAGGGTAAATACAAAAGGCGGTCTTATCGCCTAAAGGTGATTTCTGCCAGACAATCATATTGATAGGAATTTAATATTAGTGCACATAGATAGGTGGCTAAAAGTTTTAAACATTGTAAACATACATAAAAATAACTACACATTAATACATAAACGTAATACGCATATAATTATAAACAATACATATTAATTAATAAACTAAACAATATAAATTAAAATTTATACGGTGCTTATACATAATATACACAAATTGCTAATTATACACATAAGTACTAAACTTAATGATAACATTAAAAAAAAAATATAAAAAAAAATAAGTCGTCTTGGTTTTTTCCTGATAAAAAGTATTCCTTTACAAGTTTTTTAAATATAGGCAAGGATTTAGATTTTCTAATAAAGAGAAGCAGCGCGTTCCATAATTGTGTCTCATGAACCGTGAGTGAGAGTGTTTGAAAAATTTTGAGTTATGAGCTGGCATTCATATAATTAAAAATTTTGATGATCGTACATCAGCCGGAAGCCCAATAAACTGAAATCTCTCTCTCAGGCATAAGGGTGATATTATGTGAAATAATACACAGTACAGAAGAGAGAGAACGTTTAGATTCCGGTGGCGGCGAATTGAAAGCCACTTGAGTTTCTTACGAAATACAGAGACATGTTCATATTTTCTTAAGCCAAATATGAACCTTATAGCAATATTTTGGAGTCGCTCAAGTTTGTTAAGTTGGTCCTTAGTTAAATTAAGATAGCTTGCATCGGCGTAATCGAGAAATTAAGATAGCTTGCATCGGCATAATGACAGATATGGAAGAGGTAAGATCTTCAATTTTGGAATGTCTGTAAATTTGTAGGTCGTATGCATACATGTGATAGAGAGAAGATATTTATTTAGTAACAGAATTTATGAAAATTAAAAAAAAATAAAGGAGATAACAGTGACACCTTGAGATACCCCTGCCGAGACGCTACACCATGACGATAAGTTCTTATCGTTCCGAAGGCGCTGTCGACGACCAGTGAGGTAACTACGAAACCAGTCTGTTACCGATGGAGATATGTTGATAGAACGCAATAGGGTAAGTAAAATATTATAATCGACAGGATTAAATGCATTGCTAAAATCAAGAAGAGTTAAAATTGTAAGCTGTGTATTGTCCATTGCCAGCCAAATATCATCAGTGGCTTTAACTAACGCTGTAGCCGTGCTATGACCGGGGCGAAATCCAGACTGTCAGGAATTTAATAATTGATTTTCGTTAAGAAATAGACAGCTGTTCAAGTTCTAATTTCTCAAGAATTTTTGAAAGGAAGGGTAAAATAGCGATAGGACGGAAATCACAGAAGTTTAAGGGTTTCGCCTTTTTAGGTATAGGAATAATTTGGTCTTGTTTCCAAATATCGGTAAATTTACTAGTGGTAATGTAATAGTTTAAGATATGGGTTAAAGGGAACTATGGGAAAGATAAGATCTAGGATGGGTACGATCATATTCCGGCTAACGCCATCAGCACCAACAGCATTCGATGAAATGGATTGTTTGTTCTTCTTAACATCACATTCAGTAAAAGAGCAGAAAGGAAATGGTAAAGAATCTGGAGTTTTAAATGATGCAAGGGTTTTGAGAGTTTGGTTTTTATCAGTGGTATTAATGGCCTCTGTGGTAGAAATATATTTGTTGAGAAGTTCAATGTCTACATTGCAGGAAGATGTGTTCGGTAATTTATCAACTTCAAGTGATTCAAGAAACTTCCATGTACTAGCAGTATTGCCATTTTCGATTGATCTATGTATGTGGCGTCTGTACACAATGTATTGCAGCGATTTCGGGCCTTATGGTAGTTAGTACGATTTTTGTCACTATCTTTCAGTTTAAATTTAAGTCTTGCTTGATTTTTTTAATCATCGACATTTTCAGTTTTTCTGTTAGCTAAGGAGCAGGAAGGTGTTTCAATTTTATTGGCCTAATTGGAGCGTGTATTTAAAAAACAGTAGAATATTATTACAGAATTTGAAAAAATAATTGAATTCAAAAATTTCAATGTTGCCATAGACTGCACTCACATCAGAGTGCCTAAAGTGCAAGATTCTAGTGGTCGAGTGCAAGATAGTAGTAGTTCTTTTTAAATCGTTAAGACCTAGCTCTTTAAATGTTCATGTAACTTGAGCAGAGATATAAAATTTACTACTAACAGATAGTTAGATTTAAAACATGAAACCAATGTAAGACAACAGAGAATGGAATAATTGCTAAATTATTCTGGTATGTATGCACTCCTTATTTATTTACCCCATTGTAGTCACCAACTTTGCATATAGAAGAATTCTATAATTGTGCTCGTATTCGAACAAGGAGCACTATAGAAAGATATTTTGGAGTTTGGAAAATGTTTGACCACTATTTTTTACTTCATTAAACATTATGTGGTAAAAACCGACATTTGATGGTCTGTCTTGCTTAATAAAGCAATATCAATATTATTCAACTAACTCTTAGTCTATTTAGTTCAATATAGAAGTTTTTCCTTTGTAAGTATATTTATGACCAGATTATTTGCACCTAACTAAACAAACTGTTAAAATAAACTGTTTGTTTTAAATTGTATAAACTTCTAACCTAACTATGCAAATTACACGGAAGTTGAGCTTTCGTCTAAACTAACATGTAGCAAAACATGTATCTGTTAAATTTATTATAATAATTAGGTTAATCCTAAAATTACATATAATTGTCTACTTTATATGCTATGAATTAATTATTTTGATTTGAATATAATTAACGGAAATTCAATATATTCTCTTTTTGGATATTTATAATCAGCGATATATATTATAAGACAGAGTAGAAACATTAGAGAGAAAGAGAAAACAACGATGACAAAATTAGGGTAAGTGATGATATTTTTGAAGTCTTTTTAAATGATAGAAAGAAATGTAGTTATTATAAGACCTAGGAGAAAGCTCGCGCAACCTTTTAGTGGACTCAAAAATATCTCTCTTATGAAGCAATACAGTTTTACTATCAGATAAGTGTTCAAGTAGTAGTAGTACTAGTATTACCTTTTGTTTATTTACTAACTAGTTATAAAGTATTTCCGAATATTAAGAGTGATTACGCACCGTGGCCTGGGTGTGAAACGATCATTACCAGAATTCTTCAATATAATATATATTATAAGTATTTATGTAATTTAAGCTTAGAATGGCTCCAGAAAATAATATAAGACTAGGGCAAAAAATATTCCGACCTGGTACACCTTTTATAATGAAAAAAATACTTGTAGGAAACTTACTTTCAATTGAGAAACAGATTTTTTTTTGAACATTAAAAATAACTGACGCTGAATTCACGAAGATATTTTATTGCAGGAGTGTAAATATGAAAGCTTGTGACGGTATTCTCGAATGCGGATGCTATTTTTGTAAAAAAATTACAGCAGCATTTACTGCAATCAGTAAAGTAGAATTTGAAGTAGCAAGTAAAGTCTCTGGAAACTTTAAAATAAAAATAGGTTTTAAAATGTTTGTTATAAATTACCAACGCTAACACTTTAACATAATATATAACCTCAGCACTCAACTTCATTTCCAAGCTTGAATTATTGTAGTCACATTAAATTACTTTTTCAGATAAAAAGACAGCAAAATGCATCAGAAAATATGACAGTGATATTAAATATACTGCTTCTACAACGATAACGATTTTACAAAATTAATAAATCCACAATACTTTCCTTTCTTTGAATTTATTCTTCCACGACACGGTATTGTGTTGCCCGTATTGAATGATTTTTTATTCTACATTTAATTAAAATTTGAATAAGCATAATATGACTGATTATCAAACAATATTGTTATAGCCAAGCTAATATAATAATTATTATTATCATATCACATTCATTATTATTATTATATCAATCATGGGGAATAATAATAGGGAATATTATACTTTAAAAATTTAAAAATTTTAACCAACGATTTCGATCACAATCACAATCACAACGCAATAACCACAGCGCCAAAGCACAAGCTAACATAGTTTTAAGATTCGTACTAATAAACTCGTTTTAATATCTTACTTTGTGTAAATGTTAAAAATATCCATGGTAAAATTTTTACATATATATTTTTTTTTTCAGAATAAAAAGAATTTTTCAGTTTTCTGTGGGTACTCATACACTGAAAGCTAGAGAGACTAACTAGAGAGATATTTTTAAGTTTTACTTTGGAATATTAGAAATATTATTTGAAAACTTCTCTTGTGTTATTTATATTGAAAACAGCTTTTGTGTTATGCTCTTGTGTTATGCTCGTGAACGGGTGCTGCTTGCGGTGACTGGTTGTGTGGCAGGCCGAAGATTTATATATATTATCTCCTACACAATACTTTCCAAATTGTACTCCGTCTCTTCTTTATCTTATAATGATATCTTCTCCCGATTTTATGTCTAAGTATGGTCAGTGTTCTGCAGATGCATTTTCTTACCATGACTTAATTTAACCCTCTTATAAATTACGTGCTCCTAAGCGAAAGCGTAATACTTTCCTGCGGCGTAATTTTGGTGGAATGGATGAGTGTAGCTTGGTAGTGATGCCATTGCAACTGACTGGTCACTTGTAATGGAGGCTTCTTCTGTCGATGACAAGGTAGATATCTTCAATTCTCTTCTTACAAATTTATACGATATTTATGCCCCTATTAAACCGGTAAAAATTAAGCATCTACCCGCTCCTTGGCTTAATGACGACCTGAAGTGTCGTATACAAAAGAAAAATATTGCAAAAGCCACGTTAAGGAACGATAATTCAGATATTAACAGAAATAGGTATAATAAGATTAGAAATCGCTGTAATACATTGTGTAGAGAATAGAGATGCACAACGACGCCATATCCATAAAGAAGTCGAAAACGGCGACACGGCCACAGTCTGGAAGTTTCTTCATACGTTGGGAGTTGGAAAACCTTCTCATGATACTCTAATGTCTAAAGTAGACGTTGAGCAACTCAATAATTCCTTTACTTCACTAAATACATTTAATTCTATTCATAAGTTGAACACATTAAATTCAATAGCTGCTCTTCCAACTCCTAGTTTTCCTCCGTTTACTTTTAGTCAATTCACAGAATGTGATGTTAAGAAAAGCATTTTGTCATTTCATCCAATGCCGTCGATGATGACAACGTTAGCCGTAGTATGATCATCCCTCTCCTAGACATTGTTACTCCAATCATTACGCATATCCTTAATGAATCTGTGTCTACAGGTATCTTTCTTGCAGCCTGGAAAAATGCCCATGTTATCCCATTACCTAAAAATCCTAAACCTGCCATCTATACTGACTTCAGACCTATTTCCATTCTCCCTTTTCTATCCAAGGTATTAGAAAAATTAATTTTCAAACAATTAAATATTTTCCTAAATACCAACAAAATTCTTAATCCTTTACAATCTGGTTTTCGATTAGGTCATAGTACGACTACGGCTCTTGTCAAAGTAACTGATGACATTCGGTTGGGCATGGACAAAAAACAACTCACACTTTTGACATTGCTGGATTTCAGCAATGCTTTCAATTCGATCGATTATGACATCTTATTGAGTTTGCTTCACTCTATTAACATATCTCCATTAGTGATTAACTGGTTTCAAAGTTACCTTCGAGGTCGCCGGCAGCGAGTTCGGCTTGATAACTGTATGTCATCTTGGCGTGACATTCGTGCCGGAGTTCCTGAAGGAGGCGTGTTGTCACCTTTACTTTTTTCTATCTTCATAAATACTATAACTCTCTCAATTACTTCTCTCTATCACATGTATGCAGACGACATCCAGATATAAACAAAAGCCTCTCTGGAAAACTTCCCAACGCAGTTACTGTATTGAATCGTGACCTCGAGTTAATATCTGAATGAAATAAACGTTACGGAATAACTGTTAACCCGTCCAAAAGTCAATCAATTATTATTGGTAGTTCACATTTTATTTCAAAAGCTGATTGGCCAAACTTACCACCTACTATATTTAATGGTCATATTATTTCATACAGTGAGACTGTTAAAAACCTTGGTCTTTATTTGGACAATACGTTATCCTGGACTCACCAGGTTAAGGTACTAAGTGAGAAAACTTTTGCGGCTATTAGTTCTTTAAGACGCCTTAGCTCATTTCTACCCATTCCGACCAAAATAATGCTTGCGGAAACTCTTCTTCTTCCTATCCTTGATTACGCCGACGCAAGTTACCTTAACCTATCTGAAGTACAGTTAAACAAACTTGAGAGGATCCAAAATATTGGCATCCGCTTCATATTTGGACTAAGAAAATATGACCATGTTTCTTTATTTCGCAAACAACTTAAGTGGCTACCTATCCGACTTCGCCGGAATCTACACACTCTTTCACTTTTGTACAATTTATTATTTAATCCTTCTAGTCCTTCCTATTTAAAAGACCTTTTTCTTTTCACGGAAACTGATACAAGAGCTGTAAGGCCATCTCGAAGCCTTACACTCAAAATTTCTTCACACAGTTCCAAATTTTACAACTCATTTGTCGTTAGAGCTATCCTTCTGTGGAACGACCTACCACTGAGCATCAGACAATCCCCAAATATTTTTATCTTTAAAAAGTCTTTAAAACTGTTCTTAATCAGGTTAGTTAGCTTAATATTTTGTGTAGATATGTAATATGTTGTTTAATATTTATATAATATGTATACAGTATAAATTATGAATTAATGTTTGTTTATTATAAAATTATATATATTATGCATTGATAATAATATGTACTTTGCACCATCCCTATCTTTTACGATTTCTTATTTCTTTACTCGAATAGGGTTGTGTGGAAGAAATCGCTATTTAGCGATAAGGCCGCCTTATTGTACATTTATAATTGTTTTCGATGTATTATATTATTTTTCTGTAATGTGGAGTACAATAAAAGTATTATTATTACTATTATATTATATTTTTTCCTGTTATTATTATTTCATTTTCGTTGCCTTAAATCATTAGGCTTCTTTTCCGATTGATTGCGACGGTTCTAGTTGTTCCAAAATTGCATTTAAGATTGACGTTTGTGAAACAGTGGTCACAATAACAAAAAATATATCCGGCTGAGTTTGTTGTGTGGTTCTTCTCAGACCAGGACGCGTTTGGAACCCTCATAGCTTTAACATTAAGATGGAAAATGCTTTTTCAGAAGGACTTATTACGATAAATCTAGTATCGTAATAGGCCCTCCTGACACTTCCATGTTGACGTACACAAGTGATCACTGATTATGATTGTAAGTAATAAATAAATAAATAAACAAACAAACAAACAAACAAACAAACAAACAAACAAACAAACAAACAAACAAACAAACAAACAAACAAACAAACAAACAAATGAGTAAGTAAGTAAGTAAGTAAGTAAGTAAGTAAGTAAGTAAGTAAGTAAGTAAGTAAGTAAGTAAGTAAGTAAGTAAGTAAGTAAGTAAGTAAGTAAGTAAGTAAGTAAGTAAGTAAGTAAGTAAGTAAGTAAGTAAGTAAGTAAGTAAGTAAGTAAGTAAGTAAGTAAGTAAGTAAGTAAGTAAGTAAGTAAGTAAGTAAGTAAGTAAGTAAGTAAGTAAGTAAGTAAGTAAGTAAGTAAGTAAGTAAGTAAGTAAGTAAGTAAGTAAATAAATAAATAAATATTTCGGAGATAGAGAGGCATATTAGTGACTTGCTCGTTCTTGATGGAATATTCTGGTACAGGATCCGAGGCGTAGGTCTCAGGCAATAAAACCACACACACAATATGACAATTCTTGTATTAAATGTAGGTAATCAATTATAACAAATTACTTAGTAGGAATACAATCATCAGAGTTGCGTGAACCACCGATTCGATTAACATTCCACCGGAACACGTGGGTGCGTGCGCGCACACTCGCACTCGAACTAGTAATGGCCGCCTCCCCAGCGCTCGGTGTTATGTCTTCCGTCAACTGTCATCTGTCAGTTTAAAATCAACTAAATAGTCTTGTGCGCCGTCAAATAAATAAATAAATAAATAAATAAATAAATAAATAAATAAATAAATAAATAAATAAATAAATAAATAAATAAATAAATAAATAAATAAATAAATAAATAAATAAATAAATAAATAAATAAATAAATAAATAAATAAATAAATAAATAAATAAATAAATAAATAAATAAATAAATAAATAAATAAATAAATAAATAAATAAATAAATAAATAAATAAATAAATAAATAAAAAAATAAAAAAATAAATAAATAAATAAATAAATAAATAAATAAATAAATAAATAAATAAATAAATAAATAAATAAATAAATAAATAAATAAATAAATAAATAAATAAATAAATAAATAAATAAATAAATAAATAAATAAATAAATAAATAAATAAATAAATAAATAAATAAATAAATAAATAAATAAATAAATAAATAAATAAATAAATAAAAAATAAATAAATAAAAAATAAAAAAATAAATAAATAAACAAATAAATAAATAAATAAATAAATAAATAAATAAATAAATAAATAAATAAATAAATAAATAAATAAATAAATAAATAAATAAATAAATAAATAAATAAATAAATAAATAAATAAAAAAATAAATAAATAAAATAGAAAATGCTTATATAATTTTTAATCATGTTGCTTTATAATAAGTTATAAGAAGTAAAGAATGAAAAACAAACACAGGTCTCGTGTTCCAGTGTTTATGAATTAAGCACATATAACGAGTAAAATCCTAACTAATGTTTGTAATTTTTTAGTATAGAGTACACAATATTTTTGTTTTAACATTAATTTACGAATGTTTTATGTACACATAATTTAATAAGCAGATACAGCAGTCCACCTCTTTCACTGTTTCGACGAGTAAGTGAAAACCTTTGAGACTTTAGATTAAGCTTAAGATAATGTCTCAGTATTAATATTTGTGTAATTGACTACAGGACACAGTGCATACATGGTTGAGAATTGGATGGAGTATAAAAACATGAACAAACATATAAAAGATAAAGATAAAGACGATTACATATAGAATGCTAAAATTCATATAGATAGACAGCGATACGGTAGCTCACTGGGAGAACCACGGAAGGGTTTCCCTGAGGTCACGGGTTCGAATCCCTGCTCGTATCGGTTTACTTTTCATTCTATATTTACATAAATTTAAATAAGCTTTGCGTGGCTATATATGTTTATAGATATTTTTAAAATCTCATTATCTTGGAGACGACTAATTCTATTTCGACAAAAACACAGTTAAAAACCATTTCGACGAACGAAGGCTTTCGATTAAAAAAATCGCCAACAAATCCGTCCATGCATTTGGCTGTTACATTGCCACAGACAGACACAGACACACAGACACACAGACACACAGACACACAGATACACAGATCGACAGATCAAACATATAACACTCCTCTTTTGAGTCAGGAGTTAATTAGAAAATACGTATCGAATTCGTTTAAAATATATGTAAGTTGTTTATTTATTCATTTATTTAATACCTACTTTATTGCAAACAAACATTAAAAAAGAAATAAAAACGCCAAAGAAACAGATAAAAATGCACAGAAAGGTGAGCTTATCTCTTGGTGCAGAGATTTCTTTCAGCCAATCCATAAAATATGATGTTGTGATATAGTTTTGGAAGGCATCGTGTACAATATATAATTGAGAAAAAAAAAAGAAAACAATAAAAAAAGGAAAGATATTAAAAAGGTATATATCTAATACTTAATAAAACAAAAATAGTATAAATATTTATATATATTGCATTATGCTCGTGAACGGGGGCTGCTTGGGGTGACTGTTTTGTGTCAGGCCGAAGATATTTTTTTTACTGTTGTTATTATTTTATTTTTGTTGCCCGAAATCATTAAGCCTCATTTCCGATTGATTGCGACGGTTCTTGTCGTTCCAAAATTGCTTTTAAGATTGACGTTTGTGTTACAGTGATCACAATAACAAAAAAAATATACCGCTGAGTTTGTTGTGTGGTTATTCTCAGACCAGGACGCGTTTGGAAGGCTCATAGCTTTATTATTAAGATGGAAAGTGCTTTTACAAAAGGGCTTATTCCGATAAATCTGCTATTGAAATAGGCCCTTCTGACACTTCCATGTTGACGTACATAAGTGATCACTGATTATGATTCTAAGTGGAAAAGACATAAATAAAAGTAAATAAATATACATTATATTATATATCAATATCAACTATAACCTTCAAACCCAAAGGCGTATGATATTATTATGTGAATGATAAATAATGCTCCTTCAACCGTTTTTTAAAAACCGGAAGAGTAGGACTATTGCGAACCTCAAGTGGGAGAGAATTCCACAATTTCAAGGAAAGGCATGTAAAATAGCTGAATACCAATGGGTGCGAGATACCGGGACACGAAGTAAAAATTTACGTTCAAGCCGATAAGGAGATTCACTAGGATACAAAAAACTAAAACCCTCACGCAGATATATAGGAGCAAAAGTATTATACAGGATGTTATAAAAGAGGGATAAAATGTGAGTATCTATGCGAAGACGGATAGGGAGCCACTTGAGTTGTGCTTTGAAATTAGAAACATGATCATACTTACAAAGACCAAAAATAAATCGAATACGATAGTTTTGTAGCCACTCAAGTTTATTTATAAGAGCTTCATTAACATTAAGAAAACATGAATCAGCATAATCGAGAACAGGAAGGATGAGAGTCTGGACAAGCGAGATTTTGGTATTTATAGCGAGGACGTTTCTCAAAGAGTGCAATGAATGATAAGTGTAGTAAATTTTCTTACTAGAGTAATTTATGTGATTTTACCAGAAAAAATCCGAGCTAAAAACAAGGCCTAAATTGGTAACACTTGAAGACAAGGCAATGTGAATGCCGTCGTAAACTATTGGGGGACAACCTGAGTAATCTATGGACTTAAACATGCGTCTATTGCCTACAATAATCGCCTTAGACTTAAGTGGATTCACTAAGAGACCAAAAGAAGTTGACCAAGAACAAATTGCACTAAGGTCGTTGTTAAGTAAATTCAAGGCTTGTGACACGTCGGCAGTAATTTAATGTCGGTAAATTTGAAGGTCGTCGGCGTAGAAATAAAAATGAGACGAAATCACCTATGTGACTGTGTTAACAAACAAAGAAAAAATTGAGGGGCATAAGATACATCCATGCGGAACGCCCGCTATAATATTGCACCACTCAGACTCAACTTCATTCATAAAATTAAATTGAGAGCGTCCGCGCAGGTACGAGTCGAACCAATTTAATGTTGAAGGTGAAAAATTAAGGGCACTAATTACACCAATCACCAAATCAAAATCTACCGAATTAAATTGAAGTCCTACAAAAGTAAGGAGTTTAGAATCGATTGCAAAACAAATATCATCGAAGATTTTAAATAACGTCGTCACTGTACTATGCCCTGGCCGAAAACCCGATTGTAATGAACTAAGTAGCTCATTATAATGCAGAAAACGAGCCAATTGTTCATGGACTATATATTCCAAGACCTTAGATGAAAAAGGTAATATAGAAATAGGACGGAAATCTGACGGATCTAAAGGATTAGATTTTTAGGAAGCGGAATGACTTTCGCCTTTTTCCACGACGAGGGATAAATCTGAGATGATAACGAAAAACTGAAAATGAAGGTTAGTACGGGAAGGATGTGAGGAATAATAATAACTAACATCTTGGAGCATAAATCATCACAACCGGGTCTTATAACACTATCTAGGCATAAAGGGGGTGTTGAAAAATGTAAATTGAGAATATTAAGGTCAACGGAACTATGAATAGGAGCAGGATCCTTCCCTATGCCAAGAGATTTTAAGAAACGCCACATTCTTTGTTAGCTAGAATTTGAAACTTCATCATGGATGTAGCGGCGTCTTGCAATACGACAAATCTTGTTGCAATTGTTACGAAGAGCCTTATACTGAGCAAGATTGTCATCCGACGGATGTTTTTTAAATCGCCTATTCGCTCTGTCTCGCGCCACCATATCCTTTCTAATATCTTCAGACACCCAAGGGAAAAGATTATACTTCTTCCTATTTTTTTTAAGTGGTGCGTGACGATCATAAATATTTAAAATAGGAGAATTAAAAAATGAAATTACTGAGTCGACGTCACAAGCTTCAAACACAGGGGACCAGTCAATAGCATCTGCGTTACAGGCTAACTTCTTCTCATCAATATTCTTAAATGAACGTCGATAAAGGAACGCAGTCCTATTTTTGGGAGACCAAACAAAATAAGATAAATATAAAAGATCATGGCACGAGTAACACGAAGCAAGCTCCCAATGCACTACAACTTTACTAGGCTGAGACGCAATTATTAAGTCCAAAAACGGTTACAATTAGGGGATTTTTTTTTTTTATAAAATTGCTACTTGAAGTAAATATCTGAAATTGATTGATTAATTGAAAAATAAAATTTAAATCTATAAAATATAACATAATTTCATGTTTATGTATTGATGACACTGAGTTACCCAATTTATGTAGAATCACCCATATATATAAATTTAAGTACCTAAAAATTTATTTGCAATAAAAAAGCAACACTTAACAGATTATCATGGATGGGAGAAAATTGCGGCTGATATCCTAATTATTTAAAACGGAATCAACTAAAAAAAAAAAAGTTAAAATAAATGATTCTTGTACCATACACAGTTACAGGTATAAAAAGTCACAGGTAATAAAACAATTGTGAATAAAACGAATAATGCAGTAACAAGAAAAAAAAATGCAATAAAAAAGAAAAGAGAAAAAAAAATAAAAAAGACACACATGATTATAATGTACAGTATGTATGTACTAAGCACTTAGTATATTAATAAAAAAAACATGGATGTATGTACCTACATTAAAAAAAAATACAGGTTATGTAATGTGTCGTTTTATTAGTTGTCGTTATATTTACTAAACTCAAAAAAACAATAAACTATTATAATGTGAATGTTACCACAACAAAAATGACATTTGCCAGTGGCGGTCGCTCATGACAGTTAATATTTCTTTGAATATATTTGGTTTGTTTTCTTATAAACATTAAATATATTTTTGCGGCACTTACAGTAGGTTATTTATTGAAGGCAAAAAGGTCTTCTTAACGTTTTTGAACCTTTTCTACCTCAATAAAAATCATTATTACTACCTACCGTCAAACCACATGTAAATTTAATAGATACCTATTACTTCAAGCTTATATGAATAGGAGAGGAGGAGAAATGTTATGTGATTGTACTTTATTCTATACAAACAAACAAATGTTCTAGGAAGGCACATTTTCAAGTTTGGTTTTTTTTTTATTTTTTTTTTATTCGCTTCTGTGTACCTCCGCATGGGTAGGCGGAGTCAGTGTTAAGGTATAAATTAGTTTTCAGTTTATCTCGTTTTATTCGCTCACGTGTGTGGTGTATTTTGTTGTGTTGTGGCTATCATGGCCGTGTGTGCTTAGTCATAAATCAATTATTTTATTTTACCTAATAACAGAAATCTTAATGAAATTAAATAAATCTAGGTAAAAACTAAATAAAAACCGTTGTATTCAAATAGAACTTATAATTTTAATCAAATAATATGTATATGGTTTCTTTGAGAGGAATACGAAGTACACTTTATTATTAATTTTGTCGTAGGCCGTAGCAACCATTACCCATCACTGTGGTAATGTTTTGCCATAGCACTTTAAATTTATTTCTAAAACAAATATCTATTTCTTATATACTTAATATGAACCGCATTCTCATAACAATTTATATATTTCATTAAATAGAAACGTTATAATTATATATTTAATCATTTAGTTTAATGCCTGTTGAATTTTTCACATTTTTTGTTTTATCAAGTTTCATTTAATGTAAGTACTACAAAAAAGAAATAAATATATTCAATTTAAATCATCAATTATGGTATAAGTTTAGTCGTAGAAATGTTGTATGAATTGATGTAGAGAGACTGCCTGTAAGAGGTGGCCCATTAATTAAAAATAGCTCTAATATGTATTATACTTATAATATATGTCATAGTTCGTGTAGAAAGGAAGCGGAAGACTAAAAGACTTCAGTTGAAGTGACAAGCAGTGCTCCATGATGAATGTTGGATGTACATTTTTCACTTTCGAATACAAGTATTCGAAAGTGAATTTCAGATGTCTTCTTATGTGTTAAATTTCGTAAAGATACAATATGTCTTACATTTACATCTGATACTATCTTATTATTATTATATATGAATACATTTTCTATTATAATAAAATCGGCGTCACAAAAATCGCACCTCTATGTTTTTTTCAGTAAATCGCTCCTAGAATCTAGCACATAAGTATTACGTATGAAAAAAATATATCATTCTAAAGTGCACTTCAATACCTTTATATTAATTACCTGTATCATTAAAAAAACAATTACCATTTCTAACCAGGGACCAATCAAAAAAATGTTTAAAAAAATGCTCACTTAAGGAGCACTACTTGTGCTACCTTATAAGGGTATAAAAGCTCATGTAAAGGTAAAAAATGGGTCAGTCGCTACTCAGACTTCAGAGTGAACACACCGGAACAATATACGCAAGAGAACAGTACCTGAAGATGGATACAACCCCTGATAAAGCCGCTCAAATCATTGCGCTATTGCAATCAGGACTGCGACAGGTTGACGTTGCTCGACAGTTGAACCTTAGCCGATTCTCAGTTCGACGAATATACCAACGGTTCCTTGAGACTGGTGGCTATACTCGAAGACGTGGATCCGAAAGAAAACGCTGCACGTCAGAAAGAGACGACCGCTTCGTTGTTTCCACATCCTTGCGGCACCGCTTCAGCAATGCTGTTGAGTTGCAACAAGAACTCCGATCAGCTTGCAGAACGTCTGTGAGTGTTTCTATGATTAGAAGAAGACTGAAAGAAAAGGAATTGAGAGCTCACAGACCTGCTAGGGGCCCAAAATTGACCGTGCAGCATCGAAGAGAGCGGTTACGATTTGCCCAGGAGCATGTCAACTGGACGAGTGAACAGTGGAAAGCCATTCTCTTCACCGATGAGACACGAGTATGTCTTTTCTGCAAAGACAGACGCAGAAGAGTATACCGAAGACGAGGAGAGCGAGGAGCGAGAGAGGAGGCGGCGAATACCGAGGTGGTTCCTGTATGTTCTGGGGTGGCATATCCGTCGAAGGGAAAACGGAGCTTGTGTGCGTCTCTCGGACTGGTGGTGGTCGCGGGCAAGGGTCGCTGAATGCTCGGCGGTACATAACGGAGATCTTACAAGACCATGTGGTTCCGTATGCTGGTTTTGTTGGCGATGGGTTCATGTTAATGCATGATAACGCCCGTTGCCACACTGCGTTTGCTGTGCGGGACTATTTGGAAGAGGTTGAGATTCCTGTTATGCAGTGGCCAGCACGAAGTCCGGACCTGAACCCGATCGAGCATCTCTGGGACGATGTAAAGAGGCACGTACGAGCACGAGATCCTGCTCCCACCACTCTACAAGAGCTCCAGGATGCCGTGAAAGACGAATGGGACAACATACCCCAAGCAAGAGTGGTGACCCTCGTGAGCTCCATGAAGGATCGGCTGGAAGCTACCATCACAGCAAGGGGTGGAAACACTAGATTTTAAGGCCTTATTTGTAATTTTTTATGATTTATTAATTTTATTTTTTGTTACTTTGTCTTGTTTTAAGTTTTTGTTATTAAAGAATTAAAATGCATACACATGTTTTTTATTTTCTAATAGGCAATTGAATTACCTTTCCAATGATATCCTACAATCATATCCTTACAATTCACAAAGTTTGAGTAAAATTATTTTGAAGTTGCTTTTTTAAAAGGTGCGATTTTTGTGACGCCGAGTGTATTTGGAGAATATGTGTTTGCTTTTTTGTAAAAGTATAAAATGTTAATGCATATAATACATTAAGATAAAGTTAATTAAATGTTTTACTTATGCTTTCAATTAAAAAAGATATTAAATTTACACTGTGCATACTCTAATTCAGCTTGTACATTAGTGGCTTGCTTGTATGGTGGCGGTATATTGAGGAAATTAATAATAATAATAATATCACAGGACACATTATCCAAACCCTAAGTAAGCAAATTATATACTTTGTGTTAAGGGTGTAAGACAACAGTACAAATACATATAAATACACGTTATACATACTGGAAATACATTTAATAAACTACCAAACCATAAATATATGCTAGATATGCTAACCTAACCACTTGACCAATATATGCAATATAAGCAATACAAAAAAAATAAAATAAAATAGATAAGGTTAAGTGTCAATCTTAATGACAAAAATCCTTAACGCTACGAAAAGGCTAGTAATGGTTTCAAAATTTTGTTGTAGAGATTATTAATGTTGCCATTTTCAAGAACAAAGAATAAGAACAAGATAACAAATAAGAAGATAATTCTAAAGGATAAAAGAAATGCACCAAAAGCAGATCCTAGTTATGATAATTTATATTACTGAACAATTCAATTATATCAAGAGAGCAATTAAAGCTATAAACAAAATTATATCATCTAAAGTCCTATCTAAAATTATATCATCTAAAGGCCTATCTAAAATTATATCATCTAAAAACCTATAAGCAATAACGCTGTATGTTATACAACATTGCAACAAATATTGCACAAAATAACAGAATAATTATTTTTATTATTTTTCTGCTTAATCTATCTAGCTATCAATTAGTTTAAAATTGTCAATTATTAATACTTTCCTTAGCTAACTTAACTCTCAAAACAGAAAGTTAAGTTATATTGTATTTTTTTTTCTCATGCAAATGAATGAGGACATTGACAAGAGTTATATTGCTTTTCGTCGTAACATTGAAAATAACGAGTGATCCATCGTCCACTATAATACGTATTTTGGATAACCAATTTAACTATTAGTCTTTTATTCTTTGAAGTTGTGTCATTAATTTGAAAATAGAAGTAAAATTCCTCAACAAGGGCTCAACTTTAATACCTAGGATATTTGAGATAACGTTCTTATACCGTTCTACCGTCCTTCCTCGTATAAAACAAATAGCTTTTAAAATATTCTGGATTTAGTATGTAAATATTTCTGTAATAAATAATGGTAGAACAATGACATTATAATAATAAAGTCGTTTAGTTGTCGTTGAATACAAATCACATTCTTTGAAGAGTTATATTCAGGATGGCGTCTAGAGGACACCCGACAGGATTTAAAAATACAGCAATAATAATGACGATGTTTTGTTCCTTATATACGTGGGTTTCATTTTAGGGTGATTTTTACCAAATGATGTTCATTGAACACGTTCATTGTATATTCAATAGAGTATATAATGAAATTAAGTATAAAATATTTCTTTGTGTTATATTTATTAGTATTTAGCCTTAGCCATGTGAAAATTAATACGTATATCTTCTTACTCATGTCAAATACGTGAGTGCGTCAACAATGTATAAAACTTGTGTTTTCTAAGGCTTTCACGAGTACTACACATTGAAATAAAACTATTTTTACGGATTTAACTTAATTAAACTAAACTTTAAAAACTAAAATTTAATATTTGATTCAATATAAGCGAGTTAAATCCGTAAAAATAGTTTTATTTCAATGTGTAAAACTGTCATAACTAGTGTCATAAGTACTGTCACAACTGTCATAACTAGTGTCATAAGAACTGTCACAACTGTCATAATTAGTGTCATAAGAACTGTCAGAACTGTCATAATTAGTGTCATAAGTACTGTCACAACTGTCATAACTAGTCCATAAATGCTATAATAACAAAATCCATGATCATAAAATAGCTCGATACTATATTTTCTAATGCCAGTTTTTAATTCTAGTAATCTATAATTCAAACAACAAAACGAACTCAAAATTTATTAATATATTTAGTTAATTTATTATTATATAGTACCATATAATATATATATAATAATAATAATGTAGAATTGAAACATATGCATAAATTAGAAAGAAAATTCCTTCCTTAAATGATTTGTAGCCATTTACACTAAGTGGAATTACTTATAAAAGCTAATACAGACGAATAAACATGAATCTCGTTCACCGCTAAGTTGACTGGAACTGAAATAAACAAGAAAACATTGGATATTTTTCCGGTCTCGGCTTGCATCGTTAAGGTCAATTAATCATTCCCTGTTTACTCCAGAGGTGTTCACCCAATAATAGTATTAAAGTTCAAACAAACTTCTCACAATAGAGATAATAATAATAAATATTCAAGGAGATAATAATAATAATAATAATAATAATAATAATAATAATAATAATAATAATAATAATAATAATAATAATAATAATAATAATAAAAGCCGTGTGGCACCGGCAGAGGAGAATTGTGCCACCCCTTGCTAGCCCGTGGGTGTCGTACGAGGCGACTAAGGGCATTGGGGAGCTACTCACAATCTTTGCTCCCCCCTTTAAGGTAGCTGGCCTTTCAAACAGCCTCCTCGAGGGACCTGAGTGGACCCCGAGTGAAGGAATTGCCACTCTTCAACCTTCAAAATGGAGAGACAACAAAGAAATTTACGTTTACGGCCGCTTCCCGGGGATGATCGCCGGGGCACGTCTGGAGCTGACGCTGGACGTGACAGCATACGGACCGTCAGCGACTCTTTGCTGAACAGGCGGGCTAGAGTCGGGGGACCCGAAGATATTACAGCCGAATTACGGGGTGGGGATACGGATGATGCTTTGCAGGGTAGGGGCTCTTCGCCTATTAATTACTCAGCCGGCTCATCTAGGGAGACCATTAGAGATTTAAATGTAGATAAAAGAAGACAATGGTCAACAGGAGAAATGATGGAGTTGATGTTTTGCTTTTATAAAGCACAATACTTAGGATCCGGATATATTAAGAGACTTTTTGCGTTATTTAAAGAACGAAATCCTTCAAATTTAAAGATACACAAATTTAATGGCAATACACTAGCAACTCAGGCACGTAGAATAATTAAACAAAATGTATTATCTCAACAACTACTGAATCAGATAAAAGATAAAGCTGAGGGAAGGGATACAGAAAATATAGATGTAACGACTGACACAAATAAACCTAATAGCAGTAGAGACGCCATCAACATTCGACAAAATCCTGAAGGTGGAACATACATAAACACACAAGCATTATTGGAACAAACAGAATTAATTGATCAATTAACTGGAAATGTAACAGCAACTGAAGACCAAAATCCGTTAATATTAAATTTTTTGCAAGTGCTGGCGGAAACTAGGGAAATTCAAATAATAGATAGACAGCTATTACCTAAAGCAAAAATAAATAGACAATTCTTAGAAAATCTACTTACACTTAATAGCTATTTAAAAAACTTATTAATTACTGCAAATTCGCTTAGAGAGTTCAACAATATTATATACGCCACCGCTAAAACACTTATACTTAAAAATGGACAAAAACCATTTAGACCAAACAATTTAATCAAAACAGTATTGGATCCACCATGGAAAAGAAGAATCAAAACACGATTAGACAAAATTAGAAAAGAATTAGGACAACTAGTAGAAATAGGTAAAGGAATAAACACTCGTAGGATGACTAATATTAAAGTTAAACTCTATAATAAATACAACATAAATAGTGAAAATGAACGGATTTACACGGAAGAAATATTAAAGCAGAAAATCAAACTATTAGCCGGTAGAATTAAAAGATATGAAGAAATCAGTAACAAAAAGAAGCAAAACAAGCTATTTAATGAAAATGAGAACAGATTTTACAGAAACATAGGTAATAATACCTCTGCTGAAACAAAACTGCCCAGCAAAGAAAATGTAGAAGAATTTTGGAAATCTATACTGTCTGAACCTATACACTACAATAAAAATGCAAAGTGGATAAAAGAAATAGAAACAATATCGGAAGGAATAAATGTAGTAGAATCACACGAAATTAATGAAGAACAAATAAAAATAGCCATTAAGAAACTGCACAATTGGAAGACTCCGGGCATTGACAAAATACACAATTATTATTTAAAATATCTTACAAGTACACATAAATATTTAGCTACAGCTTTTACGAACATTATTAACGGTAGAGAACAGTTAGAAGAATGGGTTACTACAGGACAGGTCATCTTAATTCCAAAAAATGAAAATACAGAAAATGCAAAAAATTGGAGACCAATAGCTTGTTTGTCTACTACTTACAAATTACTAACATCTATATTAGCTAATCAACTGTACAATCACTGTAACGAGAACAATATCATGGCAATGGAACAAAGAGGATGCCGACGCGAAGTACGAGGTTGTAAGGACCATCTCATGGTGAACAAGGCAATCTTGGAAGACGCGCATCAGTCCCAAAAGAATCTGAATATGGCATGGATAGACTATCAAAAGGCATTCGATAGTCTATCACACGAATGGATACTGAAAATACTAGACATCTACAAATGCCCAACCATAATAAAAGATTTCCTTAAAATAGCAATGCCCACATGGAAAATGATAATGACAGCTCGCGGAACCCATGATTTCATAACTACTGAACCGATTTGCGTCAAACGCGGCATATTTCAGGGAGATTCACTATCGCCACTATTGTTCTGTTTAGCAATAAATCCCATTTCATTTATACTACGCCAGTATGAAATGAAAGGATATAAACTCAAAGACAGCTTGTGGATTAACCACTTGTTGTATATGGACGATTTAAAAGTATATGCAAACAATAAAAGTAACCTAAAAGTTTTATTAGACAGTATAGAAATATTTACAAATGACATAGGTATGAGTTTCGGTTTAAACAAATGTAGTACTCTAGAAATTAGATCAGGACGTAGAAGTAGCAATACGGCGGGTGAAGGACATATCCTACTAAGTGGAGAAACAATAACACAATTAGGAATAAGCATGACGTATAAATATTTAGGAGTACATGAGTCAGGAAAAATAGAACATAGCCTTGTTAAAGAAAAAGTTAGAAAAGAATATTTTAAAAGAATAAAAAAATTACTTAATTCAAGTTTAAACTCACGAAATATAATAAAAGCAATTAATACATATGCATTGCCAGTCTTAATATACTCCTTTGGAATAATAAATTATAAAAATAGTGATTTAAAGGCCATAGACACAAAAACTAGAAAACTACTATCCATTAAAAAAGCTCATCAACAAAAGGCAGAAATAGAAAGATTGTACTTGCCAATAACAGAAGGCGGTAGAGGGTTAATTAATATAGAAAACATGTTTAAAACTCATATACTTAAATATAAACATTACTTAGAAAAAACTAACGATGATTTGGTAAAAGCTATAATTCAACACGATAAAAACAGAGACAAATATTCAATTATAAAAAAGGCACATGTAATAGAAAGAGATCTACAAATATCACCAAACAGTTTCCATACAGACAAAGAAATCACCGAAGCAATAGTAAACCAGCAAAAAACGCGATGGAGAAACAAGCCATTGCACGGACAGTTTCCTAAATTTATTTTAGACCAAGCTAACATTGATAAAGATAGTTCATTCCAATGGTTCAAAAAACATCAAATAACACCCTACATAGAATCTACTATATTTGCAATACAGGATCAGGCTGTTATGACACGTCAACACCAACGCGACATTTTAAAAGCAGTTGTGGATGGTAAATGTCGACTATGTTCTACCAAAGACGAAACGACGCAGCACATTATTTCGGGTTGCGAGAAGTTAGCGGGAACATATTATGTCAAGCGTCATAACAACCTGGTCCAATATGTATATTGGTGCCTAGCTAAAAAACACAACATTCCAGTTTCAAATTTATGGTGGAAAGAAAACCTAACACAGCCGCAAGTTAAAGAAAATGAATCTGCAAAAATCATGTGGGAGATACCAATACAAACAGACGTTACAGTAACTCATAATAGACCAGATCTAATATATGTAAATAAATCCAAAAACATTACCTTTTTAATAGACATATCAGTACCTTCAGACTACAATATAGGAGCTAAAGAGATAGAGAAATTGAGCAAATACCATCTTTTGAAAACTGAAATTCAACGTCTATGGAATACAAAAGCCTCAATCATCCCAATAGTCATAGGCACAACAGGTATAATAACTAAGAGCTTAAGTCGATACATTGAGAAACTAAATACACCAATAGATATAACAATCCTACAAAAACAGTCAGCCATTCATACAATTACGATACTCAGTAAAGTATTAGGAGATGCAGTATTTAGTAACGATAGACCAAGCACTGAAGAAACTGCAACTACCTCACAACATATAACGCACATACAACAATCTTCCCACACCCATAGCCACATACATCATGCGCAAAACTTGTCAACAACTTCCGAAATTACTACCAACAGAAGAAAAAGTCGAAGGCGGAGATAGAATGATTAAGGGGAAATAGATATCTTTTTTTCTACGGGATGTGGAACGGGATATCTATAACACCGACCTAAGGTCGAGTAGGAGAAAATCTTCAACGAATAATAATAATAATAATAATAATAACAGGGAGTGCGTGCGTGCGTACTAATGTGACTAGACGTTTTTACTTGGTCTATGTTTATTTTAATAATTTTATATAAATATTTGAATATTATGTGTATGTGAAGTTAAAATACGTACGTACCATCACTGCTTAATACTATTATATGGCCATCTCTTGTCCAGCATTTGTTTTAAATTAATAAATTGCATTTATGGACTACTTTATCTGTTGTTAGTTTTTCTATGAATGCCTTGTTAAAAAACGTTTAATATCTCAGGCTATTCCTTTGTAAAATCGATTTCTTATTTAAAATTTAGTTTTATTCTTTTATTTCTTAGGAATTTATTTTATTAAATAAATTGTATTTTTTTTTTAATTTTTTATTGTTAATATCTTATTTTGAGTTTTTTCTATACACCTTGATGTATTTTCTTGCTGGAAGAGAATGCTTGTGGCATTATGCTTGCCTTTGCAAGATGTGTGTATTTTTTTTTATAAATAAGTAAATATTGTTTCAATTAAATTAATGTAAGCCAGACCAAAAAAAATGTCCTATAAAACTATGCAAATTTTGAGTTATGCTTCCTAATATGTATCAGAAAATGAGTCTTTTAAATATTTTATGATCTAATTTAGATTAATTAAGGTTTATTGTAAAACTATTAGCTAGTGTGAATATGTAATACATACTTGTTTTGAGTTTCAAAACCTTTACGCAAGAAAAATGTCGGGGCTTGAAACAAAATCACATTTTGAACGTATCAATATAAAAATATGTAGAAATGACAATGACTAAACTACTTACCATAAAATATTTGTCAAGACCCGAAACCAACTAAGTCTCAGACAATACATTCTTATTTCATTAATAATTTTTTATAAGAACCAAACGAACGTAATTCTATCATATCATAGAACAACGTTGCTAAAAGCATTTTAAACGACACTTGGATAAAGGAATATTAAAAATAATACTCGATTTAATTTATCATATAATGTTAATATTACAGCAGTGGTCGCTGGATTTTAAGTTTGAATTTCGTTTACTTTTCACGTATCAATTTTTACAAAAGCATGACCTCTACCTTTCTCGCGGTTTAATAAGATGGTGTTTATATAATGTACTATGTGATCTGGGTAAAGATGTAGCACGCTTGCCAAGATCCTTTCAAAGGTTACTTGAAGAATCACACGAACCTACATAAATAATCATCTCCATATGATAGACGAATGTAATCAAACTGTATAGAAACTCGGTAAACATAAATATTTGTTTAGGATATGTGATTTTTGGATCACTCATACCCAATGTTGTTTCAAAGAAAATTCAACTTTGTGATGTTTTGTACGAGTTAATTCAAAATATCTTTGATGATTTAAATCAAGAACAAATAATAGTAAACAATAAATCAACACTAACACGTTGAAATCATCACCATCCAATCATGACTTTGACTTTTGACATTATTTTTAAAAACCACCAACTGCGTTGATTACAGCTTATTGCACTTATGATTAAATTTATAATAATAAATATTGCGTCATAATCATAATTCATGATAATGACCATATTATAATGTACATAAAGCGAGGCACCAAAATAAGACTAGAATAACTAAGCACACTACTACTAGTTCAATGATGCATTTATAAACAAGGGCTTCTTACTTTTACTAAGAATAGTAAGAAATGGGTGTAATGGAAAAACTAGTTCACAATTTTTAGAAGTTGAGAGCTCTCAGTTTTGCAAATTGTTATTACCTTTACGGTTTAGTTACGAGAACAAAACCCCATTTAATTCAACGGTTTATTTGGTTTGGTTTGTAATAGATTTCTGCAATTTATTGTCAAAAGATACGGATAATTGGGTAATAACTCCAATACTTCCAAAACATGGAAATTTTCGAATCGCTTGGAGTTAACAGACCGCCAAATACTGCTGTCAATTTCGACATTGAATTTCTTAATAAACACTTTGCTTCTTCAAATTTAACTGACAATGCTGATAAAGATCGCATTCTTAATTATCTTTCATCCCTCCAACTCCAGATTTTATCCATTTTTCTTTTCATGCTATCACTGAATGTTATGTTAAGAAGGGCGTACTATACATTACTTCGAATGCCGTTGGTGCTGACAGTGTAAGTCGTAATAAGATCGTACCCATCTTAGAGATTATCTTTCCTATATTAAGTCAGATTCTGAACTATTTCATTTCCAGTAGTGATTTTTCTGACGCTTGGAAGCATGCTCAAGTTATTCCTATACCAAAAAAATTCAAACTATTCAATATTAGTGATTTCCGTCCTATCTCCATTTTGCCCTTCCTTTCCAAAATCCTGGAAAAAATTGTCTACGAGTAATTGAACACGTTCATTTATAAGCATCAACTGCTTAGTCCCTTACAATCTGGATTTCGTCCCGGTCATAGTACGGTTACAGCCCTGGTTAAGGTCACCGACGATATTCGGTTAGCGATGGATAAAAAACAGCTCTCAGTATTAGCACTGCTAGATTTCAGCAATACTTTTAACACTGTTGATTTTGATATTCTGCTGAGTCTATTAACTATCTTAAAATATCTCCACCAATGTTAGACTAGTTTCGGAGTTACCTCACTGGCCGGCGACCGCGCATTTAAAAGGACGATAAGTCCTTCTTGTCTTGGTGTGATGCCTCGGCTGGAGTACATCAGGGTGGCGTGTTATCTCCCTTACTCTTCGCAATTTTTATTAATTCTATCACTCCATATATATCTTCTCTCTATTACATGTATGCAAATGATATTCAAATTTACCGCCATTCTAATCTTAAAAATCTTAATTCCTCTATTACTGCAATTAACGAAAACTTGACTGTAATTTTCAGATGGAGTAGTCTACTATTATATTCTTATTTATATATTACTATTATTATGTATCAATCTCCTTGTATTTATAATATTTGGTTTAGTGTATTATATATTATTGATTGTAGTGAATATTTTTAATAGATCTACGTGTTAGTGTCTAGCTATTTGTATGTATGTTTATTATTGTTAATTTGCGCCACCTACCTATATCATTTTACCTATATTTCTAAGGTGGCCTGGAAGAAATCGCCGTCTGACGATAAGGCTTTCTGGTAATTATCTATGTATTTTATTTTATTTTTTATTTTTTGTGGTGTTCAATAAAGAATATAATATAAAATAATAATTTATCGTTAAGTATAAAGTTGTCACAACTAGCAATCTAAAACTGTCATAATATCAAAATCAATTACCTTAAAAGAATGCGATATTAGTTGTTGTGATGTCAGTTTTTATTCTAGTAGTATACAATTCAAACATGACATAAGTAACCGACAAACAATTAGTTAATATAGATATATTAATTATTTAGTATCATATTATTTAGTAATATTTAATCTAATGAAATTTAAAAAGCGTTATAGTAAATAGTGAGCATAAATAAGGAACGAAATATCCAGCTGTATAATTTGTAGCCGTTTACACTTAGTGGAACTACTTATAAATCTGCAAAAGCAGGAAAATCGTGTAAAACCTGAAAGAGACAGATAAACACCAATCTCGTTCAACGTATAACTGAAATAAACAAGATAAGGATGATTCTTTTTTCAGTCTCGGTTGCATCGTTAAGTCTATTAACCACAGTTCACTTCAGAGGTGTTTTCTCAGTAATAGTCTTCAATTAGTACTAAAACTTTGTACAATAAAAAAATACGAAGAAATCTTAAGTTTTTAAACCTGTTGTTTTTGCAGAAGGTGCAGGGTCCTCAAAATTAAGACAGTAGCAGCTTCCTTCGGTGCGAAGAGGTTCTAATCCTAAAAAGCTGTAATTTTTTTTAGGATACATTTTCGAAAAACATATATATGTCTATTTTTATTCTTCGCCATTTGTACTACATTTATGTTTTAAATATAAAACCGGCTCAGTATGATGCAGTTCAAAATTAAAATAGGAGAAATAAAAATTTCAACTCAAGACTAACATAAATTGGAAATAATAACCGATAATATATTAATATATTTATATGTTATGTAGTATTGAGTCAGTATTCAAACAAACATGTCTAATATTAAATTCACCAAATGTTATAAAATTTTAATTTTACAATATTATATGTACTTCGTTCAGCATTTTCTATCATAAGACACAAATGTTTGTTATAATTCAATGGATTCTATTTTTACTCAATGATCTTTCATTGCGATTCAACAGTATTATTTTATATGAGATAGTACTTAGTAAGGGAAGCAAGTTGGATAAAGGTGGCTCAGTGTTTAAGTTAGTAAGATCGTTTATACACAAGTGGAGTCACTGACAACAGATAGTATTATAATAATGGTGTTTTGAATTAACATACGCAACCAGAAAAATGTTTATTAACTATTATATATTTAAGGTAGTATTATTAGTTTTGCTATGATTATTTACGTGTTGGTAAAGTGGTATTTCTAATTTGAAAAGTTAATTGAATTCCATACTATTATGAGTCGTAAGTTCCGGATCCGGGAGTAAATGTGGTAATTGCCCAGAAATCCACGAACTGTCTCACCGCAAGCTTTGTTCTTAATTACGGGTACAGGTGGGTTAAAAGAGAAGAAATTAAAATTAAACAATTTGTGTAAATAAGTATACGTAACAAAATAAACAGAATAATATCGTACTAGTTTAAAATGTAAGCTATAAATAATCCTGCAATAACATTTTTAGCGTTAACTTTTCAGTTAGGTCTGATTTCTGCAAAGTTTTAAGATACGGGGGGTGCCATAGTAAGGCGACTATATCCAATATAACGAAGCGAGTCGAGACCGCTACGACTACAATGACTTAATTGGCAAAAAAATAAACTATTTGCTAAACAACTGCTGTTACAAGTTCCGATGTAGTATATATTTACATTTACTTAGGAATACTACGAGTATGTGTATTGTGCCTCAGAGCCGTCGAATTTCAAATATGTTAGTAAACAATTGACTGAACACTGGTAGTGAAGTCTAAATGCACGTTGTGTTCATTCTCAGTTTGTTCAGTAAACATTCACCAAAGTTTTATATATATACTAGCGGATCCAACAGACGTTGTCTTGTACACGCGTCTTTAATTTAATAAATTCAAACATTAAAAAAAATATATTAAAAAGTTATCACAATGTCTAATGTCATTACATGTACATTTATCATAATTCGACCAATCGATACCGTATGAATAGGTAAATAAAGGTTTTTTGTTTAAATAAATGAATTTGCTCCAATATTTTTTTTTAAATTTCACTTTTTACGCAGCGAAGCACGTATCGGGCCGCTAGTACTAAAATATTTTTCTTATTTCTATCGCAACGCCAACTGTCAGGGCTGACTATAATTAAAATATAATATTGTTTAATATTTGACATTGCCATGGTAACGCAGTCCGTCCGAACCAATGTGAAACATTCCAAAATCACCACCTACTTACACATTAAAAATTTATCTAAAAACCATTTTCCAGTGGACCTAATTGTGAATCTAAACAATTCTCAAGTCCCCTTGAACACACACAAAGAATTTCATAAAAATCGGTCCAGTCGTTTAGGAGGAGTTCAGTGACATACACACACACACAAGAAATATATATATAAAGATAGGAAAACTAAACTGAATCATTGTATTGTTATTTATTATCTTTTTATTATTGTGTATTATAGTATTATTGTATTATAATTTTCAAAACAGAGCGGCTGCAGGGGTGTAAGGGGTATGGGTCTAACATCTTTACCATCCCAAACGTCAACCTCACCTGCTCGTGGTGCACCCTGCTGAAAAACGAACGAGGCTCTGGCAACCGACGCTCTGGCGTAATAACCAGACGTACAGATGGGAATATCTGTACACGGACCTACCACCTGGTTCCGGGGTTTTCCTTACCTGAAAGGGGTAGGTTTTAGTACGTCAGATGGCAATCGGTACTTAGATAATAAACCCAAACTTTCGCCAAATTCACAGAAAAGCAAATGGACAGGTTACAAAATACATTGATAACTGATAGGGCGTCACCACAAAACGACGCGCAGAGACATCGCCCTATATCTGCGTACAGTATGCGAGAGCTACCGAGTCACGGACGGGCTTGGCTAAAGAAGTTAGTCCCAAATTGTAACCGTAAAGTCCGCTTCGCTACTTTGAACGTTGGAACACTAACTGGAAGGACCAAAGACAACTAGCTTCCCTCTTTAAGAGAAGAAAGGTGGATTTCGCTTGTTTACAAGAAACAAAATGGACTGGTGCAAAAGCCCGGAACATCGGAGAGGGTTACAAACTTATGTATGTAAGCACAAAGCATGGAAGAAATGGCGTAGCAATCGCTGTGAGCAAACAACACCTCGACAACATCTTGGAGGTAATCCGGGTTGACGACAGGCTGATGTCTTTGAAAGTAATGGTTGAGGGAAAAATTCTTAATGTAATATCAGCATACGCTCCCCAGCGGGGTTGCAGCAAAGTAGAGAAAGATGCATTCTGGACAACTCTGGATGGCCACCTACAACAAATACCCTCAAAAGAGACCATAATACTAAGCGGGGATCTGAACGGTCACATAGGGTCAGTGAACCAAGCTTTTAAAAGAGTGCATGGTGGTCACGGATTCGGCACTCTATCTCTTCAAAAATGCCAGAGTCATGGAGATTGAGCACCATAGTTCCTATATATAAGGGAAAAGGCAGCAAATATGAATGCAACAGCTATCGTGGGATGAAGCTTTTAAGCCAAAATATGAAGCTATATGAAAGAGTGATTAATAACCGACTAAGATCAGAGTGTTCATTGTCTAAGAATCATTATGGCTTTGTACCTGGCTTATCTACTATCGATCCTATGTTTGCTCTTAATATGATTGCTGAAAAGTATCGCGCGAAACGCAGACCATTGTATGTCGCATTCTTAGATATGGAAAAAGCGTTCGACCGGGTCCCAAGGGATACAATCTGGTGGAGTCTTCGGAGGAAGAACGTCCCCGAACAATATATTAACATTGTAGCTGACATGTATAGGGGTGCGAGATCGACGGTGCGAACAGCTGTGGGTCATACAAAATCAATAGCAGTCACAGAAGGTGTGCACCAAGGCTCAGTGCTAAGTCCCTTCCTGTTTTGCTTTGTTTTAGACTCATTAACTGAGGTAGCGCAGTCCTCAGCTTCATGGACATTTATCTACGCAGACGATGTTGCCATCTGTACCGAGAGCCGCACAGAATTACAAGAGGCACTTGTGACGTGGAAACACCAGTTGCAAGTCGGTGGCCTTTGTTGTTGCAAAGACCCAATATATGGCCCTCAACGATCCGAGTCCAAATATCAGTCCGATTCCTATCGATGGACAGTTAGTCACCATGTGCGATCAGTATAAATACTTGGGCGGTATGATGCACGTCTCTGGGAATTTGGAATGCAACATTCAACATAGAATCGCTGCAGCGTGGTTAAAGTGGCGAGAAGTAACTGGTATCACATGTGATAAAAAGATGCCGGTAAAACTTAAAGGTCTAATCTATAAAAGCATGATAAGACCAGTCCTTATGTATGGTAGCGAAACATGGGCAGTAACTCAAAAGAACGTACATACCATTCAAGTGGCCGAAATGAAAATGTTGAGGTGGATGTGTGGCGTAACCAGGCTTGATAAAATCCGCAACGAGTACGTGCGAGGAAGTCTCGGTGTGCGTGATATCGCTGACAAGATGCAGGAGAGTAGGCTGCGATGGTATGGACACGTAAAGAGAAAGCCACCTGACTATATTGGAAATTTGGCTCTACAACTTGACATCCCCGGTCGACCCCATCACCATGTGGGACTAATAGCTAGGAAGAGAGAGAGAGAGAAAACAGAGCTGCTAAAAAAATAAAAAACTCTATAACTAAAAAAAATATTACAATAAATATAGTAAATAATAATTATTGATTTGTAAAGAATAAAAGTACCGTATTTCTAAACACAATATGTAATATACTATCATACCGAATCATTAAAAAACATTAGGTTGTCGTAATCTTCCTTTTGTATCACTTCAGAGACGTTCGTACTTCCGTTTCTAAAAATAGACTGATTGATGGTGACGAGGCGAAACATATAATAATTCAATTATAATATGAAAACGAAATATATAATAATTCAATTATAATATAAAATACAAATTACAACGGAAATATTATTTGTTTATCAATAATTAATGTTCACTAAGTTTCTTCCTTATAGATTATTCTATATAGATGGCTAATAGATAAATGTTGTTTTCTGAAAAGCCTTTTTACAATACGAAAATATTTCTTATTCTTATAAGAAACAGGACTCATTATATCTTTAAACCACCTGATTTGCGATGTTTATTTTAAATATATACTCTTAAATAAGTGCAAATGAGGCAAAGATATGAAGCTCTAATAACTCTGATTAATGAAGACTCTTATTTAGTAACAGAAACTGCTTCGTATAGTGAAAGATAAAATTTATTACCTTTGAATAATGTTGCTGATTTTTTTGTACCAAAACATGATTTTCATATTTGTTTTGAATAAATGTATGTATGGTTATATGGTTTTATGTATTTTTAAATATTGTGAAATACAATATTTTTTAAAATTATTAATTTACTCTGAACTCATATTTTTATTCTGCCCAACAAATGCCCCTTTTTGAGTTGTGTCGATTTGCGTAATCCAGACAAAACGAAGGAACAGCTGAACAAGGTCCTTAGACTACAAAATGAATGAAGTATATATTTAATATACGTAAATTTGATCATGTTTCAGATTTATATACGCAACTTAAATAGCTAACCATTAGACACCGCCGCAACTTACATATATGTCGTCCCTTTTATACGTAAGCCTTTACAATCCTCAAACACACTGTTCTCATACACGCTTCTGTTTTTTGGGCTCTGAAGGATCAAGTTCACTTGAACTTAGGTCGAGAAGCGACAATAAATTAATGCTACCTACAAAGTCCTACAACAAATCTTTTTCGATGAAACCAGCAATGTTTTATAATATGATTCTTTCACATATTTGTAGCTAAAAATCCTTTCATAATGCATGCATTAAAATTTTATGTATCTTATTATTATCTTTTCTTATTGAGAGTATATGTATTAGAGTAAATTAAGTTTAATATTGTCCCTTCATATTGTTTTAGCGTTTATATTGTAATAGTGCCGTTACATTAGTTTTTGTATATTTATGTCATGTTAAGTATATTTATATTCTGTAAGTACGAGAAATATAGGTATGTATATGTATGTAATAAATGTACACCTCAATATTTAGTAAGCAATTTACAAGTGGCTTATGATTTCTTTAATGGCTGCTATTATTTCTTATAATATGAATATTAATCTAAACAGTTTGAAAATTACTAAAATCTGAATGAATAATATGAAAAGATCTTTTCCCAAAAACGCAATTAAATACTAACAAGAACGCAATAACAACATTTTTTTGAACTCTTAATAGAGTTCGTAACAAATTCGTTGTTGCAAAGTTTTTGTTTCAAAGTACACTTTATCAAACTTATAACTTACTTATCGAAGGAACGTGATATCGACGTGAGAGACACTACGGGATAACAAAATAAACTTTTTTTATACTAGTAATAATATTGCTTTTTATTAAAATAATGTAAATATTTTTATGAGTATATGTAAGTTTCTTTGTATAAATATATATTTTAATAATTGTTTGTATTTTTTTAACTTCTCTGATTGGGCCTAGCTTCAAAGGATTCGGTTGTATTTTTAATTTTAAATATGAAACGTACAAGAAAGGATAATAAATACTAAACATTCAAGTATTTAGTATGTCAAAATCTGTATTATTTTAGATATACCAATTTTTATTTTTTGGTAAACCGATCAATCTCTTTTGTTTCTTTTCCATTCCAAGTGACATTGGCTATATGTAACAAGTATGTTGACAAGGATGAAATCTACAGATAAATAATTTAATTTAATTTACATATAACTCCGTACTCTCCTCATGATTATTCTGAAAATGTTTATAAGTCTGAGTATGATTATAAAAATATGCAGATAGGTATTTTAAAAATACAAAGTCAAGAGATTAGATATGTGGCATCTGTTTATATGCAAAATTCATTAAACTAAACTAGACCTTAATATCTAGAACAGCAAACACTAAAAGCCAGTAAAATAATTCCTTAACGAATAGGATCTAATACACAGACCCCGCGTAATTTTAGGAAACTAACAAATAGCATCCAGTTATTGACAAGATTTAGTAAACATGGTCCTTAAACAAAATGGGACTAAATAATTATTTGTATCTTGGATTTTATTTATATTTTATGGTACTATTTGTACAGTCTTTAATTTCCATAAAAAGTAAATAATAAATTAGTTATATATTTCTCTTTAGCTATTTATTTCATATTAAATAACTGAAGATAAATATAATCTATTCTACCTATACCTAAACATAAAGGATTAAAAAAAATATAACGGGGGCCTTTATAAGAGCAGGAGAACTGAAAACAATGGTTTTTCATTTTGTCTGTTTGTCTGTAATTTTGTGAACGCTAATCTCAGAAACGGATTAATCGGTTCGGATGAAGTGTTTGGGAATATATTGTCACGGGTTTCATTAGTAGCTTCATTTTACAGTTAGTGTTTTTTTTAATTTAAATCGGTTAACAAATAGAGAAGTTAATAATCTCTAATTTTCATACCATTGCGGAAACACAATTTTTCAAAATTGAAATGGCATTCCTCACCTAAGGGAATAATAATATCCTTTCCAATAAAAAAATACGAAATTGAACTACTTCATCTATAAAAAAAATATCTGTAATTAAAAAGAAAAATATAAACTAGAATTACCCTTTACTACACGTAAAACTACTTGTCGGAGTTTGATGAAACTTTGAACGGGTACATTTTATCGAAATCGAAATCTATGCGTACGAAGTCGTAGATATATAATAGATTTTGATTAATAGAGTATATAATATAATTAATAATTGTATATTTTGATTTTAAGATTTGGTAAATTGTCATTGTTTACTACTATCAAAACTCATACAGAGGGTACTGAATAAAATACACACCTTACATTAAAGCGTTTCTCTCAACAATATTAAATTGCAAGAGTAAACGAAGCAATCTACTCTGGGCTTTTAGAAGACGTAAATCTCAATTTCGGACACCACTTAGTTTATACTGACGAAATTAGGTACTTTATGTATTAGGTTATTTATTACGACATTAGTTATATGTCTGAAGAATGCTGAGTATACATATAACAGACCGTGTTCTTATATTTTTGTAATGCGATCAAGATATGAGATGTGAATATCTTAGGTTATATTATAAATAAAATAAATAAATAAAGATTTCAAGACAAATTTAATTCTAAATATTTTTTGTAATATAGTTTACATCACATATATATTATATAAGGTAAAGAAAAGCGATAAATATGCAAATTGCTATATTTTCTTGTACTATCTATTGTAGCATTTTATTTTATTTTCAGTTTAAGTTTAATAGTCTAAAATAATAATATTAGTCGAAAATAGTTTTTATAGCAAGTAACGCTAAGTAATATAATATGAACAGAGATTCACATGTTTTCCTTCGATAATAAAAGTAAGAGGAATTTTAGCAAAATAAAGTGATGAGTAAACATAAAAGTCTACACAATCTTGTTTGTTTTTGGTGTTCCAGAGCACACAAGGTTAAACTAAATAGATGTTGTTTGTATGTCTTATTTACATACATGAATCTCTAGTCTAAAATGTCGGACGTTCTAGGAATTTAAATTACATTTAGCTTATAGAAATAAAAAAAATCATATCTAATTAAACAATTCTAATTCTACTAATTTTAATTGTCTTAAAAGCCAATAATTCTCTCCAGTACTTCCTCTATTTTAACTGACATAATAAAAAACATTTAAACGCTTACATTATATAAAACATTTTACTATTTACTTATCCTCGGTAATTTGTTTTTAGTCATTGTAATGCTTGTAGAAACTTTTACGTTACAGCTAGACTAGGGAGTATTGTAAACTTAACTTTACAAACTCTAAAATGAATTTAATCATTTTCTTTGTTTGTTTTAACAACTGACAATGAGTGACATTTACCGAGTTGTAAGAACATTATATACTTATATCTTTTTTATTTAGCTAATAAGCTAACAACACGACAAATTTCATCAAAATATGTTAGGTTGTAATTTAATTAAAGCCCAAATAAGTTTTCCTGTGATTTCATTGTAAAAGCGAATATAAACTGAATTCATTCCATTTAGTCCAGAATTATGTTTGAACAAACATATATACAAAAAATATGTAGTTTTGAGTAATATATATTCCTTCGTTACTATTTAGATGTATTCTGGATAGATTGACCAAACAACTCAAGAAAATTCATCTCAAGGGCTAGGGGCAAGTGATTAATAGTTTCTAATGGCGCGAGCCCTGAACGCTTTAACGAAAATTACTATAATTTATAAATATTTCTACAACATTTCTTTGCTTTTAATATTATACTTAACTTAACTTTAATCGGATTGTTCTCTTTGCATTGCCGATACTCATTGTGCTTTTCACGTTCTGAGAAATTTAGGGAATTTATACCGTGGCAATAATACTTATAGAATATTCGTATTTAATAGAAGACAATTTAATGTGATCATCATTAATGATTTTTGTAATTAGATAAACAAAATTATTATATTCACAACTTAAAAATATATGACTGTAAAACACGTTAAACTATTATAAAATCTAGACTAAAGAGACTAAAACTTCACTTTACTGTTTTATAATGCATTATATAACATTTAACGTCTTCTTGAATTGTATAAAATCCAATGCCGTAACTTTCTAGTTGTTAAGGTTATATTTCTCTCTCACATTAATAGCTACATTATATATTATACAGATTAATTACATATCTGTTTTGAATATAAACAGCATATTAGAAGAAATTTTATTTGCTAACTTTAACGTTAAATAAAATGATAAACAACTGTTAAGTTATAATTGTCGTGGTAAAGTTAATTTAATAAATATTTAAACAAATTATAACATTTAATTATAACACATTGAATTAAAAATTGGTTTAAAAAAGTAGTTTTCTTACTTCAAATTGATGGACAAACTTCTGTTAAATAGGATAGGGTCTTACACAGACCCTGTGTTACTAATTAAACTAATATAGAGCATCCGTTTATTTATACGATTTAATAAACATGATCCCTAAGCAAAATAGGACTAATTAATCAATTACTTATATCTTTGATTCTATTTATATTTTATGGACTATGTATTTGTGTAGTCCTAAATTTATATAAAAAGTAAATAAGTTGTTTATTACTTTGCCAAGTCAGTGTTTATTTAGGCAAGGGTTTTAATATGTCTAAATTTAATTGATCATTGTCGAAGTAGTATCGACTCGTGCCATTCCAGTTAATTTATTACTCACCGCTTGCTCTTCATTGTCAGCGTGCGTTGAGAGGTTAATCCGCTAGTTATTTTCTTTATAAATATGAACGAATGAGATAATAATAAAATGTATCTTAACTTTTGTTTACACGACTGATTTCATCTGGTTTGAAGGGTAATAAGTATGCAAGAACTATTCTTATCCGACAAATTGTAATATGAAACAATAGCATTGTTAAAAGTTTATCCTAAATATATTTATACATATATGTAATTGCTTAAAACGTAATTGATTTTGTATTTTTGTTCAGATTTTTACATCTGATTTTAAACGCCTAACAGTAGGTTTTTTATTAAACACACCGACTCTGAAAATACTCTTGTTGCAGGTTGCATTATAAGGGCATATAAAAATATTTGTTTTACAAAAGAATTATTTACTTAGCAATATTCATCACTTTATTCATGTTTGATGTTATTTATTCTGAAGTCCACTGAATGTGTAGTTACGCTGAAGTCTCTGTTTAAATATTTGTACTCTACACACTACAAGTATCTAATGTTTAAATAGAATGGGATCTCGGATGCGGTAATTGTATAAAAAGAGCCTGCGGCAAAGCATCAGTACAGGATCTGAAAACAACCTCTGCACTTGCTTTTGGTTTCCGTTACTTAAGAATAAAATAACCTTCTCATATAATATTTGCATGTTTCGTTATATTGCGTTTTATTTTAGTCTAGCTTAATAATTTTGTTTCTCGCCTAATTTTTTTTCCTTTGTGAATTTCATTTCTAAATCCATAATTGAATTATCTGTTCTTATATTATCAAGAGATAAAGTTTGGTCATGGAAATTATTTATTTTATTAAATTTTATATTATTTTATTTTTTATATATATTTTTAATAATTAATAGTTTATGAAAACAATTAATCCTTAAAAATACAAATATTTAGAAAATTGTACAGTTGAAATCCTTATATTCTTCAACAAACTTGACGAGAAAATAAATTTGAGAAGTAATTTGGCGAGGGCTAAGTAAATGTGCGTATCTAACAGTATACATTGTCTGCAGATATTAATAGCAAGGAAACCATTTTCAACTCCGTTTGCATGTATACTAACTACCTTTGAACTAAAATTAACAATCTATCAACATTCTAGGTATTTTTTGGGCGGAGTACATTTTAAAAGGCTACATATAAAAACATTAACGAGCTTGGGAACTTTTGTACTAAAAGGAGTTTGTAAGTTTCATTTTTGTTTAAATAAAGTGAATACTTCAACCGACGTGTATCAAGAGACCGTATTGGTCGGTATTGTGAAACCTCTCGGAAATTCATACAAGTTACAAATGTATGTCAACAGGATTAACTAACTCTAACTATTGGTCATTGAGCTTCGGTCACAAGGTAAGAACTACACAAGTCAATGTTAGCCATTCTACCAACGTTCACATATAAGATTTGAACACTGGCCACATTCTAGTCCAGGTATAAAGCATTTTTGCTATAAATTATTACCAGTTTTAAAGGACACAAATGTATGCCTGCTCTAATTGATACACAAACATTTAGTCTCTTGAAAAATTGTAAGAAATTCTTAGTTTCGTGGTTTAGTCTGTATATATAAACAAACAAAATGAACTTATTTCGATCAGAATATATTTATATTTATAAAAAGGTAGAATTAAGTGTTGTTAAGATTATATTACTTCATATGTTAGCTTTTGTACATGTAGTAGTTTGGTTTTGACTAAAAATAAAGATGTAAGTTGTTGATTTGACTAAAACAATTGGATCTCTGTATAGAAGTTTAATTGATAAAATAAATGTAATATTGGATAATGATTTGACTAAGAATAAGAAGTGTATAAATCGCAGCTCGGTTAAGAGAAGGCATTGTGAAATTGGGAGTACAAGTTGTGGGGTGGTACCATTGTGATAAAAGTGTAACAATTATAATAAACGACTGAGTGTGAGATCGAGAGACTAAGTTGTGTAACAGTGATAGTTAAGAGTTCAAATGGTAAACAGTTTAATGTATTTGTGAACAGTGTCATAAAGTGCTTTAAAGAATAGAACGACTGTTGTTGGCGATTCTTTGCGGTAAGAGAGATCTAATAGTTCAGAAGTGGGATTGTTCCGCGGAATGAACATAAATAGTAAAACGTGCAATGAAGAAAATACAATTGGAACTGCATTCATCTGTGATCACGGGTTGTTTTTGCCGAGTCTTCGCCTCCAAAAGGAAATGTGGTAACTTAGCTATTATATGTCATTATTTATTTATTCATTCAATATATTTAATATGTAGAATATACTAAAATGATAAAAGTAATTACTTTGAATAGTTTTCTAAAAAGTATTTTATGTGGATGAGGGTTTTGTTGCCTGATTACTAACATGAAGCCGATAAGCCGATCTATGGTTACAGTGTTTGAGACAGTAAGAACATCAAATGCTCGCATGAGGCCTATAAGCCAAATGATGATTGTAGCATTTGAAGTATAGGGACATCAAGCGCTCACATGAGGCCGATAAGCCAATTTATGAGTAGCGTTTGAGAAGATCAAATACTCGCATGAGGCCGATAAGCCAAGTCCTGAGTAGTATTTGGTACATTGAGGATATTAAACTGACTATGACTATAGCATTTGAGGAATAGGGACATCAAATGCTCACATGAGGCCGATAAGCCAAATGATGAGTATAGCATTTGACGTATAGGGACATCAAGCGCTCACATGAGGCCGATAAGCCAATTTATGAGTAGCGTTTGAGAAGATCAAATACTCACATGGAGCTGATAGACTAACCAAGTTCTGAGTAGTATTTGGTACATTGAGGATATTGAACTGACTATGACTATGACTATGACTATGATTATGATTATGATTTAAGAGGCAACATTTTTGTGTCCAGTAGATTTTTCTTTTTATAGTTGGAATGAGGCTGCTGAGCCAGATTGAAAACGTAATCAGACAACTTATACCAATTAATTATTTATATATGATGGCCGAAAAATGTATAAATATCAATGTATCATAATATATAGACTTTAGATTAGATTTTGTGAATTTACAACTATAATAATTAAATTAATAAATTCCTTCAGAATTAATATTATAACTAAATGGTGTTTTGATAACGAGCGGACTCGTTATGTTTAGGATGGCGGAGCTGTTAGCTTTTGTACATGTAGTAGTTTGGTTTTGACTAAAAGTAAAGATATAAGTTGTTGATTTGACTAAAACAATTGAATCTCTGTATAGAAGTTTAATTGATAAAATAAATGTAATATTGGATACTGATTTGACTAAGAATAAGAATAAGAATCGCATCTCGGTTAAGAGAAGGTATTGTGAAATTGGGAGTACAAGTTGTGGGGTGGTACTATTGTGATAAAAGTGTAACAGTTATAATAAACCACTGAGTGTGACATCGAGAGACTAAGTTGTGTAACAGTGATAGTTAAGAGTTTAAATGGTAAATAGTTTAATGTATTTGTGAACAGTGTCATAAAGTGCATTAAAGAATAGAACGACTGTCGTTGGCGATTCTTTGCGGTAAGAGAGATCTATTACATATATTTTTAAATGCATTTGTAGGAGAAAATTATAATGGTAACACATCACTTCTCCTGATTGGTCGCTTCCGCCGGTAAATAATATCATACGATCGACCGTCGGCCAATAGGAAGCCGATGTGTGTGATGGTTCCTAACAAGAAGCCAAACTGTCGCGTTATAATCCATACCCATTGTTTTCATTTTTTGTGTAAACATAGTAATATCGTGTTTTTATGTTGAAATACAATCTGTGAACATTGGAACACAAGTATTTTATTAATCTCGATACCCAAAAGTACTGCCAACAGTTACAATTGGAGCCCCATGTAGCGGCATAAACTTTGAGCGAGTGAATTAAGGAGTGTTTGCAATGCCGCGTCTTTGAGCTCAGGATGAAGAAATAAGTGCGGAATTGCTTACGTCGGTCTTGAAGTCTTTTGCCAAGGCTCAGGCGAAATCGAACTGCCTGCTCATCGAAAGCGTGTTGGTCACGCCTGCCGTCAACGCGGTGTCAGCACCGCCAACGCCATCGTTCTCAACGTTCTCAACGGCATACACAAAGGGAACTTTTCGCGCTGTCTGGCGAGGTACAGTGGCGAAAACAGAGACTCGGGAATTCTGAATATGTTGCTCTATTCTAACCACTTCCAAGTTTAATAATTTTTAGTAAAAGTTAGAATCCCTTGTACATGAGAGTATCATAGAGTAGTGGTATGTGTTTAGTTATTTCAGTTTTTTTTTGCTTTTTTTTCCTTTATACAAAGTTTAATGTGGTCTCTCTTCTCAATTATAAATGTAACTCGATATTCAATATTCTAACAAATACATATTTATAAATTATTCTACAATAATTCTTCTTCTACCTACCAAAAACTACTTGCCGAAGTTTGATAAAAATTTGAACGGGTACGTTTTATCGAAATGGAAATCTATGCAAACGAAGTCGCAGATACAGTTACTTATAAAAATGAAATCTTAATAGACAGCGAGCGCTACAGCGAGTCATACTTAGTAAGTAAAATGTAAACTAAGTAAAATGGAACGGGTTGGTATACGTGGTCAACCACTTAATTTATTTAAGGATTTCTTAACAAATAGAACACAACAAGTTAAAATCGACAACATTTTCAGTTCAGATGCTACTATTACGTTTAGAGTTCCGCTAGGCAGTATCCTAGGGCCTACCTTCTTCTTAATATATATAAATGATCTCTGTAACCTAGACCTAACGACTGGCAAGATTTTTACCTATGCAGATGATACAGTTCTTAGCTTTGTTGAAAAAACCTGGCAAGAAGTCTTCAAAAATGCGGAAATAGGATTTCATATGGTCTTAGAATGGTTAAACACTAATGTTCTGACCATGAACATAAATAAAACGTATTTTATTCCTTTTTCGTTCCAATGCCCAGGTTGATGGTACTCTTAAGCCCATTTTTGCAAATCTCAAAATTATCAACATATTTGTGAATGTCCATACATTACTAAAACCACTTGCATCAAGTATTTAGGAGTAAATATCGACAGTAAATTGAGTTGGGAATCTCACATAAATTCTATTGTTGCCCGAACAAGAAAATTTGTCTGGACTTTTAGAAAATTGAGACAAGCTGCTAGCCTCAAAATTTTACTAGAAACGTATATAGCATTAGCACAGTCAATATTTTCATACTTCGTTACAGTCTGGGTTGATGCATGTAAATCCTATTTAATAAATCTGGAACGTGTTCAGAGATCTCTTTTAAAAACGAGTTATTTTTTATCCACTTTTCTATATAATAAAATAAATAGACAAATTAATTTATATAATTTTAATAGGCATGATTACCGTGTAGTAAGTACCTACTACACGATTGGCTACAGAATTTGAGCTACCAGGAAACTGAAGATATATTTAGTATACAAAAATAATATAAGTATATATATATATTTTTCATATTTATGTATATGTACGTATGTATGTATGTTTGTATGTGTATATATGTATATGTATATATGTATATGTATGTGTATGTATGTATATATATATATATATATATATATATATATATATATAAATTAAATTTATGTTTAACTTTAAAAATATCATTGCATGTATCATATCATAATTTAATGTTATCTAAATATAATGTAAACAATGTAATGCATAATATAATAAGTCAAAAATTATTCTGAATTATTTTAAGTCGCTTTTCTAGATTATTAATTTTCTTTTATATTTCTGTTTTTAATTTATAACTGTTTTATTTTCTAAATGTTCTGGGGTGGCATAAATTATCTGCCACACAGGTTAAATCCCAATGCAGGCAATTTAAATATACCATGTATCTAGTCTTAAGATTCCTTGATATAAAACTTATTATTATTATTATACTTTCGTAATGTCATTTAGCAAATGCAAATTTACCGTTATTCGAACTTAAAATGAAGAGATTAATGTTGTTATGTTTCCATTATATGCGATATTAAGGAGGGTATTATTGTGCATGCATCAATCCTGGGGTCTATTTAGATCATCTTAGCAATTTTGTTCTATGATATGAACTTCGTTATTTGAAATACATTTCACATACAAATTACGCTCGAAACTATATTTCTTGTACAAACTAATAAACTGTATTTGTTGAGACTTAAGTGGTTTCTAGTTTGGACAAATATTTTATGGTAAGTAGTTTAGGCCTTGTCATTTCTAATTGCTCTTATATTGATAAGTTTAAAACATAAAAATAAATGACTTCATCTCAGATTCCAACACTTTTTGTGTATCAAGATTTTTAGCTCAGACTAAGTGATCTACGCTGGCTAATAATTTTACAATTAAGATAATAAATTAAGTAAATTAGAACATGATATATTTAACCGCCATATTTTCTGTTACAATTTACCCTGGACAGGAAGCATAATTGACTTTTAATTTTGCATAGCTTTATAGTTCTTTGTTTTGTCTTGTTTACGTCACAAGGTAATTTAATTTTGAGCAGAATGTTTATTGATGTTTTGCTCAGGTTAAGTTAGTAAAATTACCAGGAAATAATTAAAATATAACTAGTTAAATGACGGCTTTGATGTTAAAACTTATTTTACATTTATAATCCATAATGTAACTTTACTCGGATGAGAAAATAACATGAAAAATTTATTTTCGACCATACATTTATTTATGTCGTATACAATACGTTTATGATGTTTTAAAATAATATGAACAATTCAATATAAATGTTGTATTTTTAAATATAAACTAATCCGATTAATAGTTTAAATGTAAATTTTATTAATTAAAAAGAATCATCATCACTTATAAATGGTTATATAAAACACTTTTTAAATGTGCTGGGTTATGTCTGAACTCTTAATATTATTCTAGACTCTTATGACAAAAAGAATTGAAAGTAAATAATAGTATTTATGATCTTTTTTTCAGCCTCTTCAGCATCTAGCTAGAGTATTGAACTTTTAGATAACAGTATACATATATAAAATAATACCTACTAATGGTCAGTTCACAGAACATATAGTTTAATAAGTATTCCGGACTTAGAAAATGATTTTAATACAATAGACAGAAGGGTCCTAATTTCCACATAAAAAATATGCATTTACCAGACAGTTAACCCGTACAAAATAACAAATATTGAAATCAAGAATCTCTTACTGGTCCTAAAGAATACTTACCTCTTGAATACAAAAACACGTTAAGCTTATTCAAATTTTAAACGAATATAGAATGAAAAATATCTATTCATAGAGCGACAAGATGGTATCCTAGCGTCGTGAAGTCGCCGGTTCAAATCTCTCCTCGAATCGGTTTATTTTTCATTCTATATTAATATAAAATTTTAATAAGCCTGACATGGCTGGCTATACATGTTTATAAATATTTTCAAACAAAATACTTGGTATTAATAAGAGGTACATAGTGAAATCTGAATAAGAAATACGCCTTAGATTAAAACGTTTCTAACAAGAATATTAAATTGCAAGGGCAGCCGAAGCAATTAATTCGGGGCTTTTAGTAGACAAAAATCTCAATTTCGGACACCATGTAATTTATACGGACAGATATTACTTTTACAGACAAAAGTTTTTTGTCTTTATTACAAGAATGCTGAGCACCTACTAATTTAGAATTAAAATTATGCTTGATTATTATCAAAACTTTAAGTTTTTTAGTTTACGAGTATAAAAAGACATTTATGGGATATAGGTTATTATTAAAGAGGTTTTAAATATATGTCACACTGACATTTTTGATATATTATCTTATTTTGTATGTAATTATAAGAGTTTACAAGCTCTTGCTTTGCTACAGCAAAACAACAAATGTCCTCAGTAAGTTTCTAAATATGGTTTACACAGTAGAACAACATTGAACTTATCCTGCTCATTAATATTCAACAAGATTACTTAAATAGAATTTTCCTATTCGTAAATTAGGAATATCTACCACAATCCGAAAAGATAAATAACTACAGTTATTTCTCTTAACTTAAAAAATCTAAAAGTCGCTATATTTTTATTATTTATTGTAATTTAAAAAAGAAAAAACGTGAGTCCGATCCTCTATTTGCACTAGCAGTGTCCTTCTTTCCTTAATTTTATTCAAATTTTAAGTTTGACAACGCTTCTTCATCTTTTTATTATTTTAGGTGCTAATTGCCATCTAACATTAAAAGATTTACCCTAAAACAAATTCTTTTAACGGTTGTAGTACCACTACAGCTCATATTGTTCAAGAAATTCTTATATACTTTGTTAAAATAGTTTTTCTGTCTAGATTTTAAGAAATATTTCATTAAATCATCATTTTACATAAGATTAATAGTATATACATATGTATATACCGCATACAAAAGCAGCGTACCTTTGAAAGAAATTGTGCCGGCGCCCATGAATTTTGTTATGTTCGTGTTAGTAAATATTAATTACTCTTATTTCGAAATTATTTAATATAAACTTTTGAATTTAAATCACGCCTCTCCCATGCAGATGCGACGGGGTTGTCAATTACAAACTCTGTTAAAATATGAGAGTGTGTTGCACATACCGTTATATTGCTTACCTGATATTAAAGAAAATATAATATACTTTTCTTTATTTCTTTTTACAAAAGTTATTGTTTTTATTATGAGTTTTTTATATTATTAAAAGATATAAAAATAGTATTTTGCGATTTAATTATTCGCAGTATAATATCAAAGGATTATTTCTTTCAAATTTGCAAGCTGTGTGTAAGAACAAATTGAGTTTCTGTTGAATTGTTAATTGAATATTTGGAAATTGTATTTGTCATTAATAAATATTCTATATTATCCGAAGTATTAACATAGAAGGTTCACGTAATATACGATTAAATTATTTTATGTAATTTAATTTATTTTTATTGTCGTCGAACAAAAAAAATTATGTATTGAAATTTTTATAGTATTATATTATATATTTTTTGTTATATTTATATGCTGACCTTGTGTACAAAATTGCTTACGTTTTTCATTATTTTTATTTACAATAAATAAATTTACACATGATTATTTACCATTTAAATAAGCTTAACATAGCTATAGATGTTTGTAGATTTTTTAAAACACTTTAATATTCTGTAACTACTATATACACTCGTATACTATACTACTATAACTATTTATGCCTACCGCCCGCCCATTGTAGAGGAAGTCAACATTAAACACGTACTAATGTATATAGGCCAATGTCATTGTAGCTAATATTTTCGGACGTTTTTACTGCATTAGCAGAATAGCAAGACGTAGTACCTAGTAGTTGGATATTGTGTTACATGAATTTTATCCAGAGAGGACTTGGGTTCTTTTAGGTTCTTTGTGCATACTGAAAACTATTGCCAAATAGATTTTTTTTTACAATTATGTCTAGATTGATTTTTAAAACTTAAAACTTGTCATTAGCTTTTTTAAAATGTATGCCACAATATACATTTTATCGCGATTTAGTGAAAAAGTAAATTAAATTTTATTATTAAAATCAGTTGCTTATTGATATTTTTATTTTTTATTACAAATTCGCTAATGATAAAATATAATGATTTCGTTCTCGTTAAAAAATTTACTCGAAAAACACAAATTGTAAAAAGCAATTGCGATTAATTTCATATTTCAATTATAAATAATGAATAATATATCAAGCTGATGATATATTAACCGAGAAATAGATGAATTGGTTTTTCTACCTTTTTTTTTTAACGTCAGTAAACCTCATGGATCTCATGGATCATAACCACTTATATCCAGGGGATGATGGAGGTGGTTATGTGAGACTCTTACTCACTAAACCTGACGGTTGCTGCCGCCGTCATAATGAGACACCACGGGATCGCTTTCAAACTCACCGCGATGCCCCGACGTGATCCATGGAGAGGGCACCCCGAAATGAGGAGCACTCATCCCTTTTTCGCAGGCTTGAAAGATTGTGGAGGGATTCCCTTCCCACCACCCAAGTATTAGAGCTCTCTTACCGCAAAGAATCGCCAACGAGAGTCGTTCTATTCGTTAAAGCACTTTATGACACTGTTCACAAATACACTAAACTGTTTACCATTTAAACACTTAATTATCACTGTTACACAACTTAGTTTCTCGATCTCACACTCAGCGGTTTATTATAACTGTTACACTTTTATCACAATAATACCAAGCCTGCTGCCTCTGAAGGGGGCCGAGACCCCCTTCTGGCCGGATTCGGTCTCTGGGAATCAGATGTAAAACCCGACTCGACCATCATTGCCCTTGTCCAGCCCCACCACGGTAGTCTCCCCGAGAGGAGACCACCGGTCAGGCCCCCTAGGAGAGTAGACTCTCGATACGACCCAGCGGGCTCAGCGGCTCTGGTCAAACCGCGAACCACGCGCCGGACCGCACTAAAGCTCGTTCAAGGCAGACCCAACGTCGAACCCGACAAGTCGGGAACCTACCACGCCCAGACTAACCATCGCCAAGCGCAACCGTGGCATCGCACTCGGCAACGATCACCCCAGGCAACGTCTCGGACCGTTTCCCCATCAAGCAATGTTCTGTCAATGTTTGATAGAAAGAGGTCCAGACCCCTAAACGACGCAGACGGCCTCTTCCTTAGCAAGAAAGAGACCGCCGAGCACCCTTCCGCATAACGCCGCGGGACCACTCCACAGTCCGCTCTACTAATCAAAGAAGTACCAAGAGCTAGCCCCGGCAAAGAAGGCCTGCGCTCTCTCACCCTCGACGCCCAGGCCAACTTTCCACTAACGAAGACCGATGGAAAGAAGCCCGAGCCCTTCACCCATCCTGGCCAGCCATGGACCTGGCACGAACCCCCATGACCGACCCCCACCGTGCCAGGTATTAGCCAACGGGAGAACCCGAAGGTTCTCAGCAACCGTTGTTGCCCATGGAGCACCACGAGGAAGTTTCCCATTAGCTACCCAACCAACCATTACATAGACTAACACAATATATTTGCTAAACTATATATAACATAATAAATTTAATATGTTCATTTTCTAATCCATAATGGTCCAGTCAGAAAATACATTTAACGTGAAATTAGAATAGTTTTATAGTTCATTGTTGTTTCTAGTTTACGTTAGGAGTTAATATAATTTGGAGGGAATGAGTTAATATTCAGGTTACATTTTGAAAATTAGCATGAATATTTACAAGAATTTATTGTCATACAATTTTCAAATAAAGATCTGAATAAATTAATAATTAATGACTATATTAAAAAAGTTATGTAAAATACCTTAAAACAATAGACGACTAAACAATATTTTGTGTTGTAATATTTTATATGATTTACAATTGAGGGTTACCGCAAACGAAATCGCGGATAATTATCTTCTTAGTATATATAAATTACGTGTCACGTTGTTTGTCCGCAATGGACTCCTAAACTACTAAACCGATTTTAATCAAATTTGCACACCGTGTGCGGTTTGATCCAACTTGAAACATAGGATAAGTTACATCTTAATTTTAAGTCGCAATATTATTTTATTGCAAATTATTTCTGTAAAATTATCTGTGAATCCAAACAAGTTTAAAAGATGGCGTTGTATCTGAAGATTGGATTGAGTTAGTGTTCAACAGATGGCGTAATGTTAAAAGTACAAATGTTTCATATATAATTTAACATCATAACCATCACGCCATGCTGAGAATAAATTATGAGTTAATTTTAAGTGTTAATATAGCCCGCCACGTATTAATTGGGTTTCTATCGTACTTCATTTTTTTACATATTTCACAAGAGTTAATAACACTTGATAAAGTTTCTTCCATATTATGCCACAAATAATTTCTTTTAATATGTCCTAATGTTTCTCTAATGCCTCGGTGGCAAGTTTTTCCTTCGTGATATTTTTGAACTATTTCTAGTTGATCAGCTTCGTCTTCCATCAAACTTACGCGTTTTGTACATTCCCTAAATTGAACACATTATTTTTTAAATAAAGATATTACTATTTCTGTAAATTGCTTGCGATGTATATCATCTTCAAAGTATATAAAATATTTAGATTTATTCTTAATATATTCCTTTAAAAATTGCTTAACTAAATCTGGTCTATTTTTAGGTAAATGAACTTCTAAAATACGCTGTTTTGGTTTAGATATATCCTTTACTGTAAGTCTATCTATGAACCATGTATATACTAAAATTTGATTGGGTTTCGTATCTATCGCTTCCTGTAATATAGGAATACCTTCTGATTCTGTGTCACGTGCAGAATGAATCGTGTCACTTTCAGAAGCCGTTAAAGTGGAACTGGAAGGACATGGTATAGAATAAGGTGAACCATTCCTAGACCTAACTGAAAGGGTTGTTTCTGAATCTGTATCTTGGATATTTATGGATTTTTCCTTTTCAGTTTCAAATATATTAGATGGTCGGGATTCGGGAAAAGTAGCTTTTTTGACTTTTCTAAATCTTTCAATTGTTCAGTAACTATTCTAATTTCTTCAAGGGGATCTACATTTACCATGGTTGAAACATTATCGTCCTCATCTATAGCGTTTAAACGGATTCGTGATAGTGCATCAGCGTTACAATTGCTCTTACCACTTTTGTGTATGATTTCGAAATCATATTCAGAAAGTCTCAAACGCCAACGTGTTAATCGACTATTAGTATCTTTTAGAGAGTTTAACCATGCAAGGGGCTTATGATCGGTAATAATTTTAAATTTTCTACCATACAGATAGAGGCGGAAATATTTTACAGCCCATACTATGGCTAGAAGTTCTTTTTCAGTAGTACTGTAACGTGTTTCAGCATTGATTAATGTGCGACTCGCATAAGCAATAGGGTTATCGCTTCCAACCGGACATTTTTTTTTTTTTTTTTTTTTTTTTTTTTTTTTTTAACGTCGGGAATCCTCATGGATACACACCTCCATCCTGGGGAAGATGGTAGTGGTTACTCACTAAACCAGACGGTCAACACCTCTCCGTCGTAATGGAGCGCCACGGGAACGCTTGCGCACACAACCGCGTTGCTCCGACGGAAGGCCGCGTGAGCAGCCACCACCTCCATGGAGTGACGCGCCCGGTTGACTTGAGCGCGTCCCACTCCGGGGCTTGTTGAATGGCGAAGGACTCCCCTGCCCTCCACCCAAGCCGGCCGAGCCAAATCAGGACTCCCTCAACGAAGAAGGTGTCCCGATCCGACTCAACCTCCCGGGGCCGGACCCCGTCCGAAAACGGACGTGGTCCAGCCAACGAAGCCCTCCCTAGGAAGAGCTCCGCCGCCACCTCGCCCGGACTAATCATCGTCAAGCGCTATTGTACCTGACGATGACTATTCCGGGCCATCACCCTATCAGCGCAACGGCCTCCCCCTCAGCAAGAAAGAGACCGCCACGTACCACGGGACCGCCCCACAGTCCACACTGCGCACAGAGAAGTACCAGGGGCGACCCCGCTGCTGTCCCCGGTAGAGAGGGCCTGCGCCCTCCCACCCTAAGTGCCCAGGCCAAAAGGCCCGAGCCCACCTCGCAGACAGACCACCCCGAAAGGCAGCCTGCCCGCCAGCCAGCCATGAACCGGGCACAAACCCCCATGGCCGACCGCGCCGAGTATTAGCCAACGGCTAATGCAAACCCGAAGGATCACATTAACCGTTGTTGCCCAGGGAGCACCCTTCCAACCGGACCTTGTGATAATATAGCGCCAACAGCAAAGTCTGAGGCGTCTGTAGTAAGAATATATGGTTTACTAGGGTCGGGGTATTGAAGGATTGGAGCATTAATAAGGAGTTCCTTACATTTTGGAAAGGATTCTATATATTTTTTATCAGTAACGGGCATAGTTTGTTTTTTTCTAAGTCGTGCTGTCATCGGTTGCGTTATTTTGGCAAAGTATTTTATGAAACGTCGGTAGTAACCTATAAGTCCTAGAAAGCTTTTAATTTCTGTCGTTGTCTGGGGTAAGGGGTAGTTCAAGATGGCTTTAATTTTATCATTATTTGGTTTAAGTACGTCACTTGTTATTGTATGTCCTAGGTAAAGCACTATTTTACGTAGAAACTCTGATTTGTCTAGTTGTACCTTTAAGTTTGTCTGTCTTAGTCTGTCAAATACAGTTCTTAATTTCTCTACGTGTTCTTGTAAGCTAACTGAATAAACGATTATGTCATCTAGATAAACTAAGCAGTGAATGCCTTGTAAACCTCTAAGTGCGTTGTCCATTGCTCTTTGAAAAGTTGCAGGTGCAGTTTTAAGTCCAAAAGGCATACGTGTAAATTCAAAATGTCCTGCATTGGTACTAAATGCTGTCTTCTGTCTATCTTCTGTTTTAACTTCAATTTGGTGATATCCACTTGCTAAATCAAGGGTAGTAAAATAAGAGCTTCTTCCTAATTTATCAAATAAATCAGTTATGTTAGGTAATGGGTATTTGTCGTCAACAGTTATTTCGTTTAACTTGTTGTTAACTTGTTTATTAATTTCGTTATTAATTACATGGGATTGTCTGTAAGGTCGTATATAAATGGGATCTTCGTTGTGAGTTCTGATTTGATGTTTAACTTCGTTAGTAAAAGTTAAGGGTAGTTTATCGCAATGAAAAATATCTTTATATTCTATACAGAGTTGTTGTATAGATTTCTTTTCTTCTGAGTTCATGTGTTCTAACCTTAGTTTTGTAAAATTTTCAGTGAGTATTTGGTCTATTTCTAAGTCATTAGTGTCATCTAATTTATTGATATGGCATTTACTTGGTTTATTTTTTGTCACTATGAAGGGACTAGTGATAGTCAAAGTCAGTTCTGTCTCAAGGGTATTTTGAATAATTGTAGTAGCATATCCATTTATACAGTTTACTAAAGCAGTAGGCATTCTAACACCATCACAAAATTGTTTGAAATTTAAAATAGCATTGTCATTTCTTAAGCTTGTTGGTAACTTTACTCTCTGTTCACAACGTCGGTCTAAATGAATAACATTAGTGGGGTTGTAAATGATAGGTATTGATGTGGTATTACTATAAAGGATTTCATTATTCATGTCTATTGTAGCATCTAATTGTTTTAAAAGGTCACTTCCTATTAATCCGTCGTATCGTCCGTCTACGTCATATATATAAAATTTATGAGTTTCAGGATTGTGAAAGGTATGAAATAAGGGGATGATGATAACTTCATCATGTCTACTAGAAGCATGGGTGCTAATTACTTCAAATGGTTCCTGGTATTTAAATTCATTAAAATATTCTTTTACTTTATTTGGACTGATAAATGATCTTGAACTTCCTGTATCTATCATGAAGCTAGCATTAATTTCAGGGAAGAAATATAGGGTAATTTTAAAGAGTTACAGTTTAAATGTATTATCTCGGGACATGGTAAGGGGTATCTATATGAAAAATTTCAAGTGGTCAACGGTCTCGTCATGATTTGTCATCTTATTCGTATTTTCAATAGTCGGGTCACTATAGTCGTCGTAATAGTCTCTACTGTTATAACTTTCAATTTCAGGTTCGATTTGCTGAACTAAGTGTTCATTCAGGCGGAAACCTTGTGGTTTCATAGGTGGAGCTGTTCTCATGCTCACATCCGTATTATGTGTTGGTCGTTGGTTACCAAAAGGGTGTTGACCTTGATTTTGATTAAATGTAGGTCTATATCCATTTTGATTATATTGGGGTTTATATCCAATTTGATTTTGAGTAAATTGGTTTTGTAAAGGTAGCTTAATTTGGCTACTAGGGGTGATACCAAATTTAAATTTAGATGATTGCTGTGGTATAGTTCTTTGGAATGGAAGAGGTTGAAGGATAATTATTTGATTTCATAGTATTGAAAAATGGTTACATGATATTCCTTTCTAGATAAGGGTTGGATGATATTGCAGAATTAGATTGGGGGTGCTTCATCATTTTATTTCTTGAGTTATATTGGTGCATGAAATTAACTTCCTCTAATACTATACTTAACGCTTTTTCTAGTGAGTTGCATGATTTTAAGCGTACTATCCTTAATAAATCTTCCGGTAAATTATATAAAAATACATTCACAGCTAAATTATCGTATATCTTGATTTTACTTTCTCGTAAGCTTATATTTGTCAATAAATTTACTTTAGCAATTAATGTACTTTTGGTATGCTGAATTCTATTACAAAAATCTAGATAAGATTCGCTATTTTTAATTTTTAAAGTTTCTAATTATATAGCTATACATTCTTCTGAACGCGGATCACCGAAATGATGTTCTAATGCTGATTTAAGACTGTTCCACGTAGTTAAATCTTGTCGTTCGCTAATTAAACTAGCCGCTCGACCTATTAATTTGGAAGTTATTATGTGAAAAAGATATAAATCTTGTGCTGGATTATTTTCTACTACACAAGTTTGGATTACGTATTCAAATTTACGAATAAAAAGGGATAATAATTTTTCATCTCCATCAAACTTAGGAATAATGTTGCTGATTTCTACGGGAATTTTTACTACATTTTCCATTGTCACTAATTATAGTACACACAATTTAATATAATAAAATATTTTAATATAATTAATATATTTTTACGAATTGTATTATTCCAATTTTTTTTTTATATATTCAATTATTATTATTAATTAAATTATAATATTGATTCAAATACGAATTATAACTTTATTTCACTTTGATATTATTTCATTACTTTATAAAAACACTTAAAACAAACGTCAAAGAAATATCTAAGAACCTTTTTAATTTTTAAAAGGAATCTACAATTAAATTGACACATATATCTAGGGTTGATTAGGAAATGAATAGATAGGAATAGCTTTAGGGTCTACTCACCAAATCATTTCCCTCGTGAGCCTGAAGGTAGCAGTGTCTTCAACAGCCAGACGCTCGTTCACGTAATATGACAAATTTATTTATCTGGTTCGGATTCCGAGAATTACGCTTGAAAACGTACGTCGCGGTAATTTTCTTTTATTTTCCGGACGCGGAATCCTACCGGCTGCGTCAGTCAAGTTCCCTACGCAGCGAATGGCTTTTTAAAAAAAGATTTTATTTTAATTAAGATGGTAGTTAATTAACAAGTTACCACTTAGACTACCTTAAACAGACTAAACTTAATATTAATATTATAAGCTAATACGGGTGGAAGCAGACCACCCAGTAGAGTTATTCGCATTATCCAGTTACTTAGAATATTGGCTTCCCATGGGTGGTAGACGCTAACTCAGCGGAGCCACCTGACTGGCGACTAATGGAATGTGTCAGCTCAGCGGTTTGGGGCGACGTAACTACGTTTATGTATGAGTGAAGAGAATTGTTTTTTGTAAGGTGTTCGTAAGTAGTTTAGATTGGAAGCAATTCCGTACTTTTTTTAAAAAACTTCGTACAAGTTTTTCAATTCCGCGAAGATAAACATTTCGGAAAGAGGAACTGTCATATATCGAGACCTAAATTTATTTTAATTTTAAAAACATTTTGAAGGTTTACTGAAGCCAACTTATACTGAAGTGACAATTATGATTGTAATATACTAATTAAAAACACCGAGCTCTTAATTTAGATAATTAAATAAAAAAATCAGTATAAGTTGAAATACTTCTTGAAAATTTAGAAAACTATATGACGACAAACCTATTACTTATTATAATACAATTTACAGTTTTTTCCGGTTAATATTTACTTTTTCAATTAAAATTGTTCATTTTTGTACCGGTGCTACAAAAATGTAGATGAAAAAAGAATAAAATGAAAATGAAATATTTTTGAATTTCTAGAAAAAATAATCTATTAGTAGTCTGTCGTTTGTAATGAAATAAAACCTGAAGTCAATGCTTATCGTCAATATACAGGCATTATCTCAATCATTCTCTACAGGGAGTGAGGTAACAAAACTTCCAAAAATACACTTGTTGGAAGTATATTGTAGATTTTTTAACGGCATTACATCTTGTCCCACGGCCAAAACTATTTAAGCCTGGATAAACTAACGAGCTGGAGATTAGCCCTTAACTATTCGTACACAAATTATGGACAGTTTAAGAGTACATTTTTGTTTGTTTTGCTTTTCTTTCACGACTTTTTTTCACGTTAACATTTTTTTCACGTAACATTTTTTTCACGTTAACATTAAGTTCTTGAAGAGATCAGTTGCTAGATTAACTTCTTTTTGTTGCTGAATTATTTCAAATATATACTGAAGTTTCATCAAGATAACATTACTTCATAAGTACATACATTTTCACATACAACACAGTAGGTAGCTTACAGAGGGTAGGTGTTATACGTTAATATATTTACTCGGTCAAAGCTCCTAATCCATGTTAACGCTCTTGCAAAATGCTTTTAATAATAATTTCAATTAAGTTGCCAAGCAATTTACAATTTAAATGTTATACAAAATCTACCGGTGTATTTATTTAGTCTGCTGGTATTGATATTATAAAGAACGTTTTACTAGTTTATACTTATCAAATAAATAAAACGAATTAAATATACAAATAAGATTTAAATCTTATAAATTATTAGTACCTATAGAAATGGCGGCTACCTTCCTGAAATTGATTTTTATTAAATTATTTTTAATATATTAATATAAAATAAATACTTGATACAAAATCCTTTGAGTTTATTCTTTTAAGAGTTTACTAGTCTCATCATAAATTATATAAAAAAAACTTTTCATACTATAATATTGTTAATAAAGAAACTCAACTTATGCATACACGATAAAATGAAAAAATAAAAACCATTACTCACATAAATATATATAAAAATATAAAATAATCTTATTTATATCGGCTTACATGAGATAACAAATGTTTAGTTTGTTTACAACAGCTTTGATAAGCCGCCGGCTCTAATAGAATCTACCACCTTTAAAGAAGTATAGCTTGTTTAAAGTTCAACATAAAATAGCTTTTATAGCCACGTTTTATAAAGTGAGTACCTACATAACAAGAAGAAGAAGATAACTAATGAAGAAGCTCAATAAGACCACTAAAACACACCGTGGAGTATGAATACCGCGGAATCGAGGCACGAACAAAAGAGGCGTGGAATCGTATGCATTTTATGGAGTATACAGCTCCAAGTAACTTTTGAATGTCTTATTCATAAAACAATAGTAAATTATTGAAAAATAATTCCAGTCTAAACTATTTTTATTGTAAATTCAAACGTTTTGCCAAAACAATAAAAAAACATTTACGTGTCTTTTGACCTTGAACAAATTTTTTGCACACACTGGATTAATGGGGACTTTTCAAGATTTCATTAGAGTTGTATCCTTTAGTCGCCTGTAAATCTTCAGCTTGTTGTGAATTTATGCTAGGGTCATTGTCTATTTTTGTTTACTTACAATTAATATTTAACGTTCTGTTTTCATTATCACGTTTCTAAATTCAAAATAATGAAAGTTACAGACTGTCAACGACCGTTTAGAGTTTGAAATATTCTCATTACAAATATTCATTATTAGAATGATTTTGAGAAAGTTATTCATTATTATATTTGTTAAGCGAAACTAATAGTTTTTAGTGTTTATTATTACATTTTATTAAAAGTTTTTATATAATATGTACATAAAAAAACATTAAAAATATATATAACATGGTTATAATGAATTACCATAATCAACGTATATAATACTTTTAACCCCATAAATGTTTCATATTTTCATGGGAACACACCAACAAAATTGGTATACCTATCGTTGAACTAAAAGTACTGAAAATATTTTAATGACTTTTAATCTAAGTTAACAAATATGAAGTTTATGTCTTCGAATAATTACCCCACATCAAGGTAAAACGTAAAAAATAGTTTTGGCAAAATTTTTTACTTTTAGGTTTGGGGTATAAAAGGCCACAACGGTTTATATTTATCTTTTTATTTAAAGGATAACCTTAAGTAACCTTTTTTTAAATATCACAAAATAATGTGTTATTTACATAGCTTTTTATACTGTACAGTATTATTTATTATCCAATTAATTGCATTCAATAATATGTAGTATTTTTCATGTAGATCCATACTGCCCTTATCAGCATTTCATTAAAATAGATATGTTAGAAGATTTCAGTGATTAATAAAGTGGAAGCAAAGCGTAAATATTGAATACAAAGACATCCAGTAGTATAAACTAAATATCAATTTCTCTTCACTGCCCCATATTGCACCCGTGCGAGTTCGAGGCGTATCGCTAGTTAAATTATAAAGTGAAGAAAAGAAACAAAAACGTAGATTTTTATGTTTATAAATGAGTTATCTCAAATTTTATTTACTTAGAGAATATCCCAAAATTAGCCCAAGTACACACCATCTCGTTTTAATAACAAAAAATGCTTACTTAGATCGTGTGATATGCCATCATTGCTATTTTATAAGGTTATTTGAAATTAAAAGCTGACAAGCCCGAAGGTACTCTTGCATTGAAAGACGACATTTTTTAAAAGTTTAAAAAATAAAGCTAAAAAAAAGTTTAAAAAATAAAGCTCTAAAGCAAAATAGTCATGTATTTTTACAAAAGCATGCTTCTGTGGCAACTGAGTAGTGAGGACTGGCCAGTGTGTTATTCAATATATCTTATGTATTTTGCAATTACATAAACAAATAATATTGCTTACAACACTCGCTGCTCAGACCCAAGATTTGAAACCTTGCCAGAACTACATTTGCATTTCTGTATAAATGATAATATATGTCTAATATAATGTCTCTCAATACTGACTATTAATACTACTACCGACTATCAAATCTAGTATAATGACTATCAATGCTACTACCGACTATCAAATCTAGTATAATGACTATCAATACTACTTACCGACTATCAAATCTAGTGTACTGACTATTAATACTACTACCGACTATCAAATTTAGTATAATGGCTATCAATACTACTACCAACGTAAAAATGTACTGTATATTTTAAAACAAAATTAAACTTAGTTTTTTAGAACAACTCTTTTAGTTTAGAATTGATAATTAGGGATATTTACAAAAAAATGTTGCACTGTTTTAGGAGTATCATGAAGGTACTATTCAAACTTAGCGGTGTTGCAAATGGAAGATTCTCTGAAATATTGTTCAATGTTTTTTAACATACATGAATATTTATATAAATTTTTCACTAAGTCATGAATTAGCAATTCATAGAGTGGCCTTTAACGCTTTCATTACATTTCAAGACTTTTTATATTTTCACTTATGTGAGCAGACTGGTATTAATATAAATATACACCTGAATAAAAATATACAAGATAAGAGTATCTTGTTAAGATCTTGTTACAAGATAAGACAAAATTATTCTATTTTTTTGATTACACCATACCAACATTATCTTAAAATTTGCTTAGATTTTTATATTTAAAAATTAAATAAATAACTTTAAAAAACCCCTATACAAAAACACCTCTAAAAAGAATAAAAATAATATTAATATGTACTTATTGAAGTCGTTGCGTCGGGGGACCGTTGTAAGGACGTTGACTATGGTGTCTATTTTACGCAGTTAATCATTGAGGATTTAGACTATACGATTCGATATCGTGATATATTTATTTGCCTTGGTATCTTACTTGCATTTTATTGCGTTAATTTCTTCCTTTATTAAACGGTTCCCCGACGCGATGACTTCAATAAGTACATAATAATATTATTTTTATTCTTTTTAGAGGTGTTTTTGTATCGGAGGTTTCTTTTAATTATTTTTTTCTGTTTTTTAATGGTATGTTACTGGTTTCATTATTGTACTAAATGAACTTACAGACACACAAATTTTTATTTGCTTAAGTATTTCTATCAATATTGCATAAGAACCTTTGCCCGCACCAACAAAACCTCAATATCTTGAAGACCTCTGTTTTTTTTTCGACCAAACATATCTAAGAACCATCTCGACGAACCAGGCTTTCGATTAAAATAAACCGCAATCAAATCCGTCCACGAGTTTGTCTGCTACATTGCCACAAACAGACACGAAGATACACAGGTACACAGATCGACAGGTCAAACTTATAACACCTTTCTTTTTGAGTCGGGGGTTAAAAAATATAACATTATGACCTAAATACTTTTTTGATATTTTCCGTCAAAACTGTATTTTTTTTTATTTTCTTGACTAGGTAATAAATTGCATCCATACCAAATTTAATCAAAATTCACATTAAATATACCGAAAATCAAATTGTTGTTTTGAATATAATGTACGGAATACAAAGAATTTTTCATTTATTTATTAGGTACTAACTGTAATGTATGTATGTGTGCGTGCCTGCATTCAGTGCACACCGCCTGCGCCGGGCAGTCTTGTAATAAACGGCTACGTAGTAAGACGCATCTTTCATTTACCACAGTGTCGATCGAGGAAAATAATTTGTACGCGGAAATAATACAGTAGTTTTGAGTGCTCAAAGCGTAGTGACGGAGATTAATTATGTCGCTGGGAAGAATAGGAGAATACGATGTGTCTGGGGGCAGCTGGAGTTTATACGTCGAACGGTTAGACATGTATTTCAAAGTGAACGATATAAAACCAGATTTGCATTTACCGACGTTAATAACTGTGATGGGTGGTGAAGCCTATGAACTATTAAGTCACTTGACAAGCCCATGCAAGCCGGCAACGTTAACTTACACGGAGGTTATTAATTTAATGGGTAACCACATTGAACCAAAACCATCATTCATGGCGGAAAAGTACCGTTTTCGCCACAGAAAACAACAAAATGGAGAATCCGTAAGTCAATACCTCAAAGAACTTAAAAAGCTATCCAAGTACTGTGATTTCGGCCCCAGTCTGGAAAAAGCCCTGAGAGATCAGTTCGTATGTGGCATAAAAAACGAAACTATTCGGCAGCGTTTATTTGTGGAGAAAAATCTAACCTATGCTATGGCGGTGAATCTTGCGCAGTCACTGGAAGCGGCAGAGCGAGATGCGGCTATGGTGGAGCAACCGAGTGCGAGCGAGAGATCGGAAGATGTAAATAAAATGTCTACTTCGACGCGGGTACCGCTACATGGCGGAAAAATATATCAGCATAGTAGATCAGATAATATGACACAAATGCAAAAAAAAACATGCGCTGTATGCGGAAAAAAAGGCCACCCAGATGCGAGATGCCGTTATAAAAGGGCATTTAAGGCGTATGTGTGCATCACCAACATCAGGCGATGCTGGAGGGTCCGGCGGGGCCCACGCGGGTGTTGCTCGGCGGCCCAGGCGAGCCCTACACCACGTCCAGGCGGCGCAAGGCGAGACTCCGGATGACGTGGCGACGGCCTCATTTTCTGACATGGAAGAAGATTTCCATCATCTTTGTTTAAACGGTTACAAACCGGTGAGCATGTTTTTGTGTGTAGATAACAATATTATTAGTATGAAAATTGATACCGGTTCTGCAGTGTCGTGTATTAGTAAAGAAACCTATGATAAATATTTTATGGACAGACAGATAGATCTTAGTGATTTAATCTTAAAATTTTACGACGGGAGTAAAGTGAAACCATTAGGGGTTATAAAACCTACTGTACAATATCGTCACATAACTAAGACTTTAGAATTGTTTGTCATAGAGGGCGGTACCACGTCACTTTTAGGTAGACAATGGCTGACAGAATTAGGTATACAAATACCTATATTTCATTGCCAATCTTTAAGTAATAATAACAGTGCTCTTGGCGAATTACTCGACAGATATAAAGATCTATTCAGCGGTGGTTTGGGGAGGTTCACTGGTGGCAAGGCGACATTACGGGTGAGGCCGGACGCTGTGCCGGTGTTCTGTCGCGCGAGGCCCCTTCCCTACGCATTGAAGGATCACGTCGACCAAGAGCTGGAGGAGATGTTACGTAGCGGAGTCATCGAACCCGTAGACACCTCGGAGTGGGCCACGCCACTGGTACCGATGCGTAAAGCGGATGGGGGATTGCGTTTATGCGCGGATTATAAGATAACCTTGAACCCTGCTTTACTGATCGATAGATATCCATTACCCAAAATTGATGACTTACTAGTCAGGTTAAACGGAGCGCGCGTTTTCTCGAAAATTGATTTAAAACAAGCTTATAACCAAATAGAGTTCAATGATTCAAAAAAATGTACAGTTATTAATACTCATAAAGGATTGTTTATGTACAATCGATTAGTTTATGGTCTTGCGTCCGTTCGGGGAATTTTCCAAAGAATAATGTCGAACCTCTTAGTAGATATTCCGCAGGTCGAAGTGTTTTTAGATGACATTTTAATAGGTACTTCTGAAGTTAAGTCACACCTCATTATATTAGAAAAGGTTTTAAATAGGTTATATAGCCATAGTATGAAATTAAAAAAAAGTAAGTATACATTTGTCACCGACGAAGTTCAGTATTTAGGGTACATAATTTCAAAGGACGGAATTAAAGTCGATCCAAGTAAAATCGAAGCTATCGTTAAAATTCCTCGGCCAAAGAACGTCACTGAATTAAAATCATTTTTAGGTTTAGTTAATTTTTATGCTAGATTTGTAGCGAACTTAAGTACTATACTATCACCGTTATACGACTTGCTAAGGAAACCTACAGTCTGGAAGTGGAATAGGTATTGTGAAAGTGCATTTAAAAGAATAAAACATGTGTTGGTCGGTGCCGAAATATTAATGCATTACGATCAAAACAAACCACTAATTTTAACCACCGATGCCAGCTCGCGTGGTATCAGCGCAGTGCTAACGCAACCTTGGTCGGGAGCGCGCGGCGGGGACGAGTGCGAACGCCCGGTGGCGTATGTGTCGCGCTCACTTAATGACGCCGAGCGAAATTATTCACAAATTGATAAGGAAGCGTTAGCCATAATATTTAGTTTAGAAAAGTTCCATCAGTTTCTATATGGTAGACGTTTTATTTTAAGGACTGACCACAAGCCTCTAGTAAGTATCTTTGGAGAGAAACAAGGTATTCCTACAATGGTAGCCAGTAGACTTCAGAGGTGGGCAGTTAAACTATCTGCATATACGTATGATATAGAATATATACCTACAGATGCAAACGGCGCGGATGCATTGTCACGTCTTCCAATGCAGGTTACTAACGCGCGGTCGCTTGATGGGCCGTCTCCAGAACAAACTTATTTACATTTCGCACAAAACGAACTGTTATTAGACTATGATGAAATTAAAAAACAAACACAGCGCGATGCAATTTTAGGTCGTGTATTGAATTATCTACGTTCTAATTGGCCGACCGAGATAGAAATTGAAAATTTAAAACCATTTTTTAATAAGAAATTAGAATTATACGAAGAATTAGGTTGTGTAATGTGGGGACATTGTGTAGTTATTCCGGAGGGCTGTAGAAGTCGAGTTTTAGCGATACTACATGAAAGTCACATGGGAATAGTTAAGACAAAGGCTATTGCACGCAGTTATGTGTGGTGGCCGGGCATCGACGAGGCAGTCGAAGCGATGTGCCGCGAGTGCTCCGTGTGCGCGGCGGAGGCGGACGCCCCTGCGCGACATGTGCCCTCGCCGTGGCCTTATCCAACGAAATCGTGGTCTAGGATACACATAGATTTCTTAGGTCCTATTTACGGCAAGACTTATCTTGTTATGGTTGATGCTCGAACCAAATGGCTGGAAGTTTTCCCAGTACCCAGCACTTCAGCTAGTAGCACGATAGAAAGACTCGCGGAAACTTTTGCTCGGTGGAGACTCCCTAAACAAATAGTATCTGATAATGGTCCACCTTTTACTAGTCGGGAGTTTTCTGTATTCTTATCAGGCAACGGTATTGAGCATGTGTTATCAGCCCCATACCATCCAGCATCTAACGGTGCCGCAGAAAACGCGGTACGTACTATTAAAAGAGTAATAAAAAAAACCGTACGACAGAAACGTAATATTAATATGGCTATTAATATATTTTTATTATATTACCGTAGTACGGTCCATTGCACTACAGGTGAAACTCCTTCTTCCTTAATGTTAGGCAGGCAGATGCGAACTAAATTAGACGCTCTCAGACCAGACTGCGAAAAAACTGTACGGGTTGCACAAAAGAAACAAATATCTAACGCAACCGGATCGTGTCGTAGTTTCCAACCAGGAGATAAGGTCTGGTTACGCCAATATCAAGGCGGTACCAAATGGGTACCCGGCCAAATCTCACGAATGCAAGGGAAAAGGGATTATGTAGTATCCGATCCGTTAGGTAGGGAAACCCATAGGCATATCGATCAGTTAAGGAGGCGTTCAAGTATTTTAATAAGTCCAACCAACCCATCTACATGTCGGCTATCACCCAACCAGCCTCAGATAGCAACTGTCGAATCAAGCAGCCCATTAAAGACCAAAGTCAAAGAGATAGTAAGCTTATCTGACCCGAAACCATTGCCTTCGACGTCTCAATCTACGGCTGAGGTACCTCAGGATACGGAAACCGTAAACCCGCACGACAGTAACCCACCGACACGGCTTGAGACTAATCCTAACAAAGGACCATCATTATCGCCATTGCCACCTGAACCCCTTCGAACACGGCCTGTCAGGAAATGTCGAAACCGAAATAAAAACTGATATGTAACAAAAAAATATGTTTGTATAAATTATAGACTTATTGTTCTTATATTTCTTTTATATATATATTTGTTTTTCTATTGTTCTTATATTGTTATGTTATGTAATGTACGTAGAATGTTAAATGTACGAATATTTGGTTTTCTCTAGTATATGGTTTCTAAATACTAATTTTGATATTTTGAAGTATTTAAGAAGAGAGTAGTGTAATGTATGTATGTGTGCGTGCCTGCATTCAGTGCACACCGCCTGCGCCGGGCAGTCTTGTAATAAACGGCTACGTAGTAAGACGCATCTTTCATTTACCACACTAACCTGCAGCTCTTGCCTGTTATTTATATATGCAAGCACATATAGCATAAAACTGTATCACGAAAAATCAGTTTCATTATGTATTTCATTAAATAGTTAGGTATTAAATATTACAGTAATATTTAGTTAGAATTGCTCGTAACATGTCAATTCTAGTTGGGCTTCCTCGGGTTTCACACGAGTCCGTAATGTATTAAAATGTGTTTAATACTATTACGAAGCTCATTCATTAAATTAGTAAAAACATACGTCTAAAAAGAGACTAGGAGTCTCAAGATCATATATTTTTTTGGTGAGAACTTTTCTATATTACTATATATACAATTACCCGGCCGAATTCACGTTAATTAAACCTGTATTTGCACTACTAGTTTCGAATTGCATAATTGCGTAAACTGTTGTGCAGATATTGTAACGTCGTCAATGATAATGAACTATTTCCGACGATAATGAAAAAAGTTAAAAAATAGAAAAAGTCAAGTAAAGAAATGTATTTATAGTTACATAATGGTTTGTGACAGTTACAGTAGTTTAAATAGCATTTTACTTCGATGCTTACTTAGTGTTATGAAATACTACAAAAAAACAAAATATAACTTGTGTATATACACTACTTCTAATTGTTAAAAAATAGTTGTAAGGAAAATTAACAAATTTCAATTAACATTAACGTAGATTATATATATATATTTTTTTTGTCAGACTTATTATATAAAAGCAAAATACAAAGGTTAGTTACGGATAATATTCAAGTTACAAGTCATCAACTAAAACGAAAATCATTATTTTTCGAAGTCATTAATTCCGTCCCGTTGCTTATAAAGCTTAAAACTCACTATTATACATATCGAAAAAGGTGCGTTATGTAAACTCTGTAAAATACAACAAACAATAACTAGTTACCTAAATATGTAGAAATTCAATAAAATTATTTCGACATTTACATATTTCTCATAATTTTATAACAACGTCAAATCTAACACAGTTATAATGTGAGGTAAGGTAGGTACTCAAAGACCACACCGTCAATCACTGTTCACAACTACAGAGCTTCCATTCTCAAATGATGTATGGCACAGTAAGTCCATAAACTTAACACTTGTTCACTAATTAATAGATCCCTTAGAAACACTTATACTAATATCTATAGAAATACTAATTGCTTAGAAATACCCTCAACTTTCTACACGATCTTGACTGCTTTTTTAATAAAAACACAAGGTTAATGACATCAAAACGTTGTGGATGATATTCTATTATTTACAGTGGTATCCTGCAGGGCTTTATTCCACTGCAAGCTCTGTCTTACCTGAACTTTACTAACAAGTATTAGTAATATAGTGATTACACTAGATCTCTATGTCGGTGACATTGACATCAAGATTGGAAATGTAATATAATTTATTACATATCACCACTACTCAATCAATATTTACAAATCATATTGCGGCAATGATACGTTCGACCCCGTTGAAGGAGTCCACCGAAACGCTCTCATGAGGGACCACTAAAATTAGTCGCTCTGCAAACCCTTAAAGCCCGTCATGGGCTCGACAACTTCTGCAGCCACCTATACCAACTCGGCTAGCACTGTCTTACTATATAGTGTATATTGCTAACTCTCAAACTCTGTATCACATCGTCCTCGCTTCCAACATCTGGTGTATTGGCGACTCCTTACTATTTCATTTAGTACCAAAATGAATAAATAAGAGAATAGTTTTGTTGTTACTACCAAAACTAACATGTAATGTATGTGAAAATAAAAATTCTGTTCACTATTCACCATACAAAATTTGGAACGTACTCACCAACACTGTCGTTTTATTAAAAAAAATTAACACGTCTTATTTATACGTAGGGTACAAACTAAGAATAACTTAAATGCGAACACCTACGTTGATAGGAACGAATCCGCAATATATTTTCACGACCGTTAAGAAGACTATTACCACGGGCAGAGCGATGCCGGAATGATGTATTGTGTGCTTTCAAATTAAACTGGAAGACAACAAAATAACTAATTAACATGAAAAATAATGAAAGGGTAGGTTGATTGGACCAATTAGTTATAATTTAAGTAGACAAATTGTGATAAAAAAAAGTCCAAGACTATGCTACTTCTGGTTTTAAAAATCTTGTAAAAATTGAATTAAAAAATAATAAGAATTCAAGTCACATGTTTCTCATAATTTAATAACGAGGTCAAATCTAACACAGTTAAAAAGCTGGATAAGGTACTCAAAGACCATATCATCAATCACTATTCACTCCTTGCGCTCTTAAATAAAAATAATATAATAAGCCTATAAACTTAACACTTGTTTTCTAATTTATAGCAAAGGTTTTCTACCAATTGTTTAGAAATACCCTCAAATTCTAACTCAAGTATAGAATAATAATATATTTGAATAATTATGAATACCTAAAACCCAAACTCTTTGTTACAGAGTTACAGAAAAGATCCTTGCTTTTCGAAAAAAAAGGCTGTAATAAGAGAGATAATTAATTTCAGACGGCAGTCAGACAAACTAGGACTGTATTTTTTACTTATATTGCGCTAGCTTTTGCGTAAGTACATAATATTATTCAAGTAATGTTATTTCTTTTTTCTGTTGTTAAATAAACATTGTTACTGTGTGTATAATAATTTGGTTTTAATAATATTTTGAAGTTGTTGTCTTGAACCATGTTGAATCTCTATTTTGCTTAGTAAAAAATAATTCAATTCAATCTCTATTATTATTTATCTATCCAATAAAAGACGGAGTCAAGGTAAATTTATATATTTGAATATAAAAAGTTTAATATACCATGATAATAAATCAAACTCAGATTATTGTTTTGTCTTTATATTACTTATGATTGATATTGTCTTCATTAACGACTTCATAGATTTACGTAATTGTGAAGAGAAATAGATCGCTTCGTCACTTGATGAAAACATTTTAATAGTTTTGGAAATTAAAATAATTTTTAATAGTTTTATTCATCAAAATCTAATTATCAAGCAAATATTTTAGTTTTAAATTATAATAAAAATCATTTTTTTCTTACTTAACAGCCAAGCATTGTACCTTCTTAATAATTCTTAAGATCTTAAATTCTATTCTAGTACATGTGTTGGCGATCTATCTAAAAGTATACGTTGTAAGATTTCAACACGTTTTAGAAGTTATTATTTAAATCCATTTAAACTGTGTTTTTCAAATTACTCATATTCAGAGTATGTAAGAGCATAAAAAAGGTTTAGGAGATTTGAAAATAGATTTACGTATTTCTAGCTTCTAGTATCTCTATGTAGAGCACTCTCATTAATATCCTGTAAACTGAGATTTTATCAAACCCTACAGTAAGAAGGAATATTTAAAATATTAGAACTATGTGTAATGTAACATCATTAAAAAAATGCAGATCTATTTAATTTTTTTTATTAATACAATTAAAAATGCTTACAATGTATTTTGTAATATAATTAGACTATTCACATAAAAACTAATTTAATTTTTTTTTTTTCTAAAATATAATTAGGTATGTAACCTAAGTCTCTTACGACTTACTTGTGTTACTGTTTTGTGATTTTTTAATTTATTTGTTAAATGTCCGATTATCTTAGCTAGGGTTACTTATTATTATTCGAAAAACAATACAGTATTTTCTTAGGTTCTCAAGAGTGCACATTTAAAAAAAACAACTTTTAACTCACACGTGTATAATTTTATTTTTATTCAACTTTGTAAGCTTTATATTTTACTTGAATTATCGATCTAAAGGATTCTAAGAATAGAGGCATAGAGCTCAGGATTCTGACTAAATGCACTTTCAGTATTCGAGGTCTTACAGTGAGGTCACAGACAAAGGTATTTTATATATTTTATATGGTTGATGAGTACCAGTTGTTAGATATTCTCCAATAATCCTACCTTTTAAAATTAAGGTGATTTTTAATTTTAATATCCTTGCGAATCATTATTAGAATATAACATTGTTCATAGAGAGTATGTTTGGCTTTAAACAAATAATTATGTCTGCAAATTATTATACCATAAAATAACACGCTTACAAACAAACAAGAAAAATTTCGTGGTGGTAGACCATAACATCGGGTCGCCGGCAAAGTTACCACCCATCGGGCAAAGTCGTGCCGCAAAGCGACATAGTCGTGTTCCGGCACGTTACTCGATGAAGGCGTTATGGGAAATGGGTTTGAACAGCTGCGGTACGTTGGCGAACCGGTTGACGTCGAGTTGGTGTTTGTTTTGTCGGGTGTCTAGTCGAGGAGGGTAGCGGGATCCGAAGCGACGGCTTTCCGCTGGCCGCCCGCAGATAGTTGGGGGCCCAATTAGTGGGTTAGCCACCCACGAAAGGCTGCCCCGCCAGCTGCGAAAAATCCCAGGGTGGCTCCATCGTGCTGGTTGGCGACCAGGCGAGGAGGCCCGATGGCGATCCCTGGGGGGGTTCGGGCGTCCCCGCAGTCTCCAGGCTAGCCTCCCAGCGACAAGACATCACCAATTTCGAAGTCGGGTTTGATACGTTCCGCCTCGTTCAACTGCCATTTCCCATCCCTATTCACTTTTATTTATTTTTTATTATGAAAAAGGTTAAAAAAAGGAACAAGTTGACACAGCGGTTGCACTCCTCCTCATTTAAAGTGCACCTCACTATTATCAGGGGTTTGCACTCTAATATCCTAGCTGTCCATCACCACCTGGAGTCAGAGCAGCCGCACTTGCTCTTTTTGACGGAGACGCAGATACAATGTCCTTTGAGCGCTGCGCACCTGGATGATCCCGGATACACGTTAGAGCACAATTTTCGCTCACGTGCCGGAGTCTGCGTGTACGCGCGGAACGACCTCTGTATCCAGCGTCTCCGTCACCTTGAAGACCCCACTTTTTCTTCTATATGGGTTTTAGTAGACACAGGAAACGAAAAAATCCTGTATTCCTGTGTCTACCGTTCGCACAGCGGTGACCAGGAGACAACTAGATTATTTGAGTATCTCGGTGAGGCTGCTGATATGGCTTTGCATCAGTACTCTTCAGCGCAGCTTGTTTTTCTGGGGGACTTTAATGCTTGTCATCAAGACTGGCTGTTCCCGTACCAGAAAACCGACCATGCTGGAAGAGAAGCGCGGAACTTTGCGTTGTCCTTGGACTTCTTTCAGCTGGTGAGGCAAGCGACAAGGGTACCAGATGTGGTAGGGCATACAGCCAATTGCCTGGACCTTCTGCTGACAACTGATCCGGACAGGTATCGTGTTGAGGTTACCTCTCCCTTGGGAACCTCCGATCACTGTCTGGTGAAATCTGTGTTTACATATTCCCCACCAGCTTTCGAACCTCATGGTGTTAGGCGAGTATGGAAATACAAGTCAGCAGATTGGGATGAGATGCGGCACTTTTTTGCGTCTTATTCTTGGCGGCAGGTCTGCTTCTCTTCTTTAGATCCGTCGAGTTGCGCGGATGCAATAACCGATGTGGTGCATCAGGCAATGGAGTATTTTATTCCTTTTGCTGACGTACCCATCGGTGGCAAAGCTCGCCCATGGTTTAATGCCGAATGTGGTCATGCTCAAGACCGAAAACATTCGGCATATCTCATTCGGGCTGATGCTCGAAGCCGCAAAACTCCGGATGTAAGTTCTAAGAAGAGAGTCTTTAACCAAGCTGCCAAGTCCTACAAAAAGGCATTGCGGAAGGCTCGTCTCGATCGAATCGTTAAGAATGGCGAAAAGCTCTCTGTCAGACCAACTGGCAGTCGAGCTTTCTGGTCTCTTGCGAAAGCGATCGAGTCGAATTTCTGCCAACCCTCACTGCCTGCTCTGCTGAAGCCGGATGGATCCCTGGCCCACACAGCAACAGAGAAAGCGAATGTATTTGCTTCTCTTTTTGCTGATAATTCGCATCTAGACACTGGCAATGCTTCTCCAGCACATCTTCCTCACTGCGGTATTTCGATGCCTGAAATCCGCATCACTAACAAAGAGGTATGGAGAACATTGTGTAGTTTAGATGTGAATAAAGCCAGTGGTCCTGATGGTATACCAGCCATTCTGCTCAAGACATGCGCAGCTGAATTATCTCCTGTACTGACACGTCTGTATTGCCTCTCTTTCATGACTGGAATAGTGCCGAAATCCTGGAAGCTTGCTAATGTGCAACCCGTGCCCAAAAAAGGCAGCCGTGCCGACCCTGTCAATTACAGACCGATTTCAATCACCTCCATACTCTGCAAGATTATGGAGCGTGTATTGAACTCGCGCCTACTAGCATACCTAGAAGGTAACGATCTCCTCAGTGACCGACAGTACGGGTTTCGCCGTAATAGGTCTACTGGGGACCTCCTAGTGTATGCTACTCACATTTTAGGCGAGGCCATCGAGAAGAACGGAGAAGCGGTCGCCGTCTCTCTGGACGTCTCGAGGGCATTTGACAGGGTCTGGCATGCGAGCCTTATATGCAAGCTTTCAGCGTACGGTATATCTCCTGGTCTGATCGGCTGGGTAACGGACTTTCTGAGCCACAGATCTCTCCGAGTAGTTGTCGACGGGTGTTCCTCGGAACCCTTGACAATAAATGCCGGAGTGCCTCAGGGGTCCGTTCTTTCTGCAACTCTGTTTCTGCTGCACATTAATGATCTGTTGAAGCCCGGTATCTATGGGTATGCAGACGACAGCACAGTTGTAGAAAGATATCTGCCGAGTACTCGGGCTAGTCGAGATCAAGTACAGTCTGAAAGAGAAGCCATGGTGCAACGTTTGAATGACAAACTTCAGGCAGTCTCCGCATGGAGCAATGCCAATCTTGTCAAGTTCAACGCCACCAAAACGCAGACGTGTCTATTCACCGCCAAAAGGAGCCCTTTCACCTTGGCACCTACTTTCCAGAATGTATCCTTGGAATACAGTGACCGGCTTCAATTGTTAGGCTTAGAGATTTCCTCGAACCTCAACTTTGGTCAGTTCATTGAGTCCAGAGCAAGAGCAGCAGCAGCAAAGCTTGCCGTTCTTGCGAAGGTTCGGCAGTACTTTACACCGGGACAGCTTCTTGTTTTATACAAAGCACAGATCCGGTCGTGTGTAGAGTACTGTGGACACATATTTGCTGGTGCCGCAAAGTCTCATCTTGCGGTTCTGGACTCAATTGAGAGGCGAGCAAAGAGGCTTATAGGCGATCCCGAATTGGTCGAAGCCGACCTCCAAAGCCTTGAACACAGGCGTAGAATTGCTAGCCTCTCAGTATTCTATAGGATACATTTTGGTGAGTGTGCGCAGGAATTACACGAGTTAATTCCCCCGTCCCCCTTCCATCACCGGACGTCCCGACGCACGGCAGGTATCCATCCTTTTGTTGTAGACATTCCACCTGTCCGAACGAAGCGCTTTGCTTCCTCATTTTTAGTGAGTACAGCGAAGGACTGGAACAATTTGCCTGCGTCGGTATTTCCGGCCAAATATAATGTGGGTGTCTTCAAGAGAAGAGTGAATAGGTTGCTAGGGCAATGCGACTTACCATCTAAGACTACATTCCACTTACCAAAAAAAAAAAAAAAAAAGAAAGTAAACAAAAAATAAAAACCCAAGCGTTTTTATAATATAAAAAATACTTTAACAAACACTGTATACTATAGTGTAAAAGAAATATATAAACTAATAATATGTGATTTTTTAAAAATATATTACTTGTGTTTGGATACTTTATTATTTTATTATATTCATAGGGTAGGTGATTTCTGCAACATCATCAGTGTTGAAATTTAATAAAATGTTTAGGACTGTCTTTATAATAATAAAATTAAGGTATAAAATTTTATGCAATGTATTTTTCAAACCTGTGATAATGTGTTTTTACACTCAAGTCTCGAAGATGGTAAATAGCGATTTGCATGTGTAGATGTGAGTGAGGGTTTCTAGTGCGGATCAAATTATTAGCACACTTTTAAATGTATTTTGTAAGCGTCATCACTATTAATATCTGAATAATGTATTTTACTTTGACGATGATCAAGATCAGGAAAATTAATTTTTCAAGTTTTAAAATGGACCGCAAAAAGTTTATTCATTCATTTAATTTATACCATAAACCATCTTTTCCACTTAAATTGCTGCGTTTCAGTATCAAAATTAACGATTTAATACAAGTCGATAATATTTTAATATTATAGTTGATAATCTATTTGAGCTAGGTCCGAGGATTACGGTGGATGTGATATTGATGTGATTGTGAATATGGTAACGTTGCTGTGAAGCAGTAATGGTATGGAGCGATCGACCAGAATAGGTTGTTTAGCAGCTAGCGTTTCCGTCATGGTTTGCAATTGCTGACAAAAGAAATCTGCCGTAAAAGTCAAAGTCAAATACCAGTTATTTTTTAGGGTAAATTTTCGCTTGGGGCAGGATGTGGCTGGCTGACCAGGATACAACCTTTGCAATGAGCGCTTTCTATTATCGTAGAGAATCCATTTTTCATCACAGGTAATGATTCGATTCGATTTACAATAATACCTTTGTAAAAATAAATTCGACTGCAGTCAGCTAACGGTTAAATACTTTTTACAAGAATTAAGTGTATTATTTTTCGATTCAAATAACTACCTTCACAATTGTTCAATAATTCTTATAATTCGTGATTGGCTTCACTACGTCGCGTCGGCTGTTACTTTCATATACTGTAAAACTTGTTTTAAATAAAGCTAGGATGTCTTCTGACTTTATATATATCAGTATGATGTCATGTTACATTTTATCAGTGATGTATGTAACAAAATGAGGAACAAATGGTGAGCAGTTAGAAAATGTACAAATACGTCGTTAAAAACTCCGGAAAAACTATTTGTAAGTATTCCAAAAAATGTCAGTGTCAAAAGTGGTTGCTATTTTCTCGGAGGGATTTTAATCACAAAGCGATTAGTTCAAATATTTTCTTCTTTGAAGACCACTTCGATGTAAATAAACGTATTAGTTATATTGTTTAATAATTAATTATATTTCGAATGTATTCATTTTTTTGTTGATTTAAGTTTATGTATAAAAACTCCAATTATATTAACAGAATGTCTATTGTAACTCACTTCGAGTATTTTCGCTGTTTTCCGTAATATTAGTTAAAAATGTTAGCTACAGTTTTATGATTTCAATAAGCATTACACTAAAAGATGCCGATTCTTGTTTTCTGTAGAATTTTATAAATATTTAAAATTTAAAAAAAAATCGTGTAAGGCGTAGTGAAGAGCTCACGGTTGTGGAGCTAACCGATTCTAACCATCTGTCAGATAATAGGACTGCTAAGGCTGGATACCCAAGAACCTAGTGATGCTAAGGAAAAACAAACACATTCTGCAATATTTTTTTTAATATCAGAAATAAAACAATGTCGACTATAGCAATTCATCTGGAGCGCATGATATGAGTAGGTATCTACTCAAAATATTATACAACAATATTATAATTATTAATCTCAATAAGTAAAACACTGAACATGAATAACGGTTTGGATTCAAAAATCTTCTGAGCCTCAGTCTCTAGACAAATATTTAAAATATTTATTCAATCTTATGTTATAAAAAACTAAGTATATAACAATTTTGTAAATTTTTATGACATGTTTCTATCAAAAACCGAGATAAAGTACATACATTACCTGGGAAAGTGCCACAAGATCGGCTGTTTGTATATATCTATCATAGAATATTTTATAAGTTTTTTTTTTTTTAATTAAGATTATCAGTTTATAATCAACACTTAATTATTTAAAAATTAAACCAACATTTTTTAAAAGTTACCCAGTGTTTTCATACAATAGGTGTTGCAGGTAAGTCATTACTTTATTTTTACTTTAATTGCATTTGCTTTGATTTGCTTAGCTTTGTTTTGTTGGAATTTCAGTACAGTGCAAATATATTCCAGGCCGGCTCATTGTACCGTGAAGCGACCAACTTGATTGAAGGCCGATGGTATATATTATTCATTCGGTTTAAAATTCAAATTCTTCTTTTATGTATCGTATAATAATCGTTTAAAAATATATATTTTTTAATTGTAGTTCTCTCAGGCGTTGAAATGAACTTTTCAATACACAAATCAAACATATTAGCTCTTTAGGTCTCAAGTCTCAGTCTTGATTCAGATTTGGGTCGAGAATGTGCTTTTATACTTTTGCTTCTTTTGTTTGCATTAAGTCAAAGTTCTAATTAACAGGAAACCAGAAAGCCTACAATCATTACGTAATCGTTTATCGCACCCGTTTTGATGAATTAAGCATTCTATAGCAAATATATATATATATATATATATAATACTATTTGTTTCCCGGTTTTGATCAGTAGCTCTGGTCTAATATGGCAAACGTATTCCGAATGCCCTTCTAGAATTAACATAGTCGAAGACGCTTGGATTAGCTAGTAAGTATATACTAGCTGATCCATCAGGTCCATCCAACCATTAGGTTGGTTCGTTAAAATCTAATGACATTAATATTGTACAATTGATGATCAAAAATATTAATTGGTGTAGTTATAGATATCTGATCGTTTTTTTTTCCTAAAACATTTAAATTTATGATTAAGCTTAATGAAATGTTTCAATAATCTTCGGATTCGTTAATATTTCTTTATTTTATTCATGTTTGATATTATGTTTTATCTTAACTAAGATTAGTATTAAATAATATAAATAACAAAATAGATAAGATTACAATAGTAGATTAATAATAGATTACAATATTCATCTGGATCTTATCTATTTCTATAAAATCCTTGAGATATCTCACTGCTAACAGATTCGTTGGTTACGAATACAAAATAAGTAAATGTATAAAGAATTGATGACCAACCAAAGCTCTAATAACCTTAACGGCTCCCTAAAACACCAATTAAAAAGCGTTTGTGCTCAGATGTCAACTTGTCGGAGATCGGGATCCCCAGGGCTTTGTTGTTGAGCCTTTGATGTTGTGTAGGAAAGTCGTACCTTTTTATTCAATTTATGTTGGAGGAGCTATTTTATCCGATCCCTGTCATCATTTTGATGAATATTACACGGCATATGAGCGGTATCTAGATACTTGCACGATGTTCTTTAATTGTGCGCTTGGAAGTCTATTTTTTATTTTTATAAGAAGTTATATTTTTTGGATTTTAAGATTATATTATTATTTCGCATGGACAAAGATTTTGTTTCACTACAATAATGTATAAGATTATGTAAAAACAGAAAATTCTATTTAAACAAATTATTATTTGTTGAATCTGATAGTAACGTGCTTATAAAATCAATATTTTGAACATTTCATTTCAGAAAACAACATTAGTCTTTTACAGACCTGTCTAGACATTCATGTTAGGGCCCAGGAACGAGGTAAACTTATTAAACGAAGTTTCACTTAGGTGTTTGTGATTATTCTTTACTTATTTTTTTTTTCATATTATAACATAAACATTAGGCATTATAAAAGGCAAACGCCACGTTACCGTCAGCCAGTACGCTTTTGAAAGCAAGTGCGAACATCTCTTATATTATATAAAATATAGTAACAAGCTAATGCTTGTTACTATATTTTAATAGCTTTGGAATTTTAAACTTTTTAGCAGTTTAGCTTTTTAGATTGAAATATTATAATACTCGATTGCAGAGATGAGAAATAACAATAAAATAATTTAGTTTAGTTTATGTTTATGAAACGTTTGTAGGTATATTTACTGAACAAATTGAGAATCAATACGAACTGTATTTAGACTTTCCTGCAAGTATTGAACTGTTTGTTTCCTAACATACTTTAATTGCGCGGAGTTACAGTCATTATACTCGTATCATTCCTATGTAAATGTAAATAGAGTGTCGGCAACTCGAACCAAAACTTATTTGGCAAATAGTTTAAATCTTTGCTAATGAAGTAATCGTATACGAAGGGAGCTCGGGATTAATTAGAAATGATTTATTACTCGCCTCTTGCTCTTAAGTGTCGGCGTGCGGTCAACTGATGTAGATGTTGAATTTTGATTAAGTTGCAATTAAAAAAATATATACATAAAAAAATATTTTAACAGGCTGTAGGTGCATCACACCATAACTACTATTGTTTGGTTGTGTGGACATTAATTCTGCAAAATAAATATTCTATGCCACCCACCTACATTATTAACAAGATGTATATATTAATTATCTACATGTCTAAGGCTAAATAGTGATATACGACAATTACATTTTATGTTATAATTATTTTTATTATATACTATATTTATTATGCAATGAACGTGTTAAAAGTTAATATTTTAATAAATTATCCTAAAAAGAACACATTATAAAGACCAAACATTGTCATTATTCTTGCTATATTTTTCAATCCTGTTGTGTGTCCTCCAGACGCCATCCGGAATATAACTCGTTGAAGAATGTGATTTATATTTAACGACAACTATACGACTTTATTATTAATATTATGTCATCATTAATCAGAAAGAAATATTGTTTGATTTACATATTAAATTCAAATTTAGAAATTTTTTTGGTTTAATGGAGGACAGATGGTAAAGCAATATAAGGATGGTATCTCATATATCGCATGTATTAAATCTGGCACACGTTGAGGATTTTAATTATATTTTATTTAAAAGATAAAAAACGAAATAATAACTACAAACTCCTAGGACACAACTTCATGACAACACGAAAGACTAATAGTTTAATTTGTCTTTTAAAATATGTATAATAACTATGGATCGCTCATGTTACCATCGAAAGCAATTTTATCATTTGGGCTTCGATGGATGGCAGTGAAGAACAAAAATAAAGCTTATGTCAACGCCCTCCCGAATCTGCAATAGAAAAGGAAATAAAATGCAACCTAAATCTAAAAACATGTGTCTTATTTGGGATGATATTAACAACTGTCAATTTTATTTTGATAGTCAATAGAGACTTTATTGCTCTTTTAAAGAATAAATTAATCTTCATATTTTGTGCAAAACCTGAAATATGCAGCGTTATCGCTAATAGAATTCTATATATTTAAGCCATTCTTTTAGTAGACGATATAGTATTAGAAGCGAGAAAACATAGTGAATTATACCTTATAGCTTTTATCTACTAGCTTATACAAAAAACAATATAATGAATTTTATACAAAACCACCCCAATACATATATAATCTACCAAAAAAATATTATATATATTTTAGACTATTACGAAAAACATAAACGTAATTATTTTGTATTTTAAAATTCATTCAAGGATTCTCCTTATTTTATTTTTTTACATTGAATTACAGTAAATTTTACAATGGCACAACTACGATATTAAATAATTTATTATAAAATACATCTACTCATTACGTAATCAGAGGAACAAAGAGGTTTTAAGTTACAATCACTAGATATTAAGATATGTATGCATTTATGGTTTGATTAACTTAGGTTCTATTAACACAGATAAAATAAGCAATACTATAATATACATTTAATACGATATGATATTCAGTACATTAATATGGTTGTAACTGTAACTTTTTTTAAAATAAATTCAAAACATTTAATACTTTTAAAATATAAACATGTACATATTACACTATAACTACATTCGGTATATATTACGTTGTATTCTCCTGAAATTATGAAAATAAATATTTTCATTCTTTACCCTTAGATACGCAAAAAATACAGTAGGTACCCAAAAAATACATAACGCAAAAGATACACCATCTTGACGGAATATTGCACACAAAGATACTGGAAAAATATAAGTAGGTATGCGAAAGGAAAACTGTACATTAAATATTCGACACCGAAGCACTATTTTGCCACTTCCGTTGTCTTTTAGTATTTCGTGTCTTTTCTACACAAACTATGCCATGGACAAACATTTTATTTATATATGATTTTCTATAATTGTAGTACCTACCTATATATAACTTTGTACATGTTTTGTAAAAATAAAAGGAATGTAATGCAGGGATGGTATTTTGAGAGAAAATCCATAGTATCTTGAATTAATAAGATCTTGGAAGAAAGTAAAAAAATAATGTAACTACTTTTTTCTTAAGAGAAATAGTTTAGTATTTAGTATTAATAATTAATAACAATATTGTATTACGTCTTTATAGTATGTGGTAAATAATTTTACGAAGTAACAAGAGACACAACTACACTGTAGTCATATTGAAAAATTTTCGGCGCTGAAATCTTGAAAACACCATTATAGAAGTATATTTAAGCTATGGAGCTAAACGATTTTAAGGGTTAGCCCTTGAAAGCATTTTGTGTAATATAGACATCCGCAAGGATGACAATCGTAACTCATTTTTTCCTAACTTGAAACAAGAGCTTATCAACTATAAAAAATATATAGATATTTCTTAAGTCCAAACCCCATTCAACCTATATTCAACATATATATGAATATTAGGGATATAAAATGGCTCTTTCCTTTTTTTTTTATAGACGCTTTTCCCGGTATAAACTTCATACGATGATATTGTACGTCAAATCACTTTGTGTATACTATTAACTTTTGTAAAATCATATTATGATGTCGTAAAATAAAATTTTAGCCTGCAGTGCAATGTATACATGACTCATATTTTGTAATATTTTCGAACTGACTATGGGAAATAACATAAAAAAAATATCTATTCTTATTGTTATGGTTTGAAAACAATAAAACAAACTGTTTCAAAGAACTTAGGTAAATAATGTTTTACTTACTTAATATTAATATCACAGGACAAATTACACCTAGAAATAAATCTTATAAATACTACGAATTGATTTATAAACGACTAAACCCAGAAATAAAGTCATCTATGCTCATCACAAACATGCCTGTCCCTGTCGGGAATCGAATCCGATCCCCCAACCACTCGACCAACGCGCCAACCCCAACCCCATCCAAATTTTCGGAGCACATAGCCAAAAGTTTATTGTTTCATCACCCAGCATTGTCTATATGAATCTTGTGAACGATAAAAACTAATAATTAAATGTATATTATTCAGACCAGCTTAAAATAATACGTTTAATCAAAATATTATCATAAATTGGAGAATAATAAATTCAACTGACACATTTTATCAGTATGGCAACATAAGCTTGCATGCCGTACTGATGTGATACATTTTACATGAACCTTGTTAAAGTTATTTATTGACGCGCTGAAATGTTGTTTTTTAGCATGTGAAACACCTTCTGAAAGTGTCAGATTATTGTATTACTTTTTTTTTGTTGCCAATATTCTTTAAGTAAATTTTATTATTCTTAACTAAACTTGATATAATCTAGATTATATTTTATAACCAACTATGCCTGCAACTTGGTAAGCATAACATATTCTGATTTTGATAAAATGTACCCGTTCAAAGTGTCATCAAACTCCGGCAAGTATTTTTTGCATGTAGGAGTATTTCTAGTTTGTTTTTATATATTTTTTTTATTTTTAATCACAGATATTTTTTTACTAAGTAGGTTTTAGTCCAATTTCATGTTTTTTTATTGGATAGTATATGATTATTTCCCGAGGGCAGGACCACTATTTAAATTTTGAAAAAATGTCTTATCGCTATGGTACCGAAATAAGAAATTATTAACTTTATTTGTTAATCGATTTAAATAAAAAAAAGCACAAAATGTAAAGTGAAGTCCAAGACAATATATTTCCGAAAACTTCATCCAAACCGGTTAATCCGATTCCAAGATAAGCGTACACAAACAAACAGACATACAAACATACAGACGAACAGAGAAAACGATAAAAATTTAATTCGGGTTCTCTTAAATTTATGAATTTTTGAAAATGTTTTCTATATACAGACCCCGATCAGTTACAGTTTATTTATAGGTATTTCTAGAAGACTTTAAATACATACATCTTTTAATAGAGTGAAGAGTGTGCAATGAAAATTAAAAACTAAATTTTAGTATTTTAGAAAGATATTTACATTAGCCATTTTTTTTCCGTGTTGTGTGCACAACTAAAAGAGAAACAGATAAACAGACAACAAAGTCAAAAATGTTAGAAATGGATTCTATTAGTTATTCTTTTACATTCTGGCTATATATATATATATATATATTTACATTTTCAATGTAAAGAGACTACTCCTCTGCTGATTTATTACATGTATAGATTAAATAAGCAGATTTGCATGGTACCTATTGCATGATTGACATAAATTGACATATTTTTTTTATTTATTCACTGATTATAATAAAATTAACACTAAATGTTAAATGAATACTGTGGAAATATATTCCGGAAAACTGCATCTAAATTGGTCAAGTCAGAAGACATCATAGCTCTTTTTAAAATAAGTTTTACAGTATGTAAAAGTACTTAACAGCCAATGTAAAGAAAGCAGCTAATTGCGAATTCTAAGAATTATTATTATAAATTATTGCAGACTAATATACTTAATTCTTGTAAAAAGTATTTTAGTATTACGCACAAGTTTATTTTTACAAAGGTAATCTTAATCTTAATATATATATAAATTACGTGTCACGTTGTTTGTCCGCGATGGACTCCTAAACTACTTAACCGATTTTAATCAAATTTGCACACCGTGTGCAGTTCGATCCAACTTGAAACATAGGATAACTTACATCTTAATTTTTGGTCACAATATTATTTTATTGCAAATTATTTCTTTACAATTATCTGTGATCCAAACAAGTTTAACAGATGGCGTTGTATCTGTTGACTGGATTGAGTTAGTGTTCAACAGATGGCGTAATGTTAAAAGTACAAATATTTCATATACAATTTAACATCATAACCAACACGCGATGCTGAGAATAAATTATGAGTTAATTTTTAGTGTTAATATAGCCCGCCACGTATTACTTAGACTGAATTATATATAAACTCATATTATAATAAACATAATACAGTCAAATTATACCTGCTTCTTCGTTGAACCTATTTATGTGAGACGGGTCAACCAAAAATATTGTGCACCGATTAATGCAAAATTAAATTAAAAATTAAATTATTAATAATTTAAAATAACAAATATTATTTTCTAAAATTAAAAACTATCTTCCCTACATATCTTATTTATAAATTTGTAGTGTACTAATTTGTTACCATCTTAAATAAAATAATAATAATTAGATTTAAAATTAAATATCTCAACTGTACGATAATTTTGATCAATCGTGTTCAAAGACCTCTTTCAAATTCCAATCCGGTGAATTTTTAGACCGGCTTTAACGTATTCGTCTTCTTTGGTAAATAATAATTTCATTGTTGCAACCACCCTGTTGGGAAAGTAGTGAAGCGCAGACGGCTAACGTATAATTGTATAGTGTCGTATAGTATAGCGTGGTGTAGCCAAAAAAATAGAAATAGTTCGGCCGAATACGAATTGCGAAAAAGATGACAAATACACCTAATACCGAATACTTACCAAATATTTGGCGCATCACTAATAATTATTATATTACTATATCAAGGGTTAGGTAATGATAGTAGAAAATTAGTCATAGAGGTCGCCATGTTCTTTACAAATTGCATCTATGTAAAAAAACATAACAGTCCACATCATTATTTTTAACCCCCGACCCAAAAAGAGGGGTATTATAATTTTGACCTGTAGATTTGTGTGTCTGTCTGTGGATACGTAACGGCCAAATACGTAATCGGATTTGAATGCGAAAATTTTATTCGTCCCCAAAATTTTATTGGTGCTGGCGAAAGATTTTTATACAATATTAATAGTAAAAACCTAAACAGGGGAAATTAGTGTATTCGTAGGTTAATTTAGTACAACATAGAAAAAAGTGAATTAATTTAAAAAAACAGAAAAAAATAAAAAATAAACCCCGATACTAGATGACGTCTAAAAAGGATAATAATATTATTATGTACTTATTGAAGATGTTACGTCGGGGGACCTTTGCACGTACGTTGATGAGTGTCTATTTTACAAAATTTTCGAAGCTAATGAATGAGGTCTTTGACTATACGATACTTGTTATTTCGTTATTGGCCTTGATAAATTTACTTGCGTTTTAAATTTTTCCTTTACTTAACGGTCGGGGGTTTTTTAATTTTTATTTTATCTTTTCCAATACCGTGACTTCTTAAATTGTTTACTACAATGTAATAGGTATATCCAAAACTTTAGCAACCACAGCAACGCGTGGCCGGGTCTGCTAGTATTATATAAATATTTGTTATATTTTGCACTCTTTACTGGAGACGTATGTCATTAATTATATATAGTCGCTACGGAGGATTCCAAAAAAAAAGACCTAGTTTTTATTTTTTAATCCTAAACTATGCCGGTCGTTGATCTCAATCCGAATTGTCGTAATTAATATTATTTTTGTTTTCACTTTACGCTGGAATCATTTTGTAAACTTGATAAATGTTCTAATAAGCAGTAAAATATTACTATCTGGAGAACAACAACCTAACGAGGGCAGTATTTCAAATTCGCCGCTCCGAGGGTAAATTTTTCTTAGGGCCGGTTATCAGAATCAGAGGTCAGAATCAGAAAAATATTTAAATTTACTATTCGTGTTTATTATGCCGTCCCGTTTATTTTTGTTTATACTCCGATGTTCACGGGACATCTTGTTTATAATGAGTAATCAATAAATTATTTATTTATTTAAATAATTTACGTCTACTTTTTTGGTATTTTCCCCGATTAGTTTCGAATCCTATAAAAATATATATAAACTTGTCAAAGAACACCAAAGGATGCTGTATTTAATGCGACTTTATTATTATCATACCAACATTGTGAAATTTGTGGAATAAAAAATATACATTACTTAAAACGCAAAAAAACATCAAAAGATTAAGTTAATAATAGTAACCTGTCCATTTAATATTTTGGAAAGAACAAAGTTACAAAGACTATAATTATACTACTGGTACTAGTATACTAAACAATTTACATTTCATGAAAGAGTCCTCAAAATTTTGTCTATTAGAATATAAAAAGGTATAGTAAGGAAAATAACGTTATAAAGTTTACATTTCTAGACAAATAGAGGGTTAATCTAAAGTATTTCTAAGAAATGTTTTGTTATCTTTTTTTCTACCTTATGATCCTCATATTATGTATGATCTTTATTATTCGAAATCTGGACTGCACCAATGACTGTAATGACTATCTTGAAATATTTGGAGCTGTAAACGTTTTAGCTATTTTCATCTAAAATCATAAAAAGATTAGATAAGAAGGTGCAAAGTGAGGGTTATTCATTGATAGTCTCTAATTTCAACCTTAAATTAAATTCATTTAGAAATGTTGTCATTTTTATAAATTAAAAACAATTACAACAGATTATCTTTGCATAAATAATGTTAATAATTGGAATAAATACTAAACGATTTTATCAAGTAAATCGCAGCCAGTAGAAGATCCCATTAGTAGATTAGAGGATTAGCCTTTTTAATTAATAAAAATACAGACATTGAAAAAAAAATCCCCTTGTATGATTGTCTCAAAGGGTTATATTGTCTTTGTGAAGCATTTTCTTAACATGCCATACTCCAAAAGCTCTAAAACGATAAATTTGTTGGACAAAGCATTGTTATATAATTATTAACAGAATATATAATTTATGCTTATCATTAATATATCTACAAAGATATTAAATATATAAATACAGAATAATACCAAGCATCTACAAAACTATAATTCGTAACAACTTTGTTTCTACGATATTTCTAAAATTGTATACTGTCATAAGGCTTCCACTTACTCCTACTTACTTACTGGAGACAGTTGAAAGTATTTAGACTCAACTTATATACGTAAAAAGACCTGAATGATATGAGAAATATCAACATAAAATCGTATCATCGTACACAGTACTCTATTGTTTACAACTGACTGTGTACAAGAACCAAGATTTGAAACGTTGCCAGTACTATATTTACTCTGCCACCTCTAATGATTAAGCCACAAACGCTAATAAATATAGACGTTAACTACCTCCGACATAATCACATACAATGTTCTTTCTCTAACAGAATTATACGGGTGTTGGATATATAATATATGTAAGTAGAAATGTAATTATGTAAGATGCAAATTTATTTTTTCTGTGCTAATAAATGTAAGTGGATTTACGAGACACGTAAATAACATAGTTTTTAATTTATAAAAGTTGACCTTAATATACATATATATGAACGTACATGTAAATAATGAATAAAAATAACTAACAGTGCCGAATATCTTCTCTTTCTATGAAAATATAATATAAACTTTGAACAGCATAAATATAGAATATGTTTCATGCGAGTAAACATAGCAACATAATTTAGGAATAAAATGCATGCTTTAATATCAGGACAATCTAAACCTGAAAATTTGCCTTCCTGAACATTTGTTTGTTTATTCAATATCTAATTTTAAATGAATTGGATAATAATTTTATAATAAGTAGCAGAAATTATGCATTTGTACACTTTAATACATTATTATATTTGTATATTTTTCTAAAGTTTTTATTTTAATAACTTCGCGATTTGCTTTTGACATTAAAAGACAATCTGAAGATAGTTTATGAAGATGTTATGCTAAATACTGGGTTAAGTCTTCTTCAATGTAAGTTTAAGTATTGTCTTAATATGAGACTTGACAATAGTGTTACTAGTAGGTTTCTAGTAGGTAATTGATTGGTGATCTCTTTTGTTAGCGACTTACAGTTAAAGAACTGTAAAACTTTTATTTTTATGTGCTAAAATAGATATGATTACGCAGGAATTGTTTAAAAAAATACTTTAAAACTAGTTGTCGTTAAAATGTCACACTTTTGGTATAATCGTTATAATGAATACGTGAAGCAAAAGTTTTTTAACAATAATAAATATTATTTAAATACTAATTCATGATGAATAATAAATAAATTATTTACAAACTTGATAAAGTTACACAAAAAGAGACGCAAGGTCTGCGGTAATACCAAAAGAACCAAAAATGTATATTTTAGTCCAACTCTCAAAACATTACAAATTAAAACTACGGTTGAATTTCGGGCAACTTTTATTAACAATAAATAAATAAGTAGTCTTAGCATGGAAAAATGGAAAAATAAAATTTAAATAATAGACTTTGTCTAAATTTTAGAAACTGAAGACATTAAAAACTCAAGCATAGTACTAACTGAATGTGCTGTCTTATAATTTGCTTTATTCTCAACCATTATCCACTATCTCATGTATTAATTACACAAACATTAAATATCGAAACATTATCTTAAACTTTGTCTCTCAAAGGACTTGCAGTTACTTGTTGAAATAGTGATGGAAGAGGTACAGTTGTACCCGCTTATTAAATTATGTGTACATTAAATATTCGTAAAATTTAAATATTTTTATTTGTGGCATCATGTCATTCTATACTGAAAAGTAAGTTACATTAGTTAGTATTTTTATAAGAAACCTAATGGATGTGCTTAATCCATCAAAGTTCCAGTCTCAACTTAGAGACCTTCTCGTTTTTCATTCTTTTTTTATAAAATTTAGCAACATGGCTAGCTAAAAAAATTATGTAAGCAGTTTAAAATAATGTTTTTAATATTCAAATATAAACAAAAATCTTTACTCAAACAACGAAAACTAAAAATCCTTTTTATTCTTAATTGATTTTTTTTATATGTAAAAAATTTAACCCAGATTATGTCGTCTATGCTATTATAACATTAAATATTTTTTGTTATATTTTTAGCATTTATAAATTGAACTCTTGAACCACATGGTGTTAGGCGACTGGGATGAGATGCGCACTTTTTTGCGTCTTGCCCTTGGCGGCAGGTCTGCTTCTCTTATTTATTTATTTAATTCTTTATTGCACAATATACAATATAAAGCACAAAAGGCGGGCTTAATGCCACAAAGACATTTTCTACAGGAGAGGATGTTGGTAGGCGTGCAAAACATAATATGTAAAAGAAAAAAAAAGAATATTATAAGATTATCTATATATCTAAATCTACATATAAAATTCATAAAAATAATAACATAATAATATAAAAGACATATAATACATACGATATATCCGACATAATATTAAATACATATGAGATATATAACAAATAATGTAGTCTACGTATAAATACTTTATTATTTGAGATAATGTTCTTTTACTGGGCGTTTGAACGACTCACGACTTGTGGCTTTTCTTATATGTTCCGGTAAGTCGTTCCATAGTCTGACAGCGGTTACACTAAATGAGCTGGACAAGAAACCAGTGTGATGAAGGGGTGTATGGAGCAATAGGTTGCTGGAAGAACGAAGCAATCTGTCATGTACATCCGCTAAAAATGAGAAATTGAGTTTTAAATAAACAGGAGTGGAAGGATTAAACAAAATAGAGTAAAGTAAACAAAGAGTCCGTAAGTTTCTTCGTTTACGAACGGGCAACCATTTTAGCTTTGACCTATAGTCGGAGATGTGATCAAACTTACGTAGTCCGAAAATAAAGCGGATACAGGTATTAAGTAGATCTAATTTATTTAGGAGAACTTCATAAGCGTCGATATAGCACACATCAGCATAGTCAAGGATAGGTAGCAGTAACAAGTTAACCAATTGTAATTTTGCCCGATGGGGCAGGAAGTGTTTAAGTCTTAATAGAGAGTGAAAAGTACTATAAAATTTACGTGACAGTTCCTTAAGTTGGTATTGCCAATTAAGAGAACTTTCAAGAAATATTCCTAAATTTTTTACTTGAGGAGAAAAGGGTATTACAATATTGTTATAAGTTACATTTGGTAATGAATTTTGGTCGATATGGGCTAATTGACGGTAACTACCAATAATAATTGCTTGACACTTACAGGGGTTTACTTCGATGCCATAATCGTTAGACTATTGCAACATTCGCTCAAGAGCAGCGTTTAATGTGTGAATAGCTTGGTCACTTACTCATCATACGGGACTACCTGTCCTACCTGCGGAAATAGCGGATCGAGGTGAACCAAGAGAAAAGCGTTTCACTGCTCTTCAAACGGAGCCCCAAAGGATCCTCCTGCGAATCAAACTCTTTAATCATCGAATACCTTGGAAAGACAAGGCAAAATACCTACGAGTAACGTTAGATAGAAAGTTAGTTTTCGCTGCCCATATTAGGACCGTCGATAGCAGAGAAGCCTACCTATTAGGTCGTTTATATCCGCTGTTAGGCAAGCGGAGTAAAATGTCCCTTCGCAATAAAGTGACACTTTACAAAGCTTGCATACGTTCCGTCATATCCTATGCGAGTCCCGCTTTTGCGCACGCTAATCTGAAACCCCTTCAGGTGATTCAGAACAGGTTTACACTGATTGCAACCGGGGCGCCGTGGTTCGTTTGCAACATCGATCTTCATAGAGACTTAGATCTTCCGACCATCGCTCAGCATTTCAAGAGGCTTTCCCAAAAGTAGTTTGAATATGCTGAGCAACACCTGAACCCACTGGTGGCTGACGCCGCAGAGTATAGACCTCGTAAGACTGTTTTAGTCAGAAAAAGAAGACCCAAGTCGGTACTCGTTGACCCCGACGACGCGTTCACAGTAGGTAATAACGTACGCGTAGGGATAAGTGATACCACACAACATCCAGACACACTGAGTAAGCGCTCCATTGCTCCGGCGTTCTGCCGTCGGAGGACGCTAGTGTCCAAATTCCCTTAGCTTCCCTCCTGACAAACGACGCCCTGAGCCGAAGTCCGTGTCTCAATCTGAGACGCCCTCGGGACGTCGTTCTCCGTGAGGGACCACCTGCCCCCCACTTTTTAAGGGCGGGTCTCCTGAAACACCCGCTCCCCCGGTGATGCTGTAACAGGGCTAACAGCACAGACACGAACAAAAAAAAATTATAAATGTATAAATAAAAATAAATAATGAAAATCATAATTTAAACTGTATCAATCTGGTGATTCTGAACATTCAGTGTATAATATAATACCTTTAATATTAATATTTTTTGTGTTACTGAGCGTTGGTGGACTAGTGTCTTTATTGTTTATTACAGTTTTCTCAATTCTGGCCAGACTATTACAACAGATGTCTAAAAATTATTATATTGTCAAATACATAGTTCCGCTTACGAGCGAGAAATATTTTTTGATCTTTTATTATTTATTCTATTTTATATTTTTACATTATTATAAAAACATCGCTAGTATTTGAATATTTTCAAAAAAATCTCTTTTAATGTTTTAATATATATGTATATTTTTCTCTTCTAATATATATGTTTATCTCTTTTAATATATATGTACATTTTGTTTATAAAATCTACACTGGAGTAAACTAACTTGGACTTGAAATACCTTAATTAATTTATTTGGTCAAAGCTCCTAAGCCTAACTTACGCTCCTGCAGACCGCTTAAAATAATAATTACAGCTTAGTTCCTAAAATATCCTACAAATTTAAATGTTTGCTACCTAAAATTAACGCAAATAAACTTTAAATGCCCTTTCTAAATTTTTTAATATATATTTTTTTCAATAATCTCAATTTTACGGTATTTAATAGCGTTCATATCAAATTATTATTTGTATTTTCTGTTTATTTATGCAGTTTAAAATACTACAAGTACGTCCAGAAATACAAATCCTGTTATATATTTGTAGGTTACTAAAATCTAAACTCTCTCTGTATAAATATTTATCTGCCTCTCTTTTTATTCCAGCTAACCTTAAAAGCGACCAACCCAATTTTGAAGAGATTTACATTGAACATTTTGGGACTTATCACCGTGACTAAATTAGATTTCGTAAAAATGGTGAGTGTCAGCTTTTAATAAATAAATTATAAAAGTTACTGCAAAGTTACAAGTGCTTCGACAGAACACGCCGGAATCAAATTAAATCACGCTATGGCTCTTTATTCTCATATAATTAAGTATGGGACAACTTGATGTTTTATATTATTTTTAATATGTATATCGGCGCAAAGGCATTATAAAACAACATCATGATCACCGAAATAAGAACATTAGATTATAATTTATTAGATTAACTGGTTATTACTTGTAACAGAATCAATTTATAGTGAGAAGTAATTTATAAATATTGTTAAAACCACAATTATGATGTTACTAGACTTGTTTATGTCAGTCGTCATTTCAATAATTATTAATAAATACGAGCGGTCGACAGTCCGAGGGTTAGTCTTGCTCAAGTCGTCGGACTGTGCGGATCTCTATAAGGATACTGTTACGCTGTCTGTTGAATAAACGAAGCTATAATTATTTTTGCACATTTATTTTAAAAACATCATTATGAACCATCATCACGAAGACTACAATACAGTGACGGCAGCGATGCTCACGGCACACCTTTTAAAAACACTAACGGAGGTCTTTTCTCCGATATCAGAAGTGGGATGGAACTTAATGTGACTTTTCGTTTCGTTCATAACGCTCTAGATCAGGCTGTCATTGGTATCCGATCAGAGAGCGTTAAACCAAAATTTGGAGGTTTCACCTACAAGCCTGGCTGGATTCTGATCACTTGCATGGATGAGACATCATCAGACTGGCTTGTGGAGGTAATCCCTAAACTCTTGCCTTGGGATGGGGCACAACTCTCAATAATACCCGAGAGTGGGTTGCCCAAACCGACCATCACGGTGACCTTTGTGCCCACTTGTGAGGTGGAAAATGTAGAGCAGGCTCTGCTAGTCCTGCCCAAGCAGAACACGGGTCTGAATATCGAGCTGTGGAGGGTTTCTGCACAGTAGGGCAGTGGAAAATGGACATCTTGTGACGTTCGCCATGGATGAGCCCTCTGTGGAGGCACTCCGCAGACGAAACTTTGTGACAGCTCTTAGTTTTAAAAGCCTTTAAGGTCAAGAGTGGTCAGGAATCAACACACTGGGCACCGAGCCACAACACACTGGGGAGCAAAATGTAGGCCCCCAGGCTGGCAGCGCCAAGCTGGCTAATGAGACGATCAATCAGACTTATCCTGCGTGACCGCCTCTTGGTTCTGGCAGAGTGGCCAAAACATGCCGGTAGGGGTGCCCAAAGGGGTAACCGTGCTGCACTGGGCAGAGGTAAGGCTGTCTGTCAACCGATAGGGTCGCAGCAAAAGCCCAAACCAAAGCCTACCGGGTCATCAAAGCGGATAAAACGGTGATTGTTCCATTTACAAATAAGAGGCGTCTGGATGGTCTGAGATGCCCAGTCCTCAATGGGAAAATGATCAAATTCTCCCGTGAGGTCCAATAATTGGGCGTAACCTTGGACCAAAGACTGAAATGGAACATTCATATTGATCACAAAATAACCAAGGCTAAGATGGCCTTGGGAGTACGTGGTAGGATGGCGTGCGGCAGGTGGGGCCTTCAGCCCAAGATGATGCTGTGGCTCTATATTGCGAATTGAGGCCGTTGATGACTTGGGCATCTGTGGTATGGTGGAGTAAGTGCCAACAGGTTACGGTCAGGGACAGGTTGAACAGCCTCCAAGGAACTGTATGTCGCATGATGACAGGCGCCATGTCCAGTTGTCCAGGAGCGGCTCTGAATGCCCTACTGGATCTCCCACCTCTCGACTTACATGACAAGAGAGTGACTAGGGGCAGTATTCTCAGAGTATCAGCCCAGGGCAGTACAAACTGGATGTCGAGCAGGCTGAGGACCTTTAAGGACTCGGCCATGAGCGACAACGTATTGGCGATGATTGGCGACAGCATGGGTCCACACTGCAATTTTGTGCAGATCTATTTTGCACTTAATTGCAAAATTAAAACTTTTTTATCACTTTAAACACACTGTTGCTGTTAATAAAGAATTAACAATTATTTATTGAGTAACGGCCGATACTGCACGAAAACAGATAATGAGGAAAAAATGTTATGGCTGTAGCACCGGGCTTGGTGGCCTGGGTGGGGGATATACTAATCAATTACGTCACTTTTAAAATTTAGATATGTATTATTTTCTTTAAAATATTCGTGTATGGCCGAGAAATACGAAACAGTACTACAAGTAAATATTAATCGTGAAAATTGAACAGTGTAAGCATAATTATATTTAAAAGGTAGAAGTTAAAAAAAATAAAACTAAAAACGAGAAATATAACTGTGTAATAACCGCTTATTTTCGACGTATATCTTTTAGGATTGAAACGAGATTTTAACTTAAAATTAAGTTAATTAATAATAAAATCTGACTTAAAAATATCCAGTTCCAAAACGTGCTGAAATGTTATAACGTATATATTGTAATGTATACTTTTAGATAGATCAGTAACACATGTGCACACATGTAACACACACAAGAATTTAAGATTGCTAGGGTTTATTACAAAGTTGCAATGTTTAGATGTTATTAATTGTTTAAATATTGATTCTTATTGTAATATGAAACTAAAAAACTAAATGAACTTTTAAAAAATAAATGAAAAAATAAGATCTTGATGAATAGTATTTTTCTATAAACTATTAAAATGTCTTTTTTTTTGTTTTGTCTGTGCTTTATTAATCACTGATATCTTCAGAGATATCTATTTTAATGAAACGTTGTACATATGATAAATTTATTTGCATAAGAAGTAATAATATATTCCTTAAAAAGCTTGGTAAATAACACATTTCGATATATATAAAAAATGGTTACTTCTGTTTATAATATAAATAAGTCTGGACGTTCATATTGCTGTTTGAAAGATAAACATTTCCGTAGTACACTAATTTGCTATAATATATCCTAAGCTTAAGCCATCTTTTGAGATTTAAGAGCCCAAAAATATGTTTGTTGCAGCATTACAATAAAAATCTCTGAATTGTCCGGCTTTTCTGTACTAAAATATATATGTATTACATATAAATATAAACCTTCCCCTTGAATAACTCTATCTGTTAAAAAACGCACTAAATCCGTTTGGTATTTTTAAACATCTAAGCATACATAGGGACAGAGAGCGGGAAGAACCTTTGCTTTAAACTGTTTAAAAAAATAATTAATTATTTTAACATTCTATGCACACATGGTTTAATGAAAAGTAACTCGATTGTAGCCTTTATGCGAGATAATTATGACTCAGGAAATTGGTAGGTAGGTATAGAAACCTCAATGTACGGGGTTTAAGGTAAAGAAATAAAGCAGTTTAATTGACACAAATGTCATTAAAATCCTTTTAGCAATTTTAGTGTAACAATATACCACTTTTTTGTGTGCTACCATGTAAATAAACTAACTTTATTGGGTTGAAAGTATTAGGTGGATTGACTGTGGAAATTCCCTATAACCATATCATGTATACTTTTAATGTCTTTAATGTATATACATTTATTAAAAAGGTTAATTAAAACTTGTAAACACACTCATCGTCGGCATTTTGATATTAAACACTAAAAATTATTAGTTTTGCTAAACAAATATAATAATGAATAACTCACTCGAAATCATTCAAATCATAAATATCTGTAATGAAAACTCTAAACGGTCGTTGACTGTCTGTAACTTTCATTATTTCGTATTTAGATCAATTTTATTAACCCTCATTGAAATATTGTTTTTAAAATAAGAAATATTCTTTCAAACATGTTAAATAACACTTTACAAAAAGTTACAGCGTCTAAAAATCCTACTAATATTATAAATGCGAATGTAAGTTTGTATGTTATAATTTCATGTGAAAATTACTCAACCGATCATTATGAATCTTTGTACATGTACTTTTGGAGGTATTAGAAGTAACATAGATTACTTTTTTTTTTTTTGCAGGAAGTTAAAAAAAATAGTAAGATAAAAACATTGTTTGTTAATTTGTTTAAAATTAAACACGTGGATGGAGTCGCAGGCAACAGCTAGTATTTACATAAGTCAATGTTACGAAAGTGTTACAACCTATTTATTAGTTTTTATTTCGTTTTGTTCGTTTCGCCCGATTTTTGTTTCATCTCTATACCATGAAAAACCTTCAAATCAAAGTAATCATTTTCTATAGAAGCATTTCTTTAAATTAAATAATATTTTTAATATTTGTATGAAGACAGTAGATTTTATTGAATCCAAACGGTTATTATTCATGTTCAGTGTTTTACTCATTAAAATTAATATTTAGACTATTGTGTTGCGATATTTGGAGTAGGTTCCTACTCATATCATGCGCTCCAGATGATAATGATTGATTATTGATTGATCCAGATTGATGCAGTTGACATTGTATCAGTTGTAATATTTTCGAAAATAAAAAAATAATAAACGTTTGTATTTTCCTTAGTGTCACTAATCTCATATTTATTTTTGTTTTGAAATGCCTAGGTAACTTCGTTAATATTATTTTTTTTATTTGACACTTAAAACAAGTAAAAAATACTATATCACCTTTTCTCTAAAAGCCCGTAAGCCAATATTATATAGCTCGCTTATTTCTCACTTGTGTGCGGAGTCAACAGAATGCATGTTTATGTAAGCCTCTTATTAAAATCAACATTGATAAGTACCTAGGAATTACAAACGATCAACACCTACGATTTCGTAAACATATAGGTAGACACTCCAGGCAACAGATTTCGAAAATTGATTTTTGTCTACAAAATCTTGAGACAGTAAATTGGTAAAATCGGTTTACAATTCTTTTGCTCAGTCGCTGATAGGTTATTGTATCAGCTCTGGAGACGGTGCGCCAAAAATCACATTATTAAATTTGGAGAACACAGCAAAAAGGTGCCATCTTTTAAACTGTTTTATTACCACAGAACTATTATATAGGAAGCAGAAAGTTGTAACAGTGCGTAAATTATTCATATTTGACACAGTGCCGAGGAGATAAATCTTTTGTATATCAGTAGAATCTATACGTTGTAAATTTTAAGACTATATATTATATAAGTACTGATTAAATGAGATAAGAAAATGTCGAGGGCTCATCACCTATCCAATTTAATTCAGCTCAGAAATATCCAGGTTACCCCAAAAAGTAATGAAAATTTGTAAATAATTTTAAGAGAATCACGATATGTTATATAAAATACTAGAAAATCCAGCCCGCTTCGCTGGCCTTAATTTAAGTTTCGGAGTTTATCCCGGACATACATACATACTTTCTCTTTTATAGGTATAGATTTATATCAAATGCAAAAATTTAAACTTGATAGTTTCTATATATACAGCTGTCAATAAATATATTCTCGTTTTCTTTACTTATATTTTATTTGAAAAACTTCGTGGTTCAAAGAATATTGTGTAGGACCCGATCTAATGGACGAAAACTACAAAATATAATTTCCTTTACATTGTGTCGGGGTTATTTATATAATCATCTTTCATTACTGTTAGCTCTTGAGTTAAATTGATCATTGCTAAAATCAAAGAATCAAAATCCTGAAAAGACTAACCCGACCTTAAAAGTTATTTTGTCATAGTACCATCATCACATCATGATCAAATTTTTATGATCTTCAAAGTATTATGTTTTGTAAAAGGAAAGTAAATATACAGAAGCCTTGTTACGTGATTGATGATTTGCTTTGTTTAAATAAACAAATGATGAATGCCTTATAACAAGGAAAATGGAAATATATTTGCGAAGCTTTAAAAAACCTTTTAGTAAAAACAAAAGAATTCCCTCTGTAATGTTAGAAGTATGTCACGTTACTGAAATACTTGTATTATTATATTTGTAAATTTCAATCAATTTGTAAGTGTTCATAATATAGTTATTATGAACACTTATTAGAAATTATTGATCTAGGCTAGTGCCTCGATCTATATCAATAATTTCTCGACTCTAACAAAATTATATAGCTTAAACCCAAAACTAATAATAATAACAAACATCTATTTTCTTAAAATCCAACGGCACAATACTCTAAATCTATTTTAATAATAGGATTACACTTTCCTGTTTATTGTTACTATTTTAAAACGATAGCCTTCTTTACGGTCTCGACGAGCAGAATAATGGTTTCTATTACAATTAAGGTTATGCAAGAAATAGTCTTTCAATCTTATTAAGATTTAGAAAAATAATTCCATACTATTGATTTGTAAAAAATCTATAACTTTTAAACTATTATAACTTATAACTTTTAAAGCAAAACTAACTTTATTTATAATTAATATATCAATCATCATCATCCCTGTCCTTTTCTCACTTTATGTGGGGTCGGCACAATATGGTCTCCTCTTTCATTCTTGCGTATCAGCCGCCATCTCATTTACTCATATCAACTTTCACACAATCCATACATATTGTTCTTAATGTTTTTTTTTCATTTATGAAATACCTAAAAGAGTATCATTATTGTCAAAACTCTTGACCATTTAGTCAAATTTTGACTTGCTATAATTGTTTAACATTATACTTAACTGTCACATGTAACTTTGTTTGGAGCGTGGAAAACGGTAGTAGCATTAATTTATTCAACGGAAATAAATCTCTATAATTACTGTACATGCTATATAATAATAAAAATGGGAAGGGGATGGTTTTTATCTTGGAATTTAATGTTTTATTTCTAAAAGAAATGTAATAGATTCTTGAAAATTCGCCTCTGTCCCGATAAAGACAAACATAGAATGCAATATTCATCGAGGCGGTAAAGTAGCTCAATTCTCATAATCCAGTGGCCGTTTTTCCGGAAGTCGCAAGCTCGAATCTCTTCCGTGTTGATATAATTAATAATATAATTTAATATGTTAATTAGCTTATCATGGCAAAATATCAATTTCTAACAAACCCTCTTTTTGAGTGAATATTTGATATGAATATATTTACAGTTAAGTTATAATAATAATAAAGGCAAGAAGTTTTTATTAGGTTTGTTGTACCAGCAACGCTAAGAAATTAAGCGAAGACTTGTTTTTTTGAATTTGATATTTATTTAAGGAGGTTTTGATAAGCTATTGGTTGATAATCTATCACACCATACTGTAAACCAGTATTGTTAGTAGTACCGTATTCATAAAAAGAAGTAGCTGACATTTGATCAACTTTCCCATAATGGATCATTATGTTTGAATTGATGTTTTGCAAGAGTAGAACCTTTTAGAAGTCCACGGGCACAAAGTCGTAGTTACTAACATTTTCTTTTTTTTTACGTCTATATTAATTTTTTAAAATTTATTCAATCACTTCTTTAATGAAATTAAAGGTGTTTAAAAGCTTAACCTACACAACGAAACTGGCCAATAAGTAACTTTTTTTCCAAAAGATGCTGTTTTGCCTAATCCAGCCATCAGATCCTTCCAGAAGGCACATTTATTTGCTCAATTCTAAATGAGATCTATGGAAAAAATACATAAAGATCAGTATTTGAATGTTTATCTCCAGTACTCTACCTGAAATAGTCGTGATTTGTATGTTTTATTCCTTTATTTTATTTTAATTGCTATCAACATCACAAAATGTCTATGAGATTATTTTAAACATCAGTTTTCAGCTTAAAAAGTAAAAGTTGTATTCGATTAATATGGTCTAGATTTATTTGCACATAAATAATGGATTTTGCAAAATTCAAGATTTAGATTTGTTTTAATTTATTCTATGTCGATAATTTGATGATCTTTTCTTTGTTTTACGTCGGATATAAAAAAAAAAACAAAATTAAAAGAACCCGCATGGAGACTTTTTTGCGACGTGATGGTGATGCTCGGTTTTGTTTAAATAATCAAATGATAAATGTGTCATAACGAGGGAAATGGGGAATATTTGCGTAAGCTATAAAAAACCTTTTAGTAAAAACAGAAGGATTCTCTTTCTACTGCAGTAAGTACATCATATTCGAGAACACGTTGCTAAAAGCATGTGATTATATGGGTGGTGGTAAATTTAAATATTAGTATGTTTAAAGCGCACACAATTTATGAAAATATATTTTTTCTTTAACAGATGATAGAAAGAAAATATAAGTAAGAAAGAGAGGGAAATTAAAGGATTAAAGGCGGTTATGTATAAGGAAGGCTTCGTTACACAGCAATATGTGTTGAAGTATGAAAATGTCTTCTTAAATTTAAAAATGAGTATTTCTGATTTTTGGTTCACACCTATTTACAAAACCTAATTAATTATAAACTTAATTAAAAAGCTCATTAACCTAAAAAAGATATACGATATACCTTAGACTAATAATAAGGTATATAATACAACTTTTTAATAACAACGGCCCAAAGGCGGGTTAGGATTTGTTATGGTAAGATCGCACTCATTTGCTACTATTTAAAAGTAATGTCTCCCTTCTAGATGATAATTATTATTATTCGAACGTCTAAGCTAGAAATGGAAGCATAAAATCTTTTATTCTTACTATTGTTTTTTACGAGGATACTTCCGGGGGCGTAGCCTTTGTAGTTCCGCAATGCAACCGTGATCGACAACAATTTTTGTTACCGTTGACACCTTTCTTGAGCCTGCACGTAACTGGTAATTGGTATACGGCTGATTTTGATAGCTTCAAGTTATTTCGCGATACTAAAAGCTTTTCCCCAGCTGAATTGAACGCTTTGTAAAGACGTGCTCCGTTCAGTGATTCTAATATTGACATATTGACTAGTTTTTTCTAAGGAATTTTGTAAACCGAGACATCTAAGATGCTTTTGTTTACGAAAACGAAAAAATAACTACGTTAAAAAACCGACTTCAATACTAAAAAGTAAAAAATAATGAAGATTTAATATTTATTATATACTACCTATTATTTATATGTCCTATTTACTAATAGGTTTGCAGGAGGTGCCAAGTCTTTAACAAATAATTATATTTGATCACTTAAAAGATTACGAGCAAATTAATTTAATGAAATGTCTACTTTAATGATTAAGATACGTACATATACAGACAAAAAACATATAGACAAACAATCGAAATGAAATAACATTGTTCTGGGTTATCTTGCTCATATAAAGGTCGTTCTACAGATTTGCATGGTACATATTACGTGTTTGACATAAATTGACGTAACTTTTTTATTTCTTAACCGATATAATTGATTTTTTGATGGTCATATTATTCTATTTAAATTAACAAGAGCTTAGATCAGAAAAATTCTATAACCTATCAACCCTACTAGAATTCACCCCAAATAAAATGTACTTTTTTGAAATTTTATGAATTTAACAATGGAACCTTTAACCATTTCCATTCGATTCCAGTCACTGGAAAAAACGAAAAGTAGTCATCGATTCCCGCTTCTTTTATAGAACAATGTGCAATGTTAAAAATAAGAAATAAAAGAACGAAATATATATATCATAACGAAAAAAACTATTTTATTTATTTGTGAGTTTTACATTACAATTGAAATCATACAAAAATACAATATAAATAATATTTCTGTTTTATTATTTTGTATAACACACATATATATTATCTAATTATATATATATATCATATTATATATAATATTATATATAATATATCTATAGTAGTATAACCAATATTGTACAGTAGTATAATAGTGGCTATTGAATTCTTCCTACTCGAGGAATTTTAAAGTAAACCTACTTATATATAATATTTTCGCTTTTACAGACTTACTTACAAACAACGGAAACTTCACATCCCGAGAGATTTTGCTGGAGCAATATAATTTAAGTTTCTTATTTCTATAAATTACTTTAACATTTTGTTTCTGTTTTATTCGACTTTTTGTTAAAATATTTAGTTTCAGGAAGACCGAGCATTGCTGTAAGTTATATTAAGTTTCATAAAATAAAAGAAGTTTTTTTAGCACAATTTAATTATAATTTATGTTGACTCAGACGAGATAACGATAGAAGATGAAAAATTTTTAAGACTTCAGAAAAAAAGAAATTTTTGTATAAGAAATTATTTTTTATAAGAAATCAATCAATATTGAATATAAGTAACTATACACACCATAATTAACTATAAATAATTCATTATTTTATATAAACTGTTAAAGCTTATGTCAAGGATTCTTACCAGTTTGTTAATGATATTCAACAAGTAAAATTAAATAACAACGACATTTTGTTTAAATATTTAGTTTCAGGAAGACCGAGCATTACTGTAAGTTATATTAAGTTTCATAAAATGAAAGAAGTTTTTTTAGCACAATTTAATTATAATTTATGTTGATTCAGACGAGATAACGATAGAAGATGAAAAATTTTTAAGACTTCAGAAAAAAAGAAATTTTTGTATAAGAAATTATTTTTTATAAGAAATCAATCAATATTGAATATAAGTAACTATACACACCATAATTAACTATAAATAAATCATTATTTTATATAAACTGTTAAAGCTTATGTCAAGGATTCTTACCAGTTTGTTAATGATATTCAACAAGTAAAATTAAATAACAACGACATTATGGTTAGTTTCGATGTACAGTAAATATTTACCAGTCTTCCAGTGACTGACGGCATTGAAATTGTCAAGAGAAAGCTGGAGGATAACAACATGCCTGTAGAATATGCAGAATTACTGAAGCATTACTTAACATCTGGCTACTTAATGTGGAAGGATAAATTCTATGTACAAGCTGATGGAGTGGAGCACTTCGAGGACATGGAGCACTTCGGGGCGAGGGCCCTGTCCTCTGCACCGGCTGTACCAAACATCTTTAAACGGTACGTAGATGACACCTTCACAATACAACCTATGAATCAAATATCTGCTTTTATAGAGCACCTTAACTCCATTAACAACAAAATACACTTTACAATGGAATTGCAGTCAAATAATACTCTAGCTTTCCTTGATATTCTTATTATCAAGAGTCCTGACAACACATTAAGATAAACTGTTTACAGGAAACCCATACATACAGATAGGTATATCTATGGTAAATCACACCACCACCCTAGCCAGTTAGCTACCGTTGGCAAATATTTGTTTCAGAGAGCAACACATCTGTGATGCTGAACACCTACAGCTGCAGCATGTCAAGCATGCCTTGTTCAAAAACCAAATGCCCGTACCTCGCCAGCGTCGTAGAAACCACATCAAGCCACCCTCAGTTGAGCGTCAACTGGCCCTGATACCATATGTGAAATGAGTTACTGAGAGAATCGGCAACATCTTAAAAAAGGTTTCTATAAGAACTATCTACAAACCTCAAAGGAAAGTGATCTAATTCTTGAGTGAGCTAATTAATATTCCTTTACAATGTGGTGGAGTATAAAACTTTTGATTGAAGATTTTTGCTTGTCATACATAGGTCAAACAAAGAGGAGCATCGGTAAACGAGTTAGGGAAAATATCTCGGATATCAAACATGGGAGTACAAGTCAGCAGTGTGTGAACATACCATAGACAAGCCCAATTATATAAAATTTGATAAACCTAAAATCCTCGCTAAAGAACAACGTTACATTCCAAGAATGGTTCGTGAGGCTATTGAAATTAAAAAAACATCCTAATTTTAATAGAGAAGATGGTTGGGGATTATTGACCTGGGACCTACTTTTGAAAAATATAAAATCCCATGTCTGTGTCCGCACTGTAAGACCTCAAGATACTGTTAGTGCGTTTTGTGTGCATCCTGAACTGTACGCCCGGAAGCTTAGTAACAGTTGGAGGTAGATGACTAATTAACTGACTTACTGACAGACACCTCCATCTCATCTTACCGTGAACACGATTGCTGCAAAGCATTCGAAACGTCGGGTTAGATTTAAAATTTAATTCAATATACGCGAGTTAAATCCGTAAAAATAGTTTTATTTCAATGTGTACTCGTGAAATCCTTAGAAAACACTATATTTATATATTTTCGTATGAAAAATATTATCACAAAATTCTGTACACCTAATGAGTAGAGCCGGTCTTGTTTAATATTAATATTTATCATTGGTTAGATTTATAAAGATTATTGAGACATATTTTTTTTTGATATAAGCAGCTATTTATACTCAGTGGCGTTCAATCTCGGTTAATGTTTTAGACCTTGGTTTACTTTATTTCTGATAATTAAAACACAGTGCCGTATTTAAAACCAGAAATAAAAGTGCACCTATGTTAGCGAATACACTATCACTGGGGCGAATCTTGCACTATAATATCTCCTGCACATGACTTGGCTCCAAAAAAGTACTCCGACTATAATATAAAAATCCAGTGACAATGAACAGAGATAGTTAAGTCTGATTGAGATATCAATCAGGTTTCGTATGATGTCTGCGCGCATGCGTATCAAATAGATGGTCGCTATACACTACTAGTTAAAAGTATAATCTGTCAGCTCTCTGAGTGACAAAGCAGCCCAGTTCATAATGTTTTGTTTATAAACTCCTTTAAATATTTATATAGTCATGCTAGTTTCATCATATAATATAAGTTAAATTATATTTATATATTATATAGAAATATTATATAAGTTAAAATCTCATAACATTATATAACAATTGATAAAGCGTTAAATTCAATATGCATTGAATAAAAACGTATATTGTTTTTATTTGATGAATTACTGTATTGATAATTGCAGAATTCAATTATTTTTCAATCTCTGTTGTTTGTGTTATTTTACTAAATAAAAATGAAACATGCAAGAGACGTTATAAGTGGTATACTAATACTACTTATAAAATATTTGTTTGTAAATATATTGTTTTATAGTAATAATATTTTTAATATTTTTATTACTATCATGTTGTCACATATTTGCTATTAACTATTTACAAAAAGTAAATATTCTATGTTGTTAAAAATACTTTAATTGGCTAAATAAAGTTTTATAACTTTTATGGATAAAAAAATCTAAAGTAATGCAGTAAATGTTTTCTTCCTTTTTCATTACGTGAGGGTTCTTAAGTAATAAAAAAATCTTAATGAAAAAAGCATTGCGATTGAAATGAAATAGATAACATAACATTTTATTTGGTTAAAATAAAAAAAAAAATTAAACACGAAGTTTATTCACATACACCCACTAAAAAAACGGATAACTTCATACATAGAATTGTGGTACATGATCCTAGTTGCATGCATGGACGTCACACCAGGTATGAATCTATGTGACTTAAATATTTAGCCAAAATATATTTGGGTCTAAAAATAGAACACTCTCCATAATAAATTAATTATGCTAGTTGGCTATATGACAGAAAATATATACTCTGTAAATCTGACTGATGTAGAAGTCGAAGATCTTCAAAACTACTATCCAATAAACTTGAAACTTTATCCACGACGTTGGAAAAGTTTTCTCATACACTTTGAAAAAAAACAACATTGTGAGATAACCTTACTTAACTTAGCTTGCAAAGAAGTAGGTTTCAGTTCAAAGATAAAAAAAATATGTGCCGGTTTCAACTGGCAAATACCCATTAGACTTTGCAGTATAGATAAATATTGATAAGATGCCACAACCAAAATTATTATTTGAAAATATCTACAAACATGTATACCCATGTTAAGCTTATTGGAATTTTAATATTATATATATATAAAATTTTAACCCGAGACGGGTAAAAGTTCGATTTCCTAATTTCTAGGCGTAAAATCCTTTTATTTATATAGAATAAAGCTGTATCAAAAAGTGCTTTTAGGAAAATGTGGAGACATTTACTTATTTAAATGCGTCTAAGGTTCAAATTTGTGTTGGTAATTGAAATGGGATTTGAATTTTATTATATTACAAAAAAGACAAATAACAATATATACAATACATAAAGAAATAGAACAATATTTAAAGAAATAGAATTGGTCAGTTCTTAAAATTTGTTCATCTGTATTTTCTTATTACTATTATTATTGACAAAATTAATATTTATTTTCCCATGTATATGTGGGCGCAAAACATAATGTAATGATTATATTGTTTTAAAAATTCCATAATTTCCTCGAACCTCAACTTTGGTCGGTACATTGAGACCAGAGCAAGAGCAGCTGCAGGAAAGCTTGCCGTTCTTGCGAAGGTCGGACAGCAATTTACACCGGGACAGCTACTTGTATTATAAAGATCACAGATCCGGTCATGTGTAGAGTAATGTGGTCACATATTTTCTGTTGCAGCAAAAACTCATCTTACGGTTCTGAATTCAACTGAGAGGCCAACAAAGAGGCTTATTGGCGACCCTGAATTGGTTGACGCCAACCTCCACAGCCTTGAACACAGGCTTAGATTTGCGATCCTCTCACTATTCTATAGGATAAATATTGGTAGTTACACATATTAAGAAATTAATTTTTCATTATTAAATAATGGACAGGGACGTCGTATATTATTCGTTCATATAGAATCTTTGACATATATTATGATGTAAGATTCGAATCTCGATATTTGAACCTAGGAACCTGATTAACCTGACGATGCGTTTTATTGCTGAAAAGGTCAAAATACATATCGCTGCTTTAAAGTACCTCAAGATGAACAAAACAGCGATCGCAGAACATGTATTTGAAGCGGGCACGAAGCATTTTATAAAATTTCACTGAATCCATTTCGCCACACAATAGCACTTTTATTCAAAAATTTAATGTGAAGAAAGTTAACACAATAAAATTAAAACTTTCCATCGAAAAAATGGATTTAGGTTATCAGCATAGTAGGATCCAGTTATAAGTAGCTCACTTTTTTGCGCATTCCGATAAGAAAATTAAAAGGAACGCTTCGGTTACCATACAAAAGAGAGACACTGTGGGTGTTGTATGTTAATAAAATAATAGAATAACGGCTGTAGTAACAAAAACAGAACAAAGTTCTACAGGAAATTTAATTTAAATTATTGAAACGAAAACTATGATATTATTCAATTTAAAAGCAGTCAGTTTCCGCGGAATTCACTAACATACTATTCACATATACTTTTCAGAAAATTATTGTTTTTTAATAATTGTTATAACTAATTTGGTATTTTAGAATTACGTTAACTATTTTTATTGCTTTATTTTAATTAGGAAATTATATATTAGATATAAATATTATATATTTTCGCATCACACACTATCAAGGAGTTTAGAATGTGGAACGGCTTAAATATATGATTACTTAATTACGATAAATTTTCAAATTAATATTTCATTTGTGTGTCTAATTAATAATATGTATGGTTTATCAAAATAAATATTTAAAAAAATCGTTTGTCGAACGAATTTTATTGTATAATATATGCTATTAATTAAAAATATTAAAGTCATATTAAAAGCATTAAATTTTAACTACTTTATTAAAAAAAATCTTAATTTAAAAGAGAAAAAATATATTTAATACTACGTCATAGCTTAAACCTTTTAGGATTCTAGGTTAAGCAATTTAAGGTTAATTTAAAATCGATGTATTCATTTTAGTGTCGAAAGAAACTCCCTTAAAATTTTCGTAAGTTCGATATTTTTATGTAAAATGACCACTTTTCTTTTTTACTTTCTTGATTTCAGTTTTGATACGCGTTTATTTATTTTGGTTGTTTTTATATTTATTTTGTGTTTATTATAGTGCTACAACATATTATTAATTAGGTAACTTAAAGATAAATATTCAAAAAAAATATTAAAAAAAAAACATAATGGGGGGGCCTTTATAAGAGCAAGAGAACCCAAAACATTGGTTTTTAAATCTGTCTGTTTGTCTGTATGTCTGTATATTTGTGCATGCTAATCTTGGAAACGGCTTAATCAATTTAAATGTGGTTTTCACGAATATATTGTAATTGTCTTTACTTAACATTTAGTGTTTGTTTTTTTAAATCAGTTATGAAATAAAAAAGTTATGTCAATTAATGTAAATTGATAATGACATAAAAATCTTTTTCCATACAAGTAAAAAATCTGTAGAGGAGTATCTCTGTACATTTAAAAAATAAAAATCCTTTATATAACAAGAGAACCCAAAACAACGCTTTTCATTTCGTCTGTTGGTCTGTATGTTTGTGCACGCTAATCTCAGAAACGGTTTGAATGCAGTTTTCGGGAATATATTTTCATGGGCTTCACTTTACATTTAAAGTTTTTTTTCTATATAAATCGGTTAACAAATAAGGAAGGTAATAATTTCTTATTTTCGTACCGTTGCGGTAAGACATTTTTTCAAAATTAAAACAGTGGTTCTCATCTCAATAATATTACAATTTTCAACAAAAAAAATATTTCTGATTAAAATTACACAAAGATATAAATATTTACAAGAAATACAAGCAAAAACTACTTAACACAGTTTGATGAACCTTTAAAGGGTTATAGTGTATACATTGGGAGGTAGAAACGGTACGTTTTATCGAATTCGAAATCTATGCGTATGAAGTTGCAGGCACAGCTAGTACATAATATGTACTTAAGAAGAATAAGACAATAAAAATTATAATTAGTGCTTACAGCTTTAAGTTTTGTCAAAAACACTATCAAATGCTTGGTTGGTTATCACGGAAACACCTAACACAACAAAATAACGAGTTGCGGTATAAATCTTATTTTTAAAATGTCTTAAAACCAAGTACTTCACTTATTCATTATTTAAATGGAATTTAATTAAAGTAACACATTTATTTATAAAATGAATTCTTAAATAAATTTAAAACATAAAGGAACATAAGACACAAAAAAATAATTAAATAAGACGTTAGATAATTTATATACTACATATAGTTTTTGTAGTACCTACATGCTTTGTTAGTGGCATCAGCACATAAATTATTTATGCAATTTTTAGACAAAAATATATTATTTACAAGCTAATATTAACTGTACATATTGTATTATTTGCCAGCCCCCTTGCAAATGTGATTTTTTTTTCTCCTTTAACATTCCAACATTTTACTATTTCCTTTTCATATTTATATCTAAAGCTGAATAAAAAAACACTGGTAAATTAATGACTCGCATAAGCAAATGACGCACAATGACTAAGATATTCTCGGTATTGTTTTTTGGTGAATAAATTTGAAGCGCTGACAAACGGACGGACAGATGGCAAGCAGTTATGTGACGACGGTAGAATTTAGAAACATGCCGTTTTCAGACTGTTATGAAAACATTGCTTTAAATTAAATAATTGTATTTTATTGTAAAATAGCTAATGAATTTAATGGTATGCTATTTCTTTACACATTATTTGTAAATTCATTTTCGATTTATTTGTAAGTATTCCTTATTTAAAAAAAGGCAAATAGTAATTTAAAAGATATATACTTAATAAATTATTAGTTAAGTAAAGTAACAGCAAGAAATACGAAAAATATATCTTTTTATATCTGCATTTAATTTAAGGCTGAAACAAAAGGTAATTGTAAAGCTAACAGAGGTTTTAGAAGCCATTTATTACGCTTTGTTCTCGACTTGTTAGGTTGTGGTGTCTTCTTTACCTTTCTTTTATAATTGTGAAAAAATAGAATATTACGAGTTGGTTAATGTTAGGTCTTATAGACAAGCATTTACAGTTCATATTAAAATGTCAAGAGTAACAGAATGGTGAAATTTAATAATTATTCATATTATTATATTAATAAAGATATAACGATATATATATATATATATATATATATATATATATATATATATATATATATATATATATCTTTACATCTTTAAGTGTGTATGTATATGAATATAGTAATTTTTATTACAGTCTTATAAATTGTAGCAATATTATATAAGTTAATGTAAACTATTGAACATTTACAAAAAGTTATCATTTTTCTACATTTATTCCACTCTAGATGGGTTGGCGATAACAAGTTTATTTTTACTCAGTCATTTTATACGTTATCCTGAATATATTTTATATGCTATCCTGAATCTTTTTATTTTCATGTCATCATTTACACACTCCATTTCTCTTTTTTATTTTCCTTCCTGTAATGATTAAAACGTAGCTAAAATAGTAAAATAGTAATTTGACCCCTTTTTCTGTGTAAGTGTTTTACAACGCATATCAAGCAAGCTCGAATGCGAATTGCAATGAAATAAAGTATAAATATAGTAAAATATAGTAATATTGAAGCCTACTGCAGGTACCTACTAGTAGAAGTAGTATAGGTACATATAAACTTGTTATCGCCAACCCATCTAGAGTGGAATAAATGTAGAAAAATGATAACTTTTTGTAAATGTTCAATAGTTTACATTAACTTATATAATATTGCTACAATTTATAAGACTGTAATAAAAATTACTATATTCATATACATACACACTTAAAGATGTAAAGATATATATATATATATATATATATATATATATATATATATATATATATATATATATATATATATATATATATATCGTTATATCTTTATTAATATAATAATATGAATAATTATTAAATTTCACCATTCTGTTACTCTTGACATTTTAATATGAACTGTAAATGCTTGTCTATAAGACCTAACATTAACCAACTCGTAATATTCTATTTTTTCACAATTATAAAAGAAAGGTAAAGAAGACACCACAACCTAACAAGTCGAGAACAAAGCGTAATAAATGGCTTCTAAAACCTCTGTTAGCTTTACAATTACCTTTTGTTTCAGCCTTAAATTAAATGCAAATATAAAAAGATATATTTTTCGTATTTCTTGCTGTTACTTTACTTAACTAATAATTTATTAAGTATATATCTTTTAAATTACTATTTGCCTTTTTTTAAATAAGGAATACTTACAAATAAATCGAAAATGAATTTACAAATAATGTGTAAAGAAATAGCATACCATTAAATTCATTAGCTATTTTACAATAAAATACAATTATTTAATTTAAAGCAATGTTTTCATAACAGTCTGAAAACGGCATGTTTCTAAATTCTACCGTCGTCACATAACTGCTTGCCATCTGTCCGTCCGTTTGTCAGCGCTTCAAATTTATTCACCAAAAAACAATACCGAGAATATCTTAGTCATTGTGCGTCATTTGCTTATGCGAGTCATTAATTTACCAGTGTTTTTTTATTCAGCTTTAGATATAAATATGAAAAGGAAATAGTAAAATGTTGGAATGTTAAAGGAGAAAAAAAAATCACATTTGCAAGGGGGCTGGCAAATAATACAATATGTACAGTTAATATTAGCTTGTAAATAATATATTTTTGTCTAAAAATTGCATAAATAATTTATGTGCTGATGCCACTAACAAAGCATGTAGGTACTACAAAAACTATATGTAGTATATAAATTATCTAACGTCTTATTTAATTATTTTTTTGTGTCTTATGTTCCTTTATGTTTTAAATTTATTTAAGAATTCATTTTATAAATAAATGTGTTACTTTAATTAAATTCCATTTAAATAATGAATAAGTGAAGTACTTGGTTTTAAGACATTTTAAAAATAAGATTTATACCGCAACTCGTTATTTTGTTGTGTTAGGTGTTTCCGTGATAACCAACCAAGCATTTGATAGTGTTTTTGACAAAACTTAAAGCTGTAAGCACTAATTATAATTTTTATTGTCTTATTCTTCTTAAGTACATATTATGTACTAGCTGTGCCTGCAACTTCATACGCATAGATTTCGAATTCGATAAAACGTACCGTTTCTACCTCCCAATGTATACACTATAACCCTTTAAAGGTTCATCAAACTGTGTTAAGTAGTTTTTGCTTGTATTTCTTGTAAATATTTATATCTTTGTGTAATTTTAATCAGAAATATTTTTTTTGTTGAAAATTGTAATATTATTGAGATGAGAACCACTGTTTTAATTTTGAAAAAATGTCTTACCGCAACGGTACGAAAATAAGAAATTATTACCTTCCTTATTTGTTAACCGATTTATATAGAAAAAAAACTTTAAATGTAAAGTGAAGCCCATGAAAATATATTCCCGAAAACTGCATTCAAACCGTTTCTGAGATTAGCGTGCACAAACATACAGACCAACAGACGAAATGAAAAGCGTTGTTTTGGGTTCTCTTGTTATATAAAGGATTTTTATTTTTTAAATGTACAGAGATACTCCTCTACAGATTTTTTACTTGTATGGAAAAAGATTTTTATGTCATTATCAATTTACATTAATTGACATAACTTTTTTATTTCATAACTGATTTAAAAAAACAAACACTAAATGTTAAGTAAAGACAATTACAATATATTCGTGAAAACCACATTTAAATTGATTAAGCCGTTTCCAAGATTAGCATGCACAAATATACAGACATACAGACAAACAGACAGATTTAAAAACCAATGTTTTGGGTTCTCTTGCTCTTATAAAGGCCCCCCCATTATGTTTTTTTTTTAATATTTTTTTTGAATATTTATCTTTAAGTTACCTAATTAATAATATGTTGTAGCACTATAATAAACACAAAATAAATATAAAAACAACCAAAATAAATAAACGCGTATCAAAACTGAAATCAAGAAAGTAAAAAAGAAAAGTGGTCATTTTACATAAAAATATCGAACTTACGAAAATTTTAAGGGAGTTTCTTTCGACACTAAAATGAATACATCGATTTTAAATTAACCTTAAATTGCTTAACCTAGAATCCTAAAAGGTTTAAGCTATGACGTAGTATTAAATATATTTTTTCTCTTTTAAATTAAGATTTTTTTTAATAAAGTAGTTAAAATTTAATGCTTTTAATATGACTTTAATATTTTTAATTAATAGCATATATTATACAATAAAATTCGTTCGACAAACGATTTTTTTAAATATTTATTTTGATAAACCATACATATTATTAATTAGACACACAAATGAAATATTAATTTGAAAATTTATCGTAATTAAGTAATCATATATTTAAGCCGTTCCACATTCTAAACTCCTTGATAGTGTGTGATGCGAAAATATATAATATTTATATCTAATATATAATTTCCTAATTAAAATAAAGCAATAAAAATAGTTAACGTAATTCTAAAATACCAAATTAGTTATAACAATTATTAAAAAACAATAATTTTCTGAAAAGTATATGTGAATAGTATGTTAGTGAATTCCGCGGAAACTGACTGCTTTTAAATTGAATAATATCATAGTTTTCGTTTCAATAATTTAAATTAAATTTCCTGTAGAACTTTGTTCTGTTTTTGTTACTACAGCCGTTATTCTATTATTTTATTAACATACAACACCCACAGTGTCTCTCTTTTGTATGGTAACCGAAGCGTTCCTTTTAATTTTCTTATCGGAATGCGCAAAAAAGTGAGCTACTTATAACTGGATCCTACTATGCTGATAACCTAAATCCATTTTTTCGATGGAAAGTTTTAATTTTATTGTGTTAACTTTCTTCACATTAAATTTTTGAATAAAAGTGCTATTGTGTGGCGAAATGGATTCAGTGAAATTTTATAAAATGCTTCATGCCCGCTTCAAATACATGTTCTGCGATCGCTGTTTTGTTCATCTTGAGGTACTTTAAAGCAGCGATATGTATTTTGACCTTTTCAGCAATAAAACGCATCGTCAGGTTAATCAGGTTCCTAGGTTCAAATATCGAGATTCGAATCTTACATCATAATATATGTCAAAGATTCTATATGAACGAATAATATACGACGTCCCTGTCCATTATTTAATAATGAAAAATTAATTTCTTAATATGTGTAACTACCAATATTTATCCTATAGAATAGTGAGAGGATCGCAAATCTAAGCCTGTGTTCAAGGCTGTGGAGGTTGGCGTCAACCAATTCAGGGTCGCCAATAAGCCTCTTTGTTGGCCTCTCAGTTGAATTCAGAACCGTAAGATGAGTTTTTGCTGCAACAGAAAATATGTGACCACATTACTCTACACATGACCGGATCTGTGATCTTTATAATACAAGTAGCTGTCCCGGTGTAAATTGCTGTCCGACCTTCGCAAGAACGGCAAGCTTTCCTGCAGCTGCTCTTGCTCTGGTCTCAATGTACCGACCAAAGTTGAGGTTCGAGGAAATTATGGAATTTTTAAAACAATATAATCATTACATTATGTTTTGCGCCCACATATACATGGGAAAATAAATATTAATTTTGTCAATAATAATAGTAATAAGAAAATACAGATGAACAAATTTTAAGAACTGACCAATTCTATTTCTTTAAATATTGTTCTATTTCTTTATGTATTGTATATATTGTTATTTGTCTTTTTTGTAATATAATAAAATTCAAATCCCATTTCAATTACCAACACAAATTTGAACCTTAGACGCATTTAAATAAGTAAATGTCTCCACATTTTCCTAAAAGCACTTTTTGATACAGCTTTATTCTATATAAATAAAAGGATTTTACGCCTAGAAATTAGGAAATCGAACTTTTACCCGTCTCGGGTTAAAATTTTATATATATATAATATTAAAATTCCAATAAGCTTAACATGGGTATACATGTTTGTAGATATTTTCAAATAATAATTTTGGTTGTGGCATCTTATCAATATTTATCTATACTGCAAAGTCTAATGGGTATTTGCCAGTTGAAACCGGCACATATTTTTTTTATCTTTGAACTGAAACCTACTTCTTTGCAAGCTAAGTTAAGTAAGGTTATCTCACAATGTTGTTTTTTTTCATCTCCAGAGATCGAATCGGGGATATGTTAATTTGAATGCTACAAATAAATTAAAGGTTTATAATACTTTGATATTGTATTCTTAAAGAGAGGTATTCTAGATAAATATTTTCTGAAGTTTAAATGATAAAACAAAGTTTTAAAGTAAACCCGTTTAAAGTGTATGAGAAAACTTTTCCAACGTCGTGGATAAAGTTTCAAGTTTATTGAATAGTAGTTTTGAAGATCTTCGACTTCTACATCAGTCAGATTTACAGAGTATATATTTTCTGTCATATAGCCAACTAGCATAATTAATTTATTATGGAGAGTGTTCTATTTTTAGACCCAAATATATTTTGGCTAAATATTTAAGTCACATAGATTCATACCTGGTGTGACGTCCATGCATGCAACTAGGATCATGTACCACAATTCTATGTATGAAGTTATCCGTTTTTTTAGTGGGTGTATGTGAATAAACTTCGTGTTTAATTTTTTTTTTTATTTTAACCAAATAAAATGTTATGTTATCTATTTCATTTCAATCGCAATGCTTTTTTCATTAAGATTTTTTTATTACTTAAGAACCCTCACGTAATGAAAAAGGAAGAAAACATTTACTGCATTACTTTAGATTTTTTTATCCATAAAAGTTATAAAACTTTATTTAGCCAATTAAAGTATTTTTAACAACATAGAATATTTACTTTTTGTAAATAGTTAATAGCAAATATGTGACAACATGATAGTAATAAAAATATTAAAAATATTATTACTATAAAACAATATATTTACAAACAAATATTTTATAAGTAGTATTAGTATACCACTTATAACGTCTCTTGCATGTTTCATTTTTATTTAGTAAAATAACACAAACAACAGAGATTGAAAAATAATTGAATTCTGCAATTATCAATACAGTAATTCATCAAATAAAAACAATATACGTTTTTATTCAATGCATATTGAATTTAACGCTTTATCAATTGTTATATAATGTTATGAGATTTTAACTTATATAATATTTCTATATAATATATAAATATAATTTAACTTATATTATATGATGAAACTAGCATGACTATATAAATATTTAAAGGAGTTTATAAACAAAACATTATGAACTGGGCTGCTTTGTCACTCAGAGAGCTGACAGATTATACTTTTAACTAGTAGTGTATAGCGACCATCTATTTGATACGCATGCGCGCAGACATCATACGAAACCTGATTGATATCTCAATCAGACTTAACTATCTCTGTTCATTGTCACTGGATTTTTATATTATAGTCGGAGTACTTTTTTGGAGCCAAGTCATGTGCAGGAGATATTATAGTGCAAGATTCGCCCCAGTGATAGTGTATTCGCTAACATAGGTGCACTTTTATTTCTGGTTTTAAATACGGCACTGTGTTTTAATTATCAGAAATAAAGTAAACCAAGGTCTAAAACATTAACCGAGATTGAACGCCACTGAGTATAAATAGCTGCTTATATCAAAAAAAAATATGTCTCAATAATCTTTATAAATCTAACCAATGATAAATATTAATATTAAACAAGACCGGCTCTACTCATTAGGTGTACAGAATTTTGTGATAATATTTTTCATACGAAAATATATAAATATAGTGTTTTCTAAGGATTTCACGAGTACACATTGAAATAAAACTATTTTTACGGATTTAACTCGCGTATATTGAATTAAATTTTAAATCTAACCCGACGTTTCGAATGCTTTGCAGCAATCGTGTTCACGGTAAGACGAGATGGAGGTGTCTGTCAGTAAGTCAGTTAATTAGTCATCTACCTCCAACTGTTACTAAGCTTCCGGGCGTACAGTTCAGGATGCACACAAAACGCACTAACAGTATCTTGAGGTCTTACAGTGCGGACACAGACATGGGATTTTATATTTTTCAAAAGTAGGTCCCAGGTCAATAATCCCCAACCATCTTCTCTATTAAAATTAGGATGTTTTTTTAATTTCAATAGCCTCACGAACCATTCTTGGAATGTAACGTTGTTCTTTAGCGAGGATTTTAGGTTTATCAAATTTTATATAATTGGGCTTGTCTATGGTATGTTCACACACTGCTGACTTGTACTCCCATGTTTGATATCCGAGATATTTTCCCTAACTCGTTTACCGATGCTCCTCTTTGTTTGACCTATGTATGACAAGCAAAAATCTTCAATCAAAAGTTTTATACTCCACCACATTGTAAAGGAATATTAATTAGCTCACTCAAGAATTAGACCATATCCATATCTTTCCTGGTGGTAGACCATAACATCCGGTCGCCGGCAAAGTTACCACCCATCGGGCAGAATCGTGCCGCAAAGCGACCTAGTCGTGTTCCGGCACGTTGCTCGATGAAGCCGTTTATGGGAAATGGGTCTGAACAGTTGCGGTGCGTTGGCGAACCGGTCTGACGTCGGGTTGGTGTTTGTTTTGTCGGGTGTCTAGTCGAGGAGGGTAGCGGGATCCGAAGCGACGGCTTTCCGCTGGCCGCCCGCAGATAGTTGGGGGCCCAATTAGTGGGATAGCCAACCACGAAAGGCTGCCCCGCCAGCTGTGAAAAATCCCAGGGTGGCTCCATCGTGCTGGTTGGCGACCAGACGAGGAGGCCCGATGGCGATCCCTGGGGGGGTTCGGGCGTCCCCGCAGTCTCCAGACTAGCCTCCCAGTGGCAAGACATCACCAATTTCGACGTCGGGTTCGATACGTGCCGTCTCGTTCAACTGCCATTTCCCATCCCTATTCACTTTTATATATATTTTTTTTTTTATGAAAAAGTTAAGAAAAAGGAACAAGGTTACACAGCGGTTGCACTCCTCCTCATATAAAGTGCACCTCACTAATATCAGGGGTTTGCACTCAAATCTTTTAGCTGTCCACCACCACCTGGAGACAGAGCAGCCGCACTTGCTCTTTTTGACGGAGACGCAGATACAATGTCCTTTGAGCGCTGCATACTTGGATTATCCCGGTTACTCGTTAGAGCACAACTTTCGCTCACGGGCCGGAGTCAGTGTGTACGCGCGGAACGACCTCTGTGTTCAGCGTCTCCGTCACCTTGAAGACCCCACTTTTTCTTCCCTATGGGTTTTAGTGGACACAGGAAACGAAAAAATCCTGTATTCCTGTGTCTACCGTTCGCACAGCGGTGACCAGGAGACAACTCGTTTATTTGAGTATCTCAGTGAGGCTGCAGATATGGCTCTGTATCAGTACCCTTCGGCGCAGCTCGTCTTTCTGGGGGACTTTAATGCCTGTCATCAGGACTGGCTGTTCCCGTACCAGAAGACCGACCATGCTGGAAGAGAAGCGCGGAACTTTGCGTTGTCCTTGGACCTCTTTCAGCTGGTGAAGCAAGCGACAAGGGTACCAGATGTGGTAGGCCATACAGCAAATTGCCTGGACCTTCTGCTGACAACTGATCCGGACAGGTATCGTGTAGAGGTCACCTCCCCCTTGGGAACCTCCGATCACTGTCTGGTGAAATCTGTATTTACATATTCCCCACCAGCTTTCGAACCACATGGTGTTAGGCGAGTATGGAAATACAAGTCAGCAGATTGGGATGAGATGCGGCACTTTTTTGCGTCTTATCCTTGGCGGCAGGTCTGCTTCTCTTCTTTGGATCCGTCGAGTTGCGCGGATGCTATAACCGATGTGGTGCATCAGGCAATGGAGTATTTTATTCCTTTTGCTGACGTACCCATCGGTGGCAAAGCTCGCCCATGGTTTAATGCCGAATGTCGTCATGCACATGACCGAAAACATTCGGCATACCTCATTTGGGCTGATGCTCGAAGCCGCAAAACTCCGGATGTAAGTACAAAGAAGAGAGCCTTTAACCAAGCTGCCAAGTCCTATAAAAAGGCATTGCGGAAGGCTCGTCTTGATCGGATCGTTAAGAATGGCGAAAAGCTCTCTGTCAGACCAACTGGCAGTCGAGCTTTCTGGTCTCTTGCCAAAGCGATCGAGTCGAACTTCTGCCAACCCTCACTGCCTGCTCTGCTGAAGCCTGATGGATCCCTGGCCCACACAGCAACAGAGAAAGCGAATGTATTTGCTTCTCTGTTTGCTGAGAATTCGCAACTAGACACTGGCAATGCTTCTCCAGAACATCTTCCTCACTGCGGTATTTCGATGCCTGAAATCCGCATCACTAACAAAGAGGTATGGAGAACATTGTGTCGTTTAGATGTGAATAAAGCCAGTGGTCCTGATGGTATACCAGCCATTCTGCTCAAGACATGTGCAGCTGAGTTGTCTCCTGTATTGACACGTCTGTATCGCCTCTCTTTCAAGACTGGAAAAGTGCCGGAATCCTGGAAGCTTGCCAACGTGCAACCCGTGCCCAAAAAAGGCAGCCGTGCCGATCCTGCCAATTATAGGCCCATTTCAATCACCTCCATACTCTGCAAGATTATGGAGCGTGTATTGAACTCGCGGCTTCTAGCGTACGTAGAAGGTAACGATCTCCTCAGTGACCGACAGTACGGATTTCGCCGAAATAGGTCCACTGGGGACCTTCTAGCGTACGCAACACACATTTTAGGCGAAGCCATCGAGAGGAACGGAGAAGCGGTCGCCGTCTCTCTGGACGTCTCGAAGGCTTTTGACAGGGTCTGGCATGTGAGCCTTTTAAGCAAGCTTTCAGCGTACGGTATATCTCCTGGTCTGATTGGCTGGATAACGGACTTTTTGAGCCGGAGATCTCTCCGTGTTGTTGTCGACGGGTGTTCTTCGGAACCCTTGACAATAAATTCCGGAGTACCTCAGGGGTCCGTTCTTTCTGCAACTCTTTTTCTGCTGCACATTAACGATCTGCTGAAGCCCGGTATCTATGGGTATGCAGACGACAGCACAGTTGTAGAAAGATATCTGCCAAGTTCTCGGGCTAGTAGAGATGAAGTACAATCTGAAAGAGAAGCCATGGTGCAACGTTTGAATGACAAACTTCAGGCAGTCTCCGCATGGGGCAGTGCCAATCTTGTCAAATTCAACGCCACCAAAACGCAGACGTGTTTGTTCACCGCCAAAAGGAGCCCCTTCACCTTGGCTCCTACTTTCCAGAATGTATCCTTGGAATACAGTGACTGGCTTCAGTTGTTAGGCTTAGAGATCTCCTCGAACCTCAACTTTGGTCGGTACATTGAGTCCAGAGCAAGAGCAGCTGCAGGAAAGCTTGCCGTACTTGCGAAGGTGCGACAGTACTTTACACCGGGACAGCTTCTTGTATTATACAAAGCACAGATCCGGTCGTGTGTAGAGTATTGTGGCCACATATTTGCTGGTGCTGCAAAGACTCATCTTGCGGTTCTGGACTCAATTGAGAGGCGAGCAAAGAGGCTTATTGGCGACCCTAAATTGGTTGACGCCAAACTCCACAGCCTTGAACACAGGCGTAGAATTGCCAGCCTCTCAGTATTCTATAGGATACATTTTGGTGAGTGTGCGCAGGAATTGCACGACCTAATTCCCCCATCCCCCTTCCATCACCGGACGACCCGACGCACGGCAGGTTTTCATCCTTTTGTTGTGGACATTCCACCTGTCCGAACGAAGCGCTATGCTTCATCTTTTTTAGTGCGTACAGCGAAGGACTGGAACAATCTGCCGGCGTCGGTATTTCCGGCAAAATATAATGTGGGTGTCTTCAAGAGGAGAGTGAATAGGCTTCTAGTTTAATGCGCTTTACCACCTAAGACTACATTTCACTTTCCATCAGGTGGAATGTAGTCAAGCATTAACCTAGTTTTGTATAAAAAAAAAAAAAAAAAAAAAAAAAAAGATCACTTTCCTTTGAGGTTTGTAGATAGTTCTTATAGAAACCTTTTTTAAGATGTTGCCGATTCTCTCAGTAACTCATTTCACATATGGTATCAGGGCCAGTTGACGCTCAACTGAGGGTGATGTGGTTTCTACGACGCTGGCGAGGTACGGGCATTTGGTTTTTGAACAAGGCATGCTTGACATGCTGCAGCTGTAGGTGTTCAGCATCACAGATGTGTTGCTCTCTGAAACAAATATTTGCCAACGGTAGCTAACTGGCTAGGGTGGTGGTGTGATTTACCATAGATATACCTATCTGTATGTATGGGTTTCCTGTAAACAGTTTATCTTAATGTGTTGTCAGGACTCTTGATAATAAGAATATCAAGGAAAGCTAGAGTATTATTTGACTGCAATTCCATTGTAAAGTGTATTTTGTTGTTAATGGAGTTAAGGTGCTCTATAAAAGCAGATATTTGATTCATAGGTTGTATTGTGAAGGTGTCATCTACGTACCGTTTAAAGATGTTTGGTACAGCCGGTGCAGAGGACAGGGCCCTCGCCCCGAAGTGCTCCATGTCCTCGAAGTGCTCCACTCCATCAGCTTGTACATAGAATTTATCCTTCCACATTAAGTAGCCAGATGTTAAGTAATGCTTCAGTAATTCTGCATATTCTACAGGCATGTTGTTATCCTCCAGCTTTCTCTTGACAATTTCAATGCCGTCAGTCACTGGAAGACTGGTAAATATTTACTGTACATCGAAACTAACCATAATGTCGTTGTTATTTAATTTTACTTGTTGAATATCATTAACAAACTGGTAAGAATCCTTGACATAAGCTTTAACAGTTTATATAAAATAATGATTTATTTATAGTTAATTATGGTGTGTATAGTTACTTATATTCAATATTGATTGATTTCTTATAAAAAATAATTTCTTATACAAAAATTTCTTTTTTTCTGAAGTCTTAAAAATTTTTCATCTTCTATCGTTATCTCGTCTGAATCAACATAAATTATAATTAAATTGTGCTAAAAAAACTTCTTTCATTTTATGAAACTTAATATAACTTACAGTAATGCTCGGTCTTCCTGAAACTAAATATTTAAACAAAATGTCGTTGTTATTTAATTTTACTTGTTGAATATCATTAACAAACTGGTAAGAATCCTTGACATAAGCTTTAACAGTTTATATAAAATAATGAATTATTTATAGTTAATTATGGTGTGTATAGTTACTTATATTCAATATTGATTGATTTCTTATAAAAAATAATTTCTTATACAAAAATTTCTTTTTTTCTGAAGTCTTAAAAATTTTTCATCTTCTATCGTTATCTCGTCTGAGTCAACATAAATTATAATTAAATTGTGCTAAAAAAACTTCTTTTATTTTATGAAACTTAATATAACTTACAGCAATGCTCGGTCTTCCTGAAACTAAATATTTTAACAAAAAGTCGAATAAAACAGAAACAAAATGTTAAAGTAATTTATAGAAATAAGAAACTTAAATTATATTGCTCCAGCAAAATCTCTCGGGATGTGAAGTTTCCGTTGTTTGTAAGTAAGTCTGTAAAAGCGAAAATATTATATATAAGTAGGTTTACTTTAAAATTCCTCGAGTAGGAAGAATTCAATAGCCACTATTATACTACTGTACAATATTGGTTATACTACTATAGATATATTATATATAATATTATATATAATATGATATATATATATAATTAGATAATATATATGTGTGTTATACAAAATAATAAAACAGAAATATTATTTATATTGTATTTTTGTATGATTTCAATTGTAATGTAAAACTCACAAATAAATAAAATAGTTTTTTTCGTTATGATATATATATTTCGTTCTTTTATTTCTTATTTTTAACATTGCACATTGTTCTATAAAAGAAGCGGGAATCGATGACTACTTTTCGTTTTTTCCAGTGACTGGAATCGAATGGAAATGGTTAAAGGTTCCATTGTTAAATTCATAAAATTTCAAAAAAGTACATTTTATTTGGGGTGAATTCTAGTAGGGTTGATAGGTTATAGAATTTTTCTGATCTAAGCTCTTGTTAATTTAAATAGAATAATATGACCATCAAAAAATCAATTATATCGGTTAAGAAATAAAAAAGTTACGTCAATTTATGTCAAACACGTAATATGTACCATGCAAATCTGTAGAACGACCTTTATATGAGCAAGATAACCCAGAACAATGTTATTTCATTTCGATTGTTTGTCTATATGTTTTTTGTCTGTATATGTACGTATCTTAATCATTAAAGTAGACATTTCATTAAATTAATTTGCTCGTAATCTTTTAAGTGATCAAATATAATTATTTGTTAAAGACTTGGCACCTCCTGCAAACCTATTAGTAAATAGGACATATAAATAATAGGTAGTATATAATAAATATTAAATCTTCATTATTTTTTACTTTTTAGTATTGAAGTCGGTTTTTTAACGTAGTTATTTTTTCGTTTTCGTAAACAAAAGCATCTTAGATGTCTCGGTTTACAAAATTCCTTAGAAAAAACTAGTCAATATGTCAATATTAGAATCACTGAACGGAGCACGTCTTTACAAAGCGTTCAATTCAGCTGGGGAAAAGCTTTTAGTATCGCGAAATAACTTGAAGCTATCAAAATCAGCCGTATACCAATTACCAGTTACGTGCAGGCTCAAGAAAGGTGTCAACGGTAACAAAAATTGTTGTCGATCACGGTTGCATTGCGGAACTACAAAGGCTACGCCCCCGGAAGTATCCTCGTAAAAAACAATAGTAAGAATAAAAGATTTTATGCTTCCATTTCTAGCTTAGACGTTCGAATAATAATAATTATCATCTAGAAGGGAGACATTACTTTTAAATAGTAGCAAATGAGTGCGATCTTACCATAACAAATCCTAACCCGCCTTTGGGCCGTTGTTATTAAAAAGTTGTATTATATACCTTATTATTAGTCTAAGGTATATCGTATATCTTTTTTAGGTTAATGAGCTTTTTAATTAAGTTTATAATTAATTAGGTTTTGTAAATAGGTGTGAACCAAAAATCAGAAATACTCATTTTTAAATTTAAGAAGACATTTTCATACTTCAACACATATTGCTGTGTAACGAAGCCTTCCTTATACATAACCGCCTTTAATCCTTTAATTTCCCTCTCTTTCTTACTTATATTTTCTTTCTATCATCTGTTAAAGAAAAAATATATTTTCATAAATTGTGTGCGCTTTAAACATACTAATATTTAAATTTACCACCACCCATATAATCACATGCTTTTAGCAACGTGTTCTCGAATATGATGTACTTACTGCAGTAGAAAGAGAATCCTTCTGTTTTTACTAAAAGGTTTTTTATAGCTTACGCAAATATTCCCCATTTCCCTCGTTATGACACATTTATCATTTGATTATTTAAACAAAACCGAGCATCACCATCACGTCGCAAAAAAGTCTCCATGCGGGTTCTTTTAATTTTGTTTTTTTTTTTATATCCGACGTAAAACAAAGAAAAGATCATCAAATTATCGACATAGAATAAATTAAAACAAATCTAAATCTTGAATTTTGCAAAATCCATTATTTATGTGCAAATAAATCTAGACCATATTAATCGAATACAACTTTTACTTTTTAAGCTGAAAACTGATGTTTAAAATAATCTCATAGACATTTTGTGATGTTGATAGCAATTAAAATAAAATAAAGGAATAAAACATACAAATCACGACTATTTCAGGTAGAGTACTGGAGATAAACATTCAAATACTGATCTTTATGTATTTTTTCCATAGATCTCATTTAGAATTGAGCAAATAAATGTGCCTTCTGGAAGGATCTGATGGCTGGATTAGGCAAAACAGCATCTTTTGGAAAAAAAGTTACTTATTGGCCAGTTTCGTTGTGTAGGTTAAGCTTTTAAACACCTTTAATTTCATTAAAGAAGTGATTGAATAAATTTTAAAAAATTAATATAGACGTAAAAAAAAAGAAAATGTTAGTAACTACGACTTTGTGCCCGTGGACTTCTAAAAGGTTCTACTCTTGCAAAACATCAATTCAAACATAATGATCCATTATGGGAAAGTTGATCAAATGTCAGCTACTTCTTTTTATGAATACGGTACTACTAACAATACTGGTTTACAGTATGGTGTGATAGATTATCAACCAATAGCTTATCAAAACCTCCTTAAATAAATATCAAATTCAAAAAAACAAGTCTTCGCTTAATTTCTTAGCGTTGCTGGTACAACAAACCTAATAAAAACTTCTTGCCTTTATTATTATTATAACTTAACTGTAAATATATTCATATCAAATATTCTCTCAAAAAGAGGGTTTGTTAGAAATTGATATTTTGCCATGATAAGCTAATTAACATATTAAATTATATTATTAATTATATCAACACGGAAGAGATTCGAGCTTGCGACTTCCGGAAAAACGGCCACTGGATTATGAGAATTGAGCTACTTTACCGCCTCGATGAATATTGCATTCTATGTTTGTCTTTATCGGGACAGAGGCGAATTTTCAAGAATCTATTACATTTCTTTTAGAAATAAAACATTAAATTCCAAGATAAAAACCATCCCCTTCCCATTTTTATTATTATATAGCATGTACAGTAATTATAGAGATTTATTTCCGTTGAATAAATTAATGCTACTACCGTTTTCCACGCTCCAAACAAAGTTACATGTGACAGTTAAGTATAATGTTAAACAATTATAGCAAGTCAAAATTTGACTAAATGGTCAAGAGTTTTGACAATAATGATACTCTTTTAGGTATTTCATAAATGAAAAAAAAACATTAAGAACAATATGTATGGATTGTGTGAAAGTTGATATGAGTAAATGAGATGGCGGCTGATACGCAAGAATGAAAGAGGAGACCATATTGTGCCGACCCCACATAAAGTGAGAAAAGGACAGGGATGATGATGATTGATATATTAATTATAAATAAAGTTAGTTTTGCTTTAAAAGTTATAAGTTATAATAGTTTAAAAGTTATAGATTTTTTACAAATCAATAGTATGGAATTATTTTTCTAAATCTTAATAAGATTGAAAGACTATTTCTTGCATAACCTTAATTGTAATAGAAACCATTATTCTGCTCGTCGAGACCGTAAAGAAGGCTATCGTTTTAAAATAGTAACAATAAACAGGAAAGTGTAATCCTATTATTAAAATAGATTTAGAGTATTGTGCCGTTGGATTTTAAGAAAATAGATGTTTGTTATTATTATTAGTTTTAGGTTTAAGCTATATAATTTTGTTAGAGTCGAGAAATTATTGATATAGATCGAGGCACTAGCCTAGATCAATAATTTCTAATAAGTGTTCATAATAACTATATTATGAACACTTACAAATTGATTGAAATTTACAAATATAATAATACAAGTATTTCAGTAACGTGACATACTTCTAACATTACAGAGGGAATTCTTTTGTTTTTACTAAAAGGTTTTTTAAAGCTTCGCAAATATATTTCCATTTTCCTTGTTATAAGGCATTCATCATTTGTTTATTTAAACAAAGCAAATCATCAATCACGTAACAAGGCTTCTGTATATTTACTTTCCTTTTACAAAACATAATACTTTGAAGATCATAAAAATTTGATCATGATGTGATGATGGTACTATGACAAAATAACTTTTAAGGTCGGGTTAGTCTTTTCAGGATTATGATTCTTTGATTTTAGCAATGATCAATTTAACTCAAGAGCTAACAGTAATGAAAGATGATTATATAAATAACCCCGACACAATGTAAAGGAAATTATATTTTGTAGTTTTCGTCCATTAGATCGGGTCCTACACAATATTCTTTGAACCACGAAGTTTTTCAAATAAAATATAAGTAAAGAAAACGAGAATATATTTATTGACAGCTGTATATATAGAAACTATCAAGTTTAAATTTTTGCATTTGATATAAATCTATACCTATAAAAGAGAAAGTATGTATGTATGTCCGGGATAAACTCCGAAACTTAAATTAAGGCCAGCGAAGCGGGCTGGATTTTCTAGTATTTTATATAACATATCGTGATTCTCTTAAAATTATTTACAAATTTTCATTACTTTGTGCACTTTTGGGGTAACCTGGATATTTCTGAACTGAATTAAATTTGATAGGTGATGAGCCCTCGACCTTTTCTTATCTCAATGATTAAAACGTAGCTAAAATAGTAAAATAGTAATTTGACCCCTTTTTCTGTGTAAGTGTTTTACAACGCATATCAAGCAAGCTCGAATGCGAATTGCAATGAAATAAAGTATAAATATAGTAAAATATAGTAATATTGAAGCCTACTGCAGGTACCTACTAGTAGAAGTAGTATAGGTACATATACTACTTCTACTAGTAGGTACCTGCCAATCAATACTGTATAACCTTTATCCTAATAACAACAACCCTTACTGCTAGGTGGATAGTAGAGAAAGCAGAAATAATGTTTTTTTTTACATCCAAATATTAGGAAGGTAAAAAAAAAGGATAATCTGACAAAATATATAATAAATAAAAAACAATAATAATTGAATTCATAATATTTAAAACAAATTTTTGTGAGCCTCGAATAATAAAATCGTGGAATTATAACATTTACACACGACGCAGATAAAAAAGGTATATTTGGAGTACCAAGCTTACATTTTTAAACAGCGTCGTTTATATTGAATAATATATTGGATACAGCAGTATACAATAATATAGTACCCATAGTTTAGAAATGTAGCGGGGGAACTGTTTTAATTTCACTGAAAGTTAATATAGTAATTGCTGTATTCACAGTGCTATTAAAAGCCTCTGTCTTATACATTTCAGTCCTTAAAATAACAATATATTTTGCTAATTCTGAGATTCTTTTTAAGATTACAACTCTAACGAGCTGCTTTTATACTAGACCTCTTGCTATTTTGATTATTTAATGAAATGTTTTTCAAATTTTATATTATTTATTTTTTTTATATTTATTACAAATTAATAAATAAGTCCATTAATTTTTATAACCAAGTAGATTATTTTACAACAATAGCAACTATTTCTAACGACTTTGTCTGTCTTCTCCCGCTTACTTAAATTACAAGCTCTCGATCATCTTATCCATAAAAGTTGATGAAAATCCATTGCAATTGTCATGTAATTATGGCACAAACCATTATTTCCTTACCATAAAATGGGAAAAGTTAAAAAATGCGACCCGACTGCGACTAGTAGTTCAGCTATATTATAATAGGAAAAAAATACCGTGTTTTTATCTAAAATCTGTCAGATGGGTAAAAATTTACAAGATGCACGAAATAATGAATAAAAAACCAAAATAAATAATATATTGCTTTGAAGTTATGTCATGTGCTGTCATCTTTTATATGATATTAAAACCAAATATTAAAAATTAATTATTAATACAAAAATCCTTTTTATATATTACCTATACCCCATTATCTGGCAATGTAGTAGACTTTTACGTCAAACATTAATTAAGAAATCTATACGTACCTCCGACAATGTTTATCATAATGAGAACCTTCTTCTGCGTAAATTAAAATAGGGTGGCCACCCCAATCCTTTGATGTCTATACCCAATTTACTCTAATTCTATGAAATAAAATGAATATATTTTCATTCATTCTAAATGGTTTATTTCTAGCTATTTTTTTACTACCTCGTCAGAAATTATATTTCACGTTTCGATACTTTGCGATAAGTCTTTAAACTAGTAGAACAAGTTGACAGACAGAAGGATTATCGGGTTTTCCCTGTTAATAAACCTAAGATAATTCTATGACATCCTATCGTATCTTGCTTACAGCCAGAAGCTTCTAGTAAATCTTAGAAAAGCTTATTTTAAGGCGTCTTCTCCCCTAACCTCCACCACTGCAAACATTGTATATAATTCATTCGTAAAATTTTATTCTTAAATAATGTTGAGATATTTCTCTAAAATATTAGTAAGACAAATAATTAATTATGATTACCTAATTCCAGTCATCGATAAATTCAATTCTATTTAAGGTAATATTTAAGTTAAGTCTTCTTTCTTTCGTTAATCTTCGTATTTCTTTTACTGTATTATTCTTTATACTTCTAAACGCAAATCATATAAAAAAAATTGCGTTTATGGAGTTCACACGCTTCATAGCATCATAATTATGTACTTAATAACTAATTAATTATATTCATATAAAATTATCTTATACTTATATCAATCTTAATATTTTATACTATAAAAAATCTTATACTTTTATAAAAAAAAATCCATACTTAAAAAAAAGAAATCAGACAAAGTTGATACGTCATGTAACGATAGATTTGTGAATTTGTTAAGTTTTTATTTTGAATATAAAATTCCTCTATGTTTTTATTGTTTTTTTTAATTATGGCTTTTAATTTCTGTAATAATCTCATTTGGTAATTTATTAAAAATACAAGGCAGGATGTTAGACCAAATTCTCTTTCAATATACACCATTATATCTCGGTACTGTAAAATATACCATATTATTGTATTTTGATATTCCGCTATAATAATTAGGTTTAACCTTTCGTAAACGTTAATTAAGCTACCATATTTAAATAAATGGTCATAGTTATGTCTAAACTTATATTTATTTTTAGTGGCACTTTAATGATTTTAATATTCTTGTTTGTAGGTTATAAACACGTTATAACTGAATTTAATAGGTTGTGCTTTAGTTTGAGATTGATGGCAATAACTTAGAATAGAATCTCCAAGTGACATGTACAAAAGTCTTAGAATTTTATATGGAAGTTTATATTTATGAAAACAAATTTGTCACAAAATAGCTCAAAGTTTATAACAAACTTTATCTATATGAAGAATCCGTTAAAACGGCGGTCTATTTTTAGACTCAACACATAATATGTTGAATAACCATTTGAAGTTATACATACAAATGGGGTATGCATACAACATCCTTGCATACAACTATGGTCTTGCGCCACAATCGTGGTTAGCCGTGTTATGTTGTGAGTGTACATAAACTAAGTTTAGGAATAATTCATATAAAAGTTGACATCAGGATCCAATTTACTCAAATTATCAATATCTGTTTGCATCATATCACTTGCCCATTCTATTTTATGAGCGGTTATTAAGCATCGTCGTAAGCATAAGTGTCGTCAAACAAATTGATATCGTATTTTAAAGAGGTTATTAAGATATCGTCAAGGGTAGTTTTAGTAGTTATATTAGTTCTATATTTACATATATTATAAATAAAGTTAATTTTGTTTATAACGAACTCAACAATTTCGTTTGGATCCTCGCTGAGCAATTCTGGATGTCAATTTATTAAGTGATAGTTTTAGATGTATTCATACATTGTTTGTAGGTTATAAACACGTTATAACTGAATTTAATAGGTTGTGCTTTAGTTTGAGATTGATGGCAATAACTTAGAATAGAATCTCCAAGTGACATGTACAAAAGTCTTAGAATTTTATATGGAAGTTTATATTTATGAAAACAAATTTGTCACAAAATAGCTCAAAGTTTATAACAAACTTTATCTATATGAAGAATCCGTTAAAACGGCGGTCTATTTTTAGACTCAACACATAATATGTTGAATAACCATTTGAAGTTATACATACAAATGGGGTATGCATACAACATCCTTGCATACAACTATGGTCTTGCGCCACAATCGTGGTTAGCCGTGTTATGTTGTGAGTGTACATAAACTAAGTTTAGGAATAATTCATATAAAAGTTGACATCAGGATCCAATTTACGCAAATTATCAATATCTGTTTGCATCATATCACTTGCCCATTCTATTTTATGAGCGGTTATTAAGCATCGTCGTAAGCATAAGTGTCGTCAAACAAATTGATATCGTATTTTAAAGAGGTTATTAAGATATCGTCAAGGGTAGTTTTAGTAGTTATATTAGTTCTATATTTACATATATTATAAATAAAGTTAATTTTGTTTATAACGAACTCAACAATTTCGTTTGGATCCTCGCTGAGCAATTCTGGATGTCAATTTATTAAGTGATAGTTTTAGATGTATTCATACAATCCGGGTTTATGAAAGTAAAACCGGTTATATAGTGGTCCGCTAGTGCATTAAGTATGACCGCTGTCTGGATCGAGTGGCTACTACTACTGCCTCGCTCGCAGGTCGCGGATGATCATGTGATATGCCACTATTATTTTTCTCGACTCCAGTGAAATGCAGAGTGATAGCGTGATTTGTTTAACGTCCTCGTTATCCTTCTCAACAATACCACATGTCTTGATATGTACTATGATTATGCATCTAATTATTATGCATCTGTACTTGTTCTAGTTAACACCTTTTGTTCATGCACAGCACTTTTAAGATCAAGATTATTGCATATATTATTAAGATAAAAATCTTAGATCTATAATCTCTCTATAATCATAGCACAATTTTGCATTTTGTAGTCTTTAATTTTCTCCTCGTATTCGTCTAATTTATTACAGTTAAATTTGAAGGTACTTTAAAGTTTATTCCGAATGATTTCTTTCACCGTTTTTTTTCATCTGAAATTTTTGAATTTTATGAATTTAATAGAAGTTTTTGATCTATTAGAAAATTTAGAATATCACAATTTATTTATAGCATTATGTATGTAATTATTTTATAACAAAGTTCCGGAAAGATTCAAATTCCCTGAAAGGAACAGATTCTGGTGTAGTCACAGGTCTAAAGCTTAGAGGCTCTTCTGGAAATCCTTCATAGTGGATTTGAAATGGTTTGTCAGCTCAGAAACAGTGCGTTAAATAAATTTCATTGCAATAATATAGTGATCATACATGTGGGATACACGTTTATTCAAAGTGGATGAATTTTATTTAGGAGATAATAGCTGGTTGTGATAAGTAAACTTTAGCACATATATCTATTTTAATTACAGTTTTTTTATATTATTAAAACTATAATTAAAAACAAAATAAAAACTAAAACACAAAAATATGTGTTCCCTTTTTAGTTTTTTATTCGTTTGCCCTTGGCAATTAGAGACTCTCTGCCCTCCTCAAAATGCGAAGGGCGTTACGAGCTCGAACTCGCTGCCAGTCAATGCAGCCCTTTCGTTTTACACTCAGAAGACCGCAGTGTGGTTTTATGTTGGACCCTAAGTCACCTCTTTCGACACCAGCGTGGACGGGTATTCTCACCACACAAATATTATTTTCAAAAAATTAAAACTATAAATTTACATACCTTATTTATAAATTTGTAGTGTACTCATTTGTTACCATCATAAATAAAATAATAATAAATAAATTTAAAATTAAATACTTCAACTACACAATATTTTTGATCAATCGTGTTCAAAGACCTCTTTCAAATTCCAATCCGGTGAATTTTTAGACCGGCTTTAACATTTTCGACTTCTTTGGTAAAAAATAATTTCATTGTTGCAACCACCCTGTTGGTGAAGTAGTGGAGCGCAGACGCCTAACGTATAGCGGTATAGTGTCGTATATTATAGCGTGGTGTAACCAAAAAAATAGAAATACTCGAACCAAATATATTCGGCATCAAAACCGAATAGTTCGGCCGAATACGAATTGCCAAAAAGATGACAAATACACCGAATACCGAATACTTACCAAATATTCGGCGCAGCACTAATAATTATTATATTACTGTATCAAGGGTTAGGTAATGGTAGTAGAAAATCAGTCATAGAGGTCGCCATGTTCTTTACAAATTGCATCTATGTAAAAAAACATAGCGGTCCATATCATTATTTTTAAAGCAGAGGAAAAAAAAAACTAAATCCCGATACTAGATGACGTCTAAAAAGGATAATAATATTATTATGTACTTATTGAAGTCGTTACGTCGTGGGACCTTTGTACGTACGTTGAGGAGTGTCTATTTTACGAAATTTTCGGAGCTAATGAATGAGGTCTTTGACTGTACGATAATTTCAAAATATTGTTATTTCGTTAATGGCCTTGATAAATTTACTTGCATTTTGAATTTTCCTTTACTTAGCTCTCGGGGGTTTTTTAAATTTTTATTTTATTTTTTCTAATACCGTGACTTCTTAAATAATTTACTATAATGTAATAGGTAGGTATATCCAAAACCTTATCATCTACAGCAAGGCGTGGCCTAGTCTGCTAGTTAAGTATATTTTATTAAAGAGAAAAACTATGCCTAAGAGATAAAGTAAAATTTAACTCTTTTAAACATAACACAAGAATGAAGACTATCAATAAACGATCAATGTTTGTAAAAGATATATTTTAAAGAAAGGATTAGTATTATTAATATTGTATATAATATGAAGGAACGACGGATTTGTTAACATCACGCTTATAAAAACATTTTATATCAAGAGTTTACTGTGGTACAACTCGAGTTAGACATAGTTCAGTAGGCAGATATTGTCAAATATTTAAACCATATATTACAATAGATATAATAAAATAAATATATCTGGCGTAATACATTGTATATAATCATTTGCATATGGCAGATACCGCACAGGAAACAGTTTTTCCTAAAAAAAACACCACCCATATCTGCAGGTGCTATATTAGACAGGTACCAGTACAGTCAAAACATATTGTTGGCTACTAAAAATCTTTCTACTTCTACAAAAAATCTGTTAAATATACTATGCGATTAATTATATGACATTAATGCCGGAGTACCTAAAGGAGGCGTGTACCTTTTCTTTTATCTAACTACATAAATAGTTTAACTCTCTCAATATCTTCTCTTTATTTATTTATTTATTTATTTATTTATTTATTATTTCATTTCATTACATCAATTACAGGAGACGTTACAATTAACTACATAAAATTTTGTGAAAAGTCAGGAGGGATGGTTTGAACGCAGTTACTTACCCTGGATATCTCACTAGGATACCCTGTGCTGAGATATCCAGTGAACTCTTTGACCGTACTACTACACCTACGATGCAACTTTTATTTATAAAATTGCCTAATCTCATATTATTACATATGGTGACAACATACTTGTAAATAACCTTAAAATAATAATAATAATACGTAATATTAATAATAATAAATAATTTTAATAATAAAATAATATAATAAAATAATAATAATATAATATAAAAATATATATATATAATATATTATATTAGTATTATCATTATGATTATAATAGATTTATATATTTATATAAACTCAATATAATTTCGGATATATACGGGGATATAAATCAAATATTACCTATAAAAATGACAAAAAAATTTCTGTGCTATCATAATCTAAAGTTTTTATTTATTTATTTATTTATTTATTTGGGAAACAAACAATATTCACACACTTAAAAATAAAATTAATAATTAATACATAATATCAATAAAGTTTCCACTGTTAGAATAATAAACTTAACATGAACTTAAAAAGTAAAAATAAAAATAAAATTAACAAATCATCAATAAAAGCATAAGTTGCAAGAAAAAACAAAATAACATTTATAACAAAAAAATAATAAAAACCCAGAAATTAGAACACACTCACATTACAAAAATAATAAATAAAAACGTTAATATTTAATGAAAATTTCTTTTAAAAATACTAATCTTGTCATTAAAGATGTCGATGTTATGACAAGTGTTATTAAAGTCACGACAAGCTCGAGATATAAATACATTATTTGTGGCTTTACATTTGTTAAAAGGTATAAAAAATAACTTATTGTTTCTGGAACTCAATCTAGGACATTTGAATTTCACTTCACCAAGAAGGTAATTGCAATCAACAATACTATTGATAATTTTATACAAAAATAAGAGGTCCCTCAGTTGCCTTCGAGAAAATAGTGTTTGAAATTCCGGAATGATACTCTCTGAATTGTAACTTATAAGATACAGAAACACCACCCTTATAAGATAGATATTTTTTAAATTTATTTTGTAATTTCTCTATTGTATCAATGTGAACTTTATATAGTGGATTCCAAACCGTAGAGGCATATTCAAGTACTGACCTCACGAAAGTATTAAATAAAAGTATAAAAGTCGAGGCTCTTTTAAAATCCTTACCCACCCTTAAAATAAAACCTAACATTCTATAAGCCTTCGACGATATATAATTAACATGTGAAATAAAAGTTAGCTTACTGTCTAAAATTACACCTAAATCTTTAACCTCGTTAATTCTAGTCAAATTATCATTATTGATTTTATAAGTGTATAAAATGGATTTCGTTTTTCTAGTAAAGGTTATTATATTACATTTTTTAACATTTAAATAGAGACAATTTTGGTGACAATAAATGGCAAGCTTATCTAAGTCTTCTTGTAGTAAATAACAATCCTGAATTGATTTTATTGACTTAAAATTTTTTATATCATCTGCATACAGCAGGATTTTACAGTTATCAATGACACTAATAACATCGTTTACAAAAAGATTAAACAGCAAAGGTCCAAGATGAGAGCCTTGTGGAACTCCTGACTCAACCGGTACAAAAGTTGAACAAAAACCTCGAACTGTTACGGCCTGACTACGATCTCTCAAATACGAGAAATTTTTAATCATTTTATTAAGACTTTCTTAATATTTTTTGGACGCATATCTTGAAAGTTTAAAATTTTATTCACTTTATTTGCTAAAAATGGTCCAAGAAAAAGAAAGAACTTTTGAGCATATCTTGTTTTAGTTTTTGGAACAGTATAGATTATTCTGTTACGTTTGGAATAACTACTATTTATTTTTGTTTTAAATTGCCTTAGAAGAAGCTTTAACATAAATATTTGTCTAACAGACAATACATTACTACGATTATAGAGATCACGAGTTGGGTATCTAAGTGGCTTGAAGTTTATTATTCTAAGTAACATACGCTGGGCTCTTTCAGCAATGAGTAAAACCTTTTTAGTAGCACCACCTCAAGCCAAAATACAATATCGTATTAGAGATTCACACAAAGCGCAGTATATATTATTTATAAACCTTTGGCTACCTAAATGTCTCAAAGTTTTAAAAACTCGCGCCATTGACCTTATACGATAGGCCAGGTTAGTAACGTGAGATTCCCATTTTAAGTATCTATCTACCGTTACTCCCAGATACTTAATTTGGGAGACTCTTTCTAATGAAATACAATCACTACAAGTTCTAGATGTTTCGCAGTAATCTCTAACACAAGAGTGATCTTTAATTGAAAATGAAGATTTGGGTTAAATTTATAGAAAGCAGATTTCTGTCTAGCCATTGTCGAACGTTGGTAGTACCACTTTCAGAAATACTTTTAGTTTCCTCCCAATCACGCCCCGAGAAGAGTAAAACCGTGTCATTTGCATATGTTATAATATTACAACCAGGCAGTTGTAATGAACAGAGATCGTTTATATAAATGATAAAAAGGGAAGGACCTAAAATACTTCCTTGTGGCACGCCATAATAAATGTCTTTTTCTGAACTTAATGTATTTCCTATCTTTATGCATTGTCGCCTATCAGATAAATAACTTTTAAACAAATCATAAGAAACCCCTAAAACCTAGTTTATATAATTTGGTTAAAAGAATACGAGGAGAAACTGTATCAAAAGCTTTTGAAAGATCAAGAAATACACCCAAACACTTATTATTTACATGAACAGAATTTACGACAATTCTAATCAGGTCATTTAAAGCATCTTCAGTGGATTTATCTGATCTAAAACCGAATTGCTGGTTAGATAATATTTTTGATGAAGACAAATAATTTTTAAGACGAACATTTATAATTTTTTCAAGAATTTTGGACAAAATTGGTAAAATTGAAATTGACCTATAATTAGTTACACAAGATTTATTTCCGCCTTTAAAAATAGGATGTATTATAGCTCTTTTAAATGATTTTGGAAAAACACTCTTCTTTAAACACAAATTACACACATGAGTTATGGGGGCAACTAATATATCTGAATTTTGTTTAAGTATATCAGCAGATATATTGTCAATACCAGGTGTACATAATCTCAGACTGTTAATTATATTTTTAACCTCCCTTTCATCTGTTAGTAATATTACAAAGGAATTTAATTTGCTTGAAGTAAGAGTAGTATTAAATGCAAGGTAATTTTCAGAACAATTTAGTTTGGCCAATTTATTTTCAGCCAGATTATGACCAATGGTAGATTAATAAGTATTAACTTCATTAGCTGATTCAATAGCCGATTTGTTAGTTATTATGAGTTCTAATGGCTCGATTTTTGGACTCATTAAATTACATATAGTTTTGACTGATTTCCACGTAAGTTTTGAGTCAAACTTATATTTTTCAATAAGAGACCTGTCATAAAGACTTTTTAGTTTTTTAAGTAAATTATTACAAGCATTTCGATATTTCTTATAATGAACCCTAAGATTAATATTATCAGGATAAGTGATGCATCTTTTATGCAAACGATCGCGCTTACGAATACATCGGAGGAGACCTGGTGTAATCCAAGGCTTAATAATACGTTTCGAATGTGTAATGTATTGGGTGAAGGAGTATTTTGTTATTGTTGCACTTATATTATCTATCAAGATATCTGCAGCACTATTAGGATCACAATTTTGTGTAACAAGATTCCAGTTAAATAACTTCAAATCCTGCCTTATGCTATCATAAAGTACTGACGTGCGAGTTGTTAATGTACGGTTGATCTTTTTATTAGTAAAAAACTGCATAAAACATGAGTAATGATCGGTAACATTTGAAATTATAATGGCAGTCACAGATACATTTTTGGATCCAGACAGTATATGGTCAATGCAGCTATCACCTCTAGTCGGAAACCTGTGGGTAGGTAATAATCCATGAGACGCACACATGTTTAAATAATGTTGTGCATTTACACAAAAGTTACTATTTATGTTTATATTTATATCTCCCATTAATAATATGTTTTTAAATGTACTTAAGTTATTTAGGATTCCATTGAGACTGTATAGAAAGGGATCAATATTTCTTAGAGACGGTGAACAATAAATTGCTAATATTATAGTATCGTTGTTTATTTTAATTTTTAACCCATTAGCCTCAGACAGTATTAACTCATCAATGATAACGTCTAGATTTGATTTGTAATACACCACAACCCCGTCATTTTGGTTAGAATTATTTCTTGTAAAATACGATCTATACCCTGCTAAGTAAGGGACATTAGTTTTATTATTTAGCCAACATTCAGTTAACACTACGATATCAACATCTAGACAAAGTCGATGCAACAAAATCTGTAATTCATTAATATTGCAAAAAATGCTTCTAATATTTTGGCTTAGGAAGGTAATACAACTATCGGTTTTATCAATTATTCTACTTCTTAATTCCTCCGGAGAGCAACAGAAAGATGTAATGTTCATATTTTCATCAATATTTAGAGTATCGAAATGAGCGGTTTATAAAACATCAAATGTATTGGAAATTAACTTTTGTACGTTAAATGAAAAAGTACAAATAGGTGGGTAAATTAAAATTAAAATATGAGAGAAACGCAAAAAATAACTATTAAATACTATCGTGTCAACAAACATTTCAAACAATAAATGACAATAATTTATACCTTATTAAAATAAAAATAGGGAGGTAGAAGTAAAACTTGAAACAGAGTAATGAATAGCACAGACAATCTTATATGAAATACATAAAATGCTTAACACAATATGTTTCATTTTAATATTTGATTTAAATATATATACATACACAAGTATTCTATAGGACTTATAATAATATAAATATTCTATGATATATGAATGTTTAATATATATAAATAAGGATAATGTTTTAAAAATGTATAATATATTATAATATGATAACTTATAGATATATAAGTGAGATATAATGATTTAGACATTTATTACATGTATGCAGACGACATCCAGATATATACTCAAGCCTCTCTGGAAAACCTTCCAACCGCTGTTTTCGTATTAAATCACGACCTCGAGTTAATATCTGAATGCAGTCAATGTCATGGAATAACGTTTAACCCGATCAAAAGCAATCAATTATTATTGATAGTTCAAATTTTATTTCAAGAGTTGATTGGCAAAACTTACAACCTACTATATTTAATGGTCATAATTCCATATAGTCAATCTGTTACAACCTTGGTCATTGTCTGGACAATACGTTATCCTGGACTTACCAGGTGAAAGTAGTAAATAAGAGACTTTCTACCCATTCCAACCAAAAGTATGCATGCGGAAACTGTTCTTCTTCCTATACTTAATTAGAAAAGTTACCTTAACCTATCGGAACACCAATTGAATAAACTTGAGAGAATCCAAAATATTGGTATCCGGTTCATATTTGGACTACGAAAATATGACCATGTTTCTCTATTTCGCTCACGACTCAAGTGATTGGCCTATCTGACTTCGCCGGCATCTACACACTTTCACATCCTTCTAACCCTTCCTACTTAAGAGACCTGTTCTTTTTCACTAAATCTGATATAAGACTACGGTCTTACACTCAAAATTCCATCTCACAATTTCAAATTTTACAATATTTTACATTTGTCGTTAGAGCTATCGTTCTGTGGATCGACTTTCTACTGAGCATCATATAATCCCCAACTATTTTTATTTTTTTAAAATCTTTAATATTGTACATTTTTAATCAGAGTAATTAGCTTAATATTTTGTATAGGTAAATAATAATTTATTTATTACTTATCTAATATGTACAGTTTAAGTTCTAATACAGTTTTAATTTTGCATTGCATGCATGTATTTAATATAAAATTATATATATTATGTATTGACCATAATATGAACTTCGCACCACCCGCCTCATTTCGTGATTTCTTATAACGTAATATAATATACGAATACTTAAGTCTGATTTGGCTAGTATTTATACACGATTTATATTATTCACTTCATAAGTTCTAAGGCTGTAAGTTTTTGTTTTATTCTTCCGAAAATTTGGCTTGCAAGAGGAAACTAGCTAACAAACATAGGAATATTTCTTGGCTGTTTATTAAATACTTAACAATAATGTAACCACCCGGTTTTACTTATCAACTAGAGTACAGTTAACTAGAGTGATGAAAGTAGTATATAAAAATTTACACTTTAAAAATTAAAATAAACTTTTCCAACAATATTATATTCTTTTATTTTCTTAATACTACTTAATTTAAGTAATTATGCCACCTCCCTATATATAAAGATCTAATCGCAATCTTGCTTAGTTGATCAATGAAGTCTTATGTCCTTTTGTATCAATCTAAACTAGCAGAATCTCATTTGACACTATTTTTTGAAGTCGAAATGGCATCATTAAAAGTATCCAAATATTTAACCTTCTCTATTAATTTAATAAGTATGAAAATAAATAGCTTATAATAAATTTAATAATAATAATTAATAAAGTATTTTAAAGATTTTTCTAAAACGATTGTTACATTTAGTAGTATTATATTTTTTTATTATAAATATACATTTGTTTATAAAATATTCTATATGAATTAAGATTTAGACATTAATTTCCAACAAGCAGACATAAAGCTTTTAAGTTATAGACTTAACTTGCTATTATCTGAGGCTTTTAAGCTAAATAAGTTAACTCGTGAAGCAAACGCTACTACTAACTATTTAATACGATGCAAAAGTCTAAGCAATTATCTAAGATACCTGTATCCATTTAAATAATTGCATAAAAAGAGACACTTTTTCTGCTCCACTTTAGAAAAATTGTTATGTAATTACTTAGGTTTAGAATGTATAGTAAATTTTATTGAATTCAATAAAAGATTTGATTTCCGTATTTCCGTATTTCAAGCAGTTCTCTAGGTATATATGCCATCCAGTGTGCGGTCGCTAGTGCCGCCATCTGGCGCGTCCCCCGGGTAGCGGATAGGGGGGTCTTCACCGGCTTCGGCCGGCGCGGACAGCTACTAGCAAATGTGGCTGCTTGCTTTTCGGAGCGAGCATTGCACGGTCACAAGATCTCGGAAGCCCGCACTGAGCGGGAACGAGGGCTGGATTGACGGAGCTTGCTCTGATCGTCCGGCTGCGAGGAAGAAAACCTCCATAAAAAATCACCCTTTTTTGTGTTTTGTCTTGTCCTGTTTTGTTGTTTTCTTCTGCGTGTCTCTTTGTCCCCTTTTAGATGTTTTGTGTCGGTCCGGCGGTTCGGCGTTTGCCAAAGGATCGGGTAAGGACGAGAGCGCCCCAACAAGAAATGGATAAAAACGATTCCAAAATGAGTACCCAGGCGGGTGCTGAATCCCGCACGGCCGCTGCTGTCGTCTGCCCCTCGTACTCTGGGGGGGGGCAAGAATCGTTTACGAGCAGGAGTCCCTGCACAGGTCGACACCACACCGACCTGTTCAACTAAACTGCGTGTGAGGCGTGGACAAGGTGCGCCCAAAGGACGCGGGAGTGGGCTCGCCCAGGCGAAAGCCGTTTTGCGAGCCATGGAGGAGGAGGCGGAGGAGGCCGAGTTCGAGCGCGCACTGAGCGCTCGGGCCCTCCGCTGGAAGAAGAAGAAGGCTCTGGTGGTGAGTGCGCCGGTTTCCGAGAACGATCTGTCTTTGCAGGCGCTTCCCACCATTGAGCCGACTTCTTCTTTGGATGCGCAGCAGCTGCATGCAGTTGCGCGGAAGTATGCTGCCTCTATCCAAGAGGTGTGCAAAAAGAGCACTAACTTGAAGGGCACTATGGTTAAGGCTCTGAAGGGGGCTGCGAGCAGCCTTCTAGAGGTCGTCGAGGTTCTGGCCTGCAGGGGGGAACCTGAGGAATCGCGGCAATTGCGGGCGGATAACGCCCGTCTTTGTCGCGAGGTGTCCTTCCTCAGGGAGGAGATCGTCAAGGTTCGCAAGGACTTTGACGATCTTAAGTCCTCTGTCGGTCAGCCTCCGATCTCGTCGGGAGGTCCAGACGCGGTTGAGGAGTTGAGACGCTCCGTATTGTCCTCGGTGGGAGTTTTAATTAACTCCCGCTGTAACGGTTTTATAGCCGTTACGGAGATATAACAGAGCCATAGTCAGCATACCGGGTGCTGCGTTGAGTGCGTACGCGCTTGTAACCGGTCTGGCCGACAAGGGGACTTCGCGAGGTGCACCGCCGCGCCGCCGCGCAACTCAACCTGGCCTCCCGCAGTCAGAGGACCTACTAAAGCGGCTGCTATTAGCCGTATCGTGCATATCGTACTCATATACAATTGCTAAGGTCATTAAAGGTCTTAAAACGTTGCGACGTTTGCTATTGTTTTTAAATATTTTTATTAACTATAAAACCCCATTTCGGGTGAGTGTTTTTATTATGCATTTTATTGTTTTATAGTTTTTAATGTGAATATTTAATGTAAGTACATTCTATTTTCATTTAATTTTGCTTCGGTATTTTTCTTATACCATTTTAAATATATGTTCACTTTAGTATAAATTTCATTTTTCCTGCCGTTGGATATAGCTTCAATGCAGTGGTTATATATTGTAGTATAGATAATAGAACTTGTATTATTGATTATTAGATTATTAGATTATAGCATGACGCAGCTTCTGTGGCTTACCCTCTTAAGCGTAGTATTTATATTTGTACTTTACATAAGTTTTTATATATTGTTTTTTGCTACATAAGACGTTACTCGGCTACTATTTAAAAAGGAGGGTAACGTTTTAAAAATTACTTTGTACAAAGTTTGACTGCCTCATCCTTGAAAACTATTGCTTGCATAGAAACACCGCTTTGGCTTTCTTTTGCGTACCGGCTGTTGGCAGACAAACTGAGTTTGAGTGCACATAATAAAATACCCGATAAACGGGATTTCAGGGTTTCTGGCTTAGGCCTAACGGCGGGTTAAGGACCGTTGGCGCTTCCTTTTCTTCTCTACCACTACAGTGCTGGACAATTGCTGTCTCACCGGCAAAATTACCACGACATCGTACTTCACTGCATTCAACAAATACAAGGCCAGTGGTTGTTGTCTATAAGGAGTTCTGCACATCCTCGGTCATCGGACGAACCCACGACCCTCTATTTACTCAAAATATATAATTAACTTTCTCAACTTTTGTTATTTTCATTCCCTGGTATCCACCAGGTCTACCACCAGGTCTACCACCAGGTTAAGAGACGGGGGGGTGTGACACCGCTTTGAAGAACTCGAAGAGCGTCTCCTCCAGGCGCGGATCCACCGTCCGCCACTCGCGGCGGAGAGGAGACAGTCGCCGCGACTGCGGCCGACTGCCTGGCGCCACGGTGAGTGCGAAAGCGATCCCGTGGCGTCCCATTGTAGCGTCGTGGGCAGCCGTTGGTTTTTTAGTGGGGTGCCTTAAAAATGGCAGTCGCCGGGTGCCGCACATACCGCCCGGCCATCGCCTTCCTGGCCTGGGTGAAGATGCTAAAACGCATTTTTCCAACGATAAAAGAATCGAAAGAAAAATCTGAAAAGAATCTGAAAGAATCGTATTGTCGGTAAAGTTTAAGGAATATATGAATTTGAATATTTATTGCTTATCCAAAACAAAAATAAAAAAAGAACATGCTCTGTGGAGGTGTTTGGCGTAAAATGGTTTTAATATTAATTTTTTTTTTCGCAGTCGGTATATTCATAACGTAGCAGTAAGTTATCAATATATTTAATATTTATCTCAAAATGTTCACTACGGTAAATATAACATTAATTTATATTTCAGAGAAGATACTTAATGTGAGTACCGCATTCACTTCAGATGAAATTGTATGTTGCGGTAAAATATATATGCATGTTAAATTGTGGGCATTTGTAGTGAATATTTTATTTTTATTTTTATTTGTCAACCACTTTTAGACTTTCTAATATATCATTGATAACAGATTTTTATGTACTTACATTTAGGTAAATACAATTATCTCAATCGGCATCGCTAATTGAAAATAAAATAGGGAGTAGAGCTCGGACGGAAGCCGAACTTCTACTTGAATGCTTGGTTTAAGACACGCTCTTCCATGGCGAACAAGGTGGCGAAATACCCGGTGATAGTGTAAATTGAGACAGTTTCCCTGGGAGCCTGGTCTCAATTGCTGTTAATCGTTGGCTTGCGAGTATCACCATGTGGCCTGTTATTGGAGTACCGCGCATATAATAAAAGCCCTGAGGCTTTAACGTGTTTATGTAACATTATCGTTTTTATTATCTGAATAATAAAAACGATAATGTTACAACATCAGAACATCACGTATCCTATAAATCAAATAATTTCATATTTTAATGATCAATCAATTTATTTTTTTAAACCTGTATTTATATCTTTATTTATTATACATTGCATCGTTTAATTATTGTTACTTTTTCTTTCTGTGCAATCCTATATATGCAAACATTATACAGAATCAGTTCAACAACACCTTTACTCAATATGTTTGGAACGAAGTCAGTTTTTTGTTTTTTTTTTTTTTTTTTTGTGTTTGGTTTTCTTTTTTTTTATTCTTTGTTAATTGTGTTTGCGTACCGCGGCTTAGCACGTGAACTGAAAAGCAACTTTAAGCTGAGATCATGTCCTTTTCAGTAGCATCTTTTTTTATAATAAGTGTAATAATTTATCATTGGTATTCTTACTCGTATATGCTACTTGAATTATTATAAAGCTCAAATTATTATTATCATTATTATTATATGCGTAAGCGATTCTTGTGGCGCTCATGGTTGTGGACCATCTAGTTTAGCGGGTGTGAGTCCCAGACAACTAGAAAGAAAAAGAATATATATATATATATATATATGATAAGACATCTTAACATGCAGTCGGCCGGGAGGATGGCGCGGCGGGCGAAGTCACTGAGACGCGCGGGGGGCTCGCGGACAATGACCTGCTCCGGCCGTCGAACCCGCATAAGGAGTCAACGGGTCAGCTGTCTTCCGTCGATCGTCTACAGATACACGCGCACGCGTTTCATTTATTTTATATCTTAACGTACCGCAGACCATTCTGTACAGTGTCTTTTGAGAAATAAGAAATTATAGTATATACAGTCCACTGCGTATTAATTCCCGCAACGTCACCACGGGACCTCCTCAACATTTGGTCCTTCGAGCCGGATATGAACCAGCGACCTATGGATGTACAGTCCATTGTAAGTTAGGTCATTTGGTCCTTCTACCTTCAAGATTTGAACCGAAACGAGGCTACCGAAAAGCTGCTGTGTTTGAATCAGGACTGCGGACAAGAAGTTAACAAAGAAGCATAATTATTGGAAACGACTTGTATGTTCAGATTGTAGTCGTGCATTGAGAATTTCAACATCTCCACGTCACATCAGCATAGTGGTTTGCACCAGAAAAACCGTAAGATCGTTCCTATTCCTTTATTTGCTTCACTTCATACCCATTAAATCATTCATCGTCATTATTTTTCGCAATAATAACGTGACTCGGAAGAGTTTCATTTCAATCAAAATAGCAAGTCATTTTGTTATTTCGGACTTTAAACTTAGTATTAGACACATTTCACCATTTCACTCCTTTATTCATTAATGTTTAATTTTGTCATCATTTTATCATCTCAATTAATTAAATATTTTTCTACCTAAGCAATTTTATACAAGTTGTTATTTTAATTGCTTTTCTTGTGTAGCGCCTGGCATAATTAAATAGTAATAAGTTGCTTTGTTGCTGATTTTTCGCTTTTTAGTAAGGCAATACATTTTGTAGTACAGCTATAACACTGCAATATTTTTTTTTTTTCTTTGGCTTTTTAACTTGCATTTCAATAGCTTTGCTTAATATGTCTGACTTTAAAGGCTTAATTAAAAAACGTGCTTCAATTAAAGCCAAGCTTGCGCAATTTTCAGCTTATTTAAATATAGCTAAATCTTGTGAAAAGCTAAGTGATGTGCAAGTCATTGAAATTGAATATCGTCTTAACATTTTTGAAGGCTTATACGAAAAATATGACGCGTTACAGATGGACCTGGAAGCTTTAATGGATGACCCCAGCGAGCAATATGCTGAACGCAAAGATTTCGAAAAGCAGTACTACGGTTTGGTGGCTACTGCTCGCCAGCTTATAAGCACCGCTCGCACCCGTGATGCAGATTCTGAGGTTGACCTTAATTGTACTAAGCACACACACAAGCAAAACACTATACGCTTACCAAAGATAGATTTACCTAGGTTTTCCGGCAGTTATCAGGACTGGTTAGAGTTTAGGGATATTTTTATTTCAATAATTCATAACAACGATGCCATTGATAAGATTAACAAACTTCATTATCTTCGTGCATCTCTGAAAGGCAGTGCTTCTCTCGTCGTGGATAGCCTTGTCTTCAGATCAAAGAATTACGATGTTGCCTGGAGGTTGCTATGTGACAGGTACGACAATAAAAGACTGCTTGTCAACAACCATATGCAAGCTCTCTTCAACTTACAGCCCATCAAACTTGAATCAAGTAAGTCATTACGCCATGTTATAGATACAACAAATAAAAATCTCCGAGCGTTGGCAACCCTTGGTCAGCCTGTCCAGTACTGGGACACTCTTTTTATATACATTATAACCAATGAACTCGATCAGATGACAAACCGTGAGTGGGAAGAGCATAGAAACTCATTGTCTGACCCTCCAATGCTAAATATTTTTATTGCGTTTCTAAATAATAAAGCAGATTTGCTTGAAACCCTTGAAGAATCAAAGTCATCAAGGTCTAGTTATGTTAGTCATACTATTAGTAGCAAAAGTAAGAGTTTCTTAACACACACTGAAGACAAAACAAGGAAAATGTCTTGTCCTTTATGTCAACAGGATCATTTTATATTTTCATGTGATAAGTTCCGAAGTCTGTCAGTACAAGATCGTCTGAAGAAAGCTAATAGTTACAATATTTGCATAAATTGTTTAAGACCAGGTCATAATGCAAGCAATTGTAAGTTAGGTCATTGTAAATATTGTGTTAAAAAACACAATACTTTACTGCATGACAACAATACTGACTCTAATACACAAAGTATTGTATTATCAGCAAATCAAGCCGTGACGTCCAAAGTAGTTCTCCTTTCCACGGCCCTCGTGCAAGTGATGGACGGCAAGGGTGACTATCAAATGGCGCGGGTTTTATTGGACAACGGAAGTACGGCAAATTTCATCGCTGAGAGTTTTGTACGGAAGCTTCACATTTCAACCTACAACGCCAGCTCCAAGGTTATAGGTATCAATGAATTATCTTCTACTTCTTCACTAGGGTGTCATATTTCATTAAAATCACTGAATGGCGATTACAAAATTAACATTGATTGTTTCGTGTTACCAAAGGTATCAACTTCAGTACCAAGTACTTTAATCGATCCCGATAAAATACGTACTCCTCAGAACGTTCGTCTTGCCGACCCCGAATACTACATACCGTCATCGATTGACATTCTTGTAGGCGCGGAAGTATTCTGGAACATCATAGGCGCGAATCGCATTACTTTAGGTAAAAACATGCCAACTTTGTTTGAATCAAAGTTAGGTTGGCTTGTCTCAGGCGTTTTTCATCAAGCGAATACCAGCTCACAGTTGTGTATGCTTACAGATAATTTACTTACGGACTTATCATGCTTTTGGAAACTGGATTCGATTGACTCAAAACATAAATTTACAACTGAAGAGCGAGCATGTGAACAACTCTTTGTTGACACCACACGTCGCAATACAGATGGTCTTCTACATCCCTCTTAAAGAGTCTCCTAATACTTTAAGTGATTCGTTCGTAATAGCTAAGCAACGATTTCTGTCTCTTGAACGACGCTTTTCTAGAGATATTAATTACAAACAGCACTACGTAGAGTTTATGAACGAATACATCAACTTGGGGCACATGTCCAATTGTTCAGATGAATCAAGTAATTCTTCAAATTTTTTGCCTCATCACGGAGTCTTGAAAGAGTCCAGTTCTACTACAAAACTTCGAGTTGTGTTTGATGCCTCTGTTAAAACATCTTCAGGAAAGTCGTTTAACGAAATACAAATGATAGGCCCAACACTACAAGATGATTTATTATCAATCTTGCTTAGATTTCGTCAGCATAAAATAGCAGTCAGTGCCGATATAGAAAAGATGTACAGGCAAACATTGGTAAGAGATGATCAACGATCTCTGCAAAAAATTCCATGGAGAGCCAGTCCCAATTTACCATTACAAAGTTATACGCTCAACACGGTGACATATGGCACTGCATCAGCACCGTTTCTAGCAACAAGATGTTTAGTCCAATTATCAAGAGAGTGTTTGGATCCAACCTTACGTTTTACTATAGAACATGATTTTTATGTCGATGACTATTTATCTGGTGACAGACAAGTGTCTGTTTCAGCAACCGTGGAAAAATGTCGTCAAGTTATAGGTACTCTTAAGTCCGCTAAATATATTTTGTGGAAATGGCAATCAAACTCTCCAGAGGTATTGGAAACCTTAAGTATAGATTCTAATCGTTTTGATTTTGTACCTTTAAGTCTTAATCAGATGTCTAAGACTTTAGGGCTTAATTGGCGTTGTTCAAGTGACTCGCTATCATTTATTATTAATTTTTCTTATGCACAAATTGATAAGGCTACTAAGTGTCAAATTTTATCGACAATAGCACAAATTTTTGATCCGATTGGATTGGTGGTCCCTTGCATAGTAGAAGCTAAAATCATTATGCAAAAGCTTTGGCTTTCCAAGTGCTCCTGGGATGAACCAGTTCCGGAAAACATTCAATTTGCTTGGAATGCTTTCCAAAATACTCTACCCATATTCAACACATTTAACATACCACGATGGGTAACATGTGAGTCACCAAGGTCATTGCAACTGCATGTATTTGCTGATGCTTCTGAGAAAGCTTATGGAGCTTGTATATATGTTCGCAGTGTGTCACAGGATGGAGAGGTTCACGTAATTCTTCTGACTGCAAAAAGTAGAATAGCTCCCATTAAACCAGTTACTATCCCTCGACTAGAACTTTGTGCCGCACTACTAGGTACGAGACTATACTCTTAGGTTCATCAGTCACTCACACTACACGTCGATTCGTCGATGTAACCTTTTGGTGCGATTCTACTATCGTGTTGGGTTGGCTGTCTTTACCACCTACACAGCTAAAGGTCTTTGTTCGGCATCGGGTGTCTGAGATCCAGGATACTGTAGGAGGATTTCCATGGCGCTATGTACCTTCTCAAGAAAACCCCGCAGATCTCGCTTCGCGTGGACTTAGCGCTGAAAAATTACTTACTTCTTCTTTATGGTGGACAGGACCAGAATTCCTTCATAAGGATTCATCCTCGTGGCCATCATTTCCTAACATACATTGTCATGATCAGTCTAACTTACAAGAAATCATAACATCCTTTCATGTAGATACTTTAGAACCCAAGTCTAATCAAATTACTTTATTTTGCAATAAGTTCTCTAGTTTTCGTAAATTACAGCGTGTGATGGCATATGTCATGCGATTTCTAAACAATTGCAGAAGGCAATCATTACAATGCGGTTCACTTACCCACATAGAGTTAACTAATTCATTAAACCTTTTATTAGCCATAAGCCAGCAGGAATCATTTCCTGAAGAATATAAATTACTCTTACTAGGCAAGCAGCTACCATCCAAAAGTAAACTCTTAACATTGTCTCTACCACCTACACGAATTAAATTAATTTAATTCGTGTAGGTGGTAGATTAAACAATTCATTCTATGACTATAACGTGAAGCACCCCATTCTTTTGTCTAGTAAACACATTATTTGCCAATTATTATTTCAAATGTTTCACCTTAATCTTTTGCATGCTGGACCACAACTCTTACTCACCACTATCCGACACCATTGCTGACCGAAAGGGCAGAGGTTGTAGGGTAAACAAATGTTTTATTTGCGTGTTTGTGTGCTTAGCAACAAGGGCTGTCCACTTGGAACTCGTGTCAGACCTTACAAAGGAAGCTTTTTTAGCATCTTTGAGTAGGTTTATTGCTCGGCGGGGTAAACCACGTAGCATTATTTCCGATAACGGCACTAATTTCGTTGGCGCTTTTAATGAACTATCAAAACGTCTTTCACAGAATTTCAATTTTCATGATCTTGACCCAGGCATTGACTTTTCTTTTATACCTGCATACACCCCACATTTTGGTGGTTTGTGGGAATCGGCTGTGAAATCTACCAAGCATCATCTTAGGCGCATATTAGGTTTAACTCATTTAACCTTCGAGGAAATGGCTACATGTCTAATACAAGTTGAAGCTATACTCAACTCCCGACCCCTTACTCCTTTGTCACATGACACCTCCGACTTAACACCCTTGACTCCTGCCCATTTTCTCATAGGACGATCTTTAATCATGCTGCCACATCCACAGATTGAGCATCTCCACATCTCCAACTTGCAACGATTTCGCCGTATAGAGTACCTCAAACAGCATTTCTGGACACGCTTCTCTAATGATTACATCATATGTCTACAGGAGAGAACTAAATGGCGCAGTGCTGCGCGAGTGAGCGAGTGCTGAAAGAAGGAACTCTGGTCGTCATAAAGGACAAGGGGCTACCGGCCTTAATGTGGCTTCTGGGGCGCATAGTACGGGTGTTACCCGGAAGAGATGGCATCGCGAAGGTCGCCGACATCCGCCCACATAGAGGTGTCATTCGGCGGGCCTTTAATACTATTTGTCCACTTCCAGTTGACACCAACATAAATATTGAAGAGTCTTCAACGGGGGGAGTATGTTAAGACATCTTAACATGCAGTCGGCCGGGAGGATGGCGCGGCGGGCGAAGTCACTGAGACGCGCGGGGGGCTCGTGGACAATGACCTGCTCCGGCTTTCGAACCCGCATAAGGAGTCAACGGGTCAGCTGTCTTCCGTCGATCGTCTACCGATACACGCGCACGCGTTTCATTTATTTTATATCTTAACGTACCGCAGACCATTCTGTACAGGGTCTTTTGAAAAATAAATAATTATAGTATATACAGTCCACTGCGTATTAATTCCCGCAACGTCACCGCGGGACCTCCTCAACAATATATATATATATATATATATATCTATGACATATATATATATATATTATATCGCGATAATTTAAAGAGTTACAGTCCGGACACCTCAAACAGGACCGGTGGTTCACGCAACTCTGATAATTGTATACCTGCTAAGTAATTTGTGATAATTGATTACCTACATTTAATACAAGAATTGTCATATTGTGTCTGTGTGGTTTAATTGACTGAGACCTACGCCTCGGATCCTGTACCAGAGGACTCCATCAAGAACGAGCAAGTCACTAATATGCCTCTATCTCCGAAATATATATATATATACATACATATATACAGGGTTACTTGTAATAAATTGTCCACCTCTTGCAGGTAGTCTCTCTACATCAATCCCAACAACATTTGTTTTACGACGTTTTACTATTAACAGTTTTAAGAATTTTGTTTTTCCTATACTTAATTTATTTACTTGAGCATAGGGAGGAGGCCACGCATCTTGCGTAAGGAAAATACGTAGTAAGGCCTCTTGCATCGGGGTGCGGGTTTATGGGGTGACGCAGCGGCGGCGATGCACGTTTTGAACTTGACCTTAGTCGTTTGTCATGGTCACGGTTTATCGAGTAGACCAAAATGGTGCGAATGATGGCTAAGTGTGGTAAGACGAGTTGGCGAACAGTTTAATTTTAGGTGCGGTCTTTGTGCGGAATGTGGAGGGCATAATTTTGCTCCGTTATCCACGACATATAAATTTAATAGGTAATCTGTAAAACATTGAATCCTTTTGTAAATAAGACTTTGTTCACAAAAGGATTCAATGTTTACCTACCAGTATTTCATATTGTTTTTTTAATTTCCTAACCCTAAGGGCGTCTGGAAGAAATCGCCGTTAGGCAATAAGGCCGCCTTTTGTACTTTACAATGTATTTTCTTTATATGTATTACTTTTTTTTTCCTCATGTATTGTGGTGTGGAATAAAGAGTATTAATAAATAAATACCTATATATACCTAAATATATACCTACCTATCAGTCTTGTAATCGCGTCCTTAAAATATAAAAGTTTTAGTAACTTCTTTTAAAGGAATAATGTAGTCCAGTCATCACACTTAATCAGTTAGCCTGATTAAGTATGAAAGGAAACTTGATTCAGAGATAGATAAATTATCATTTCGCTTTAATTAATTGTAGGTAATTAGTAGGTAGGACTCGCGAAGTGAACTGAGTTGTGGAGTTCACGTCGCGAGTCCGCCATGCTTCGAGCTCATGAATAGAAATCCCGAATGGGTTCAAAACTACTCGGGCAAATTGCGATTAAAATTACATGATTATAGCCGGGTAAATATATATATTTAAAAAATCATGATTCACGAAAGTTATAATAGTATTAGGTGCTTGGTACCTTATAAATTTTGTGCAGCGCTAGACTGCCGCGATCTATACTTTAGAGTAATGAATAACAAGCAAACATTTTTTTGTTTCGTTTCTTCTGTGTTATTTATCAAGATTTCTAAAAGTCGGAAAACAAATGTTGTTGGGATTGATTGAGAGAGGCTGCCTACAAGAGGTGATCAACTAATTACAAATGACCTTGTACTTATTACTCTGTATTTTGTAAGAAGTAATTAAAAGGTCAACGCCCGGGCGCCATACCGACGCGACGCTCAGAGTTAATGCCAGATCAGAGAAAGAAATAAATTTTGTACGGGAAAATTTAAATTTAAAAAACTATTAAATTTGAAAAGTTGTAGAACAAATTTTGTGGGGATTGATGTAAAGAGGCTGCCTGCAAGAGGTGGTCAACTAATTACAAATAACCCAGTATATTCAAGTTTTTTATATGTAGTCATAGTAAAATACTGTTAGACTAAATACTATAAAAATAACTAAAAATAAAAGAGTCAAGCCGTAATAACATCTGTTATTTAATTGCAATAGCGGCATATTAAATAAAATAATTTAATCAATACATATTAATGCTATCTTTTTACAACTTGTTTCATTAAAACATATACATGACATACGTATCGTATACCAATTTATTAGTGAAATGGTTCATTGTTGGTGGAGAAACAATTTAAATAAGCATTAACGTAGGTAAATCTCGAATAAAATAACAGGAAAGTTGGTTTGATTCTGCGAAAAAATACACAGTATTTATCTACTGAAACGTTTAAGTGAACGTTAGCCATAAAACAACAAAGGATTGAGAAAATATTAATGTTATTCCAATTCAATCCAGTTGGTAAATTTGAATGAATATGTAGATAAGTAATAGGTTTTTCAAAACAGTTACCATTTATTTCCTAAGTGGTTTAAATGGAAAAAAATGAAGAAATTTACTCGTAAAAAGCGGTGTAAGCTCACAAGTTGGTGTTTATTTCAATTGATATTTACGTAGTGAGCAATATATATATCGGCGCGAAGGCTTTATAAAACAAAATCATGATCGAAAGAGTAACATTGGATTATAATTTATTAGATTAACTAGCTATTGCTTGTAACAGAATCAATTTATAGTGAGAAGTGATCAAAATACATTGTTAAAACAACAATTATGATGTTACTAGACTTGTTTATGTCAGTCGTCATTATGGTATAAATACGGGCGGTCGACAGTCCGAGAGTTAGTCTTGCTCAAGTCGTCGGACCGTTCGGATCTCTATATCCTTATAGACTATATAGAACAGTATCTACCTTACTATTACCCTGTCCGTTGAATAAACGAAGCTATAATTATTTGGGCAGTTTTATTTTGAAATCGTCATTATGAACCACCATCACAACGACTATAACACAGTGACGGCAGCAATGCTGACGAAAACACATACGGAGGTCTTCACTTCGTTATCAGAATTGGGATGGAACTTAATGCGACTTTTCGTCAATCTTGAAAGTTAATGAAGTTCTAATGAATCTAAAATGAAGTTGGTTCATAGCGCTCTGGTTTAGCCACCAATGGCATCGAATCAGAGAGCATTAAAACCAAAATTTGGAGGTTTCACCCACAAGCCTGGCTCGATTCGCGCACGCACGATGTTGCTGTCTCTGCAAATTTAAAGTTAAAAATAGTTGAAAATGCCACAAAAAGGAGTTGAAAATCTTATACGGGACTTAGAAAAGTCAGTGTTAACTTTATTACAAAAAGTGAATAGTCTAGAAATAAAAGTAAATGAACAAAATGTGTTAATAAATACGCAAATTGAAGTGATTTCGAGATTAAAGTGTTTTTCGAATACTCCAAAAATCGACCAATCGGAGACTGAGGCAATGACCCCAACAGCCGAGGGAAATAAAGCATTACAGCGCCCCATCCGACGAGCGCGTCTAAAGCCTACCGTAAGTGCAACCGCTTCATCAAAGCGCTCGGATATTGCTGCCGACTCAATGAATAGGGCAACCGTTAGTGATTCACAACGCTATGGGGCAACGCAACAAGCGACAACGCAGATAGAAAATCAAAAAATTACGAGCTTGCTGCCGAACATAACTTTATATGCCACTGATAAAAACGACAAGCCTTTAAATAATGATGAAGGTTGGCAAAAAGTACCCAAAAAAGGATCTAAGTATTACAAACAAAGGGCAATTGTAAGAGGTAGTGGGAATTTTGACTCAGACCTCATAACTGTAGAAAGAGTAAAAAAAATTCATGCATGCTTTTTTAAACCCGAGACAAGTGAAGAAGTATTAAAATCGTACATGAAGAAAATCAACCCTTCGGATGAATACATTGTAAGAAAAATTAAATTGAAACATAGTTACTACGCATCGTTTATGATTACTCTACCGGCTAGTAAGTACAATTATTTTATGAATGCTGACAACTGGCCATTAGGCACGGAAGTAAGTGAGTGGTTTCAACGAAGCGCCGGGCGTGTCGTGCGACCGCCCGCCAGATACGCGTCTCGTGGCCCCACCGGCTCAGAAGCCGGCGCCGGACAATAATTGCAAGAAATCTACCCACTTAGTAATTTGTCAACAAAACATACAAGCGTTGAATAATAAAACTAAAATGTTAGAAGTGCTATTACATAAGGAGTTTCGATGTGACGTAATTGCTTTAACAGAACATTGGTTGACATATGAACAATTAGAATGCATAAGTTTAGAAAATTATGTTTTAGTTTCAAGTTTCTGTCGTAGTAAAATAATGCACGGTGGTTCATGTTTATTCATTAAAAGTAATTATTCTGCAATTGAAAATACTGACATTTGTAAATTATCAACAGAACGAATTTGCGAAATATCCGCAATGAATTTAATTGATTTTAATTTATTAGTTGTATGTATCTACAGATCCAATCTCACAAAACCATCTGAATTCTTCATTGTATTTGAGAGGCTCCTTGACAAGTTATGTAACCTGAATGTTGGATGCATTATAGTTGGAGATATGAATATAGATTGTTTACATACCAATTCGGAATCGAATAAGTTAAATGATATCCTAATGTGTTATAATTTTAAAAATCTAGTAAACTTTCCCACAAGAGTAACACCATTCACATCTACCTCATTAGATCACATATATGTTAACAGTCTTTCTGGTAGTATCTCGGCATCAGTCGTAGTAACCAACATCAGCGACCATTACGGTACGCGCGCTGTTATTACATGCAGCGCCCCGCAGCGGCCAGTGGCGCAAACGGTGCGAAGTTACACGCAATCAGCTAAATTAAACTTTAATGCTGCTATTGCAAGTGTAGACTGGGAAGATCTCTGTATTCGTAAGCCTTCAGCAGAGGAACTAGCAACGTCATTAATTAATATTATAAAAAATAAAATAGAAATATGTTTCCCTTACAAAAATAGTATTCAATTTAATAGTTGTAAGTCCTGGGTTACTGAAGAAATATGAAACCTCAAAGCGTTACTTTGTATTATGATGTCTTTGAAAACTAAATTTCCTGTTAACAAATTACTGCAAGAAAAAATTAAAAGTTTCTCTGAACTATATACGAGTAAGTTAACTCAACAAAGAACTTTCTTTTACAATAAGATGGTTGCAGAGAGTATGAACACCACAAAAACAATGTGGAATATAGTAAACCGTGAATCTGGAAAAACTAATAAACCAAGGCAAGACTTTCTAGATGTGATTAAGAAAACGGATGGTAACCATTTTGAATGTAATTTGGATATCGTTAATTACTTGAACTATCAGTTTATAAACGCAGCATCCGAGTGCGGTGTCCGGTCACCCAATGTCGATAGTTCAAGGAATAAATTAGTCAAAACACGTATCTGCTCGGACAGGTCCTTGCGTCTATGTTATTTTACTGTCTCGGAAATACTCACAATAATAAAAAACAAAATCGCGAACAAGTCTACGAAAGACATTTATGACATCTCGACCAAAACATTAATATCCATTGCTCCCTTTGTAAGTGTTCCGCTACAAGTATTATTTAATAGATGCATACGGGAAGGTGTTTATCCGAGATCATTAAAAGAGGTCAAAGTTTGTCCCATATATAAAGGGAAGGGTAACAAAGCAGACCCTAAGTGTTATCGTCCAATATCCATAATACCTGCTTTAGCCAAAATCTTAGAAAATGGCTTGGCCTCGAGATTAACTGATTTTTTGCATAAAACAAATACGCTATCGGATCGTCAATATGCATATCGCACGGGACACTCAGCAATGGGACTGGTGCGCGATGTTATTCAAAAAGTATTGACAACTCGCGATAGGAAGCAAGAAGTCGCGATATTATTTTGTGACCTCTCGAAAGCATTCGATACGGCAGATCACAATATCTTAAAAATGAAATTTAATTACTACGGAATAGACGGCCCTGCCTTAAGCATATTAATAGACTTTTTGAGTGAAAGAAAACAGACTGTGGTCGGTAAGGCCGGTTCCCTAAGATCAATTAGCCTAATTCCTAGTAGCGGTGTTCCGCAAGGATCATCTTTGTCGAACCTTGCCTTTACAATCTTACTCAACGATCTCCCACTTAGTATAGAAGGTATAGACGTATTTATGTATGCTGATGATATTGCTATGGTCATCTCCGCTCCGACAATAGATGACTTAGAAAAAGAAATCATCAAAACAGCTAAGTTGACTTCTGAATGGTTTCGGATAAATGGCCTTTCTCTTAACATCCAAAAGACAGTTTTCATGAAAATAAATGTGGCTGGTCGAGAATGTCGACCGCTATCTGTTACCGTGCAAGATCAAAAAATTCAACAAGTTAGGGTAGCAACCTTTCTAGGCTTGCAGATTGATGACGGTCTTAAGTGGGAAACACACATTGATAAGTTGTGTTGTAAACTCTCCACAGCGTGCTTCGCACTAAAACGTGTTGCATCTACCTTATCAAAAGAGGCATCTCGCGCGTGCTACTTTGCATCTATACAAAGTCTTTTGCAATACGGGATCGATATTTGGGGTCGAGGTGCAGACTGGGAACGTGTCTTTAGAATTCAAAAGCGAGCAATTCGAACATTAGCTCAGATTTCACAAGAAACTTCAGCCCGGCCTTACTTTAAGAAACTGGGTATACTAACACTACCGAGTTTACTTATCTTAAATGTAGCAATTTACGTCATGCAACACAGATATGAGTTTGAGAGTAGAGGTGACGGGCAGAAGTATAATCTACGGTACCCTAACAGACTGATGTCGAAATCTTACCGGCTTGTTAAGGCTTCGAAAACTACCTTGGGCATGGGTTCCGAAGTATTTAACAGAATCCCTCACTCTATTAAGAACGCATTGAGTTTTAACTCATTCAAACACAAATTTAAACTATGGCTTGTCGAGGAGTCTTTTTACAGTTACAATGAATTTCTAAATATAAAATTTGATTAAATATATAACATCATTTTAAATTGACATTCAAATTAATTTATATAATTTTGACATAATATAATGAATAATGGATTCTGATCATGCATGGATCAGTCCTCAACAGACTGAGTTGTGGAGATAATCAATAAACGCCTTGGGACGGGGCGCAATTTTCAATAATACCCGAGAGTAAGCTGCCCAAACCGACCATCGCGCTGACCTTTCTGCCCACTAGTAAGGTGGAGAATGTGGAGTAGGCTCTGCTAGTCCTGCCCAAGCAGAACAAGGGTCTGAATGTCAAGCTGTGGAGGGTTCTGCACAGTCTGGCTATGGGTAATGGACAGTATGCAAGTATATAACTGATTTTTTTGAAGCATTGCTTTACATAACTTAATAAAACTGTTTCATAATTGCACCGACTGAGATTTTGTGAAATCTTCATTACAATTTACGATTCTGAAGGCGATGTAACTGCTAGATTGGTTCGACCGTCGACCACGGAAATGTAAGCAAGGTACAACGCCAGAGGTATTGGCAGTATGAGTTGCGTTCTTTGTGTAAGGAGACAATGTTTGACGGTGATGACATCTATTAGGTTTCTTTAGAAAATCCTAACCAATGTTTCTAACTTTGCAGTATAGATAAACATTGAAAAGATGCCACTACCGAAATTAATGTTTGAAAATATATATAAACATGTATAGCCATGTTAAGCTTATTTAAATTTACTTAATTTATTTAAGGTTACCCAAAATACATAAACTGAATGTCCCACTACGTCCCATAGTCAGCCAGATTGGTACAAGAACATATAAACAGGCTAAACACGTTGCTAGGATACTGACACCTCTCCGGGGACATACAATATCTTATGTCAAGGATTCTTACCAGTTTGTTAATGATATTCAACAAGTAAAATTAATAACAACGACATTATGGTTAGTTTCGATGTACAGTCACTATTTACCAGCCTTCCATTGATTGACTGCATTGAAATTGTCAAGAGAAAGCTGGAGGATAACAACATGCCTGTAGAATATGCAGAATTAATGAAGCATTGCTTAACATCTGGCTATTTGATGTGGAAGGATGAATTCTATGTACAAGCTGATTGAGTGGCAATGGGTTCCCCGCTCTTCCCCGTTGTTGCCAACATCTACATGGAGCACTTTGAGGCAAGGGCTCTATCCTCTGCACCTGCTATACCGAACATCTTTAAACGGTACGTAGATGACACCTTCACAATACTACCTATGAATCAAACATCTAGTTTTCTAGAACACCTTAATTCCATTAACAACAAAATACAATTTACAATGGAATTGCAGTCAAATAATACTTTAGCTTTCCTTGATATTCTTATTATAAAGAATCCTGACAATACATTAGGACAAACTGTTTATAGGAAACCCACACATACCGATAGGTACTTCAATGGTAAATCACACCACCACCCTAGCCAGTTAGCTACCGTTGGCATTTTTGTTTCAGAGAGGAACACATCTGTGACGCTGAACACCTAGAGGGCGAGCTGCAGCATGTCAAGCATGCCTTGTTCAACAATCACCTGCTCGGACCTTGCCAGCGTTGCAGAAACCAAATCAAGCCACCCACAGTTGAGCGTCAACCGGCTCTACTACCATATGTGAAAGGAGTTACTGACAGAATCGGCAACATTTTAAAAAAGGTTTTGTAATTTATCTACAAACCTCAAAGGAAAATAAGCAAATTCTTGAGACCTATCAAAAGTAATGTTCCTTTACAATGTGCTGGAGTATATAAACTTGACTGCGATGGTGGCTTGTCATACATAGGTCAAACAAAGAGGAGCATCGGTAAAAGAGTTAAGGAACACATATCGGATATCAAGCATAGGCGTACATCGAAGTCTTCAGTGTGTGAACATACCATAGATAAGCCCAATCATTATATAAGATATGATAAACCTAAAATCCTCGCTAAAGAACAACGTTACATTCCAAGAATGGTTCGTGAGGCTGTTGAAATTAAAAAACATCCTAATTTTAATAGAGAAGATGGTTGGGGATTATTTACCTGGGACCTACTTTTGAAAAATATAAAATCCCATGTCTGTGACCGCACTGTAAGACCTTAGATACTGTTAGTGCGTTTTGTGTGTATCCTGAATTGTATGCCCGGACGCTTAGAAACCGTTGGAGGTAGATGACTAATTAACTGACTTACTGAAAGACACCTCCATCTCGTCTTACCGTGAACACGATTGCTGCAAAGCATTCGAAACGTCGGGTTAGATTTAAAATTTAATTCAATATACGCGAGTTAAAACCGTAAAAATAAATTTATTTCAATGTTTAGTATCGTCATCGTGAAAACCTTAAAAAACACTATATTTGTATTCTATTTTTGTATGACATTTCGCCGATAATTTATAATAAATGTTAATAAAATGAATAACTAAATTAAAAAGTGTTAATCAATAAACTATGACTTATTGTCCCGCCTGTTCGCTATTCGCTTAACTTATTCTTAATTTAAAACTCGCGCGCGTCATTGGTCTGACCAATAGCAAGGCTCGAACAGAGCATACAGTATCGGGTGATTGGCGGACAATTCATTCGAAAATGGTGATCGCGTCGTCGCGCGAACAATTCAATCGTCTGTTGCAAAAACCGCAAAACATTTAATTTCTTTGAAGATTTGTGTTTCCCAGTGTAATTTAACGTCTTCCTTGGCCGAGGAGTTATTGTGATCGGTGAACGTAAGTGTATAGGTGATATCCAGCATTATCATAATCGGCGGTGCCACCACGTGCCACCTACCCCCAGAACTTTCTAGAATAAGACATTGAAGATCGTCGGGTGCCTGGTCTGAATAGCTGCAAGCCCTAAACTGTAAGTACTTGTTCTTGTTCAGGCCAATCGTACATAACTTTTGAGAACCCATCGTTTTACCGGCAGAGACCTATATCCAATTCGTGCTCTGACCCTAGCTGACGCTGACGGGCCACCTCGGTTCGCTCGTTACGTTACATATTTTTGGTGCCGAAACCCGGGATACGGGTGCCCGATAGTTTCATTTTGTCTTGTTTAAATATCGAACATATTATATAGCTGGCATTTTCTAGAAATACCTACTAACTTTATATTTAACGTTATTTCCTTATTATCTTATTTATTTAATACCTAACTATCTTAACTTTCTAAAATAAATATATATAATATCATATTGTTCTAGTTTCAATAACATAAAATTCATATTTGAAATTCGTTCGGCCATTTCTATATTGAATCTTCAACTTCATTCAATAGTAGTTGAAATCATTCAAGTTCATTCGTTAATACTTGCACTCGATAATATTCATTATCAATGTACGTTCATTCAGTTCCTTTTAACACATCGTTCTTATTCGTTCTTTTGTACTAGCATCAATTGCATACAAAGATTTAAAACTACATAATAATATTATAATATATTAACGTTTTTGCAACACAAATTCGAATTCGCTAATATAATAAATGGTTACAGATCACATATAAACAATCTTAAAGCAATTAATCGGTGTTTATGTGTATCAACCGGCTGTGACAATTTAATATATTAATCCTTTACTTCACCATTATATACCTAACAGTATATAAAACAATCAAAGCTATCGGTGTTTTATATATTGGTATTGTAAGGTATTGCAGATCTTAACACAATATTACTACCTTTTAAAATGCGAAGTGTTTCATTTTTATTAACGGCTGCAATATTCATCAATCTACAAACAATTTAAACCTTACTTATTATTTTAACATAAATAATATTAAGAAACCGTTGTTTAGGTTTGTATTAACCAACCCATTTAACGAAGTTGTATTCTGTGTACCGTATACTTCAACTCAAGCTAGCCGCGTTATATCGGTTGTCGAGACGCTCTGTGTGACTCATTCAAATAGCGACCGTCGGCTAACTGCTTAAAGCACAAAACTGTTATATTTATTTTCATACTTATATTTGTTTACCTCGTTAGCGTTATAACAACTATTATTATTTTGTTGTTTTTTGATCTTTTGTAAATTCATTTATAAAAATGTCTTTTCATCCAAAGCGTACTATTCGGAAGTTAAGTTCTGCGAGTAAATCTAAATCTAAATATTCAGAAGTCGATCATTATACTGTGCATGATTTACCTTCTTTACGTCGAAAACGAACAATTGCTATTAATCGTATGTCAAAGGCATTAGAAGTAGGTAAATTAGCGCGAAGCGATGAAACTCATTGCGATCTTTTCTTTTCATATTGTGACCAGATTAAAAAAATTGTATCCGAATTTGAAGATTCACATTATTCAATTTTAGTTCTTTTAGAAGAGGATGATGTCGATGTTGATGATGCTGTACGCACTCGTTTCGATGATTTATATTTCCAAGTTAAGACGATACACCGTAGTTTGTCAAAAAATAATTTAAATTCTCCCGAAACTATAAATAACTCTTTAAGCGATTTTCATAATAAATCAACGTTATCACGCGTCAGATTACCGAAGATACAGCTACCACTATTTTCAGGAAGTATTAAAAAGTGGCCTGAATTTATAGATACATTCAATGCATTGATTCATAATTGCTCATCTCTTTCTAGCATTGAGAAGTTTCATTACTTGGTTTCCTCTTTAAGCGGCGATCCGTTAGCTCTTATCCGTGTGTATCCTGTTGCAGGTGAATACTACTCAGACGCATATGCAGCATTAATTGCGCGTTATCAAAATAAGAGAGAATTAGCTTTCACTTGTTGGAAGGATTTATTGAATATCACTTTTAAAAGTCAAAACCTAAACGAGTTTCGTCGTTCTTTAGATAGTATAGATGAAAACTTAAGTATTTTACGAAAATTAAATTTACCGGTGGAACAATGGGATTTTATTATTGTTTATTTAATTTTATCAAAATTAGAACCTAAATTACGTCGTGACTTTGAAGAGAAATTTTGTGATTCAGAATTTCCCCAATATTTACAATTAAAATTATTTTTACATTCGAAATGTGAAGCGCTTCTTAGGGATAGTCATTTTAATGAATCTTCGAATTCGAAGGTTACTTCAATTAAAGAAAATTCTAGAACTTCATCTACTTACGTAAAACGTTCCAACGTTTCTCATGTCTTGCTAACCGATAATCAACAACGGTCTAAGGGTTCTATGAACCATATTCGCAAGTGTTCATTCTGTTCTGAAGCACATTCTATAACACAATGTAAATCTTTTTTGGCTAAATCTGTGGACGAACGCATGTCTATTGCAAATGAAAGAAAGTGGTGTTTTAATTGTCTTAAACAATCACATCAATTAAAGGATTGTAATTCTATTTTTCGTTGTTTAAAGTGTAAACATAAACATCACTCCTTAATACACAAGGATCGCGCTGATAATTATTGTACTATTTCTAATTCAAAAATGGAAAATTCGCAGGCGGTTTCTCTTGTTACCAAAGGAGCTAACAGCACCTTATGTGCTTCTGTGAATACTACCGTGCTTCTTGCTACCGCGATTATTCGAGTTTTAGGCGCTGATGGTGAATATCATTCTTTTCGGGCTCTATTTGATTCTGGGAGCCAGAGTCATTTCATTACTCGCAAGGCAGTACAACATTTGAACTTAATACCAGTTCAATGTGAAACAAATGTGAGCGGCTTGGGTGGAACTGCTGCTGAAATCACTGATAAAGTATCTTGTTCTATTGCATCAAACACTCGTTATTTATTCGACATCGATTTATACATTCTTTCTAATATTTGTGGTGAACAGCCGATAGCTAAGATTAATACTGCTGGTTGCTCACATATTAATTCGTTGCCCCTAGCGGATCCAGGTTTCGATATACCTGGTCCTATCGATATCTTGCTGGGTGCTGATATGTTCGCTGAATGTCTTCTCGACGAACACATAAAGGGTAAGACTAATCAGCCACTCGCTTTTAATTCTGTGTTTGGGTGGCTTTTGTTAGGAAGAACGCCACTTATTTCTTCATCATTACTTATTTCCTCGACATCAAATAATTTGACTGAGACTGTTGAACGTTTCTGGGAGGTTGACAGCGTTCCTTGTGCTTCATCTCTTACACCGGACGAACAGTCTTGTGAACAAAATTATGTCACCAGTCACTATCGTGATTCGATAGGACGATACGTGGTATCCTTGCCTTTCAAAGAAGGTGTGGAACCAGAATTCGAAGGTTCTCGTGATATCGCGCTAAGACGGTTTAAAGCAGTCGAAAGGCGTCTGACTCGTGATTCCAATCTACGACATTTATATTCAGAGTTCATGGAAGAATATGAGACAGCTGGTCATATGACGTTAGTGAAAGGTAAGGAGCTGGATAAAGGCAAATATTATATACCACATCATTGCATTATCAAGCCTGATGCCGCTACAACTAAATTACGTGTCGTGTTTGACGCTTCCGCTAAGGATATAAATGGTAAATCACTAAATGACACTTTATTGACGGGACCTAAGCTTCAGTCAAATATTTTTGAAGTCCTTCTAAATTTTCGTTTACCTGCTATAGTTTTTATGGCTGATATTCGTCAAATGTATAGGCAAATAGAGGTTTTAGACGACCATAAGAATTATCAACGTATCTTTTGGAGATCTACTCCGGAGAAGGTTTTGCAAGAATATCGTTTAAACACCGTCACCTATGGCGTTTCCTCTGCTCCATTTTTAGCTTGTAGAACTATACAACAACTAATAAAGGACGAAGGTGATTCTTTTCCTCTTGCAAAACAAATTTTGTCCCGAGACATTTATATTGATGACGTAATCACCGGTTGTGATACTTTGGGAGATGCTTTCGAAGTTAAATCACAAATCATTAAACTTTTTTCGTTAGGCCATTTTTTATTACGAAAATGGGCCAGTAACGAACCTGCTTTACTTTCTGATCTTTCTCAAGAGGAATGTCTTCTTGATTTAAAATCGTTTTCAGATGGTCACCCTTCAACTCTGAAAGTGCTCGGTCTCAAATGGAACCCAGTCACTGATATCTTTTTATTTGACATTAAATCGCCAAATCGTATTTGTACTAAACGGATAATTTTAAGTGAAATTGCCAAAATTTTCGATCCATTAGGTTTTTTATCTCCACTTACAATTAAAGCCAAATGCCTTATGCAGAAACTTTGGATTTTGGGAATTTCTTGGGATGAACGTCCTCCCCAAGAGATAACTAACGAATGGTCATCTCTATGTGACCAGCTACCTATTTTAAAGAACCTGCGAATACCTCGTCGGCTCATGACCGATGCTGCTCAAGCTTATGAACTTCACGGTTTTTGTGATAGTTCGGAAATAGCTTATGGGGCTGTTATTTATTTACGCATAACTGGCCATGACGGCATTGTTGAAGTTCGTTTGTTATGTGCAAAAACTCGTGTTGCTCCTCTTAAGAAAATTTCCATACCTCGTTTGGAGCTTTGTGCAGCTGTGTTACTCACTGATCTTTTTCGTTTCGTTCTCGATACGTTTGGAACTAAAGTTGTTTTAAGTTCGATTAATCTGTGGAGCGATTCAACAGTAGTTTTGTCTTGGCTTCGATCGCATTCGTCGCGATGGACTACATTCGTGGCTAACCGTGTTAGCCATATCCAAGACAATTTTCCTACAGAATGCTGGCGCCATGTCACCTCAGCTGACAACCCAGCAGATATTTGTTCTCGTGGTCAACAACCAAACGATCTACTACATAACTCGTTATGGTGGTCGGGACCATCTTGGCTATCCAGTTCTTCTGACGATTGGTCAAGGTCAATGAAATTTCCTTCTCCTACTGACGACGAAGAGGTTACCGTACGAACTGAAGAGCGTCGATCAGCCATGTTGGTGAAAAATGACACCGGTCCTATAGATTCTCCAATCGAATACTTATTGAATCGATTTTCATCTCTTGACAAAATTATTCGGATTGTTTCATATGTTAAACGCTTTATATTGTATTTAAAAAATCCTCGTAACCGAAAACAAACTTCTATACTAACCGAAAATGATAATTACAACTCTTTACTATTAATCGTTAAGTTTGTTCAGAAGTCATCTTTTGCAATCGAATTGCAACGCCTACAATCAAATCAATCTTTACCGAAGCCTATTCGTAAACTGAACCCATTTTTAGACGAAGAGGGTATTCTCAGGGTGGGCGGTCGTATTTCTCGTTCAGGTTTAGAATTTGAGCAGCGACATCCTATTCTTGTACCTAGTTCTCACATGTTTACTACTAAATTAATAGAATCAGTACATCGTAAACACTGTCATACTGGACACAATACTACTCAATATTTACTACTACAACGTTTTTGGATTTTATCTGCCAAACGCGCTATTCGTCGTTGTCTTTCTAAATGTATACGGTGTTTTAGAGCACAACCTCAACCGTTACAACCTTTTATGAGTGATCTTCCATCGTATCGTGTAAACCAGATCAAACCCTTTTCTATAGTGGGAGTTGACTTTGGCGGTCCTTTTCGCATCAAACTTGGTGTCTACCGTGGAGGCAAGATAGACAAAGCATATCTTTGTTTATTCGTTTGTTTGGCTACGAAAGCTGTTCATCTTGAATTAGTTTCGTCATTGTCGGCCGACGGCTTTTTAGCAGCCTTGCGTCGATTTATCGGACGTCGAGGACGTTGCTCCGTAATCCATGCCGATTGTGGTACAAACTTTATCGGTGCCAGCAATTATTTATCGTTGTTTAAATCAGCTTCGCAAACTGAAAATATTGAATTTAAATTTAATCCTCCTTCTGCTCCCCATTTCGGTGGTGTGTGGGAGATTCAAATTAAGGCTGCGAAGACTCATTTATATCGAATTGTTGGCAATCAAGTGTTAACGTTCGAAGAACTTACCACTTTGTTTGTCCAGATCGAAGCAGTTTTAAATTCGAGACCTTTGTGTCCGTTAAGTGCAGATCCAAATGATCTCAACGTTCTAACCCCAGGCCATTTCCTTACTCAAGAACCGCTAACAACTGTTCCAGACTCTGACTATTATAATATTAAATTACATCGATTAAATCGTTGGCAGCTCATTCAATCTTTCCTTCAGAATTTTTGGATGCGGTGGAAAAACGAATATTTAAACTCATTAACACAACGTTCAAAATGGACAAAATCGTGTAAACCCCTACATGTTAATTCTGTAGTAGTTATCAAAGACGATAATCGTACACCTTTACACTGGTCTTTAGGAAGAGTTATCGAATTACATTCGGGTCCTGATGGTATTATCAGAGTGGCAACTATTAAAACAAAAGAAAGTGTCATTAAAAGACCCTTAGTCAAATTATGTCCTCTTCCTGTAGAATCTTAAGTTTACATATATTCCTTATTGATTTTCGTATTTATTTATATATGTAGCTTGTATTTATCGTAACGTAGCATGTAATTTTAATTTCATACATCTATTTGATAAGTTTAACATTATTCTAACTTAATCCGGAAAATACCAGCTGTATTTTGGTGGGCGGTATGTTCGCTATTCGCTTAACTTATTCTTAATTTAAAACTCGCGCGCGTCATTGGTCTGACCAATAGCAAGGCTCGAACAGAGCATACAGTATCGGGTGATTGGCGGACAATTCATTCGAAAATGGTGATCGCGTCGTCGCGCGAACAATTCAATCGTCTGTTGCAAAAACCGCAAAACATTTAATTTCTTTGAAGATTTGTGTTTCCCAGTGTAATTTAACGTCTTCCTTGGCCGAGGAGTTATTGTGATCGGTGAACGTAAGTGTATAGGTGATATCCAGCATTATCATAATCAGCGGTGCCACCACGTGCCACCTACCCCCAGAACTTTCTAGAATAAGACATTGAAGATCGTCGGGTGCCTGGTCTGAATAGCTGCAAGCCCTAAACTGTAAGTACTTGTTCTTGTTCAGGCCAATCGTACATAACTTTTGAGAACCCATCGTTTTACCGGCAGAGACCTATATCCAATTCGTGCTCTGACCCTAGCTGACGCTGACGGGCCACCTCGGTTCGCTCGTTACGTTACACCGCCACCTAGCGGTTTCACTTTGTACAGATATGTTTATATAACAGATGTAGTTATGTTTCCCTAAGGTATAAATAGATGGCATTGTTACAAAACATTACGAGTATATTTGATCACAAATTTGTAATATTATTTTCATTTAAACTGTGTTAATTGCAAATTGATTCTAAAAAAACAAACTCCAATATGAAATAAATAATAAAGAACTACTAAGCAATTTAATATAATACAAGAAATAATAATGATAGAAATGAAAATATCTCGCTTGCTTTCTATGAGAGAGAGAGAGAGATAGTAAAACATGTTGTGCCAACTTTTGGTAAGAATTTTTACCGTCTAGCCCCCTTTCACAACGCGCGATAGGAAACTACGTTCCAAAAATAATATTATTATATACTTATTGAATTCGTTGCGTCGGAGGACTGTTTAGTAAAGGAAGAAATTAAAATGCAAGTAAGTTAACAAGGCAAATAAAGAAATTACGATATCGAATAGTATAGTCTAAGCTCTCATTGATTGACTACGTAATATACCTGGTGTGATCAATAAATACGGTGAATAATGTTATATTATAAAAAGTATCACGCTTACATAGAATCTGATTTAATCTCCTTCAAAGTACTCTCCTTGGCTAGCAATGCACTTATTCCAACATTGACTCCATGACTGGATGCATTTCTGGAAGGCATCTTTTGGAAAAGCTTTCAGCTGCTCGGTCGTGGCCCTTTCAATGTTAGCAATGGTATCAAAACGTTTTCCTTTAAGCACACTTTTAATTTTTGGGAAGAGCCAGAAGTCCCACGGTGCTAAATCCGGTGAGTATGGCGGATGTGGACAGACCGGAACATTTTTTTTATGCCAAAAACTCACGAATGAGAAGCGAGGAGTGACACGGCGCATTGTCGTGGTGAAGAAAGAAGCCATTGGCCCATTTTTCTGGCCGCTTTCTTCGTATGTCGTTTCGCAAGCGTTGCAGTACGCCTTTATAAAATTCCGAGTTTACAGTTGTTCCTCTTGGAACGAACTCTGATCGCACTATGCCCTCACTATCGAAGAAAACAATGAGCATGACCTTGACGTTTGATTTTGACTGATGTGCCTTTTTAGGGCGAGGAGATGAACTTGTTTTCCATTGGGAACTCTGCATTTTGGTCTCTGGGTCATAGCCATAGACCCAACTCTCATCTCCAGTCACAATTTTTGCCATAAAGTCCGATTCTGCATGAAGACGATCCATGTTGCGCGACAGTCACGATAAACACAACCTCACTCTAGCGGCTCTGACAGCTGACTGACATGTTCAAACGTGATACAACTTGTCCCTGCCTGTGTCAGCGGATCACGCTACTTAACAAATTACAACATATGGCTGTAGCATCAGCTATTGCCGGTATAAAATTCGTTCACCGTACATATTGATCACACCTCGTATACACTATCAACGTACATAATAATATTATTTTTATTCTTTTTGTATCGGGGGTTTTTTTAAATTTTAATTTAATTTTTAATCTATACATATAATAAAATTGCCACTGATCGATTTCTATACATGGATAATTTAAAAAAAATTAATAAATAGGGGGCCTTTATAAGAGCAAAAAAAAACAAAAGCAATGGCTTTTCATATTGTCTGTTTGACTGTATGTCTGTATGTTTGTGCACGCTAATCTCAGAAACGGCTGAACCAATTTGGATACAGTGTACTTAGTTCATATATTTGGCAGTTTTCATTTCATATAATGTTGCACTCTTCACTTAACATTTAGTGTTTATTTCATTGAAATCGGTTAAGAAATAAAAAAGTTATGTCAATTTATATCAATCACTTAACATTTACCATGCAAATCTATAAAGGAGTAGTCTATATAATATAAAAAACTATGTTAATAAGAACCGATTTTAAAACTAAAAAGTAAAAAATAATGGAGATTTAATATTTATTATATACTACCTATTTTTTATATTATGTCCTATTTACTAATAGGTTTCAGGTCGGTGCCAAGCCATTTAGTATAGGAACTCGGTTGAATACAATTTCGTATATTTTTTTTGTTATTCTTCGTATCGATTCAAGCTAGTAATCATATTAAGATTTAATTGTTCTTTTATAGCTTTATTTACGTATCTTAATGTTTGAAGTAGGCATTTCATAATTCATATGTCCATTTAGTTTAAGAATTTTGTTGAATATATTTTCATAATTTTAGTTTTTTTTCACAATTCTTCGTATTGATTAAGCTGCTTATAATAATAACATTTAATTGCTTTTTATTATGTTTATTTACCTATCATAATCATTAAAGTAGTCATTGCATTGTATTAATTTGCTTGTATTCATTTAACTGGTTAAATATAATTATTTGTTTAAGGCTTGGCACCGACTTCAAACCTATTAGTAAATATGACATAATATAAATAATAGGTAGTATATTATAAATATTAAATCTCCATTATTTTTTACTTCACAGTTTTAAAGTCGGTTTTTTTAACGTAGTTATTTTTATTTAATACTTTTTAGTTTATTGCTACATCATTATGCTATCATCAATTAGCCATGGGTAGATCTACAAAAGCACTGCACGCCTTAAAAAATACAAATCTCAAGGAACGGAAAATGCTCTTCGAAACACAATTTCACGTTCTTGTGAGACTATTAAAGATCGTAAAAAACGTTGGTTAGCCATAAAGGCATATATGAAATCACAATTACGTCAAGAAACTGTTGATCAACATAATTCTAGACTCGGTAAGATCCAAGAGCGTCTTGCGAATGAGTATATTGAGCAGAGAACTAATATGACTATATATGACTTGGTCTTATTAATGACCGTTTCAACGAGTCAACTGAGCAGAGGACTCATAGATTAGAGGTGAAACGAAACCGTACAGCAACCGAGTCTGCTCAGCAACGTGAGAACCGGCTAGCAGCAGCGCGTCAGACTTCACAAAGACTTTGTTCAATGAATGAGCGTAATTTTATAACTGCCATAAATCAATATGCTGAAGTACCATGCACAGTCTGTAAGAAATTATTGTATCCAAAACAACAAATGTCTTTAGTCACAGCACGTTTTGATTTCCTTCCGGAGGAACTAGTACAAAACTTGAACAAAAATGCTCATAAAATAAAAACAAATGGGCCTACCTGATTCAAATTTTTAGGGGACCAACTCGAATCTATCCGCATCAAACAAAAAAAGAATAACGTAAATCTGTTCTGAAACCTAGGAGAAATCGGTGTACATACATATAAAAAATATATATACCGGCCCAATTGAGAACCTCCTCCTTTTTGAAGAAGTCGGTTAAAAAATATTAAAAAATATATATAGCCAGGATGTGAAGGGATAACTAATAGAATTCAAATCTAACATTTTTGAAATATTTGTCTTTTAATGTGTTTCTCTTTTGGTTGTAAACGCAACACGAACAAAATATATGCCTAATGTAAATAACTTTTATACAGAGAAATTGAGCGTCACTCTAAGTAACATTTAGTTTTTAAATTTCATTGCACGCATTTCACTCTATCAAAAGATGTATTTTTTTAGAGTGTTTCAGAAATTTATCTTTATACCTATAATAAAACCACTGTCTGTACCTACATGAAAAATATTTTCAAAAATTCATAATGGGGGACCTGGTATAACCAAGCAAGAGAACCCAGAACAATGTCTTTCATTTTGTCTATTCGTCTGTATGTTTGTGCATGTTAATCTCAGAAACAGATTAACTTGTTTCGATGATTTTTTCGGAAATGTATTGTCATGGGCTTCACTTTAAATTTAGTGTTTTACTATTTAAATCGGTTAACAAAAAAAGAAATTAACAATATGTTATTTTTATACTATTGCGGTAAGACATTTCAAAAGTGAAATAGTGGTTTTCTATTAGGGAATAATAGTATACTTTCCAAAAAAAAAATACGAAATTGGACTAACTCCTCTGTAAACAAATATCTGTAATTAAAAAAAAGTTTATAAAAATAAACTAGAAATACTCCTAACGAAATAACTACTTGCCGGAGTTTGATGAAACTTTGAATGGGTACTTTTTATTGAAATCGAAATCTATGCGTACGACGTCACAGTCACAGCTAGTAAGCAAATAAATGAATTTTTTAATGTTACTTTAGAAGGAAATTTAAACGTTATTTTTGTTCTATTCTTTTTTATTTGTTTGTTTTGTATTAGTCGATTTCAACCATTTGACGATTTGACATGGAATTACCCAGTTGCATTGTGATAAAAAAAAAAAGATTTAAAATGATCATTTTGTTTAATATACTTATCTACTTAGTCTCTGAATTTTTGATATAAAAGTTAAGTTTATATTTTTATCAGAAACTAAAAATTCTAACAGTTTAATATTAGACAATATCTCGGCATGCAGTTTCCAGCCAGAAGCAAGGAATGGGGTAATCACATTAAATTACTTCTCCAGAAAGTAAATGTCTTTTTTTTATTTTCTGCAGCAAATATTTCGTATTCTTTAATAGTTATATTTATAAAAGTTGCTTGCGTTTAATAAAGGTCTCTTTGAACTTATTTGAAATGACGTAGAATAGTATTAAAATGAGAACATTGATGTTTTTATTTTCATATAAAAATCCTGGTAATGAGTGTTTTTTGCTTTTGAGGAAATTTTGCATTTTTCAAAATATTGATAGTCAAAATTACGTAGTACAACCCTGCCAATGCACAATTCTTCGACAATTGAAAGGTAAAAATGTAAACGTCAATACAAACCTCACATGTAAGATTTTACATAATAGGATGATACCCAAGCGCAAAAAACATTTCACTGCATAAATGTCAATTGAATTCAATATCCAAGCTTTTAAATAATTAGACATTTATTAAGAGCTTATAAATGTTTACAACTGGTTTACCCATCTACTCGGAAGAAATCACAAAAGATACTTGCCAGTTTATTTTCGAGAGAGAGAGGCAGGCAGCTATACGGTAGCCCAGTTGGTAGAGTTACAGGAGGGTTTCCGAGTAGTCGCGGGTTGGCATCCCTGCCCGTGTCGGTTTATTTTTTATTCTATATTTATATAAATTTAAATAAGCTTAACGTGGCTATACATGTTCTAGTGGTGGTGCTATTCGGTAGTGGCATCTTTTCAATGTTTATCTATACTGCAAAGTTGGAAACATTGGTTGGGATTTTAGAAAGGAACCTAATAGATGTCACCACAGTCCCGATAACGACGATCACATATAGAATGCTTAGTTCACCGAGGCTGGCAGCGATACGGTAGCTCAGTTGGTAGAGTTACGGGACGGCATTCTATGAGACATTTCTTGCGAGTTACGTGCGATGAGGGCCACGGTTGTCTAGCAAACTTGTCCTTTCTTGAGCTCTTTAAAGTTACCAGGATTCTGGTATCTCCTCTATTATGTCGTTGTATAATAATACAAAAGGTAAAAAGATTTAGGCGTTGGAACTAAATTATACCGGTAACGTATTAGCAATAAGAAACCATCCTTTAAAGAAACAAATTCGACATTTATTATGTGCTATGGGATATTTGCTGTCAACATAAAAAAAATATGTATTATGGATTCCTGATTGATATAAACTTGGAGTCGAGGATATCAAATTTCCATGTAGTTTAACGTGAAGAGAGAAGGTAAAAACCACAAATGCACATGCATTTTTATAATAATAGGAAAGGTTCAGAAAAAACTCAGAGACCTTTTTGCTATTAATAAAAAATCAACGCTAAAATACCTCAGATATAGATTTAACATAAGAAAGTAATAAATATATATTTATTTACTTCAATTTATAGTAATACTCTTAACGAATTAAATACTAACTAACGGTTATAATAAGTAACAAAAAATATGCATTAAATTAACTTTAACTGCACTATTTAATGCGCCTTATTTTATAAAGTTATTACTTCGAAGACTTTGCGATCAACTTAAGACATTAAAATACAATCTAAACAGAGTTTGTGAACATATTAAACTTACTACTGGATTAAGTTGTCTGCGAAGATATAACGAGTGTTTAAGTATTGTCTTTAATGTGAGACTCGACGATAATGTTAGGTTGTTGTTTTCTCAGCGATCGACAGTAATAGAACAGTAGAACTTTTTTTATTGTAATGTTCTGAAACTGATAAGATTTTAAAGAAAATAAATCGTAAGGAATTATTTTATATATAATATTTCTCGAAAATTATTTCTAGAATTGGGCTTGTTATTGCTTGGTGGCCCTTGTAGATCGTAATTTTTTTATTCTAATTGTAGTATTACAAATTGCTATATTTAAATTTTGATTGTAGTATTATTGAATATATATATAAAAATTAACGTAGATTAATTTTGTAATTTTACACGACTAGTTCTGGACCTATATAGGATTTTTATCCATGATCTCGAAGCATGGCATGCTTGTAACTGTGGTGGTGGTGGTTTTGGGAAGATGAAATGTCGTCTACTAAATGTTTTATTAAAAAAAAAATAGTTTCCATTTTCTTTTATTATAACACTTGTTATATAATCGTCATATTAATAAAAAAACGGAGAACCACGAAATTTGGCACACCTTAAAGCTATATGTAAAAAGGTGCAGAAGCAACCAAAAATATACTTATAGATGTTGGTCAGAACTCTCATATTTTCCTCAAGTCACCACCAATTAATGAAAAGAAATCCTAAGATGGAAAGAAGTAAAGTAAAATCAAAATAAACGATACTGTATGTTTAATTAAAAAAAAACTTGGAAACCATTTCAATTTTACGTTTAAGTAATTAATAAGTAATAATTGGATGAATATAATGTCAATGTACGGAATTCTACGAATATTCTATTTAATCACAACCACTATAGACCGTCTTATGTATTGACATTACAAACATTCTATAACAAAACATTATATTATAATTTATCTCTCAAAAGTTTTCACTTTGTTCTAAAAAACCCAGATAAAAATTTGACAAAAATAGTTATCAGAATAAAATATTTATTTATTGAGATTGAATAATATAACTAAATTATTTAGCCACTAAAGAAAAATACCGTTTGTTTTGAGTGAAGTTCGTGTGTAAATATATTACATATTATCATGTAATATAGTTATTTTTTGGAGTAGGTGAATAAAAAGTTTTGAAGCTTTATAAGCTTCATTTACATGAAGAGTAGTAAAATAAATAAATATTCTGCCTCAACTTTTATACCTACACAACTTACATGATAAGGTAGCGGTAAGCAAATTATTATCTCTTAGTTTCATAAACATAATGCGTTGACATAGATGTAACTATTATAACGGTTAATGGTTAACCAACAATTAATCTTATTGCGCTTAGTATAAGATACTTTGTAAGAAGAATCGATCCAAAGATGGCTAGAAATATTTTTTTTATATACTTGCATCCAGAAAAATACATACCTAAAATACCAAGACATAAAGACCACGAATAAAATAAAGATACTTAATCGTTAATATTTACTAAAATTGTGTTAATAAATGCTTAATTATTAGAGTTTAATGATCCGTTGAATTGCATTTGACATTTATGCTGCACATTAAATGTTTTGGCACTTGTGTCTGCAAAATCGTAGTGTTGTGAATGTGAGGTTATTGATGACTATTAATTAAATAAGAACTAACACGGTTGAGCTGTTCGACAGCTTAGACCTACATTGTTTTCTTGTATGCGATAGCTTTGTTGTAACAGAATATCAATCTGTTAGGGTCATCCATAATTACAGAATTCTAGAAAGTAGATCTACATCTTTTTTTATAGACATATTTGCTCAACCCGTCCCCGTGCTGTACATACTTTTTTACATTTTAGTGATCTTATCTTTCGCAAATATTATTTGATTCTGTGAACGAAACATCATTATTTTATTAGAATCTACTAGTTAATTTACGTAAAATTTGATGAAGTTATGAATGAATGAATGAAGTTATGTTAAAGGTTAAAATATTAAAAAAAACCCGTTTATGATTAGTTAAGTATAAGTACCTACTCTAGCCATAAATATTGATACAATTAAAAAAAATTATAAATAACTATTTTTCAAAATAAAAATTTAAAATTCGTTCATCATCTTTAAAGTTTCGATTGATTGTAAGCTATTTGACATATTTCCTAATAAAATTACAAAATTTATTTCATTATAATAAAAGAAGACAAAAAAAAAGATTTAAAAATAGTTCATATCTTGTATAAAGTGGGCATGAAGATATTTGCAATAAACATTTTGCAATTGTGACACTATAAAATAAGTTACCAAGAATCGATATTTCGGTCTAGCTAAGGCCATAAAGAATTCACTCAAATAGGGACTTCATAATGACATTGTTCGAAACTGCGAACCATATTGACAGAAATAAGTATTATAAAATTAATGTCCGATATTACCTAAAACTACATATGAGAGGCTAAAGTATAATTAATATGACTTCAATAGCTATTGTAGTTCATTTAAAATATATATGGACATAAAACAAATATAAAATTTAGAAACGACGGTAAAAAAAGCTTTTATGTAAAATTGCCCCAGAAACTAAAATTGAATGTAAATTACGAAATAAATAAAAAATAAATCGTTCTTCCAATGAGAGAAATGGAAAAATTATGCCTTCTTATCTAAATCTTTTCCATATTTAATAATATTTTCTAGATAAGTAACGAATCAACGAGAAAAATAACCAACAAAAACAAAAAAATACGTGCAAATATTTTATAAATATCGTATTCCAAGGCTCTCCAACTATCTGCCGTTGAACGTACGTAACCTGACTGACTACATAACTATCGAAAATGGACTCAAATATAAAACGATTGCTAAAAAAAAATAATTAAAAATTTAACCCCCGAAACAAAAAGAATAAAAATAATATTATTATATACTTTTTGAAGACGTTGCGTCGGGGGGCCGTTTTACGTACGTTGACGATGGTGTCTATTTTACGAAATTACGAGGCCTCTTAGTATATACGATCTATATACGATCCGATATCGTGATTTCTTCCTTTATAATAATAATAATAATAATAATTTATTTGCTCTGAATGTAGGTGTACAAGGTAAGTATTATTCATATATAAGTATCCAAGTACATTCAACCGTTAGGCGTGCAAATACAATTTTGATATGCATAAGTTTACAATTTTTTTTTAGAAACATGCACTCATAAAATTTACAAATTTCTTGCAATAAAAATATAAAAGTAAAGCTTAAAATTATAACTTATATATTAAAAAATCGGTAACAGAATAATAGAATTTATCAATTAGGAAAAACAAAAATAAAGAGTAAAGATTAAAATTATAACTTATCTATTAAAAAATCGGTAACAGCATAATAGCATTTATCAATTAGGAATGACGTAAGTTGTTTTTTAAATTTATTTAGTGGCAATTCTTTTATGGATTTCGGTATTTTGTTATATATAATTGGAGCCATGCCTAACACACTTTTGTTCAATAATGAAGTTTTGTAGTTACCTGTCGACAATAAGTTTTGATATTGTGGTCTAAGACTTACTGTACGAATTCTAGAGTTATCTAAAGTCAAAAACAGTTGTTTATTTGTTTTCACGAATAAAGCAATTTCATAGATGTAAATACAAGGAAATGTCAAAAGTTTATATCTTTTAAAAATCTGTTTGCAACTATCTATAACATTTAAATTAAAGATTGATCGTATACAACGTTTTTGTCCTTTAAAAATATTTTCTCTTTCACTACAGTTACCCCAAAAAATTACACCAAATCGTAAAACAGAAACTACCAGGCCGTGATATGCAACTAGAATTGTATGATTATTAACTTTTTATTTTTTATTTATTAAGAGGTAACCTTACAACACCCCTTTTTTTGAGTCGAGGATTAAAAAGTAATGTCCCGACTTCAATAAATACAAGTAAAATGTTGTATAAATATAAATAAAGAAAATAATTAGAGAAATAAAATTTGTTCATACTGTACATACTGTGATACTCATCGATGTCTACAACAGGTATATTTAGCTTCTTTTGATGTAACTTAAGCGTTTGCATTTTTCTCCTCTTTTTAAACATGTTTTTTTTTTGAACTCAGAAAATAAATTTGCAAATCTTTATATTAACAATGAAACATTTCAGTTGTTAAGCATATAGTTTTGATGATTTTAATATGTTAAAAGTACACTGTATTTATAAGTATAGTTTCATAACGTAAAGACAAACTAATATAAAGTTTCAGGATATGAACTATAAATAATTTTATATTTTCTATTGTTTAAATTAGAAAAAAAATGTCGCAGGAAATAAAATAATCCTGTAGTCCTATAGTAACTCTCCTGAGTAAATTAAATAAGGCCTAAAAGCTTTGTGTTTATTACCTATACACAGGATGTCTTTAATAATACATACTAATACATTTAAAATGGATCAAATAATATGACTCTGGTTTCTACATTCTTGAAAAAGAGTCAATATTATCCTTTTACTAATTAAAAAAAAATCACGAATAAATGTAATCCAAGCTATATAACAAAGTATTTAATCAGTTTTTAAAATAATCACAAAACTTCATGTTTTCAAAAATAGAGTGAACATTTTGTTAAAAATAAAAACATCACTCGACGTCAATATTTCGGGTTTGATAAGAGCTAAGAACTGACCCTCGTTTTGCCAGATTTGAATCCCTAATCCATTATACTTATTATGATCAGTTGTCAGTCATAATTGAGTCTTTTAAGAATTATATTGTCAAGGATTCATTACATTTTCTATGAAAACTGTGCTAGGTTAAATCTATAAATTCCTAGTCAGACAGACTACAGGCTTGTATCAAATTTAAATTTAATTTTTTAATACGTAGATAAGTCATAAAAAACTTTCAATAATTGAATAATTAATACATTTTTATATTAATAACATTTCGTTGTTCACTCACTGTCAAATTTATCTTTTCTTAAATCAACACAAAATTTAGCAACATAAAATAAATTTCAGCATGAATATGGTTCAATGTTGATGATGAAATAATTAAAATTTGCTTTATGTATGTAAATTTCGTAAATACCAACAGGAAAATAATGTATATTCTGGGAACAAGTACAGAGTATTTATTTACTTTCACGTTTAACTGAATGTAATCCATAAACCAAAAAGGATTTAGAAGATAGAGTTTTTTTTTTCATAATTTTTAAAATATCAATGAAGTGAAGTGGTTGTTTCGAAAAAGTGACCATTTCATTTACATTTTTTTTTAAAGAAAAAGAAATCCATAGTAAGCGGTTTCAAGAGTAGTGAATATAAATTATTGAAGCAACCTTACATATTATTTATTCCATATTTTTTGTTACCTTTTTTATAAATTCAAATTCAAATTCAAAATATCTTTATTCAAGTAGGCATTTACATGCACTTTTGAATCGTCAATTACATTAAATTGGTCAGTATAGTCAGTCTGTGAGTAAGCTACCACCAGCTCGGAATGGAGTTCTGCTGAGAAGAGCTGGCCAGAAACTCAACAGTTGCTCTTTTTAAATGAAATTTAACAATGTTTGACTTATACATTATAACATGAACCCTGCAAATGAGTCAATGACCCAAGTTCCACACATTTCGATCAACCAAAAACTCTTGAATGTTATAGTAAGATTTATTTAATAATATACCTTTAATTTTAGATTTAAAACCCAGAAAAGGAAGATCTAAGATATCTTGTGGAACCTTATTATACATGCGTATACTCAAGCCCATGAAGGATTTCTTAACTTTTTGAAGTCGAAATTTAGGCGTTACGAGCCTATTTTTATTTCTTATACTGATAGTATGTCTGTCGCTGTTTTTTATAGTCATTAAAATTTTAGGGTATATATAGTAAGTTATTAAAAATGTATTGAGAAGCGATCGTAAGAATACCGATTTCTTTAAAAACTTCTCTTAGGGAGTCTCTAGCTTTTAAGTTACAAATAGCCCGTATAGCTCGTTTTTGTGAAATAAATATAGAATTAATTTCGACGGCGCTGCACCATAGTAAAATACCGTAAGACAATATACTGTGAAAATAACTAAAATAAACGAGTCGAGCCGTATTAACGTCTGTTAATTGTCTTACTTTTTTAATTGCAAAGACGGCTGAGCTAAGTTTGCTTGCGAGTGTCGAGAGATGGGGTTCCACTGGAGCTTTTTATCTAAAGTTATACCTAAGAAAGTTGTCGTGTCAGTCAGTTCTAACAATTCATTGTTAAGGAATAAACTACAATATTGACTTTTTACATTAGGAAGTGTAAATTCCATGCATTTAGTTTTCTTAGTATTTAATATCAAATTATTAATTTCAAACCAATGAAGAACTGATAGAACTGAAGAAGATATAACTGTGTTCTTTTGCGAATTCTATTTTCTAAGATTATTTTTATGATTCGAATTTGGAGATGATTTGCTTTGTATCGGCGATAAAATGGTATGTGTTGAATTAAATGATATGGTGATACGTCTAATATTATAAGATCAAACCTATGGTTACATCATTTATAAAATTGGTACAATTTTAATAATAAGTACACTTTACATTTTCTGATTTTGACCCTTATATATAATTTTGTTTAACAATTAGGCAATTTATTATCTTTATTTAATATATTTAAGCAAACAACGATACATAATTGTCTATCTTGCTCGATAAAGCAACGCCAACATTATTTAATTAACTCTCAGTCTATACAAACAGCGTTTTGCTTTGTGGTAAGTAATCAAGTAATAAAGCTGAAATTTGGCTTCGGTTGTCTGTGGTCTGAAGAAAAAAAATTGCGTTATAAATAATGAAAGTAAAACTTTAACTAGATAAAACTATCATTGCCGTAAAACACAGTCAATTTTAAATAATATAAATGGAGGTACTAGTTGCCCTCTATTTCTTCTCTATAAACAATTATATTTATTACATTATATTAAGTAAGATTCTTGAAAAAATCCTAATATAAATACTGTAATTTTATAATTTGTTACTTAATGTTAAAGTTTCTTATCTTAAACAAAGCGAGACTAAAAAAATGCCATGTGCGAATTAGATTTTTAAGGACCCCAAAATATGTATATATTTTTGATTAATATTTATTATTTGTAACTATAGTGATTTAATACCTTGAAATTGACGAAAAAAAATAACGATGATTAGGGAAAGGATTTTGTCCGCTGAAATTACAGTACATGTTTTAAAACACATATTTTTTTGAAAATTTCCAGGTCTGCTATGGACTACATCATCATCATCACCGACAAGAACAATTATCAGCAAAAACCTTGCCTTCTCTTATTTTCTAATGTCACAAGTCACAACAACCTCACTATTATGAATTCTCGAATATAACTTAAATTTTACAAAGCCTATTTATTATACACTCATAAATTTCATGAAAAATTTCGTAATCAACAAATGTGGTTTCCCAAATTATAGTTCCTTGAAGTTTAAAAGTGATCTATATTTTGTTTGGAAAAAAGCGTGGGCATGTTCAATAGTCATTAGTCCATAGTCATGAAACGAATTCCATCCGCATCGATGGGCAATGTTTTATACTAGGTGTTCATTCGTGTGATAATATAATGAGGAAAAGTCACCCATCATATAAAATTACGTACGTTAAAATGATTGATTTCTTTATTAAAAAAAAAATAATAATACACCATTTATGGTCATGGACATTAAGACTAGGTATATCTTTTATATTTTTATAAATTATTATTATTTTTTCATTACTATCTGTAGAAATCGTAAAAAACAACATTCCTTAATGGATTTAAGTAAAGGTTGAAGTTATAGTTTATATCGATAATAGACTTTTTTTTATTGCGAACGGTCAAAAAATTCGGTAATTGCTTTTATATTATTTTGAAAATCGACATTTCACTAATAATCTAACCGCAATTTATGAACGGAGTACATATTCCTCGTGACGGAATATTTTTTTTTGAGCCTGTGAGATTTTTGATACAAATATCATTGTGCTACAATCTATATTTTTTTCAGATATTCAAGGTACTAGATATTTAAATAAAACAATTGATAAAGAAACTTACTTCCGTAAAACTGAATTAACATTTTAAGTTTTAATAAAATATTTAACCCGAATTGCTTTTAACAATTGAACTTACGAAAGAAGTCAGTGAGTCAGTTACTTATGCAACTACTTTCCACTGTTACTATCCGGGCATAATGCTCAAAATTACTACAAAACTCGTTAACTTCTTATAGTGTGGTAACAGAAAGGATATTAAACACGGATGCATGTTTTTTCAAAGGCCTCACTTATTATTGTCGATCATCGTATTAGATTATTAAATCAGGCTGGTCCAAACTATACTCATATAATGCTGACTTTATGCTGGGTATAATATATCATTATAGAATGCAGATATTCTGGGATGGCAAATAATTGATTACTAGGTATACAGAAGAAATATCATGTATATTCCATTTAAAGTTCTTCAGTGTGTAAGGGTTATAGAACAAAAGAGTCATTTTCGAAGTTCTTCATATAGATGATAGTAATAATGAAAAGATTGGGGAACACATGCCACTTCCATTTAATTTTATGTAGAACAAGACAAGACTCGAACCGTTTCGTTTTCTCCGAACGTTTTCTCAGTTCTCCCTCCATGGATCTGCCGAGTGGCTACCCATTGTGATGACAATTAAAATCGTAATCAATGTTTCCAACTTTGTAGAGCACATTTAATTTATTTTTAAAATTATACAGTAGAAAATATTATCTTCCGTACTATATGATTACTGTAAAGCATTCAAAATAACGAAATGAAAATTAAATTAAAGTTTAAAATGTAGTATTTGTTTTAGTATTCTATTACAGCCAACGGAACGCACCTGCTTTTATTCAAATTACTTTTTTACAGGTTATTTTTTAAAAACTTTTTAAATTACTTTTTAGTTATTTATTTTAAACAATGTGTTTTTATATTTATATAAATATAGAATGAAAAATAAACCGATACAGGCAGGGATTCGAACCCGCGACTACTGGGAAACCGTCCCGTCGCTCTACCAACTGAGCTACCGTATCGCTGTCCGCCTCGGTGAATTAAGCATTCTATATGTGATCGTCTTTATCGGGACGGTGGTAACATCTATTAGGTTTCTTTCGAAAATCCTTCATCATTCTATATTTATATAAATTGAAATAAGCTTAACATGGCTATACATGTTTATAGATATTTTTTAAACAATGTGTTTTTATGTTTAGAATGTCCATAATAGTTAAAGATGATGATGACAACGATGTATATAATATAAGAACCGAAATCAATTTTTTATCTTCGACCCAAAAAGAGGGGTGTTATAAATTTGACCTGTGTATCTGTGCGTCTGTCTGTGCTAATATAGCAGCCAAACTCATGGACGAATTTGAATGTAGTTTTTTTAATCGAAAGCTTGGTTTATCGAGATGGTTCTTAGCTATGTTTGGTCGAAATAAAAGCAGTCGTCTCCAAGATATGGAGCTTTTATTGGTGAAGATGAAAGTTGATAATGCAATACTGATAGTATAACCTAAACAAGTGAAATTAATGTGTTCGTAGATCCATTTGGTACAATATATAAAAAAGTAAAATATTTAAAAAATCAGAAAAAAAATAATTAAATAACCTCCGATACAAAAAGATGTCTAAAAGAATAAAAATAATGTTAATGTTAAACTTATTTTAGTCGTTGCATCGGGGGACCGCTAAATAAAGGAAGAATTCAAATTGCAAGTAAGTTACCAATGCAACAATAACTTAGGAACATATGAAGTGTACTATTATTTTACAGACTTTATAATTATAATATATAACATGGCCTGTCTCACACATACAACATCTTATAGATTAGTTGCATTTCCGATCACTCGGATTTGACATCTATTATTTCATTTATTTCTTTAATAGATCATTTAATCCCTTATACATATAGATTTACGAAAAACATCAATGATATTCGTCTTTGAATAACAAATAATCTTACTAATTAAAAAGCGAGCTAATTTGTTATCTAAGCTGGTGCATTGTGCTACACGTGATTTTCAAGCTGAATGAAGACAGGAATGCTGTATATACATATTATAGCGCTTATTTTAAATCCTCCTTTAAGTTAACTAACGCGGAGTTGGAAATATCTTAATTTATTTATTTGGTCAAAGCTGATAAACCTTACTTACGCTCCTGCAGACCGCTTAAAATAATAATTTTAACTTGGTTTTTAATTTATACAACAAAATTTAAGCCTTTTGCTACATTAAATTTACCTAAATAATCTTTAATTGTGGTTTCCAAATTAACATTTATTACTGAATAAATATTCTGAAAATAAATGTTTATATAAAAATGTATATAAAACGAATAAGTATATTTATTCAAATCGTAAAAAAACAGTAGGTACTTCATTAAAGCCGTCTAAGGAGGCTTTAAAAATTAATCATTATAATAACATGATTTTTGCGATCATAATTTAATATTTTCTATTTTTAATATGTTAGGTTCGTATACAAACTCCCAACATGATTTCGTTATTCGTTCATTCCCGTTAAAGTGCCTATCTGATATCTTTTAACCTCAAGTAGTTAGGTATGTAAAAGATAACTACATTCATAGTTTATACAAACTGTTCCGAGGGAGAAGAGGAAGAGGGAGAGTTCTCTAAGTTAAAATGAAATAAATAGTTGACTACTTGGATATACAAGAGAGAGACAGGTAGTGGTATTCTCTACAACTTGATTAACTCATAAGTTGTTGAATAAAATAAATGTTTCGGTACGTATTCAGGTTAAAAATACACCAAATAAAATGTCATTCTTTTTTTTTAAGTACATTGCGATGGAAAGAATACATATATATACCGATAAAACAAGGTACATATATTATTATTATTATTATTAACAAAGATAGCCACTAGACTATATTTGCTGTAACAAATGAAAATTAGAAGAATTAGAAGAAGAATTAGAAATAGTTCAGTATCGAAAGGGTAGCTACATAAACCCCATAAATGTATAATCAAAGTAATTTTGGAGTCTCTAACAAGAAACACCAGTTGATGGACACCCAAATGTATTTACTTGACACGTTCTAGGCCGCATCTACACAAGCATCAGCATCCAAATAAGGATGAATGTCATTATTTTCGATTATTGTAAATCGATGTTTGTGTCTAAAATCGTTTCAACAACTAACAATTTTTATCTGCGATATAGCGTGAGTCATGACGTCTACAACAGTTACTCGAGAACGATTGTTGGCTTAACGAGCAATAATAGCTGTCAACCAAGATGTCGTTGATGATTTAATTCAGAATTATATTCGAGGAGAGTTATTTGGTTTTGAAACAATTAACACGATTATAAACCATGACAGCGTAGACAGAGTTAAAAACCATCACCTCTGTATAAATGTATACAGCAAAAAACAATGTATATCTTTAAATTTACTATTTTTTTTATAAATATATTTAGGTGATACGAAGTTCACCTGGTCATCTAGTATAAATATAAAAGTTAACAATCACGTAATAATACTTTTATATAATACTTCTTATACTTAGGTTAAATAATTCATCATAACAAATTACAGAAACAACATAATTATATAAGTTCTTAGGTGGATTGGACATTGGGTATAAAGGAGACATAGTACGTAAAAGGTATTATATTATGAAATAGTTTATAATAGACCTACAATTTTATTACGTTATATCACTTTATTATCTTATTTTAAATATTTTTTCTTACTAAACGGTGTGATACACATTTGAGTTTATGTAGTCGTCGAGGTTAAAACTAATAAAATGAAAAAAAAACGTATAAGCGCTCTCCAGTGTTTTTATTTCCAATGATTTTCAAGAGATTTATTCAGCAATTTATCTACTAATAAAACTATTTATTTATAAACAATATATTTGTAATATTTTTTAAGGTTCTATAACTTAGAAGTGTCATATAATGTTATAGTTTGATGGTAGTCCTTTACGCAGCTTCATTGAGGGTTGGAAAGATATAAATTTAATTCCCAGATATGCAGCTTTCTTTTGGCTTAATAATTCTTTATTCAATATATCAGATACTAGATAAGGGGATTGAAATATTAAATTGATACACGATATTAATTTTGTTGATAGGTTGAAGCAAGCAATAATATTGAACTATTTTATCATGGCTTAAAAAATACACGCACCCTTTAACATTTTTTCTATATTATGTTTCGAGAATGTTAAAACATATTTGAGTGACCCATAACAAACACCGCAAAGATTTGGTACGAATAAAGTCAACAACCTACATGAGGATGTCTTGTTAAGAATACAGAAATAAACATTATCCAGTTTTTATTTTTCCATTTTATAGGATTAATTTGAATACAAACACTTTTTTTACATTTAAATATGAAATTTATACATAAATGAAAAGTAATATTTAACATTACATAACGCAAAAAATAAGTATTTTTTGCTACAACAATTTAAAAGGATGTTTCTAGTAACTAGTATAGACCTTTGCCTATTATTAAATAATTAACTTACATAGTTGCCTTATGAATTTATTTATTTACTTTAAAAGCTTTATACTATAATAAGTAGATGCCTTAAAGTCTTTAATACTCTCATCACTTTACGTCTAGACAAGATAGTGGAAGCCTTACGAGAGGACAAAGTGGTAGATAATGTTTTGTCAAAACATGTGTTCTTTTACTCAAGTTTACGACATGGTAAATAGTGGTTTATAAGTATTGTGTTAGTGGTGCTTCTGGCTCGTCAAGTATTTTTTAGAACTATAAAGTTCTGAGATTTATGTGTTTTATATTGAGGACACAAGATGAAAACTTTCCATGGTAAAAAACGAAAAAACCCAAATGGGTAAAAAATAGTAACAAATCAAATATTTTTTATTAATTGTGAGCCCTTTTGTGTTCTTGCTATTGAAAGACTAATGTCTCTCCAAAAAAAATCTAATACTTTATCGTGGCATCGCGAGTATTGACCTATATTTAGAAGTACCAAACATCCTACTTTTAATTGTTTCGGTGTTCCTACCACCTGCCCAAAAAAAGGTTAGGTTGTATTTATTCAGCATTGAATTAAACTCAATAGTTGAAAAGCATTTGTTTATAATTAATATTTTGTATTTGATTGTTGTTAAATATTATTTATTTGGTTGTCTTCAGTCTTTATATCTGACTAGAATATAGGTTTATTTTTAATAAGTTGATCACCTCTTGCAGGCAGCCACTCTACATCAATCCTAACAACATTTGTTCTATAACTTTTTAGAGTTAATAGTTTTTATAATTTGAGTTTTTTCATACAATATTTATTTGTTGCCTCTGAACTGACATTAATTCTGAGCGTATGTATGGCACCCGGGTATGGATCTATTAAGCACAAAATACAGAGTCATAAGTTAAAGAGGGAGCAAAAATTTTTTTGTTTCGTTTTTTTTGTGTTGTTTATCAAGATTTTTAAAAAGTCGTAGAACAAATGTTGTTAGGACTGATGCACCAACCAACCAAACAACTACGGAATTACATATTTTCAGTCAAGCATCAATCAATCAACATCAATAAAACTTACCTTACTAATTAAAAAAACTACTAAAAAGAACTTACTATAATAAAATATCAATTGCCAATGCACATAATTTAACATCCGCATATATTTTACCGCAACATGCAATTTCAACTGAAGTGAAATGCGGTAGTCACATTAACAGACTTCTCTAGAAAATAATTTAATTTTTTATTTGTCAGAGAGCCTTTCGAGAAAAATATAAAGGATCAGTTTAATGCCTTTGTTGGAACTTAATAAATATCTCTTTAAGTTTATTTCAAATGACGTAAAATACATAAAATAATAAATATCCAGCTCGAAATTGAAGTCAGCTTGAAATATGTGTGTATATTTCATTATAAAGTAGTAATATTATTTGAGGAGTTTAGAATTCTGGCGGACGTTTTATTGTTTTTCGTTGATTATGCTGAAATATGATATCAATTTTATTTAACTTGCAGGACATTACAAGATCTGCCGGGCCCGCTCATTAAATAATAAAGAATAGAAAACAAGACTTAAAATAAAAATAAGGAAATTGTAACATAGACTGATTTCTTGTACATAAAGCTACAAAAAAGTGTAGTGTTTTCTAAGGTTTTCACGAGTACTAAACATTGAAATAAAACTATTTTTACGGATTTAACTCGCGTATATTGTATAAAAATAGTTTTATTTCCATAAAAAAATTATACCAAAAGTCCAAAACACACACAAATGAAAAATCCAATCACACTTATTACTTGACTTAAAAATAAAATTGCTACCCAAAGAAACTATCTAATGTTGATGTCCAAAGTCACTGGTAAAAACTAGTATGTTAAACATTATTTATTATTGTATGTTATATATATTTATGATGGTGAATATCTATGCTGTAAGTACTATACAAATAAAAAAATCAATAACTAAACATTACCTGCAGATGACCTTAAAAAAATTATATATACGAGTTGGTCTCGTATTTTAAATTAATTTGGTATGATTATCATTTATTACCCTTGTCATCAATTTTTTACCCCGAAAATATTCCTTGTAAAAAGCAAATAGGTACTAAGGAAACCCATAATTAGAATTTAAAAAATACCTTATAACATTTTTAGGATATGTTATTATAGTTCAGTCATCATGTGGAATTGTTATCACTCTGGAATATTACAGAATATAGCATCGTTCGTACTTCTATATTTTATTCTTCTAAATACTAGCAACGGCATCTTTTAAAATCGTTAGGAAATGATATATTTTAATAAAATAAAAAAACAAATAAAAAATATAAAAAATACATAAAATCTTTCAAATCACTACAGCAACTCTCGGTACAGGATATGAAAAATGCCAATACATTAGTTAGTGGTAAAATATACATCGAAAATATATATGGAAACTAACTTTCATGGCAATAGCTTGAACGGGATATAAGATAATTGAGCGTTAGACTTCAAGACTATCTGGTTACAAGAATACTAAAGTGGATAGCATGAATACAGTTTTAAATTTCCTTAAACATTTTATCCTATTTTCATAGCGCTTAGTTGAGCGATATAGAATTTCACATGCAATTTCGTCTGGTAGCTACTAAAAAATTAGGAAAGAAGAAAGCTTATAAAACGTGTAGGTGACATAGTAAAAATGTTAAAACTAGATCAAAAACCACCGGAACCTGATGGAACCTTCTATGTTATGTCTAATTGTGTATTTAAACCGTACTACTCAAATAAACAAAAACAATCACCCAAATGGTAAAAAAAATAATAAACGAGTTCGGTGCAAATAAACAAATATATTTTAATAATATAAGTTACAATAAACTCCCAGCAATTGGTAAGTTCGAAAATGTTAAAAATATTCCAGTGCCTTTTCCTAAAATATACTTCAATAATATTACAAGGACAAAGTCTACTTCCTAAAAGTCTTGTTAAAAATTTTACCTTCATACACTCTAAATATAACAAAATATTTTTTCTGTTTTATAACATTTATCTAGATACAAAATAAAATGGTTATCTTGGTTATGGTTTCCTCAATTAATTTAAATAGACTTTTACATCCTGCCTAATAATGAATTCCGTTTGCTTTACTAATTTACTAAAACATTAAAAATAGTTAATATAATCTGATAACAAGAAATTAAATCCTGGGTTATTTGTTTGTGCCCACGAAGGTTTTAGTATCGTCTCAATGCGAGACCCTACAATAATGGTTAGATCGCTAATGGCTCTTGTGTTTGAGCGACGGATAATTGTGGGAATATACAAATTTGTTTATTTTTTTTAAGGAATAATCAAACTAATAATTCCTTTGTTTAATGTTTCTAACTTTCTAAATTATGAGAAAACATTTTAAAACATTTTTTAATAACGATAGTACAGGGCCACTTTATAGTACCCTTTATAGTAAATACACTTTTATCTAGTACTAGGCGTATTAGCTAAACACGTTTTATTCAAATTCAAAATATACAGGATATAAACGTTGGTAGTAATGAGCGTCTCAAGTATCTTAGCATTTGTAGCTCAATGGTTGAAAACGGCAGTGTAAATGTAGTTCTGGCAAAGTTTCTCGTGCCTTGAGCAGCGTCAGCTGTAAACAATATTGTACGCCGTACGATAATAAACTCTTATGTAGAACTTTATAATATAATTTTCTTTTTATTTCTCTCACTCAAGTCTTTAACTTAAAATCTTTAACACTTTCATGACTTTTCGTCTAGACAAGCTAGTGGAAGCCTTACGTGAGGAAAATGTTATACTTAAACTCAGGCTTAGGTTATTGTAAATCCACGTTTTCGTTTCTATTCTTCATTGGTTTTTTTATAAAATATGTCTAATTATTTAAACATATTCTCAGTAAGTCAAAAATATAACAAAATTGAAAATATATTTCACCCATAGCTTAAGTTAGAATTACTGAAATTTAAGCATTAAGAGTGCATAAGACCTAGGAAATTGATAGGTAGGTATAGGAATGTACACTGGTTTATTTCTACCGAGATTCCTGTACATTTAATTAAATATGCGTTATAAATAAAATAACTCCATAATTGTAGATGACTGATAAACTCAATATATTCAAAGGATTAAAATCCTATTTGTTAACTCCGATTAAAAGCAAAAACCGCAAATTTCATTAAGATATCTTCCTTACTTTCATTGTAATTTAATTATAAGCCCAGAATTTTTTCGTGTTCCCATGAAAATTAAAAATATTGTTAAAATATATATATTGATTGTTGACTGTGGCAATTGACTACAACCAAACTTAATTTTATTCAAAGCCTAGTAGAGAGACATAAAGAAACAGATAACAACTAAAAATTCAAAACCATTGTTTTTGTTTTATTTGCAACTCTCTCAAAAAATATATTTAATATACATTAATAAGACGAAGCTTCTTAGCATTCCATGGATTCACCGTGCGGGTGCCGGGCCCATCGCGTTGCAAGGAGAGGAGTACAAGCAGTCCCTGGGACTTGAGACTCAGGAGTGGGTTTAAGGCGCTTCTTTATTATGCGCAAAACGCTCACCTTTACCCTCCACACTCCTCTTCCTACCTAACCAAATTTGAAAAGAACCTACTAATCCCGCCCTTGAAATACTTTCTAGAAATGAACCGGTGCTTGTAATATAGTATAAAGTGTAATAAAACTTGTTAACACACTCATCAAATCAAATGACGACTCATTTTAATAATAAACACTCCATTAGTTTCGCTCAACAAATGTTATAATAAAAAACCCTCTCGAAATCATTCAGACCATGATAATCTGTATCAAGAATATTTTAAACTCTCAGAGGTCGTTAACTGTCTGTAGCTTACGTTATTTTGTATTTAGAAACATGATAATAAATACAGAACGTTAACCACCAATTGTAAGTTAACGAAAAGTAATCTGAGGTTTAAGTTTGGTGAACTGATTATTTGCCTCGCTTTCACTTTAGCAATTCTATTCAATTAAATAATGTTTCATCGTATGAATTTATTTCATTAAATAGATTGCTAACAAGTTCCTTAATGCGGCTTGCGGGGAAATAGTTTGGTAGAAATCGTTACGAAATATGATATGCTGAAGACATGTGTGCGTGCAAGTATAGAGTGGACTACAACCGAGTGTGTTACGTTTTTTTAAATTTTATTCGTTATGTTTATGTATTTAATTCATATAATAAAGATGATATTTTACATATTATCGGGAAGTCTAAGGTTGATACTGTAATTTCTCACCCAAAAGATAAAGTTGCCTCAGAGCTCGAGTCACAACTTCAATTCCATAAAAAGGAAGCAGTAGGAACCGCAAAACACTTATTAGTAGGGTGTAGGATACTTCTAGATAGAGGTTAATACTCTTTTCACCATGATAAGATATTAAAAATCATACGGAAAGCAATTAGTCTTTCAGTAGCAAGAGCGCGAAAGGGTATAACAACCACCAAACGATCTGTAGAATTCGTAAAAGAAGGCTCCTCCTAATCAAAACCGAAGCCTTATTAAATTTCAGGCGCGGCTCCTGATTGGATTCTCATGATGGACACGTATGAAAAACATTACAAAATCCATGAGGATGTTGGTGTTTCGTTATCCACCGTCACCGGACTTATTCCTGTATTCTAAACATCTAAGGCGCGTGATACTTGTGGAGCTTACTGTTCACTGGAAAAACAAACATCCCCAGAGATCATATATTTAGGCTTAATAAGTATAACAAAGTGACCAACGAACTGTTCAGGAATAAATTTATAGTTAGCTTATACGCGGTAGAACTGGGAGCGAGAGGTATAACAGCAAAATCTCTCCATAACCTTGTCATTTCTAGAACATGCACCGGTTCATTTCTAGAACGTATTTCAAACGCCTCGGTGAATTAAGCATTCTATATGTGATCGTCTTTATCGGGACGGTGGTGACATCTATTAGGTTTCTTTCGAAAATCGTAATCAATGTTTCTAACTTTGCAATATAGATAAACATTGAAAAGATGCCACTACCGAAATTAATGTTTGGAAATATCTTTAAACATGTATAGCCATGTTAAGCTTATTTAAATATATAAATATAGAATGAAAAAACAAATTTACCGAGGCGGACAGCGATACCGTAGCTCTGTTAACACTGTTTGACACAGTTTAACCTACTTGAGACACTGCCACATATTACGTAAGTATACATAAGATGTTCAAGATCATTTTAAGTACCTTATAATAAAAATACGTCTTGTACCATTTATGCTTCATTAAGTCAAATTCTAAAACGTCGATTTTATTAAGGCTTGACTAAATATTATTTTCGAAATAAATAATCTTCCTGATCAGTTAACGCAAATTTGCGGGATCTATAAAAGTATATACAAAAACATTGTTGTAAAATAATGAATAGTCAATATTTACATGAAAAGATATATTTTCAACAACAGTAGCTATTGCTGGAAGTGTTTTTACTAGAATCTCTGTATAATTGATTGATATCATGCTTGTATGTTATCGATAAGCACTACATTCAAGTTTCGTTTTATAGTACGTAACAAATCGTAGCGGATTTTTTTATATAGATCGGAGTTTAGATTTTTTAATTGGATTTCTTGTTATCGACCACAAAACGAATACTATTAGTGATTTTAATATATATAGCTTTAAAAGGTTTACTTTAAAAGGTTTACTATATAGCTTTAAAAGGTTTATTTTAAAACCTAAAATTATACTAAGCTTTACATGTAGCAATTTTAAAAAAACATTAATTTTGTTTGCGGCATCTTTTCAATGTTATATAAGTAAGACAATTAAAGGAAATTAATACGGCTTGACTCGTTTATTTTATTATTTTTAATTAGGACATTAAAATTTGATTTAATCACTTCAATCACGAGGGTGGTTAGCAGTATTTAATTAATTACAAAACTGAATCAAGGTTATATTAAAAAAAAATATAAAGTTTTCCTCTGCAGCGTATATAAATTAGTTTCAGGTTATATTGATGTTACTTTTCAATTTTGATTGTAAAGAATTATAGTTTATATGAATATTGTAATTAACTCAAAAGATTTTTTTTAATAATGAATAATTTATCTCATATGTATGTAGTTTTCTAAATGTTTCAGAAGTGTAAGTTATTCCAATTGCTTATCTAAATTATTATTTTCTTTTTTTATAAGATATAATACAGTAATAATTATTACTCCTGTATTTATTGGCCGGGACGTAGTTGTATGAAATTTCAGAAAATCTATAATTTGAAAACTTTTTATAAGTGAGTGAAGACGGTTTACTGCACGATGTATGAGGGTTTTCCTCTTCGAACTGTTGATCTTCCCGGGATTGAAAAACTTTATCGAGATTTTAAATAACTTTACGGGATATCTTTCAGACTTTACTATTTACAAAAACCTTGAAAGAACTTAAGAAATAACATATTAATGTTAAACATATGTTAAAATAAGATATGTCTTTTGTTTTAGCTATAATATTAAGATTTTTTTAAGATTTAACGAATTACTAATACGAATTTTCTTAAAAAACCAACGAAATAGAATTCTATGAAAGTGTTTTCTTTAAATTAAGGTCACTTGTTAGCTGACGAGGTTACTTACAACTCACGAAAATGATGTGTTTATTTTCTAAATAAAAAAGCTAATATTTGTAAGTATACATTTTGTTTATTGGTATTTTAAGTGTTTATTTTAATAATTTATAAATTATTTTTTCCTTACAAATTATAATTATTTTATTTCTACTTACTAAATGCAGTTATATCGTTTGTTGTTCATAAAGGTTATAATCGTATGAGTATGTAATGCTACGACTAAGAGCATTCTCAGTATTTCAACTATAACGAAGAACAATACAATAGGTAAACAATACTGTTATTTCAAGTTTGTCTATAAATTATTCATACCTATATATACTTTATATAAAATATATTATTATATTAAGATAAACTTTTAAGTAATATAAGCAAATTAAATAAAATATTAAACAAAAGGTGAAAGTGAAATTGGCTAAGGTACTCTTTATTAAATAACAAATATTTGTTTATATAAAATATATACGAATAATATCGTATCGTTCTCGTTGAAAGTAAACTTCAGTTTTATCCGGATTACGTTAAGAAATACATCTAGATTAAAAACAAAAGACAGAACATAATAATAGACCATTTATAAAGATGAATTCCTGGTCTTTATAATTGGATTTTTCTCAGTCACACTAACTTTATGAACTGTTAAAATTTAAGTAAAATATTATATATAATTAAAATATAATAGATATTTTTTAATTAAGATATCTAGATAGATATCTGATAGATTGTGATCAGCAAGTCTCTGGAGAAAAAAGTTACTTACGCTGTTAGGCAGCGCTTTTTATACTATTTTTATCATGAAATGTAAAACGGTCCTTAGTCAGATAATCTTATGTATTTATTTAACTTTTTTGTTCCATGAATTTTGTAACAAATCTTAACTCTCAATAGCATTCTCTAAGAGTCAAACTTGGGAATGTGCAAATATTTAAAAGACTGTACAATAAAACGATCAATTCCAGAAAATATTATAAACTTGAAAAAAAATATATAAACATGTATAACATATTGTAAAACAAATACATAATGAATAATGATTAACTTTTCGTATAATATCGGCATGTATTTCTTACAAAGATTTATTTGGTTGCGCTCCTTCATTCACTTATTTTTTAAGATTCTTATAGTATAATAAACAATGCGGCTTTCGAAAATTAATTGCTATTAATATAAGGACCTAGCGCAACCTTGACAGTATTAAGTGTAAATAATTATAATTAATGTATCCATTTTGATCAATATGATAATAAGTTTACATTTACGATGGTTAAATTTCTAAATTTAACCATCGTAAATAATTATTTATATAATGTTATATTTAACATAATATAAATTAAGTTATTGTGTTGTAACACAATATCTCTATTTATAAAATAGCTCGTCTCTACATAATACTGTAAATATTTAAATATCTTTTATACTTATACGGGTTTGTAGGTTACTACTGGAAAGCCTATGAACTTTTACTTTCCATCTGGGATTACCTTACTTTAGGATTTAAACCAAATTTCACAAAGATCATAAGGGTCGAAATTAGTTACAAACTGGTTCTTTTTAGAAAAAATGTTTACTTCTTTTTATAAAACATGTAGAATAAAACCTCTTCTAATGATTATTAGTATTTACAGAATATTTTTGATATAATTAAAAGGGTATTTTTTAAATGTTTAAAATATTAAATTAAAACTGTTACATATAAATGAATTTATTTCATGTTTCGAAAAATACCCAAAAATAATAAGTATAAACACTATATGTACGAAGGTCAGTTCAAAGGCCCTGTTAAAGGAACAACTCATTTAGTAAATGTTTCAAATACTAGTCCACATATGACGAAAACTTTACGACCGTATTACTGGTGAGAATGAAAGCATTTAAATTCTAAAATTGTGTAATTGAATACGTCAATTAATGTTTTAGCTTAAAATTTGAATCTCATTGTAGCAATACATATAATAAAATTGTCACTGATCCATTTCTGTACATGGAAAATGTAAAAAAAAACATCATAGAGGGCCTTTATTAGAGCAAGAAAACCCAAAACAATGGTTTTTCAGTTTGTCTGTTTGTCTGTATGTTTGTATGTTTGTGCACGCTACTCTCAGAAACGGTTTAACCAATTTGAATGCGGTTTTTAGGAATATATTTAACATTTAGTGTTTATTTCATCTCAATCGGTTGAGAAATAAATGAGCAATGTCAATTTATGTCCATCACATAATAGGTACCATGCAAATTTTACTCTATACATGTAATCAATCTGTAGAGGGGTAGTCTTTGTAGGGAAATTATTAAAAAATAATACCAGTATGTGAAGTGATAACTAACAGAATCCGTTTTAAAATCTTTGTCTTTTAGTTGTGGCCACATAACGAAAAAAATATATATCCAAAAATTCATACAGGGGGACCTTTAAGCAAAAGAACCAAAACAATGTTTTTTTCATTTTGTCTGTTCGTCTGTATGTTTGTGCACGTTAATCTCAGAAACGGCTTAATCGATTTAGACGCAGTTTTCGGGAATATATTGTCATGGAAGAATATAAAAACCATCTTACAAGTATTGTAAAATACCGGAATGCAAAAATAGTATTAGAAATACATCCGGCAAAGTGTTTTTTTTATATTCCAAGAGATACGAAAATACAAAAACAATGGTCTATGGTAATAAAAAGGGATAATATATGTCCTATCGTGTTTATATTGTTGTGAAAATCAATTTAACGTAAGTATACTTTATTTATAATAAGTTTAATTTAATAGTTTAAATTTATAGTAAGTTACATTAGCTATTATTTATGACGGAGCACAAGCTCCATTTCACGTCCGCCCGAAATACCGCCGACGGTATCCGCGTTCAAACCGCGTCTTCGTCGGACCACCGTGGTCTGACTCGTCTACTCCGCGAACGTGGTTACGGATACCACACTTACGCGCTAGAGGATGAACGCCGCTTAACGGTGGTCATCCGAGGGCTCCCCGTGGAGCTCACTACTGAGCGGAGTTTCGAGGACCTTAAGTCCCAATCGTTCCCCGTCATCTCGGTGCACCGCATTTACCGAGCGACCACTAGGGTCCCGTTCGATCTCGTTCTCGTCCATCTCGAGCTTTCCCCGGAAGGAAAGCAAATTTTTAACGTCAAGGCAGTCTGCCAACTCTCCGGCCTTAGGGTCGAACCTCCACGCCGTCGCGGTTTTCCTGGTCAGTGTCATCGCTGCCAGCTCTATGGGCATTCCCAACGTTTTTGTCACGCGCGTCCAAGGTGCGTCAAGTGCCTGGACGACCACGCAACAGCCGACTGCTCGCGGAAGGGACCGGTCCCTGAGGATCCTCCCAGGTGCGTCCTGTGCGGACAGAAGGGCCATCCCGCGAATTATCGCGGGTGCTCCAAAGCGCCGCGCAGGACACAGCCGGCAAGGCATCCTCCTCGGTTCGCCCAGCCTCCACGGGCTCCTCTAGCCCCTAGAAGGCCCGCGGCCCCTCAGGCATCCCAGGCCCCTCAGGCACCCGCGAACGCGATCGCGAACGCTTGGGTGAAGCCTCCGAGGATTATCCCACAGCCCGTCCCCCAGTCGTTGCCGCCACCGCCGGTTCGTAACTCCACCGACGGAGTTGCGAGTTCGCTCGCGTGCGTCACGAGCCTCTTCGGTGTAAAAGACATCGAAGAGCTCCTAGTCTTTTCAAATGAAATGAGGGATTCCGCGCGGAACCCTCCCCGAGGATGGAAGTGCTCCTCAAGCACGCCGTCCTAATCAAATCGATATACGAACACACGATGTCCACATGATGACATCGAGTGGAAGGATAAAACCTCACTCTCTGACTGTCGCTACATTCAACGCGAACGGGCTACTTAAGCAGATAGATCTAGTGCGCGACTTCGTGGTCACGTACCAGATAGACGTCCTGTTAGTACAAGAGACCTTTCTGAAGCCGTGTAATCGTGATCCGCGCATCGCGAATTACCGTCTCGTTAGGAACGATAGGGCAACCGCGAAGGGGGGAACCATGATCTACTACAGAAGGTCTCTTCATTGCACTCCGCTCGATCCGCCCCAACTAGTTAACGTAAAAGCGTCATTATGTCAGGTGGGTATGACCGGCCATCAGTCGATCGTACTAGCATCCGTCTATCTTTCTCCCAATAAAGCTCTAGTTGAGAGGGACTTTAAGTCCTTACTCCAATTAGGTAACGCAACCATTCTGGCCGGCGACCTAAATTGCAAACATCCCCGCTGGAACTCTACTGTCGCAAACAGTAGAGGAAATCTCCTCGATAGGCTAAGCTACAAGGCTGGTCTCGACTTCGAGATCACCGCGCCTTTGAGTCCCACGCGATACTGCGACACAGACTTCCGACATGACAGACCCGACGTGCTCGACACAGTACTCTTGAAGGGCGTGACACTCCAGTTACGTTCTATCGAGACGCTATCCGAGCTAGACTCTGACCATCGACCGGTACCTATTTCAGCTAGGACTTCCTCCCCTTAGGGAACCCGCGACAAAAACAATTATTAACTGGACGAAGCTTCGAGAGCAACTCCATTGCCCCGTATCAGCGCACCTCGACAAAATTCCTGACCAGCTTACATCGGTCGAGGACGCTGTCTCAGCCGCGACTAACTTCACAGAACATTTGGTAGACAGCATAGGAAAGTCCTCGAGGGAGATCCGAGTGAACTTCGAGGGTTACCGAGCACTCCCTCCGGACATTAGACTTCTAATCACCCGTAAAATCGCCGCGATTAGAGCCCACGACCGATACCCGACAGATGACAACCGACGGAGGCTGCGCCGTCTCCAGAGGGAGGCGAGACAAGCTCTCGACGACTTCAGAGATAGCGGCTGGGATAGGACGTTTGCGACGCTCTCTCCAACACACCAGGCATTCTGGCGGTTGCAGAGAGCGTTGAAGGCGGACACTGTCTCAGATATGCCTCCCTTGGTTGGACCTAACTCCGCCATCGCGTTTGACGACCCTGACAAAGCTGAGTGCTTAGCCGACAGTCTAGAGAGCCAGTGCCGTCTGTCTGCTCAATCGGTTGATCGCGATCATGTCCGAATAGTCGACAAATCGGTCAATATAATGTGTTCTCAGCCACCGGTCAGTCCGCCAATCAAGGAAACGAACCTAGACGAGGTGACGTCCATAGTTAGGGCGCTTCACGCCAAGAAATCGCCAGGTCCCGATAGGATCACTAACGAAGTGATAAAGCTTCTTCCGCCTCCTTTAATTTACCTATTGGTTACCATTTTTAACGCTCTACTGGCCGGTTGCTCGTTTCCGACCTAGGAGAAAGAGGCCATAGTGATACGATTCCATAAGCCAGGCAAACCCCGGCATCTGCCTAGTAGCTACCGTCCCATTAGTCTTCTTAGATCCTTAGGGAAAGTATATGAGAGAATCATCCTCTGTAGACTTAGATCGGAAGTCGAGAGACTCAAAATCATTCCAAATGAGCAGTTCGGCTTTAGAGCCAACCATTCATGTTCCCATCAGGTGCAACGCCTCACGGAGCACATACTGATAGGGGCCACTGTGAGGGCCAAGAAGCATAGGACAGGAGCGCTCTTCCTCGATGTAGCTAAGGCGTTCGACAGGGTCTGGCACAATGGACTGGTGTACAAGTTATACCAGTTCAAGGTGTCGGACAGACTCGTACTCATCATACGGGACTACCTGACGAATCGCTTCTTTCGCTACAGAGTGAAAGGCGTCTTGTCAACCCCCCGCCCCATCAGGGCGGGTGTTCCCCAGGGTTCAGTTCTCTCGCCCATCCTCTATTCCATCTACGCTAGCGATATGGATATGGCGAAAGCCTTTGATCGTGTATGGCACAGGGGGCTTCTTTCGAAGCTACCTTCCTATGGGCTTCCCGAGAGTTTATGCAAGTGGATCACCAGCTTCCTCACTGGGCGGAGCATCCCCTGAAGACACAAGTTTGCGCGTTTACCACTAAGAAAACTCCATTTGTCGTATCACCGCTCTTCGAGAGCACTGAGGGGCATTGCCTCGCCAAGTATCAGAATACTGGGTCTCGACATTTCGAGCGATTGTCAGTTTCGTGGTCATCTGGAGAGCAAGGCCAAGTTGGCCTCGAAGAAATTGGGAGTGATTAATAGAGCGAGGCAGTATTTCAAACCTGGCCAAAGACTTGCGCTCTATAAGGCGCAGGTCCGGCCACACATGGAGTACTGTTCTCATCTCTGGTCCGGATCACCCCAATATCAGCTTCTACCATTTGACCGCGTACAACGGAGAGCTGTTCGGATTGTCGGGGACCCGGTGCTCTGCGAACGGCTGGACTCTTTGGCATTGCGTAGAGACGTGGCTTCTTTGTGCGTCTTTTACCGCATTTACAACGGGGAATGTTCCGAAGAACTATTCGATCTGATGCCTGCCGCCGAATTTCATCACCGCACAGCGCGCCATCGCCTCCAATATCATCCTTACCACCTGGATGCGTGGCGATCCTCTACTGTGCGGTTTTCAAGGACATTTTTCCCACGTTCCACTCGCTTGTGGAACGAACTCCCTTCGGTGGTATTTCCAGATCGGTACGACATGGATACCTTCAAAAAAGGCGTTTACTCCTACCTACATGGCCGGCAACACTCTTGTAAATCCTCGGATGTTGCAAGAGTTCATGGGCGGCGGTGATCACAAGTCATCTGTGACCCGCCAGCTCGTTTGCCCTCCTCTTACAAATGGCGGATCGAGGTAAACCCTGAGAAGAGCGTTTCGGTGCTCTTCGAACGGGGCCCCCGAAGGATCCTCCCGCGAATCAAACTCTTTGATAAACCGATACCTTGGAAAGACGAGGCAAAATACCTAGGAGTAACGTTAGATAGAAAGTTCGTTTTCACTGCGCATATTAGGACCGTTCGTAGCAGAGCGGCCTACATATTAGGTCGTTTATATCCGCTGTTAGGCAAGCGAAGTAAAATGTCCCTTCGCAATAAGGTGACACTTTACAAAGCTTGCATACGTTCCGTCATGTCCTATGCGAGTCCCGCTTTTGCGCACGCTAATCTGAAACCCCTTCAGGTGATTCAGAACAGGTTCACACGGATTGCAACCGGGGCGCCGTGGTTCGTACGCAACATCGATCTCCATAGAGATTTAGACCTTCCGACCATCGCTCAGTACTTCAAGGGGCTTTCCCAAAAGTACTTTGGACGTGCTGAGCGACACCCTAACCCACTGGTGGCTGACGCCGCAGAGTATAGGCCACGTAAGACTACTTTAGTCAGAAAAAGAAGACCCAAGTCGGTACTCGTTGACCCCGACGACGCGTTCACAGTAGGAAATAACGTGTACGCGTAGGCATAAGTGACACCACACAACACACAGACACACACCGTCTGTACCGGTATAGACGAGGTCCCAACTGAGTAAGTGCTCCGTTGCTCCGGCGTTCTGCCGTCGGAGGATGCTAGTGTCCAAATTTCCTTAGCTTCCCTCCTGACTAACGACGCCCCGAGCCGAGGTCCGTGTTTTAATCTGAGACGCCCTCGGCACGTCGTTCCCCATGGGGGCCCATCTGGCCCGCCTTGTTAAGGGTGGGTCTCCAGACCCACCCGCACCCCGGTGACGCTGTAATAGCCAACAGGGCTAACAGTATAGACAAAAAAAAAAAATACATTAGCTATTGAACATTAGAAAATTTGAGTTTAAAATTAACCTAACCTAGCTTACAAAAGTTCAGTATAACTTTCTATAAAAAACGTATTCTTTTTTTGGTTTTACGAAATTTTTATGGTTGTCGATTTATTTCGGGTTAAGGAAGATAAGATACAGCTAATAATATTGAATATAATATCTATAAGGAAACAACAAAGAGAAAAATGTAATCTAAGTTTGAAGATAGGAGTTGTTACTCATATATTTTTGTGGCAAAAACACCAGCTGATAGAATGAGAATGTGCATAGTCAAAAGGCAAAGATTGATATCGGTTAATGAAGCCTTTTCAGAATTAGCTATCAAAAGTTAAAAAAAATTATTGACCTTTACAAAGAAGTCATATACTAAGTAAGTCCTAGTACTGCCCATACAAATGTCTGTGATATTAAACAGCCAAGACAATATTAAATGTGATCACCAGGCAGAGCCTTGCTTTTCGCATATTAAAGATAAATTACCAAGTGACTAAGCTGTGCAAGTTAAAATTAAACCGAAGTACAGAAGTAAAGGTGTCAATGTAAATATACCCGCTGAAAAACAAAATGTAGCATTGTTACCATTTCCTCATTCAATACACAATACTTTTACTTTACGAGTAAAACTAACTATTTTACATACTTTTACTTTACCAGTAAAACTATGTTTTAAAAAGAAAATTGTTTACTGAAAACACAGCTGATAATACTTCTATAGCATCTTATATCTTCTATATCTGCTGATTATCAACAAAGTTATTTATCCGAGTCAAGTGAAGTGGAAAATGATTACCTAAACAATCGTATCATTTAATAAAACCTTTAAGCACGAAAATATAGATTTAAATTATTTATTTTTCTCAGTAACACTAATACTACAGTATGAACTTCGACGCTGATAATTTGAATGGCGTGGCAAATGACGTCACATTTCCTTTCGACCAATGGTGGCGCGTTTTGGAAGTTTGAATATCGCTCCCTTAATTTACACTTTACACAAATTATTTTATGACCAAATGATTAGTAAATAAAAAAAAATGTCTTCATTATAATAAGATAATAATAAGTATCCGAAAAAAAAAGTATTTGAGACCATTTTAAAATTTATGCATATTCCCTATTCCTTCAATAATTAATCGAAATGAACTTCGTTCCATCCGGGTGTCCCTTGACACCTCTTAGTTTTTTGTAACAATCTGTTAACAAAGAAAGAAGTTAATAATCTCTTATTGTCGTACCATTGCTGCTTATCAGTTTGAAGGTCTATAGTTTTTACATACATTAGTAGGCACAAAGGGTACGTTTTATAAAAAATCGAAATCTACGCGTACGAAGTCGTAGGCACAGCTAGTATTGAATCGCGGTCCATAACTGGTCATAGCAAATACGTTATTGCATACAATTTTTAATTTTACATCTTGCCGCGTTTATGTATCGCGTTTAAGTTTACAGCGCGTTGTGACGTCACGCGTTATTGGTAAGAAATCTCGTGTATCATACAGAATCAGGGCCCAGTTTGATATCGTAGCAATGTAATGACTATATATATAAAATTGCCACGGGAATATGATGGGATAGAATTAACTATAAATATATTAAAAGTCTAGATAATTGTAGTTACAGATGATACAGATTACGCGAAAATCGACCTACACGCGGGCGGAGCCTCGGGCAACAGCTTGTTTTATAATAAAGTACTGTGTAATATAAAACTAAATACGATTGTCTAATCAACAAACATATACCTAATCAAACGGTTCAAGATTTTTCAAAACAAGAAAATATTACGGTTACCTCAATTCTGTTCTGATATTATTTGAATATGGAAACTAATCAAGTCAATATCTGTAGAAAATATAACGATTTTATATTAAAACATCATCTGATACAATATTTACTCTAATTTTAGACAAAAGTAAATTACGTTTGCGACAGACAGAGAATTGAAAAAAAACCGAAATGATTTAAGAAATTAACTTTAATTAAATTTAAACTTATTACAAATTAACCCTATGAACGATGATTCCACCTCGATGTGGGAATATGGAATGATCGTTCTTACAAATAATATTAATTATTAAAACTCATGGGAATACAATGCAAATGCTTTAGCGACAAATTACTTTATTAAATATAATATTACAGAAACTCAACGTAGGCGGTTTCCATATAGTAGTTCTATGTAACTCCTCCCCCCTAAGAAAGGCGACTATTTCAGTACGTTCAGTGAAAATGTTGCCGGAATGGTTTCAGGGTTGCCAGATGTTTTCAGGATCTCGAGCGATGGCTGCTTCTCTTTTTGTACATTTTTGTTATTTTTATATAGATAACGTCGAGTTGCTAAGGTAATACCAAGTATGGCTGTACCTAATAGTATAGTATAAAATGGTATTGTGGTATGGTACAAGGCATCTTTTTGAACTTTGTCGATTCGGATAGGAGTCTGGATCATAAGCTTGTCCTGGACATCATATAATCCTTGAAGATCAATAGATTTTAGGTGTATGTGAGTCGCTTTGGCTGACTGCTTTAAGGTGTCATAGGGTATTTTCAGTAGTTTTAGGGGTTGTCCTTTAATTTCGTTATAATCATTTGCTATTGTTAATTGCTCTGATTTCAACCGACATCCAGCAAGAATCGTAGCTAGGTAACTTCCCTGTAGTGATTTGTAGTCCTTTTGGTTACAAATCAGTTGCACTTTCGTTTGTTGAGGAAAGGACAGAGCGTAGTGCTTGTCATCGAGTTTCTCCATTGCTTCTTTAGTCAAGGTGACTGTAGTAAATTCACAGGTTTCTTGTATGACTTGATTGATGATCAATTCCTGGAGACAATCTGGTCTGTTGCGAATCTGATGATGAATTTCTTTCTCACAGAGATACCAGTTTTTTACCTTCGGGCATTCAGCCTCCATGTACACAAACGATATCTCGATTGTTGCTAGGAAAGGGAAAGGTGGGATAAGAGCCTGGTCGTGCTTGTTCGGTACTACTGATAATTTATAAAAATCATAAGTTTCTTTAGAATAAATTGGAAATTTAAATATAAAAACTATTTGTTTATTCATAAAGTACGACCCTGGTTTGATAATATTATAATATTCCCTAAGTTCTAAATCTAATATTTGCTCTTCTGAGTAAATTGTTTTTAATTTTAAGATCATAGATTCTAATACCTCAATAATAATAATAATAATAATATCAGGACAAAGTACACACATTGATCTAACCCCTAAGTAAGCAAATTATTTGCTTGTGTTAAGGGTGTTAGACAACGATACAAATACATAGAAATACACATATAAATACTGAAAATATATTTAATAAACGACCAAACCCAGAAACACAGACATCTATGCTCATCACATAAATGCCTGTCTCCGTCGGGGATCGAACCCGAGCCCCATTGCGCCGTGACACGTTAGGCGTCTGCGCTAACAACTCGACTAACGAGGCGGTACTCAATGTCTATAATAGAATGATGTGTACTAGAAGCCTGGATAAAAGCTAAATTATTTTCTATTCTAAGTAATTCTAAAGATAAATCTTCTATGTTTTCACTAATTAATTCTAGAAGTTGAGCAAAATTTGCGTATTTTGTTAAGCTGTCGTCACTTATAGTCTTATTCTGTAATAATAATTCTAAAGTACTATTTAACATGATTTGGTTATCTACTATTTGTCTAATAACGTTTCCATGTTTTAACATCCACTCCTTGCTTAGACTGATATGACTGTTAAATTCAGATAATAATTTTATTTGATTATTTTCTAATATTCTAATTGCCTCATTATATTTTATCGCATCATCGTGATCTAAGTTACCGGTTAAACTTTTTATCATAGTACCTAAACTTTCTATAAGACCTCTTTTTACTCTATTAGGCTCTAAAGAATGTAGTTGTTTTAAAATATTGCCAAGCTTATTAGTAAGGTAATTAATTTGAATTTCATATAGGTTATAGGTTATATTACTCATGCGATTTTTACAGTCAAGCAGTTGAGTCTCTAATGAATGAATATTAGTCTCAATGTTATCTAATTTTATATATTGTATGAATGTATGATAATGCGTAGTCAGTTTCAGGGGTCCGAGTTTGAAAGGTAGTATTCCTGGTCCGTCGTTAAGATTCTCGAGTTTTATCTCCTGAGGTTGAGTCATTGAGAGGGTTGTTACTAGGAGGATTATATACAGCATTTCTGGTTTTCTCTTCGAATCGATTTTCAGATTCCTCCCCTGGTCTGCTGCAGGTCCGTAGATTCAGTATATCCGGAACGGTGCTTGATAGCCAACCCGGGTGACTCGCGACGCGATTATCGATGTAAGATATGGCCTGGAAGTCTCCCGCGAATATCCTACCGACTGCGCCAATTACGTTTGCGACAGACAGAGAATTGAAAAAAAACCGAAATGATTTAACAAATTAACTTTAATTAAATTTAAACTTATTACAAATTAACCCTATGAACGATGATTCCACCTCGATGTGGGAATATGGAATGATCGTTCTTACAAATAATATTAATTATTAAAACTCATGGGAATACAATGCAAATGCTTTATCGACAAATTACTTTATTAAATATAATATTACAGAAACTCAACGTAGGCGGTTTCCATATAGTAGTTCTATGTAACTCCTCCCCCCTAAGAAAGGCGACTATTTCAGTACGTTCAGTGAAAATGTTGCCGGAATGGTTTCAGGGTTGCCAGATGTTTTCAGGATCTCGAGCGATGGCTGCTTCTCTTTTTGTACATTTTTGTTATTTTTATATAGATAACGTCGAGTTGCTAAGGTAATACCAAGTATGGCTGTACCTAATAGTATAGTATAAAATGGTATTGTGGTATGGTACAAGGCATCTTTTTGAACTTTGTCGATTCGGATAGGAGTCTGGATCATAAGCTTGTCCTGGACATCATATAATCCTTGAAGATCAATAGATTTTAGGTGTATGTGAGTCGCTTTGGCTGACTGCTTTAAGGTGTCATAGGGTATTTTCAGTAGTTTTAGGGGTTGTCCTTTAATTTCGTTATAATCATTTGCTATTGTTAATTGCTCTGATTTCAACCGACATCCAGCAAGAATCGTAGCTAGGTAACTTCCCTGTAGTGATTTGTAGTCCTTTTGGTTACAAATCAGTTGCACTTTCGTTTGTTGAGGAAAGGACAGAGCGTAGTGCTTGTCATCGAGTTTCTCCATTGCTTCTTTAGTCAAGGTGACTGTAGTAAATTCACAGGTTTCTTGTATGACTTGATTGATGATCAATTCCTGGAGACAATCTGGTCTGTTGCGAATCTGATGATGAATTTCTTTCTCACAGAGATACCAGTTTTTTACCTTCGGGCATTCAGCCTCCATGTACACAAACGATATCTCGATTGTTGCTAGGAAAGGGAAAGGTGGGATAAGAGCCTGGTCGTGCTTGTTCGGTACTACTGATAATTTATAAAAATCATAAGTTTCTTTAGAATAAATTGGAAATTTAAATATAAAAACTATTTGTTTATTCATAAAGTACGACCCTGGTTTGATAATATTATAATATTCCCTAAGTTCTAAATCTAATATTTGCTCTTCTGAGTAAATTGTTTTTAATTTTAAGATCATAGATTCTAATACCTCAATAATAATAATAATAATAATATCAGGACAAAGTACACACATTGATCTAACCCCTAAGTAAGCAAATTATTTGCTTGTGTTAAGGGTGTTAGACAACGATACAAATACATAGAAATACACATATAAATACTGAAAATATATTTAATAAACGACCAAACCCAGAAACACAGACATCTATGCTCATCACATAAATGCCTGTCTCCGTCGGGGATCGAACCCGAGCCCCATTGCGCCGTGACACGTTAGGCGTCTGCGCTAACAACTCGACTAACGAGGCGGTACTCAATGTCTATAATAGAATGATGTGTACTAGAAGCCTGGATAAAAGCTAAATTATTTTCTATTCTAAGTAATTCTAAAGATAAATCTTCTATGTTTTCACTAATTAATTCTAGAAGTTGAGCAAAATTTGCGTATTTTGTTAAGCTGTCGTCACTTATAGTCTTATTCTGTAATAATAATTCTAAAGTACTATTTAACATGATTTGGTTATCTACTATTTGTCTAATAACGTTTCCATGTTTTAACATCCACTCCTTGCTTAGACTGATATGACTGTTAAATTCAGATAATAATTTTATTTGATTATTTTCTAATATTCTAATTGCCTCATTATATTTTATCGCATCATCGTGATCTAAGTTACCGGTTAAACTTTTTATCATAGTACCTAAACTTTCTATAAGACCTCTTTTTACTCTATTAGGCTCTAAAGAATGTAGTTGTTTTAAAATATTGCCAAGCTTATTAGTAAGGTAATTAATTTGAATTTCATATAGGTTATAGGTTATATTACTCATGCGATTTTTACAGTCAAGCAGTTGAGTCTCTAATGAATGAATATTAGTCTCAATGTTATCTAATTTTATATATTGTATGAATGTATGATAATGCGTAGTCAGTTTCAGGGGTCCGAGTTTGAAAGGTAGTATTCCTGGTCCGTCGTTAAGATTCTCGAGTTTTATCTCCTGAGGTTGAGTCATTGAGAGGGTTGTTACTAGGAGGATTATATACAGCATTTCTGGTTTTCTCTTCGAATCGATTTTCAGATTCCTCCCCTGGTCTGCTGCAGGTCCGTAGATTCAGTATATCCGGAACGGTGCTTGATAGCCAACCCGGGTGACTCGCGACGCGATTATCGATGTAAGATATGGCCTGGAAGTCTCCCGCGAATATCCTACCGACTGCGCCAATTACGTTTGCGACAGACAGAGAATTGAAAAAAAACCGAAATGATTTAACAAATTAACTTTAATTAAATTTAAACTTATTACAAATTAACCCTATGAACGATGATTCCACCTCGATGTGGGAATATGGAATGATCGTTCTTACAAATAATATTAATTATTAAAACTCATGGGAATACAATGCAAATGCTTTATCGACAAATTACTTTATTAAATATAATATTACAGAAACTCAACGTAGGCGGTTTCCATATAGTAGTTCTATGTAACTAGTATATAAATATCTGATTATTTGTTTATTTCTTCGCTCTTCACGCAAAATCTACTACGCGGTTTTTAATAAAATTTGGTACGGTTATACGGTATTGACCTAGTCAACGCAAGGCTGTTTATTCAGGATAATCTTCTTATTTTCAAGCGAAAACATAAAAGTTGTATATTTCATAAATTATTAGATATTAATAATTCAGTGAGCGCTCAAAATATTAAAAACACTGAATTTGGGTTGACTTTAATGACCTATAATTATTTTCTTGTCGTTTGTTCCATTTTCACTTATTTACGAAATACTGTAAAATGAAAATCATGTAATATGTAATGTAGTAGATGTAACTTAATTAATTTAGAATTGTACCGTTTAATTCAAAGTGAATTTATGTTAAGAAGTTATTAATTTTAACTATTGTTACTTGATTTATTCACTAATTAACCTATTTACGAGGGTTTACAATAACTTTTAGAGTAAATACATATTTACAACGTCTTTTAATTAAAAGTTAGTAATGTCTACATTTTACAAACTTTTTATATACAAATATTCAATAAACTAACGGTCTATAAACTATTGGTAAAGTGGTTTTTTAAATGGTAACGTTTTGTATTTTACATTTTACAATTGTAAACTTTCAATCAGAACACAAAATACTGTTGAGTTTTCTATGGTTTTGATCATCTTTTATTAACTTAACTTATAAGTATAATACTTATTAATAATTTAAGCAGGTCTATAAACTAAAACTTGTAAGATTATATTAATTTATGTAAAATGTTTAGTTTAACCGTGTAGTTTAACAAATTTAAACTACACTAACTAACATTTTGTTCAGAATAAAAGTTGGTAGTCATAAAGTAAACTAGAAACAACAAAGAAGTATAAAACTATTAAATTTTCACGTTAATATTGCTTCCTGTTCAGAAAATGTAGTAGAAAATAGGTATATTAACTTTATTATTCTATAATTTAGTTTAAGAACTAGCTTAATTGTAATATTAATAGTTGGTTTGAATATATAATGCTGACTAAATTTCCCAACATTCGAGCTGACTGTGTTGGGTGATGTTGTCGGTTTTTTTTATTTTGCCATTTAAATTAAATATTTTATAAACATATATTTATATTATAATTTATATATAAAATATAATCACATTATGAATGATTTAAAAATTTTAAATTTTGTAAATTTTAAAATGATATTTACTACACTTTACAAATTTTGTATTATTTATCAAATGTATTTAAATATCAATAACTCTAATCAATAATATCAAAGCTTTTATAAATCAAAAGAATTATATTATTATTATTATACTTAATAGTGGTAATTACAATCGAAAACTTTAAAAAAGCTTAAAAAACTTAAAAAATGTTAATTTAAATATTAAAACATTATAAAGCTACCTGCACTTAGATTTGGCCTGTATTGCAGGAAATTTATTTGTTAAAATTTGACCATGTATACTATTTACCCCGTGAATATCAGGTTTTATTTGTATGTTCAAATAAAATCTGGTTATTATGTAATGTTAATGTTAATATTAACAGACACCGTGTAATAAGAACAGTAACAATAAAAATAATATTATGTTAATTATTGAGATAATGTGTTTATGATAATTTAATATAAACTTTACAAATAATAATAATAATAATAATAACAACGAACAACTATCGGAAATACATAATAAAGGATGGCACTGTTGATATATGTCATGCGTACCACCAACCTGGAGAATACATCAGACATGTTATTTCCGGTTGTTTTCATCTTGCCAATGGAGAGTATTTGCACAGGCACAACCAAGTAGCCAAGATTATTCACCAACAACTTGCTCTTCGATATGGTCTTGTACCTTATGAAGTGCCATATTATAAGTACATACCGGAGCCAGGTTCGGAAAATGGTCATGCTAAGCTCTATTGGGACCGATCTATCATCACAGACAGGACTATTGTAGCCAATAAGCCTGATATCGTGCTGATAGATCGGTTAGAGCGCCGGGCATTTCTTGTTGACATCAGCGTCCCGTGTGACGCTAATCTTGTGAAAGCTGAGAAGGACAAACTATCAAAATACTCGGACTTAGTCTTATAGCGAAGAGTCTCGATCATCTTCTCAAGAGGCTCTCACTAAACAACTGGATCAAGGGTCGGATGCAAAGAGCAGCAGTTTTGGGTACGGCACGCATTGTGAGGAAGTTTCTTTCGCTGTCGCCCTAACTACCGACGGACTGGTCGTAAGGCCCACGTCGGCGGGGTAACTGTTTTTTATATTTATATTTATAATGTTGTTTTTTTTTATGTTATATGTATAAATGTAAATAATAAGATAAAAATTAAATAAATAATAATAATAATAATAATAATAAACACAATATCCTAAAGTTATAGGTACGAGTATAATATAAACTTTTTCAAGGGTTAGGTTTAAAATGATGCTCAATTTATTTTTGCTTTTCTCTAGAAGAGAGATAATATTTTCCATTACCTCAGATACTGCAGCTACGTTACTTTTCTCCGATCAAAAACCAAATTATGAATTAGTGAATATTTTATTACTTTCTAAGAAGTCAGTTGTATATTTAATATTTATTATAATATTTTAGAGAAGAACGAAAATATCGAGATATTTGTATAGTTCTTAGAAGATATTTTTGAAGAAGGATGTTCTCTAAAATTATTAAAAAAATAATCAACATCTTTGTCTTGAGATAACTCTGGAATTTATACAGTAAGTCTTAGATAATATATAACTTATTGTCGGCAAGCAACAACAAATCTTCATTACTTAAAAAAGTGTATTAGGTATGGTCCCAGCTATATTTAATAAAATACCAAAATTAGTCCAAGAATTACCAGTAGTTAAATTAAAAAAAAAACAACTTATCTTATTCCTCATTCATAAGTGCTATTATTCTGTTACCGAGTTTCTTATAGATAATTTATTTCTGAAGCTGTTTGTTAGGACAATTTGCAAATTTTATGGTGATGTTTAAAAATTAGTGAAATTTTAAATATCAAAATTGTATTTGCAAGCCTATTGGTTGAATAAATATGGATACTGATCTAAATATTTATATTTTCTTTATTGTTTCTTTATTATTGTGTGCGTTTTCTAGAAGTTAGCTACAAAACATTTTGACTTTAAAGAGTTTGACTTTGACTTTTAAGAGATGACAAGCTGTCCAGTTTTAATTTACACTTAGTGGAGCGAAAGAAACGAAAAAACAGCAAACTGAAAAGAACAAGAAACTAAGTAGCCATATTTCATTTCTATGATAGCGACTTTATATTAGGAAATTAAATATCTTTTGAAATATTTGTTTGATTAAATTTGAATACACAAAACAGGCAGGATTATAAATACCCACCGTTCATTTAACTAAACTGAAATAAAACCATCCTATACAGTAAAATGATTGATGCGATGCTTTTGAATTAAGAAATGACAAATATTAAGATGAATGTTCCAAAACGAAAAAAATAAATGAATACATGCGTTAGATTCTTTAGCTTAAATACGTACTGAAATACACCATCATTTTTGTCATACATCTCCCCAAACAATTATTCAATAACAACTGTATGAATCTAAATATTATTTAATAAATGTTACTTTTGGTTTGCATGTACCAAATGTTATTTCAAGACAAAGAAAAAAAATATCCTGATTTGATCCTTAAAGTTTTTGAAGTCCGATAACCCATAATAATTAACCATTAACACAATATCACTCTTTTAAAAATATCCATGGTTAATGTTAGTTACTATTTACTCGCATAACATACATACATACATAACATGGTATTACTTAAAAATGGTCATTTACCGTTAAAAAGCAGAATTTAGATAAAAACAAAATTGAAGAACAATGAAATAAAACTAGTAACCTAGAAAGACAGTGTAGACGCAGCGATTTAATCTTGTATGGCGTTGAAGAGATAGAAAAATCATACAGTGAACTGGAAGGAATGGTGATAAACATTTATTTTTATTTTATTTATTTATTTATTTGTTATTTATTTATTTATTTATTTGTTTGTTTCTTTGTTTGTTTGTTCGTTCGTTCGTTCGTTCGTTCGTTCGTCGTTCGTTCGTTCTGTTAGCCCGGGAAATAAAAGTCACTTTTTAAAAAGAAATTAATTATTTAAAAGGAATACAAAGGACTTATTTTAAGACAACCGCTCAATTCGAGATTGAACTAGACTGACTTGGGATTGAGTTTATGATTAAAGCAACAAACAACAAAATGCTGACTGGACTATTGCTAGGCTTAGATAGACATTAACCCTTACATGTCTAGGCTATAACACCTCCCCCTTTAAGAAGAGGCTTTGGGGTTAACTTACAAAGTCTCGTATTATACTCTAGTTCTGAGCGGAGCGACTGAACTAATTATTTCGATGTTATTGTCTGGTATGTCTGTCATTTCTGTAACTTCAGGAATAGTTTGAGTAACTGGTTGTTTTTTGTTAATTAAATTCTGAAATGGGCGGTTGTTCAGTTTGTTACACATTATCTTAATAGCTACATAGAAAATGAACATAATCATAAACATAAGTGTTACATTAATTAGAATTGAGTACTGTGTCCCATATTGTACAATATGAGGTTGTTTAATTGATTCGATTTTGCTTAGATTGTTTAAAATGTATTTCAATTGATTTCCCGAGTGGAAATCGTCCAAATCTATATTATTTAAACGAATAGGGGACACATTACCTGTTTTGATATTTACTTTATTTATGTTACAACAAGTATCGTTAATTAAATTAAATTCTGGTACATGGTTGATTGGTGATATAATTTCTAAGTTATTGTGTTTTGGAACAAATGTGGCGCTATTGCAGTATCCAATACAATCTTTCGGAATATTAAGGATACCCGTACCTAGAATATTAGTTTCGTACAATTTTGAATTAGCACAATCGACAGATATTTTTTGGGGTTCGGATTGTACATATAACCAATTATTGTTTGTTAAGGATTTCCATATATCTAAATTGCCGTATATCACTTTCGCTTCACACTGCAGTGGTTTTTCACTTATAACTTTAGCTAATAGCTCACTTTCACAAATTGGTTTTGCATCCGTGGAATGAACACTTTCCAAGTCACAGATGAATCTTCCTTGACCAACAGATTGGCACGCCTCGAGGTCGTTAAACGTACAGTAATGTGACTTATCTATGGTCATTGCCATATACTTATTATTAGGGATAATTAACGTAAACGAATTAGATTCTTTGGGTTTATGAGGTGTTGGAATAGCTACATTATGGAATAATACATATTCTTTTCTATCAACTAACGGTACTTGTAAAACAAATACAATCTTATCTTTAATATAAAAACAAACTATTTTAGATATGTTTAAAATTAAATGTATAGAGTTAATATCTAATGCTACAGGTAATTCTAAGTTACTAGATAAATGTCTGTAATTATCGGCAAGCTCTTGGTAAAACTGTGTAGGGGTCATTATTGCTGGATGGATAATGTTTTGGCTACTAAACAAAATGGGATTAGTGACATCTTCCAATTGAAAGGAAATGGTAAGTATAGCGGTTTCTATTACGTTAAATACTTCGTCAATTCTTATGAGGATCTGTAGGCCGTTAGTTAATTCATTAATGTTTCTGATATTTAATGAGAGCTTGTCGATAGCTACACCAAGGTTTTTCTCATTCTCTTTTATCTTATATAAACTATCATTATATGACCTTAATATAGAAGTAGTTACTAAAATATTCTCCTTCATCAGGGAGGCTAACAATTTCCACGAGACGAAGTTCCGCTGGGGCTCTCCCCGCGTGAAACTGTAAACAGTGTCGTCAAAGTTAAGGTAAATAACTATCTAATCTTATTTAGTCTTACGAGGTAATATTAAGTATATATCTATATTACTTATTAATTATTTTACTTTACATTTATATTAATTATAATTTTATATAACGGTTTCAAAGGTTTTTCATGAACGAAAACGACGGACTACCTGCTTAAGGCCAGTTTATGTTTATCTACAGGTTGTCTCCGGTGACCTCAGCCATTTTAACTTGGTCAAAATGATGAGTCACGTGACGTCGGTTAATAAGGAGGGTAAGTGTATTGTTGCCATTGATTTTTATAACTTTATAGGGGGCTTTCCAAACTGGTGAGAGTGCTTTACGCATTCTCAAATGATTTTTTAGGTAAACGTAATCTCCTGTTTTATATTTTACAGTGCGAGTATGATTATCATAATAAGCTTTCGATGATTCTTTTGATTTTCTAATACAATCTAAAGCTTTATTTCTTGAAAGTTTCAGTCTGTTTTGAAGCATTCGAATATAGTCCGGGTAAGTAGCTTCAGGAGTTTCTTCGTAAATAGAATTTGGTATTACGGGTTTGTTACCAAACATAAGTTCATAACGAGAATAATTTGTCGTAGAATGGATAGATGTATTATAGGTAAACATAGCAGTATAAACATAGCGAGGCCAATTGGTTTGGTCATCATTTACAAAGGATCTTAAATATTCTTTTAGGGTGGAATGGTTCCGTTCCAGAGCACCTTGAGTTTGTGGATGGTATGGGGAGGACCAGAGATTTTTAATTTTTAAGAGTTTACACGTTTCTTTAAATAATTCTGAGGTAAAATTAGTACCCTGATCAGTGAGGATAGTCTTAGGTATGCCAAATATTGAAATAAAGTGTAACCATTCACTGATTTCTTCAGCTGTTGTGCTTCGAATTGGGTAAGCAGAAGTGAATTTAGTAAGGTCATCCTGGATAGTGAGTATGTATTTAAGTTTTGCCGGACCGGATTCTGGTAGGGGTCCAACGATATCTAATGAAATTCTCTGGCAAGGTTCTGTTGAGGTGCTGGTTATCTGCATAGGGGAACGGTTAATTTGCCTAAGCGATTTATTTAGTTGACACTGCGGACATTTCTTAACAAAGTTCTCTACATCACTACGCATGTTTTTCCAATAAAATACTTCTTGAACTCGCTTAAGCATTCGAGTACTGCCTAGGTGTCCAGCAATAGGAATATTATGATTTTCTTTCAATATTTTAGGGAGAGGGGTAAATTATCTTATCTCTATAGATATGAACAGTTATACCGGTAAGGTGGAAAAGGAAAAGGATCATGTTATATATTTTGACGAATTGGTGTGTATCGAAGGGATTTTTGAATTCTGTTATTGCGATTTCGGTATTCGAGTCGCCATCAAGATTTAAGAATAACTGATTCCTAATATTCTTAAGACTGTTATAAATATCCACATATGAAGATTTGTCAAAATGATAAACCTTGAAAAAGAGAAAGTAATATTTCTTTCCGCCGTGTTCAAAATTTATAAAAGAGTTAAGAGTTCTTTCCTTATTTACAATTTCGGACTTATCAGGTAAAATATCTAGGATATTCTGAATAAATGGATTGGATTCGTCCAGATCAATTGAAGTTGGTAAGATTATTATTTTGTATTTTGATTTAGATATGTCCTCATTATGTTCAAGAATTTTCGTATCAAATGTTGTGTTGTTATTATTCAGTATTTTCAGGAATGCAGGATAGTCGTCTTCAGATAGGTTAGAGCTCGGAGAATCGTTTGCAGAGGGAATGGGCTCTGTCAGAGGATCGACTGATGGCTCTTTTTCTGTTGTAGTGTGTTCACTAGGAGCCTGAGAGTCGACAATTAAATCGTTGGGGTTGACAGTGGGCGGTGATACTAACAAGTCCATGAGATCCTTTGGTGAGGAGCTCGTGGCCGGAATGGGTTCTACTACAGGATTAAATGATTGCGTTATTTGAGTGGTGTTGTGCTCACCAGGGTTTTCAAAATCTACAGCTAGCTCGTCGGGATTGAAAGAAGGTGGTGATACTAATAAGTCCATGAGGTCTTTATCTATTTCAGAGGCGTTTTCAGGTTGAACTGGATTTACTGGAAACCGAGATAGGGCGTCAGCATTGGTGTTAATTTTGCCCTTTTTGTATTTGATGTCATATTCGAGTTCTTCCAACTTTAAACGCCACCGGATTAATCGTGACCCTGGATCTTTACATTTAAATAACCATTCAAGTGGTTTGTGGTCCGTTAATACCGTGAAGCGGCGCCCATATATGTAGGGTCTGAAAACTTTAGTGCAGAATATTACAGCTAGACATTCTTTTTCAGTGACGCTATAATTACACTCTGCTCGATTGAGGGTGCGGGAGGCGAAAGCGATAGGACGATCTTGTCCTATAAGTCCTTGGGATAGGATTGCCGATATGGCGAAATTAGAAGCGTCACATGTTAAAAGGAAAGGTTGCATAAAATCAGGATATGCCAAAACTGGGGCAGAAACGAGTTTATTTTTTAAAGTTTCGAATGATAACTGTTGGGTGTTTTCCCACACAAAAGGGGTGTCCATTTTGAGAAGATTAGTTAAGGGTTTAGCAAGTTTGGAAAAATCTTGTATGAAACGTCTGTAATATGAAACAAGACCTAGAAATGATTTGATATCCTTTGGAGATTTAGGCGTAGGGAAACCTGCAACGGCCTTAACTTTATCTGGATTGGGTTAGACGCCATTTTGACTGATAATATGCCCAAGGTAAGTGACTTCCTTCCTGAGAAATTCACATTTCTCTGGCTGGAGCTTCAGATTAAAATTGCGAATTCTACGAAAGACTGATTGTAGATTATTAATGTGTGAAGATAAATCAAAGGAATAGACTATGATGTCGTCGAGGTAGACGAAACACCTAGTACCTTGAAGTCCTGTAAGGCAGTTATTCATAAGTTTTTGAAAAGTTGAGGGTGCATTCTTTAGGCCAAACGGCATACGGTTAAATTGATAATGACCTTGGGGTACGGAAAAGGCAGTTTTGGGTGCATCTTCTCTAGAGATTAAAATCTGATGGAAGCCGGAAGTGAGGTCTAAGGTGCTAAAATATTTGCTCTTTCCTAACTGATCAAGAATTTCAGAGATCTGTGGGATTGGATAGGTTTCACCTATAGTGATATCATTCAATTTACGGTAATCTATGACAATACGCCATTTACTTACTTACTTACTTAGTCTGCTTTTTTGGGTACTACCCAAATCGGCGAGCTCCAGGGTGAAGATGAAGGTTCTATAATGTTTTGGTCGAGCATTTTGTCAATTTGTGTTTTTACCTCTGTCTTGTGGCATTCCGGGAATCTTAGTACTAATCTTACTTAGTGTGAATAGGAGTATCGCTACTAGTTTTGATACTATGTTCAGTAGCAGACGTGTAAGTGAGTTGGTCATCTGGTAAGTAGAAGATATCAGAAAATTGAGAACAAAGTTCTATAAGGACATTTCTCTCTTCACTGTTTAAGTGTTCTGTCCTTAATGAATTTATGACTTCATCGGTTCGTTTAGACATTTCAAGGTTGAACATATTAACTGGATATAAAGTTGAATTTATGGGTTCTACATGAAGTACAAGATTTGTTTGTATTTGATGTATTAGCTACAGTAACGTTAACACGCTTATTATCTTTAATTTTAACGATGCAATTTGATATAAAGATATCCTCAGAAATATGTTGATCAATAATTAATCCCTCCTTTAGATTAGTCTCTTGAACTGAGCATTCTATTACCGCTTCAGTTCGAGGTGGAATCACGAAAAATGGTTCAGAAAACAATAATTTAATTTCATGTTTGCCTATTTTTAGAGTGTCGTAGGTATAATCAATTTTACATCCAAATTCAGTTAAAAGGTCTGTACCGATAATTCCGTCATAAGGTAAATTAATATCTCGAACAACATGAAATTTATGTGTAAAATGTTTGTTGTCTCTTAATTTTAGTTTTAATTGAAAGTGTCCGGTGGTAAGAGTGGGCTCATCGCCAGGGTCTATACCCTTAAGCTTAATGCATTCTTTAATTAATTTTTGGTTAGCTTGGACGCTTGATTCTTTGATAAGACAGACGGCAGAACCTGAATCGACTAATAGGGATAGCGGAATATCTGACGCTTGGGATTTTAGCAGAACATGTGGCAACAGACGTTTGGTTGTATCTATATGTACTTCATATATTTCTTTGGGATGAGCGAGAGTTTGGGGCTGGTTACCCTGTTCGTGGTTCATTGAATTAGAGAGGGTGCGAGTTTGGGGCTGGTTACCCGGTTCATGACCCTTGTTATAGGATTTAGATTGAGCGAGAGTTTGGGGCTGGTTACCCGGTTCATGACCCTTATTATTAAGTGTGATGCCTGTCTCAGTATTTTGTCTCGAGCGGCACGAGGACGAGACTTCTATTCGTTTAAATGAGGCTGGGATTGGTTTATCTCGTCAACTTCATCATAACTAGCTTCTTCGTTAGATGGTTCTAGAAAATTTATACGTGAGGAATTTCTGCTTTGATAGTCCTGAGTTCTAGAGTTGTTATATTCACGTCGTTTACAGGTTGAAATTTCGTGGCCACTCATTTTACAATAACGACAGAAGAGGGTCGAACTATTATTATTATTATAATTATTGTTAAATGGTCTCTGTGGAGGTGCATTGAAAGTGATTCCCTGGGAAGGGGTGAAACTTGAACTCGGTCGTGCCGAGTGATATTGATTAGGTCTTGGCCTAGGACTACCCCTAAATCTATTATTATTATTATTATTATGCCTCTGTTCGACTTGTGGTCGTCTATACAAAGTTTGTTGTATCCGTTAATAGCTTCATTTAGGGTTTTAGGTGATTTACATCTTACTATGTTAGAAATTCAGGGTTGAAGACCCATAAGAAAATGGTGAAGGGCGAGATCTTCCATGGCCGCTGTTCACCCGGGAAGTTCTTTTAATTTAGAAGTTGAGAGAGATATTTCAGTGAGTAATTGTGAGATACAAAATACATATCTTTAAAAGTTTACATCAGCTGGTTGATTCAATATCAAACTTTTTAAAAGTGGAATCAAGATTAAACTTTTTTTGTCTTAATAGTCGACAAAGTAGGATTTTCGGTACTACTAAAATATCCTTTCTCAGTTATCAGTGACAACAAAATTGTCATTGATGGATTTCTGTACATGGAAAATAATAAAAAAAACATAATGCTTTATAAGAGCAAGAGAACCCAAAACAATGGTTTTTCATTTTGTTTGTTTGTTTGTATGTCTGTATATCTGTATATCTGCATGTCTACATGTCTGTATGTTTGTGCATGCTAATCTCAGAAACGGCTAAACCAATTTCAATGCAGCTTTCAGGATTATATTGAAACAGTGTTCAATTAACATTTAGTTTTTATTTTATTTGAATTGGTTAAATAATAAAAAAAATTATGTCAATTTATGTCAACCATGTAATAAATACGATACAAATCTTCTGGTATAATAAAATTGTCACTAATCCATTTCTGAACATGGAAAATATTTAAAAAAACATCATAGGGGGGCTTTATAAGAGCAAGAGAACACAAAATATATTGTCATGGGATTTACTGTAGATTTAGTATTTTTTTAACAATCGGTTAATAAATAAAGAAGTTAATAATCTATTATTGTCGTACCATTGTTGCTTATTAGTTTGAAGGTTTATAGATTTAGGTTTTATCAAAATCGAAACCTACGCGTACGAAGTCGCAGGCACAGCTAGTTTTACAATGAATATACAATTATTTAATTAAAAGCAATGTTTTCATAATAGTCTGAAAACGGCATGTTTCTAAATTCTACCGTCGTCACATAACTGCTCGCCACCTGTCCGTCCGTTTGTCAGCGCTTCAAATTTATTCACCAACAAACAATACCGAGAATCTCTTAGTCATTTTGTGAATTTATTTTGCTTATGGGGAGTCATTAATTTAACAATATTTTTTATTGTACTTTAAATTAGGTATAAATATATTATGATTAATGGTAAAAACTGATTTTTATGATTATTAAACAGCTTTTTAAAAGTTTTGATTTTAATAACTTGAACTGCGGTTGATCCTGTTTTGACCAAACTATGGATTGGTTGTCATAATAATTAAGAACTAATAATTTATTTTTCTTAAGTACATAGTGTTTATTTTAGAATTATCAATATTAGGACATATATCTATAAATTACTACGTATATAATATTTGTTATAATTATAATAAAATATAATATCGATCGAAAGACATAAATTCAAAACTTAAAAAAAAAATATAAATAAAAAACCAACAGTGCTCACTGACCATTTTTCGAAAAAATTTAAGTAAAAACATTTTTAGTTAGTTTCTTTTCACAATGAAATAAATACAGCGGTTTTAAATGGACCTTAAATCTTTTGCTACACTTTTAAGTTACAACATGGTATTTAAAACGATTTTCCTCTTATAAATGAAGATCTTTCAAAATAAAGAAGTGACACTTTAAAATGTGTAAACAATATAAAGTGTAATTAGTTCTACAAATCTAATTTTATATGTTTTAATAAATAATGATTAATATTAAATAAATCACCAATATCAAGTTTGAAATTCTTCATAACTACGTCTAAATAAGTAATCTAATATATCGGCGTAAAGACGAAAATCATTCAATAGATACTCAGTTTAGGAATTTTCTTATTTAAAATTTTATTGTTATTTAGAATGTCCTTTAAGCTTACATTTGAAAAATTACTTACTTATAATGTAAGTAAGAATGTAGAAGTAAGTAATGTAAGAACACTAAAAATGTATCTGAAAAGTTGTAACGCAACTCGTTTATTAAACGAGGCTTTAATTAATAATAAATTAAGAATAATTAGTTGCGAAGATTTATTTTGAAGAAGAAATAATGAACCACCATCACGAGGACTACGATAATGACGCCAGAAATGCTGATGTTACACTTTTTAAAAACACTATTAGGTCTTTTCTCCGACATATATGATCACATAATCAAATAGTTGAGTAAGGCGTTCTAGGTTAAAAGAACTTAAAAGTTGAAACGTAATTATTAAAACCAGATTTATTATAATAATAATATAGTAAGGAAATAAAAAAGTATTTTTTTTAATATATTAGTTAAATGCGGTTTTTCAATTTATCATATAATAACAATAAGTTAAATACAAATAGGGAACATATTCAAGTGACGTTATTTCATAAATGAGTAGAACTCAATTATAAAGTAACGTAACGTAAATTGGGTTTGTGGATGGAGCATTTCGAAATCTAGAAATTGTTATTAAAATGCTTGAAACGTTGAATAATTTTAAATATAATACTATAGTTTTAGTTTTTTTTTTTTAATTAAAGTTACAATAAATATTGATTATGGTTTTGTAACTACTAACGTGTTATTTTATGATTTTTTAAATTAAAAATTTTGCCCGTGGTAAAATTGTTCCACTTATCTTTTAGTTGCTTGACGTCTCGTCTAGGTTACACTAGCGATTGTCAGTCTCTTTGTCGTCGAATCGGTAATGTTAACATTTCTTCGATATCATTAATGTTGCCTTCTCTCCATGCACATTCCACACAACATTCACAGTGTATTTCTTTTCTATGTTAACTAAAACATTATCTTTTTTTTTTTTTAACGTCTGGAATCCTCATGGATACACACCTCCATCCAGGGGAAGATGGAAGCGGTTATGTGAGACTCTTACTCACTAAACCAGACGGTCAACACCTCTCCGTCATAATGGAGCGCCACGGGAACGCTTGCGCACACATCCGCGTTGCTCCGACGGAAGGCCGCGTGAGCGACCACCACCTACATGGAGTGACGCACCCGGTTGACTTGAACGCGTCCCACTCCGGTGGCCGGCTTGTTGAATCGCGAAGGGCTCCCCTGCCCTCCACCCAAGCCGGCCGAGCCAAATCAGGACTCCCTCAACGAAGAAGGTGTCCCGATCCGACTCAACCTCCCGGGGCCGGACCCCGTCTGAAAACGGTCGTGGTCCGAACCCGAAGCCGCCACCAGCGGCTGGTGTGCATCGCAGGCGACCCTCCGAAGAAGACCACCCCGACACACGGGGCCGGAAGAGGTAAACACATCTGCGCCGCAATTTAAACTGCCACCTGCAGACGACGCAGAATATGCGACCTCGACCGTCCCGCCACCCCGCCAACGAAGCCCTCCCTAGGAAGAGCTCCGCCGCCACCTCGCCCGGACTAATTATCGTCAAGCGCTATTGTACCTGACGATGACTATTCCGGGCCATCACCCTATCAGCGCAACGGCGAGACCGCCACGTACCCCCCACACAACCACGGGACCGCCCCACAGTCCACTCTGCGCACAGAGAAGTACCAGGGGCGACCCCGCTGCTGTCCCCGGTAGAGAGGGCCTGCGCCCTCCCACCCTCAGTGTTCAGGTCAAAAGGCCCGAGCCCACCCCGCAGACAGACCACCCCGAAAGGCAGCCTGCCCGCCAGCCAGCCATGAACCGGGCACAAACCCCCATAGCCGACCCACCCCGCGCCGAGTATTAGCCAACGGCTAATGCAAACCCGAAGGATCACATTAACCGTTGTTGCCCAGGGAGCACCGGCCCGTACCGCTTCCGATGCCACCGGACGAATCCGAGCAACAAGGGAAACAGACGGGCACACGAGGAGGTTCCTGACGCCCACCTAAAACTAAAACATTATCTAAGTTAACTAAAACATATTATTTTAAGTACTAATTTCATATTTTTAAATATAAATTGCTTAAAACGATCTTAGCCTTTGCCTGGCTGATTTTACACGTTCAGATAACTCTTTTAGAAGTATTATATCGAAGCAAGGGACACAATATTGATATTCGTATTTGCATTTTCGTGTAAAGGTACTTGTAATATTTATATATATTTGTTATTATTTATTAAATACCCTTGTATTAAACAAATGAAGATGAATGATGTAACAGTCATAAGTTAGTTGTGTTGTTCTCAAACCAAATATCTGCACCTCAATTTACTTATATATTATAAATTAGTTCATCTTTCTTCGTTGCTGTTTAGTGTTGTTAATTATTAAAAAACAAAATTGTAATACTTAGAAAGCGAATAATGAGATCACTTTTTATACTGTGCAATAATTTAAGAACTAAGGCATTAATTATCTTCTCATTAGACTCAATGCGCTTTAAATACAAATAATAGGAGTTTTGTATATAGGATGTTACTTTTTTGTCTGATCTACAACCAAACAAGAAAATAATACCTTATTTTATCCCAACAACATGGTGGGGTTGTTGAGAAAAATATTTGAAAACCAGCCACTAAATCTTTTTCTCTGTAATCGTAATTTACCAAAATTTTAATTATATCGGGCGTTCGGTTTAAGCAATTATTAAAAAATAATAAGTGCATCGTAGACCAGTTTTGCTACGTTTTCTAATAAAATTATAGACTATATTTTTTTAGATAGGATAGTTAATAATTAAGATAATACTCTTAGATTGCTAAACTCTGTTAATAATAAGGACAGGAACAGAAAGGGAATGTATGCCCACTTAACCCAATGTTGGATGATCATAGACGATAATATAGATACATTATCTGAGGAAATCCATAAGCTGGAACAGAAAAGCAAAATTCTCTTGATTTTATACGTACATTAAACACACCTCCTTTTATACTTAGCAAAATAGATCATGATTTAATATTAAAAAAAACTAAGGATTTTATATTAAAAAATGATTATTATGATATTACACAAATATTTTTGTATTTAAACTTTTTTTAACAAAAGCAACCTATACGTCCCAGCATACAAAGTTATATAGGAGAAACTCTTCGATATGTCAATATAAGGATCACTGAACAGATCACATCTTGACAAAACGTTCATGTCAGCTAAGGAAAAGCTTTTAGTACCGCGTAAAGTACATTAAGCTATCGACATCAGCCGTACACCCATTACCAGTATTTTTAACCGACTTAAGGAAATTAAACCAAATGCAATAAAAACGAAGACAAAAAAAACGTTTTAAAAAAGGTAATAAAAACATATTTAAATATTTCACGACGCTGTTGTTAAAGTGTAATTAAGGAACAAGTATTAAAAATTTTCGATATTGAATTCTTATTATTAATACGTACCGTAGTTGTTAAATTACATTTTATGTTAGAAAACCTTTATAATAAAATTGGTGAGATTGAAATATTTAATTCTCCCATTTCTCGTTTTGACAATTGAATTAAGATCATTTTTCCTCAAATCTAACTGGTAGGGGACTATCACTTTGTAATAGTAACAGGTGAGTGCTATCCAACAATAACAAATCCTAAACCAACATTGGGCCGTCGAGTTGTTATTGAAAAGTTGTATTACATTCCTTATTATTAGTTTAAGACTTAACGTTTATTTTTATTGAGTTTAGAAACTCATTAAATTAGTATATAATTTATTAAGTTTCTTAAATCGATGTGGACCAAAAATCAGAGAAACTCATTTATGAAGTAAAAAAACATTTTGATATTTAATAAAAATTACTGCTTTAAGCCTTTTTATATACAACGGACATTATTCGTTTTTGTTTTTTATCTCTTTCATTCTCATCTTTTCTTACTACCATCTCATGTACTGTTAAACATAGGTATATTTTCATAAATTATATCAACCTAAACGTGATATAATTTAAATCTGCCATTATCCATATTATCAAATGCTTTTATAAACGTGTTCCCTAATATGCCGTCCTTACTGCAGTGTGTTTTTATAGCTTTCGTAAATATTCATCCAATTTTCCTCGTTACGAAACATTTATCGTAATTTCATTCATTCATTTTATTAATCATTTTATTATTAAAATGATATCCATCCATTAATTCACAAAGAAACGTTTCCGTACAGATTGTTTTTAAGTAATAAGATAATAATTACATTTAAATTTATATAAATATAGAATGAAAAATAAACCGATATGAGCAGGGATTGAAAATAATTATATTATTAAGTACTTATTGAAGTCGTTGCATCGGGGGACCGCTGTAGTAGCTCCTTATTTGTCTTGGTAATTTACTTACATTTTAATTTCTTCCTATTAGTGACCCCATCTGGTTACCGTCGGTGCTACTTTGGTAGCGGACCACATTAGGCTACTAGGACTGCCGGTCTCCATTTCTAAAACGGAAGCCTTCCAGTTCCATAGCACTCGAAGGGGTCCCCCTCTTTGGGTGCCTATCTCCTTCTAGGGTACGCAGGTCGCGGTGAAGACCTTAAAATTAAACTGTACTTCTTAAAACTATTCTCAAGGTTTTACTTTAATTGGTCTATCACCATTAAAAAATAGAAACTTGTAATTAACGTATAATATATTCTAGTTGTACTCATAAAGTATTTATTTATAATATTATTTTAATAGGAAGTCACTGTTATACACAATGTAAAACATTAGTATTACATAAAGTCTACACTCGAGTCCTTGCATTCTACATTGCAATGAGTTATCTCTAAAGAAACATGGTTTTAAAGAACTAGATCACTGTTAAGGGTTGCCAGTGTTAATGCAACCAAATTCGAGAAGTCACTTTTTGTGTAGTAACTTACCTTACTTAGAAATACCTTAGTATCTTTATAATCTAGCTCTTAAATTACATATTCATAGGAGACAGAATATCAAGAATGAGATGCAAAATCTATTTTGTAACTAACTAATAAGTGGCAACACTTAATTTGAAGTGGATTAATATCAAATAAAATCTGTAGAGATATGTAAATTTTTTTATCACCTACCGGTATAAATTGTGGCGGGGTGGAATTGTAAATAAGTAAATTCCATCTACAAACCTATACCATACTTCATCTAAGCGCAGTCTTGTTTGCTTGGCATATTATCTAACATACCTACGTTCTTGTCATCCCTCCACGAAATCTACATAGAGTTGACAGTCGACTAGATGTTAAGTGATGCCATAGTTCTTTTAGAAAAGGTATTATAATTACAAAATATAAAGTATATTTTATAGTACTTTTATAATATAGCCTTTTGAGTGGAAAATGTAATATTTTTATATAATAAATAGATAATGTTGTAGTGAGGTGAGGTGAGGTGAGAAAGTAGAGTATAAAGTTTTATTCGAAACATGCAATAAATAATGTTAATTGACCAACGAAGCAAAACAACATACCTTTTATTGTTTTTTTTTTTTAACCTTGATTATAAAATGTAAGTAACTTGTGTAACTGCAGTAAATCTAAATTGCAGCTTATAGCAATACGCTATTACTAAAATAAATGTTTGTATTTGGTAAATACAAGGTGGGGCAGAGGAATTCGATTATTTGAATTGGGCGCCATAAAGCGAAAGTTGCGCTTATGCAAATGAGATCGGCAGATATCAAGAGGGCAGTGCATAATGTTTTTTTCCCGCGTAAATTAGTCGCCATCATGGGGTGAACCAAGATGGAGCGAGCTTTCGCAGTCGAAGCGTATTTTTCTAATGGTCACTCAATCATTGCCACGCAACGCGCATTCCGTAAATAAGCAGAACATGCGCTACTGGAGCCCTGAAAACCTCAGACAACTTCACGAGCGGCCTCTACATTCTCAACGTCTATACAGTTTCAGTGAATTCTGAACGTTATGTCCGCATGATTCAGGAATTGTTCCTGCGAAAACCCAAAGAAATGAAAACATAAAATTTAAATGTTGCACTTGTTGTGGAAACGTAAGTTAATAAATATTTAAAGTACTTATTTTTAAATTTAATTTTTAATTTAGTAAGTTCCTCTGCTCCACCCTGTTTTATACCAAGATAAAGAACTTACATTAATTGTGATAGTGTCGCGCGATCGGCTGTGTGTATGTGTGTTGTATAATAAGTTCATATTTTTTTTGTATATGAATGAATTTATAATCAACAACTATTTATTTATTAAGTTCACCAATATTTTTTAGGAGTGACTCAGTGTTAAAATACGAAATGTTTTGCAGGTAATTCATTATTTTACGTAATTGTATTCGCCTTGATTTGGTTTGGAATTTCAGTATAGTGCAAATATATTCCAGGCTTGCTCATTGTACTGTGAAACGAGAACCAACTTGATTGAAGGTCATGATGCCGATGGTATATATTATTAATTTGGGTTATATTAATTGCTTAGATTTTAAACAATTGCTTAGTTTTTGGAACAAAATTTTGGAAAATATTTCTTTTATCTACTGTACAATAATGGCGTAAATATACATTTTTAAATTGTATTAAGTTCTCTTGGGCATCCAAATGGACTTGGCAATACTCAAATAAATTAATAAAATTTTTCATTAGCTCTTCAGGACTATAATGTGTATTAAAACATTTATTTCTTTTATTTGATTAATGTCAAAGTATTCAATAATAAGAAATCAGATATTTTGTATTACTATAAAAAATAGAGGATATTAAAGATAAACATTATGTTATTTGTTATAATAACTTAGGGTGTTTTTGTAATTAAAAAAAAAACGTTTTTACGTACTGTTTTTTGTTTTCCTCGAGTTTTAAAAGTGAATAAATACGCAAAATATATTATTACTACGTCGTATGTTTTATGTCCCTAATGGATATTAGGATATTTTTCAAGAAAAAAAAAAAAAAATATATATATATATATATATATATATATAAACCTTCATCATATATTAATTCAAAACAAAATTTAGTTTTTTTTATATAGTAACATTTACTTGATATTTGTCTTACAAAACTTTTGTCTTATATAAATATTTGCATTCATTGCAAAAAAATAACAAACGATAATTATTTTAAAATATTGGAAGCGCAAATAAATAAAAAAAATATTGATGTAAGTTCACAAAAGTTTTACGAATCAAGTCTGCAGACTAAAAAATATTCTTAGCTCATTTATGATTATATTATAAATTTTGGATTGCTACCTCTCATTAGCAGAATAACGAGACGATTTCCCTACGGTCGCAGGTGTTAGATATTATAAGATTCTACAATTAAAAACCACTAAAATAATATACTATAAAGTATTTAATCAGGCTCTGCCCACTATATATATGATAATATTATCTGGATAAGTTTAAAGAAAAGAAAGAACTAAACAAATATATCATTTAATATAACAAAATGACCCCCGGTACATGAATATAATAAATACAGTAATATAGTTATTACTGTGTAATTATTTAGACACAATTATGAATAACTTAATACAGTGAAATACCCACAATAGTTATTACACATATTATAAACAATATAAGTATAAGAATCACTTATCTTGCCAGTTGTCCAATACAGATTACCTTTAATAGAGGCTAACAGCCATATTTATAACATAATAACATCGACAGAAGCGCCAACAGCAGCTTCTGGAGATTGGTCATATTCACAACTCTAAACATCATTAATTATCTCATAATAACAATATAATAGTACATAACCATTTTAAATGTCTAGAATATTTATAACAATCTTATATCTTTCACACATTTACGGCTTACCTAATAAGATATGTAAATACAATATATTTAATATCTTCAGGCTACTTCCGATAGTTCGTCAAATCAATATCTTTTACTACTTTAATAAGGTACTAGTAATAACAATGATATATAGTTCTAAATAAGTCTAAACTCTTAAATCTATTGCTACATCAATATTTCGCATATTTATTGTCAACGGTATTATGTAGTTTCATAAATAATAATATCTTTATTTTACCTACATACAGAATTACTATATAATAACAATATTATATGTATCAATATTACATATATCTATCACGGCCATACTGACATATACTTCGCTCTCGAAGTATATACACCTTCTTATATACAGATATATATATAATATATATTACATTTTTTTGTTTTGTCAGTTGCCTAGACGTGTCAAATCCCCTTCACCCGCTGCTAGTGAGCTAGATTTGCACCAAGCAAAAGACCGACCAGCGGAAACATTCTTTTTTTTATATATTAATATACTTAAACAACATTCCTTAAAAGTAATACATTATAACATTGTTATTGTCCTACTCCTCACATTAAGAGGACAAAATAACAACGGTCGGATGCTTTGAAACAATATCAACTAGCCTCACACCTGCTGCATTGAGACAGGCTAGAACAAAGCAAAGGACTTCAGCAGTTCAGTTCCAACAAATAAAATTTCTCTCATATCCATATACTGTTATATTTCCATATAACATTGACTAAATAACATCATCGAATCATATCAAACTGATCTTTTTCATATACTGTTATAGTCCCATATAACATCAACAAAATAACAGAATCATATCAAACTAATAATATCTTTCTTATATACATACTGTTATATTATCTTATAACATCAATGTATCTACTTATTTATTATTATTTATAATAACATAAATCATAATTATAATAGTAATAATTATAAATTAATACATTTGTATATCTATTCAATACACTGGCAGATATATAAATATGTGGAGATAAATCAAATGTTACCTATAAAATTGATAAAAGCTTATTTTCGCTATCATAATCTAAAGTTTTTAATCATTTTACATACTTTATTTATAAAGAATACCTAGACCCAGAAAAAGAAAAAGAAAACCTTTTGAGCATATTATATTTTTGTTTTCGAAACTGTATAGATTATTCTGTTACGTTAAGAAAACTATTACTTATTTTTGTTTTAAATTGGCTTACAAGAAGCCTTAAAATAAAAATTTGTCTAACAGACAATACATTACTACATTTATAAAGTTCACAACTTTAGTATCTAAAAGATTTGAAGTTTATTATTCTAAGTCGGTGGACATTTTCAACAATAAGTAAAACCTTTTTAGTAGTACCACCTCATGCCGAAATACAATAATTATTATATTTTATTTTGAATCGACCAGTTCTTCAGACCATAACCTCAATTTATTATAAGTAATAACAATATTCCTTAAATTTCCTAACAACAAAAATGTTTTCTTATTTATTTAAACTTTATTGTACAACAAAAATCGGCAATTGGGGGATTTTAATGTTACCGCATTAAATACCGTGAACACACACAGATAAAAAACTACTAGGGTACAATATAAAAAAAAGGTGAAAAGCTATGACTGACATCACTATACTAAAATATAATATATTTTCTATTTAAAAATATCATAAGGTAAGAATCTTGAACATAAATCTTACATACAATGTACTATATACTAAAATAAATACAAACTACAATTAAAATTTATGAATTATGAATTAAAATTAGTAACCCTATCAGATCTCGTTAGATTAATGGAGTTGTAAATATATTTATAGTTTTTCGTCTAGGTAGAATAAATTCTTGGACGTTTAAGGCTTTGAGCGGCTTCATTGCACTTCAAGATCTAACAGGATCAGAATTGTCTAATGTTTTCATTGGACAATTAAATTACATTATATATAATACAACAGTAATATATGTATAATATATACTACAATAATAATGATATATTTAGGATAATATATATAAATAATAATATTTAAATAATAAAATTTAAATATTTATGTTTTATGATTGTTAAAAAATACTGTTTTTTGGTAATATCCATAACCGATTTAAACCTTCTACCAACTGTTCGGCCAATCCGACACGTTATTAGAGTATTTAACAATAAATACGTAGAAACGTAACGTTACACTTGCACATTATATCTCCAAATTTTTTTAATCCAAATGCTAAGTTTGTTGTCTCATGATTGTTACGATGATACTTTTGGTTTTTATTTATTTACAGCACTAGGTTAACAATGACAAATTCATTAAATATCTAAAACCTTGGTAACCTACGTTCTCGTAAAGTGATAAGAATGATATATAATAAATTATCGACGAATGAATTTGGCTGTATCGTTTATACATTAAAAAACGATTATTTATAGCATTGTTATCGCTGTTAGGCTTAATCTAAAAAGCAAATAAGTACGCCGGGTTTCATATAATTAATACAAAATATTTAGCTACCGGCACAAAGTACTAGTAACCAATACATCCGAGTATTTTTGAAAACATTACACTTTTTGGTACTCCCAAATTTGTCACAGATAAAATATTTTTATCGTTTGACCGAGTATCTATTTTAGAACGTTGTAGGTACTTTTTGTTCTTACGATTTTTTTTTTTACTTTACAATTTAAATAAAAATAAGGTAAACAAATTGTAGGCCGTTTTAACACTGCTAAAGATGCCATTTTGGTATTAACATCAGATATACTACCACACACTAATTCAAAGAATTGTTATTCACCAAAAGTTAATTTTGTACAACACAATCACTATTTTTTTTCAAGCATACTCACAATGAGAGTCCGCTTAAACGAAAGTATACAGAATTGCTTCTTAGGTTGTGTCCGATGTTTTCTTTTACGTTTCATGAGTTTTCTCATGACCTTCCCCTTGTAATGTCCCCATATTTGAATCACAATGCAGACCCCTTGAAAGGCTTTCGTAGTAACAGTTGCCATTGCAACAATGGCTCCAGTCAATTCTTCAGCCAAGGCATTCCTGGTGCTGCACCAAAATTCAGCGCCCAGATAACTCCTTGAATCGGAGATGGCAGTGTAGCAAATTTTTCAGTTCTATAAAAAAATATAGAAATTAATATTATTATAATTCCTGTGTCCCGGACGTGCTAGTTCCCGATACTCCTCAGAGTCGACGAGTTTCAACGTCACAAAACTCGGTAACACGGGATGCAATAAGATCCACAGTCTCGTTGTCCTCTCCTCGGATCTCTTTTGAGAGACTCGAACAACGCCACCTCAGCCAGGTGTTTCGCCTTTGTGATCTCCACTCTGGCGTCTGTTGTACTAGCGTCTTAAATACGCCATGTCGAACCGCGAGATGGCACAGAAGTAAGTCCCGAACGAAGTAAGATCTTCAATGTTTGCTGATCCTCAGCCCTGGAAGCTTCACCAGTTTTTTCCGTGATCCAGTTCAATCAGCTTCAGCTTTATTATCGATTCTCCATCCGATGCATCACAGGCTCGACACTGCACTGGCGGGAGTCATACTGGGTCCGCAGACTCAGCTGGCATGGCTGCGGTAATGCAACCGCTCGGTCCCTATCGCCATGACAACGCCGAATGGTGTAGTTCATACTTAGAATACAAACCGTGAATTAAATTTAATTCGTAAACCACTTCGTAATTAGAAATCACTCCGCTGTTTCCCAAACTACGCCTGGACATCGTAGAGGTGATGGTACTTCGACGTATATAGCGATGGCGGCGTGATTTTCCCTGTGAATTAGGTTTTCAACATATTAGTAAAGTTTTAATCACACAAAATGGAATACAACAAATTAACAAATAAAATAACAACAATGAGGGTATCTTAATTTTTTCGATAAAATATAGTTTCGGCAGTCAAACTGTCGATACCCAGGACCGGGATGATTCCACTTCTGATGATAGATATTATAAGATACTATAATTAAAAACCACCGAATTAATATAGTATAAAGTATTTAACCAAGCTACTTCACACTATTATTATGATAATATATTTTAATGCATCTGGATAAGTTTAAAGAAAAGAAAGAACTAAACAAATATATCATTTAATATAACAAAATGACTCTCGGTACATGAATATAATAAATACAGTAATATAGTCATTACTGTGTAATTATTTAGACACAATTATCAATAACTTAATAAAGTGAAATACCCACAATAGTTATTACACATATTATAAACAATATAAGTATAAGAATCACTTATCTTGCCAGTTGTCCAATACAGATTACCTTTAATAGAGGCTAACAGCCATATTTATAACATAATAACATCGACAGAAGCGCCAACAGCAGCTTCTGGAGATTGGTCATATTCACAACTCTAAACATCATTTATTATCTCATAATAACAATATAATAGTACATAACCATTTTAAATGTCTAGAATATTTATAACAATCTTATATCTTTCACACATTTACGGCTTACCTAATAAGATATGTAAATACAATATATTTAATATCTTCAGGCTACTTCCGATAGTTCGTCAAATCAATATCTTTAATAATGTACTAGTAATAACAATGATATATAGTTCTAAATAAGTCTAAACTCTTAAATCTATTGCTACATCAATATTTCGCATATTTATTGTCAACGGTATTATGTAGTTTCATAAATAATAATAACTTTATTTTACCTACATACAGAATTACAATATAATAACAATATTATATGTATCAATATTACATATATCTGTCACAGGCTAGTTCCGTAGTTATTTAAAGTTATTATTTCTCAATAATATTAATATAATTCTAATACTTGGGTCTTGGTAATCAGGTAAATTTCAACTCGGTAATTTATGTTTCTGGAGCTCTTCTTAGTTACTAGGACCCTGGGAGCTCATTTTGATTATAATGGAATTCTATATTGTCGTACAGAAGAAATTACAGAAAACTTAAATCTAAAAATTGGTTGAGAATTATTTATATGCTAATCTCAGTTGAAAGTATGAGTGACAGGAGAATGATTAATTCCCAGTCGTCACCACTTGAGACTATCGTTAATTTGTGCCTAAATTGAAATAAATATAAAATGCAGAATAAGCTTTAAATATTTTTTAAAAAATTAACTTTTAAATTGGTGAGAATTTAAGGTTCTTAAAAGAGTAAAAAAGTAAGTACATGATTAAACAGAGTAAAAAGAAAATATTTACTCTATCCTCTTTGGTTTACGGATCACGTTTACTTAAGCGTGAAATGGATAGACACTTTGTTTGTTCTCAAAATTAACACGTTTTTCCTTATTTTGCATTTATTTAGGCAAATAATAATTCGAATTAATATTCCATCAAAACAAAATCTAAAATGATTGTACTAAATAACTTATGCTCCTGAAAAGTAACTAAAACTGAAAAAGGAACACATTAATTAATAAGCTGTTTCATGTTTCTCTAGTCATTACGTAATTTCCTTTGTACAACCTAAGGAGTTAATAATAATGTATAGGATACGATGTATAGTATTAGTAATTTATAGGATACGATGACTTATTTTTTTTTTAATATTGGTAGCAATAACTTTCTCAACATCAAATATGTTCAACGGACCAGTGAAGATTGGCGTTTACAATAAATCCAAAAATAGTACTTGCATACTTATTTCTTTGTAAAAGCCTTCATATTGTTAACACGTGTACATATTTGACTACCAGCAATTACGTTCCGTTTGAAATTGTTTATAAACGTTATTGGTCACTTTAAGTTAATGTAAATGTTGAATTAGTACAAAATAGGCTTAAGATGTTGTAATAAATTAGTAAGGAAAAGTGCTACTAATATTTAAATTTGTCTATTGCTAAACTAATTAGTTTCTTAAACTAATTAACAAATTTCTTAGAATTCTTACAAAGGCAAACTTTTTCAATTTGTTTATTTTGAAACATTATATTTTCTATTTAACATAATTTCACTTAAACACATTTGTACAGTAACATTTCGTCACAAGCTTACATGAAATGTATGTGAGCGATATTTATTGTAACAATATCGTATATTATTTACACTATTTGAGAAATGTTTGTGATTTATTACATTGCAACTCCGGGTTTTAGGAAATGTATGTTTGTTAAAAGACGTGGTAGTATAGTGATTGTAGTAATTCTAAATATTATTTTTTTTTGTCAATTGTTGATTGAATTGAACTTGTTCATGTAACGAAATCGACTTTTTTATTATTTTCCAGTTGCACAAATATTTACCTAACAGATACGAATCTCAAAACCTGAAAAAGTGATTTTTTCCATGTTGCTTTTATTCTATTTTAAGAGTTATCGCTCGAGAGCAAAATGAGTTAGTAACCTGCATGTAACATAAAACACGTGTGAAAACTCTTACGAAGCGTCTATGCCGATAAAAGTAGAAAAGTATTAGTATTTACAATGGAAAATATTTTATATTTATTTACATATACAGGGTTATTTGTAATTAATTGGCCACCTCTTGCCTTTTTATATCAATCCCAACAATATTTGTTTAACATTTTTTTTAAATTAATGTTTTTAAAATTTTAGTTTCTCTATTCGCTGGCCATCCCACGCCGCACACTCCTCCACAGGGTGTGACACAGTGGTGATAGCAGGGGGTCGCCTCTTTCCTCTTCACCTTGTGCAGATACCGGACAAGGCGTAACATTAGCCTTCTACGCCTACGCGACGTTCCAGCGCTCCTGACCCGATCGGTCTGCACCCATCACGCCACAACAAAATTCCGCCTTTACTACTCGGCATAAGATCAGCATGGGCTCACAGGATAACCTACCTGAGCGTCATCATGCACACATAATTGTCCATGTCGGCCCAGGTAAAACACGCCAAGGTGAGGGCACAAACGTCTCCAAACAGCTCAGAAAAAACCATCGCTCGAAACTACCAACAAAAACCAAACCAAACATTCAAAAGTGCTACGTGCACCCGCATCTTTCTGACATGGCACTAGTGACACTCTTTAGCCACCTCACAGCGCAATCAACAAATACAAACCACTTAGAATAAATATATAATAAGACCAGCGGTCGGGCCGCCTTGGTGCGTGTGAATTACGAAACTATCGCGTGATACCCACACCGTGAGCCCCGATCAGCACATCAGCACTACCGCCGAGAAGTTATTCCGCCGAGCCAATACCCCGGATCAAATCCAGATCACCCTCGCAACCCGGCATACTGATTCCTCTACCATATGTTGCCTTTTCCATAATAATCAACCCAATGTAGACTCATAATACTACTAAACACACATTTTTAATTATCGGTATTTAAAATAACATTTAGCGATACAAGTATACCTGAATATACTTATAGCCTGATCATTATGCAAAATCACTTTTTTTTTATTATACACTAATTCATTGTACAGAGACCCAAACTAGAAATTACAATTTCTGTCACTGGATTATGAAAACAATAATTATCACCAAATTTAACAAATAGACAGAAAGAAGCTTTAAAATAATGTACCTAGTAAGTAATATAAACCTATACTTGTTAAAAAATGTATTTCTTTAAGTAATTATATTCAAGTATTTTGTTTTCTTAGGCCAAATTAAATAGAGGCAGTGAATATTAAAATGGCATAAAAGATTTAGTTTTAAATTGATTGCATACTCTTACTATAATTATATTTTTTTTATTCTATATATTTTTTAGTTTTATTTTATATTTGTTTGATACTCTCTGTTATTATGATAAATATAACAATTAAATAGTATAAACAATGAAGATAAGCTTACATTAAATTTATCCAGATTTTTACCCATTCCTAAATCCAGAGATTTCCAATTTCTAAATTCTACATTTGTAAATCTAGAGATATCTCAAAACCTTGACGGTTCACCAAAATACCAATTAAAAAGGAGGTTTGTGGGCAATATCAGCTTGGCGGGGACCACAGGGATTTGTGGATGGTTATTCCTTTGATGTTGCGTAGGAAAGTCGTACCTTTGTAAGAAATTTATAACGTGAATATTTCAAGAAGCTATTTTATACGATCCTTGTAACCCATTTTAATTTATCGAGCCCCATAAGGTGTCTTGACTTACTTGATTACTTTATTACAGAAACTTTAATTTGATGAATCGTCGTCATATGAAATAAACCTTTTAAAAAATAAATTAAAGTTAATCTGTAAGATTATTAAATTGAGAAACAATAGTTTGTTTTTTGTTATTCGAACAGACAATAATTTAGATTTAATTAAAATATTGCACTAAGTTACAGTCAGAGCTTATGTTCCTGGACTTTAATAAGTCTAATTACATTTGTTATCACTATGTTGATTGTATCGAATCTGATTTTAAACGTTATTAATATCTTATGTTAATTTATGTTAAATATAATTTTAAATAATTTAATTTCAGAAAGAAACTATTAATTTACCAATAGTCTGTCTAAGAAAATTGTTAAAGACTCTAAAAACGCAGTCAACTTATATAAATTCATTAAAAAAAATTGTTAATGCTACTTATTCATTTGAAAATATTTTTGAATTATAAATAGTATATTTCTTATATTCTAGAGGCTTTGAAAATGCAAACGCCACGTCACCGTCGCGCCTGCCAATCTACTTCTGGAAGCAACTGCGAACATCTCTGAAGCGTTCATACACTAGCTTGTTTAGATAGAAATAGATTTTATTTAATTTTATTTAATCTAGATTTTGTGTAATCTTTTTTAGCAGTTCAGGTTTTTAGATTTAAATAAAATGAAACTTTGATTTGTTTCTAAGCAGTTTTTTATATATGAAATTACAATGCAATGATTCTGTTTAGTTTTCCTATTAATATATGACAACTTGGTGAAAGTGTAAATATATAGAATATCAGTAACTTGTAACAGCACTTGTTTGGAAAATAGCTTAAATCTTTGCTAAGTAATCGTAGCCAAAGTCTGTCGACTCGCTTCATTAGAGTTGATTTATTACTCACCTCTTGATTGTTGACGTGCGGTCAGCTGATGGAAGTTTGGATTAATATATTATTAAGAATAGTAAATATTTACTTATTTTAGCTTGATTTCTTTATTCGCAAATTTAAAAATATATGCATAAAAAAGTTATATTCAAACATATTGCAGGAGCATCACACTATAACTAGTATTATATGGTTATCTAAATATTTGTTCCGGAAAGTAAGTATTCCATGGCGCCCTCTGTACTGTATAACTTGTACTTAATAAACACATAAATTAATGATACAGTATATAATATGAGTCACAGGACGTTTATATAACATGCTAAAATATAACCTTAATAAAATGAAACTCATGACCATTACGTCATGAGTTTCGTTTTATGTCTTATGTTATATTCATATCTAACTTTATACGTTTAGCAGACATTCATACATTAAATAAATGTCGACTCGCTATGAAACTTTCAAGATCCTTGAATAAACCTAAAATCCGTTAAATGATAAAATCAATGCATCGTTGTTATTTGTGATTGAAAATAAAGTATTTTCAATCACAAATAATATTAGTAAAAATAATACTAATAAAATAATTACTTACATATTGTTAAATTAAAATAATTTTTTTTGTGATACATTTGTTTGGATATATGTCGTGAATTTTACTTATTATCGATTATTTTTCGATTTGTGTTAAGCTTAGAGAAAAAAATATTTTTTATTTTTTAACTTCAACTACTGCTTCCTATTTACCCGGTTTTATCTTTAATCACCAACGTAGTGTAAAGGATGAAGAAGGACATAGACATGTATTTCAAAAATGTATACTAAAGTCATTTAGAGAGAAAGAGCTAGTTTAAAAAATTCAAGATTTGTCTGTAAATCTCTATTGTGAAAAAAATTATGGACCTTTCATGGATCTGCCCTATAACTTAGACCTAGGAAACAAATATTGACAAAAACACTTCTAGAGTGAACAGGGAATGATTAATTGAGTGTAACGATGCAATGTTCTCTTGTTTATTTCAGTTTTACTCAACTTAACGGTGAACGAGATTGTTGTTTGTTTGTCTCTTTTACCTTTTACACGATTTTCCTGCTTTTGGAGATTTATAAGAAATTCCACTGAGTATAAATGGTAACAAATCATACAAGCTGGGAATTTCTCTCTTAATTCTTACTATATAGTACTTAAGAAATAATATATTTAGATTTACTAATCGTTTATCGGTTACTGTTGTTATGTTTGAATTATAGATTACTGTAATAAAAATGGATCAGACGAACAAATATCGTATTCTTTTATGGTGATGGACTTTGTTATTATGACAGTTATGGAAAGGTTGTTCTGACAGCTTTATACATTAACGATATACTCGCGTATCCGATATGAGTAAAAAGATGTACATATTGATAACATGCCTAAGGCTGAATTGTAATGCATGCAACTACTACTTTTTATAGTATACTCATTTTCATTATAAACTTTATTTAATATATATATATATACTAAATGTGATAAAATGTATTTTTTTCTAGTAAAATTCAAAATATCTTTATTCAAGTAGCCATTTACATGCACTTTTGAATTGTCAATTACATTAAATTGGCCAGTATAGTCTGTCTGTGACTAAGCTATCACCAGCTTGGAATGCTAAACTGCTGAACTGCTGTAGAGCTATCCAGAAACTCAACAGTTGCTCTTTTTAAATGAAATTTAACAAAGTTTGACTTATACTTTATTATGTTAACCCTGCAAATGAGTCAATGACCCTTGTTCCACACATATAGTAAGAATTTATTTAATAAAATACTTTTGATAACAGATTTAAAACTTAAAAAAGGGAGATCTAAGATATCTTGTAGAATTTTATTATATTTGCGTACACTCAAGCCCATGAAGGATTTGTTGACTTTTTGAAGTCGAAATGTAAGCGTTACGAACCTATTTTAATTTCTTGTATTGATAGTATGTCTGTCGCTGTTTTTTATTTTATATAAGCATTTAAATTTTGGTATATATAGAAAGTTATTAAAAATGTATTGAGAAGCGACGGTAAGAATACCAATTTCTTTAAAAACATATTTTAGGAAATCTTTAGCTTTTAAGTTACAAATATTCCGTATAGCTCTTTTTTGGAAAATAAATATATAATTAATTTAGCCGTTAATGTCGGAGCCGGATTAATGTCTGTTATTTGTCTTATTTTTTAATCGCAAAGACGGCTGAGCTGAGTTTGCCTGCCAGTGTTGAGAGATGGGGGTTCCACTGGAGCTTTCTATGTAAAGTTGTTGAGTCAGTCAGTTCTCACACTTCTACATAAACTTCTCAATAAACTACAATTTTGACTTTGTAAATTAGGAAGTGTAAATTCCATGCATTTAGTTTTCTTAGTACTTAAGACCAAATTATTAATTTCTAATGAATAAAGAACACGTGACAGAGCACTGTTCACTTTGTCAAAATTAGCTTTATTACGATCAATTTAAAAAATAAGCGAGGTATTATCAGCAAAAAATACAATGTCACATAGTTCTTTTACGTAAAAGGGTAAATCATTAATAAAGTATCATTAATCATTAGTAAAGTAAGAATAAGAAAGGGCCTAGAATAGATCCTTGTGGAACACCCATTTTTAGGTGAGATCTAACCGATTTACAATTATTTACATCAACCGTCTGAACTCTTTGATTCAAGTAAGAGGCAATAAGATCAAGTGCAGCACTACGCACACCATAGTGATTAAGTTTGTATAGTAATGTTTGATGGTCCACTCAATCAAAGGCTTTATATAAATCACAAAACACTCCGATTGCATTCTGTGACCTCTCCCATGCGTCGTAAATATGCTTAAGAAGCGCGGCACCCGCATCAGTTGTTGATTTGCCTTTGGTGAAACCATATTGTTTACTATGCATGATTTCATTGCTATAAACAAATTCTGACATTTGGTTTAGAATATTTTTTTCGAAGATTTTACTTAAAGTAGGTAAAATAGAGATAGGTCTATAATTTCCGGGTTCTAGTCTATCTCCACTTTTGAACAAGGGAACTACTTTACTATTTTTCATTAAATTTGGGAAAGTACCGGTTTCAATACATTTGTTAAAAATTAAGGGTAATTGTGGAGCGGTATCATTTATAATACTTATTAGTAATTTTACTGACCGTCACCGGTTTTTTTCATATTTAGATTTCTAAAAGTTTTAACAATTTCATATGATATAACAGATTTAAAAACAAAACATTTATTACTGACTCTTACGTTATTCATTAATTCGACGATTGCATCAAATAGTGAACATTTTAAATTATGCATGACTGATACAGGAATTTCGTTAAAAAAAAAATAAAAATAGGCGCCACATTTGAATCTGAATTTATTTCAATGTTATCATTTTGTTTAATTAGTAGGGTTAGGAATTAGCATCCCTAGTTTTTCCAGAAACACTAGACAAAACATCCTAAGTTGCCTTTATTTTATTTTCTGAGTTTAAGATTTTATTTCTTATATAAATAGACTTAGCTTGTACGCAAACGTTTTTAAATATTTTAGAGAAATTCCTAACTTTATTCAAGAACATCGATCTTGATTTCATTGCCTCTCACCATATAAATCATATAAATTATCTCTTTTGTTATATATTTCCAGTCACTAATTTTAAGTTTTGGGTATGTATTTTGTTATAGTTTTTGGTTTAAAAATATTATTAAATCCTTGTAACAAAAAATAAAAAACGTTATTATATAAATAATTTGGATTATCATCGGTCATGTCTACTTTACCCACTTTTTGTTCAACAGCATTCTTAAATGAACTTAAATTCATCATTACCGTTTCTTAATAAATGTTACGGCGGCATCAATACAAGTCGCGGAAATACTAGTAATGCAAGTAGGTTCAGAAAAGATGTTCAATAAGTTAAGAGGCTTACACAAATTTAATAAACGTACACTAGACGAAGTTACTTGTAATATATCTACATCGAAATTATAACACACCATCATGGACTTGTTTCTTGACAAAGCTTAGTTAAAATATCCTCCATTTTGTTTTCAAATTCATCAAAGTTACCATAGGAGGATCATAAATCTATTATAAAGACCAAAACATTGTCATTATATTGCTGTATTTTTAAATCCTGTCGTGTATCCTCTAGACGCAATCCCGAATATAACTTTTCAAAAAATATGTTTTATATTTAACAAACACTATACGACATTATTATTTTAATGTCATGGTTTTTCATTATTTATTAGAGATATATTTTTGGTTTCACATATTAAATCCAGAATACTTTAAAAAACAATTTGTTCTATACGACGATGAATGGTAAAAGTTAAACAGCTTAATAGCTTTTAACATATAAAGCTATTATAGTAAGTAAGCTTCCAAAAAGCAATGTTACGACTAAAGCAATTTTATCATTTGAGCTTTGATAGATGGCAGCGAAGTGCAAAAATATAGCTTTTGTCACTGTCGTCGTTCATTTGCAGTAGTAGAAAAAACATAATATAACTTAACTCTTAAATCAGCCTCTAGTTAAAATCATAATCAAAAATTATTCATTTCATGAAAAAGTTTTACACTTATTTAAACCCGTCAAAATGAAACAGATATTGCAAATAAATTATAAAAATTTTACCTTTGCCACTCTTTTTATCTGCAAATTACAGATTTTTTATTACAGAACAGAGACTAGGTCTTATGATAATCTATATAATCCTTAATCATATATGTAGTAGGCCTTGTCGTGCAGTTTATTCTTTACATACAACTCGATTTTTTAAAGTGAAAGTTTTATGTTTAATTGAATTTTAAAGTAATTAATAAACTTGAATTTTTTAAAGTATAAGTTTGTTCTTATGAAAAAATAAAGCCAAAATTCTTCCAATCCACACCAGGCCAGCAAAGTTTCATAAGTCATTTTAGGTACGATGTATCCATTTTTATAATAAAGTCCCTGCAGAAATTCAAAAACTTTCACTTTCAAAATTTGGTTATTGTCAGGTGCCAGAGTACACATAACTATAATAATAATAATAATATCACAGGACAAATTACAAACATTGATCTAACCCCTGAGTAAGCAAATTATTTGCTCGTGTTAAGTGAGTTAGACAACGATACAAATACATAGAAATACACATTATAAATACTGAAGATATATAAACGACCAAACCCAGTAATACAGACATATATGCTCGACACATACATGCCTGTCCCTGTTGGGAACCGAACCGAGAACATTAGGCCGCTATACGTTAGGCGTCTGCGCTAACCAGACGACCAACGCTCGTATTTTTTTTTAATTTTGTCAAAGTTTTTGTGAATGTACTTTAAATTATCAAATCAAATTATTAATAATTTTTAACTTAAGATTGATAGTTAAATACTTTATTGCATTTTAAAATGATAAACAGATAAAATAATTTATATAATTAATCTATATACTTTGTGCAATAGGTGGAACATGCTGCGATATTGCTAATAGCATTAATAAGGAATTCTTTAGGTAGATTATTTAGCAGTAGCAGCAAGAAGATAGAGTAAATGCTTATATCTACTAGTTATATATAATACAACAATATTATAAATTTTATACATAGCTACGGTAATATATAAGTAATAATATTATTAGGAAAATAAAATAACAGACATCATAATTGATATGTGATTTTTTTGTATTTTAAAATTCAAGGATTCTACTTTCTTTATATTTTGCTTTGAATCCAATAAGGAAAATTGCGATAATATATGTTTTACTAAATAATGTATCCTCTGTATAAATATTGTTATTTATATTAATGAACGTGATTTTTTTCAGTATTTATGTTACCTGAAAATATTTTTTTCATCGTTAAAATGGTCACATGGTTTATCACATATACATACACTTAGACTTGGTTGCGTATGTTTTACTTCTTTTAAGTTGCATTTATTGAATTTTTGCAGTTGCAGTTATTGAGCCAAGAGGCTAAAAAGCAGATGATATAAACGTACAAGCTAAATTAGTGTTTGCCCATCATAAATGTAATAATTTGATTTAAAACCCTATAAAAATATTTTTATTAATAAATGCTATAAATTGAATACTTTTAAAATATAAACATGAACATATTTCGTTATATATAAACGAACATATTCTATCATATTCTCCTAAAATTAAAAATATATATATATATATTTTTCATTCTTTATCTTTAGTTTACAAAAATACAGTATTCAAAATATAAATCATCTTATATTAATTAAGTATACTAAGATACTCCTTGTTAAATACAAGTATACGAAAGGAAAAATGTAAATTCAATATTCGACACCGGAGCTCTGCTTGTCACTTCAGTTGTCTTTTAGTATTTCGCTTCCTTTCTACACGAGCTATGTTATGGATAAAAACTGTTTGTATATATTTTTTCTATAATTGTAGTAATACAACATTTTTTGATATTATAATAAACATTGTTTATTTTTGAAAGTAAGAAAATAATCTCACTTATTTAAAAAAAAAATAATATCAATATTGTGGTGCGCTTGGATCGCATTGTGCATAGCATTAGATTAAAACTCTGGAGCTTAATGGTTTTAAGGGTTAGCCTTTTTTTAGCACATGATGTAGAATATAGAAATCTGCAAAAAAAACAATCGTAACTCACTTTTTCAGACTTGACAAAGAGCTCAATTTTAAATCACATTGATTTTTCTTAAGTCCAAACGCTATCAATCTTGTAAATATAAATTATGTTAACAAAATAGGTGTTTAATTATTTTTCTTGACACAAATAACATTTCACGATATAAACTTTATATAACGATCATATTACCTACTCAAATAATTGTGTGTATACAGTTAATATTTGTATATTCTTCAAATCACACTTTATCACTGTGCCAAAATAAGCCTTATATTGTTATAAGCCTTTAACATGAACATTGTTAAAGTTATTTATTGACCCGCTGAAATGTTATTTTTTATCATGAGAAACACCCCTCCGAAAGCGTCAGATAATTATATTTTTTTTGTTCAAATGCTGTTTTTTTGTTTCCAAAATTAAACTGAACTAGACATAATCTGATTATATTATCTTTTTGGTTGCAAAAAAAATATAATTTATAAATGTTACAATATTCCGAAATATTACAATATTTTCTTCACAACTTTTAAAATGCCGTTTTCACGATTATGCCTATTAAACGGTCAACTAAATATTTTGTAATTTGAACGACTAAGTCTTACAATTCTGTAGTCTAGAGCCTTACTAACTAACGAAATAGATTTAATATTCAATTTCAACTTATTAATTAGCTTTCAAATAGTGCACATATTCCTAATTATGATTTTTGTTGTCGTTGTATATTATGGCGTAGTTAGGGTATGATTATTGGCGCAATGCGCTATCATACTGATGTATATCAAGTCAAAAGACTTTATAAAACACACTTTACAGTATAAATGGTTAGATACATGTAAGCCAACCATTTATGTATAAAAAAAATAACATTTTGAATTTGAGTTTCAGAATAATACACATAAAAATTTATAAAAGGTAATACTCATTTATCTATCATGTGGTAGTAATTTACTAATTAAAGCAGTACGCATTAATTTCAAGCAAATGAAATGATTAGCATTGTTGAAACAATGATTTTTAATATTACTTCGATCTTTAATTTTTAATCTTTATTTAATTTTAAAGTTTTTTCATTTTTTTGTTTCTAATAACTAAAATAATTTGCATTGTAGCAAAAAAATCTTTTAATATTCTTCTTTTTATGTTTAATGTTTAGTTCCGTCCCATTAAAAATACTTTATTTAAAATTACAAATTATGTTATAACTAAAATGACGACTGCTTGCTCGATATTAGAAAATAAGAATGACAATTATATTTAAAATTAATTATAATGAAATACAATTATGCGAAGTGCAGATTCAGCTTAAGGATTGTTATAAAATTATAATTAAATAATACATTTGTATAAAGTGAAGATTTAGCTTTTTGATTGTTATAATTCCCGGATTCTGATACAATGGAATGTACATATTGCACCATCGCTTGCTAAGCGGCTGTTAGTCATATTTATTTATAATAATTTAAATGGTAAATACATTGGAATTTACATGTTTTAGTTCATAAGTTTCAACAGTAGCGCCACCTACATAATTAATTATGGAATATTATTTAATATTTACTGTTAAATGTTTTAAGAATTAGAAGCATAGAATATTTTAACATAATGTTTAATCTTTTATTAATTATTAGAACTTATTATAAGGTATAAATAATATCATCTGTAAGTTGGTTATGAAATTGTAAATTACCCTCGCCTAAATATTATAGTGTTAAAATATTATAAAACGAGTTGTAAGGGCTGCTCTCGCCCATTCTATTACAAATGGTTGGATATTAAACATTGAAGTGCAAGTACTGTGTATTACTAAAACAAGTCTTAACAAGTCAGAAGTGTTCGACCGCTGTAGTATTACGCGCCACGTGTCTATATACACCGTTCGCAAGATATCCTGTCCAAGAATGCTGATGAAGATGGAGTGCTGCCACTGCCGTTGAAAAGCCACGAAAATAAGAGACGACGTTAAAGTTACGTCTAAGAATGCTGATGAAGATGGAGTGCTGCTGCCACTGCTGTTGGAAAGCCACGAAAATAAGAGACGACGTTAAAGTTACTATTTGGGCTTTCTCCGAGTGCTGCTGTAGTAACCTCAAGCGACAACGAGTCGTAGATTTAAAATGATATTGCAAGTGCGTAAGTTTTTTTTTTTTCTTAATACCCACGTTTTGCCATCTGCTTAGCAGGCTAATTATCTAGCTAGTTATTCGGCAGCATGCTCAATATAGCATATTAATAACTTTGTAGCTTGAAGTTAATAGCACTACTATTAAATTCTATTCATCATATATATCATATTCACTATTAACCATATCCTGTTAAAGTTCAATCATATGCGAAATACAATAAGAGCCTGAATATTTACCAAAACTTTACAGTGCTACTAATACAATATCTCTCCATACATGTTTACATCGCTTGGAGCCTTTGGTGAAGACTTACGTCGGAGATGGAAAACTCTAAACTACTATTTGACTGCTAATCTGGAAGGGAATTCGTTGCTGTATTATGAAAATCAACAACATATCAACATCACCTACAGCTACTGGAAGAAGCGGTCAACCAAGTACTTTCTTCCTGATCGCGGGATGGCAGTGCAAGCAAGCAGCACTATACAACGATGGACCTGAATACAACGACAAGGTGACAGACAAAACTTTATTATAAGAAACTAGCCCTAGAAAAGTTTTGCATAATTAAGTGACCATGTAATTTATAATATTATTGTTACTACGTATACCAACTTTCAAAGCTTTTAAGACCCAGTTGTAGGTTAGAGACGCGATTTTTTTTTTCTTTGCTTTTATTAAGTTACTAGCTGTAGGCCGCGGCTCCACCCGCGTGTAGGTCGCTTTTCGCGTAATCTGTGGAAACTACAATTATCCAGACCTATAATAGACTTATAGTTAATTCTATAGTATCCTATTCAAGTGGAAATTTTATCTATATAGGCATTACATTGCTACGATATCAAACTGAAAATAATAACATACATCTACATCACACACACACGACCGGGAGATTATTCAGATATACGTATTAAAGCATATGGATTCGAAATATTATGTTTTTGACAATATAAGTATAGATATAACTGACGCGGTAGTTGAGACTTTGAGACTTGCAATATAAAAGTAATGTTAGTATTTTAGATTACGATTTAGGCTTTAATGTCTTTATATATGACATAGAAGTGAACACTCTCAATGAAGGGGTAATATTCGTTTTACAAAATGTATGTAGGTTATTTAAAGAACGATTTCTTAAAAAAAAGAGTATATTCAGTTGTAAATGATTAAAATATAAAACCCAATATTAAACAAAAAGAAAAGGAATAACGTTAGATATTTATATATATATTTTTTTAAAGTAGCACTTAACATCATAAAACTATTTTCAAATCGTAATGATCCTTTTGTTTAAGATAGTAAATAGTAAGTAGTTCCTTATAGTATATGGATATATATTTACACAATATGAATAGATGAAGTATAATTTTAATTTATACAGATTAAAATGTAGACTTGTCTCCTTTCAGAGAAATTAAAATTCTAGAATATCCTATAGATAGACTTAAATAAATATGACTCGGTAAATATTACACTCCATAAATTTGGTAGGGTCAGATCTAAATGGCCTTGAGGACCGTATGGAAATATTTTGCCAATGCTTTGACGCTATAAGGGGTAGATTTAGATATGTTTACATTTATTAAATAGGTAAAGATTTGAATTCACGATATTATTTTATTACTTCTGCAACTATATTTTATTTTGTTTTGCTAAAACTACTCCATAGATCTTAAAATATTTATATTTAATTTTGAATTTGTAAGTTTAGCATCAGGTTTCGATAGACGTCCACGAGGATAGGGTTATGCCATATCAAGTGGAGACATTAAATTTTATGGAACCCAATAATATCTGTTTTGAGAAGTTTCATTGGTTACTTTCATAAATCAAATTTGCTTTAAAAAACCATTTTTTAGGTGGGTAAAAATAAAGTTTAAAAACGTTTAAAATCTGAACCGGTACTGTCTAAATATAATCCCGAACTAAACAGACTAATTCAATAATAACGCGTATGAATATGAAGCAATGATACTGGTATTTATTACTAAAACATATTTCTATTATCTTTTATTTGACCGTTCAAATTATTTACTGAGTGTTAAGTTCTCAGTAGTAGGTATCTGTACGAATTTATGATCTTAAATTTTGAATCGATTATTGAAAAGGTAAAACGCAATAGGTATTCCGAAATGAATTCGTTAGAATCGATAAATTATTTCAGAATGATGATAATATAGGTTTAACATTTAGATCGATTTTAAACTACACCAATAAACGCGTACATTTCGTATTAAATTGTAAAAAAAATAAAGCAAGCAATTAGGTCTTCTAAATCCCTATTAAAAAAAAAAAACTTTAAACGATATGCGTGGCACTCGATTATTTAATTTCCGATAGTATGTTAAAGAAGAAAAGAAATAACTACGATGAATTATCTTACACGCGTTTTTGAACTGTCAAATCGAGGAATTATATAAATCCACAGTAAAAGTTTTACTAAACAAGAAATAATTGCATACCTAAACAATATACCATAATTGACAGTTCAGACAGTTCAAATTAGGTATTTCAAATTGATGAACTTTAAAAAAATATGTAATTTTCTAGGTTATGACTGTTTATTACTTAAAAATAGAATTATTATAAAACATGCCTCCTAAATATTCTTATTAGCAATATGAAACATAAACACGTTAGACTTAAAGACTCTGGTAACTTGAACTCTAGACGAGACAAACATAAGAAAATTAGCAAGGAATATATATTGTTGTACCTTAGAGTATAAGAAGTAATATTATATATGGCACGGCCTCCTAAACCCCAAGCCCCAACCCCCTAAATTTCCAAGAATCGTATTATTTTCAGTATAACGTTTGTAAAATTTAATGCAGTTGAATTCTATTAAATAATTTATACTGTAGATAATAATAAAACAAAAAATAAAATACGTTTTGAATAATTGTATCATTCATTGTTTCGATTATATAGTAAACTAGATGTAGGTATACAATGTACAAAATTACGATTTCAAATTCGGAATAAAATTAATAACACTTTTATAACAAGTGATTGAAAATTTAATGGACTTACGTTTTAATGCTTTATAAATAAATTAGTTAATCATTAGTTATTGATTTAGTGCAAATTAGAACAATTGGAAATAATAATATAAATAGTAAACTTCTAAGGAAATATGCTTGGTTTTATAATGTTCTCCAATTGTATGAAAAGTATCGTTACATCTTCAAAATAAAAAAGAGGACTATAAAAATGTTCTATTCCCACTAATGATTATTTTTTTTTTAGTTAAGAATATTTTCAATATTGATACGGACAGAGTAAATAAAGAATGTAAAAAGGTAAAAAAAAAATATATATATATTTATTTATAAAATCTTTATTATACAAAGAAATTTATACAATTAGCGGACTTAATGCTATAGTACTTGACACCTACTAATTATCTAGAAGTACCCTCGACCCCTAACAATATATTACAATTTCTTAAATAAAAAGAAATATTTATTTTATTTTTATTTTTTTTTTAAACTTATTGCACATACAATTATTACAAAAAAATACAGTAGTAGGATGTTGATACAGTAAGAAATTTTTGTGCAAAGGCGGTCTTATCGCTTAAAAGCGATCTCTTACAGACAACCCTTGATGAGTAATGAATATTTGCAAGGTCATAGGATAGTGCACGCATACTACGAGAATAAGAATTTATACATAAGGACACAATAAAAATAAAAACTATCGTTTTTAATTATATAAGTAATTAAATAATGATTATATATAAATATACACATACGCACATACATATACATACATATATCCGTATATATAAATAAATAGAATAAAATAGATAACCTATATAATATATGGTATACATACTTATGATAAAAATATATATTGCGGAGATAAATAATATTGCTTCAAACGATTTTTCAAAATTGACAGTGATTTAGAAGTTTGAATTTCTAACGGTAGGTCATTCCAGAGTAATATAGAGAAATATATATAAATATTACAATTGTTGTGAATCTTGAATCGTGTTATGGTTAATAACTAAATGTAGCTTCCTTATTAACTACCTTTAAAGTATTTAAATTTTCTAAATTCGGGTGAATGAACATTTTCTTAAGATGTAAAATTTAAAACTGTTTCGATAAAATACGAAATCATTTAAAATTCATTTTTCTTTAAAAAAATATAAAGAAACTAACCAAATATAACAATACAAACGTAATACAAAGTAAAAACAACCTGCTACTTCCAACAAAACCCATGCATAGTATGAATTTCAAAGTCATATATCTCTGTAGTCTGATCATTAATATAGCCTAACAAAATGAGCTTGGTTTGCTTTTATTAGTTAAAGATTTATTTGCTTAGAATGAGTTTTAAAAAGTTAAAATTAAATATATGTTCATAACAATGATATTAATAAGTAAATTATTGAATAATGTGTTGAGTACCAAGTTGGTGTGTTACGTGGTAAAAATAAATGTAAAGTACCATGTTGGTGTAAAAATGATAACGTAATAACATGTTTGTGTGTCCCGTAGTAAAAATAAGAAATTGATGCCATGTTGGTGTGTCCAATAGTAAAGGTAAGTATGAAATACCATCAATGGGTGCGTCCCGTGGTATATAAAAAAAAATAATAAGAATAAACTACCATCTGTGTGTGTTCCGTTGGTAGTAGTAAAAGTATAAGAAATACCTTCTGTGTGTGTTCCGTTGGTATATAAAAAAAAATAATAAGAATAAACTACCATCTGTGTGTGTTCCGTTGGTAGTAGTAAAAGTATAAGAAATACCATCTGTGTGTGTTCCGTTGGTATATAAAAAAAAAAAAAATAAGAATAAACTACCATCTGTGTGTGTTCCGTTGGTAGTAGTAAAAGTATAAGAAATACCATCTGTGTGTGTTCCGGTGGTAATAGTAAAATTGAGATATATCCCATGTTGATGATGTGTGTCCATGGGCACCAGATCATAACGGCATGTCCGTTGATCTGGCTTTTTGTAAGCAGCCTGGTTTGTCCGGTGCAAAGAGAACAAGTATTTATGATAAAAACGATTATTATTATATATTATTATTATATTAACGAGTATTTATGATAAAAATTATAATTATATTACGAGGACGTAATAAGATGTCAAAACGGCCGATAGTAAAGTTATATGTTGTATAAATGTTATGTAATTTCGCACAGTAAAAGTATAATTGGATGTTTTTTTTTCTTGATGCATTGTATTTTTAATAATTTGTTTTTCTCTATAACATTGTAAGATCCTGAATTCAGATGACCATTTGGTCTACTGGTTTCCAGAATGTTTATTAAATTAGAAATTAGTCATTTAATATATGATGGTTGGTAATTAAAGAAATTAATGATACAATTACGAGGTCGTAAGATTACAAATCAGAAAAGGCCGAGTGTTAGTCATATTTATTTATAATAATTTAAATGGTAAATACAATTTAAATTTCATCACCGCACAGCGCGCCATCGCCTCCAATACCATCCTTACCACCTGGATGCGTGGCGATCCTCTACTGTGCGGTTTTCAAGGACATTTTTCCCACGTTCCACTCGCTTGTGGAACGAACTCCCCTCGGTGGTATTTCCAGATCGGCACGACATGGATACCTTCAAAAAAGGCGTTTACTCCTACCTACATGGCCGGCAACACTCTTGTAAATCCTCGGATGTTGCAAGAGTTCATGGGCGGCGGTGATCACAAGTCATCTGTGACCCGCCAGCTCGTTTGCCCTCCTCTTACATAAAAAAAAAAAAAAAAAAAAAAACATTGGAATTTACATGTTTTAGTTCATAAGTTTCAACAGTAGCGCCACCTACATAATTAATTATGGAATATTATTTAATATTTACTGTTAAATGTTTTAAGAATTAGAAGCATAGAATATTTTAACATAATGTTTAATCTTTTATTAATTATTACAACTTATTATAAGGTATAAATAATATCATCTGTAAGTTGGTTATGAAATTGTAAATTACCCTCGCCTAAATATTATAGTGTTAAAATATTATAAAACGAGTTGTAAGGGCTGCTCTCGCCCATTCTATTACAAATGGTTGGATATTAAACATTGAAGTGCAAGTACTGTGTATTACTAAAACAAGTCTTAACACAACATATATTAGTTGTAAATCAATAAAAGGAAACTAAAAGCAAGGCCAAACTCTCATGAAAAACAAAGATATTAATTGCAGAAACTCAAAGTACACAATGTGTACAAAAGCTTACAGAACCGCTGATAAAAAGTTAAGCGCAGCATCAGAATAGACATAAGCACATTTGAACTACAATCAATTAAAGCTGCTATAGAAAACCACACATCACTCAGGGTTTTGAGATATGCGTTGCATAACAAGGGTTTACTAGATAAAAACATTGGATAAATTGCTTGCAAGACAAAATAGCCTGAAACACAACAGCTAAGACCAAATATTGACCATATGCACAAATTTCTACAAAACACAATTTCAGTTGCTTCCGAGCCTAATAGAAAAGGAATACTCCCGTCCAGTTTTCATCCTATATATCGCTGAAAAAGAAGTGCATGATACCATACAAATCATAAAGTACGATATGGGTCCAAGAAATTATGGTATCATAACAGAAGCCAGCCGGTTTTTGTCCCTGTTTCTTCTACTATACACCACCTCCATAAAGTTAACCAAATCATCGAAAAATGAACGGAATACCACATACCCTTTATAAATTACTAAAAAACTTTCAATACACTGAAACACCCAGCAATATTTCAAGCTCTACTAAACCAACAGAAGTAACTTATACAGTACACTGTTGTTAAAATTAATTTACCGCAACAGTAGATCCAAAATTAAATTGAACACCATTGGCGAAATATTCATATCAGAGGAAGGAGTCGAACAAAGCGATCTCTTTCCCCCAATCCTATTTTTTTTATTTACAGCAGTACTCCAAGAAGTGTTCAAGAAGCTTCCAACTACGTGGGCAATAAAAAGTATCAACGCCACCAGTCGCCCTAACAACAGAAGAGCTTCAGGAAAAGCTAAGGGAATTGAGTGCAGTGGGTCTTAAGGTTGAACTTTAAATGAAGAGGTCTAAAACCATAATCATATCAAATAACAAAGAGCAGAGTCGAGGAAGATGAGCAGATCATACAATTTGTCGATAATTATATATAGTTACGCACTCGGTCGACTCGTTTAAGTCGACACCAACATAACACCAAGCGTAACACTAAGCTGCGTTCACGCACCGGAATCATAGATATTAACACCAAGACCGCACGGCTCAAGTAGGAGTGGGCGGGACACGTGTGATGGATGAACCTCGATCGCTGGACCTACATCACCACCCAGTGGGTCCCGGAAAGAGCACAACGGCGCGACGCGGTGCGGGATTATCTAGTCTCCTTTGACAGGGGATGATGGGAGGCCGCAAAGGACAGGGATGTCTTGAGGAGTTTGGGAGAGATCTTTGCCCAGTCATTCGAGCCCAGGAACAATAAAGGTTAAGGAAAACCTTAAAAAAATATAGCTTCATTTAAAACTTATATTACCTTATCCAACATGATGGGTTAGGTATAACTCAGTTCTAAATATAAAATATAGACTTTTTTAATATTAGGTCATTACTTAATCATATTGCGGTTCATATATGACATTCCAATAAGGAAAGTTTGACCAAAAATGGCTATCATACTTTTGCCATACAAGTACAAAAAAACTACAAAAATAAATAACGTTAGAGTCGGAAGATATAGAAAATATTTCGTTTCACCGTTCATAGTCTCCGAACTTCTGTAAAGAGTTTAGTGATATATAGAATTGCACTTGACATTTATTCGGCCCATAAAATGTTTTTCACTTGAGATTCTGCCAAATTGTAGTGAATGGTATTGCGAGGTTGCTGATGATATTTAATTGAATAATAACACGGTTAAACTGTTGGACAGCTTTCACATCATTTATGTGTAAATACGATAGCTTTTGTCGCAACAGAATTTCAATATTCTTATTATTTATAGGTATAGAATTATAGATAGCGGCGGCATCATCCTCATTATTATTTAGCTTTACTGTAGATATATTGTTTCAAAATGTCTATGAACATAGATAGCTTACTGAACTCCGAATTAAATGAAAAATATATCGATAAGAGCACTACAATACGGTATTATGTTAGAAAGGGCAGTGTTTTTCATTGTTTATTCTTGGAAAATTTAACTTGTATTGAAATTTAACGTGAAGTGAATTGAAATTCTAAAAGTTGTATTGTAACTAAACAAAAGACATATCTAACATGTGACGTGACGTACGCCCGGTTTACGAATAACTTATGTGACGTGACGTACGCCCGGTTAACAAATCCGTTCTTAGTGCAATTAAAAATAGATAAAATAAATAAAAAGACCTACAATTAGTTTCAAAGTTCTTTTTAAAGTGTAATAAGTGATAAAAAATAACATTAGAATAGTTATAAAACGTTTAAAGTGTTAAAAAGTATATTTTTTACAACGACAGTGTTCCGCCGATCAGCTGTTTACCCTCGAACTTGGCATCAAAAATAAATAAAGTAAATAAAACACATAGAATTCATTAGAATTTTTTTTTATTAAAGTGAAATTAGTGATAAAAATAACATTACAAAAGATATTATAAGTTTAAAGTGTAAAAAAAAGTATATTTTTACAACCATAACAGTGTTTTGTTGAACAGCTGATTACCCCCGAACTAATTAGATGTGTATAATAGAATTAATAATAGTGGTAAAATAGTGGTCTAGTGTTTTAAAACTTAACATCTTTATAAGAATTAAAAACGATACAATTTGATAAAAACAATAATTTATTAGTATAACCATTATCTTGCATATTAAATCTAGTGGCGACATCTGGTAACCGTCTCCGATATTATTTGGGTTCATTAGTGTTTATCGATTAGAGCTGCTTTAATTGCAAAGATGGCAAACAACTGTCGTCAATGTGGTAAATTCTTAAACTTAACAGATGGCGTTAGGTGTACAAATTGCTGCAATTACTATCACCGCACCTGTACTAATCTTAGCCCAAATGCCCGACTGACGTGTAAATGGAAATGCCGCATATGTAAAGAAAAGATGGTTGCAAATCAGGATAAAGGTGTCTCTTTTGCGGCAGGCGTTAGTGACACTGTTGTTGATGTAGACATTACTATCACTCCCACAGACTCCCTTACAAATGAAATTAGGCTATTACGTACCGAAATAATTACTGTCAGCAAGGAAATGAACACATTCAGACAAGAAATATCTAAATTAAATAATAGTATTTTAGAGTTTAACAACCGAATGGATAACATAGAAGAACGGTTGTCTTTACTGGAAAATAAGTCTTCATCAGAATGTAGTTTGAAGGTAATTTCTGATTTGCAAAACTCACTTAATGAGCAGGAACAAATAAATTACGGAAACGACATTCAAATTAGTGGAATTATCGAAAAAAATGGGGAAAACGTCGCACAAATATTTAAGTTAGTGTGTCATAAATTGGGAACGACCGTCGAGGATTCGGACATTGTCAGTGTTGAACGGTCAGGACCACGCGTCAAAACACCTACCACCAGCGAAGAGCATCGTCCCCGTTCAATCATCGTGCGGCTTGTACGGCGCGCACTCCGCGATGGCTTACTGCAGGCGGCGCGCGTGAGGCGTGGCGCGGATACATCAGGTATCATCGACGGTGTTCCGCGCAAGTTTTACCTGAACGAGCGCTTGACGCGCACTAACAGACATTTGTTTTATTTAACAAGATCCGAATGCCGTAAAAAGGCCTTCAAATATGTATGGACGAAGGAGGGGCGCATATTTGCAAGGCGAAATGCGGACGAATCTGTTTTTTCAATTAAAACTGAAGAGAATATTGTTAAGGTTTTTGGTTAATATGTCGTTTGTGTTGCGTTTTCAATATGCTATGTTTATTGTTTAAAATGGCTATGTTTTACACTATACGTCTGAAAATCGTAATTAATAATTTTATATATTCCCTATTAAGCGAGAAGAGAATGGTTACATCATACATGTTTATTAATTTTATGCATCTGAGACTGAAGCAGGGCTGTATCTTTCCGAAATTTATGTCAGTTACTATTTTATATCTTTTTTACTTACAAATAATATATGGAACAATTCTTGTACAATGTTTTGGTATTACTTTGACAATGCTCAGAGTCATGACTAATAACATTTTCATATTAAAATATACAGAAACAAAAATAATTAAAAATGATTCATAGTAAAAGAATAAAATTTGGCTTTTTAAATCCTGGTTCTCTGGGAAACAAACATGAAGAATTAATTGTTGCCATAGAGCGCCATGACGTGGACATTTTGGCTTTAAACGAGACATGGTTAAAAGAGGGCAAAGAGGGTTGTGCACCGACCATATCGGGATATCGACTGTGCCACACTCCGCGCGCGAGTGACGGTACCCGTCAGAGAGGTGGTGGTGTCGGGTTTTATCTCAGGCGCGATCTCACTATGCGAGTTATAGTTCACCCAGTTACTTATTTGGTGGAACAAATGTGGCTGAAAGTGAAAGTGAGTAATAAGACCATTATAATCGGTACCGCTTACAGACCGCCTTGGTTAAACACTCAAACCTTTTTAGATGCCTTAATAGAAACCATCGGCTCTCTTCCATATTATGATTATCTACTGTTGTTAGGAGATTTCAATATTAATTATTTAAACGAATATAATACCAATACAATACAACGTAGATATTTTCTACAAAGCGTAAATTTGGTGCAACGTGTAACTGTGCCTACACATTTCACCCAGCATAGTGAAATTCTCCTCGACCTTGTATGTACCGACGCTAATATAGGTAACCTATGTATAGATTATATTTGTAACCTCAGTAGTCACTCGTTTGTGTTCTTTGACCTTAATGTTTTGAAAAAAAAGTCTCTTACAAGGAAAACTTTTGTAAGACAAATTAAAAATATAGATATTAATGACTTGCACATTTTTTTAAACTTAATTGACTGGGAGAGTATATCACAAATTCAAAATGTAAACACAATGGTATTTGAATTTACGAACAATTTGTTGCACTTGTTTAACTATTTAGCCCCTGTAAAAGAAATCCACGTAAACGAGAATCACTATCCTTGGATTACATATAATATTAAACTCATGATGCGAAAGCGAGACGAGGCACACTATAGGTTACGTAAAAATAATTCAGCCGCTCGCAATAAGTACTATAAAGATTTGAAAAACGCAGTTAACATAACAATTATTAACGAACGAAAGGCCTTTTTCAAAGTGTATATAAACAATAACGTGAAAAATCCTAAGGTTATGTGGAAAAATTTTAAATATTGTTTTAATGTAAATAACAAAAATTTTATTTTACCACCCCAATTTAATAATCCACAGTTAATAAATGATCACTTCCTTAACATTCCCGGCAGTAACAATGTTTCACCGCTCGATATTATAGATTATAGGTCTCGGAGATATGGGAGCGAAAAATTTTCCCTTAAACCCGTGGATGAAACAACTGTTTCTAAAATCTTACAAACCTTGAAATCAAATGCTATAGGTATAGATTATGTATCCTTAGAAATGATTAACATTACTTTGCCATCCACTCTCTCTGTCATTACAAATATTATTAATAAATCAATATTAACCAATACGTTTCCCGACTTCTGGCGGCAAGCTTTCATTAGACCTATACCTAAAACAAAAAACCCTACAGATATCAAAGAGTTACGTCCCATTAGCATACTGCCCTGTATTTCTAAAGTTCTAGAGAAGGTAGTATGCAGACAGCTAAGTTTATTTTTGGAAACAAATAATATTCTACCAGATAATCAATCTGGGTTTAGAAAGCAAAGATGGAACTAGATTTAAATCTGAGTGGTCTAGCGTAGTTAGAGGCGTTCCACAGGGGTCGATTTTAGGACCTATCCTTTTTATTTTGTACACAGCAGACATAATTAAGTGCATTAAAGATTGCAAGTATCACATATACGCGGATGATCTACAAATGTACATATCGTTTAAACCGGAGGAAACGGATGATGCTGTCAAAAAATTAAATAGCGATCTGGATCGTTTAGGCAGTTGGTCTCAGTCTCATTCCCTAGTCCTTAACGCTTCTAAAACTAAGTACATGATGTTCGGAATCAAAAATCAAATTAATAAAATGGTTAACAAGAATCCCATCATAACGATCAAGGGAGAGAATATCGAACGCGTTAGGGAAGCAAGAAATCTTGGTATTTTAATGGACCAACAGTTGCGTTTCGAGAAGCACATACTAAATACCGCAAGTAACTGCTTCTATAGACTTAAGATTCTGTACCGCTTTCGTGACTCATTAAGTCCTGAATTACGAATCACACTTTGTGAATCCCTAGTCTTGTCAAAATTAAATTATGGTGACACTGTAATAGGTCCCAGGCTGCTTGTGATTTCTAAAAATATTATTCAAAGAGTTCAAAACGCTTGCGCCCGATATTGCTTTAAAATACG